>BLIW01000011.1:7205205-8491455 GCA_016586305.1 Ophiorrhiza pumila | reverse complement strand
TATATTACATGCCAAGAAATAATTACTTTCTTAAATGACCTAAATTAATGATCTCTCAACTGGAGGCTAAATATTGTTTTGATCTCCAATTTATATTTCATTTTGGATAAATTACCCCAATAGTCCCTTAATTCGACGCAAATATTATTTTGATTTTGCAATTTGTAAAGAGTTATATTTTGACCCCTCAATTTTAATTTTATCATATAAATGGTACTCAACTTATTTTTGTCCATTTGACAAGTAACATTGCTAGTCACCTGTCCTAAGTGTCCCAAAATCCTCATATTATGGAGTTTAATATGCTCATCAATCATAAAAGAGGGGGGTATTGAGATTTGTAATCAACGCTATCGATATTAATGTCAACAATGTAAGGGAACTTTACAACTCTATCCAATTCCACAGTTGTTGCCTAGCTCCCCTCTACTACAACCCTCAATAATAATTGTGGCAGCACCCAAGGTGAAATATGTTAGCCTCGACAACACCCGTTGTGAATGTGCAACCATCCATTATAAATGTTCAAACTCCAACCCTGAATATATAAAGTTTTCAATCGTAAACTTTCAACCTCTCAAAAAAGGTGTAATATCGGACACCCAAACCATACCACGCTAGCCCTGCTCTGAGCTTTCACGTGACAGGTAAATCACGGGATGTGCCCTAGCTGGCAGCCTGCAAGGATATCCAACGAGACACGAGCTCCAGGTGCGCCCCTAGGAATATTTCACCCAGAAACGCACCCATACGGAGTCGAACCCGCGCTCAGCACCTTATCTTCTTGCCACTTACCAATTAGGCTATGCCCCAGGGGCGTAAACTTTCAACCTCTCATTGTGAATGTTGAGTCCCATCAACCCAACGATAATTTGAATTGGGCAAAGCAATTGTTGCACTCGATATGACAACCCTCATTGGAATGATTTATGATAGAGATAATGTGGTTGGAATTATTATAATAATTAGACCAAAATGCTCCCTTAAAATTGTAGTTTAGTCGTGTTAATTATAATTATAGTGTCTTAAAAAAATTATTTCAAAATAATGAATATTTTCTTAGGATCAAACAAGTCTTCCTCTATTAATTAAAGGGAGCAGGAACAACAATAACTAAAATCAGCACTTTAGTTGAAATCCAAGACAAACTGAGTTAGAATTATTTCAACTATTAGGGGTAGTTCGATCCATTGATTAGGGAGTAAGTTTTCTAACCTATGGATCTAGTATTTGAGACTTGGGAGAATTATTTCTATTGGTGTAATTAATATTGAAAAAGTATGGTATTTATAGACTACAAATTCGAACACTGAATAGATAGAATTTAGAAAACTAATTATTGACCTTCAAATTTGGCCAGATTAGTGGCAGAAAATTTATTATGTATACTTATGTTCGGATACCCATTTTCTGCCCAGTTCTAATCTCATTTGTAAGTAATTTGTTTGTTTAATACCAATTATCAAAACAAAAAATTTTCAACTTTCTCAAAAAATGCGTTAAAGGCATTGTAGTCTTTTTAATTTTTTCTAATAATTTATATTAAAATTTAATTTTTTGAGTTAATCAAAATGGTCAACAGTTGATTACTGCCTGTCAATGGTGTTGACCGATGGCTGGCTAAATTTTAGCCACTTGGCCAGAATGTAGTTAAAATCTACCCGATCGCGGTCAATTGAAACAATTAAATTTTATCCTTTATTTTAAATTTCATTTAATAAAATAATTTTAACTAAAAAATAAATAAAAATAGACTTATTAATTTAAATATTCAATTCCCAATTCAAAAATTTTTTTTTTTTCTAAAATGCAATTCGATACTTTGTTTTTCTCAATTCTCAAAACTAAATACATATCCAAACTACCCTAACCTTTTCATGTTTTCTCCCTTACATGTTTTCCTACCTATATAGCTAGAGGAAACTGTTATTGCCAAAACAAATATTAGCATCCAGATCAACAACTAACTCATATTCCTAATTTACCTTTAATGAGTTAAAGTTCTTATCTTCTCTCCTCCACTTTATGAGAAAGATTTATCCATTCTTTTAAACATATTTTCTCTCATATTTGAGTTTCTCCTCATTTATACTGATTTTTCTTCAAAATATTTATTAATATAAGACTTATTTTCATTTCCAACTTATACAAAAAGAAAATTTATATAAAATAATATAACACTTATTTTTATTAATAGTTTAGTTCTCTCAATTAAATTATAAAATATTTGTCAATATAAACTTCAAAAAATTTAGGCTCAATTTGTTTAGAGTTATTTTGGTATTTTATTTCACAAATTCAATTTAACTTATTTGTTTTGTCCATTTTTTTACCAAAATTTTTAAAATAAAAAACATTGTTATAGTAATTTCTTTTGCTACGTATTGTTTATAAATAATTATTATATTTAAATTTGACTTTTAAATTTATAATAATAAAAATTTCTTCCTAACACAATTTTTTTACCAAAATAAAATTATAAAATATTATTTCAAAATTAAATTTTAAAATTTTATTAATAATTTTTTTCTTGTGATCTATTATCATTTTTAAATATTAATATTTTTTATAAATAAATTATTATACTTAAATTTGACTTTTAAATTTATAATAATAAAATTTCTACCTAACACCATTTTTTTACCAAAATAAAATCATAGAATATTAATTTAAATTTGAATTTTAAAATGTTATTAATAATTTTTTTCCTGTGATCTATTAACATTTTTAAATATTAAATTGCTCATAATATATTAAAACTAATTAACTCTTTTAGTTTCTAATTTTTTAGTCGCTATGTTAATGAAAATTCTAAACAAAATTTTTTACCTTATTATTTTATTAGTGTTATTTGTTGATTAATTAAAAAAATTGAACTAATTTCTTTTTAATTTTACACTAAATATGAAAAATTAATTAATATAATTTAAAATTTATTTTTCTGACAAGAAACTTATTTTTAACTAAGTTATTTAATATTTTAAATATAAGTGTGAGTGAAATTAAGTTTTATATTAATAAAAATTTGGAAAAGAAATTAGTGTAAAGAAAAAAAAACTCGAACTTCAAAGGAAAGATGTTAGAAAGAATTGATAAGATCTTATGATAAGTTGGAAAGAGAAAATCAGAATAAGGTGGAGAGAGAAAATCGGGAGTTTGACTCATTAAGAATAAATTAGTAAATTGAGTAATTTGTTGGTGTGAATGCTAATATTTGATGTGGCATTAACAGCAACCATAGCTAGATGAATCATTTCACTGTAAACTTCCTACTTATATACTGCTGATGCCGAATAGAATGCAATAATGAAGACTAATGTTTAATCCTTTCCTTGTTTCATTGCAACTACTTTTGTTAATAAATAGAATATGCAGGAATGAAGGCTAATCCTTATATTTTTCTTGTTTGATTGCATCTACTTTTGTTAATTTTTCTACTTCTATATTTTCAGAGTGTTTTCTATTAATTATATAATATCCTTAAATTTTAATTGAAGAGTGACTTTAAAACTTTAATTAAAGAAAATAATGTTCATTAAAGTTCTAATAGAGTAATATCCAAATATATATATATATATATATATTATCTATAGTAATATCCAAATAATAGAGTTTTCTTTTTATAATTTAATTTCTTAATGTCTCTAATTGAGGAATTCATTTCTAAAGAATAGCAAACTTTCACCTAAATGAAATACCACTTCAATAATAATCCTATTTCTTATTACAATATAATTTCCTAACAACTTAATTTTTTTAAAGTCCATCAAATAATTCTAATAATATTTATACCCAATTCCATATAAATATTTTTCAATAATAACTTTACCAAATCCAATTCAAAATAACACTGTTTTCCAATTAAAATTTAATTTTCAAATATTTACCCATTAAAATTAGTGTTTTCCTATCACAATTTATTTTTCTAAAGTCTATTATTAAAATATTTTAATGGTGTTTCATGTTAGAACTTAATTAAGCAATGGTGTTTTCCTATTACAACTTGATTTTACAACTTAATTTCCTATCTTTAAGAAATTTTATTCCTAAATTCTATCATCAAAAAATTTATGGAGATAAAAATTTTCAATACCTTAATCTTAATTCTTATTGGAATAATTATCATTCCAAAATAACTTATTATTTTTTTAACTTCGGCAAAACAATTATTTTCTAATAATTAATTTTTATTAAGAATTATTTTCTAAAAATGATAAATTAAATTGTATTAAGAAAAACACCATCACTTCGACTTAAATATTTGATATGTGATATAAAGTTCTAAGTTCGTATTAGAAATACAATTGATATACTATTACTATTAAGGGCCTTTGCTGGTTATGGGCTTTATTAGTTGGGCCCTGTTTGCATAGAGATTTGTGAGAATTCTTAATTGGAATTAATAAGAATTATAAATCAATTTAGAATTGTAATTGTAACCCATGTGAGTGGGGATAATTCCCAAAATATTGCTGTTTTTAATCTAATTGATAAAAATATTGTTATTTTAATTTTATTTCCAAAAATGGCCCAAATAAGTTTGTCTTATTTATAAAATGACCCCAGAACTTTTAATAAGTTCATATCAAGAATAAAAATTTATAAAGTAACCCCAGAACTTTTATTAAGTTCTTATAAAGACTATTTATTCTTTAATAAATATAATTCCGCACTGATTCTTTTGAGGCTAAGTATAACCTTAGTTTAAACCCGCTCATAAATGGTATCAGAGCCATGTGCTCATAAAAATTTTATATAATTTCTTGAATGGAAAAAGAAAATAAATTATTTTTCTTCTATGAAGAAAATAACACCCATAATTTTATTTTTTATAAACAAAAACTAGAATCATTGGTAACTATAGAAACTTCAATTATAATTGGAATACTAAATGAATTAATGAAAATGAACATGATAGAAGATCTTAGAAAGATCATTTATGAAAAAAATATTAAAAAACTTTGATCATATAAATTCTGAAATAGAAATAATAGAATTTAAAGAAAAAATTAATTCTGCAACAGAATATGAATGGAATTCTGAAGAATGGCCAGATACAGATTAATAAAATAAAATGTATAGAAGAACTGCTTCAAAAATTTTTGAATCAACTAAAAAATGCTTTGTTTGCATAGATTTTATAGAAAAAATACAAGATGAAAATAAAGAATTAAAAATAAGAAAAGAAAGATTTCAAGAAAATCTTATAGCAGGAGTAAAACCAGAAGCCTTAGAAAGGCAAAAAATTGTTATAAAAGAATTAGAATCTGAGATTCTATATATGAAAGAAAAGGTAGACTTTCATGGAACTCATGGATAAAATGAGTAAACTTGAATCAATAGAGTTAATTCTTCTTAAACAAGAAGAAAAAATAGAAAAGTTAATACAGTTAGTCATAGGACTAGAAGTAAAAATCAATACAATAGAAAATATGGTTAAATCTGTAGAAGATCAAATACCTAATAAGGTAAAAGATAGTAAAAAATTTCAAGAAAACCAACAAAAGGTTTTTGAAGAATTTTGGATGAAAAAGGCTCCAACAGGATATAGGCCATATGAAAAAGGAAGTTTAGATGAAAGATTTCATTTAAAAGAAATGAAAAGAATCAAACAAGAAAAATTGAAACAGAAAGTTTCAAATGAAGAAATCAATCCAAGTTCAGAAGAAGAAATAGAATTAAAACAATAAATGGATAAAGAAATAGAAGAATTAATATATTCTTTAGAAGATTTGGTAATAGAAGAACCAGTAAAGGTAAAAATGAATAAAGATACATCTGTAAAACTAGAAACAGATAAACCAAGTACTTCATCAGTACCTATAAATCAAGGAAGAACCCGTAGAGTTCAACCTGTAAAAGCAGCCATAGAATATACTTATTCACCTAGTGGAAAGTATATACCTAATAGACATATACCAGCAACTACAAGTTCTAGATTTAGATTTGTAAACCTTGACTGCAAGTTAGATGCGTCAAAAACTTTACAACAATGGGGTTATGATATAGGTCTCTATTTTTTGACTGATAAAACATCCAACTTCTCGTCAGAAAAAAATATCAAATATGCGTAGCAGCATTAGATGGAAATGTTAAAAACTGGTATCAAAGATTGTCAGATTCAACCAGAAATACAATAAGAGTTAATCTAATCAGACATATGGACACTTCCTTAACAGAAGGAATTAGCACATTTATAAATTATATAGCTGATGAATTCATGGGATTTGATTGGAATTCAAAAATAGATTCATCAAGAATAGCTGAAAAACAAGAAGCTTTAAAAAAGATTAGTCAATTACAAATTTGTAATATGTGTGATATTAATTCATATATGTGTGAATTTGAAGAATATTATTATCAATACTATGATAGTAATGAAGATATGTCTAAAATAGCTGATATGCTATATCAAAAATTACTAGGTATATGGAGTTCATATTTTTTGACCCAATTTTCAAAAAATCATGAAATAGAAGGATACTCGAATACACTAGGAGCAAGAATAGTTTTCTTAAAAGAAAAATTATCTGATCTTTGGCACAACAAAGAATACTTTCAAAATCTAAAAGGATTAATGAAACCATACGTTGTAAAGAAGTATCTGAAGTAGGCAATTGGGGATGTCATGGATCTACCAATAAGTCTAAAAAACGTAAATCCAGAAATAAGATTTACAAAAAATATAAAAAATTCTTTAAAAAGAATAAAAAACAAGATAGAAAATATTATAAAAGAAATAAAAAAGATGGAGATAAAAAGAAAAAACCAAGTAGTTGTAGATGCTACAACTGTGGTAAAGAAGGACATAAGTCCTACGAATGTAATAAAAGGAAAGTCAAAGTTTCAATACTTGATATAGAAGACATAGAATCTGATTTAGAAATTGTGTCATCATTTGATTCTGAAATGACAGAAATATTTGAAGTATTTACTGAATCTGATTCAGAATGAGTGAAATGGAAATCAGTAAAAAAGAAGAAGAAGGAATTCTCATAAAAGAAGAAGAAGAAACTATAGAAGGATATGCATTAAGAGCATCATTTGACCCTTCTAAATATGAAAAGATTAGGAATCTAGAGCTAAATTTAAAAGGGCCTAATCAAAAAGTGTTAAGCGTAATAGGAAATGCTTTCAAAAGAAAGAAGTTTGTTTATCATGAATACATGGAAATTGAAAAGGTTATACCTATTCAAGAAACCTCTAGAAACAGAAAATTGAATTTATTAACAAAAAAAGACGGTAACAGATTTGTTAAATAAACTGCCTAAAAAAAAGAAAGATAAAATGCAATATGTATATCTTGCAGGCATACAAATTCTTTGTAAATCAACTTTTCAAGAAGGAATTGATTGTCCTTTAGTTATCAATTTATCTGATGAAAGATTTACAAATGCTTCAGATGGAAATCTTGGAATAGTAGAAGGCAATTTAGCCTACAAAAAACTACTTTTCACGTATTATCCAAAGTATTGCATATCTTTAAAAGATAAAGATTTCAATGATGCCTTGAATTTACATTTTCAAATCTTAAGAAAAGGATTTTTTAAACCAGGCAATTATATAATGAGCATATATTATTGTGCATTATATAGTCTTACAAATTCAAACTATGGAAGTGTTTTTGATAAAAAAACCAGCAGTTGAATTGGATAAAGAGTGCCTAGAAATAGGAAGAATTCTAGAACCAACTAGAAATAATCTAACTATCCCAGATAGTTATTCAATTGAATTTGGAACTTCTAAGAATTTAGAAGAAGGAACATCAAGAGACATAGTCTCATATAATAAAAATAATATTATGATAGAAAAGGGAAGAAGGAGTTATTCTTCACTCAATATATCAAGAAAAGAAGATATACCAAATGACTTAAAAGTTTTTGGTAAATATTTTAATGGTAAAAATTATATTGAAGGATATAACATTCTTATAAATCCAAAAAGTGCACAAAATCATTTTAATAGTTATTTTGATGCAGGATTGATAAAGAAATATAAAGATTAACATAGACAAGTATCAAATGATGGAAATAACAATGAGATCAATGAAATTGTTAAAGTTCCAATAATTTTTCAAAAAACCAAATTTAACATTAATTGTTATTTGGATACTTTAGATGGAAAACAAAACCATCATATAATCCTAGGAAGATCATTTCTAGACAGCCTAGATAATGTCACCATTGACAAATATGGTATTGAGATTTCTTTTGCAGGAAAAAATATTTTTCTAGAAAAAGAAAATGCCTAGCGAACAGAGATTTTCTGTAAGTATTTTCGTAGAAATTACTTGTTATGAAAAGAAAATTCTCACTTGTGCTCAGATTGATACAGGTGCAGAAATAAGTTTAGGAAAAGAATTCTTATTCAAAACTTGGATAACTAATCCAATAAAAGTCTCAATGCAAAGAATAACAGGTGATAAGCACTCCTTAGACAAGGTATGTTTTTAACCTGAAATTATATTAGGAAGCAAAATAGTAGCTATAAAACAACTATATGCTTATGAAGAATTAGATGTCGACTTACTGTTAGGAAATGACTTCGTTCAACAGTTTCAGACATATAACTAAACAATCTATATGATTAGTTTAAAAACACCTTGTGGACATTGGATACGCACTTCGCGAATTCATACACCATACAGAGTTCAGCCAGCACCGCGTGGAGATGTATATGAAAAAATTTGGTTACATAAAAACCAGATAAGAAAGTTTAATGTTAAAATGCTAGATATAAACAAAGTTAAAGATCTAATAGCTAGCAATTATTGAGAAAATCCTATAGCAAAATGGGATATAAAAAGAGAATTAGCTGTAATAGAGCTAAAAGATCCAAACATTATCATTAGAGTAAAACCAATGATATATTCTGAAGAAGATAAAATTGAGTTTAAAACTCAAATAAAAGAATTACTTAATCTGACATTAATTAGAGGAAGTAATAGCTCTCATAGTTCACCAGCCTTTATGGTTAGAAACCATGCTGAAGAAAAACGAGGAAAAGCAAGAATGGTTGTTAACTATAAAGAGTTAAATAAACATAGTATTTTTGATGGATATTTTCTTCCAAACAAAAATAATTTAATCAATTTAGCAAAAGGGAAGAAATACTTTTCTAAATTTGATTGTAAATCAGGATTTTGGCAAATAAAACTTGCTGAAAAATCTATACCTCTAACTGCCTTTAGTTCACCTAATGGACAGTATGAATGGTTAGTGATGCCCTTTGGATTAAAAAATGCACCACAAATATATCAAAGAAGAATGGATAAGATATTTTCTATTTATTCATACATGCTTGTTTATGTTGATGATATTCTAATTTGCTCTAATGAGTATCAAGAACATATAGACCATTTAAGAGAATTTGCAAAAATTTGCATGCAAAATGGAATAATCTTAAGTCAGAAAAAAGGCTGAGATTAGTAAAACTGAAATAGAATTTCTTGGTATGATAATAACAACAAATGGTATTAAATTACAGAGTCATATATCTCAAAAAATATGTAATTTTTCAGATAAATTAAACACTAAAAAATAGAACAATTTCTTGGATGTTTAAATTATGCAGGAGAATTTATACCTCAACTTGCTAAGAAAAGGTCTTTGTTGCAAAAATTACTAAGAAAAAATAATACTAGTGGATGGTCAAATGATCACACTAAAGTAATAAAATCTTTAAAGGAAGAATGTAGAGAACTTCCTAAACTTAGAATGCCTGAACCAGAAGATAATCTTATTTTACAAACCGATGCTTCTGATTTTTATTGGGCAGCTATTTTAAAAACTGACATCAATGAGATATGCAGGTACACAAGTGGTACATTCAAAACAGCCGAAGTTAATTATTCCACAAATGAAAAGGAATTATTAGCTATAATAAAAGGAATAAGAAAATTCTCTTTTTTCTTATTACCAAAATCCTTTGTGGTAAAAACAGATAATACTCAAGTTGTTAGTTTAATTTTTAATAAATTACCTTCTGAACCACAATTTAGAAGATTATTAAGATGACAATCTTTGTTATCTTATTATACTTTTAAAATTGATTATATAAAAGGAACTGACAATTTTTATGCAAATTTCCTATCCAGAAACCCCGAACATGGAGAAGGGTAAAAAGCAACAATTGTTACAACTTTGCAGCTCCTTAGCTACAAAAATATCTCAACTAGATGAAAGTATTGTAGAAAAATCCAATATGTTATTCTCTATTAGAAAACAAACAATGAATCTCCTGTATCAGTAAAAGCAACTACAACAAGAGATGAACAGTCTTGTTGAACAACAGGGAGATATACTGATAGAATTTACAGATCTCTATGAATTGATAGAGAAGTTTTCGGACTCTTATGGAACGTTGGGTGATAAACCAACTTATAGTGGTGAATCTACTAAAAATAAAAATGTTGAATTCAAATCAGCATATGATGATTCTACCATTCACATGGAGAATCCTGAGAATATAAATCTCAAAATCAACAACGAGCAACCCAGTTCCTCTGATACTGGAAAAAACAAAGTTGTTCGGATAAAAGGATCTTCGGATTCAAAAAACTTAAAAGAAAAAGAATATTATGAATTTGCTTTGCAGGTATACAATTTAAATAATGGATAAACTTTCTTCAGACTTGAAGGATCAAGTATATATCCAAGGATAACTACTATTGAAGGAGTTCCAGCCAAATTCCTATACCAACTATTCAAATTCGGTTTCTGTGATCGAATTTACCCTAACATGGAGTTAAAAGAGTTCCAATTCTTTGACCCAATATTTGTTCAATGTCTTGAAAAATATGCAGAAGGCAAAAAACTTTTCATTCGAGTACATAGCATAGCACCAGAATATGATGAAAATGAAGAGTACCCTTGTTTTAACCTAGTTCATATTGCCAAGCTTAAAGGAGATGTGAGTCTACGAGTTAATGAACAAAAAGTGAAGATACCTTTCTTCAATAAAAAATGGGAACAATACAGGAGAGCTATGGGAATTAAAGCCATAGCAGGAATAATGGAGACTCTCTCTGTAAAAAATTTTCAAGTCCTCAACAGCTCAGAAAGCTGGATGATCGTGACAGAAGGAAATAAAAGATCACCAACATTGCAAGAAAAGGTGAAAGAATTCAAAACCGACAGGTTTTATGGAAGAAGCACTACTTTGCAAATGGCATGCAAAATGAGTCAGCATACACACTCAAGAGATTCTTCACCAAAGAAAGACAGCACCATGTGAAGAGTGGTCCATACCACGACGCTCAAAATGGAGCATATGAAGAGTGGTCCCTACCACTATTGCAAGCAATTGTTGGAAAATAACAGCAATGGACCATATCCATGTGATGATGAAGATAACTATTACCCCACTCATCTAGTAGATATGGATTCTTATCATCAATCCACCAATGGAGGAGAAGACTTATCTCTTTACGCGAATTTTCAAACGCGGATGAAGCCTATAAAAATAGAACACCTCAAAGAAGGAAGGCATCGAAAAAAATCTATCAGAAAACCCTCAACCGAGAGTATTAGAAATAGAATGAGTTTCTAAGTTTTCTTCTTTCCCATAGGGAAAATATAAGCATAGGGATGAGCTGAATAAAGCTCTTTTCTATTGTAAATTAGTTTGTTCAAATTTAATAAAAGAAAGTTTCCTTTTAGAAATTGAGCCATATATTTCATTGTTTCAATTCTTGAAACCCAAATCAGATTAAATTCTGTACCTAAGGGAGGAGCTGTTGCAATCAGAAAAATCTATCAAGGACGAGAAGGCGTTAAGGCAGGAGGCCATTAGCCGTTAAGAAGTCCGAAGGTGTGAAGATTCTGACATCAATGCAATTAATCATGGCCCGAAAGGTGAAGCCAAGAAGCTGATGAGGTTTTAAGAAGAAGAACAAACAGCTTAAAGGAAGCGAGATAAGACCCGAAAAATTTGAACTGCTAAGATTCAATAGATAGTGTTTTATTATGCTTTAATTATGCTTATATGAGTACCTAGGGAATATAAAATCATCAAATTAAAAAAAAAATTGAAATATTCATGCTATTGCTAGATATTTAAAGAGTTGAAGGACTAAAAACAAAATAGATAAATAGTGAAGTTGCAATCTTGAATTGCACTTTCCCTATTTTGGGAATACTATTAAAAGTAGCAATACTTATGTAGTTTTAATGAATTTTAGTATTATTCATGTAAATAACCCCATGTGAGTGTTTTGAAATAAAGATCAACTAAAATTATATTTTTATCTTTGGAAAAATTTGTATTAAGGGTGCGTCTCATGATCTATTTATTAAATGGAGTATAATTGTAATGTATTTATTATCAAGGACGTCAAAATAATTTTATTATATTATATAGTTAATAAAAGTCTGTAGTGCCCTTCTTATCAATTATAAGAAAGATTATGATTAAATGCCGAACTTTCTATCTTTTACTATCCAATTTTTTATTAGTTATTTTAATAATTTATTGTGGATAAAATTTAATAGTAACTTAGATAATTATCAAACTATCTTAAATAATAAAATATACTTATCAACAAACTCTTTTAATTTTTAAGATTTTTTGTAATGTCTTAAATAACAAAATATAATTAATGTCAAAATCTTTCAAAACGTAATTTTTTCTTGTAATGAATATATTTATTATTAAATTATCTTAAATCATAAATATTTTTTCATGAATATATTTAAAATTTAAAAAATGATTAAATAACACAAAATTGAAAAATACAACAACTTTAAAATTAAAAATTAATAATAAATAATTGTACGTGCTTACGTGTGTATTAAATAATTAAGTTCATTGAAAATATACCAAAAAACTTAAAATTCATTAAAATTAATTATGATTTGTGATATTAGTTTGACAAATTTTTGTGTATTTTTTAAAACTTAATTTTACAATATAACATCATTTAATAATGATTAAAATTTACATGAAAATTTATGGATAACAATTAAGTAAAATTAATATTAAAATTTATTGATAACACTTATGAAACAGTAAATGATAAAATATTTTATGACTAGATTAATGTGTTTCAGTAATAAAATAATAAAAGAAGTAACTTAATATGAAAATTTATTGATAACAATTATAAAACAGTAAATGATAAAGAGTTTTAAGATATAATTAATTATTAGATCGATATATTTTAGTAATAAAAAGATAAAGAAAATAAGTGTTTTGATCGTGATGAATTGTTTAATTGATGAAAATGATAATAAAGTAATTGTTTAATCATTTAAACTAATATAGATATTTTAACACACCCTTAATAATAAATATATTAAAATTATGCCTCATTTAATAATAAGACATGAGGCGCACCCTTAATACAAATTCTCCCTTTATCTTTTAACATTAAAACAACTTTTAAAATATTGTGAATATTTGAAAAAAATAATTTTTAATTTTTAAAAAGATGGCACTTATTAATAATTAAACAATTTTTAATTTCATTTGTAATAAAAAAATTAATCCATGTACAATTATAAATCAATTGTAAAAAGAATATATAATCCACATACAATTGTAGAAATATTGTACATTATTATTATTATTATTATTATTATTATTATTATTATTATTATTATTATTATTATTATTATTATTTGTAGAATGTTTTAAGTACAATTGTATAACATTATTTCAAAAGAAATATTAACATATATTGATAACCAATATCAATGATAGATAGTAAAAACGTTTCTCTAATTACTCCATTTTTATGAATGTTACTTTATATTGAGAATAATCGACATAAAATTTAATAAATATTTATTAATACTTTTTTTTACTCGATTGATACCATGACTTATATATAAGTGACAAATCTTTTATTAAACTTTGACCACAATAATAAAAATTTTTCCTAATTTTCAAATTTTGCTCCTTGTAACACAACAACAAAATACATTTAGATGCAATTTTCACGTATTCAAGCATGCATGAATAAATCATCAAAATATGCACCATGAGTTAGAATGATCAAGAATAAGTGATTTGGTTACTATCAAAGAAAATGTACAACTCAAGAAGTTAAAAACTAAATTTAAATACAAGATCATTTGAATGCTGGCACCTTACACAGCAATTGATTTTCACAGAGCTGTTAAAAAACTAAAATACCTGAAAAAATCTAATTTTAGAGGATTCAACAACCCTTAAGACTTAAGAGTATGGAGTCAGTCTAATCATGGAGGCTATGAGAGTATATAAACTGGCATGCAAACCAAAGAGAACATGTTTCTACCAGTACAGAAAAAATGGATCAGAGAAGCCTATGGGAGAAAACATGGAATCTGAACATCAAAGGAAAGATCAAGCAATTTCTCTGGAGGAGTTTACATAAAAATTTACCAATCAATCAAGTGCTAAAAAATGAGGAATCAACAATGATGGGAGATGCGAAAAATGTGGTGACAGGAGGAGAGCATTGAACACTTGTTCTTTCAGTGCCCTAAACTACAGAACCTTTGGCGATATTCACTAGTGCAATGGGATGAGCTAGTGAAATATACTAATTCATTTCTAGGGTGGTGATGACAACTTTGCAGTATCAAGAGGGCAAGTGAAATCCACAATATAATTGAAGTCACAGCAAATATATTATATCATATATAGAAAGCAAGGAATGCTTAGGGGTTCAATTAACATGCCAATAATGAAATGGACATTCTGAATCAAGTCATGGCTGAGTGGCATCAATTCAAGATTGCAAATAAGAAGACAGCGGACAAAAACAACAATGGACAACATTTGCAGCAGGAAAGCAGACCTTCGAAAGCTCCTCAGAGAGGATGATTCATCAAAATAAACACATGTTCAGAAAGAGCACCAAAAAACAGAAAAGTGGAAATTGGAATTCTTGCAAGGGACTCAGCAGGAAGGATCCGACATGCATGGGTAATTACTAGGGATGAGATTCAAATCCAATGGTAGCTGAACTAGAGGCGATAAGACTGCACAGCATGTTACAACAGATGAAAATACCAACAGTGGAAGTTTCACCAATAGCCGAAGACATCCTTTTACTGTAACAAGTGTTCAATTCTTGTGAATTTACAACTGTTAGAAGTAAATTCAACTTAGACTCGACCACATGACATAAATCAATCTTAAATGTCTATCACAGCATACTTTGGCATCAGTTATAAGTAATTTCAATGGAAATCAAATAAGCTTAAATAACACTAGTATTTGGTTGCTTTCTGATTATTTGTCAGATTTTGCCCATCCCATTAACAAACTATTCATATCATTCGTCATCTAAGTATGCCGAACCAATCACTAGCATTTCTACACCAATCCCCCCTCTTTCATTTAGTTTTCAATTGGGAATTTTTCCTATAACGAAATCCCTCAATTCAATTTGGGATTTTTAGCCTGTCTCAAAATCCCTACTAAGGGACAGTGGTATACTGCATGTAACTCAAAATAAAACTAAATCAAATAAAATCAGTACTGAAATCAGCCAAGGATTTATATAGCTATTTAACAAACAAAAATCACAAAAGTTACATGATAATAAACCCGAATAGGCTGAGATTTCTAGTAGTTAATCGAGTCGCTAAATCAAAACACGTCACCGACAAGACGACCCCCAAAACACGCATCGACAAAAGAGCACTGAAACTAGCACAATCACAGCCGACATAAAGGTACAGGAACACCGCTTCAAAATCAGGCCCAATCTCGGCGATGGCCGTGGCCAAGCATATGACCACAAGGCGCCAATGGATGAGAAGAAGGCAAACCCGACAAGGACGGCAAAAAGTTGATGCGTAAATGGATGGTCTTTGAAGATGACCGGAATTGGTTTCTTGTTGCCGTCTCGCACCCAAAGATCTACGGCTATACTCCAAGTAGAGACTCCAAACAACAGCGCTGAGTCAAAATCGAGTTTAGGAGACGGATTTTTGGAGTCATCTGGATTTGGATCGGTCAGTTTCTCAACGAATGCGCCCATCTTTAGAAGATGAAAGTTGGCGGAGATTGAGGGTTTTGGGAAATCACCGGTTGTTGTGGAGTGAAGGATGCTGATCACTCAATAGTCGCGGATGTAACTTATGTACGGGGAGGTGCGGCAGCCCCCAAAAATTTCAAAATTTATGTTTCCTTCCTATAACAAATTAAAATATTTCATTTAGGTACTTTAAAAAAATTAAAATTTCGTTCTCTAAAAATAAAAATAAAATTATAGTTTAAATTAATAGTTGTATACAATTCGATCCCTCTAATAATTAGGTTGTATTTGTATATATTTTTGTTTTGAGAATTGAAAAAAATTAGGTCTCTAATTGCGTTTAATAAAAGATATATTTTTGAAAATAGAATTGATTGTTTGGACAGATAAATTTTGTTTTTATTAATTTTTTGTGTAAAATAATTATTTTATTAGATAAAGTTTAAAATAAGATTTTTGTTTTTATTTTATTTTTTGGTGTTGACCGGTGGTGGTCAACGCCAGTCAACTATGTTGACCTCCAACGACTACCATCGGCCGGCCGGATTCAGGCCAAGTGGCCAGAATTTTATCGATCGGCGATGGTCCGGTGTTGACTAAAGCCGGTCAACAACTTTTTTTAATACAAATATTTTTAAAAATCACAAAGACTAAATTATCCTTACAGTTTTGAAAAAGTTGAAAATTTTCATTTGAGAATGGATAAAAAAAAAAACACCATTTTGAGAAGAGATGGGAAATAGGCAAAAATAATGTAACCAAACATAAACATTTATGTTATTTCCAATGAAAGATTAAATATTTTCAGTTAATTCCTTTACAAATTAGAACTTTGCACTCCAAAAAATGAAAATACAACTTCTATTAACAATTTTATACAATTTCGTTTGTCAAACGTCGAGGGGCATACAAATTTATAGTTCATTCAAGAGAGAAAATAAATTCGAACATTCTATGTACTTTGAGCAATTTTTTTTAACCAAAATAACTTAGTACCTATTTGGATAAGCTATTTTTGACCTACTCAAAATAATTTTGATTTGTTTGTTTATTTCATATTCTCAAACAAAATTTTTCAACTTTCTCACTATAGAAAACAAAAGTATTTTGATCTTTTTAAAATTTTTCTTTTTTTTTCCTATTTAATTTAATATACAACTTTCAAATGTTGACACACAACGATTAAGCGTTACTACTGTAGGTTAAAAAAGAAAAACAAAAATTAATATTTTTTTTATTCCTTTTAAAAATTTCCCTTTTTCACTATTTTAAAATCCAACGATCAAATACTGATCAACAACGGTCAATAATTGACGGTGAGTAATAAAAAAATAATTTTACTTTTAATTTAAAACCTTTTTAGTTTTTGTAAAGACCTAGGATCTTAATCTTACTTATTTTGATGTTTAACAAATAATTATGTTTATGCTAATGGTTTGAATAAGTGTCTCAATGTGATAGATATTCAAGAGAAGCCAAGCATGGAGCTTTAGTGCATGAAGAAAGAATTGGAAGTTCAAAAGATACAAAGTTGGTAAATTATGTCATTTCCCAACCCCTGAACCCTAATTATGTAAATAGCTCAAGAAATTGTTTTACCCATTTAAGGCTCAAGCAAAAATGATTTCAAAATGTTAGTAGTCTTCAAATACATTTCAAAATGTGTGAAACATACTTGCACAAAGTCACACTAAGTTGCACAAATGATTTGGAAAACGAAAATTGAAAACAAGTTTGAGAAAAATAGGATCGGACGCTGAGGGCAGAGTTTCGGACGTCCGAAACTTAGGTTCGTATCACTTGACCGTCCAAAACTCTGGTGAAAAATCAAGCTCTCTGTAGTTTAGGTTCGGACGCCTCAGATTAGTTTCGGCCGTCCGAAACTTAGGATCGAACGCCTGACAGGGTCCGAAACTAGCGTCCGAAACTCAAGTTTTCAAATAACGGCTAGTTTTTGAAAAGTCAAACATATAAGTTTTTTTGTCATCTTTTGAGGGATTTAAATACAAGCCAACACATGAATGTTTGGCAACACACAACACTTGATTCCCTAAGCTCTCAATCTGAAAAACGCTCTCTACAACTCTTGCACTTCACTTTGATTTTACAAGAACCAAAAGATTAAAAGTTATTGAGCCTTTCTTGAGTATTTCATCTTATTCTTAAGCTATATATTTTGAATTGTAATTGTTATTGTAGGATTCATACTGTGAGCTTCAATTCATCTTATTCACCCTAATTGAGGGCTGTTACTTCCTTTCTAAACAAACATTGTAAGGATTTGTGAAAGGTTTCTCAAGTGAAAGTTAAAACCTAAAACTCATAACTTGGGATAGCTAGTGAGAAGGTTGAACTTTGTTTGGTTGTAAAAGTGGTCCTTTTGATCTCACCACTGAAAGAAGATCATATCATAGTGAAAAGGTTTGAAATCCTAAGTTGGGAAACTTAGGTAGTGGATGTAGAGTGCTCCAAGGAGGAGGCTTGAACTACTCTAAATTGATTGTGTCAATTTCTTCTTTACAGTTTTCATTCTTACTCTTATCTTGTCTTGTTTATGTTTTGATTTGGTGCAATTGAATTTGAATATTAATTCATTGTGTTCTTGACTCATTATTGTTGTACTTTACACTTGCTGCAACACACACAACTCACTTATTGTTGTTAAAGTTGTTTTGATTAGTGCACTAAATTTTTAGAAACCTAATTCACCCTCCCCCCTCCCCCCCTCTTAGGTTGCCTTAGAGCTAACAATTGGTATCAGAGCTTGGTCTCTATTTGCTTAGGCTTAAAAACCTTAGAGTAAAGATTATGGCAACAAACAATGCTATGTTTATGGAGGGACAATCTATCTCTAGGCCTCCAATGTTTAATGGAACCAACTACAGTAGTTGGAGAGATAGAATGAAAATCTATCTCAAATCCATTGACATTGAGATGTGGTATATTGTAGAAGAAGGACCTTATAAGGCTGAGATAACTATAGGGGATGAAACTAGAGAAAAGAAAAGGAGTGAACTCACTGAAACCTATAGGAGAAACCTCATCCTAAATGCTAAAGCCACAAATGCCTTATATAACTCACTAGATGTCAATGAATCAAGTAGAGTTAAAGGATGTAAAAATGCACATGATATTTGGAAGAAACTTAGGGAAATTCATGAGGGAACCGAAGATGTAAAAGAGGAAAAGAAATCATTGCTAGTAACACAATAAGAAAGTTTTAAAATGGATAGTAATGAATCCATAGATAAGATGTTTTGTAGATTCGAAAGCATAATCAAAGATTTGGAAAGTCTAGGAAAAATCTATCCCTTAGGTGAGCAAAATAGAAAGATTTTAAATTCATTACCTAAGGAATGGGAGTCAAAAGCCATAGCAATTGAAGAAGCTAAAAATATGAGAGAACTACCCATAGATCAACTAATTAGTTCACTTATGTCATATGAGCTAAAGATAAAATCTAAAACTCAAAAAGAAGAAGACACTAAGACTAGGAAGAACATAGCACTTAAAGTGTCAAAGAATGAGAATGATGATGATGAAGATAAGGAAGATATAAATGAACAAGATGATAATGATCTTGTTTTTCTAACTAGAAAGCTATCTAGGATGATTCAAAGTAGGAAAAACAAGTTTAATAAAGGAAGGAACTTCAAGAGCAAAGATTGGATAAAAGAAAAAAGGGAAACATCAAAAGTCAATAAATGTTATGAATGTAATCAATCTAGACATTTTATTGCAGATTGCCCAAGAAGGAAGACGGAGTTCAAAAAAGACAAAAAGGGCAAAGAAAGAAGCTTCAAGGTCACATGGGATGATGACCAATCCGAAGAGGAAACCGAAGGAGAAGAAGAAGGAGTTGCTAACATGTGCTTTATGGGATTTGAAGATCATGAGGTAAGTCTTTCTTCTAGTGATGATGATGATGATAATTGTAATGATCAAGATGAACTTGAGCTGTATATTGCTAGGTTAGTAGATGAGTTAAAGAAATCCAAGACTCAAAACAAGAAGCTTAAAGCTAGAGTTGAAGAAATCACTACATGTAATCAAGAGTTAACCTTTAAACTTGATAATGTAGAAAAAGAAAATCGTACATTAAAAACTGAAAATGAAAAATTAAAAATAGAAAAAAAATAAGGTTAGGGAAGAAGCTAAAAAATATGATGAAGTTAAGAAAGAACATGTAGGATTAAGGAAGAGAATTGAAGACCTTAGTGATTGTTTAGCTAAATTCACTCAAGGGAAGAACAACTTAGAAATACTTTTAGGAAATCAAAGAATGGGAGCTAGTAAATATGGATTAGGATACTCACATGAGATAGGTCAAAGTTCCACATCCAAACCTGCAAAAATTACTCATACATCGTATAATCATGAAAAAGGGGTTGAAAAATTTAGACAAAATCAACACTATAGGTACGGAATGCATAACATACATAACCAAAGATATGGACATAAGAGGTATAACTTTGAACATAGGTTTAACAATGGTGGACCTCATTATAAAACTTTACACTCTTTTAAATATCATGTAATATGTGATTATTGTTGTAAAAAGGGGCATATCTCAAGGAAATGCTTTGCAAGAATGGAAGTTGAAAATGGATCAAAAACATGGATAAGAAAAGATATCAATGATGCAAAAACTTAAGTACCTTAAGTCATACATTGATTCTTGAATGTAGGTATGTTTAAAAAATACAATTTTGGACACAAAATGGTTCCTTGATAGTGGATGCTCAAGACACATGACCGGTAATCCCTTATTGCTTAATAACTTGAAAGCTGATAAAAAAGGACATGTCACTTTTGGAAATGATAAAAAGGGAAAAATACTTGGGATTGGTAATGTAGCAAACAATAATAGCAATGTGATTGAAAATGTGCTTTTGATTGATGACTTAAAATTCAATTTGATTAGCATAAGTCAAATATGTGATAAAGATCTTGATGTGTGGTTTAAACGTGAAAAATGCTTAGTCATTGATCCAATAGATGGTAAAGTAATTCTTACCGGATCTAAGATACCTTAAAGGAACATCAGAACATGGATTATGGTATCCTAAGACAAACATGTTTGAATTAGTAGGGTTCACCGATGCCGACTTCGCCGGTTGTAGGGTTGATAGGAAAAGTACAAGTTGAGCATGTCAATTCTTAGGAAATTCTCTTGTATCATGGTCTAGTAGGAAACAATCTTCTGTATCACTATCAATGGCGGAAGCAGAATACATAGCTGCCGAAAGTTGTTATTCACAAATTCTTAGGATGAAACACACTCTCCTTGATTTTGGTTTAGATTTTGGGTGTGTATCCATTAAATGTGATAACACCAGTGCCATTAATCTAACCAAGAATCCCATTCAACACTCTAGATCAAAACATATTGACATCAAACACCACTTCATTCGTGATCTTGTTCAAAATAAGGAAATCCATATAGAATATGTTTCCACTAAAGAATAATTGGCGGATATCTTTACCAAACCACTCCCGGAGGACCAATTTTCTATTTTAAGATATAGCATTGGTATAATACAATTAAAGTGATCCAAAAACATCGACTTTATCTCTTAAAAATGAATTTTAAAAATTCATAGAAGTTTCGGACGCTTAGGACCGTCCGAACCTAAATTTCAGAGAAGAGTAAAATTGTTTAGAAGTTTCGGACGCCAGTTTCGGACGCCTATAGCCGTCCGAACCTAAACTTCTGAGAGGGTGATTTTTGACTGGAGTTTCGAACGCCAGTTTTGGACGCCCTCCATAGTTTCGGCCGTCCGAAACTGTCGCGTCAGGCTTAAAAACCTGATTTTCAGCACAGTTTCTAGAAAACTTTCAAAAGGCTTTCAAACCTTTCTTCGCGCCTCTTACACCCATATTGCGTTTTAACCGTTTAATTTCCAAATTGTTCCACTACAATTTTTCCTTTCCATCTAGAGAACATCTTTACCGATTCAAATCACAAAATTCTACATCCAAATACTTCACATTGATTTAAACCCTAGCTTTTGGGTTAAATATCAATTCTTCACATTTTCAGTAATTTGATTGAAATTTTCAATCATAATGAGTTCATCAAGGGGAAGAAAACAAACGAAGGTTACGGCACCTCAACAAACAACGGGCAATAATCCTCCATCTCCATTTATCAATGGTGAGTGCGCCTCTAAATACAATAGTTATGTTACCAATCAGAAGAAAATAATTGTCCCTAGGATTGTAAGGAATGAAGATTTTGTTGGTGCCTTAGACATCCTAGAGTTATTTGACTATCAGGATTGGAATGAAATCTTGTATACAAATGAGCCTATTCCCACATTATTAGTGTATGAGTTTTTTGCCAATTTGCATTCGCCAAAAGGTGCTGCTGGGGTTGATAAGTTATGTACTAGAGTCAATTCTGAGGATATCACCCTAACACCTAATAGCCTTAATACTTTGTTTAAGACTGATCATCCAAATGCCGTAGCTAAAGATGGCAAACCTATCATGAAATACTTTAGGCTTCATTATTGGTCAGATGCTTCTCACGGATTTAATTTCAATGATTTGGTAGCAAGTGCTTTCAATGATGAGACATTTGGTAGGGCAAGTGAAGCACCAATCAAGAATATGAGTCCTAAACACCGCATTCTTTTTCACATCATTACCAAAGTCGTTCTTCCAAATCATGGCCATAAGACCGATCCCAACACTATAAACCTTTATCTCCTATATGCTCTTCTTAAGCAAATTCCCGTAAATTTTGGATATTTAATGCTTAAGTACATTGATGTTCATATTAAGGATCAACGTCGTATTTTACCCTATGGCATGCTCATCACAAAAATCCTTAGGCATCATGGCATAATCGTGGATAATGTCGCTGAGTACCCCGTGTCTTCCCGTAATTTTTATGATTCGATATTTCTTAAGTCCATGGGAATATATGTGGTGAATGGGGCTTGGACATTTGACAAGCCAATTGAAGGACAAGAAGAGGATGAAGACATGATGGAAGGTAATGATGAGGAATGCAGAAAATCAAGGTCAAGATGCACCGGAGCCTGCCCAAGCAACTAACATAGATGAAGATTTCAAAACCCTTATTCAGGGTATTTTGACTCATTAATTGATCGCATTGGTAGTGGTATTACTGGCGTGCATGCAAGCTTAGACAAAAATATGGCCGAGATAAGAGAGAAACTTGAGGAGTTGACAGTTAGGATAGACGATTTGGGGCAGGAGATTCATTATGGACATGAAGCGCTTATGACGGATGAACAACGTGAAGCCTTAGCTCAAGCTCATCGCAAAGGGAACGCACCGGCACGCGATTAGCTATTACACATATGTAATAGACTAGGGTGGTCATTGTTTAACTCTATGATGGTTTGATGTTTGCTTGTTGACTTGTGGATGTGACACTTTCTTGTTGATGTTTAGTTGTCTTTACTTTTGACATGTTATGGATATTGTCTTTTGAATGTGCACTCTTTGATGTCTTGATGATTTGATGATTTGACATTAATGTTGCTTATTGAAGTTATATGTTGAAATACTCTATTGTACTACTTTGTGGAAATGTATGGGTTGTTGACAGGTGGAATCAATCCATATACAAAGGAAACTCTATCAAAATTTTTCAAAAATTATTGCACTTAACAATTTTTTATGCCTAGCCACCCATTAGGTTGCAAGGAGTGGAAAGGTAGTCCTACGATATGATGTTGTTTCCCTAACAACAAATGGAAATAAGGTACATCTTGTTTATGTTTTTGTTCTGTGTTTTTTTGATGATGTCAAAAGGGGGAGAAGAAAAGAGAAAAATAAAAGGAAGAAAAGAGAAAACTAAAAGAGGAATTATATTGATGATGTCAAAAGGGGGAGAAGGAAAGAAAACAATATTGCATGATTGGTATCATGTAATGAACACAATGGATAAAGAACAAAAAAGGGGAGAAAATTAAAATGGGAGAAAAATATTAGAAAAGAGAAAACTAAAGCTTACAATGCAATGGAAGTATACACATAGGGGGAGTATATAGTATCTTTTTGATTAAAAAGTAACTTATTGCACTTGTTATTTATTCTCTTACATAATTGATTTGTCATCATCAAAAAGGGGGAGATTGTAAAGACCTAGGGTCTTAATCTTACTTATTTTGATGTTTAACAAACAATTATGTTTATGCTAATGGTTTGAATAAGTGTCTCAATGTGATAGATATTCAAGAGAAGCCAAGCATAGAGCTTTAGTGCATGAAGAAAGAATTGGAAGTGCAAAAGATACAAAGTTGGTAAATTAGGTCATTTCCCAACCCCTAAACCCTAATTATGTAAATAGCTCAAGAAATTGTTTTACCCATTTAAGGCTCAAGCAAAAATAATTTCAAAATGTTAGTAGTCTTCAAATACATTTCAAAATGTGTGAAACATACTTGCACAAAGTCACACTAAGTTGCACAAATGATTTGAAAAACGAAAATTGAAAACAAGTTTGAGAAAAATAGGATCGGACGTTGAGGGCAGAGTTTCGGACGTCCGAAACTTAGGTTTGGACGCCTCAGATTGGTCACTTGACCGTCCGAAACTCTGGTGAAAAATCAAGCTCTCTGTAGTTTAGGTTCGGACACCTCAGAGTAGTTTCGGCGGTCCGAAACTTAGGATCGGACACCTGACAGGGTCCGAAACTAGCGTCTGAAACTCAAGTTTTCAAATAACGGCTAGTTTTTGAAAAGTCAAACATATACGTTTTTTTATCATCTTTTGAGGGATTTAAATACAAGCCAACACATGAACGTTTGGCAACACACAACACTTGATTCCCTAAGCTCTCAATCTGAAAAACACTCTCTACAACTCTTGCACTTCACTTTGATTTTACAAGAACCAAAAGATTAAAAGTTATTGAGCCTTTCTTGAGTATTTCGTCTTATTCTTGAGCTATATATTTTGAATTGTAATTGTTATTGTAGGAATCATACTGTGAGCTTCAATTCATCTTATTCACCCTAATTGAGGGCTGTTACTTCCTTTCTAAACAAACATTGTAAGGATTTGTGAAAGGTTTCTCAAGTGAGAGTAAAAACCTAAAACTCATAGCTTGGGATAGCTAGTGAGAAGGTTGAACCTTGTTTGGTTGTAAAAGTGGTCCTTTTGATCTCACCACTGAAAGAAGATCATATCATAGTGATACGAAATCATGTGTGATCACATATTCTGGAAAATCTAATGTACTTGTTCCAATTGTTAAAGATGAATCTCATATATGGAAGCCTGGAATAAGATGGAGAATAAGCCTCATGTTAGTCCCAAGGAGGTCCGAGACTCAAAAATGGGATAACAAAGAAACTCATGACAAGAGGCATCAAATATTGTTTGCTGAGAGATTCTGCCATGTTTTAGTAATCTGCCTATATCTCTCTCAATTTAACTCGGAATGGATTGATTCTAGCGGCATTAGAAAGCTAAGATCCAGAGCTAAACCTTTGATGTTTTGCATTTGTCCAGATTCTGATGGGATCAAGGTGAAACCACGCCGTGAAGTCGCAAGTCACGTTATGACGCGGACAATTTCGGGAATTTTAGTATTTTCGTTTTTTTAGTTGTTTTGGGTTTAATTGTATTGGGCTTTATAATTAATGTGTTATTTAATTATTAAGGTTCATATTTAATGTAATCCAAGTCCTGTTTATTAGAGATAGTTTAGTTTACTTGTTTAGAAAATTAGGGTTTTATTTTGTAAGCCTATAAATAGGCATATTATTCAGTTGTAATAGATAGACGTGAATTTTGAGAATTGAAAACACAGAGTTGTTTTTACGTGAGTTGTTTTCCTGAGGAGGAAAATTCAATTTACTTTGTGAAGATTATTCCTGAGGAGGGAGTTCTCTTTGCGCGACTGTCTTGTTATTTGTTGGTGAGGAGCCATCAAATAATCGTGCTTACTGTCAGTCTACGGAGATAGATTGATTCGATTTTATTCATATTGATTCTCGAAAAGATCGTGACCAATATTCCGAAACAACTATCAATCTACGTGAGGAGCGTGGTGAGATCGTTATCATGTGGTATCAGAGATCAAGGGATTTTCGAAATCAGGTTTTTCAGTTTTTCTTAAAATTGAAACCCTAAATTGTTGTTATTCGCAGCCTTGCATGATTTGGTTATTGTGAGAAGGTTACAACAATTATATCCTTTGTTATTGTTTAATTGGTATTGTGAGAATTGATCCGGTTGAATTGGTATTGATTGTTGGTTTGAACATATTGGATATTTGTGCAATTGTCGAGAATATACTTTTTGGAAATTTGGCTAAGTGTCAATATGAGTAAACAGCCAGAAGGTGCTAGTGTTAACTAAAATCTAGAAGATATACTTGCTACTATAGAACAATTACGACATATGTTAGTTGACAATCAACGGTTTGCGCGAAAGCATGGTACTTCAATAAATACTAAACCAAAAATACCTAGATATGGTACATGTCTTGGATATGGTCATACTGAAGTTAAATGTGCAAGTCAATTGGCAATGGTTATTGTTGATGGAGTTGCTAAATTTAAGGATCCAAAATCTTATGTTATTGGTGATCATTCTACATGGGCATGTGTTGATGCTACTCCATAACCAATTGTGGAAAATACAATTGAAGAGATTATTATTGAGCCCGAATGCGAAGGTGAATTTCTTTCGAATATGCCTTGGCCAAAGGTTAGTTTGGAGGATGTTGAGCCTACCATTGAGGAGAATGAATCCAAGGAAGATAAAGCTTCTTTGCAGGAAGTTCAATTACCCATGGTGGAGGTATCACATGATGTGCTTGAAGAACAATCTTGTGAAGATTTAATTCCTTTTATTGCTTTAAATGCTTGTAATTTAATTGTTATCAATGATGTTTATCATGTGAAGCAAGAAAATGAATTGATTCATGATTTGAAGGGAAAAAGCCTAAAGGTGAGGGTTGTAACAAAAGGCAAAGAGGAGAAAAATAATGAGTATGAATTTCCATATATTTTGTCTTTTTGTCTTGACAATTTTTCAGGTTTTGTGATGAATTCTCTTGTTACCAATCCACAAGATTTGAGGACAATCTTTTTCAAGTGGAAGGGAATGATACGAAATCATGTGTGATCACATATTCTGGAAAATCCAATGTACTTGTTCCAATTGTTAAAGATGAATCTCATATATGGAATCCTGGAATAAGATGGAGAATAAGCCTCATGTTAGTCCTAAGGAGGTCCGAGACTCAAAAATGGGATAACAAAGGAACTCATGACAAGAGGCGTCAAATATTGTTTGCTGAGAGATTCTGCCACGTTTTAGTAATCTGCCTACATCTCTCTCAATTTAACTCGGAATGGATTGATTCCAGCGGCATTAGAAAGCTAAGATCCAGACTAAAACTTTGATGTTTTGCATTTTTCCAGATTCTGATGGGATCAAGGTGAAAACATGCCGTGAAGTCGCACATCACGTTATGACGCGGACAATTTCGGGAATTTTAGTATTTTCGTTTTTTTAGTGATTTTGGGTTTAATTGTATTGGGCTTTATAATTAATGTGTTATTTAATTATTAAGGTCCATATTTAATGTAATCCAAGTCCAGTTTATTAGAGATAGTTTAGTTTACTTGTTTAGCAAATTAGGGTTTTATTTTGTAAGCCTATAAATAGGCATATTATTCAGTTGTAATAGATAGACGTGAATTTTGAGAATTGAAAACACAGAGTTGTTTTTATGTGAGCTGTTTTCCTGAGGAGGGAAATTCAATTTACTTTGTGAAGATTATTCCTGAGGAGGGAGTTCTCTTTGAGCGACTGTCTTATTATTTGTTGGTGAGGAGCCATCAAATAATCGTGCTTACTGTCAGTCTACGGAGATAGATTGATTCGATTTTATTCACATTGATTCTCGAAAAGATCGTGACCAATATTCCGCAACAACTATCAATCTACGTGAGGAGCGTGGTGAGATCGTTATCACATAGTGAAAAGGTTTGAAATCCTAAGTTGGAAAACTTAGGTAGTGGATGTAGAGTGCTCCAAGGAGGAGGCTTGAACCACTCTAAATTGATTGTGTCAATTTCTTCTTTACAGTTTTCATTCTTACTCTTATCTTGTCTTGTTTATGTTTTGATTTGGTGCAATTGAATTTGAATATTAATTCATTGTGTTCTTGACTCATTATTGTTGTACTTTACACATGCTGCAACACACACAACTCACTTCTTGTTGTTGAAGTTGTTTTGATTAGTGCACTAAATTTTTAGAAACCTAATTCACCCCCCCCCCCCCCTCTTAGGTTGCCTTAGAGCTAACAGTTTTTTTTTAAACTGCCAGATGTTGACTAGACGATCAATCATCAACAATTGTTGATTAAAAAGCGAAAATTAATTTTTTTAAAAACAATTTTTATCTTTTAATTTTTTTTTAGAATTCAATAACCAATGGTGAAATTTTGACTAATGGCGGTCAATGCTTGATTGCCTTCTATCATGGCCATTGATTGTCATTCGACTATCGTTGTTCAACTAGCAGTCAACAATGATCAGCAACAATTAATCGTCGACCGCTGCTTGAAAAAAATATATTAATTTTCAAAAAAGTTTGTTGATATTTTGAATATTTTTTTGTTTTTAATTTAATATCCAACAAATGTTGAGTGGTGGCTGTCAAAGCCACTCAACTATTGACTACCACCGTTAAAAAGGAATTAATTTAACTTTTCTTTTTAAACTTGTTTGGTCTTTTAAAATTTTCTTCTACACAATTTTCATGCACTCCATATATTTATACATATTAAACGTATTTTTTTTTCACATTATACATATTTATACTTACTATGTACATTTTCACACAGTTTACATTTTACGTATACTATTCACATTTCACACACTATACATTTTTGGATTTACCTCACACATTATTCATAATATATACATTTGCAAATAATATACATATTTACATATACTTTACATATATTTTTTGAAAAAATTGCGTATTCACATATACTTTACATACTTTACACATTTACATATGGTACATAATTTACATATACTTTACATATTTTCGCACACCATATATATTTACACACAATCATAAATTTCTTACATACTACACATATTACCGCATACTATTCACGCTATACATTTTTACACTCTCTAAATAATTTTTTCACAAACTATACAGTTTTATAAGTACATACAATTTACTACCTTGTCACACTTTCGTTGTTTAACATTTAGTGTAAAATTTTAATTTCTTATTATTAAATTATAATTTGTTATCATTTTTTAGGTTGTTTACTTAAAGTTAATCAAATCACATTTATATTATTCTCTAATATTATGCTCAATAAATATTTATAATCACTAATACAACAATTGTATTCCTATACACGCTATACATTTTTACACCTAATAATATTTTTTTCTCACAAATTATACATTTTTTTATACTTGCACAATTCACTACATTGCCACGCACTTTTGTTGTTTAACATTAATTAGTGTAAAATTTTAATAACTCATAACTAAATCCAGTGGCGGAGCTAGAAAATCTTTCTAGTGGGGGCAACATCATATAGTTATATTTTACTAGTTTCGTAAATTAACTTTAACTAAATTAGTTAAATATGAGATATTAAAGCAAATACTTTTGTTCTTTTCAAAAAATATATATAATTAAATCCTCTAATACTTGTATCAAAAGAAAAAAAATTCTCAATTTTGTTAAAAGCAACAAATAAATAACACAAAATTTGTATTATAACTATGCTATATAAAATTCTAGATATCACATATAGTTATTGGTATATCAATTCAATAATGTAAAATCTCTCTAAATTTTGAATTAATAAATCATCTTAATTAATATGTACACATTTTGTCTTGTAATTTTTTTTTAAAAATTATATCCATATAGATGTCATTGATTATAAGTATTTCTTTTTAAATATGTCCATAACAGAGAGAAATAGAATTAGATGTTTAGCAAGTTTATTAGATAAGTACTCAAAACTAGTATCTAAATAAATTAATGATTGTTTTGAACAAAATAAAATGGATTTGATATCTTAAACTTTTTAAAAGTAAACTATAGTAAATAAAACATAAGTGAGGTTAAAGAAAATTAAATCTACAATTGTTTACTTTTTAAAAAATTTTAATATTTATGCTATTTTTTCATCTTAGTCATAATAACCATAATCATAAGTTTTACTTCAATAATTTAAAGTCACTAAAAATTCAATTAATTGACTATTTTATGCAAATCTTATTTTACCTTTCCTACTTTATAATAATTGAAATTTACAACTTACAAGTAAAGTGAAATTTCATTATTATTATGTTATCACAAAATCTAATAAAATTTTTATTAGAGTTGATAGAGAGAAACTCTTATTTAGTTAAATCTCATCTCTTATTTTGCCATTTTAATAGTGATGGTGCAATTATATTGAGTATTTATTTTTAATAATTTGCTCAATTATTCGTATATTTTCTAATAGAGGCAAAGAGACAAAATTTATTCTATTTTTAAAAGATTATAATATCTTTTCTTTATACATGATATGAACAAAGTGTATGGATTTAGGCTTAATTTTAATAATTTGCTTAAATTTATTTACATCTTGACCAATGGGAGCAAGAGTACAAAAATTACCATAATTTTTCTTTATATAAGATAGAGACAAAGTAGGGTCGGTGGGGGCAATTGCCCCCATTGCCCTCACTTTGTCTTCGCCAAATCATAATTTATTAAAAATATTTAGCTTGTTTACTTAGACTTAATCAAATTATAACTATATTATTCTCTAATATTATATTTAATATATATTTATAATCACTAATACAAGTATTTTTTATGTAGGGCAAAATTCCACCGCGGCAAAGGCGGTGTAATCTACTAGTATTTGTTAATATCTATACTCTTTTTTTGTCCAAATCATCGTTGCATACTTTTACCTAAACATTTGCTCAAACCGCAAAAATAAAAGTACAAGGAGGTACATACAGACAGGTTACTCAAACACTAGCAAAAAGACAATGGTTTTGTGTAATTTGCCCTGCGGCTGTGAAAAGGCATTCGATAAAGTATTCGCCGTTCACACGGACACAAATTTTCTTTTTCCCACCTCCGCGAGCCCATTAGCGCGCCAATATGCTGCTCTGGCGAAGTAGAATTACAACGGTCGCCACTCCAGTCTCTTTGGGGACTTTCATCAAACATCTCCCAAGGTCAAATGCAAGTACCTCCCCATTCATATTCAAATTCAGGTCCAGTGAAGAACCCCAACCATTCACTACAAGAGCCCTCCAAACTTCGCAATTCCAGACCTTAAATTCCCAGCAACAGCAACAAGTCAATCTTTACATCCATTCCCTCCTCCAATGGAATCAGGTTCTCCGCACACACAGACTACCTGTCTATATTTAAGGCAATGGATTGTTATTGATTTTCTTATTTGTTTTAAATTTTGGTGATGCAGAAGATGAATCTTACGGCTGTTAAAGACGAAAATGAGGCAATGGAAAGGCATGTCGAGGACTCGCTTGCCATCATAGAGCCAATTAGGAGCTCTTACCTCTCGCATTGTGGGACTTCATGTGAAAATTTGAATCTTATTGATGTTGGAAGTGGGGCGGGCCTTCCCGGGTTAATTTTAGCTATTGCTTGCCCTCGTAACTTTTCTTTCCTTATTGGGTTGAAGAATTTTAGATTTTTGTTTGATCAGCATCCTTTGTAAAAGTTGTTTGTGTTTTCAAAAGTTAATAATTCTACTGATTGTATTGCTCAAAATATTCAGCAGAAAGAAGATAAACATGTTTGTGGAAAAAGATGAGTGGGTAGTGTTGGAATACCAAAATGGCTTCTCCTGGTCTGAAATAGAAAGATAAGACAATCATTTTGTTTTTGAAATACTGAATTCTTTACTATACTTGTTGAAAGGTTGGAAACTGACGCTTTTGGAGTCTATACACAAGCGCTGTGCCTTCTTGGAGCATGCGGTTGGTGTCACTGGTTTGTCAAATGTGCAAGTTATAAGAGAAAGAGCTGAGGTAATGTTATTACTGCAGTATGCATTTAAGTTTTGCCGGATCAACTTGCACTTGTGTAATGCTGCTAAGATGTCTCAACCCTGCTGTGACTGATGTTTGATTTACATCTTGAAAAACTTTAGTTTAATGGAAATTTTATTTGTGATATAAGAATGTAGTTTAGTCCAGAGGAAATCTTTACAATTTTGTCTGTGTAGTTAGTTCAGTTGGGTTAGTGGGAATTGGTGCATAAGAACATATGCAACACTGAGTCCAGTTTTCCAACCTTTCTTTTTTTAGCATACTAAATTTTGATAGACTATACAAAATTACTCAATGATTATGCATTCTGGGGTTTAAAGATTTTGGCTTATTTTGAAAGAACTTTTATTCACTTGGATATAGAAAATTTTGTTTATTATGAAAACTATGTGGTTCTAGCTTATTAATACAGTGATTTGTATATGAATTTGACTGTTTGCTCCACTTTCTTGTATTCAAACTTTGAAGTACCTTGTCTTTCACAGAAGAAGATCAGATTTATGTTTTTTTCCCATTAATTTTTAAGGTAATTTTCCATACTAATGGATAGGGACCTAATTTAGTCAACTAATTTCACAAGCATGATTGACATAATTATATTTGTTTTCCTCCTAAAAGAAAAAAATGTTTTGTTGTCAGCATAAGCATAAAATTGTAACTGTGATGACTTTATCTTTCAATGATGTGCTAATTTAGAGTTGTGACAATAACAATTGTATATTTGTCAGAAAATTGATCATGCTTTTAAACCTTGGACCGCAATAATGCCTAATGAATTAATTATATTAATAGGACTTTATCTTTCAATGATATGCTAATTTAGTGCTTGGTGCGAATGCCAATGGGAATACCAGCATTACCTTAGGAGTTAGGGTACCCAATTATAGACCCTGTCTGGGTGTTTGGACCAAAAGTAGCTTAGGTTCCGAGGTTTGGGCTCCAAATATGATTCTTGAACCTGGTTATAAATAACCAAGATTGAAATCTAGTTCTATAGTATTTAGTATAATTTACAAATTTGTAGTTATTTTATTGTAGCCAAAGAAAAATTAAACTATAGTCCTCTTCCTTATTTATTTTCATTTTGATTTATTTTGGTTTTAAAAAGAAAATGCTGCCTCCCATCCTGTTATTCCTCTTCTTATTGAATGCAGTTCATTTTCCGTTTATTTTTTTTGCATGTAGTCAAATGGATAAAGTGGAAGAGACGGAAGCAAAACATTTCCGACATTGCTCTTTCTACTTGTTTAGTATTTGGAGTTAATGAATATATTGTCCTACCTACAATTTTTTTAAATCAATCATTTCAATAGAGCTGTTTGGTCAGTGTAGTAAAAAATATTTTCTTTTTGTTTTCCCATATTCATTGCTAAGGTGACTAGTACCAGATTGGTACATGCAATTTTAAATGGCCTGGGTTTTAGGTGAGCTACCTGAACCCTGTAGGGTATTGGAATGGACAGTGAGTTTCTAAATGAATTTAGAATTGGGTTACCTAATTGGGCGGATACTTTTCATATTTACATGTCCGTGGAGGCCAAGGAATTCCAAATTAGATTAGCTTCTGGTTTACAGTTAAATTTCTCTAGTCCTAATCTTCAGCATCCCATAGTGATAGTATTCCTGTTTTATGAACAATGAGAACTGCTTCTATTATTCTTATAGAATTTCAAGAGGTTTGTGCTCAATGAACCCGTTATTAAGGTTTCATCTTTGTTTTACCTAAAATGCCAAAATCTTTGATTATGTACCAGTGTATTTTTATTGCAAATTCTGCTGCATCTTCTTTTTTACTTCTTAAAGTGCAATTTGATGTTTCAATGGAAATTCTGTTGAAAGTTTAAACTTTGTTTATGAGTGTTCCTTTACTTCTAATTTTGCTTTTATTTACTTGCTCCTATATTGCCTGTTTCAGGTGTCACCAGTTCAACGAATTTTGTAGTTCTCTTCACTCTGTTTTGGGTCATGCTTTCTGTTCTCCTAAATGAATCCAGTCTTTGAATGGTTAATATTCAGGAGTGCAAAGAATTATACCTTGACATGAATTCTACTTATCCATAATGCTTCTACATATATTGTGAGAAATTGGTTTCCAATCAATTCAATACTACTGGATTCCACATTCCCGTTTTCTTTTTCTTGATTGTTCTTTTTGTTTTTTCCATTTCTTCACGAACATTACAATGCTTTCTTTGCTGGTGATAAAACTGTTGCTGATGAAAGAATGTGCCTTTCCAAGAATCTTTGAGTAGTTGTTTTTGAGCATTTAGCTTTCTACTCCTGATAAAATGCATCCTCTTTGACTTTTGTATAGGACAGATCTTGGGACACATTCCTGGCCTAAGAGAGGTGTTTGACGTAGCAGTAGCCAGAGCAGTCGCAGAAATGAGGATTTTAGGTAAGTGAAAATAAAAGCACATATCTGAACATGTACCTTGATTAATTAAATTAACTTATTATTGAGAAGGTAAAATAAAACATATTTGTACAAATATGTGACTGGTATGTTCCTTCCGTCTATTCATGTATATATTTGTGTTTTAGCCATATGCATTTGTTTCATTGCATCATGGAACATTAGCATGTGAAAAATGAGTATTACATTGTTTGTTGAGATTCACGCTCTTTTGTCTTTTCAGCTGAGTATTGTCTGCCTCTAGTACGTGTGGGTGGTTTGTTTGTTGCAGCAAAGGGTCATAATCCTCAGGTTTGCATCTGCCACTACGCTTCAATTTTCCGTAGCTGCTACTTAAAGTAAAGAGTGGTTTTAAATCATTTAGATTTTTTTGATTTTGTTTAATTGCACAATATCATTTAAGAAAATAGGGGAATTCAACCAGGTTAGAACAAATACAGAAGTGTGTCCTCTATACTTTTTGCTCGTAAAGTACGTTTAAAATGGAAAGAAAATTTTATAAAAAACCATAAGACCAGTGATGTATTATGGATCAAAATCTTGGATGACTAAATATTTGGATGACTAAATATGGGTATGAGCAAAAATGAAAATGTTCAAATAGATATGTGGACACATTAAATTTGATAGAATAAGTAATAAATGTATTAGAAAGAAAGTGTGATGGATGAGAAAATGAGAGAAGGATGCTTAAAATGGTTTGGACATGTGTGTATGAGACTTCTAAATGCCCCAATGCGGCATATAGAATTAGAGAAACATTAATTCAAACTAAAAGGGGAAGGGGGGGGGGGGGGTCCAAAAAAGAAACGATAAACAAAATTTGATATATTTTAGTATAAACAAAAACGTAGTTACAGATAGAATACGATGCAAAATATGATCCATATAGTTGACTTAGTTATTGTTGTAGTTGTTTAATTGCACAATACACTTGATGATAGATGAGAAGTAATTTTCGTGTTTCAAGTCCTTTGCTGGGCTTGGTATAACAGTTTGTAGTACTAAATTCTTTTTTTAGTTTGCAGCTTTTCTTAAATTTAGGTTTTAACTGTAAAATTCTTTTGTTCGCTCATTTCATGTATTGAAGTAGTACTCTTAATTCAAATTTAACAACAGTTTAAGGTTATCAGAGTATTTATATCTAATATCGAATTAAGCCACTGACATAATTATTTCAGTTGCTCTAGAATGAAGAAAATATTTACTTTAATAAACATATGATTAAGTGGGGAAATAGAAATGTTTGAAACTGGAGTAAGACTTTATGTTGGTAAAGCAACAATTCAGATGAAGTGGGATTACATATTTGCATTGAACATGATAAAGCATTAGAAATAAGATACTTTCAGTGATAGAATATTGGGTCTATATCTCTATGTTGAGAAACTGTTTTTTGATGGCATGCGAATTTTATTTCTCAAAGAGTCCTGTAATTAAAGATACTGTTGCTCCTCCCGCTTTTTATAAAAATTTTACTGGGAATAGACATTCAAATCATGACTAAGAAGGTGAGGAAAGTTTTTACGCCGGCTGCCTGTCTGACGCAATCCTCCTCCTTTTTTCGAAATTGAGACCGACTACTTATAGGCATACAGTATTTAAAAAAAGGCACCAATGATCTTCCCCCAATGTTGTACGCTCTTATGTAGCATTACACATCCAAGCAGAAATTTATTTCCTTGAATCATGCTTGTGCTCTCTATAAGGGAAATTGAATGGAAGTCCATATACATTTAGTTGCAAGTGCCTAAAATGCTACTTGTTGGAACTTCGAAGAAATGAAGTAAATTTGGAGTATTTTGTTAATTTTTCATACTATAGTTCTGGATTACATTTTCAGTTGCTTCTCACATGGAAATTTATCATTAAGAATGGCTTGCTGATCAGAAGGTTTTTTTTTTTTTTTTTTTTTTTAATTCTAATAATTCATTATCTATAAGTTGATCTGCTAATGTTCCTGGAAAGGCATTCCATGTCTGTGTTGATAGATTTTTCATATATAATCTATCCAGGAGGAAGTCAAACGAGCAGAAAGAGCTATCAAATTGATGGGTGCTTCAGTATTGCAAACATGCACTGGTATGTTGCCTCACCTATCTTCTGTCCTGAATTTGTTTTGCATAGGTCACAAATGGCAACAACACTTGCTCATTCGTTAGATGTTGTGTCTAACTTTATGCATAATTTGTGCGGCATGTTTCTCATCTTCGAAAGCAATTTCACCACTCAAGTTTGTCATAATGCATTCTTTACTATTCTGGAAAGTAAATAATTTTTGGAGTTTCTTAAATGGAATTGGTTTTATATATTCTTTGAAATTTGGTTTACCGTCATGCATTCCCAAGAGTGGTCATCCTGTTTTTCTTTTACTTGTTTGTGTGAATCTTAGTTTACATGTTTTGTCCAAATCTAGTGGATTCACACAGCAAGTATGGGCAAAGAACTGCCATCATTTGTCTAAAAGAGTGTACCACGCCAAGAAAATATCCCCGTGATGCAGGTACTCCAGCAAAGTTACCTCTCTAAGGAAGAAATTTTCGTTTTCTTTTTATTCTTCCATTTGTATATTTGTTACTCTCACAGAATTATGGTTGATTGTAAATATGAGAATCAAAAGGACAATACTCTTTTATACATTTTGTATTGAAAACCAAAGATGTGCATGTTGTGCCTTCAACTGCCACAAAGGAATTTGGTCAAACCAATCCTTGAGGCATTTAGTGCAGAACATGCTATTGTAGCTAAACAATGAGCTGCATTGTTGAATTTACTTCCAACGTTGTAAATTCACAAGAATTGAATAATTGTTACAGTAAAAGATGTCTTCGATCGGCTATTGGTGAAACTTCCACTGTTGTAACTTGCTCTGCTGATAGCTTGTACATCTAACTGGATTTCTTCCTTTGCCCACCCTTTTTGTTGAGCATATAGGAGTGCTAGTCTTATTGCCTCTAGTTCCGCTACCATTGGATTTGAGTCTCATCCCCAGTAAATGCATATGCAGTTAGGATCCTTCCTTATCCTGTTGAGTCCCTTGCAAGATTCCAATTTCCACTTTTCTAATTTTTGCTACGTTTTCTGAACATGTGTCTATTTTGATGAATCATCCTCTTTGGGGAGGTTTCGAAGGTCTACTTTCCTGCTGCAAATGTTGTCCATTGTTGTTCTTGTCTGCTATCTATTATTTGCAATCTTGAATTGTTGCCACTCAGCAATGACTTGATTCAGAATGTCCATTTCATTATTGGCATGTTAATTGAACTCCTAACCATTCCTTGCTTTCCATATTTGCCATAACATATTTGTTGTGACCTCGATCAATTCTATTGTGGATTTCACTTGCCCTCTTGATACTGCAAAGTTGAGACCACCACCCTAGAAATGAATTAGTATGTTGCAGTATGCCATCTTATTGCACCGGTGAATATCGCCAAAGGTTCTATAGTTTAGGGCACTGAAAGAACAAGTATTCAATGCTCTCCTCCTATTCTCTACATTTTTGGCATCCCATCATTGTTGATTCCTCTTAATTTTAGCACTTTGTTGATTGGTAATTTGTTATGTAAACTCCTCCAGGGAAATTGTTTGTTCTTTCCTTTGATGGTCAGATTCCATGCTCCCATAGGCTTCTCATGTTCTCTTTGGTTTGTCAGCATTTTGTAGGCTTACTTGACCTCAGTGTCTCCATAATTAGACTGACTCCATATTCATGGTAATATGTCAATAAAATCAATTTAGGTCTATTCCCATCTATTTTCATTTCAGGTATTTGAGTATGCAACAACTGTGTGAAAATCAATTGTTGTTTGATCTGGCAGCATTCAGATGATCTTGTATTTAAATTCAGTTTTAACTTTATGAGTTGTACATTTTCTTATAATATTAACCAAATCACTTATTCTTCATCATTCTAACTTATGGTGCATATTTTTAATGATTTATGCATGCATGCTTGAACAACAAGGAGCAAAATTTGAAAATTAGGAAAAATAGTCAAAATTTTTATTATTGTGGTCAGAGTTTAATAAAAGATTTGTCACTTATATATAAATCAATGGTATCAATCTAGAAAAAAAAAAGTAATATTTGTGTCGATTTTTTTCAATATATATAAAGTAATATTTGTAAAAAATGGAGTAATTAGAGAAACGTTTTTACTATCTATAATCGATATTGGTTATCAATATAATGTTAATATTTATTTTGAAATAATGTTATACAATTGTATTTAAAACATTGATCAAAAAATAATTTACAATTTTTCTACAATTTCTTGTGGATTATATTCCTTTACAATTGATTTATAATTGTACATGGATTAATTTTTGGTTGCAAATGAAATTGAAAACTGTTTAATTATTAAAAAGTGCCATTTTTTTTCAAAAAAAAATTATTTTTTCAAATATTCACAATATTTTTATTGTTTTAATGTCAAAAGATAAAAATGAATTCCTATATAACTACAGACTAAAAGCTTTTTCTATTCTTTTAATAACAGATTTGTATATCGAATTCTATTCACCCATCGGTTGGGAATTTATGGTTGGCTCTTTCTACAAACATTTTGGATTTGTTCATAATGATGAAATTATATCTGATCTGGTTTCCACTTTTCCAGTCATTATTTGTCAATGAAGATATTAATCTAATCGAATTCGAACGTTTGTTATTTTGTAGTTGTTAATAAATAAAGCATTGAATATTTTACTTGATTTTATTTCCAAACACTTGCATGGATTACAATTACAAGTTTATATTGGTTTGTAATTCTTATGGATTACAATTAGAACTACAGAGCCCAACTAACAAAGCCTATAACAATAGAGGCCCATGAATAGTATATAGTAATAGTATATTAATAGTACTTCTAATACGAATTTAGAACTTTATATTAAATATCTAATCTTTAAGTCGAAGTGATGGTGTTTTTCTTTGGGAAAATTTGTATTAAGGACGCATTACATTTCGTTATTATTAAGTAGGGCGCAACTTTAATGTATTTATTGTTAAGGGCGTCAAAATAACTTTATTATTATTTTAATTAGTTAAAGACTTTATTACCCCTCTTTTTACCCAATATTAATCTTACCATTAAACAAATACTACGTTTATGAAATTATTATTATGAATTCAAACCCTAATCCCCAATTTTAAAACTCTTCAATAATCAAATTTTGTAAATATATATGACAGGATTAACAATGTAAATAATGACCTTTCCTGCGAAAAATATGATGATGTGCTGCTAATCTTAATTTTCCTGATAAACATCCATGTATTTAGATACTTATACATTGTGACCATTGGAATCGAGCAAATTCTCTTCCTCACTTTGCATGTCAGTCATAGATAGCTCAATAGTTGATTTAGAATTTTTGTTCCACTCATTTTCTACACGGAAGAAAATCCATTGGAAACGGCGAACAATTTCCAGGGCAGCTATTGTGAACACGGTGATCCACATTGTACCAAAGTTCAAAAAATCTGGAGGATGGCACCTCTTCAATGGACTGAAATGCACATTTTCAGAGGATCTTTTAAAGAATGGTGGCTTGGCTTGTGCAGTATTAATGGAGCATCAGAACTGGAGAATCGATTAGAGGTCACAGCTTACATACTTTGGCATACATGGAAGGCAAGAAATGAAAGCATCTTCTCAGGAAGAATCCAAACAGAAAAAGAACTCATGGATGGGGCTTTACAGGAATGGCAGGAATACAAGGAAGCTGATGAGATGAAAAAGCTTCAATTAAGAAGGGATACAGAATCATCAGTTCCGCAACAACCAGTGGAAATTGCATGGATGAGACCGCAACAAGGGACTATAAAGATTAATATAGGAATCACAATAATTGGACAAATAGAGCTGGTTGTGGTTTGACAGCAAGAAATTGTAAAGGGGAGCTAATCCAAGCATGGACAATGGCTAGGGGGTCCTTAGAGTCCTCAGTGGCTGTTAGTTTGGAAGCAATCCGTGCAGCTCAACTACATGCATTCAAGAAATGGAGTAGAATAGAAATTCAGTTAGATGAACAAAGCTATGGTGGAGAAGATGAACCAAGGGGTGTGTCCAGTAACAAGTTTATCCACCATAGCTGAAGACATCTTCCTGCTGCGCTATTGTTTTGATGAATGCTTGTTCTCATGGATTCACCAAAAGTTTAACTCAGCAAGTAAACATCTTGCAAATGTTGCATGTGATGCTTTGTGCCAACTGGAATGGAGAAACCATTTCCCAGCTTGGCTTGTACAAGCAATTCAACTGGATTCACAGCTAGTTAGCTGATGTATTTTGCCTTTTATTTCTATTAATAGAAATGATTATCGCTTTTGTTTATAAAAAAAAAATTGTGAACACGGTGATGTAGTTATGGCGGAGATGGGCAGACAGCTTGTAGGTCCATGCGCATCGCAGGATCAGATTGCTTCAGATAATCCAAAAGTAAACCTGTGAAACAAGACGAATAAGTGAATTTCCAATGAATTTTCATGATAATAACGAGGCCTCTTTCAGGTACATAAGAGCAGTTCAACCCATTTTCACATAATATCAAGGAGATTCTTGTTTAAGAAAAAAAAATACAAAAAGAAACTTGAATCTAGAAGATTTTACACAAAAAGTGAAGGTGTCGCATTATAGATGGGTATCTCCAAGTGAAATCCTCACCGAATTGTTCAAACCAAAATTAGGAATTGAAGAGTTTTAAAATTAGGGATTAGGGTTTGAATTCAAAATATTAATTTCATAAACGTAGTATTTGTTTAACGGTAAAATTAATATTGGGTAAAAGGAGGGGTAATAAAGTCTTTAACTAATTAAAATAATAATAAAGTTATTTTGACGCACTTAACAATAAATACATTAAAGTTGCGCCCTAGTTAATAATAACGAAATGTAATACGCCCTTAACGCAAATTTTCCCTTTTTCTAATACAATTTAATTATCATTTTCAGAAAAATAATTCTTCATAAAAAATAATTATTAGAAAAATCATTGTTTTGCAGAAGTTAAAAAATTGAAAAAATAACAAATTATTTTTGGAATGATAATTGTTCCAATAATAATTAAGATTATGGTATTAAATTTTTTTTTTATCTCCATTAAAATCATTTAATGATAGCATTTAGGAATAAAATTTCTAATGATAGGAAATTAAGTTGTAAAATAAAATTGTAATAAGAAATACCATTAAAATTGTAATATATAGGAAAACACCATTGCTTAATTAAGTTGTAACATGAAACACCATTAAAAATATTTTAATAATAGAATATAGAAAATTAACTTGTGATAGGAAATCACTAATTTTATTGGGTAGATATTAGAAAATTAAATTTTAATAGGAAAGCAATATTATTTTGAATTGGATTTCGGTAAAGTTATTTTGGAAAAAATATTTATTTGGAATTGGGTCGAATTATTATTGGAATTATTTGATGGACTTCAGAAAAATTTTCGTTGTTAGGAAATTATATTGTGATAGGAAATAGAGTTATTATTGAAGTGGTATTTCATTTAGGTAAAATTTTGCTATTGTTTAGAAATAAATTCCTCAATTAGAGACATTAAGAAATTAAATTATGAAAAGAAAACTCTATTACTTGGATATTACTCTCGATATAATATTCATAAATATTACCCTATTAGAACTTTAATGAACATTATTTTTTTAATTGAAGTTTTGAAGCCACCCTTAAATAAAATTTAAGGATATTATATAATTAATAGAAAACACGTTGAAAATATAAAAGTAGAAAAATCAACAAAAGTAGATGCAATAAAACAAGAAAAATATAAACATTAGTCTTCATTCTCGCTATTCATCAACAAAAGTAGTGCAATGAAACAAGAAAAATTAGTCTTCATTCCTGCATTCTATCCAGCATCATCAGGATACAAGAATATAAGCAGGAACTTTACAGTAAAAGAATTGATCTAGCTATATACGTAGGAAAACAAGTAAAGGAGATAATATGGAAGGGGAGAATATGTATTTTGATTTGATAATTAAGAAAATCAAAGGTTCGGATTGCATTTAAGAAAATAAATATTTTTAAATTGAGAATTAAATATTTAGAGTGATAAGCTTTACTTTTATTAGTTTTTGGGTTGAAGAATTAATTTATTAAATAAAATTTATTTTTTATTTTTCAATTGTTTGGGTTGATCCCGACCATTCAAATTTTGGCCACATTGACCAAGTGGTTGGAATTTGGTTGGTCGAGTATCAACCTAATTGATCAGTGACAGTCAGCGTATTGTTGATCGGCACTAGTCAACCCAAAAAATTAACTTTTAATATAAACTATAAAAAGAACATAAAAAGAATAAAATGTCCTTAATGCATATTTTAAAAAAAGTGAAAAAAATTTTATTTTGAGAATTGGTATTAAATAGACAAGCTATTTTGAGATGAAATGAAAATTAAGCAAAAAAATAGGTATCCAAACAGTAATACCCAAATATAATAAATTTTCTGCCACTAATGTTACCATAGGTTAATAATTAGTTTTCTAAATTCTATCCACTTAATGTTCATACATTTGTTGCATATAACTATCAGACTTCTTCCAATATTAATTACACCAATAGAAATAATTTTAACTCAATTGGTCTTTTACTTCAACTAAACTGTTGGTTTTTATTAATGTTGTTCCTCCTCCTTCTAATTAACAGAGAAACACTTGTTTTATCATCAAAAAATATTTCATTATTTTTAAATAGTTTTTTTTTAAATAGCATAATTATACCACGACTCAAGTACAGTTTTAAGTTAACATAGTCTAATTATTATAATAATCTTAACCATATTATCGATGTCATAAGTGATTGTGGCTTCAATAAGGGCTACCGTATCTATTGCAAGGACAACTTTGTTCACTTCCGTGGGGGGGCTCGTCATTCACAACCGGTGATCGAAACTTTACAATTGGGGAACTCTACATTCACAACGGGCGGCGGTACCGAGGGTTGGCATATTCACCTCGGGCGTTGCCATGCACAATTATGTTTAGGGATTGTGGGCAGGGGCGGAAGCAGAAAATTTTTTTATAGGGGGTTTACTTTAATTTTTTTTTTGTGATTAAATAAAGTATTTAACAATTAAATTTCTAAAAACAATAATAAAAATGATAAAAATGTATAAATACGCATAACTTCACTATTGGTTGACACTTGATGAACTAGATTTCGTCATGTGATGAAGAAGAGGCAATTGTATTCTACGCGTCCGCATATGTTAAAAACGTTGAAATATTTGTTCATTTTCAATTGTTGAGAAAATATCGTTCTCGATAAATAAAATTAATAATTCAATCATAATTCACTATTAATCTATAAAGAAAATTAATGAAACAAACTAGGTTTTTAAACTATGATTTATATCTAAAATATCTTGTCTAAATTCAAAATTCCTAATATTAGTTCACATTCAAAAACCCTAATCTAAATTCAAAATATATAAATATTTAATTCATAAAATTCTTAATAAAATTACCCAAATTAACTTACAATTAACAACATTTAAATAACAAAACTCTAAATAAAAAAAAGTAAAACTAACCTTTCTTGAATACCAAAAATGGAGATAAAAAAAAAGAGACAATGAGAGAAGAAAAAGAGAGGGAGAAATAAAGTTTCCTTACTAATGGATTTGAAAATTGAGTTTGGAAATTTGAGAAATAGCTAGATTGGAAGGGTTTAGATTTGGAAATAGAATTTGGGAATTTGGGAGATAGAATGATTTAGAATTTGGAAAGAAAATATTAGAAATCAGTGTTGCATTTTTTTTTTAAATCACTTAACAAAACGACGTCGTTTTGTTCAGTTTTGCAATTTTTTTTTCAAACCACTTAACAAAACGATGCCGTTTTGTTAAATGATTATATTTGATACCAATTGGCAGCCCTTGGGCTGGAATTAAAAGGAAAAAGAATTAGAATGGCAAGGGTAGAGAATTAGAATTGATAGAAATTGAATGAGAAGGTCTGGAAGAATTACAGAAAGGCTGCTGTTATTGCCAGAGCAACTATTAGCTTCCAGAGCAATAAATCACAAATCTTCCAAATTTACCCTTAATAAAAAACTAATTTATCTTTTCTCCATTTATCTTTATCTTCTTTCTATCTTATTATTAAAATTTATCAATTCTTTGTAACATATTCCGTAACTTCTATTTTCTTCTCCTTTACACTAATTTTTCTCCTAAATTTTTATTAATATAACATCTATTTTCACCCTCAAATTATAAGAAAAAAATTATATAAAAATAATATGATACTTATTTCTATTAATAGATTTTATTGTTCTCCCAATTAAATTATAAAATATTTACCAATATGTACTTCAAAAAATTTAGGCTGCATTTGTTTATGTTGTTTTAGTGTTTTATTTCACAAATTCAATTTGATTTATTTGCTTTGTCTATTTTTTTTTTATCAAAATTTTTAAAACAAAAGAAATAATATTACAGTAATTATTTTTTGCTACAATATTTTTTATATTTTTATAAAGAAATTATTAAATTTAAATTTGAATATTAAATTTTTAATAATAAAAAATTCTTTCTAAGACATTTTTTTCCAAAATAAACTCATAAAAAATTAATTTTTAAATTTCATTAATAAAAAATTTGCAAATATAAATGCCCACCAAAACAAACTCATCAATCCAAATACCTCCAAATTATTTATTTCTTATAACAAATCTCAAGAAAAAAATTATGCTATAAAACTAAAAAAATACTCTATCAAAGGCGAGTTATATTTTTTGTCAAAATACTAATACATAAATATATGGAAACTATAAATTATTATTTTTGTTTCTAATAACACTGCTTATACTAATATTTTATCAAAATATTTTTCATAACTTAAAACTTAAAAGGAAGATACTACCATTATATATATAATAGAAATTTCGATTTCATGTATTTTTTTCATGCTAAAATTTAATTCATAAATTTTAAATAATAAAAACGTAACAAATTTTAAAGTAAAATTTGGATGCATATATCAACTTCTATTTTTAGTCTGAGTGGTTTTTTTACTTGTGATCTATTAACATTTTGAAATGTTAATTTGCTCATAATATAATTGAGGCATGAAGAATTTTTTTATTATTTAAAATTTAAAATTTAAATTTGAATTAATATTTTATAAGTTTATTTCTATAAAAAATGTCTTAGAAAGAATTTTTTATTATTAAAAATTAAAATTTATTTATAAAAATATAAAAAAATGTTGTAACAAAAATAATTATTGTAACATTTTTTTTTCTTGTTTGACAAATTTTGATAAAAGAAAATGAAAAAGCAAATAAATCAAATTGAATTTGTGAAATAAAAAACTAAAGTAACCAAATAGAGCCTAAATTTTTTGAAGTATATATTGATAAATATTTATAATTTAATTGAGAGAACAATAAAAGGTATTAATAGAAATAAATGTCATATTATTTTTTTATAAATTTTTTCTTATAATTTGAAGGTGAAAATAAATGTTATATTAATTAAACTTTTGGAAAAATCAGTCTAAAATAGAAGAAAGAAGAAGTTACGGGAAGATGTTATAAAAAAGTGATAAGTTGTAATGATAAGGTAAAAAGAAAATAAAGATAAGTTGTACTAATAAATGAGAAAAAGATAAAACAGTTGATTGAATAAGGGTAAATTTGGAAGATATGTGATTTATTGCTCTGGAAACTAATAGTTGCTCTGGCAATAACAGCGGCCTTACAGAAAATAAGCATGGAAAATCTTGTACAATCACGCTGAGCTCCCTCCCAATTCTTATCCTTGTTTTTATACCTGTAACTAACTAATTCCCCACCATTGATTTCTAACAGCCACAACTCCATGGATAATACAACACTCTATCACAATATAGTGAAATAGCCCATTCCTTCTACAACTGGGCTATTTCTACTACTTACTACATTTAGCCCATTTCTTTTTCTGGCCTACCCCGTTTACTATATATCTGATCCAAAATCAATTATTGATCCAAGCTACATATAATTTTTTATACAAAACATTGAAATAATAATTTAAAACATGTCGTCTTCTTCCACTTGCGGGGGCTCGAGTCCGTGGTGGCAGCGGCCAGTAACAGCGGCGAGCATACCTCTCCAAAATTTCCAGTGACTATGGCTGGGGCTTCAGCCTCCTCCAGACCCAGCCTGAATCCGCCCCTGATTGTGGGTGAGAGGGAGGTGATCACATGCAGTAGAATTGGAATGTGGTTGTAAAGTTCTCTCATGTTTAGTGTCAACAACGCTTGTTACAAAATTCAATGCCTTCCTCATGATTGATGACCGTATCAAGCTACGCCATAATATGAGGATTATAGGATTAATACTAAGAGCACATGATTAACGCCGCTACTTGTTATATGGATGAAAAATGAATTGTGGATTATTTATGAGACAAAATCCAAATTAATGACTTTTTCAATATTGGAGATTAAAATAATATTTGTCCTAATTAAGAAACTATTGAGGTAATTTAGTCAAAATGAAACTTAAATTGTAGATCAAACTGAGAGACCATTAATTTACGTCACTTAAGTCTTTAAGAAAGTAATTATTTTTCGGCATATAATATAAAATAATTAGTGAATTCACTAAAATATCTAAATATTTATCTTTTATTTCTATCATAGTTGATAAAATTATTTTATAAATTTATATATTCAATAAGAAGGAATTTATTTTCCTTTTTGTAACTAATTAATCCAGTAGGGTTGAAAATAATGTTAGCAATTACATGGCCGAAAAAAAAATGAAAGAAGAATGTTCAACTTGAACAACGTGTTAAATAATTCACTACACAAACTAAAAAAAATTCCACTATTCGCTAGTAAGCCCACTATGCTGTTTAAGCTTACACGTTTCTGTTGACCCTGACATTTTCATTATTAGCTGCCCATAAAATTCTACGTTGATTCGCCAAAAAAAAACCAAAAAAAATTGTCAACGTTGATTTGGTAAAATTTCTTTTTCATTATAGTATTTAGACTTTGCATCATGATTTGGATGAGGAAGAAATGTAAAATTAGTTTTAGATGTTTATTTGAGTGACAAAATTAGTTAATAATATTTCAATGATAACAAATTTGAAACAAAAGTGAAAAATTGACAAATTTTTTCACAAATTAATAATCCAATTAAAATTTTCCCTTGATAAATGACATTTTTTTAAAAAATTTTGGTACATCTAAACAGTCATGTTTTTGTGCATCTAAAAATTGTTTTTGAATGTTGTAAAGAAAGATTTATTTATTTATAATTAATTTTCCACATTGTATAATAAACACAAATTTTCTAAATAAGTAAAAGTTTAAAAAAGGAAAGAAACCAAAAAATATGTTTTTCATAAAGTAAAAAATTCAATTGGATTGTTATTTTATGAAAGAATTTGTCAACTGTCCACATTGTTTTTCAAATTACAAACATTGAGGACCAAATTCATTATCGATGAAACATTAAAGCTACTAATTTTTTCATTTAAATAAACATTAAGGGTGAACTTTACATTTTTTCCCATTATAAATTAATTGTGGGTTGATTCAAATTAATCATCCAAGCGCTCATGAAAAGGAAGATTAATTTTAAAGCACAAAGACAAAGTTATGATCAATTAATTAGCCCAAATCATGTGCCCAAGCTAATTAATTTAATTAATTTCTTGATTATTTATAAAAAAAAAAGATAAAACAATTCTGATCAAAGCAATGTGAAGGGAATAAATTAAATTTGAATTTGCTACACCAAAATGGTGAATGTTTTCAGTGACTCCTAAAATCTTTTGCCCCATTAAATTTAAATATTTTGCATGAGAACAATTATGTTGGAGTTGATAATTCAAAGTAGTCATTAACAAGTCAAAGCTTCTAAATTTTTCTCAATTTAGATGGCTGGCAATGGCAACCCTTCAAGACAGACAAATATTACTGTCTCTACGAAATTTCGTGCATCAAATTAAGCTCTATAAATTGAGTTCCAATTCACTTTCACAATCATTCACAGCTTTATTACAAATCATTCTTTTCTATCATCCTTCCTATATTTGCAGAACATCTTATCTCTACAAAAGTTTTTAACAATTAAAGTTCTTCTTGGAGATTGATCAACTTTATATATATCCGCCAATGGAGTGCTCCAATGCAGCAATTGCAGTTGTTTCAGTTTTACTATTACTTGTTAGCATTCAATGTGAAGCACAACTATCTCCAACATTTTATGATCAAACATGTCCAACTGCACTGAGCACAATTCGCACTTCTATTCGGCAATCAATTTCACGAGAGCGTCGTATGGCAGCATCCCTCATTCGCCTCCATTTTCACGATTGCTTTGTTCAGGTTAGGAATATGTGCAAATGCAAAACTTAAAATGCCCCGGTTCGGTTATTATTTTTAGTCGTCCCAATCCAAGATAATTTTCACGATTTCAAATGCAACACAATTAACATTTGATTCTAAATTCAGGGTTGTGATGCATCAATATTGCTTGATGAGACTTCTTCAATTCGAAGCGAGCAAACTGCATTGCCAAATCTGAACTCTGCAAGAGGCTATGGACTAATAGAGGCTGCAAAGCGTGAAGTGGAGAAGATATGCCCTGGAGTTGTTTCTTGTGCAGACATACTTTCAGTTGCAGCAAGGGATGCATCAGTTTATGTAAGTGCATGGACTCCATACAACAAAAACGGCTATCAAGCTTTGCACTGGATTTTATCGTATATTTTCAGCTCTTCATTCTTCATAACGATGATCTAAAATTCGATAATTGTGCCCCATGCCATTAATTAGGTTGGTGGTCCAACATGGCAAGTGAAGCTCGGAAGAAGAGATTCAACCACTGCAAATCAAGCTCAAGCAAACAGTGATCTTCCAGGCTTCTTTGAAAGTCTTGAGGCTATTATTCGAAAGTTTAATAACAAGGGTCTTAGTGCAAGGGACATGGTTGCTTTGTCAGGTTAGCCTCAAGAGATATTTGTACAAATTATCATAGTTTTATTCCCCTAACTTGAGAACAATAGAACCAAATTAAAGAACAATAAATATATCAGTGAATAAATTCAGCATCAAAATAAACTTAATTTGATTCTGGATTAATTAACGTGCAGGTTCTCACACACTTGGGCAAGCTCAATGTTTCACATTTCGGGATAGGATCTATGACAATGGAACAAATATTGATGCTGGTTTCGCTAGTACTCGTAGGCGCCGGTGCCCAAGAACTGAAGGAGATGGAGATGCTAATTTGGCACCATTGGACTTGGTCACACCAAATTCATTTGATAACAATTATTTCAAGAATTTGATTCAGAAAAAGGGTCTTCTTCAATCGGATCAAATTCTTTTCAATGGAGGATCAACTGACAGTATTGTGTCTGAATATAGCAGAAATCCAACAGCTTTTGCAGCAGATTTCGCTTCTGCTATGGTCAAAATGGCAGATATTGAACCCCTCACTGGCTCAAATGGGATCATAAGAAGGGTTTGCAGTGCCATCAATTAAACATTTTTTTTTTTCAAACAACAATTCTTTTGACATTCATGGAAGATTCAATCTCACCCAACTAAAGTTTGCTGGTTTTATATATACAATTATTTCATTCTCTTCAATTAAATGTATATTCATTTTCTTTCCATTCTCTTCAAATATTTGTTATTGCTGTAATCTTTTTTTTGTTTAACAAATCTCTTTATTTTTTTTCCTCCAAGTGTGATATAGTAATAAAATTTGTTTATTCTATTCTTTACATTAAGCATTGATGCCAAACCCATTGATAGTTAGCTAAAAATGGAACAAGCAAAAAATATAGTATCGTACTAGCTAAGTGCGGAAATCATGAGATTTTTTTTTTTTAAAATGTAAGGTTAGAAGCCCTAATACTGTTATAAAAATACTACAAACTTGTAGTATTATATAATGTAACAAATTATTATACTACTACTAAAAAGTAGAGATATAATGTTATGTTACTATTTCTATAAAACTAGTACAATACAACTATAAAATATGAAACAACTATACTAAAAGGATGGAGAGAAAAAGAGAGCAAAGTAGAGCAAGATGTAGTAAGTCTTCAACCTCTTCATTTCATTCACATAAGCCTCTATTTATAGGCTTGAATTTCACAACCCTACCTTGTAGGTTACAATGTCCTAAATGTAAGTTACAAAAGTTACATAGGTTACATAGGTAGTGGGTGATTATGAGAGAAAATGGTGTTACATAAATTACATAAGTTACATGGAATAATGTAAAGTAATTGGAGTAGAAAATGGTGTGGACATTCACAATTATTCATAACGCTCCCCCTTGAATATCCATCTTTAAGAAAAATGCCTCGTTAAAACCTTATTAGGAAAAACCCGGTGGGATAAAAACCTAGTGAAGAAAAAAGAGTATATTTCTCATATATATAACACTGCCTCGTTAAAAACCTTACCAGAAAAAAACCCTAACGGGAAAAAAAACCTTGGTTAAGGAAAAAAAGAGTACACTGTATTATAACTCCCTCTATTGAGCACATAATTTAACATTTTTTAGCTGATGCATTCCGATCTTATAAACCAACTTTTGAAATGTTGATGTCGATAGTGATTTAGTGAACAAATCTGCCAAATTGTCACTTGAACAAATTTGTTATATACAAATTTCACCAATCTTTTGAAGATCACGTGTGAAAAAGAATTTTGGTGAGATGTGTTTTGTTCTATCACCTTTGATGTATCCATCCTTCAATTGAGCAATGCATGCAGCATTATCTTCAAACAAAACAATGGGAACTTTCTTGTCCAAATATAAACCACATGTTTCTAGAATATGATAGATCACTGATCTCAACAAAAAACACTCCCGACTTGCTTCATGAATTGCCAGTATTTCAGCATAATTTGAAGAAGTAGCAGCTATAGTTTGTTTCATAGAATACCAAAAAATAGCTATACCACCACATGTGAACACATAACCCGTTTGTGAATGACCATGATGAGGATCAGATAAATATCCAGAATCTCCATAACCTATTAGATCAAACTTGATTGCCTTATAATAATAGAGACCCATATCTATCGTACCTTAAAGGTAACGAAATATATGTTTTATACCATTTCAATGCCTTCGTGTAGGTGAAAAACTATATCTTGCTAGTAGGTTCACAGCAAATGAGATATCAGGACGTGTATGACTAGCAAGATACATTAATGCTCCAATAGCACTAAGTTATGGTACTTCTGGACCAAGTAATTCTTCACCATTTTCACGAGATCGGAAAGGATTTTTATGCACATCAAGTGATCTACGTTTGTTGTATATCGATTCCAACTTTCCCCAGTCTTGATATAATTTATTGAGATCTCATGATTATCAAAATTTTCAGGTGCCTGAACTTCTTCTGGAAGTTTATTATCTGTCATTTCGGAAATTTTCATTTTTGAAGATTCTTCTGGAACCTTAATTACCTCGATTTCACCATCATTATTATTTGCTCATTTTTTCTTTTGAGGATTATTGTTATTAGAACCGATTGGTCTACCATGTTTCACGGATGTCTTTAATGGATTATTAGTGGTAGAAGGTCCTTCACGGACATCAATTCTAATCGGAGCATTAACAGCTGGTATATGTGATTTAGTCACACGTTTTGGGTTAGTAAAAGCATATGGCAATTGATTTGTTAAATGTTGCAAATGAATTATCTTTTGAACTTTCAGTTCACATTGATTTGTACGAGGATCAAAATGAGATAATGATAATTTATTCCAAATAATTTTCTTAACCAGCTGTTTATTTTCTCCCCCTAATGTTGGAAAAACTGATTCGTCAAAATGATAATCAGCAAAACGAGCTGTAAATAAATCTCCAATTATTGGTTCAAGATATTTCACTATAGATGGAGATTCATACCCAACATATATTTTCAATCTCCTTTAAGGTCCCATCTTTGTACATTGTGGTGGAGTAATTGGAATATAAATCGCACATCCAAAAATTCTAAGATGGGTAATATTTAGTTTCTAACTAAAAACCAATTATTGGGGAGAGAATTTATGATAATTTGTTGGCCTTATGCGAATTAGTATTGCAGCATGCAAAATAGCATGTCCCCAAGTAGTTGTTGGGAGTTTAGTTCTCAAAAGCAATGGTCTCGCAATTAATTGAAGAAGTTTAATAAACGATTCTGCCAAACCGTTTTGTATATGAACATAAGCGACAGGATGTTCAACATTTATCCCAATAGACATACAATAATCATTAAAAGATTGGGATGTAAATTCACCAGCATTATCAAGACGAATTGTCTTAATAGGGTAATCTAGAAAATGTACTCGTAACTGAATTAATTCCGCAAGTAATTAATTTCGCAAATACTAGGTTGCGAGTTGATAATAAACATACATGTGACCATCTAGTTGATGCATTAATTAAAACCATAAAATATCTAAATGGTCCACAATGTGGGTGAATAGACCCACAAATATCACCATTTATGCGTTCTAAAAATGCAGGAGATTCGGTACGAATTTTCATTGGAAATGGTCTTATAATTAATTTGCCTTGAGAACAAGTAACACATGAGAATTCATTAGATTGAAGAATCTTATGGCTCTTCAAAGAATCACTATATGAATTCTCTAAAATTCTTCGCATCATTATAGAACCGGGATGGCCCAACCGGTCATGCCAAATAATAAAATCATTATGATTAGTAAACTTCTGGTTTACTATTACATATATTTCAACTGTATAAAAATATGTATAATATAATCCGAGGAATGAGAAGGTAATTTTTTAATACAATTTTCTTTCCAAAATCTATACTTGTAATATACAAGTATTCATTATTACCTTCACTTTTAGTCTCAATATGATATCCATTTTGGAAAATATTTTTAAAACTTAATTAATTTCTTTGAGACTTAGAAGAATATAATGTATCTTCAATATAAAATTTTGTTCCTCATAGTAAAATTATTATTGCTCTTCCGGAGCCTTCGATCAGTTTTGTACTACCAGATATAGTACTAACATGAGTTTCTTTTATGATTATATAAGAAAAATATTTCTTATCTTTTAATATGGAATGCGTTGTTGCACTATTTTCTAGACATAATTCTTTGTCATTGATCATTGAAATGTCCATTTTTTTTCACAAAAGAAAAATTCTAAATGAGAATTGTTTTAATTTCTTTAAGTATAAAAGAAATATTTAAAACAAATGCATTAATAATAAGTATTTTTATTATTATTTGAGGACATCTAATGATAATGTTTATTCATTACATCAAAGTAAGTAACTAAACTATTTATTCTTGGATATTTTCATTACTAATCAAGTGACTAGTATCACCTTCGGGGTGATCGACAAAGAAATCTATATTATTTGATTCCAAACATTAGGTATTTATTTTTCTTCAAGAAAACATAGATTCATATCTTCTGCAGGAAGAATTTGAGACATTATAAATAAATATTAATAAAAATATAAATAAATTGCATAATTAAAAATTTACATAAAGATACAAAATAATAAAATTATGTCATCATATTACACCTTCAGGGTGATAAATAAAATATGATTAAATTGCACCTTCAGGGTATTCTAGTATTATCATCATATTTTGTCAATAAAGTTTGCCTCAATATCGTGGCATTTCTTTTTCAATGATGTTTGATAAAACTTAACGATATGCTCCACAGTATGAAAGGTACGAGTCCAATGATATTCTATACCACATTTGTAGTAACTCTTTTTACCATTTTTCTTTATTTCAATTTCATTAACCCACTTCTGGAGGTTATTTTATTTTTTGTCACGGTAATCACTATTTTGATTATATGGCATATTTTTATCAAACATACCGTGCTTTTGAAATGACAACCAACTTCAAGTGGTTGAATTTTTCTTCCAAATTAATCCATATATAATATTAATGATATTATATCCAATAGTACAAATTCATAGTAGAAAATAAATTAATGGGTTAATTACCGATAACCCCCATGTGGTTTACCGATTTTTAGGATAACCCACATGTGTTGTCAAAATATACCAACAACCCCCATGTGTTTTGGTTTTGATTGTAAAGTGGACGAAAATCAATTCTGTCAACGACGAGTGTGTAACACACGCTTAATTGTGCGCGTGTGAGAATTTGAAGCACAATACAACCTGTGTTTTTACTAGATTATCCCAACTTTATCTTGCCAATATACTTGTCCTTGTTTTTTTCCAATCATTACTCTCCTACCTTTGTTTTTTATTTTTTCTCATTCTCTCATTTTATTCTTCTCTCACATTTCTTCTGCGACATTAATTAATCTGATTTACGCCATGACACCAAAACCGACGACGACGATGACGAAGCTGGAGCTAAAGCTGAACAAGAAGACTGTGATAACAACGTCGGTGGTCTCATTGGCAAGGACGACATTTTTAAAAAGAAAACAAAATCAATATTTGGAGCTCCCTAAAACCCCATCGCTCTTCTCTAACCTCCATTCCTGATAACACCGACGACGTAGAATCCGATGTTATGATACAGAATCAGAGAAAGAGCTAAAAGCAACTTCAAGCTCCTCATTTTGGGTCAGACAAGCCTGATGGATAACACTCTTCAATGAGCTGCCCTTGCTCAAGATCAAATCTAATAATACAAAAGGCAACTACCCATTGCCGAAAAGCTTTTTCATCAACTTTTGCTTCAGGTTTTGACCTCGCAAAAAATGATGGATACCGACTCATTTTAACTTCTCTGAGAATATTCTTGCACTAATCAGATAACTCCCATCTTTCCCATCTGTAGACAAAGATCAGTTGGGCATCTCTCATTTAACAACTCTTGTAAAAAAAATTGAACCTAAGCAACACACTAGAGGATTGCATTAGCTCTAACCTTGAATGTTGATTCATTTGGAAGTGTGGAAAATCTGAGTGGTGGTGGTGGTGCTGCTGCTGATCTGATCACATATGGCATATTCATCGTTGTTAGAGCTACCAACAAGAAGTTGGCAGCAACTGGTGGTGTTAGTGGTGGTGGTGGTGGCGGAGGAGGATGAGGAGGCAGCGGAGGATGAGGAGGCGGAGGAGGATGGTGGTGGTGCTGGACCAGAAAAACAAGAAGAGGGAAAAAACGATGGAAGAGGAGAAAAAAATATTAAATTTATTTTTTATCTCAAAACTTAATTAATTTAAACTATGACCCCAAAACTTTAGTAATTTTTTGATTGAATGCTTTGAATTGAAAAAGTTGGGATAGTATTATTGGAAATTGTAACGGTGTCATTAATGCACCTATTTCCCATCCACTTTCTACTTAATCAGAAACATATGGGTGCTGTTGGTATATTTTGAAAACACATAGTGGTGATAGGGAGTTTTCGGCAAAGTATTACCATATGAACTTACTAAAAGTCCAAACCTATACTTAACAATTCTTTCAACATGCAACTTGAATTTGATTTGCTCCAACTTTCTCAATTGGTAGAGAATTCGTGCTGATAACGTGTTATAAAAATACTACAAACTTGTAGTATTATATTATGTAACAAATTATTATACCACTACTAAAAAATAGAGATATAATGTTATGTTAATATTTCTATAAAACTAGTAGAATACAAATATAAAATATGAAACAACTATACTAAAAGTATTGAGAGAAAAAAGAGAGCAAAGTAGAGCAAGATGTAGTAAGTCTTCAACCTCTTCATTTCATTCACATAAGCCTCTATTTATAGGCTTGGACTTCACACCTCTACGTTGTAGGTTAATGTCCTAAATATAAGTTACAAGAGTTACATAGGTTACATAGGTTACATAGGTAGTGGGTGATTATGAGGGAAAATGGTGTTACATAAATTACATGAGTTACATGGAATAATGTGAAATAATTAGGGTAGAAAATGGGGTGGACATTCACAATTATTCATAACACTAATTTCTTTGGAATTGTAGTTCTATCAACATAACTTACATCTATACCGAAATCCACTAATTAGAAGAGGGAAATAAAATAGTGAAAATATTTCACAAAATCTATAGCAAGAAATCTAATTAAACTAACAGGGAATTCAAACCCTTTTATTGTTAATCCAAAATTATTGTACAAAAAGGCTTAGGTGAGAGATTCAAACAATCTACTTGTTAGAACTTAAAACCTTAAAATAAAAGACCAAAAATCCAATTATACAAAACTCAAGAAAGTCACAAGCAATTATAATTTCCTCACTAAATCAATATGAGATAAAGAACATTTAATACAAATAGGAAACTAAAGTTTTTTTTCCCTAGCTAACTATGATAACAATTTGTTGAGACCAGATGCTGTATCCAATATTATCTTATATTATTATGTCTAATGTTCAAAACGACGTAGTTTCACTAAAACTAGAAACTAAAAATATAAATATTACTAAAATCACTTTACAGTTATTAGACCCTAACCAAGAGGATGTAGTTTTAATCTGAATAATTTTGGACAAAGAATCCAACTCCAATTTGCTAGGGAATTGTGGCAGATTTGATACAATTAACATATAATTAGTTTAAGTTAACCACTCTATATTTTCATGAAAATTTTCAATTTTCTTGATTATATATTTAAACAAAGATGTACAATTCTCGTCAAACCACTCTCAAGAGATAATATGTAACCAACTTAATTGTTTAGCATTTGAAGGCAATAAATTATATTTTCAAGATTTATAATATACAAAGTGAAAAATATCAGTAAAAATATAGAATAACTGACGTGGATCAATTGTTCACTTGTGTTTATCACCAATTAACATATAATTAGTTTAAGTTAACCACTCTACATTTTCATGAAAATTTTCACTATATTTTTTATTTACTACATCAAACTAGGTAGACCGGCCAGGAATGAAATCGGGGCCTGCCGGGCCCAACCCGTGAACCGGAACTGGCAGCCGGTTCCGGTTCCATCATTTTCGAACCGTGGAACCGGCGGTTCCGAACCATCGGTTCCAAAAAAAAAAATATATTTTTTTTATTTTACTTTTACAAATATATTATATTTCATTATTTCACACAAATTTCTTGAATTTTTTCACATATTCTCTCATAATTACTTTAATATATTTCATTTAATTCACTTTGTTATTTAAATCTCATAGTTAGTTGTTTATTTTGTTAATTGTTATTGTTAGTTTAGTTATAAGATTATTAAATTTAATCACTTATGATGTGTTTTACATTGAATCATGTACATTGATTTTCTTGTGAATGAAAAAGGTGATTAACTAACGTATTGTATTATTAAATTTTCTCATTATCTAATAGTATTAATTATTGGTTATTAAACTATAAGTATATTAAAATAAAAGATTACTTATGATTAACCATATTAACTTGAATTATCGCGTGTTCTTGTATAATGAATGAATAAATTCATATAAACGCATGATTAAACTAATAGTTTAATATTCAAATAATATCAATTATTAGCCATATTCATTATGGTACAACCATTAGTAACATGTTAATGGTAATGAATATTTAATTACTAACAAATATAGAGTATTTTTCATTTTATTATATTTCGTATATACATGATACATCATTACATCTACATGGTAATTCAAGTTACTTTTCAATTATATCAAATTTGTATATATTGTATTTATTTTTTTCAAATTTAATGTTAAAAAATTCGAACAGTAAAAACCGTGAACAAACCGGAACCGGAATCGTGAACAAACCGAAACCGGAATCGTGAACCGGCTGTTCACAAACCGTAATCGTAACCGTGAGGCCAAGGGTCGGTTCAGGTTCCACCCTTATTGGAACCGTGAACCGGCGGTTCACGAACCGTGGTCATGTCTAAAAATAGGGAATGTTTTCATTGATATTCTTAAAAGTTTTACCAATTTTTTTAAACCTAAAATCATCTGTACTTAAATTCCTTAATTAGCTTGTAAAGATATCATAAAGGAGGTTAGTCACAAAATTTAGTAAGGAATAAATTTACATTCAAATAAATTTGACCTACAAGACGTTTAAGTAACATTCAAATAAATTTACATTATCTTTTAAACATTGTTCAATTAGTTAAGACATGTCAAAATATCATATCATCCCATTCAATTTTTTTTTTCTTGTAAATTTTAGAGCAGTGGCAAACACTACAATAAAAAATGCCATTAGCCACGATAAATTTGGTGATGAAGTTTAATTTTCTCGCTAAAAATATAAATTAGCGAGGATTCAAAACTTTTTTACTGTTCATCGAGAAGGTAGATTTAATTAGTGAGGAAAAAAAAATTCCTCGCCAATTTTTGTCGCTATTAGTATGGTGGGAAAGGTCCTGCCAACTCAATTATATAATAGTGACAAATTTTTTACTCACTTTAGTGAGAAAACTATATATTCCTCGCTAAATATAATAGAACATGTTCTATAATTCCTCACTAAAATAAAGATACTTTAGCGAGAAATTTGTTTCTCACAAAATACATTAGGTAGAAAATTTATTTCTCATAAAATTAAACCAATATAAAAAATTAACTATTATATATTAAAAGATAACAAGAAAATCAAATATTGTTGCTTAAAAAGGTGGGGAATCTAATAAAATATTCTCATACAAAATATCCTAATTTTTTGCCTTTTCGCTTTCCCTTTCTCCTTTCTTTTTTCTATGAATTTCTAGTAAAACAACCAGTCGCTAAAAATATAGTATGTGGTTAAATAGAATATTCTCATAAAATATATTAATTAATTTTTATTTTTATTTTGTCTTTTCTTTTTTCCCTCCTTTATTTTTTAAACCTATTTTTAATGCTATCTTATTTATCTTTATTTCCATTTTGTATTCTCTAACGAGGATACTTACATAGCATTGTAAAATTAAACTATAAATGTAATTTATATATAATAATAATAAGTTAAGTTATCGTACTGTAAAATCTCTCACCATTGTTGTTCAGTAAAAAATTCAACATGAAGATTTTGTTACTTGAATATATATATATATATATATATATATAGACACTCACACACACACACACATATATACATGTACAACTTGCATTTTTCTTGAAAGAGTTGATAAATTTTATAAAAGTTGAAGTTGAATTAATAATTATATAATACCATAAGTTACAGAACATATATTCACATATTCTAAAACTAATAATTTTACAAATGTTAAGTTAAATGAGCACATTCAAATATGCATATTGGGCCTATATTTGTTAATTGGGTTTTTATTTCATTTGAGAATTAGGCTTTTTTTCTAATTGTGCTACATTCAAAAATGAATATTGGGACTTTGTTTGTTAATTGGACTTCTCTTTGATTATAGAATTAGGCTTTATTTTCTAATCTTGTTGGATCCAAATATGCATATTGAGCCTCTGTTTGTTAATTGAGCTTCTATTTCATTTAAGAATTTAAACTTTATTTTCTAATTGGGCTACAACACATACTTTTGGGATTTAGTTTTATTGCAGCCCAAATCGATACTTATCAATTTCATATGCAATTTACTTTTTGAAAAATTACCAAAATAATCATTATCATTGTCCAAAAAAATATATATATATTGTGATTCACATTAAAAATAATGTATTTTAGTCACTGACATTGAGAAAATGTACCAAATTACTTATCAACCAAAGTTTGTTAACTTTTTTAAAAGAAAAAATCACCCTTTTACATAATGTACCACTTAATAAAAGGGTAACAAAGTTTCATCTGTGATGTAAATGTAAGTTTTCTCTATTAAAAAAATTAACAGAATAGTGATGAAACTAAATATTGTTGATAAATTAAATCTTTTTTTTTTTTTGCAAAATAAATTCAATAGATTCATTTATCTCAATTAAATTTAAAAATATTCTTACAAAATGTAAAATGTTATGAGTCATTTAGTAGATGTCCATCAATATTCTCCATGATTCATTAGATCCATGGTGGTTTCTTTATAATTTTTAACTAATAAATTAGTTGGAATAAAGATTTTATCTCTTTTATTTATTTGTGAAGAACTTAATATTATATTTATGATTATGTTATGCATAAAAAAGAATACATATTGTGAAGTTTTTTACTTGGAGATTGTAAAATGTTCGTAAAATTAATTTGTGCTACTTATTATCAAATTAATATAACTAGAAAAGAAGATTAATTGACAACTAGTTGGTCCAATGGTAAAAAAATTATTTGTAATGTTGGAGGTTACGTGATCAATTCTACCGCGAGAATTAAAGTTTTGGTGTTTATTACTCGTTATGTTTTTTATTTATTCCAATTTGACTCCTAGTAGTTGTTATTATTTTAATTCCCTTAAAGTTGACCCTTTTGTTTGTCGTTTATTCCAATTTGACCCCAAATAGTTGTCATTATTTCAATTTGACCCCTAAAATTGACCCTTATGTTTGTTATTATTCCAATTTAACCCTTATATTTGTTATTTATTCTAATGTGACCCCTAGTAGTGGTTATTATTTCAATTTGACCCTTAAAATTGACCCTTATGTTGGTCATTTATTCTTATTTAACCCCAAGTAGTTGTTGTTATTTCAATTTGACCCTTGTGTTTGTTATTTATTCCAATTTGACCCCTATTAGTTGTTATTATTCTAATTTAACCCCTAAAATTTGGTATGAATTAAAGTTATAGTTTTTTCCTTATTCCAATTCGACCCTTAAATTTAAAAATTTCTCAAAATATTGTCTTTGTTCTTCCAATTTAATCCTTAAATTTTCAACTTTACTTAAATTATGGATTATATTCTAATTTGTTACTTAAATCAAATGACAGTTACTTTAATTATCGGCTTTATCGACTTTAATAATTGGCTTAATGACCTTTAAATTCTAAAATTCTTAAATCAAATCATAAAATTGTGTGACTCGATGTAATAGGATAATTGGTTATTCTAATTTGACCCTTTAGATATGAAATTATTTGCAATTGAATCCTTAAATTAAATTACAAAATATATAGCCTTTGAAGATTTAAAATTACATTCAATTTGATGTTTACGTGTTCCTAAGTATTAGTAATTAGTCTAAGACACCCTAATATCATAATTTAATTCTCATAAAAGTCTAGTTGAAACCCTATGAATTTGCAAATTCTAAAAGCATTAAACACCAAATTACAGTACACATTCACCAATTACAATCTTTAACTTTTACAAAACAAATAATATATTAAATAATTTTGTGAACTCAAATTGTAATTGGAATGCTAAAACGGTACCAAACAAGCTTACAAATTATATCTATCACCAAAAAGAAAAAAGAATAAAGTCACATTATATTAAAAAATGTAAAAGAAAAAAAATAAAAAAGTATAATTTCATAAATATTATAATACGGAAGGTAATCTATATACACTAATATTTATCATATAATACATGATTTAAATAATTAAAAGTTGAAGAGATTAAATATTTTTAAAGATTTAATTTACTTTAATGTGTTGTGATATAATGATTAATCTGTTAAATCTATTATGCAATATACAGATAAAGGATATGACATATTTGAATAACGTTTTGTTACATTGAATTAAATTTTTTCAAAGATTTAGTTTGTAATTCACTTTATAATTATATGATCGTCGATATGGAGAACGATATCATTATATATATATATATATATATATATATTTACATATACACACACACATAAGTAAAATAACATGATACATTTGATTAAAGTGTTATTATAATTATAATTTACAAAATTTAATATTCTATTTTTTTTATAAATTGTCAAAAAAAATATAAATTGAATAGAATAGTTTTGTTTTATGATAATGTAGCTAATTATTGTACCTAATTTTTATAAAAACAAGGGCTAATTACCTAGGACCCCCCCTGTGGTTGGTCAAATTTCTCTATAACCCCTATGTTTTATAAAAAGATATCGAGTACTCCCATGTATTTTGAGGTGAAATAGAAAGTGGACGGAAAACAGGTCCATTAACGGCACTGTTAATTATTCCAATACTGCCCTCTCCTTTGTTTTCAAATTTAAATGGAAAACCTTTAAAAAATTAAAATTTTGGGGCTAAAGTTTAAATTATCAAACTTTTGTGGTAAAAATATAAAATTAAAAAAAATTCTTCTTCCTATAATAAACTTCTTCTTCCTTACAATTCTTGTTACTCCAAATCTTTCCTTTTTTTTGGTAAAAATATAAAGTTGAAAAAAAAAACTTCTTCCTATAATAAACTTCTTCTTCCTTACAATTCTTGTTAGTCCAAATCTTTCCTTTTTTTTTATTTTGATCTCTTTCTTTCTTCTTTCCTTTTTTTTTCTTTATTTCTTCTATATTTTTTCTTTTTTTCCTTTTCGATCACTACTCTTTTTTTCTTTTTTTATTTTTTATTTTTTCCTTTTCAATTACTGCTCCTAAAATTCTGGCGTCTTCAAATCTGCAAACCTCCCCCACCGTCATCTCCACCACCAAAACCACCAACACCACCAACACCACCATATTGAAATCTAAAAGTTACCCAATACGAACAACACTATCAACAATGCTATCAAACAAACAATTACTATTATAAAATATAGCTTACATTATATTAACAAAAAAATCAATAACAATAGTTAGATTTCCAAAAGAGAAATCACAACTAAACAAAAAATTACAAAAACTTTTTGTCAACCCCCACGAGAAGGGAGATCAGTCTTGAGCTTAATTGAATCATGGAGCATCGCAGTAGCAAGTACTTAGGCCTGCCATTAGTTATTAGGAGATCTAAAAGTTAGGTCTTCAAGTTCTTAATAGAGCAAGTGCAGAAGAAAGTTGGGTGTTGGAAAAATTTATTTTTATCAAAAGCATGGAAAGAAATACTATTAAAAGCTATGACTATGGCTTTACTAGTATATACAATGTCCTATTTTAAACTTCCACAGAATATATGCAAAATAATCACAACAACCATGTCTTAATTCTGGTGAAAGAAGAACCAATTGGGCAAAAGTACAGCTTGGGTTAGTTGGAATAAGATGACTACATTGAAGGATGAATGAGGATTGGGCTTCAGAGATTTAAGAGTATTCAATGACGCGCTTATAGCAAAACAACTGTGGAGGATTCAAACATATCCAAATCTATTAATGAGCAAAGTCATGAAAGGGAGATATTTCCAAAAAAGTCTCTTCTTGAATGTCAGCCAAATTCAAACTGTTCTTGGCTTTGGAAAAGCGAGATACATTCTTGAGAGAGGAAGTACGAAGAATGTGAGAGATGGCAAGAACATCAACATCTGGAAGGACAAGTGGACCCCTGATATTAACCCAAGGTTGATTCTAACTCCTAAACCTCTTGACTGTAATTTAGAAACTGCCAATCAGCTCATCATTCCTGATATAGCTGAATGGAACTATCCTCTGATAGGACACATATTTCAGAACCATGAGGCAAAAGAAATTTTGAAGATTCCAGTAAGTTATGCAGGAGTTAGAGATAAATTGATTTGACATTTTTCAAAAACAGGAGGCTATGAAGTCAAATCAGGCTACAATATGGCTATCAGCTGGAGTCTACAACCTAATAATCAATGAGAAATAAGCACAGAGAGGGGAGCTGATGGAACTGGTTGGAAAAAGTTGTGGAAGATAGATGCTAAAGAGAAAATTAAACACTTTATTTGGAAATGTTTGCACAACAGCCTCCCAACCAAAACAGTCCTGAATCAAAGAGGTATGAATATTGATTGTCTGTGTATATATTGTGGAGAAGGGGAGAAAAATCTAGAACACATACTCTTCCACTGTTCTAAGGCTCAACTTATTTGGAAACTCTCACTTGTTCAATGGCAAGGTCTCTAGGAGTTAACCATAAACTTCAAAGGCTGGTGGTTCAAGTTAGGAAGCCTGAAGGTTGCGCAACAGCTTGATGACAGAATTGAGCTGGCCATGTATCTACTTTGGCACATTTGGAAGGCTAGGAACAATTTGAATTTCAAAAGTCAGACAGCCCGAACACAAGATAATCAACTATGCCATTGCTGAATGGCAGGAATTTTGTACAACAACAAAGATGAAGGAAGGGAGGAAGGTTAGTGAAGTTTAGCTACCAAATGAAAGCACAAATTGGATTAGTCCAAATCAAGGAGTCATCAGAATTAATGTGGGATCTAAAAGCAAATCTCAGCAGCAGGTTTGTGGCATAGGATTGGTAGCAAGAAATGCAGATACAAGAATTGTCCAAGCATAGTCTCATGCTAGGAAGGGAGCTCTTACTCCAGTGGCTATGGAACTCATGGGTGTCAGATTGGCTCTTCAGTTGGCATTGCAGAATGGTTGGGATAAAATTGAGGTACAATTAGATACCAAAACTATAGTGAGTAGATTATCAAAAGAAACCTCCCCATCTTGTGAGGTTTCAACTATAATTGACGATATCTTCTTGTTGAAACAAAATTTCATTTTGTGTTATTTTTCATGGGCTAGTTACAAGTTTTATAGTGTTGGACACTTGCTAGTTTAGCATGTGATGCAAAAATTTATCAGGATTGATCTTTCCAATTCCCCCTTCGATTGATCTAAGATGATCAATCGGATTTGAGACCAGTTGGCTAACGATGTAATTATGAGCAATCTTTTAATGAAAATCGATATCCCTTTTGGTTAAAAAAAAAAGACTTCAAATGGGTATAATTTTTTGCTTCAAGCTCAAAATCGCTATGATGACAAGAGGGAACAACATGATCTACAACCACATAATCCGTACCATTTTATACCCAATTTTTATTATTTTGGCAGTTTTGAGTTCATTTTTTTCCGTAACTAGTTTCAATTTCCTTTCTAATTTAATTTTGAACTTACTGAAACTATATAATCACTTATAAGAATTTAATTTTGAGGATTCAACATTATTATTTTGTAATTCTTTCAAGTTCCTCCCAATTTGTGTTTTTCTGAATATAACTTGTGTTTAATCAATCTGTCTCTTGTTAATTATTAGAACTATCAAGTGAATTAGTATATAAATTCACATATTTGTTTGGCTTATTGTCCAAATACCATCCAAATATAATTGGGGAAAATCCAAAAAATTCTGTCTTTCTTCATGTAGAACATTCTTGTGGCAAGAATATATGAAGCCCTTGTATCCTTTCTCGATAATTTTGCAACATGGGTAATCCAAAATTTCAAAAAATAAATCTAAATAGGAAAGATTGAAAGTGGGCAGGTGATGGTTGGAGATGAGGTAATTTTATATTTTTCTGATATGTTCCATCTGTTCTACTGCACTTTATAATTTCTTAGCCTTTTCATTTCACAAATCACAAGTCATTATTTGATGCTTAATCTCGAAAGAGGAAGAACAATTAAAGATGGAGAATTAATGATATTAATAGCTAATATATAGATGATAATAAAATAACAGCATACAGGGAATATTGATAGTGTCCGACCATGGTACACCACACTGCCTAAAATATACCTATATATGCTGTACGTTATCACTACTCTTTTTTATTAAGTTTTTAGAATGGTGGATTCATGGTGTGTTTTCTATGTATGAGTTTGTACATTGTAGGAACTCTCTCCCCATAATAATTTTGACATTCGATATGTATCAACATTGATAATATCCACCAAAACTATTGTGAGAAATCCATTCATATATAATTACAATTTGATTTATATATAAAACAGATATTAATGTCAGGTAAAATCATGATTTAAACTATTGTGAGAAATCCATTCATATATAATTAAAATTTGATTTATATATAAAACAGATATTAATGTCAGGTAAAATCGTGATTTAAAATATTATTGATCGCTCATTAAAATCACGATTAACTTGTTGTATATATAAGTTCACTTCACAACGGGATAATGTCGGTAAATTACTTCAATGGTTTTTTAATTTGGGGAGATCATTTTGATTTCATCTCTAATTTAAAAATAAAAAAAAAATCCGATTTTCATCCTCATATTACTATAGACAATAATAGAGCCCATATTCTAAAAGGAAGTTTAAAGCTAACGTAGAAATCAATGTGTGCTCAAATGAATTCTCAATTTTCAAATTGTGTGTGAGACAACATTCGGATTTAGAGATCAAAATACAATACTGACAACATTTTGACTAGTTAATCAAATTTTTTGTGATTGTTATGAAAAATTTGAACAAAAGCACGTCCTTAGTTGTTGTTGTCAATTAAGCAGCCCAAGGGCTATGCATGGGAAGACACTCATGTCCAAGAGAAATCCACAAGAAATTAAACCAACGCACACAAGAAACAAGAAACAATAAAAAGTAAATATCAATCGAAATGTTTGACTTACACTGATAATGTTGCATGCCACTAAGCAGCAGAGGCGGATCCAGGGTGGGGGTGTGACCTCCCCGACATTTTAAAAATTATGCTACTTTTCTTTAAAAATTTTAAAAAATGCAATTGAATTCTTTAGAAAATTAGAATTTCACATCCCAAAATTAAAATATAATTTCTAATATATAATTTTGCCCTATTTCTAGATCCGCCACTGCAAAGCAGGGAGAGTGGCAAGTTGTCTAAACAGGAGACAAGATCAGCTGTAAATAATAACGATAATATTTAATTGATTACTACATACTGTATTTGTTGAGGATAAAGTTTATGCATTCCGCGGGAGAAAATCAAGTTGATGGAGTGCCGCTACAAGAACTAGTGAAGATATGAGCACCGGGACAGGGCCTAACATCCATAACAGCAAGGGGAAGGTAATGCAAAGAACCCGTTTGCCCACCATCGCCAGCGTGAACCCTCGTTCCATAATGGTGTGTGTATAGAACTCACACTCAGAGAACTCACCCAAGGCATTTATCAAGAAGTTTGCATCGATCAAGAAGGCTAAACCCATAGAGCTACATAAGAAACTCGTCATCAGAAATATGGATGCCGAGGCATACTTGAGTGCAGTGATCTTGGACGACCCTGCTGCCGATTGTGATTGTAGCCCGAAAATAGGAATCAAAAGTTCATTAGTATTGGGGAAGAGGATCCGGAGATGATTGAATGCATTGAACGTATTGTTGGTTAGAGCAGCTAAGCACAAACTGATCAGGATTGTCACAGTAGCCGTCAGTATAGTACCCATCAATGCGTTTCTCAAACTCTGCACGGCCAGCATCCCTTTTTTGTCATCTCCCTGAGTGTATCAAAGTGCAACATGCAGAATTTGCGAATTAATTCCATCAAATATCACAATATGTATGCATATACAAAGGCAACAATAAGCATTAGAGTAGAATTAATTTACCTGATTGAGCTGTTGCAACCAACATCTTCTTTTGATTGAATTGAAGCCTATGGTTGTGAGACAGGGTTTACGTCTCAAACAGTGGAACAGATAAGCATGGTAGCCGATTGTAATGAAGAGACTTGAGGGTACTAATACTGTATCCAAGAAAAGAATCAAGCCCATTTGTGTACCCAGTCGAAAATTCGAAACAAACAAAAAAGGAAGATGGCTGGACAACCCTTAACAATGACTCAGTAGTTCTTCAATGAATAGCAAAGAAAAGAATGGAAATACAGGAAGAAGCCGAACCAAATTTATTGGGAATTCGAACTTCTTGATTGATTAAGGATAATGAAGTTGGATGGATGGATGGTGATGCTGACCCCTCCAACTGAAATATATGTTGCGTGACAGCAAATGAAGAAGTAGTTTATCATATCTACATCTTGCCTAATTTCTGTTTTTGTATTATGGAAAATGAAGAAGTAGTTTATTATATCTACATCATGCCTAATTTCTGTTTTTTGTATTATGGAATGTGGAGAGTACATAATGGACACTTTCTTAAAGGAATAATCTGGATTCCGATTACTGGAGAATTCGCTTTGTGGTGGTGGTGGTGAATCCACTTGATGCAAAAACAAAAGTTTATAGGCTAAGTTATATAAAAAAGAAAACTATGTGGTTTGGAAAATATTAAGTTAATTATCTATGGTTTCAAAATGGGTAAATGACTACAATGGTTTCTTAATTTAATGGTAAGTATCGTTTTGGTTTTCAATTTGGAAAACATTACGTTTTACCTTAATATTGCCAGAGTAAATATTAGCATTTAGAGCAATAACTAACTCATATTCTTAATTTACCTTAATGAGTTAAAGTTTTTATCTTCTCTCCCCCACCTTATCAATAAGATTTATCCAATCTTTTTAACATATTTTCTCTTATATTTGAGTTTTTTCTCATTTACACTGATTTTTCTCCAAAATATTTATTAATATAAGACTTATTTTCAATCCAACTTATACAAAAAGAAAATTTATATAAAATAATATAACACTTATTTTTATTAATAGTTTTGTTCTCTCAACTAAATTATAAAATATTTGTCAATATACACTTCAAAAAATTAGACTCATTTTGTTTAAAGTTATTTTGGTATTTTATTTCAGAAATTCAATTTAACTTATTTGCTTTGTCCAATTTTTTTACCAAAATTTTTAAAACTAAAAATATTGTTACAGTAATTTTTTTTTGCTACATATTTTTTATAAATAATTATTATATTTAAATTTGACTTTTAAATTTATAATAATAATAATTTCTTCCTAGCACAATTTTTTTACCAAAATAAAATCATAAAATATTAATTCAAACTGAAATTTTAAAATTTTATTAATAATTTTTTTCTTGTGATCTATTATCATTTTTAAATATTAATATTTTTTATAAATAAATTATTATGCTTAAATTTGACTTTTAAATTTATAATAATAAAAATTTCTTCCTAACACTATTTTTTTACCAAAATAAAATCATAAAGTATTAATTTAAATTTGAATTTTAAAATGTTATTAATAATTTTTTTTCTTTTGATCTATTAACATTTTTAAATATTAAATTGCTCATAATAATTTAAAACTAATTAACTCTTTTAGTTTCTAATTTTTCAGTCGCCATGTTAATGAAAATTTTAAACAAAAAATTCTACCTTATTATTTTCTTGGGGTTATTTGTTGATTAATTAAAAAATTTTGAACTAATTTCTTTTTAATTTTACACTTAATATGAAAAATTAATTAATGTAATTTAAAATTTATTTTTCTGACTAGAAACTAATTTTTAACTAAGTTATATAATTTTTTCAAATATAAGTGTGAGTGAAAATAAGTGTTATATTAATAAAAATTTTGGAAAAGAAATTAGTGTAAAGAAAAAAAAATCGAACTTTCTATGTTAGAAAGAATTGATAAACTCTTGTGATAAGGTGGAAAGAGAAAATTAGGATAAGATGAAGAGAGAAAATCAGGAGTTTGACTTTTTTTTAAACAAAAGCGATAATCATTTCTATTAAGAGAAACATGAAACAAAATGCATTAGCTAACTAGGTGTGAGTCAAGGTGAATTGCTTGTGCAAGCCAAGCTGGAAAATGGTTTCTCCATTCCAGATGGCACAAAGCATCACATGCAACATTAGCTAAATGTTTACATGCTGAATTAATTTTTTTGTGAATCGATCCATGAGAAAGAGCATTCGTAAAAACAATATCGTAACAGGATAAAGTTGCTACTGAACTCTCCCATTGTTTGATCTTCTCCACCAGAGCTTTTCCATCTAACTGAATTTCAATTCTACTCTTGTTCTTGAATGCTTGTAATTGTGCTGCACGAATTGCTTCCAAACTAACAGCCACTGAGGACTCTAAGCCCCCTAGCCATTGTCCATGCTTGAATTAGCTCCCCTTTACAATTTCTTGCTATCCAACCACCACCAGCTCTGTTTGTCCTAGCAATCAGGAGTTTGACTTATTTAGAATAAATTGAAAAATTGAGTAATTTGTTGTTTTGGATGCTAATATTTGCTCTGGCATTAACAGCAATCTTCAGATTTTGTCATACAAATTGTCAAGAACTCATTTTCTATCTAATTGACAAGTAAGGACGGTAGTCATGTGGCATTATTGATCATTCTTTACTTATCAACTAGTTGCAAAATGAGTTGAGCAGTATTTGTGTAACAAAATTCAAAATAAGGAATAAAAAATTGAACATCAAACGGATACTTAATCCCAAGTTGATAGACTATCCGAGTCGTTTACATTTTAAAAATGTATAAATTACTTATTTGTAATTTGATTTACTTTTTTAAAAAAATCAAAAAATTGATGATTTTAAAAAAAATACATAATAAAATTTACTTAAAATCAACAATATAAAACTATAACTTTTTCAAATAGATTTACAAAAATAAGCATTTTAAATTCATATATTTTGTTTATTTTTGAAAAAAATCACAATGAAGTAAAATGTAGATTTTTAAATCATATAGAGGTATATTAAAAAATTTGGCAACAAAAAAAAAAAAAATCTTTTAATTTGATCAAGTTTATATGCTTCGAGCCATTAGGACAGTAACATTCATATTGAATTATCCCAAAAGGTCAAAGACTAGATACTATGATTTGCTATAGCGTGTATAGGTTTGGATAGACATTTGGTTTTGAGAAATTAGAAAAATGTAATTGAATACCTTTGAGCTCATAAGTATTTCGATTGATAATTTTATTTTGACTAGTTTTTATGTTGATGAATTTGTTTGATTAAATAAAGTTTAAAATTAAAAGTATAAAGAATTTTCCCATTTTTTCGGTTTATAATCAGCGGCGGCCAGCCATTTATAACTCTGGCCAAAAAAAGAGAGTAAATTTTCCTTCTTTTTCGGATGTCAAAAAGTTAGTTGTGATATTAAAATGAGTAAAGTAATTAATCATGCTTTAATTGGGGGGTAATTTCATTTTGGGGAAAAATATTTTTAGTCCCCAATGTTTATCTACTCGACACTTTTAGTCCCCAATGTTTTAACCTCAACACTTTTAGTCCCCAAACTCATAGAAAAAAGTGCATTTTTAGTCTCCAATGTTTGTTACTCGACATTTTTAGACCCCAATTATTTAAGTTCAACACTTTTGGTCCCAAAACTTGTAGATAAAAGGGCATTTTTAGTCCCCAATGTTTTGTCTATGCGACACTTTTAGTCCTTAATGTTTTAACTTCAATACTTTTAGTTCCTAAATTTATAAAAAATATTACACTTTTAATTTACTTGATACAATTAAGCAATTAAAAATGAAATTCCTAAGTAATAATTAAATTTCTCATAAATCTAATATCTGGTAATTAATTTTTTAAAATTTTGCTTTAAATAAAATAATAAAAAAATTCCTATGTTAGGATATGTATTACAAGTGAGTCAAGATTATTTTATTTTATTTGAAGCAAAATTTTAAAAATCAACTATCAGACATTAGATTTATGAGAAATTTAATTGTCACATAGGAATTCTGTTTGTAGTTGTTTAATTGCGTTGAATAAATTAAAAGTACAATATTTTTATAAATTTAGGAATTAAAAGTATTAAAGTTAAAACATTGAGGACTAAAAGTGACAAATCGTCAAAATATTGGGGGGACTAAAAATGCGCTTTTCTCTACAAATTTGAGGACTAAAAGTGTTGAACTTAAGATTATCGAGTAGACAAACATTGGGGATTAAAAATATTTTTTTCTCTTTCATTTTTGCTCCCAATTTTTAAAAATTTCATTTTAGTTTATCAACGTTACAATTTGAGTTTCAAATCATTATTTGTTCATCTTTTTCTAAAATAAAAATTAAACAATTATTTAATACGCATATAACACATATAAGAGCATAAAAATTAATAGAATTGAATATATGCATATTAAATGGTAATCGAAGTTAGATTTTTCTTGTATGAAATAAATAAAGTACTATTGAAAATCAAATTACAACATCAGGAACGAAAAGGGAAATGAATTTTTAATTTGAGAAACAATTGAAATAATTTACCCAAATAATGTTTGATTCAATGGACTTATTTCTGGAAATTCAATAATGAAAAGATAAACGACTAACTGCAAAAACTGCACTCACAAATGGAATTGGCATATAGCTAGTTTATTGATAAATGCATTAAAGTGAGCTGATTTTATTGGATGATTTTCCACATAATTTCTTATCAATTGTGATATTATTTTGGTTGTGATGTTAAATTAAACCGCTGAATAGAATTTATGTCAACTTTGTACAAATTGACTTTGCAGTAAAAACCAAAACTCTTAGCTTGTGAATGGTAAGCATGCCATATGTTAAACCCATTGACATTTGTAAGGGAGATATAACCGATACAGAAACTATATATATATTACTAATTATGAAAGCTGATCACTCTTTAAGAGAATGATATACTCCAATGGATTTATTAGCGAATTTGGGCTTACAAATTGGGTGTTAAACATGCGTTTTGACATAGAAATGGAACTTTCTGCCCTGCAAACTTGGATCTAACATACGTTTTGACATAGAACTGAAACTTTCTGCTAAGATAGAGGTGCAATTAGAATAGATAGATTAGAATTTCTATTTTCCAAGAAATGTAAGTATATAAATACTATAATGTCTTTATTTTTTGCTAAGTTTCCTTTAATGCATGATTATCATGTATTTTGAAAGATTATTTAGGGTTGACATTTTCTACATAAGATTTGCCAAATAAAAAAAAAAAAGTTGTTCATGTCAATGGCCCTCAATTGCAACTTGCAACCTTGTGACTGTTTCATGTATTCAAACACACTATCTTATTGAAAATGACCATCAGAAAGTGACTAACTTCCAGCTATCAATCAGCATCTTTTAATTAAATTTCTAACATTTTCTTATCAATAATATTGTTCGGAACCGTGTGATAACCCTTACAAGTCAGACCCCATTCGAGCCCATCTTATATAATTAATTAACCTCAAAAGCTTGTGTGTGAATGCTGTGGAAATTTACGGTATGGTACTAATTAAGTAATTATTCCCATGTTTTTTAAGTGTCCATTTTTTTTTTCTTCAGGTTTTACACATTTCAATAATTTTTATTTTTGAAAGTTTCAATTTTGTTCAATACTCCATTTATCTAAAATTAAATGAATATTAATTGCTGGTATTTATATTTCAATAAAGAATTAGAAGTAAATAAAATAATTTATTCATTTTCTTAATTACTATGTCAAAACGTCACTTTAAAAAGATAAAGGGGAGTAACTTGTCGTTGCTCCTAATTTGACCATTCCGGTTCTTTTGTCAAAAGAAATCTGAAAATCATAGCCATCTATATATTCTCTCCCCAAATAGAAAATAAAATATTGGAGAAAGAACTATATATTAACTGAATGGTCAAAATTCACACATATTTTTGGGGAAAATCCAATATATATATATATATATATGTGTGTGTGTCTTTGTTGAGGTTGAACATTCTTATGGCAATAACATATGAAGCCCTTGTATTCTTTCTCAATAATTTAAAACATCACTAATCTAAAATTTCAAAAAATAAAAATAAAATAAAATCTAGACAGATTGAGAGGGGGCATATGCAGGTGATGGTTGGAGATGAAGTGGGTTTTCATATTTTTGTGAGCCTTTCCTTCTCATAAGTAATTATTTGATACTTCTCAAAAGAGGAAGAACAATTGATGATATTAATAGGTGATATATATATATATATATATATATATATATAGATGATAATATAAAATAATAGCAGACAGGGAATATTGATAGAGTAGAACCATGACAAACCATACTAGATGATTCATGCATCAATCAAATATATATATACTCGTTTTATTTTTCATTAAGTTTTTATTATGGTGGATTCATTGGTGATTGGTGTGTTATCTATGTGTGAGTTTGTGCATTAATGTACGAAACCGTCTATTACGTGTTTGCTCTTCTATCTAACAATATAGATAATATCATTAGGTAAATTACTTTAGCATTTAGGGATTGATTTCGATTTCATCTTCCTAATTTTCAAAAGTCGATTGTCCATCATGTTGCTATTTAAGTTTTAAATAGTTTCTCACCTATTATATATTTACCCATTTAGAATCTAATTTGACCAACCGTTTGACACTTAATATGAAAAACAAGAAGAGCACAAAAAATAGATAAAGTTAGACATATGCATAGTTATTAGAGTTGGATTTTTGTTGTTAGAAAAATAAACAAAGAATAGTTTTAAACAAATATGAATTGTAACATGAGACATGAAAAATAATTTTTTTAAAGATTGGGGATGATATCAGACAAACTCCTAATTAAAAGACAATTGAAGTAAATTTGTCAATGTCGTTATTAGGGGTACATTTTTTCTTATTAGGATAAATGGCCCAATAGTACTCAATTTGGGAATAAATACCATTTTGATTCCCAATTTTAAAATGATTTTATTTTGATATCTCAAATATATATATATTCTTAACTCATTTTTTCTTCATATGACGTTAGTTATCATGTGACATAATTTAATATTCTAAGTAATATTGTTTAGTGTCACGTAACTAATAGCGTAATTTGTTATATCAATTAAAAAAAATTAGTTAGAAAACCATTTAGGTAACAAATCTAAATTTTGAAATCAAAATCATTTTTTTTTTCAAAATGGAAAACCAAAATGAAACTTTATCTCCAGATTGAATGAGTACTGTTGGGCAATTTACCATTCTTTTCAGTTTTCAAAATACCCAATGCATGCATGGGAGATGATTGGTGCCAAATAAAAGAAAACCATATAGCTGGCCAGCTAAACACTACAAGAAAAATGCCCTTCAGTGACGACAATATATAGTGAATAATTCTAAAAATGTAGTCACTGTAACATAACAGTGACAAGTTTGGTGTCGTCACTGCATGGTCAATACTGCCCTGACGCAGTATCTAGTCTGTGACGACATTTATATCGTCAATAAAGCTTTGACACTTTGTGACGACACAAAGTCGTCAATAGCACATCCTACATGGATTTTAATGCCATCGTGACAATATGACATGGACAACAAGCTTACGTGGCATGCTGACGTGGAAGGTCATTAGTGACGACATATTGCCGTCAATAGCAACATTGACAACATTTAGGTCGTCAATGCATAAATGTATCAGTCACGACAAAAGTCGTCACTGAGCACAAGTACTATTTTTTTTTTGCACATTTTTGTACAAATTATTGTCACTTAAATCTGACCAATTAATGCATTTACAAAAATATCAAATCAAATGGTTTAAAACTCATTTGCACTAAATAATATCAAATATATTTCATTCATTCAATAATAGTATATAAAAGTATGATGGAGTATCATCATCAAATCCAGCTAATTATCTAAACACGCTATGAATTCAATCACAAAACCTAAAACAAACTCCTTTCTCACAAACTCGATATAAGCTAAACCTTTTTGTTTACTTCTTCCTGCAAGACTTGGCCTACAAGAAGCATCATCAGCTTGGAGGGGAGCATCATATTTCAGTTTAGCAGGGAGGATTGCACTCCCCATTGCTTCATTCATCAATCTTTCCTGCATGATTTCAAAATGGATGTCAATGGTTATCTAGAAAAACTAGAGACTAGATCTATAGCATCTCAAGAGTAGGGTTCAAACTAAACAGAATTTTATAATTTGCAAGATGTTCTACCTCTAATATAGTATTAAAGCGCTCTGCCAAGTTTGGTAACTTCAATGCAGTAACCAGCTTTATGGCACCTTTTACTGATTTTTCCACCGAGAGAAGTTTCACAAGGTCAATGGCTCTCACAAGCTTATCACCTGATGAAAACAAAAGCAATCAGCCTTAAGGTAGTCTTGGACGACCTTTACATTGAAAAAAAAAAGGAAAGAAAAAAGAAAACCCAAATTTCTATGAGAAAAGGGATTTCCAGTCGAGCTGAAATTATTATCCTGAGAAACTCACCATTGCAGCACAATGCAATAAGCCTCAAGATGCATCTATCGAGAGCTGCTTCAATGTTGAATTCTTCATCATTTAGTGAACCCGTGTTCTGACCAGCAGCTGCAGTTTCCTCTATTTTTTTCTGAATCTGGAGGCATTATTTAAGAAGTTGATTGGAGTTGAGATGTGATTGTTTACACTTCAAGAGTCAAAACGGTTCATTCTAACGACAGTGCAGACACCATCTTGTAAATAACCAACAACCACTTTCATAAATTGTTAGTAATTTATTCATAGACATCCATGAGTGCAAGAAATATATTAGGAAGATTACCTGAAACAGATGCATGTTATTCAATATAAATTCATTCTCGAGGTTATCGGCTCCAAGATCAGAAACAGCAAGAGAAAATGAAGGATCTAACAGAGTGAGAATGGGCTTGGGAGTGGCCTGCAAGATATCAGGGGAAAATAGGTCAGAAAGTTGCTATTAGAGTGTGAATACTAATGCAGTATAATAGAAGTCAGCCATACCTGTGGGACTGAACAAGGAGATTTGCAGACTATGCTAAACAGCTTCATAGCATTGAATCCAACAATCCAATAATTCTCATCTGCAGTATAATAGAAGTCAAAATCCTATACTAAAGACAGATCAAGTAGAGGGTGGATCAAACAGCCTCAATATTGTACCCAGCTCACTTTTATTTAGAAACGGGATAAAAACCTCACTACTACATCCTCTCTATTTGGTATTTTAAACTTGTAAAAGGGGAAAAAAGAATCATGCAATTTAAGTGGTAAGACATTTAAACCTAATAACAAGAGTCGTGAAAAAAAGAAAACAGTCTAGTCAGGCATAGCAAATAGCACTTTCACCTCCATAATTGGCAGGAACCTAAATTCTTTTATATATTTAATAGATACCATGGCAGAGACAACAATGCATAGGGAGAATCAATAAATGCAAGCAAAACAGCAAACAAAATGTTGCATCACTTTGTTCCCAGAAAAATTTTTCTCTTCCAAACTCAAGTTATTTGAGTAAGTTAGGTCAATTTGTCTGATAGCTTGGTAAAGGACAACCTTCAGAATTGAGTAACTAAGTATGAATATAACCAAATTATTACCTGTTGTTCTGTCATCTGCATAAACGCAATAGTGTAGTACAACAACTCCTTTACATTGTGTGCAACAACCTGGATCAATAATTTTAAAACATTCAGATTAAGTACAAATATCACATCTGCAGATAATAAAAAGGGAGGAAATTCCGAGGCTAAGAATACACCTTTCCAAACTTTTTTCTACCCACTATGGTCAATAGAGTCTCGAACAACTGCAAGAGCAAATACAAGAAATTTTCCATTCATAGTGGGTCCCACAATCAAATTATTATAAATTTTAAACCCAGATTAACACCAGTAAACATAACAAGAAGTGAGAAAAAAAGAATCTGAATGTAACGAAAAGAAGTAAACAATGTATGAGTGATATGTCCAATCTATGATTCAATATGATAGCATAAGTGAAAGAAAAAACATTGAGAAGACAGAGAGCTTCTGGTATGTCCTTGTCCAACATGGAAATTAAGAAATTTTTCTGAAACTTTTGGAAAGATTATATAGTATTATATATAAAATACATGCCAAGGCAAAAAGAAAAACTTGTTTCACCCTCTTTTCTTTCCTCTTTTCCTGATACTATTAACTTGAAGAAACGAAACAGCTAAACCCCAAAAAACAAGAAACATTACACTGTTGGCCTTTTTAAGTCGTAAGGGAACCCTTTAAGCCATTTGCCTAGGATTAAGAGATAAGTGTCTAAACAGAGAAATAACCAAAAGCTAGGGGTTGCATACCTTTCGGTGTAAAAGTTCACGAATAGTGGCAGACAAAGGAATCAAGGATTCCTGATTCACACTTGAAGACCTAAATCATGTAAAGTTGAAATCAAGATCCCTAAAATCATCTATAAAATACAGGGAAAATATCAACATAAATTGAGAATTACCAATTAGTACTAAACAATGTACTTGTGTTATTTGTACTGAACAATGTCTGATAACAACCCTTCACAGGTTGTGTGAATAACTTTACTATGATTACTATCATGGTTCTTGTCTCTATTTCAGAAATTTTTTTTGATGCTTCCTCGGTGAATTTTACTAGCATGTGTCTGCTGTATATGAACACTGTTTTATGGAGGCATTAATTTTAAACGAGTATGTTATAGTGAAAAAAAGATCAGAACAACATCCAGCAATGATCTTTGCAGATAATACTGTGTTTGCCTAGATAGAAACTGTGAAATAAGGCATACGTAAGTAATTAATCTTGTGCAGTAAAACAACAGCAGAAGCAGCAGTATTCTTAATCCCTAAATACCTTTTCAATGATGGAATTGTCAGTCAATGCTATCCTCTGCCTGTCGGTCTACCTGCCAAAACTTCTCTTGTAAATTAGTTCCTTCACACTCTTCAAATTAGGGTACCTGAAAACAAGGAAAAGATCTTGACATAAAAATGAGAACAAAAAAACACTTCAAGAATGAATACACCATTAAATATTTGCAATTGGAAGAGAATATAAATGAAGACAGAGAGCGAAGAAAAAATGGTAGACAACAGGACCAAGTAATCAGCTGAACAACTTTTAGATAGCATAACAATTATTGTTAATAATATTAGAAAAGGATTACAGGCTTTAACAGCTATACTCCAACACATTTTAAAATTACCACATCATTTAAATTTCAAACCCGAACCTTACATGAAGGCAACATCCTCATCCTCAATCTCAATCTGCCCAATTTTCTATTATCTGCCTATGATTGATTAGTAGCCATAGCTCTCTTTCCTTCCTTAAGGTTACACTTTTTGATTAATAAATAAACAAATCACGAATTGTATATAAAAAAAAGTCACAAGGTTCAATGATTCTATGAAAGAATATTCATTCAGCAAAAAAAAGCAATAGCAACAGAGACTAGACTGTGTAACCTTTGATGCTAAATTTAACAATATAACTTCCAACTTTCTAATCTCAAGAATACAAAGAAAGAGATATGGAGTTAAAGATTCAATTCAAGAAGATTGTCAAATAAACAGAAGAAATGACAATCAAGAAATGATTCCCAAAACAAGAAAAGATTACACTTAATTAGCAACACTCCTTAAAAAAAACAAAAAAGAAAAGAAAAGAAATTCATTTCCAAGCCTTAGCTAGTAAGAACTAGAGAAACAGAGTGGTGATGAAGTGTAAGAAATCAACTAGTGGAGTAGTTTTTTAGACCTTTTTACTCTTTGTTCTTCTTTATTCCCTTTTTTTTCCCTTGTGCATTTAATCACAATGTTAATTTTCAGTTTAAAATCTTGTTGTTTTGCAACTGATATGGTATTGAACTTTAGGGAGAAGTTTTTCTATAAAATCCCATGAAGGATTATCCTGAACTGAAGCAAAGAGAATGAGATTCTTTTTTTGATTGAAAAAAGCAACATTGCTATCTTGAAGGAAGAAACAAGAAGAATATGTTAAGACAAGGATAAGCTTGATCAGTATAAGTGAATATTTTCCAAAGTAAGGACAGATTCTTCTACCAACATAAAAAAAATATTTCTATTCTTTGCCCAAAGTCCGAGTGGATAAACAATAAGAAAGATAGATTAGAATGAGAGAATCAACCTCAAAGTTGCAAAATTTTTTCTTTTATTTTGATAACTAGTTTTAATGCATTCCAAATCTATGCAATGCCTAATTCCATTGAAGAAAGTGAAGAAGAGCTAGCCTCCCCACCCTCCCTTTTGTGCCTTTCTGTTTCTTTCCTTTTCTTTTCCCAAAATATATAAACATATAAGGCACAGCCTACACAGTGCATCAGCAGATAAACAAATGTTTAAATATGAGCATTTGCACTTGCATAAACAAATGCCAAAGAACACTTGCACTTTTAGACTCTCTCCAGTCTCTCCCACTGAATGTTCATAGTTAAATTCACTGTATAATGCATTATTGTCAGCTTAATTCCATCAGCACACACTTAAGTAGAGTTCTGACTACCCTAAACCAGTAATATGGGCAGACAACCTTCATATTGTTGTTCGATTTTCCTTTGTGCTTTTTCAATCTTGAAAATTGAACTATAAGTTCATTTATACTTCTAATGTTTTGTTTGAAATTCTCAAGACTTAAAGAAGAAGAAGTATTTTCTTTGGCAGATCTTAGAGGCAACATTTGTTTTCGAATAGAGCGAAGAAAATGTTTGAACAAAACCAATTAATTAACTACGTACTTCAATTATTAGCTAGTGTCCTAATTAATGAAGTCATGCATCCATCTGTAAACCTTACTACCTATTACTTATATATACTCCACCACAAAGTCACAAACCAAACCAAAACCAAAACCAATTTATTTATCTTAAGTAGGAGTATTATGCATGCTTCTCTTAATTTCCACATTATATACTGCAATTGATTCACGTTAACACTTTAACCAAATTAAGTTGGAAGAGAATGCTTTGCTACTTTATACTATCAACTTCATTTATTAATAACAACACCTATCATATCTATCTACATTCCATAATATTGCAAAAATTACTACTCAAATGAAAATCCATATATATATATATATATTCACCACCAAAAGAAAATGAAGATATAGAGAGAGAGATAAAAGAGAACTACTTACGTATTAAAAACATAAACCCCAAAAAATTAATTAACAATGAACCTCAATCATCCCATTATATATATACTCAAACTTTAAAAGGGATTTGGAATTTGCAAAAATAGAAAAGAAAAAGAAGACTGGATCAAGATCATGAGCTACTATTGTGAGTCAATAATAGATGAATGTTAACCAGCTGCTGATTTAGCAATGCAAAACAAAAAAGGCGTGCACACACAGACACACACAAGTCATTATACAAATAAAGCTTATACAAGATCAATTAATCATGTTATCATGCCTAGCTAACAAGCTACTCCTACTCTATATGTTTGTTTCTTACATCATTTTTAGAAATCTAAGAATCAAAGCTCCTGGTAAGTTCCTCATGTCGGCACCAAGAAATAAAATGAAAGAGATTATTAAGATTAAATATAAGATTCTTCTCACCAGAATTATTTATTACATCAGAATTATTATAAAAAAATTAGAAATTAATTGAAAGAATTATATAAAAGAAATTAATTGAAAAAAAATTCACCTTTTTGTAGTCCGCACAAGAGCTTAGTGGTGTAACAGGAGAAGGATTTCGCGAGGAATTCAAACATGCCTTTCGATACAGAAAAAGAAGGCGGCGAGTCAATGGTGAAAAAACACGGTTTGTCAGAATCGGGAGATGGAACTGGAGGTACTAGCCGACTTTCATGCAAGAGGAAAAGAGTTTGGGGAAATTGGAAATGTCAAAGGTGGCGTGGAATAGAGACTCAGCGGCGGGAGAAAAGGTGAGGAGTGGCGCGGTTGTGAAGGTATTGATCTTTCGTTGGACGGCGGCGGAGGCGGAAATTGAAAGATGGCAGCTGTGTTGCTTTGCAATCGGAATGCGGCAGCGAGAACATAAAATTACCGTGAGTAGAAGTGTTAGAAGTGTTTCTGCAGAGAATGAGAAATTAGAGAGGGATTAGGGCTACAGTATGAGAGCGACTGTGAGTGTGTGAGGAAAGAGAGATTAGATTTTTTTTTTCTCAGCTTTTGAAAACACTTTTTGTAGTCTCTGTAAAATGAAATTACTGTGAGTGCATAAACTGTTGGTATCTCAACGATTCATGCTCTAATTGAATTATTAAGCAGTAGCATTTCAAATTCTGTTGACTTAAAATTTAGATTTTTTGGAGCCTCAAAAGAATTCCCCATATCCTTCGTAGAAGTTTATTATTATTATTATTATTATTTATTATTATCAATGTTTTCAACATATATAAGCCGAGTGGGTTAGATTTTGATTGTGTTATAAAATCTAATCGTGGTTTAATTTTTATGTTAATATATATATATATATATATTATGTTAATATATTTTAATGTTCAAAACCTGCATACCACTTTTTAGAGCCAAATGAGCAAATCTTCCATAATTCTACAATGTAAACGTTTTATTGTTTAAAATGAACTTATTTGAAATTTCTAACTTCTCTTGTATATAAATATCTGTTCACGTTTACATGAACCAATCAATCTACCCCATAAATATAATCAAAATCTGATTGATGATTTCGTGATTAACAAAGTTTGATGAATAAAAATTAATATACATTATTATAAAATAAGTAAAATGGATAAAATAAATTTTGAAATGAAAATATATTAAAAATGGATAAAATAATGTGGTTTTCACCCATAAATTTGTTAACGTGGGAACTCATATTTGTTATTTTTTCAAAAAAAGTTTAACCCATTTCTTTAAAATTGGATTCTCTGTCCAATGTTAAATATGTTACTACAATAAAACCTAATCCATAATATATAGATCTACCAGTGAGAATTATTTTTATTTGAGAAAGGAAAAAGAAAAACAATAAAGAGGCTTTTTTTGCTTCAGTTTTCAATTTATTTAAATTGATAATTATTTTTATTTGGTATTAAAGCTTTTTTTTTCTTTTTCCATATATAGAAAATATATTATACCATTTATTTTTACAATTATATAAAAAATACAAATTAAATACAAAATTTTCATAATAGTTCATCAAACTTTAATTTCTACTACAAATTTAACTAAAAATAAATCAAAATATATTAATTTAATATTTTTAAAAATTAGATATTTTGTAACATCAATTTCTACTAAAATAATTTTAAAATAAACAATTATTTATTGACGACATTTGCCGTCAGTAAGCCTTTGACGACATTTGTCGTCAGTACGTCTAGTGTTTTATTGACGACATTTGCTGTCAATATGTCTTTGACGACATTTGTCGTCAATACGTCTAGTGTATTATTGACGACATTTGCCGTCAGAATATTTTTGACGACATTTGTCGTCAATGTACAACTCTTTGACGACATTTCTCGTCAGTACATCTTTGACGACATTTGTCGTCAGTATGTCTTTGACGACATTTGTCGTCACTACCAATCAAACAATTCTCAATAGTGACGCAAAAACATGTCGTCAAATAGCTTGTCAAATAAAAATTCCAACGTGGCACACTTGTTGACGGCTTAAAATGTCGTCACTAACGTTTTGACGACATATGTCGTCACTAATACTCAACATTATGACGACATATGTCGTCAAAGAGTTGGTACACACACGTATTGACAACTTAAAATGTCGTCAATATATATTTGACGACATATGTCGTCACTAATACTCAACAGTATGACGACATATGTCGTCAAAGCGTTGGTACACACACGTATTGACGATTTAAAATGTCATCAATACATCTTTGACGACATATGTCGTCACTAGACTTTTCGTCACTAAAGATCATTTTTCTTGTAGTGAAACCTAAACCAACCTTTAATTAAATTTTAATCTGACTAGTGAGATTAATTTGTGTGCATTACATTAATTATGCTATTAAAGAGTGGAGTGGGTGAGACAAAAACTTAAAATTTGAAGATTTCCCACTTTTGCTAACAATTCTGAATAAAATGCACATTAATTCAAACTATTCAAGTTACAAGAAAGAACAAGTCAGGCATTGTAAAAAAGAAATGTCTGAATTAGCTGGCTACAAGAAAAATTGTACCTGCTACGCTGCAAAGCGGAATAAGCCAAGAATTTGACCCATACAACTAAAGAAGAAGTACAAGCAAACCTATTCTGCTATTCATCACCAAAAACCTATAAATTCAGTAGGATTATGCCTTCACAGATCACTCCAATCTTCAGTTTTACTCAGTATACATTCCAAATCAAACATCTCTCTCTTAATATATACCATCTACAAATTAAAGAGACATTCTAAGCCACTCAATTGCGCGCTATGGATTTTTTGGCCAAAATTGTTGCTATTTCAGTGCTTATCTTCTTTGCAAGCATGCAATCTGAAGCAAAACTGTAATACCAAGACCAATTTAGAGGACTAAATAATAAATAAGGAAGATTAGGAGGACTTTTGAGCAATTTTGGAAACTTTGATATAAATCCATTCATTTTCAAATGGAGGGCAGTTGTTTTTTTCATCTCTTTCACTCTATTTTTCTTCTTATTTCTTCTATCTTCTTCTCTTCAATTAGGGCAAGAAGGAGGATTGGATTAAGGAAGAATTAAGAAGCAATCTCCCTCAAATCTTAGTCTAAGTAAGGTAAGGAACGTTTTTACCGATTGAATTCATCGATAGATTTCTGTTTTGTTCTTAAAGAGTATTAAGAGTTTGAATTTTGATTATGTTAGGAAGTGGTTGATTTGGTGGTGTAATCTTGGAATTAAGGGCAAGAACTCCTAGTGATTACAAGTAAGTGGTTTTAACACTCTTTTATGTTTTCAAATGCTTTTGAAGAATTTATGTGTTTTTGAGAAATTTGTATGTTGATTATATGAAAATGGATTGAGCTTGTTTAGATTTTTGGTTTTTGATATATGTGAAAATATTGCAGTGGCTTTTTGTGAATTAAAGTTATTTGATGAAATGCTTAAATGAGTTTTAAGTGTTATAAGCTCTTGAATGGTCTTGAAATGATTGGTAGGAACGTTCCAATTCAGTGTTCAGGACCCTCCTAGCGGGGTTATAGCTAGGAATTCAGTGTTTGTGGCCTACCTGACGGGTTATAAAAGTCAGGAACTGGATCCAGTGTACCGAGAGTTTCTTGAGTTGTTCATGAGCTAATGACGTATATTTCATGTGTATTTGTGAAAGTTATTTGTTAAGTTAATGTGTCACTTGCTATATGTATATGTGTGTGTGAATTTTGAACGCTTTAAGCGTGGTTTTCATGTGTTGAAATCTTTTGTGAATATATATATAAAGTATGACATGTTCAATCCAATAAAAGAATGTTATTATCACTTACTGAGCAATTGTTTGCTCATACCACCAAAGTTGTTTCTTTTGCAGATTCTAAGATTTCCCGGGTTTGATGTTTGGAGGATTTGAGAGAGAAGAGTTGTATTTTGATGATATTGTAGATATGTTTAGACAATGTGTGTATTATGGCTTGAAGAGTTAGTTTTAGTATTGTTAAGAATGAGGTTATGTTGATGTAGTAGCTTGTAGGCATCACTTGTGTATGTTATAGTGTAATTGTATTAGTATGGTTTTGGTAAAATGGTGATTCCGTGGACTAAGTAAATACTAAAGAGTTAGTATATGTGAATAGAATGGAAACTTTGTCGTTTTTCTCTTTTGTTCATAATGATAAGTTCACGGATATGAATGAATGGATGATGTTCGGTTTGATTTCGAAAATAGGTTTAACAAGTTTTGAATTGATAAAGAATGCTATAGACTGTGAAAATGATGGTTTTCTGTTATTGAATTGTTATGGAAATGGTTTGGTGTTGGTTTTGGAAAAGGTTGAATAGAGTAAAGTATTTTTGCAGAAATTTCTAAGTTTCGGACGGCCGAAAGTTTAAGGGGTCGTCCGAACCTAATTTACAGGAAGCATGTCAAAATGGGTCGCGAAAGTTTCGGACGGCCGAAACCCCTCAGGGTCGTCCGAACCTATTCGTCAGAAAGGCTGCATTTTGCACAAAGTTTCGGACGGTACTTTCGGACGACTGGGGTCGTCCGAAACTCCTGGAGACCGTCCGATCCTATTTTCTTTGACTCTTTTTTCAATTTTTATTTTCCGAATTGTTAGTACAACTAAACTACGATTCAATTGAGAACTATATGATATATTACAAAACATGTTGACTTGGTTGGGACATGTAATTCATACGTGCATTGGGTTTTTATTTATTTCTATTAAGTGCAACGACTCGAATAACGAATGGCAAGTTTAGGTCAAATAGGGCTTCGCACTCATTAGATTATTATTCTTTGGGTGTGTCCGTGCCACGTCGGATTTTGGGGCATGACAAAAACTGTCTCCAACATTTTACGATCGTACATGTCCAAAAGCATTAACTACAATTCGCAATTCGATTAAGCAAGCCGTATCGCGTGAACGTCGTATGGCGGCATCCCTCATTCGTCTACATTTTCATGATTGCTTTGTTCAGGTAGGTAAATATGAAAGTTAATTAATTCATCTATATTCGAATATTTTATCAAAGGCTGCAGCTTGATTATTAATGCTGCATATATACTCTCTTCGGCTATATATTGTCATGACTTAATTAATTTGGGTTTTTTTTTCCGACTTTTTCAGGGTTGTGATGGATCAGTATTACTTGATGAAACACCTTCTATTCAAAGTGAAAAAACTTCGTTAGCAAATGATAAATCTTCAAGAGGTTTTGAAGTCATTGAAGCCGCAAAACGCCAAGTGGAGAAGATATGACCCGGAGTTGTTTCTTGTGCTGGCATACTTTCAGTCGCAGCAAGGGATGCATCAGTTGCGGTAAGAATAACTTCAAATTGTTCAATTTCTTGTCATATATAGGTCAATGCTAGAAAAGTTGCATAGGTTGAATATCCATGCAAGACTTAAGCATATGATACCATTTCTTTTATACAGGTTGGTGGTCCAACATGGCAAGTAAAGCTTGGAAGAAGAGATTCAACCACTGCAAGTCAGTCTCTAGCTGATGCAAATCTTCCAAGCCCTTTTGCTAATCTCAGAGATCTTGTTGACTGTTTTGCAAGACAGGGCCTTAATGCTAGGGAAATGGTGGCCTTGTCAGTTCAGGATATATAATATATGCTTCTCTCTCTCACATACATATGTGCATTCTTTGTATAAATTAATCAGCCTTCTAAGAAATATATTTGAACTTTGAATTGAAATATTGCAGGATCGCACTCAATTGGGCAAGCGCAATGCTTCACTTTTCAGGGTAGAATATATAGCAACGGAACAGACATTGATGCTGGATTTGCAAGCACCGGTAGACGCCAATGCCTAAAACAAGATGGCGTTGGAGACAGCAAATTGGCACCACTTGATTTGGTGACGCCCAACTCATTTGACAATAATTACTTCAAGAATCTCATGCGAAAGAAAGGTCTCCTTATATTCGATCAAATCCTTTTCAATGGAGGATCAACTGACAGTATTGTCTTGGAATACAGTAGGAACCCGAAAGTGTTTCTTTCTGATTTCGCTGCAGCCATGGTTAAAATGGGAGATATTAAACCCCTGACAAGCCGAAATGGTATCATAAGGAAGATCTGCAGTAGAGTGAACTAGAATTTGCATGTCAACAGATTTGATTCTTTTATTCATTTCTTTTTGTAGCTAGCAAGTGTACGTCCTCTATTATGCAATTAATTCTACTGTACTCATGATTCTTTCTTTTGTCATCTTGAAACTGTAATAGCATGCCTTTGTTTTTACTTTAATTAATAATTAATTGATGTGTATTCTGCTCTACCTTCCCTTCTCAATTAATGCCTCAATTTTCATCTTTTATTTTTCGTACATGCAAGTAGACATGAAAACGGTTCACGAACCGCCGGTTCACGGTTCCACGAAGGGTGGAACCTGAACCGACCCTTGGCCTCACGGTTACGGTTACGGTTCGTGAACCGCCGGTTCACGGTTCCGTCACGGTTCCGGTTTCGGTTCCGATTTGTTAACGGTTTTTTACTATTCGAATTTTTTAACATTAAATTTGAAAAAAATAAATACAATATATACAAATTTAATATAATTGAAAAGTAACTTAAATTAATATGTAGATGTAATGATGTATAAACAAAATATAATAAAATGAAAAATACTCTATATTTGTTATTAGTTAAATATTAATTACCATTAACATGTTACTAATAGTTGTACCATAATGAATATGAATAATAATTGATATTATATGAATATTAAACTATGAGTTTAATTATGTATTTATATGAATTTATCCATTCATTACACACAAGAACACGCAATAAGTCAAGTTAATATGGTTAATTATAAGTAATCTTTTATTTTAATATACTTATAGTTTAATAATCATCCATTAATAATATTAGATAATGAGAAAGTTTAATAATTCAATTGTAACATGGGCTTTATCAATTATACAAGGTGATCCAAACAATTAAGTCTAAAGCAATGGGAGGGCTACATTATGGACTTTTGGTTAGCCCATGACAAGGTGTCTTTCCAGATCAGGCCCAATAGGTTTTTTTTTTTTTTTTTTTTCAAAAACCGGCGGTTTGAACCGCCGGTTCACGGTTCACGGGTTGGGCCCGGCATGGGCCGGTTTCGGTTTCGGGCCCGGCCCGCCGGGCCGGTTACGGGCCGGTTCCGGTTAAAACCGGAACCGTGGCCATGACTACATGCAAGTTTGCAACACACTATAATGGTACAAATTCATATTATTTGCTAGTTTAATTAATACTACAATGAATAAGGTTTCTATATATTCCTCTACTAGAAGTATGGATTGATCCTTTACATATATATGACTCATAGTTATTTATAATTAACAATCAATTTAACTGATGATGATCGGTAGTTATTCATTAATCAATTCTTTTCTCCCTCTATCTATATGAGGACAAACATATGTGGCACTAAAATGATAGGACAAAAATCACAAGTTTTTCTACACAATTTGTTAATTTTATTTACATGTAATTCTATCATTTTCATTCATATATCAACAATAAATGAACATTTGTTGAGTAATTATAGAATTTTGATTAAGTACAATTATCATTTTTGTTTTGTGGCGATGCCAATCCAAAAATTATAAATAATTAAAGAAAATAGAATGAAACACATGATTCAATAATCTTTTATGAGTCGTGATAGTATCTCATTTTAAGTAAAATATATACAAAAAGTATTGGCACTACATTTATACATAATACTTTCTTTTAAGAGATGGTAGCTAGACCAACTCTATCTATCCTTCCTATATCTCTAACTCTGATTTGCATATTTGCCTCTGCAGCAAAATATACAAAAGTGTTAGTATACATATCAGAATTATATTAGCAAGATGATCATCAGATGGGGAATTAGCTTCTCTATAAGAGTGTGTGATACGAAACCCGGATCGATTCGCTCCAAATCCCGGCTTGTATGTTACGGAAGCAATTCGCAGGACCTTCGAATAAAATCGATGAACAAGAACAATCTAACAAGTAGATTGGAATTCACCGCCAATTGATAAAGCCGCTTCGCGCAAACTAATCAATTCTCAGATTTGTTAGTTTGAAAATCCTTCGCAGGAAATCAAATTCACAAAGATTAAAACATTCACTGTTTTATTTCTCAAATCAAAATTCTTCTCTAATATAAAAAAAAACGCAACTAAGATGCCTATTTATAGGCTACAAGCTTACCCTAACTTGCTAAACAAGTAATCTAATTGGAAAAGGAAACTAACACTTAATTAATCCAAATTAGGAAACTTTTCCTATTTGGAAACAACTTATTAACCTAAATTAAAAATAAATAAAACTGAAAAATTCCTAATAATTCACATGTTAATTCCATGCAAGGATTATTAACCATGTGAGACAAAAATTACTAAAAATTAAATAAAACGCAAAATAGTAAAATTCAGAAATTGTCCGCGTCAGGACGTGACTTGCAACTTCACGGCGTGTTTTCACCTTGATCCCATCAGAATCTGGAAAAATGTAAAACATTAAAGTTTTAGCTCTGGATCTTAGCTTTCGAATGCCACTGGAATCAACCCATTCCAAGTTACGATGAGAGAGATATGGTCCGATTACTAAAACGTGGCAGAACCTCTCAGCAAACAATATTTGACACCTCTTGTCATGATTTCCTTTGTTATCCCATTTTTGAGTCTCGGATCTCCTTGGGACCAACATGAGGCTTATTCTCCATCCTATTCCAGGCCTCCATACATGAGATTCATCTTTAACAATTGGAACAAGTACCTTGGAGTTTCTGAGACATGTGATCACACATGATTTCGTATCATTCCATTCCACTTGAAAAAGATTTGTCCTCAAATCTTGTTGATTGGCAACAAGGGAATCCAGCACAAAACCTGGAAAATTGTTAAGACAAAAAGATACAATATAGGGAATATCACACTCAACATGTTTCCTCTCTTTTCCTTTTTCTACAACCCTCACCTCAAGGCTTTTTCCATTCAAATCATGAATCAATTCACTTTCTTGCTTATCATGATAAACAGCATTAATAACAATTAAATTACAATCAATTAAAGCAATAAAAGGAATTAAATCTTCACAAGACTGTTCTTCAAGCACATCATGTGAAACCTCCACTATGGGTGACTGAATATCTTGCAAAGAAGCTTCATCTTCTTTGGATTCATTCTCCTCAATGGTAGGCTCAATATCCTCCAAAATAACCTTTGACCAAGGCATATCCGAAAGAAATTCGCCTTCACATTCGGGCTCTGATACCACTTGATACGAAACCCGGATCGATTTGCTCCAAACCCTGGCTTGTATGTCACGGAAGCAATTGCAGGACCTTCGAATAAAATCAATGAACAAGAACAACCCAACAACTTCGTGAGTTGAAAATTAAAGAACCAACAATTTAGTCCGCTTCGCACAAACTAACTGTTCTCAATTGATGTAAACAAGCAAACCCTTCGCAGGAATACCAATTCACACGTAAGAAATCAATCGTTGAAATCTTATTGAAATTACCTCAAAATTCTTCCTCTTGAATTGTTTTCATTGAAGGTAATGCTTCCTCCACCGAAGGATCTTCATTAATGGTCTCCACCATTGCTTCAACAATTTCATTAACTTGACCCATCTCCAATGGACTCAACTCATTATCCCCATGATCCTCAACACATTCCAACAATGGTATAGTCACAACTTTAACAGTTGGGTCTTCCTTTGGAGTTCCATCATACAAATCATACCATCTTGGACAATTAATAGCATTATGACCTATAGCCATACATCGCAAGCACTTCCTAGCATGAACCCTAGGTGTAGGGGTCCGAATCTTTCTTTTTCTTTCATGTTGTGCGAATTTTCTCTGAATTTGCTGGTGGGTAGCAGATATTTGGCGTATCTGATCTCCCATGGCTGCAATCATCATTGCGAGCCTTTGATTCGTACTTAATTCTCCTTGATTACTCATGATTAGCAGTAAAGAATTACACCAATAATACAACTTGATGTGAACATTAAGTATCCAAGTTTGATTTTAAATGTTTATATCCACCAAGATCAAATCCAACACAATAAAAGATATAATTGCTTGACACCAATCACAAAATAAACTTTATGACAGGCTTGTGAATATCAAACAAATTGAATTCAATTTTATAAGGAAAAATTGAAAACCTGATTTTTGTTCGAAGAACCTGGCTTTGATACCACTTGATACGAAACCCGGATCGATTCGCTCCAAACCCCGGCTTTTATGTTACGGAAGCAATTCGCAGGACCTTCGAATAAAATCGATGAACAAGAAAAATCTAACAAGTAGATTGGAATTCACACGCCAATTGATAAAGCCGCTTCGCGCAAACTAATCAATTCTCAGATTTGTTAGTTTGAAAACCCTTCGCAGGAAATCAAATTAACAAAGATTAAAACATTCATTGTTTTATTTCTCAAATCAAAATTCTTCTCTAATCTAAAAAAAACGCAACTAAGATGCCTATTTATATGCTACAAGCTTACCCTAACTTGCTAAACAAGTAGTCTAATTGGAAAAGGAAACTAACACTTAATTAATCCAAATTAGGAAACTTTTCCTATTAGGAAACAACTTATTAACCTAAATTAAAAATAAATAAAACTGAAAAATTCCTAATAATTCACATGTTAATTCCATGCAAGGATTATTAACCACGTGAGACAAAAATTACTAAAAATTAAATAAAACGCAAAACAGTAAAATTCAGAAATTGTCCGAGTCAGGACGTGACGTGCAATTTCACGGCATGTTTTAACCTTGATCCCATCAGAATCTGGAAAAATGTAAAACATCAAAGTTTTAGCTCTGGATCTTAGCTTTCTAATGCCACTGGAATCAACCCATTCCGAGTTACGATGAGAGAGATATGGTCCGATTACTAAAACATGGCAGAATCTCTCAGCAAACAATATTTGACGCCTCTTGTCATGATTTCCTTTGTTATCCCATTTTTGAGTCTCGGATCTCCTTGGGACCAACACGAGGCTTATTCTCCATCTTATTCCAGGCCTCCATACATGAGATTCATCTTTAACAATTGGAACAAGTACCTTGAAGTTTCTGAGACGTGATCACACATAATTTCGTATAAGTGTGAGACTTATGTTTGGCATAATTTGGTATATCGCTTCAATATCTCCGTCAATCTTCTATGGGAGGTTAGCTTTACTATCAAAATAAGGGAATACACTTCAACAATGAAGGAGGATATTCCTTTAACTAAAAATAGTTGTATTCCCTTTAGGATGACCTTTGTTTCAGCTTCTGCAAACATGAATAAAATTCGACACTACAGGAGGAGAAGGCAAATATGACCTGACCTTTGCCTTCACGTAAAATTTCAGCCCCTCCCCATTCACTAGGATTACCTTTGGCCTTCCATCATTGTTTAATTAAGATGATGAAAAAAACTCAGTACTCTCTATTCTTACTTTTCATTAATTAAGATCATGTGTTTGAATTACTTGGTTTTGCAGTACAAGGTCCAGTCCTAAATAATTTTAAAATCATCAAGGTTAATTAATACAAAGTAAAAGAATACAAAAAAAATTGAAATCTAATCTAATAATAAGTTTGTTTTTTTACATAAAACTCATTGGAAATGCTGCTATTATAAGGACTCAATTCATACATACTCAATCAACTCAAACAAACTCGATTCAATTTCAACTCAAATTGACCCAACATACTCAACTCACTGATAAACACTACAGCCATCACTAGTACTGGATATGATTATTATTGAATTATAAAATTTATGTATTTGTGTAGTAAAAAAAAAATGTCCCGCGCTAATAGTGAAATGTAATTAAGTTGTTAACATTTTAATATAGGGTTTCATTGAATATTTGCTTAAAAGAAGTTGTCAACATTTAATAATAAAATTTATAGGATAAATATCTATTCATATTTTAATTAGATTAAAGAAATTCAATCAAATAAAGAAATCGCAGTTTGAGATTGCGACTTATGAACTCTAAATCTCAAACTGCAATGTCTAAAGTCGCAATTTGAAATTGCGACTTCCTTATTTTTGGAAAATTTTTAAAAGTAACATTATTTCTTTAATTTTCTTTTTTAAGCATTAGTCAAGTAAATACCCCTTAGACGTGATAAGTAAATTATATTTTATACGCTGATACGCTAATTTTTTATACGTTTTACGCTAATATTTTATATATTAATATACTAATTTTTTATACTTTATCCGCTAATTTTTTATACTTCATAAAGTAAAGTGAAATTTCATACGTAAATTTCATATGAAATGTTATCACAAAAGAATGTCCCATGGTACTATGTCAAACACGAGGCTCCTAAGTTTTGGAAGCTTCTCCACATGTAAAGTTTTTTTTTAAATGAAAAGAGATAAGCTTGTGTTATAAATGTCATAAATGAATGATTATTTCGATGCCATAAATTCTCAATAAAGCTTGCTACCGTATGCCTTGCATACTTTTGGATTTAAAAAAATACTCCCTCTTATCCTTAATTAGCGACATTTTCAAAAAAATTTTGTTTTACAAAAGCCAACGGATATTCTGTATCATTTTTATGTATTATTTCTTGTAACACTTTATAAGATTTTAACATGTAAAAATCACTTATCCATTAGGGCTTACTAATCTAGGGTTTTAGTCCACTCTTCTACGGAGTCTCCTGACCATCAGAGATCAGATCCTGGAGAATGAGGAGTCAGTGGATCATGTCAGGGTGAGGATAGAAGAATGGAAGCAGCCTGGCCTCACTAAGACGGCATACCAGTATTTCCGATATTCGGCTCGGAAGGTACCTTGGGTGACGACTATTTGGATTTCTTATATCCCGCCTAAGTACTCATTTACACTATGGCTAGGGATTAGGAAGAAGCTACTTACCAGAGATAGACTGGGTTACCTTGGCATTGACCCGAGATGTGGATTCTGCGACGCCTTGGAGGAGTCCATTGAGCACTTATTCTTCGCATGTCCTCTGACTAGGGTAATTTGGGATGACCTACGGAGTTGGTGTGGGATTAGTAGACAGATGACCACTTTGAATGCGGCACTGAAGTAGTTCAAGAAGGAGAGCAAAGGAACATCATTGAGGGCTAGGAAGAATAAGCTTACCCTGGCTTTTACGGTTTACTATATCTGGCTCACTAGAAACAGACTCTATTTTGAGAATGTTAAGCCTATTCATCAGGATATTGTACATAGGATTAAGACACACGTGTATAGGGTCGGAGTATCTTTGTACCCTAGTGTCTATATCTTTGACTAGTTATTTTGTAATCCTAGACTAGCCTTTTGGTGGATGTTGATTAGGTGGACCCGGGAATGCCCGGTGTACTTTGTATATCAAACATTCTTTGATCAATATAATTTTTACATTCGATAAAAAAAAATATATATCTTTTTAGATAAAATTAAAACCCTATCAAGAAGTGATACAGAAGATCCATTGGCCGCTTTACCCCAGAGCGGATTCTCTGTTTCACTGTATCACTACCTACAAAATCTCTATCGGTGTAGAATTTGTAATCCACTAGAACATAGATACTTGATAAGTCTCTTTACCTTGAAATAAAGGTCATTATCTAACGTTAATATCTATAATTTAAATATATATGCTTCATATCCTTATCATGTAACTTACTCCTTAAGTTTAATATTATTGATTATTTATTCACCTATTTATTTCTAATTAATTATTTTGAAAAAAAAAATCAAACTTGACAATTTAATCATAAAAAACATTCGTAGTATGATAATAATTTATTTTTCATCTTTTTGTTTTTCTCTTGATTTCCAAAAAAAAAATACTTGATGTTTCTTCTTGATTTGCAGGTTTGGATTGATCGAAAGTGGAATCAAAGTACCTTCTTCGTACCAACCATTAACTCTTAATGAGAGAAGATATAGTAAATAGGTTGCAGAAGTTTAATCTCACTGCAGAGGAACAAGAAGGGGTCAAGCTAATTGAAGATGACATCAGTCTAAGTAAGGATGAATGTAAAAGGAGTCTCTTAGAAAAGATCTTTGGAGAAAAGAGAGCAAATATCACAGGAGTCACGAATATATACCATGACAAAGATTTGGAGCTCCCCTAATAATTTGATAGTACGAGAATTGGGTAAAAACTATTTCCAATTTGTTCTGCTAAAGTTGAGGAGAAACAAAGAGTATGGGATGGAAAACCATGGTTGTTTGATAATCAAGTCCTGGGGGTAGAGATATGGTCTGAAAAAGTAGATGGCTTCTCCAAAAGTTTTGATTTAACCCCAGATGGATCCAAGTTTGTAATCTTCCTAACCATTGGTTAACTAAAGAAACTAAAATGAAAATTGGGATGTTGTTTCAAAAAGTTTATGATGTCATTATTTCTAATAAGGGAGGGGTAAAAGGTAGGTGGTTAAAACTGCTAATCTCTATCGATTTAAACAAACCATTATTGAGAGGCACAATGATTAGGCTGCAAAATAAATCACATTGGGTCAATTTCAAGTACAAAAAATAACCTCAATTCTATTTTTTGTGTGGGAGAGTTAGACTTACAGAGAAGAGTTGTGGGATTAGAAAATGAGATGGAATTATCAATTTGAAGTTGGACAATCACTATGTGGGATGGTTGAGAGCTCCTTCTGGTATTAAAAAAAGAAATGACAATATTGTACCTAAGCATTAATGGTCAAAATCACAGAACATAACCCCCAGAGATAGCAACATAAAGTCTGAAATTTAGGAAAAAATAGTGGTTTGCTATCCTCAAACATGTTCGAGAATAAGGAAGGCAATCAGGGAAGGAATTTTGGAGAATTGGAATCTCTCAGACTTATCTATTCTAGTAAATCAGCATAGTCAAATAAGAGTCCTAGTGAAACTAGTTTAGAAAGAAGCAATAATAAGTTAGGATCAACGCAAAAAGAATCAGCTATGAATTTATATGGTGAGAATATGACTGAAACTCAAGATGATGGTAGGGTACCAGATAAGAGAGAAATAAGCATGGAAATAGACCTTGGAACCATAAACTATGTGAGTGAAGTTAGCAAGCATGGGGGATTAAATTTGGGAGTACTAGAGTTGGAAATGAAGAGACCTTTGATAGCTATAGATACTAATGCAATGGCTCTATTTACTGGCACTAAAAATCAAAAGTAGGGGAAAGATAGAAGTGAGTCAAAACGAATTGCTAAAAGTGATAAAACTTGTTAAATGATAATATCCCACATCGGTTAAGTAAGCGCTCTTGAACTAATATATAAGATATATGGGCCACTCCACTCCTTACCAATTGGTTTTGAGTTGGATGCACATGTATTCTTTAACATGGTATCAGAGCACCAGGTTTGAATTTGTGGGCCTAGGTCCAGAATTGGGCTATCATTTGGTTTAGTTTAGATATGTTCGTCCTAGTCATGTTTGAGAGGGGTGTTAAATGATAATATCCCACATCGGTTAAGTAAGAGCTCTTGAACTAATATATAAGATATATGGGCAGAGCTCTTGAACTAATATATAAGATATATGGGCCACTCCACTCCTTACCAATTGGTTTTGAGTTGGATGCACATGTATTCTTTAACAAAACTAATGTGAACCAAGTTGTAGCAAAAATAGAAAATCCAGTGGCAGAGAAAGAGAAGAAGAGGGATAGAGAAGAGACAAGTGACGGGAAATTTAAAATAGTGAACAGCAAAAAAGGAAAAACTGCATTAGTTAAAGCAATCAACCTGAACATCAATGTGGAGGAGGCCAGCCTTAAATAGCCCTCAAAGAATCAATGAAAGTGTGCATTTGAAACTGTAGAGATTTCGGAAGACCCTCTACAGTTTCACAGTTGAAGGAAGGAGTTAGACTCCACCACCTTGATATTTTCTTTAAACATAAATCTCTTTTGTCCAAACGGTATGAAATTTGAGATTAAGAGATATATTCTTACACTTATAATGTCAAGTAAAGGCTCTGTTTCATGGTTACACGTATACCACTACCTCAGTCATGCATATCGTTATTTATTTTATTATTATTGTGTATGTATATATCATATTAAAACTTTGGGCAGATTTGTAATTAATCCCTTATAATTTGTAGTACTCCACTCTCTTTTTCTGGCTTTCTCTTCACCCATTGATCATTAGGCCATTAGGCTTGTGCATGTAAATGGTATAATGATCAATGCGGATTAGTTTTTGTAAGGTTGGTTTTAGGATATATCCATCACCCAAGCATTTCATCTAATATATTGGGAGTGGTGACCCACTTCGCAATAGAGGTTCTGCCAAAAAAAATCCCTTATAATTTGTAGCTAGTTTACTATACACCAGGTATTAACAAGATGTCTTGTGGTTTAATATACCAATTTCAAATATCAAATTTCTTAGTCTTAAAATATTCCTTTGCTTAACTAGGATTCAACTTAAAGCATATTGTCAAATTAAATTCTTAAAAACTACTAAGTAAATTTATTCAAAATTATGGGTTTCATATATATTAAGAGTTTTTTGTTTTTGGATTAATTTCACAGGGTGTAGCTACAATATGTTATGTGGCACTTAGTCCACAAACAGAGAGGATGGGCGAGAAATACTTTTCAGAATGCAATGAAAGTCACGGCTCAAGCTCTATCAAATGATGAAATTGAAGCACTTCGGTTATGAAAACTGACTAACAAAGCCAAAAACTCAAAACCATACTAAACTGCATGATTATCTTTTCTTTTCATTAAAAACCCTAGCAAAATAGTAATGTTTTCAAAAGTGACTTGTCATGTGCATAAGTAATGAAAAAAGTTTGGACCTTGGGTTTTATTATCATACCATGAAAAGTGACAAGTCAGTTGCAATAATTATTGAATTATGAGTGATGATTGTCCTACTTTACTTTCAAGGAGATTTGACTACACTTTATCCTACTTTGCTTCCAATGAGATTTGACTACTCTCTATCCTACTTTGGTTTCAATAGAATGGAAAAAAAAGGTAGTATAACTAGAACCCCTAATAAGAAGATGAACCATGTGGTTAATTGACAAGAACTATCGCATGAGTTTCTATCCTTTTTTGGGAAAGGGGAAAAGTGAAGATTTTACTTATTTTTTAAAGCTATCTATATATTTTGAAGATTCTCAACATGTAAATAAATGATTATGTGGAACATGATGGGTAATTTCTCAATAATTTTGTGTTTTATAACTTTGAATTTTAGATGAAAACAAAAAAGATAATTTTAAAAAACTATCCATATTTGTTTTTAATATTCCATTTTAAAAACTATCCAAATTTTAAGATTCTTAACATCAAAGTTGCAAAAATCAACATATCGGGTTTGTCTATACATGGATGTCTCTTTACTTAAAGAAACATATTCTTTAATGGCAAATTTGTTCATGCACAAAGATTATGAGTTTCTTGTTTTTGGATTAACTTCTCAAGGTCCAGCAATATGTTATGTGGCAATTAGTCTACCAACATAGGGGATGAGTGGGAAATACTTTTCAGATTATAATGAAATTCGTGGCTCAAACCCAGTAAATAATGAAATTGATGAAGCACTTAAGTTATGGAAACTGACTAACAAAGCAAAAAGCTTATAACGATCCTAAAATGTATGATTATCTTTCATTTTTATTAAAAAATACTATCAAAACAGTAATGTTTTCAAAAGTGACTTATCAGTTGCATGAGCAATGAAAAAGCGTGGGCCTTGGGCTATTTATTATCGTATCATGAAAAGTGACTAGTCAGTTGCAATAATTATTAAATTATGAGAGATGTATGTCCTACTTTGATTTCAAGGAAATTTGACTACTCTCCGCCCTAGTATGCTTTCAATGAGATTTGACGACTCTCTATCTTACTTTACTTTCAATGGAATGGAGAAAAAACAAGAAGACAATATGACTAGAACCCATTTTAAGAAGATGAAATAAGCGGTTAATTGACAAAAAACTATAACATGAGATTCTATCCTTTTTTTCGAAGGGGGGAAGTGAAGATTTTACTTATTTTTCAAGGCTATCTTTATATTTTGAATATTTTCAACATGTAAATAAATGATTATGTAGAATATGATGGGTAATTTCTCAATAATTTTGTGTTTTATATATTTGAATTTTAGAGGAAAACAAAAGGATAATTTTTAAAAACTATCCACATTTGCTTTTAATATTCTATTTTAAAAACTATCCACATTTTAAGATTCTCAACATCAAAGTTGTTCAAATTAACATCACATGTTTTTACATACATGGGTGTCTCTTTACTTAAATAAATATATTCTTTCATGACAAATTCATTCATTCACAAAGAATATGAATTTCTTGTTTTTGAATTAATTTCTCAGGGTGTAGCTACAATATGTTATGTGGCACTTAGTCCACAAATAGAGGGAATGAGCGGGAAATACTTTTCAGATTGCATTGAAACTCACAACTCAAGCCCTAACAAATGATGAAACTAAAACACTTAAATTTTAGAAATTGACTAACAAAGCAAAAAGCTCATAACCAACCTAAAATGGTTGATTATCTTTTATTTTCATTAAAAACTCTAACAAAATAGTTATGTTTTCAAAATTTACTTATCAATTGCATGAATAATGAAAACAATGTGGGCCTTGGCTTATTTATTATCATGCCATAAAAAGTGAATCGTTAGTTGCAATAATAAATTTGTTGCAATAATTATTAAATTATGAGAGGTGCCTACCTTATTTTACTTTCAACAAAATTTGACTACTCTCTGCCCTACTTTTCTTTCAATGAAATGGAGAAAAAATAAAATAGAGAAAAAAAAAGAAGACAGTATAACCAAAACCAATTTTAAAAAGATAAAATGAGTGGTCAAGAACTATAACTTGAGATTCTATCCGTTTTTGGGAAGGGGAAAAAGTGAAGATTTTACTTTTTTTTTAAGGCGATCTTTATATTTTGAAGATTGTCAACATGTAACTAAATGATTGTGTGGAATATGATGTGTAAGTTTTCAATAATTTTGTGTTTAATAACTTTGAATTTTGAAGGGAAAAAAATATAATTTTTAAAAACTTTCCACATTTGTTTTTAATATTCCATTTTAAAAACTATCCAAATTTTAAGATTCTCAACATCAAAGTTGCTAAAATCAACATCACAGATTTGTCCATACAAGGATATCTCTTTACTTAAAGAAACATATTCTTTCATGGCACATTCATTCATTCACAAAGATTATGTGTTTCTTGTTTTTGAATTAATTTCTTAAGGTGCAACTACAACATGTTATGTGGCACTTAGCCCACAAATAGAGGGGATGAACGAGAAATACTTTTTAGATTGCAATGAAAGTCACAGATCAAACCCTAGCAAATGATGAAACTGAAGCGCTTAAGTTATATAAACTGACTAACAAAGCAAAAAACTCATAACCAGCCTAAAATGTGTTGGAAATAATTTTAAGGGCGAATTCCCTTTTACCCCCCTGTGGTTAGGCATAATCACCCTCTCACTACCTCGTGGTTTCAAAATACCCACATAACCCCCTCGTGTTTTGAACTAATGTGGAAAAGCGACGGAATCCGTCTAAACTGACGGATGTCAGTAAAATTTCAATAACACCCTTACTTAATTATATAGTCAAACATTGATGAGTCAAACAACCTATAAAAACAAAGGGGTCAAAATAAATATTATAAAATATTTGAGGTCCAATTGAAATCTTCTCTTCTCCATTATTCCAAACCCGAATCCTCACTAGCAAAATCAATGGAATTCCTTCCCTAAATCAACAGTTCTGCACAATCTTCAAGTCTATTAACACACATCTCAATCTTTCAACAACTATCAAAACTACCATAACGAACTTATCTTCATTAATGCATTTAGATCTTCGTAATAATTTATTCAGAGAAACCATACCAAGAACCCAGATTCAATCTCGCTGAATCCATTATTCAATACAAAGTTTCAATCTTTCTTCATTCTTTACCAAAACCCATCCCTCAAAACCCTCAAAATCTCCTCCCAAAGCATCAGAAATAGCAGCCATTAGACCCTTTTGCTTACTTTACCTTTTTCTGGTCACTTTCCCGATTCTTCAGCTTATGGGTGCAGTTACAAGAAGCAACCCACTCATCTGGGCAATCGTCTCCCTAAACCCAAGTGACACTCTCTGATGGGTTTTTGAAATCAAAGTTTAGATCAGAACAGTCCCTCGTGTATGATTTTGATTTCTTTTTCCTTTGCTCTGAAGGGCTCTCAGAAGGTGTAGCAGCGTCAGAATCAGATTTTATCTTTGCCTTGCGTCACTTGCTTCCTGTTTCTAGGTAGTGAAGGACCTCTACCTTTGATCGGAATCTTTGCCCTGATGGTGCAGTGAAATATCTCCCTCACTTCCATCTTCCAACCTTCCGACAACCAGCTAAGACGCTCCGACGTCTCCTCCACCTGTCTTTTTGGCTGCCGCTGTGTCACCGGAGTAACATCTAAGGGGGTCGCTGCTTCAGGATTAGGTGTGGCAGTGGTTTTTGCTTTTTTCTTGGGTTCCGTCATCAATTCGGCAGCCGGAGCTGCTTCTTCCGTCATCAATAAATTCATTCATACATTTATGTGCATGTGGTAACGAGCAAATTTATTGCTGGGAAGACGACAACGACGAATTTTCTTGTATACGGGTTTGGAACATCAGAGATCGATGCTGCGTTCCACAAAAAGATTCACTCTTGAAGCCAACGAAGTCAAACATTATATCAACGACGCTTTTATCAATGTTGAGATGATGAATCTATGGATTTGGATTAGGATTTTGTCGACGTGGGGGTTTTATCAATGTTGTGGAGTTGTTGGTGGAGAAAGTACTGCTTTTCTTGCTCATGGATGCGGTGAAGTGATGAGTTTTTTCCCTATAAAGTGGTGTGTTGATGAAAGAAATTTAGACGGGGAAGACAATGGGAAAGAGGGGAAAAAGAAAGAAAATAAAAAAATAAAAAAAAGAAGAGAAAACGTGAATAAGGGTAATTTTGTAACAAAAATTGTATTATTTCAAAATTGTAATTTTGAATAATGCCGGAACACCATCAAGGAGGAGGGAGGTTTGGGAGTTATGGAATCAACGGCATGGAACCTCGCTCTCCTATCCAAGCTTCTCTGGAATATTGACCACAAGAAGGATTCCTTGTGGCTGCGATGGATTCAGCACTATTATCTGGGGGGAAATGATTTTCCCCTTTACATCTGGGAAATCAGTCCGTGCAGAGAGCAATCCACGCTCATAAGGAAGATACTTTCTATCAGAGATCATATTTTACAGCAAGAGGGATCGGTGGAACAGGCAAAGGCTCTTATGGACAGGTGGAAGCAGCCAGGACTCGCTGGAGCTGCTTATCACTATTTCCGAAAAACGGCGCCGAAGATACCTTGGTCTTCAACGATATGGAACTCTTATATCCCGCCCAAGTATGCCTTCACTCTATGGCTAGGAATCAGAGGCAAGCTTCTCACATGAGACAGATTAGCAAAGTACCTGGACATTGATACTACCTGTGGCTTTTGTGGTGAGGCTCAGGAAACTATTAAGCACCTATATTTCTCTTGTCCTATTTCCATGAGGATATGGGACGAGGTACGGGTTTGGTGTGGACTGACAAGGACCATCACGACACTGGCTGCTGGCTTGAAATGGCTCAAGAAAGAGAACCGAGGAACCTCTTGGAGGAGTCGGAAGAGTAGGCTAGCTTTTGCATGCACAGTCTACTACATATGGCTGACGAGGAACAGGTTATTTTTTGATAGCACGGTCCCTATACACCAGGACATCATACACAGGATAAAGACACACGTATACAAGGTGGGCTCATCATTGTACCCTAGTGTCACCATCCTAGACTAGGTTGATGTTTGGTTTTTTTTTGGATCATGTATTTTTGGTTTTTTATTTGATTATGATGTATTCACACCCGGGTATGCACGGTGTACAGTGTATATGAGAAAACAGAAAATCGATCAATAAAATTTTTACCTTAGATAAAAAAAACATGAATTCTAGTGATTTATGTACAAAAACGACAACCAAAATTTTTTCGCCAAACCTCCAATTTTTAGGGTTTTTTGGTAAAAAACTTGAAGTCCAAAAACGCGTTCATTTTGACTTTTTTTGGTCCGTTTCTTTTGCGGGCCTTAATTTGAACATGAATTCTAGTGATTTATGTAAAAAAATGACAACCCAAAATTTTTCGCCAAACCTCCAATTTTTAGGGTTTTTTGGTCAAAAATTGGGAAGTGTAGAAACACGTTCATTTTGACTTTTTTCTGTCCATTTCTTTCGCGGACATTAATTTGAACATGAATTCTAGTGATTTATGTAAAAAAACGACAACTCAAAATTTTTCGCCAAACCTCCAATTTTTAGGGTTTTTTGGTAAAAAACTTGAAGTCCAAAAACGCGTTCATTTTGACTTTTTTTGGTCCGTTTCTTTCACGGGCCTTAATTTGAACATGAATTCTAGTGATTTATGTAAAAAAATGACAACCCAAAATTTTTCACCAAACCTCCAATTTTTAGGGTTTTTTGGTCAAAAATTGGGAAGTGTAGAAACACGTTCATTTTGACTTTTTTCTGTCCGTTTCTTTCGCGGACATTAATTTAAACATGAATTCTAGTGATTTATGTAAAAAAACGACATCCCAAAATTTTTCGCCAAACCTCCAATTTTTAGGGTTTTTTGGTAAAAAACGGGAAGTCCAAAAACGCGTTCATTTTGACTTTTTTTGGTCCGTTTCTTTCGCGGACCTTAATACGAACATGAATTCTAGTGATTTATGTTAAAAAACGACAACCCAAAATTTTTCGCCAAACCTCCAATTTTTAAGGTTTTTTGGTCAGAAATTGGGAAGTGTAGAAACATGTTCATTTTGACTTTTTTTGGTCCGTTTCTTTCGCGGACCTTCATTTGAATATGAATTCTAGTGATTTATGTAAAAAAACGACAACCAAAAATTTTTCGCCAAACCTCCAATTTTTAGGGTTTTTTGGTCAAAAATTGGGAAGTGTAGAAACACGTTCATTTTGACTTTTTTTGGTCTGTTTCTTCCGCGGACCTTAATTTGAACATGAATTCTAGTGATTTATGTTAAAAACTGACAACCCAAAATTTTTCGCCAAACCTCTAATTTTTAGTGTTTTTTGTTAAAAAATTGGGAAGTGTAGAAACACGTTCATTTTGACTTTTTTCTTTGGTCCGTTTCTTTCGCGGACCTTAATTTGAACATGAATTCTAGTGTAGTGGGGCTAGAGAGGAGTTGGAAGTTAGAGAGAGAAGCTCTCATCCCTCTCTAAGGGTTTTGCTTCCACACCGACCTACTCAACTGTTTTCTTGAGGTTCTTCTTTTGGATTTCTTGTGAGTCTTACTTGGCAACTGTGTAGCATATCATCACCGTAGCATGGACTGGACAAAATGGTGGTGATCGGTTTCGGTTTTATTGGACTGGAAAATCAGATTTTTCTCGATTTTTCTTTACATTTTGGCAGATTTGGCTATCGATTTTTGATTCTATTTTGGACACGGGTTAGGGCCAGCTGATTTCTGGTCTCGGATTAATCTTGTTTCAAATACTTGGTTGAATTTGGATTTCGTCAGATTAAATGTTCCATGCCTAGCTCTTTGCTTTGGATTTCGGCAGCCTAGGTTGGTCCTCTAATTTGTTTGCTTAAATTCAATTATTTAGTTGTAATTTGTGGAATTTGTATGGCTGCTCGGAGGTTAAAGACGATGAACAGTGGTGTTTTATGAATTCGGGTTAAAAATTCTATTTTTTCATCATTTCACGCCAAACCCCAGCCGCCTTAAGCAAGTGGGACCCACTTGACACGTGTCAACCCATAATTGGGCTGCGCCAACTGATTTATGTGACAACCCATACCACATAAGCCCTAAAATCCACTTGGCACGCTGTTACTGGTCTGTTGGAGGCCTTCGACACGCGTCTGGACCGGATTGGGACACGTGGAATCGCACTCAAGCTTGTGTCCCTTTGACCTGATCTATGCTGCCACGTGTGATCGCACTACAAGCGGTCAACCCGCCACTTGGCACGCTCTAATTGGCCCGTTGGATTCCTTTGAGGAATAGAGCTGCGGCTACTGGTGACTCGACTGCCGGACTACGGCATAAACCCAAAGCTGAGGCCATCGCCACCGCCGCAATTTCGATGGCCGGATCCCAAGCGCCGAATGCCGAGAAAACGGGGAACGCAGCTGCGAACCCGAAGCTGATGTCGTCGCCACCGCAAGCTGAAGCCATCGCCACCGCTGCAATTTCGACGGCCGAATCCCAAGCGACGACTGGCGGACTCCTTGGGCACAAACCCGAAGCTGCTGCCGTCGCCACCTCTGCAAAACCGACGGCCGGAACACCATCCCAAGCGGGTAATGCCGGAGCAAATATCTTCTATTTCATATGCACACAATATTTTAATTATTTTGTCTTTCTAAATATCTTCTATTTCATATGTACACAATATTTTCTTAATTTTAATAGTTTCAAATTTATCACATGCTCTATGCTCTCATAATATTTTAAACTAAACTTTTAGTTTCTCAATAATATTATCTATTTCATGTTGAATTGGTTAATGCAATGTATATGACTTTAATTTTATCGTGAATCCAAATTGTTGAAAAAGTTTTTATCATTTAGCTAATGCTATAGGGCTATGAACCATAGTCGTTACATTGATGAATTAAGACTTACAGAGAAAAAAAATTTAATTTTCTATAAAAACATATAACTTTACTTAATATTTTGTAAATTTGTACATAACAAATTTGTTTTATTTTATTATTTTTTGTATGTATATGGTAATTCATATCTATACCAAAACTTTCTATATCTTTATAAATGAGTTACTTTCCAACCATATGAAATTTGTGAGTATTATTTTTTTCTCAAATTTTATTTAATATATTTTGAACCGTGAAAAAATTGGAACAAAAATCGAGACGAAACCAAACCTGTAACCGGCCACCCAAGAGCTAGTTTTGATTCCACCCTTAGTGGAATCGTGAATCGGCAGTTCACAAATCGCAAATGACGGTTCGTGAAACGTGGTCATGTCTAGCTATAGCCTCTACTCAAAATTGGGAAATTGGTATGTTGTTTTTGTACCAAAATTAATTACTTACTCTAAAGATAGAAAATAGTATAATAAGAGTAAGGTCGATCCCAAGAGGAACGCAAATACTATATATTCTAGTTTTTTTTACTATATATTCTAGTTAATTTCAAGAAATTGTCACAAATAATAATGATTAATAACTAAAGTAAAATTAATTAATAAAATTACTATGGAAAATACACAAGAGATAAAAGCCCGACAAACAAGTAAATTCACATTAACTAAATATCAACTGATCATTGACTCAAAGATTAATTAATATTATGAATCAACCAGTTATAGGCTACTGAGAATTAGCTTCGACGAGTCCAATTCCTTCTTAGTTAATCGATAATTAACAAGAATCAGTTTAATTAATTACTTCTCTAATTCTAACACAACCCGGCTGGAATCAGCCAACACCAAATTTAATGTTAAAACATCATTAAGATATAGAGAAACTCAATTCTAATAAATTGTAATTAGTATCAGCATGTCAGAATTTATTAGCCTAATATTTTCGTCTACCGAGATAGTAGCTTCGCCACTAATCAATCCTATCTACTAGATCTAGTGAAATAATAGTAGGTTAATTGACACTATTTAGATTAATTAAACATGGCTAGTATCTAAAGAATTCAAGCAATTAATGTTATACTCAGAGAACTTTTGGAACTCATAGAATATTAATTATATTAAAACAATTAGGTCTCACGAGTGACAGTTAAAGTTTCACTACTTTAATGTCGGATAACCAAACTACTCACAAAACATAATTAAAAACAAAATTTAATTAAAGAATTAAAAGAAAAAAATAAAATATTATCTGGACTTAACCATCGTTCGACCGAACGGTAGCTAAGTTTGAAGCAGCAAAATAACGAACGAAATTAAACTATTAAAAAGCTACGAACTAACTACTACTACCTACTGCATACGAATTTAACCCAACTGACTTGCTATCCTTTTATAGGAAAAGCAAGCTTTATTATCAAGTAATAAAAGCAACTAAAACCTTCTAAAATTCTAATAAAAAAACAAATCTTTTATTTTCAAATAAATATGCCACATGTCGGCCAATAATTAAGGCATGCAAACATTATTCTTTTAGTTTCCTAATTGCTCTTCATCCAAATTGGCAAAGGAAAGGAGTTCTTAATCTTCCAAAAGTCTTCATTATTTTCAAATTAGATTAAGGAATCTTTTCTTTCAAGTTTTTCTTTTTCTCGTTCCAAAAGATTCGAAAACCTTCGAAATTCCTCTTTTCTTTCTTTCGATTGCTCAACATCATTAATTAACTTAAACCTGCAAGATATTCTCAATTAAGTGTGATGACACTCAAGTTCAATCCCAAAACACCATAAAATATATCATATAATATGTTTCTATCAAACATCCCCACACTTAAACAATGCTTGTCCCTAAGCATTTAAAACAAAATATAACAAAATAGTTTCCACAAAAAAAAAAACTAGACTTAACACTGAACTAACCTAAACTAGACGTAAAAAATGAAAACATGCAAGGATAGACCACTGATTCAAGTAAATAAACACCTAGTCACAAACACAGAAACATCCCCACACTTAGAGCTTGCTGGTCCCTAAGCAAGGAGAAAAAAACACCACAAAGATATAAAACTAGTAAAATAAAACATAACTCTCAAAACTTTTACAAATCCAGCATTACCCAAACAAACCGGAGTTCAACCTTTAATCCACATTCCAATCCATTGTATCAAATTGATGCATAAACAATTTCTTCCGAGTCAAAATACAAAGAATATGGGCAACTCTCCAGGATCACTCCAAAACACTCAAATATGTTATAAGTTCATCCACTCAAAAGAAATTGTACAAAGAAGCATTACCATGAATTTGCAAATATGTCAAAAGCTCACCACAATACAAAAACCAACATGAATCAAAAGGTCTTTACTTTGATTGTAATGGTGCTAGGGTAAACAATGTAGGATAAAAGAGATAGATAAAATGGGTTAAAAATTAAATAAAACCAAAGTGCAACTCAACTTAACCAATTGTTTCCCCACACTTATTCTGCATCAAGTCTCAAAATTTGATAATTTACAACTGTTCAAAGTAATTTTAGCATAGCAAATATTTTTTTCGTGCTTTTATCACATATTTTTGTACTTTCAGATCTTTTTTTTTCTTTTGTTGTTAGTCTTTTGCTGCAGTTCATTTTATTTTTTCATGCCACAGTTTGAGAAAACAATATATACATATAGAACACTGCATTTTTTTCCTTTACTACCCTAGTGTTGTTCAGGCAAACAGTGGATGTCAACACTTGCAATTCAAAGAACATACTGAAATAACTTCATTGATAGAGACTTAAACATGCAATTATCTCTCCATTAAACAAAGAGGAAATGAATCTTACATAAGTTACTTAGCTACATGCACCTTAGGGGGAGGGGGGGGGGGGGGCAAATAAAAGCTAAAAAGATCTTGGTGAATATTTATATTGGTTTAAATACAAAGAAAAAGGTTAAGCCTTAAAGGGGTTAACTAAGGGTAAATATCAAGGTGGGAATGAAAACTAAAGTCAAACTAGTTATTCCTAAATGCCTTAATTATATTCATCTTCAATTTCAACATTGTGGCTTACCATGTACAACAAAGCAAATTTTGTAATTTATCCAAATACAATTAACACTCAACAAGATATATTTTTAATTAAGCACCAAAAAAGTGGTTCTTGTGTGCTTAGGCTTAAAAGCTCACTTTAAGTAGGCATAAATAAGCTCAATTCCATGTTTTTATCATACTCAAAAATATACAAAGTCATGCATAATTTAAAACACAATGGATCAACCAAACTTTTCATACTAATTCCAGTTTGCTAAGTAATACTCAATATGTAAGAAAGTTCGGAAACTCAAAAACACAAAACTATTTTGACACAAAAACTGAAAAAAAAAATATTTTTGTAATTTTCATTTTCTGTTATTTTTTATTTTTTTCTTAAACAAACTCATGCTATGAAAAATGGAAATTAGATATATAAAAATTAAAAAATAAAAGACTCATTAAACATAAACACATATAATCCTCCTCACACTTAAACCAAGTGATAGAGGAAACAAAATAACATAAAAGAATCCAAATAACAACAACAATAAAAATTGAAAATAAAATAATAACAAAGCTTATGGGGACAAGAAAGTATCCTGATTAAGGAGTCGGGTGTTGCATGGGCAAATGGTCCGACAGAACTGGAGAAATATAGAATAAGAAGTCAATCTAGGCTTGGATTTTAGCAATTCTAGATGCCATGACAAACACCAAGAAACGTTAATCAATCATCTCTTCGTAAAGATCAGCAATATCTACAGAAAAGATATAGCTCGAAAGAGAATCCCTTAGCTTACAAAACTTAAAAACTCCAAGTATATCAATAAAATTCAAACCAGAAGTTTGCAAGCACAACAAGACAATTGGGTTATATTTAGAAATAATAGGCCAAACGAATCTCAAATAAGCATTAGAATATTAAACAAAGATCACGTGCCAGAGAAAAAAGGTGACCGCAGTTTGACTATGGTAAAAAGAAAGAATTGTTGAACAACCCACTTGGCCAAATCGTGTTAAATCGGCCTATTACCCAAAATAACCGTTAAAATCACTGCGAGGGCAATTGTAATGGAAGTTCATTCAGCCTCAAGTGCATAATTAACCTGGAGCAAAAGCAAATTTATTAAAACAATTGCAAGAAAATAAAAAATAAAATAATAAAGATAATTCGTTTTTAAAAAAATGAAAATATTGGGTTGCCTCCCAACAAGAGCCTTTGTTTAAAGTTTTTTACTAGACCAATTATGTGTCAAACTTAGTAAACCAATGGAGGAGGCTCTGGAGGTAGGCATGGTGAAGGTACATCTTTTATGTAAGTTAAAATCCTTCTTAAAGTTGTTTTGTGCCTCCTTTGATTCCAAATCAATTTGATCTATGAACTTTGAGTGAGACTCTTGTTTGTAATAGTTGGCAGCGTCTTTTCCTCACCCAAAAACACATATTTCAGATGTTTAATCAAGGATCTAAGTTGCAGAATCAAAATTTGCAAAATATAAGGAAAAAGTGTATCGTCAGGGTCCTGTATAGGCAAACAGGAGACTCATGGGTTGCTTGAAAACATTTTCAATGAATGCAATGAAGTTGTTTCATCTATAATCTTATTATCCTTCAATTCTTTAACTTTAGAATATGGTTTCTTGTATCCATATGGCCGTGTATTCTTAAGAACAACTGGCAAGTTGTCATAGTTCACCACTTTCTCCTCTTTTGGATGTTGGGTTTTTCTGGCAAGAAAATCTTTCTCATACTTTGTACACTTTGGTATTTTTCTAATTGCTTCAAGAAAAGTTTTTGTAATCTCCACCTTGTTAAAGATGGTCAAGATATTGCTCATGTCATCATCCTTCACATTCCTTGTTAACATAGAAAGAAAAGGAGGATGAATTTTAATCTTAGAAATTGGTGTATTCAATATATATTGTACATTTGATTTTTTGAAATCAATTCATTTAGGCAAATGGCAACTCCATTTCGGGGCTGCTGGGTTGTTCAATTTTGATCTTTGCTTCTGGTTCCTCAATCTTCTATTCACTATTTAACTTCATCTGATTGATGTCTTCCATTAGATTAACTAGCACTTGGGATGTGATCTTTCCTTGATTACTTGTCAAGTTCTTGATTTGTGTATTTAATTGAATAATTTGGTTATTCAATTCATTGAAACTTACCATTGTGGCTTCTCTTTATTATTGCATCACATCCAAGGATGGAGAGGATTAAACCATCTCTTATTGCAATATATCATCTTGTGTTGGCACATTGTCTTTCTGCATAATTTAACTAAGTTAGCTAAATTTGCAACTAAATCTTCAAGAGATATACCTAAAATAGAAGTGGGTATTGCTTTATTTTGGGTAAAAGGAACCATTGGTTTTGCTGCTATTGCCATGTCTATGGTGATGGTTGTTGCTCCTTATTCTCATAACTAAAGTTTTGATGATTCCACCACCCAGAATTGTATGTATTAGAATAAGGGTTGTGGATGAAAACTCTCAATTGTATTGAATTGTGTCATTAGATACTTTTGAGCGAATTGATACCTAACTGTAGGATGACCAAGATTTTTGCGTATTTTACAGTCTTTTCTGTTGAACAATACCTAAACCTGCATCTAATTTTTCCACAGAAGAGGTCAAAGCATCTAATTTATTTTCCATAGAAGACATGTTTACCTCGTTCATATGTTTGGGCATTTGACTGCTGTTTTAGAACCAAAATTTATTTCTTGGCGTATTTCCTTTAATTCTTTCCTCAACCTGTGCAATTGTTTTTTTCAATATCCTGAGTCAAATAACATATTAGGATTAGAAAATCAGGAAACATACCTAGTTAAAAAAAATAAAAAATTGAATTAACTAAAATCAAAAGTATGTAGAAACGGCGCCAAAATTTGGTATATCGTTTTTGTACCAAAATTAATTACTTACTCTAAAGATAGAAAATAGTATAATAAAAGTAAGGTCGATCCCACGAGAAACGAAAATACTCTATCTTCTAATTAATTCCAAGAAATTGTCACACATAATAATGATTATTAACTAAACTAAAATAAATTAATAAATTACTATGGAAAAATACACAAGAAATAAAAGTACGGTAAACAAGTAAATTCACATTAACTAATTATCAACCGATCATGGATTGAAGGATTAATTAATATCATGAATCAATAAGTTATAGGCTACTGAGAATCAACTCCGACGTAGCCCAATTCCTCCAATATATGTTGTTTTCTGGGCCTAAGAAGAAACAGCCGTTCCTATCGAGTGTGTGGTGCAAAGGAGTGCCCATCAAGATATCAATATTTGTGACATGGCTTTGGCATAGAAGGCTGCCATTGCTGCCTTTGTTGACGACAATCGGCATGCATGGCCCGTTTCGTTGCTGCCTGTGCCAGGAGGAAGAAGATTCTAGTGACCATTTGTTTGGATGGTGCCGTTTTATGTCTCTTGTGTGGAAATATTTTTCGGTGGATATGGGCATCCTGAATGGGACCATGAACTAGAGAAGCCGGTGTCTTGAGTGGTGGGAATTGGGTATTACGAAGTGTGCGCGGTTTGTGGTAAGAGTTATGCCCCTCCTTATATATTGGCATATATGGAAGTTACGCAATTCCGTTATGTTTGATGGTGCTAGGGTGAATTTAGAGGGGGTTTACAGCTTATTTTATGAGAGATTCAAGTGTTATTGAAGGTCCATTTCTGAGTAGGAGTTCAAGGGGCTGAGTGGCTGGAAATAGTGGAACATTGTTGTGTTGGTATGCCATCTTTTTGTCCTGTTCTTGTTAGATGGAACCTGCCTCAAGTTGGCAGATGCAAGATTAATATGATGAGTAAGTTTAGAGTAGTGATGGCCATGGCGGTGGGGGTGTCATTGTGTGAAACTCGGAAGGGAATTTTCTTGGGGCAATTGCTTTAGGATACCGGGGGTGTTCATGTTTACAAGTGGAGGCGGAGGCGTTATTGGAAGGCATTCGCTTTTGTGCAAAATGGTCGTCGGTTTGTATTGATATGGAATTTAATTCCAAGTTGATTGTGCAAATTTTGAGTGGAAAGATTGGTGTACCTTGGAGGGTTAGGGGATTGGTGGAGGAAATGGGGCGAGCCATGATCGGTAATATTTCCCATATCAATGTTGAAGTTAATCGGCCGGCTTGGGATGTGGAGGGAATAGGATTGGAGTTGGGTTCCAGAAAGGAATTTGTGCACTTATGAATGCTTACGGCTCAGGTGCGGGGTCTAGTTCAGTTGGATCTGCTTCGCCTTCCTAACTTTAGATTTGTTCGGCAATAGAGATTTTTGTATTATGTAAAGGGATAGTATCCCTAGTTTGTGATTATGTCATTTTGTAATGGCTTTATTGTTATTTAATAAAATTTCTGGGATTGGCACTCCCAGCCGGCTGAGAGGGATATTGCCTTAAAAAAATCGATAATTAACAAGAATCAGCTTAATTAATTACTTCTCTAATTCTAACACAACCGGGCTGGAATCAGCCAATATCAGATTTAATGTTAAAACAGCATTAAGATATAGAGAAACCTATTTCTAATAAATTATAATCAATATCAGCATGTCAGAACTTATTAGCCTAATATTCTCGTCTACCGAGACAATAGCTTCGCCACTAATTAATCCTATCTACTAGATCCAATGAAATAATAGGAGACTAATTGACACTATTTAGATTAATTAAACATGGCCAATATCTAAAGAATCTAAACAATTAACGCTATACTCATAGAATTTTCAGAACTCATAGAATATCAATTATATTACAACAATTAGGTCTCACGAGTAAATAACAATTGAAGCTTTATTATTTTAATGTCAGATAACCAAACTACTCACAAAACATAATTAAAAACGAAATTTAATTAAAGAAATAAAAGTAAGAAATAAAATATTGTTTGGACTTAACCACCGTTCGACCTAACTGCGGCTAAGTCTGAAGTAGCAAATTAACAAACAAAATTAAACTATTAAAAAACTACAAACTAACTACTACTACCTACTTCCTATGAATTTAACCCAACTGACTTGCAATCCTTATAGCCGAAAAGCAAACTTTATTCTCAAGTAATAAAAGTAACTAAAACCTTCTAAAATTCTAATAAAGAAATAACTTTTTTGTTTCCAAATAAATATACCACATGTCGGACAATAATTAAGGCATGCAAGTTTTCGTCTTTAGTTTCCTAATTGCTCTTCCTCCAAATTGGCAAAGGAAAGGAGTTCTTAACATTTCAAAAGTTTTCATTATTTCCAAATTAGATTAAGGAAATTTTTTCTTCCAAGTTTTTCTTTTCCACGTTCCAAAAGATCCCAAAACCTTCCAAATCCCTCATTTTTTTCTTTCAATTTCTACACATCATTAATTAACTCAAACATGCAAGATATTCTCAATTCAGTGCGATTCCATTCAAGTTCAACCCCAAAATACCATAAAATGTATCATATAATATGTGTCTATCAGAAATACATCAGTTGGACGTCAACAATACCTTTCTCCATGGAAATTTAGAAGACAATGTGTACATGAAAATACCCTAAGGCTTTGCATGAAAAGAGGAGCAACGTGTATGCAAACTTCAAAAATCTTGATACGGCTTGAAACAAGCTTCTATATATTGGTACCATAAATTTATACTGCTCTTGTTGATATTGGTTTTCAACAATCCAATGCGAATCACTCCTTATTTTTATTTCTCTATGGCTCTTCATTTATCGCAGTCCTTATTTATGTAGATAGCGTTATTATTACTGGAACTGATGTGATAGGAATTCAGGATTTGAAGCGCTACCTAGATAGCAAATTCAAGATCAAAGATCTTGGAAGATCAAAATATTTTCTTGGAATTGAGGTAGCCTGATCACCATATAGCATTATTGTTAAATTAGAGAAAGTGAACGCTAGATATTTTGGCAGAATGTGGTTTATTGGGTTACCGCCCTGCCTCATCTCTTATGGATCAATGGGTTCATCTATTTACTGACGGCCTTATTGTTCAGATCCTAACTTGTATAAGTGCTTAGTGAGACGCCTACTTTATTTTACTATTACTCGGCCAAATATTTGTTATGTTGTGAATCTTTTAAGCCAATTTATGCATGATTCTAAACAAAGTCACATGGATGTTGTTTTTCAAAACGATATCTCAAAGGTGCTCTTGAGCAAGTTCTTTTCTATCCTAAAGACAACGACTTATCCCTTCAAGTTTATTGTGATGCTGATTAGGCAGGTTATCCTCCACTCATAGATCCACTATAGGGTATGTCATTTTTCTTGGCTCATCTCTTATTTCATGGCATTCGAAGAAATAGTTTGTTGTTTTCTCATTCATCTGCAGAGGCTGAGTATCAAGCCATAGCCACCACGGCATGTGAAATTTTGTGGCTAAAAGGATTACATTCAAATCTTCAAGTTTCGTCCACAAAACCTGTTACACTATTCTGTGATAATCAGGCTGATATCTCAGCTAATCCAGTCTTTCACAAATGGACAAAGCATATTGAAATAGGCTGTGATATGAATGGCCGAGGCTTAGAATCTTGGACCACCAATCTACACTCTTTGGATCGTTGTTGGCTAGCAAATTTGAACAACAAAACACGAAAACAAAACAACAAAAAGGCAGAATAGAGTTATGAAACGAAAAGGTTGATATTAAGCTAATCAAACCCTAACGTTATTACAAAATAATCAACCTAGCTAATGTACTCAATAGCTAACTTAATTAGTTTGGCTATTCCTGATCTCAAGAATGGATAGGCTAAACCTATAGCTCCTCATTAAAGGCTTCGCGGGATTTGCAAAACACAAAGTGTTTTAATTTTTAACAAAGCTAAAATTCTTAATCATCCACTAAGAAAAATGTTACAATGACCTTTCCCTTTTATAGGAATAAAATGAAAGCCAACTGCAACTTGACTTCTTAATTAACTAACAAACTAACTAACTAGTTTCCTAAAACAAATCTAAGCAAAAACACGTTTTGCTTCCTCAAGTAACACACGGTTTTTGGCTACTTTCCTAATCCATTACTTGCCATTATCATGCAAGATAATTGGGCCAAGTAATTACTTATTTACTTAAACAAAATATAAGCCCAAATAAATGTTTAATGGACTTAATTATTATAACTCAAATAAACCCTACGAATTAAAGATGAATGGCATGAATCAAAGATGTGAAAATCCAAGCACGCCATCTAGGTCTTTAATGTACTTCATGAACACTTCTTTCAAGGTGAAATTTCCTTAAGTTCCAATATAGAACTCCCAGGAGCTTCTTCATGAATTGTGATGCAAGAAATGTTCCAAACAACTTCATGTTGAGATGGTGATGGTGGAGATGCTTCAATGTTGTTCAAGTCTTCACAATGTAATGACAACATTGTATGCAAGGCGGCTTTTATCCTTTTGCTCCTTGATCTTGTCATTAGTCCATCTAGATTCTCCAATGGATCATGTGAAGTCGACATTGGCACCATGGATACGGGCGGATTGCTATCATTCCCTCCCTCCTCGAAAGGATTCGTCCTCGAATCACCTACATCATACAAAGATAAATCAAAAACATTAAATGTAGATGAGACGTTGCCATACTCACTTGGAAGTTCTATCTTGTAAGCATTGCCTCCAATCCTTTCTAAAACTCGAAAATGACCATCTCCTCTTAGATGAAGTTTAGATTTTCATTTATCGGGAAACCTCTATTTTTTTAAGTGTATCCAAACCCAATCACCCGGTTCAAATATCACTTGTTTTCTACCCTTATTGGCTTGCTTAACAACTTGTTCATTACACCTTTGAATATTATGTCGAACTTTCTCATGTAACTCCTTCACAAAATCTGCTTTCTTTTTACCTTTGACATTATCAAACTCATTAATAGGCAAAGGCAAAATATCTAGAGGAGTTAAAGGGTTAAAGCCGTAAACAATTTCAAAAGGTGAGCAATTAGTAGAACTGTGCAAAGTCCTATTATATGCAAACTCTATATGGGGTAGACAATTCTCCCAATTCTTTAAGTTTTTCTAGATAATGGCACGAATTAAGGTTGTTAAAGTGCGGTTTACTACTTCGATCTGTCCATCATTTTGTGGATATGTAACAGTAGAAAACAACAATTTAGTACCTAACTTATTCCAAAGAGTATGCCAAAAATGAGATAAGAATTTAACATCCCTATCACTAACAATGCTTTTTGGAATGCCATGCAACCTTACAATTTCCTTAAAGAATAAGTCAGCAATTTTTGTAGAATCATTAGATTTAGAGCATGCAATAATGTGCGCCATTTTGCTAAATCTATAAACTACCACAAAAATGCTGTCATGACCATTGCGTGACCTAGGTAATCCAAGTACAAAATCTGTAGAAATATCAATCCAAGGATGACTAGGAATAGGCAAAGGTATGTACAAACCATGAGGCATTATCGTAGATTTTGATTGTTTACTCGCAATGCATTTTTCACAAACACTTTTAACATCTTTAATCATGTTAGGCCAATAAAAGTGTTCATTTAAAATAGCAAGTGTTTTAGTAATTCCAAAGTGCCCCATTAACCCTCCCCCATGGGTTTCCTTAACAAGTAAATCACGAATGGAACACGAGGGTATGCATAATTTATCTTTCTTAAACAAGAAGCCATCATGCACATAAAATTCACCACTCGATTTATTCACACATTGATCAAAGGTGGCATGAAAATCATAATCATTTTGGTACAAATCTTTAATCAAATCAAAACCAAGTAACTTAGCATGCAAATAGGTGAATAATGTGTATCTCCTAGATAATGCATCAGCTACTACATTTTCTTTACCATATTTGTATTTAATCACATATGGAAAAGATTCAATAAACTCCAACCATTTAGCATGCCTTTTATTCAATTTACGTTGAGTTTTCAAGAATTTAAGGCTTTCATGATCAGAATGAATAATGAATTCTTTAGGCCATAGATAGTGTTGCCAAACCTGTAATGATCTTACCAAAGCATAAAACTCCTTGTCATAAGTTGCATACTTCATGGCTGCCCTATTAAGTTTTTCACTAAAGTAAGCCACCAGCTTTGATTCCTGCATCAAAACAGCACCAATACCTATCCCGAAGGCATCATAGTGTATCTCAAAAGCTTTATGAAAATTCGGCAAAGCAAGAAGAGGGGCGTGAGTCAATTTGTGCTTCAATGTGTTAAAAGCATTTTCATGTTCTTCTTTCCATTCAAAAGTAACATTCTTTTTAACAAGTTCATTTAAAGGTGCAGCTATAGAACTAAAGTCCTTAACAAACCTCCTATAAAAACTTGCTAAACCATAAAAACTTCTAACATCACTAGCATTTTGAGGTCTTGGCCAATCCATGATTGCCTTGACTTTTGACTCATCAACAGAAATACCTTGAGAATTAAAAACATAACCCAAAAAGATAATTGATTCCATGCAAAAAGAACACTTTTTAAGGTTAGCATACAATTTGTTCTCACGCAATACAGCAAACACAAGTTTTAAATGTGCAACATGTTCATCAAGTGATTTGCTATAAATAAGGATGTCATCAAAATAAACTACAACAAATTTTCCAATGAAGTGACGAAAAAAGTGATTCATGAGCCTCATAAAAGTACTAGGTGCATTAGATAAACCAAAAGGTATAACTAACCATTCATACAAACCATACTTTTTTTTAAAGGCTATTTTCCATTCATCACCTTCCTTTATTCTAATTTGATAGTAGCCCCTTTTCAAATCAATCTTGGTAAAAATACAAGAACCATGCAATTCATCAAGCATATCAACTAATCTAGGAATTGGATGTCTATACTTAATGGTAATTTTATTAATAGCACAGAAATCAACACACATTCTCCAAGATTCATCCTTTTTAGGGACCAAAATAACAGGAACTGAACATAGACTAAGAGATTCTCGAACAATACCTTTGTCAAGGAGTTCATCCACTTGACGTTGAATCTCTTTTGTTTTCTCAAGATTTGCTCTATAGGCTGGACAATTTGGAATTTGCGCCCCAGGTACAAAGTCTAATTGATGTTCAATGCCTCGAATAAGTGGTAATCCTATTGGTAGTCCTCGGGAAACACATCTCCATATTCCTGCAAAAGAGATAAAACAACACTAGGCAAAGAATTAAGGTGATCACTATCAATGATAAGTACATTTTTGTGAAAAAGTAAATACAATGGTTGCCTATCTAGTATTGCTCTCTTTATCTCACTCTTAGAAGCAAAACAACAAGATTTAGAGCTAACCCTATCTCGACTATTACAACTTGAATTTACAAGTTCACGTCCTATGCTAGGGTTTACAAGCTTTTGTTTCTCGTTCTCACTTCTTTCTTTTGTTTCTTCTTCACGTAAATTACTACAAGCCTTAACAAGTCTTACTTGGTCCTCAAAAACTTGAAACGGATTCATGGCCTTAAGATTGATCTTTTTGCCTTGACGTTCAAAACTGTAGTAATTTTTCTTGGCATGATACAACACATCCCTATCATAGTGCCTAGGTCTTCCAAGAAGGATGTTACAGGCCTCCATTGGAACAACATCACATAACACTTCATCAACATAATTACCAATCTTAAATGGTACCTTTACTTGCTTGGTCACTCTTGTCTCGGTGGATTGACTAAGCCATTGAAGTCGGTATGGCTTTGGATGCTTCATGCAAGTTGATAAGTAGGTTTTATACCTACTTGTATAGACTAATTCACTTAGCTTTTGGCTTGAATTGCATACATTTATGTGGTGAAATGGGCTATTTTGTGCATTTATGTGGTTCGCAACTTGATGTGCTAAAATGGTGAAAAAGACCACAAATGTTGTTAAAATGAGGCAAATGTGTGTTTGATGCTAAATGATAAGAGGAGAGTTAAAAAGAGCTAGAAGGGTGAGCGAGAGTTTTGAAGAAAACCCTAAAATGTGCATAAATTCTTGAACTTTGACTTGTGTTAGTGCAAATGTGTGGTGTTTTAGGTGTTTTTATGCATATATGTGTTGTGTTAATTGGTAATGTTGAAATGGTGAAAAGATAGTAAAAATGGTGGAAAATGGAGTTAAAAGTGTTAAGGAAATTGGAGGAACCGAAAATGCACAATTGGCCTAATTAGGGTTTTGGCAGCTTTGAGTGTGAAATTCATTTGAGTGTATTTCTTTCAATACTAATCCAATTGGTGAGTTCTTTGGTGTTCTGAAAAGCTCTTTGAATGCACTACATTTCTTATGTTGTAACTATTTTCTAATTGTGTGTGCAAGACTATGAAATGTGAGTTTCTTTTCGAAAGACCATTCATTAGGGTTTTAGGGTTTTTTAGGGTTTTATTTGCTTACCACGGTTTGGTGTTTTGATGATAACTTGAGTTTTAGGCATCCAATGTGTTGTTTCTTGCACCATTGCAAAGCTAAGAGGAAGATTTGGAACTTTTAAGTTCACCATCAAATCAGAATCAGAGGCTAAGACACACTTATTTGGCATGAAAGTAGGGTGTTGTGTTGGAATGGATACTTTGCCAACATTGTTTGCCAATTCGGCCAACCATTGTGCCAAGACCTTGCCAAGACCTTGTCGAGCTTTGCCAAACTAATGTGCCAAAACCATTGTGTCATGACCTTGCCAAGAACTTGCCAAGCCTTGCCAATCAATCTTGCCAAACCATGCCAACTTGACAACACTTATGCACAACACTTATGCATTAGTCTTGCCATAACTTTGCCATGAAACTCATGTCACATATTTGCACCTTGGCACACCACTCATGTTGCAAAATGAACTTCACAAAACAATGCACACAACTTGGTATAGGAAGAGCTAAGCAGCCGAAAACAAGAAGAATTTGGCCTACGACATGTCGTAGGCCAAACTCAAGAAGATAAAAAATGGCCTACGACATGTCGTAGGCCATTCTTGAGGAGTTGAATTTTTGCCCACGACATGTCGTGGACAAAAATGTGGACATGAAGTTTTGGCCTACGACATTCTGGAACATGGAATTTTAGCCTACGACATGTCGTAGGCTAAATTGTTGGAGGAGTTGTGAAAAAAAATGGTAAAGTGTTGAGTGTGTTTCATAGGATTTTAAGCTTTGTCACACTTTAGTAGTTTGGTCATAACTTTCTCGTTTTAGCTCCAAATTGGGTGATTTAGATGGCTATGGATAGCTAAGACATGGTGTTACAACTTTCATGTTTTAAGTTTTACTTAATTCACAGTGCATCATGATCAAATATTGGTGGGAAGTTGCTGCCATGAAATACTTTGTGTTTAAGTTTCTAAAAAATTGGCTAAGTGTTTTACTCCTGATTTTCTGAAATTCCAGGTTGATGAAGGCGCGGTTTGCTTTGGCGGAAAGGCGTGAATTTCAAAGCGCTGGATTCTTGAAGGCTCGCTGAGTTGCTGAAGGCGTGAAGAGTCCAGGCTTGAAGGCGTGGTTCGACTCTGATTTCTTCACTTGGACGTCTGGGCAACGAAAGCGCTACATCCAATGACTGAAGGCGTGTGGCTCGTGGCTGAGGTTGATGAAGGCGCTGGAAATTAACACCAAAGGCGCTGAAGTGTTGAATACTTTTTCAAACTTGGCATTTTTGACATTTTTAGCTGATTTTTAGTTCCCTCTCTTAAGGACACTTTTGTAATATTTGATACATTTTACGTTGCGTATTAGTTACGTTTTCCTAACTCTATATATAGGGAAGGTAGCTAACATGTAAAAGAGAGACTATTCACTACTCACATTTTCAATATTGTAAACCGACTTTTGATTTTAAAAGAGCGGGAATTCTCATTTTCTCTCTCTAGATAAAATTTCTCTCACTAAACATTTCTTCTTCAATCTCAACTCCGAGTGTGAATTTTGGACTGGATTCTCATTTCTTATTCTCAATTGACAAAGGAATCGACAATTCTCTCGATTTAATCGGTAAATTCTTCCAATTAAGTGAGGATGCGCTTATTAATGTTGGAATTTGTTGATTTTGAAATGAGAAAGATGTTTTCTGGCTAAATTTACGATATCTCAGGATTCTTAATGGATGAATACGTGTTTTAGTAGATTGTATGCTATGCAATTGATCTAATTGTTGAGTATTGAAATCACATTTAAATTGAGCATAAACATATGTTGAATTTCATAATTCCTAGCTATTTTTGAATGGATCAAGCTTCAATTGTGGTCGACATGCTAAATTGAGGAGTGATTCATCAAAGTTAGCGAAGTTGCATGAATTGAGAACTAAATTGTGATTGTTTAAGTCTTTGCACTCGTTTTCTGTAATCAAATCAATTCTGAGACTCAGGCCTCGCCATAGGAAGTGTTAATGAATTGAACATTAAGAAAAGTGTTAAAGAAGCTTTCTGTGTTAACATCGATGATATGTAAACCCTTGGATGGACCTCGCCATGGGAGTTCTTAGGACTTTGCATGTTAGAGTAGTTAGCTTGGAAAGTTGAGACTTTGCGGAGCTTATACCACCATTCTCAGACCTCGCCATGGGAGAGGATGGTGATTTGGGGGTACAAGCAGTGGTGTGGTCGCCATGCTGGCCGCAGCTTGGACTTCTAGGCAATTTAGGTCTCCATTGCATTTAATCGTTTACTGATTGTTTACTGATTGCATAGCATAGATTTACTAAGCCTGTGTTCATCCAATACAAGAATCCTGAGATATTTGTTTCATCCTTGCTTGTTGCTATATTTTGCATCTTTGTTTTCGTTCTTTTGTGTTGAATTTTCCTTTTTCTAGTACTTAAATTTCGAGACTAAGACTTTTAGAACAATTTTGTTCAATTTCTTGAACCATCCCCTTCCCTGTGGATACGATCCCTCTCACTACTACTATATTAGTAGTTTAGGGTAAAATTGAGCTGATACGACTTTAAGCATATCAATTTTTGGCGCCGTTGCCGGGGAAGGCAATCGGTTCTGGAATTTGTTAACTGTGTTGTTCTGTTCTTAGTTGTGTGTTTTATTGCTTTGATTTAGTTATCTTGTTTCTTTACTGTGTGTGATTCCGTTGCTTTTACCATCTTGTATTGGTTTGGTTTACAGATTGATCCGTTTGTTCTCTTGATATCATTTGTTGTTCCTGTTTGTGTATGCCCATGTCTGTAAGATCTAGAGGAAAACCTGAATTTGAATTGGACCTTGAATTGAAAAGAACTCTAAGGAATCAAGCAATGCAAAGAGCTATGGTTGCACAAGGAGTACAAGCACCCAGGTTCGGGGACCATTATGCAGTGAATTTTGACAATCGATTTGGTCATCAGGACATCGACGTGGAAAGTTACCACATTCCTCCACAAATAGTCTCAATGATTACCCAGGGCCAATTCTTCCAAGGTCTTGACAACGAGGATCCTAATAACCACCTTGATTGGTTTCTCGAGTTATGTAGCACTTTCAAGTTGCCAAGGGTCGACAGGGGTGAGGTTCACAGAATTTTGTTTCCATTATCTCTGCGTGGAAAGGCTAAACATTGGTTCAAGAGTATTGGGGGAGCAAATGCTGGAATGTCATTTGATGATCTACAGAAAAGGTTCTTGTCTAAGTACTTCCCTCCAGCTAAGCTTGAAAAGAGAAGGTTGGAAATTATGAACTTCCAACAACAAGACAGTGAGTCATTTCGAGAAGCTTGGGAGAGATTCAACGATTTGATTAGGCAATGCCCCAATCATGACTTGGGCGAAATTAGGGAGCTAAATACTTTCTTCAAAGGCCTAACTCCTGAATCATCTTTAATGGTTAAAGCTTGTGCTAATGGAGCACTTAAAGACAAATCTGTGACTGAAGTGCGTGAACTCTTTAACCAGATAGCTGAGGATGAATACCTTTTTCCAGAGACTAGAAAGCCACATGTCAGGAGACAAAGAGGAGTTCTTGATGTGGATGAGGAGACTTCACTTAGTGCTAAGTTTGAAGCATTGGCCAAGCAGGTGCAGACTTTAAAGGCGACTCAAACAAAAGCCCTAGTACTTTCATGTGGACTATGCAAGGGAGAACACCACACGGATGAATGTGCAATCACTACTGAATCCATTCAGTATGTGAACAATTACAGTAACAAACCCCAATATGGTGGGAACTATTCTGGGGGCAATTATAATGGAGGCAACCGACAATATGGCAGAAACCAAGGCAACTGGAATCAATAGCAGAACCAATAAGGAAATTACTATCAAGGTAGTGACTCAAGGAGAGCAATGAATCAACCACCTCCTGGTTTTGATAATCAGGCTAGCACATCAGAACAAAAGAAGCCAAATGTGGAGGATATGTTTCAAAAGTTGATGGAAAAGATGGATAAGAACGAGCAGAGATTTGGAGGTTTGGAGTCCACTGTGAAGCATCACAAAGCCACTTTTAAGAATATCGAGATGCAACTTGGTCAGCTTGCTAATGCTGTGCACCAGAGGCCAAAAGGAGCTCTTCCTAGTGACACAGTACCAAATCCCAAGGGGAGAGAAGCATGCAATGCTATTACTTTGAGGAGTGGAAAATTGTTGCCTGGAAGCAAACATGTAGAAGACAAGAGTGATGATGTAGAAGAGGACCAAAAAGATGAAGTTGAAATAGAGGTGGAACTTGAGAAGAATGGTGAGCAAGAAAAAAATAAGTCTGAGAAGAAGAAAATACCAGAAAAGGTGGGAAATGAAATCACGAAAAATTCCAATCCTTATAACTTCCCGGATTATGCTCCAAAAGCTCCATTCCCAGAGAGGAAGAAACCTCCACCAAAAAAGGGACCTCAATTTAATCGTTTCTTGGATGTGATCAAACAAGTGAATGTCAATGTTCCTTTGTTGGATTTGGTTACAGCCATGCCTAAATATGCTAAATATTTAAAGGATCTCGTTTCAAACAAGGAGCAAATCTTGAGATGTGAAGTTCCAATGATGCTATCAGAGTGCAGTCAAGCATGGATGGTTCACAAATTACCTCCAAAGCTTAAGGATCCAGGTAGCTGTACCATACCTTGCAAGATTGGAACCAGATATTTTGCAAAGGCCCTCTGTGACCTTGGAGCTGGAATCAACTTGATGCCATTATCCATTGCAATAAATGTGGGATTGAGTGGAAGGATTCGACCAGTTGCCGTGACACTACAGTTGGCAGATAGATCCTTGGTGACTCCTACAGGCTTGGTGGAGGACGTGTTGGTAAGAATTGATAAATTTACTTTACCTGTGGATTTCATTATACTTGATATGGAAGAGGATCCTGAGGTTCCTCTCATTTTTGGTAGACCTTTTCTAGCCACTGGTGATGCTTTAATTGGAGTGAAAAACAAGACAGTCACGTTTAGGATTAACAATGAGGAAGTGGTTGCTGATGTAAACTATGCTATGAAGCAACCTCTAAATATGGAGTCTTGTTTTGCTATCAAAGCTATAACTTGTTCTTCTTTGAGTAATGTGAACAACATGCATGATTTTTCTATTGTTGATGAGTTAAGTGTGTATGAGGATAATTTTGATGAGCTTGATTTAGATGATGAGGATAAGAGAATTCTTGCTGAAATTGAAGATTTCATTGAATGTTGTTATTTGGAAGAGTCAATTTGTGAATTGCAAAATGATGTTGCGGAAGTTAAAATGCATGAAACTATAGGGGAACATGATCATGAACCTACTATTTTGGCTAACGAAAATTTTACTCCCATTGAGGTGAGGACTAGTGAGAATTTGTGCAGGAATGAAAAGCTTTTACCTTCCATTGTGTTGGCACCAAAGCTTGAATTGAAACCACTTCCACCTTATCTCAAATATGCTTTCTTGGGAGAAAATGAGACATTGCCAGTTGTTATATCTTCAAAGCTTGAAGGTTGGCAAGAGGAGAAGCTTTTGGAAGTTTTGAGGAAACATAAGTTGGCTATTGGATGGACAATTGCTGATATAAAAGGCATAAGTCCAGGTTTATGTATGCACAAGATTTTGCTTGAGGAAAATGCTGTGCCAGTACGGGATAGACAGAGAAGATTAAATCCCCAGATGATGGAAGTTGTGAAGAAAGAGGTTATCAAATTGCTTGACTTTGGGATGATTTTTCCAATTTCAGACAGCGAGTGGGTTAGTCCAGTCCAGTGCGTCCCTAAGAAAGGAGGGGTGACGGTTATAAAAAATGAGGCTAATGAACTCCTGGCCACAAGAGTGGTAAATGCCTGGCGAGTTTGCATGGATTATAGGAAGCTAAATAAGGCAACTAGAAAGGACTATTTCTCTCTTCCATTCTTGGAACAATTGTTGGATAGAATTGCTGGCTACCTTTTCTATTATTTTCTGGATGGATATTCTGGTTATAATCAGATTGCAATTGATCCCAAGGACCAGGATAAGACAACTTTCACTTGTCCTTTTGGCACATTTGCTTATAAAAGAATGCCATTTGGTCTTTGCAACGCACCAGCTACCTTTCAGAGGTGCATGATGGCAATATTCCATGACATGGTGGAATCAATAATTGAAATATTCATGGATGATTTTTCTGTTTTTGGTATGACATTCGATGGTTGTTTAGAGAACTTGGCAAAGGTTTTGAAGAGGTGTGAAGAAACGAACCTTGTGTTGAACTGGGAAAAATGTCAATTCATGGTTCAAGAAGGAATTGTGTTAGGCCATAAAATTTCTCATGCTGGGATGGAGGTAGATCGAGCTAAGGTAGATGTCATTGCAAAACTTCCTCCACCGACCAATGTTAAGGGTATCAAAAGCTTTCTTGGACATGCTGGGTTTTATAGAAGGTTTATTAAGGATTTTTCAAAGATAGCCAGACCCTTGTGCAGTCTCTTAGAAAAAGATGTTAAGTTTGAGTTTGGAACGGAATGTGTTGAGGCATTTGAAACTTTGAAAATGAAATTGGTGGAAGCCCCCCTGATAGTCACTCCCCATTGGGGCGAACCCTTTGAAATTATGTGCGATGCCAGTGATTATGCCTTAGGGGCTGTCTTAGGCCAGAGAAGGGACAAAGTGTTTCACACTATCTATTATGCTAGCCGGCTAATGAATGAGGCCCAAATGAATTATACAACTACGGAAAAGGAAATGCTAGCAGTAGTCTTCGCATTTGATAAATTCCGTGCTTACCTTTTGGGATCAAAGGTCATTGTTCATACGGACCATGCCGCATTGAAGTATCTACTTGCAAAGAAGGAAGCAAAACCACGTTTGATTAGATGGGTTTTGTTGCTCCAAGAATTCGATGTGGAGATTAAAGATAGGAAAGGCTCGGAAAATGTTGTGGCAGATCACTTGTCAAGATTGGAATCTCAAGAACAAGATTCACCTGACATTTCGGTTAAGGAACACTTCCCTGATGAGCAGGTGTTCAGAGTGGGTGAACAGACACTACCTTGGTACGCTGAACTTGCCAATTTTGTGGTTGCTGGCCAGATCCCATCTTATTATTCCAGTGATCAGAAGAAAAGATTGAGAAATGATGCTAAATACTACTTCCGGGAAGACAATTCTTTATATAAAATCTGCAGTGATCAAGTGATAAGAAAGTGTGTCAAGGAAGAAGAAAATGAAGACATCTTAAAAGCATGCCATGAGGGGCCATGTGGTGGCCATTTTGGATCAACTAGGACAGGCTTCAAAATTTTGCAATGTGGGTTCTATTGACCACATATCTTCATGGATGCCAGAATTTGGGTTGGAAAATGTGATCGATGTCAACGAACTGGCAACATCTCTTCCAGAAATGAGATGCCTTTGAACAACATCTTGGAGGTAGAAATTTTTGATGTCTGGGGGATTGATTTCATGGGGCCTTTCCCTAAATCAAGAGGTATGGAGTACATTCTGGTGGCAGTGGATTATGTTTCTAAATGGGTGGAAGCTGTGGCTTTAGCTCATAACGATGCCAAAAGTGTAACTGCTTTCTTGAAGAAATACATTTTTAACAGGTTTGGAGCACCCAGGGCTATAATAAGTGATGGAGGGACTCATTTTTGTAACAAGCTCTTTGAATCTTTGTTGACTAAATATGGTGTTACTCACAAGGTTTCAACAGCTTACCATCCACAAACTTCTGGTCAAGCTGAAATTTTCAATCGGGAGATCAAGAGGGTTCTTGAAAAAGTGGTAAATCCAGGAAGGAAGGATTGGTCTTTGAAGCTAGATGATGCATTGTGGGCATACAGAACAGCTTACAAAACCCCAATTGGAGCTTCTCCATTTCGATTGGTTTTTGGAAAAGAATGTCACTTGCCAGTGGAACTTGAACATAAGGCGTATTGGGCAATTCAAACCCTGAACATGAATCTGTCTGAGGCTCAATCAAAAAGGATGTTGGAGTTGAATGAACTGGATGAATTTAGATTCAATGCTTACATGAGTGCCAAGTTATACAAGGAGAGGACTAAAAGAATCCATGATGCAAAGCTTCAATCCAAGATCTTTGTTCCAGGACAATTGGTTTTGCTTTATAACTCTAAACTTCGATTGTTTCCTGGCAAATTGAAATCAAGGTGGAGTGGTCCTTTTAGAGTGGTTGATGTGAAACCTTATGGGACAATTGAAATCAAGAATGACAAGAATGGCAATGTGTAGAAAGTGAATGGCCATCGTCTCAAGCCGTACTTAACTTCTCAGGACAAGGATAGCACTAATTTGGCACGAGATCCACATGAGCTATACTTAGATAATCCCATCATTTCAAATTAAGCTATGTTGCACGGTCGGGCTGTGACTTTAAACCAAGTGCTCCTGGGAGGCAACCCTGATTTTCTTCCTTTGTTTTATTTGTTGTGATTTCTTTTCTTTGTTAATCCTAGTTTGAGTAGTATTGAGTAGTAAAATTTATGGCACAACCTCATAACATCACTTGGTTATATTTTTTTGTAGAATCTCAGAAGGATGTTGGGCATTATTGATAGAAGCAGGGAGTACAATTTCACTTTTCCATCCATGTGAGGTACAATGAGTCTACGTTATTTACAACTAAGATACCAGCTCTGATGGTAAGAATTGTTGTTCATTCATGCATGATTGGTTAATCCGTGACCATGCCTGCATGACTGGTTTGGATGGTTTCAATTATGGAGAAGAAAGGACATCAAGCTATGACCTTTCATTCACATGTATTTGTTGGATAGTGAGGGTGTCATAAATATAAATTGCACATCTTTGTTTTGCATGCTCATTCCTTTTCTCTCTATAGTGCTTCCCTTGCTAGTCATTCTTCATTTTCAAAGTATGGATTTCTATTCTCCCCACCAGAATCCTTTTGAATATGCTATTTTTAGTGAAGATTCTGGAACCACATCTTCTTCTTCTTCATCTTCTTCAGCTGATGAGGAGATGGTAATTGATTTTGAGCCAGCTACTTGTCCACATTTTGTTAATGCTTCTGCTGAAAACTTTTATCATGGCTTTACTAATAGATCAGTCAGGATTGAGCGACCATTTCAGGAGCCTTCTAGGAGGTTTCAGGATGTGGTATTCAGACAGTCGTGGTCTCATTTTGCTAGAGCCTCAATTGTGGTGAATATAGACATAGTTAGGGAATTTTATGCTAATTCCCGAGCTAGTGGTGTTCATTCAGTGTTCGTGAGAGGAAAGTATTTGAGGGTCACCCGCCATAGTATTAATAGGCTTTATCTTCTTGATGACTTTTCTCGTAACACATATTGCAGGTTGTTGAGAGCTGAGAATACCAATCATTTGTTGGCTTCAGTAACTTTACCTGGTACTGCATGGGTGAGGAATGATCGACAAGAGGCTTTATATGTGCCTACTAGTGAACTCACAGCCGAGGCTAAAATGTGGTTAATGTTTATCAATTCCAGGATTCTTCCTACTAACCGTACCAATATAGCATCTAGGGAACGAGTTCTGTTGATTTATGCTATTTTACATGATTTCTCTATTGATGTTGGGAAATTGATCTTAGAGTTTATCAGGCGGGCACAAAGAAGTGAGTTTGCACCCATGTATTTTCCAGCTCTGATAACAGCCATGGCTCGTAGCAAGGGAGTTGATATCACGTCAAATGCTAATCCTCAAAATCCTGAAGGACTTCTGGGACCTCCTCAATGGCTTGAATTACAAGAAGAGGAAAGACTTGCCCGACTTTCTCGTGGCTTGTAAAGCAGTGGAAGGCCAGGTTCCTTTGTTCTTGATTGTTTCATTTTGTTTCACGGGGACCGTGTCATAGGCAAGTGTGGGGGAAGGCTTCGCCAAGATGTCTTGATTTTTAGTTACATTCTGAATATGTATGGTTACCATGATGATGGTTAAGGAGATTGTTTGTCATGATGGAGTTGAAAATAGTATTATAGTGTAGTATTTTGTTATTATGTTTAGGATGTTACATTTGGCTCTTGTAAGGTTTGAATATTGTGTTGCGTTTGTGTGTTTAGTATTAAAGTAAAAGGATTGTGTGATTGTTTTAGTGTGAATTTTTGATGAGTTGTTGGTGTAAATATTTTTGTGTGATTGTTACAATTTTTGAATCATGGTTTTCGATTTCAGTTTCACACACTTGGATTGATGATAAGGATATCTACATTTCTGAACATTTCTGAACATTTCTGAACATGAATGAATGAACATGAATTGAATTTACTGAAAAGCTGAAAAATTGAAGTGGGAATTGGATTGTTATGGAGTCGTGAATAGAAAAGTGATATGCAATGAAAGAAAATTAGTGGAGTTCAAGAAAGATTCACGTGAAAATGAAATAATGCTAGACTTTGTTTTGATGATTTTTTTTGAGAGCTTATTTTGTAAGTTTGCATGATGTGTTGACCGAAGTGATAAGATAGCTTGTCATTGTTGCTTTTCTGTGATATGAATGCGTTGCTACCAAACAAAGAGCTGAAACTTCACATGTATTGAAAGTGAGTGGGTCCCACCTTTTAATGACTTGAATGTTTGCTAGTGTTTGGTGGGAATATTCATTCTACTTGTTGGTTGACCGAGGGAGTAATTGAGTGAATGGCATAGTCTTCTTATCTCTTGTTTTTCTATAAATGCATAGTACATTGCTTGTTGCTTCAAGACATCACAAGTTATCCACACAAGTGCGGTGGTAGTAGGAGCATATTGTTGTTAACTCTCCACAAAGGTATGTCTCATTTTTCTTAAAGCTTTGTAAATCGTTGAGAGTTGTATAGGCATGCAAAGTAATGAAGTTGAGAGCATGAAATGATGAACATGCAAGATATTATGTTAATTAGCCAAGGGAATAAATGCATGATAAGTGTGGGGGTGATTTAACATTTCGATTTCCAATTTTTCCAGCACTGCCATGTTTCTGTTTTTCAAGCATAACTTGAGTTAGGAATGATGCAATGAGGAGATTCCAATTGCATCCTTTAGCTAACATGATGGTCTTCAATGTTTATGTTGTACATTTTTGCTAATTGTGGCTGGAACCTGGACTAAAAAATCGTTGAATGTGAAGTACAATGTGAAATCAAGAATGTGAGATTTTGAATCTGCCAGGTTTGCCAAGTCTCGGTATTTTGGGTATAACTTGCAAATGGAATGTCCAAATGTGTTGATTCCAGTGGTGAAATTTAGCTAAGAGGAAGAGCTATATTTCTTCTGTTGGGGACTTTTGATAATTCTGCCTGGAGCATGATCTAATCTTGAGGAAAATGTGTGCTTACGTTATGGATTATAATCTGAGAAAATGCTGAATCTGAACATTTTTTGGACTGTCGGTATTTTAGCCATAACTTGGCTATTTTGACTTCAAATGGGATGATTCTTGTCCTCAAATTTCGCTTAAAGAGTGCACTACAACTTTGATGTTTTATGTGTGAACTAATTCTGCTTGCTTCCTAGATGATTTGTACAATGTTATAATGCTGGTTTTTAGTTTTTGGGAATGTGTTTATAAGAGAAAATGCAAGTGTTTAGCAATGTTCTCAATGTAATTGTTTTGCTTTGAGTATTATGTGACAAGCTGAACTTCTCTTCACAGAAAGGGCACCAAAGAAATATCCAACTTCAAGAAAAGCCACAACTTCAAATAAGGGAAAAGGAAAAGCTCAAGCACACGATGAAATTGATTCTAACCCAGAATATTTTTCGGATGATATGCAAATGTTTGAGGAGCCTCCGCAATATGCGATGCCAGCTCCGACACCTAAGAAACGGAAAGGAGTCCCTGAGGTTGCTCTGTTTGTTGATGAGGATGCCATGAGACGTTGGGAACAGGGGTTCAATGTGAAATATATACACATAGAACGTGGGTTCAGTGTGGAGAAAGGGCCGTTTAAGAAGTTGATAAAATTTTACAAATTCCATGAGAAGCTTACGGTTGCCCCTGAGTTTTGCAATGTGAGCATTGCACGGGAATACTACGCAAATGCAGGGTCTCCGAGGGATGGAGCTGTCTATGTGAGAGGCATTTGGGTTCAAATCACGAGCGAGATTATCAATGCACATTTGGGCACACCTGATTATCCTGAGGATCCGATCAAATTTCCAACCAATGAGGCATTGGATGAAGCTTTGCTAAAAGAGTTGGCACATCCTGGGGCAGTTTGGGAGCTTAATTCAAAGGGGGAGCATAAGCATATTCGGAATGAATACTTGAAGAGTGATGTGAAAATATGGTTGTTATTTGTGTTGTCTCGCCTCATGCCAAATTCACAAAGAACCGAGGTGATTCGGAATCGGCTGTTCTTAATTTCTGCAATCTGAAGGAAGTGCAAGATAGACGTGGGACGAATCATCCTTGCGAGCATCAAAGATGGAACTGCCCAGAACAGTAAAGCACTGTATTTTCCTTTACTAATTCAGGAGCTTTGTGTGTCACAAGGTGTTGATGATCAGCTTGGTGCGTGGGAGAGGATGCAGTCTCCCATTCCTGAACAACTCTACTTAAAATACTTGGCACAGGACAAGGAATTGGAGCAAGCTAGGATTTCAAGTGCAGAGGCATCTCGGGTGGAGAGTGAAAATCCAACTTATGTTACAGATCAAGGGCAGCAGTCTTTTGATTTTGCATCTCTTCAAGGAGTAATTTAGGGTTTCCAGCTCTCAGTTGAAAATCGCTTTTCAGGCATAGAGGATAGGATGGATCGGCTGCAGGATGGTGTGAGAAACATATATGAAAGGATGGAACGTATGAAGGTTTTGACAATATGCAATAGGAGTGGACGTCACAAGCTGAACACATGGAGCATAGATTTGATGATTTATCCACGGTGGCTCAGCAGCAATTTGAAGTGTTATATCATAGGCAAGTGTGCATGCAGCGAGAGCTCGATAGGTGTAACAAGATGACGGTGTATTACCATTCAGATTCAGGACCCCCGAAGCCAACTCCAACTTGGGCACAGTTGGCAGGGTACCGAATCCCAAATCTGTCATGTGATATGGTTAGTGGTGCCGTGCACGAGCTTCCATCTGGAGTGACAGCAAGCCCTTCTTTATATCCGTTACCCACATTTGGTCGTATACCTCCTATGCCTCATACTCCTACATTCATACCAAATCCAGAGTTTGCACCCGCTGCAAGGTTTCCATTGATAGCATCAGGCCAACCTCTTCAAGGACCTGTGCATGGCCCTTTTCATTATGTGCCACAGTCAATTGGTGTGCCCTCATTTGCTACGGCCTCTTTGGATTGACAATCTCTTTCCACACCAGTTGCGTTTGGATCTCCTACTTCCTCAGCTCCATCATCGTCCTCTCAGGGAGTCCTTCCTCCCTCTTAGCTTATCACATTGAGGACAATGTTTAATTTAAGTGTGGGGAAGGGGGTGGAATTTTGTGTGATGTGTGCTGTGGTTGCTATGTTGTCTGGTACTTTGTGAATTGATTGTGTGGGTTGAAATTTTTTTTTATGCATGCGGGTGCTTTATATTGTGAGAAGGTGGATTTGAAGTTGGGAATGATTTTGAAGATTTCTGGACTTTCGTGTTGATTGAGATATGCTGAGTTGAAGATCTTGTGAAGTTGAAGAATGGAATGGTTCTAATTTTGATGAATCTTGTGAAGTGGTGCTTTGTAAAATTTGAAGTGTCTCTTTGAAGATTGTTGCTATGATGATTTGCTAATGCCATGGAGAAGGAAATGTTAAGAGCTTAGTGCAGTTTTTCTTATTGTATTGTTGAGTGATTAGAAAGCAGTATGTAGTTTGCTACTTGTAAGGGTTTTAATGTATTATGTCTCTCAGGTTTGTTTGTGTGCTACATTTTGAATCAATGAAATTGAAGTGCGTAGTGTTGTGTGCAAGGGTTTGAATTATGATGTGAGTTGGTGAGAAGAAAACGATTTGGTAATGTTTTGAATCTATAGTCTTGATAAGAGGAAGAAGAATACAAAAAGAGAGTGAACAAGAAAGATCAAATGGAGAAAATGAGTTATCACCTTGTATGTGAAACTTTATTCTTAGTTCACTTTGGCTTATTCCAAATTCATCATTAAACTTGTTTTGAATCTTGCATGTGAAATTTTTTGTTCTTGGTACTAAGCTTGAGGAAATTGGTATATTTTGCTGATTAAGGCCCGATGTTAAAGTAAGATAGATATGCCATGCAAAACTCAATTGACATAGGAGGTAATGTGTATGAATTCGTTTCCGTTTGTTATGCATTTATCTGGTGTCTCCAAAATTCATGCATGGTTAGTCAATTAGGGATTCTTATGAACATGTGCTTGCACAAGAAATGATATGGGAGAAAAAGCCATATTGGCAAACTGGGAAGGAAAAAGCCATAAGAACCTGGCAATCAAATTTGGAGTAAAAAGCCATAAAACCCAGGCATTATTTCAGTCATCAATATGTGCACCAATGTGCAGCACTAATGTGCAGAATAAGGGCAATGTCCCATAGAGTACCAATGTACGCATAGGTACCATTGATCTTGTGATTGCATGTTCATAAGAGTGGACAAAGAGATTGGCATGTATTGAATGGTATGTGAGACTAGCTAGAGGGTGTATAACGAAGGAATAGATGAAGTGCATGTTCCTCAGCACACACTTGCACGCATGACATTTTGGTCTTTATTCATTGTGCCTTAGTTGATAATTTGTATTGAAATCTGAGAGCTAGGTACCAGGAACCATCAAAGTATAAAGTTGTGTGTGTGAAAAAACGTTTTGATGAATTTGGATGTAGTCAGTGTGGATGAATGAACAAAGTGTTTGCATACGGGTGATAAAAAGGGTTAAATTGTGTGTATCTTTGCTTGAGGGCAAGAAAAAGTTCAAGTGTGGGGGAATTTGATAAGTAGGTTTTATACCTACTTGTATAGACTAATGCACTTAGCTTTTGGCTTGAATTGCATACATTTATGTGGTGAAATGGGCTATTTTGTGCATTTATGTGGTTCGCAACTTGATGTGCTAAAATGGTGAAAAAGACCACAAATATTGTTAAAATGAGGCAAATGTGTGTTTGATGCTAAATGATAAGAGGAGAGTTAAAAAGAGCTAGAAGGGTGAGCGAGAGTTTTGAAGAAAACCCTAAAATGTGCTTAAATTCTTGGACTTTGACTTGTGTTAGTGCAAATGTGTGGTGTTTTAGGTGTTTTTATGCATATATGTGTTGTGTTAATTGGTAATGTTGAAACGGTGAAAAGATAGTAAAAATGGTGGAAAATGGAGTTAAAAGTGTTAAGGAAATTGGAGGAACCGAAAATGCACAATTGGCCTAATTAGGGTTTTGGCAGCTTTGAGTGTGAAATTCATTTGAGTGTATCTCTTTCAATACTAATCCAATTGGTGAGTTCTTTGGTGTTCTGAAAAGCTCTTTGAATGCACTACATTTCTTATGTTGTAACTATTTTCTAATTGTGTGTGAAAGACTATGAAATGTGAGTTTCTTTTCGAAAGACCATTCATTAGGGTTTTAGGGTTTTTTAGGGTTTTATTTGCTTACCACGGTTTGGTGTTTTGATGATAACTTGAGTTTTAGGCATCCAATGTGTTGTTTCTTGCACCATTGGAAAGCTAAGAGGAAGATCTGGAACTTTTAAGTTCACCACCAAATCAGAATCAGAGGCTAAGACACACTTATTTGGCATGAAAGTAGGGTGTTGTGTTGGAATGGATACTTTGCCAACATTGTTTGCCAATTCGGCCAACCATTGTGCCAAGACCTTGCCAAGACCTTGCCGAGCTTTGCCAAACTAATGTGCCAAAACCATTGTGTCATGACCTTGCCAAGAACTTGCCAAGCCTTGCCAATCAATCTTGCCAAACCATGCCAACTTGACAACACTTATGCACAACACTTATGCATTAGTCTTGCCATAACTTTGCCATGAAACTCATGTCACACATTTGCACCTTGGCACACCACTCATGTTGCAAAATGAACTTCACAAACCAATGCACACAACTTGGTATAGGAAGAGCTAAGCAGCCGAGAACAAGAAGAATTTGGCCTACGACATGTCGTAGGCCAAACTCAAGAAGACAAAAAATGGCCTACGACATTCTTGAGGAGTTGAATTTTTGTCGTGGGCAAAAATGTGGACATGAAGTTTTGGCCTACGACATGTCGTAGGCCAATTCTGGAACATGGAATTTTAGCCTACGACGTGTCGTAGGCTAAATTGTTGGAGGAGTTGTGAAAAAAAATGGTAAAGTGTTGAGTGTGTTTCATAGGATTTTAAGCTTTGTCACACTTTAGTAGTTTGGTCATAACTTTCTCGTTTTAGCTCCAAATTGGGTGATTTTGATGGCTATGGATAGCTAAGACATGGTGTTACAACTTTCATGTTTTAAGTTTTACTTAATTCACAGTTCATCATGATCAAATATTGGTGGGAAGTTGCTGCCATGAAATACTTTGTGTTTAAGTTTCTAAAAAATTGGCTAAGTGTTTAACTCCTGATTTTCTGAAATTCCAGGTTGATGAAGGTGCGGTTTGCTTTGGCGGAAAGGCGTGAATTTCAAAGCACTGGATTCTTGAGGCTCGCTGAGTTGCTGAAGGCGTGAAGAGTCCAGGCTTGAAGGCGTGGTTTGACTCTGATTTCTTCACTTGGACGTCTGGGCAACGAAAGCGCTACATCCAATGACTGAAGGCGTGTGGCTCGTGGCTGAGGTTGATGAAGGCGCTGGAAATTAACACCAAAGGCGCTGAAGTGTTGAATACTTTTTCAAACTTGGAATTTTTGACATTTTTAGCTGATTTTTAGTTCCCTCCCTTAAGGACACTTTTGTAATATTTGATACATTTTACGTTGCGTATTAGTTACGTTTTCCCAACTCTATATATAGGAAAGGTAGCTAACATGTAAAAGAGAGACTATTCACTACTCACATTTTCAATATTGTAAACCGACTTTTGATTTTAAAAGAGCGGGAATTCTCATTTTCTCTCTCTAGATAAAATTTCTCTCACTAAACATTTCTTCTTCAATCTCAACTCCGAGTGTGAATTTTGGACTGGATTCTCCTTTCTTATTCTCAATTGACAAAGGAATCGACAATTCTCTCGATTTAATCGGTAAATTCTTCCAATTTAGTGAGGATGCGCTTATCAATGTTGGAATTTGTTGATTTTGAAATGAGAAAGATGTTTTCTGGCTAAATTTACGATATCTCAGGATTCTTAATGGATGAATACGTGTTTTAGTAGATTGTATGCTATGCAATTGATCTAATTGTTGAGTATTGAAATCACATTTAAATTGAGCATAAACATATGTTGAATTTCATAATTCCTAGCTATTTTTGAATGGATCAAACTTCAATTGTGGTCGACATGCTAAATTGAGGAGTGATTCATCAAAGTTAGCGAAGTTGCATGAATTGAGAACTAAATTGTGATTGTTTAAGTCTTTGCACTCGTTTTCTGTAATCAAATCAATTCTGAGACTCAGGCCTCGCCATAGGAAGTGTTAATGAATTGAACATTAAGAAAAGTGTTAAAGAAGCTTTCTGTGTTAACATCGATGATATGTAAATCCTTGGATGGACCTCGCCATGGGAGTTCTTAGGACTTTGCATGTTAGAGTAGTTAGCTTGGAAAGTTGAGACTTTGCGGAGCTTATACCACCATTCTCAGACCTCGCCATAGGAGAGGATGGTGATTTGGGGGTACAAGCAGTGGTGTGGTCGCCATGCTGGCCGCAGCTTGGACTTCTAGACAATTTAGGTCTCCATTGCATTTAATCGTTTACTGATTGTTTACTGATTGCATAGCATAGATTTACTAAGCCTGTGTTCATCCAATACAAGAATCCTGAGATATTTGTTTCATCCTTGCTTGTTGCTATATTTTGCATCTTTGTTTTCGTTCTTTTGTGTTGAATTTTCCTTTTCCTAGTACTTAAATTCCGAGACTAAGACTTTTAGAACAATTTTGTTCAATTTCTTGAACCATCCCCTTCCCTGTGGATACGATCCCTCTCACTACTACTACATTAGTAGTTTAGGGTAAAATTTGGATGCTTCATGCAAGTCAAATTCATCCTCTTGACAAGTAACATACTTGCCACATTTGTGCAACTTCCACTATCGATGATCACAGTACAAATTTTATTTTGAACCTTACAATGAATGTGAAATATGTTCTCACGTTGAAATTGATCATCATCAACATATGGTTGTTCATTTAAGATTCGGCGAGTTACCAAACAATAATTACCAACATTGTATGCATCATGTGATTCACTCTCTTCACTTTCATACTTCTCTTCAAGTTCGGGCATGTCAATGCATTCATCATCATCATTATCACTAACAACATCCCCATTGTCATTAATAAACATCAACTTACGAGTAGGACAATTGGATTGAATGTGACCATAGCCTTGACATTTAAAACATCTAATATCCCTCAACCTTTGAGTAGGTTGTGACGCCGTTTGAGATGTAGGAGTGGCGGTCTTTGGGACTGATTTTTGGATGTTGGACGGTGTACTTGAAGGCGGATTTGGAGTGAAGGTCCGCGGCTTTGGTGGCGGAGTGTAAAGAGTAGTGTTCGGCTTTGAATCTCTCCTCCAAAGCGGTTGTGGTTGGGTGAAAGATTGGTTAGTTCGGTCCTTTCCTTTCATGTGTCTTTCAATTTTAATAGCTTTATGAACAAGGTCATTAATATCAACATAACTTTGAAGATCAACATGGTAAGCTAACTCGGAACTCATACCTCGAAGAAACCTTTCAATTGTAGAATCCGGATCTTCTTGAACATTAGCCTTAATCATGAGTGCTTCCATCTCATGGTAGTACTCTTCCAGGTTCGACTTCCTTGCACAAGAGAGTGAAATTTTCTATTGAGTTCACGGTGGTAATGTGAAGGCACATATTTCTTCCTCATGAGAACTTTCATTTAGTTCCAAGTGTTGATTGGTCTTTCGCCATCTTGGCATCTAGTTTTAATTACCTCATCCCACCATAAACTTGTATAATCCTTGATATGCATGAAGGCTAGGCGGTACCTTTTATCCTCAGGATAATTATTGCCCTCAAAGAAGTGATCAAGGTCTCGAGCCCAATCAAAGTATGCTTCGAGATCTGCCTTTCCATGAAAAGTAGGTAATATTAGCTTAACAGAACCAATTGACAAATCAAACTTTTTACCACTTTTAGAAGAACCAATGATCTGCTCCTCTTCATTATCGGATGCAAACTTATCAAAATCGATTTGCCTTGAGGTAGAATTTTTTGTGGCTTGACGCTTAGGATTTAAAGCTAAGCTATCAAGTTGGATTTGCATCTTTTGAAGCATGTCATTATCAATGTTTCGTGATGCTTGTGATACGGTCTTATCACCCTCCATGGTACCTGCACGTTAGTGAAAACAAAAACAGCAAGAAAACTATAAAGTATCCTCACGGGTTCTCACTTTGGGAAGTAGGTATTCACCATTATATTTAGATAGTTTTTCTCATGTATACCCTAGCTACACTCTTATTGTTGATTAACCTAGTCTAATTTAGACCTAAAAGTTCTTTGAGAGAAGGAACTCGTCTCAATTAATAAGACAAGCACAAAAATTACACTAGACAAGTCAATTAGATTTTTGAAGCAATAACCGCAAGAGTTTTTTTAAGATCATGTAAGGGTAAAATTTGATATGGCTTAGGAAACTACCGAATTCAGAAAGTAGAAAGAAAAACAAGAAGATGGGGACTTGAATCACCTTATTCCGATTTATATTGAATAAGATATGACAATTTCAAATTGAGTGTGCTTTTAGGAAACAACTTAGTTCTTTTTAGGAAACAATCTAGAGCACTTAGTTCCTTTAGTTGCCAAAACGAATTTTGTTTTCCTTTTTGTCCGACTTTCTATACTTTGAATTAGACCAATTGCCTTTGGGCTGTATTTTACTTGGTCTCTTTTTTTTTATCACTGGCCTTTTTTTTAATCACGGCCCTTTTTTAATCTCTTTTTTGAATTCTCGGACAACTAGGGTTTTAAGACAACTTTAGGGTTTTCAATTTTGTGTTGTCTTAGCACGATGTTTCAGCACAAATATTGTCACAAATCAGAAGTTTAAACTTCAGAAAGAATACACAACAATGATCAAATCGAATAGCAACAAGAAGTTATGAATTTGGAAACAAAACCCTAACCCTAAAAATCAAGGTTTTGGAAACGAAATTTCAGCAAGAAAATTCTAATGAATTCAGCACTAAAACATGCAGTTCCTATGCGGTTTTTGACACAAAAGAAGACACAAAATGAGCAGAATTATAGAAAAACAAGATGCTACAATTGACGGAACAAAAACAGCAAAAGAGAAACACAATTGACGCAAGAAAATTTCAGCAAGTTGGTTCGATTTTGTAACAATGTTCAGCACTAATTTTAACGAGTTTTGATGATCAATGAGAACTGAATTTAACATGACAAAACACCAACAAGATGACACTTAATCAGCAGCTGAACGACACACAAAAACAGCAGCTCTATGGACGACAAATCAGCAAGAAAAATGCGACAACAAGAAGACTCAAAAACTGAAAATTGGAACCTAAAATTTGAAGCAACAACCGAAGCTTTGATACCACTTGATATGAATGGCCGAGGCTTGGAATCCTTGACCACCAATCCACTCTCTTCGGATCGTTGTTGGCTAGCAAATTTGAACAACAAAACACAAAAACAAAACAACAAAAAGGCATAATAGAGATATGAAACGAAAAGGTTGATGTTAAGCCAATCAAACCCTAACGTTATTACAAAATAATCAACCTAGCTAATGTACTCAAAAGCTAACTTAATTAGTTTGGCTGTTCCTGATCTCAAGAACGGATAGGCTAAACCTATAGCTCCTCACTAAAGGCTTCGCGGGATTTGCAAAACACAAAGTGTTTTAATTTTTAGCAAAGCTAAAATTCTTAATCATTCACTAAGAAAAACGTTACAATGACCTTTCCCTTTTATAGGAATAATTTCGGCCAAGGTGTTTAGGAAACCCTAATGAAAGCCAATTACAACTTGACTTCTTAATTAACTAACTAACTAACTAACTAGTTTCCTAAAACAAATCTAAGCAAAAACACGTTTTGCTTCCTCAAGTAACACACGATTTTTGGCTACTTTTCTAATCCATTACTTGCCATTATCATGCAAGATAATTGGGTCAAGTAATTACTTACTTACTTAAACGAAATATAAGCCCAAATAAATTTTTAATGGACTTAATTATTACAACTCAAATAAACCCTACGAATTAAAGATGAATGGCCTGAATCCAAGATGTGAAAATCTAAGCACGCCATCTTGGTCTTCAATGTACTTCATGAACACTTCTTTCAAGGTGGAATTTCCTTAAGTTCCAATGTAGAACTCCTAGGAACTTCTTCATGAATTGTGATGCAAGAAATGTTCCAAACAACTTCATGTTGAGATGGTGATGGTGAGACGCTTCAATGTTGTTCAAGTCTTCACAATGTAATGACAACATTGTATGCAAGGCGGCTTTCATCCTTTTGCTCCTTGATCTTGTCATTGGTCCATCTAGATTCTCCAATGGATCATGTGAAGTCGACTTTGGCACTATGGACACGGGCGGATTGCTATCAGACTGTCATTTCATTCGTGAACAAATTTAGTCCAAAATTGTCCCTGCACAGAAAATATCTTATGAATTATAGTTGGTAGATATTTTCACCAAACATTTGGGACGAGATCGTTTTCACACTCTACTTAACAAGTTGGGCATATCGAAATTCCATGCTCCAACTTGAGGAGGAGTATTATGATATACTATTTTTGGAACATTACAAGAATAGTTGTAATTTCCTTGGTTCTAGTAATCTCCTTGATTTTTGCCCATAATCAAGATCTTGATTTTAATCTCCTTGATTCTTGCCCATAATCAAGATCTTTATATGATCATATCTTAGTATATACTTTAATATAGGATCTGTATATTTTAAAAAGATTTATTTTCCTTCTTGTATATATAGTATTCATTATTGTATTTACGTAAAATATCAATAAATAAAGATTTCTCTTTTTCTCTTCAATTTTTATTTATTGTCATTAACTCATTATTATTTATTTATTTATTATATTCATAATTCAAATCTTTACTTTAATTATTTTATTTTATTAAATTCTTTAGGTAATTTTTATTAGTAATTATTTATTTTATTTTGTTATTTAATTCTCATTATTGATTATTATTATTTAAATTGTTTGTATTCATTTAATTATTTTTGTTTATTTATTTATATTTATTAAATATTTTACTTTAATTTACTATAAAATGGATAGTTATAATAGAGATAGTATTATTGGTAGATGTCGATAAAAGTTAGAAAAATAATTTTAGTGGTGGAGAAATTAAAATCTCCAACGTTGAAGAGTGGCTAAAATTGAATATGTTCAAAAAGTACTACATAAAAATACTTGATTCCAACAATTGACCAATCAAGGTGAAATGTAATTATTGTCTTGAAAGAAATTATATGCTTTAAAGAAAGGATAAAGATATGGAGTTTTGACACAACATTAAAATGAAAAACATCTACACGAAATCGATATTCCCACCATCAAGAAGGGTTGTTCAAAATTCGGTTTAAACCGAAAATCGAATAGAAAATTCAAAAACCGAATTCGAATAAACCGATTCGAATTCGGTTTTCGAATTTCGAATTCGGTTTTTGGTTTAAACCGAATTCGAATTTCGGTTTTCGAGTCGGTCTCCAGCAGCTGCGCTCTGTCTCAACCACATCGGACTTGGAAACGAGCTTCACGACAGCCCGATCCAAGCTCTGACGACAGCGACTTCTCAAGATCTGACGACGGCGACTTCTCAAGCTCTGACGCCGGCGACTTCTCAAGCTCTTGATTGGGTAAGGTTGAATTTCAGACTTTGCGTCGCCCCTGACTGCTGGAGTTTATGTCAGGTGTCAGCTTGGCCAATTTATTTTCATCTCTGTTAGACCGAATTGACTCGTTGCTGTTAGTGGAGTTACTGAACTTCTAAGACTCTTTACCCCAGCTAATAAAGACGGGTACTTTTTGGGTTTAATTATGTATATGTTTATGAATATTCTGATATTACTTCAGTTCCTGTATGTGAGATTTTTTGGGATTGGAAAGAAAATGCAGAAAATAATTGGGATAGGGATTGATTTTAATTTGATTGGCGATTTTGGGTTTTCCCTGGATTAATGGTGATGAGAAGTTATAAGTGATACAATGTTGATATATGTTACAGTTGTTACTGGTAATGATCAATGCCCTGAATCGGAAATGGATTGAGAATCAGTGACTTCATGATTATTGTTTTGGGACAAAGTAAATGCTTTTGTAGTCTTAAAAAAATTTGGTGCGATTGCTAACCAGTTAAAGGTACTCATAATATGGATCTTTTCTTTTTAAGGTTACACATGCAAGTTTTTTTTTAATTCACTGTCAACAATCAAAATTAGGATTTAAACAAATTCGAATTTGGTTTATTCGAATAAAACCGAATTCGAATCGAAAACCGAATCTCAAATTCGATTCGGTTTATTCGAATTTTATTCTAATTCGGTTCGGTTTTCTAATTCGAGTTCAAAAATTTCCAAACCGAATAAACCGACTTGAATAAACCGAATAAACCGAAAACTGACTCGATGAACATGCCTACCATCAAGCGCAGTTATACGGGTTTGCTCCCTCTAACACTCCTTTTATTAAATATTAAGATGCAAAATAAAAATGAATTAGCTGAAATAATAGCCATGGAACATTTATGATTTTGTTTTGATGAAAAAATATGATTTATTTATTATTGCAAAAAAATGCATTAATTCCACAAGTTAAACAAATGCCTAGAATAACAATAATAAGAGGATTGAATATTTTTTATAGAAGTAAAAACAAATTTTAATTCAAATATTTTCAAAATTAAATGGTTATGTACTTTTCGAATGATCTAATATTTGAAGTGATTTATGGCAAATGCATTCGTATTTGAGACTAACTTGTCATTAGATTGATAGTGTTTGGAATATGCCAAAAAAAAAGTTATTGTTTTTCATCATTTTCATTCAAGACACAGCCACAAATAATATATTTAGTATGATGAATGTTATTTAAATAAATATGGTCTATATAGAAAAGTTTTTTCAATTGGTTTTGACAATGCTTATGCAAATACAATTTCAATTAGTGAATTAAAACTTTGTCAGCTAATAATAGGTGAAAAACTTTTTTATATTAAGTGTGCATGTTATATATTGATTAGCGGTACAAGATGGTTTAAAAATATTAAATATATGCACTTTACCTATTAAAGAAGCAATGAGTACTTTATGTGCATACTCAAATTTAATGAAATAATGGGTAAAATTTTGTATTGAAAATGAACAAAAAATATTTAATAAGGATGTTCTTAAAAGGTGGAATTCAACTTATAAATTTAATATGCTGTTTTTTATGCAAAATATTATTTCACATCTTAATATGTGGAGAGTTTGTTGTAAATTACTAAATCTTTTAACAAATTTTAAAGATGCTATCGAAACTTTATCTAGTATTTTTTTATCCTATTTCTCATTTATTTATTATATTACATGTTTTATCAATTCCTATACATGATATGTTATCAAAATGGTTTAATTGTTATCGAAAAAATGCTGCCTACATATTTAATTATTTCTGTTTTTGATCCATGAAAAATATTGATATTTTAGAGGAATTTTTAGTAACATACCATACTTGTGTAGATTCATTTTTGTTCATGATTCAAATTATAAGGGTAAAAGTTCTAGGGAAATTATAGAAAACTAAGCAAGTCACTTTATGTTTTCAACGAGAGATTTTACTCAATATATCATTACTTATTATGAAATTCTAGTTCACTGCACATGTATTATTATAACTTTCTTCATTTATAAGTAAATTACTTTAAATATAAACAAATTATAACTATTTTCGGTACCGCGACTTCACCTATGAGTAACCTTTCATATCCTAATGCCATTTCTGATTAAAAGAATCCATGTGCCAAAAGAGAGAAAAGAAAAATGAGTACTGAGAAAATTAGAAAGAAAATGATAGGGAGTATGAAAATTTTTATGATTTATATGCAATTCTATCATTATTTAATAAATAAATATTCATTATAAATAAATAAATTAATTAATAAGTAACAATAGAATGATACATGTGGTATATCCCTTGTCATAACAAAAGGGGAAAATTTCAAAAAACGTCTCGCACATTTGGTTGAAAAGTTTTCTTCATTCCTGACATTTCAAATAGTGCAAATTCATTCCTCCCATTTAGTTGAAAATTTTTATTTCATCAATGACATTTCAAATGATGCAAATTCGTCCATCACATTAATATAGTGTATCAAATTGGTCCTCCAATCATTCGCATATTTTTTTTTAACAAAAAGAGGTCACGTGTTTGTTCTCTATTAATTTTTTACAGGCAAATTTGGAATCACAATTCATTTCTACAAATTTTCAGTTAATAGTTACATTCTTGAGCCCCGAAAAATTGTAACAAGACAAGCACGTGAATTCTTTATGTTAAAAAACAAGATATGTGAATAGATGGAATAACTAATTTAGTGCATTATTTTTAATGTTAGAAACAAATTTGCGCCATTTGAAATATCATGGATGAAAAAGGTTTTTCAAATACACGTGAATGACAAATTTGCATCCTTTGAAATTTCATAAAAAAAAAAAGTTTTTTAAGCAAATGTGGAAGAAGTTTTTTTGCAATTTTTTTATAAAAAAAATACTCCTCTCCTCGAAGTGCGGAATGTGTTTTGGTTATTAAAAACCATTAATTTCTAGCGCTGCAACAACTAAACATGTCGAGTTGTTGACTACCAAACATGCACGGTGAAGGGTTTCTTACATTTATACGGCGCAATTCCTGCCAAAACTTGTCGCAGACTCGCATTGATGCGTCACACACGCACACACGCGCACACGCACACACATCTTACTTACATTTATCACATGACCAAAATGTTTATTAAATCAGTTGGAGTACTGAATTGGTTAGCCTGCATGATTCTTTGGTGACTGGTTTGACCAGGTAATCCAACCAAGTTTTTTTGATAATTCAACTATTAGATTAAATTATGAATTAATGCAATTTTGGCTTAAAAATTAAGTACAAATCTCAATTAAGCCCACCTTCTAAACTTGAAATAGTGTTTTAATTTGTCCTTCGTTTGAATTTCATTTTGTCAATAATTCCGACAAAAAATTGGTTGACTTAACGAAAATGAGAAACATTTTCTTGTAACTTTAGTAATTTCAATTCATTTAAATCAAATCATTTTTCTAGTTTTTAATTTTTTTTACTTTTTCTTTTTCATTTTTATCATGCTCTCTCTTTCTAAGCAGTCACATTGTTGAGTTATATACCTTTTAGTTTTTGTAATGCAAAAGTCTAACAAAATAATGAACACATGATACTAAGAATTAATAGAAAGAGTGGCTTTAAAGATATTTTATCCTATTCAAAAAAATCAACTTGTCTGATTAGTGATATGAATTATTTATTGAAAAATATCATTATGATAATTAACATCAACACAACAAAAATGATAGAATAAAAGTAAAATTTCTTTGTTTTATAAAAAATTTCAAAGCGACAATTTCATTAATATAAAGAAATTTACAATACAAACAACTGGCTGAATTGTTCACAATAACTAAATTAGACTGAAAAATCAGTGCCAATAACAAAAAATTTTATAACCACTAAAGGTATTTCTAATAGAGATATTTCGCTCTTTAATACATTTTAATACCAACTCATGATACAAATCACAAGTCGTATATAAACACTATTGTATATCTATATAGGGCTTAAAAAAGAAATTAAACTAATTCTTAATAAAAAAATGAAATAGCCTTTTTTGTTTTTTGTATTTTTCTCCCAAAGCACAAAAAGAAAAAGAAATTTTTTGAGTTTTGCATTTGAGCCTCCTATTAAGATTAAAATATTTACTTTTACCAATCCCATATTCCCATGTTAGTAAGTTATACTTATTCGATATTGTTTACTAGAAGTACTCTAAATTGTGGGTCAAATAGACACTTTTTTGTTTTCCTTTTTATATTTTTAATGGTAATATTTTCAATTTCAGAAATTCAGTAGAGTTTCTTACTCACTTAAAGAATCAAAACTAGTACTAAAATTCTTTACAAGTTTCAAAGAAGGAAAAAGAATATGTTCATAATCTCTTGAATAATCAATAAAGGTATAGTTTCTTTGTGGTACACCTAGCAATAATTATCACACAACCTAAGATGGTGCACCTTTTTTTTACTCTAAATATCTAAATGTACTTCTTATCAATTCATATGTGCACTAAAATTCATTTGCTAATATATACATGAAAAGGAAATCATACATAGACCGTTTGCATTATGAGCAGCACAATTCACACCAAGCTAAAATAGTGCAAGATTGTGATCAATGATTGAATGCAATTTTTACTTCTTTTAATTTCAATTTTTGAGTCAAACCAAATATTAAACTGTAACAACACAATTTCTTTAATTACTTGGAAATGTTTCACCACATATAACATTTAACAAGGTAAAATTGAAAAACAATTAACAATTTTACCAATTATTATACACTTACTCAAAAGAACAATTTTAAAAAATAACAAGTTTTTTTAAGGGTGAATGAATTGATCTATTACCAATGGCCTAAAATAAGCTGATTTTATCTTTTCAAAATATTAACAATTACATTGTGATATTTTGAACAGTTTCCGACTATTGTTTTTAGCCTATTTTAAGCTGAAAAAACAACTACTAAAATAATTTTGAAAATAATTTTTAACTTTTGAAAACAATTACAAGAAAAACGTATTTTTAAGAATTTGTTGTTTCAAAATTGTAGGATAGAAGTATAGCACAATTTATAAAATTGCACACTTCCAAACCAAACATGAAAACAACAAGAAATAATAAAAAATAAATAAAAGCATGAATCCTTGGTATATTTTTATTTTATTTTATTCTCAATCATACTTTATTCAAAAACCAGAAAAACCACAAACCGGTTCAACCACTGATCTATTGAAACCGGTCCCATACTTGATGCATTGAACCGAAAACGACAGCTAACCGAATTCCTGGTTGGAAAACAATACACACACTCCAAAGACTCCGCAAACGGTCCCAATTGTCGGTTTTCAGTTCAACCACCAAAGCCCAAAGATTTCCACGTCTCTGGGATTGCTAATTTGATTTTGAAATTTCTGTTCTTTAATTCATGATTTCCACGTGCCTGGGATTGCTAATTTGATACTAAACTTCCTGTTTTTGATACATTTTTTTCGATGGATTGCTTGGAAACCATTGAATCACCAGCTCATGCATACAAAATCCTCTTCGGAGCTGCCAGGGCCATTCCGCCATGGCATTATATCGTGGCAATGGTGATTTTTTGCATTGTTTTGTTGTACAACTTCTTGGATTTTCATTTTCTTGAAGATCTTTTCACTGGGTTTCGAGGAAGTCCCGTGTTGTTGGCATACAATTCATGCTCAGAGTTATACGAAAAAGTTGCATCAAAGTGTCACACTCTTCATGGGAGGTAATTTTTTACGGGAAAATTCAATCTTTTTTACTTTTCTGATTTGATTAGTCAATGTACAATCATGGCGTGCAGAGCTTGCAATTTCATATCTGCAGTTTCTTATATTGAATTACAACTAATATATATATTTTTAATTTCATGTAATACAGTTGCATATGTTCTTATATGGGAATGGAATTTATTTCTGCATTAATTTAAAGTACGTTTGGAACCAAATGGAAAGGGAAGTAATACTGGTAGTATAATTAGAGAATTAGAGGACTGACAATCTGCCCTCCTATTGAAGTGGAGGGGTTGCATTAACATGATGAAAATAACCACATTTGGAATGACATTTACCAAAGAAAATATGAGTTAAATAAGCATTCCTAATTGACTGATTTATCTGTTTATTTTTCTTTTCTTGGGTTTTTGGGAGATTTTAAACCGGAATCGGTGAATGGGAGATTTAGTGAAGGGGAGATTTTTGAGTCGGACCTGATATGTTGGAGTACTCGGGCTGATGTACAGCCAGCTATGTATTGATTTCATTATCTTTGTTTTTACTATGTCTCATTTCCAAACTTTTGGTATATTAATGTGCTGTTGGGGAGTTCTTCCCATCAATGTGCTCCTCACGGACTGAAACATTGTCTTATGATGCATTGTACTAGTGATAAGAAATGAGTATGTTTTTGGAAACTTTAATATATTATAGCTTGTAAGCTGCAAAAACAGACAAATTCTCAGTCAAGTATATAAGAAACAATGCTGCGCCGAAGAAACCAAGAACAGGATTTAAAAACCAATTTGTAAATAATGAAAATGCAATCATCAAGTTCCCATTTGATAGCAAGTTCTCAGTTTTCTGTACATATGCCCACAAAACAAAACAGAGTAAAAACAAAGAAAAGATTGAATTTTTCAATTTTTGCGAATGAAATTGATTCGAGAAACAATTGAATCGAGCCAAAAAAACTAAAAGGACTCTCTGGGGTGGCGATTTTGATAGGGATGAGTGCAAAAAGATTGTAGAAAGGATGATGATTTCATAGGTGTCGGATTCGGGTTTTACCAGAGTTAGGTTTTGTTTGTTTTTTTAGGTTTCTTGATTTTGATGGATACTTTCTTGGTTTAAATCATACATACTAGTGTGAATTTTCATGAAAATCAGAAAATCAAACTATGATAAAGAGGCTTTTTAAGTTAAAATATGGGTTTAGAATGAAGACGATGGCCAAATGTGATCCATGTAGCCTACCCCATTTAGTGGGATAAAGGCTTAGTTGTTGCTTTAGGATTTCTAATTTAAACGTACTTTCTTTCCTTTTTTACTTGCATTTTTCTGGTGAATTAAACATAGTAGAAATGTTGAAGGTTTTGGCGAAATCATCAAGAGACCCCAGATTTTTGGATGCATTTAGTACAATTTTATCCATTCATTGCCTTGAAATCTAGTCAAATTCATCAACCCAAACACTAGTAAGAATTTTTCTTGAAATGCACCAAACAATCTGAGCTTGTAAAGTATAACCGAGTTCCCTCCTCTCTGTCAGTGAAGCCACTTGTAGGATAGAGTGCTGGGCGTAGATGTGATGCTGGTTTCACTGGTTAATTGACAAATTGTATATGAAAGCGGGGGCCATGAATATGCCTCCATGTGAATATCTACCCACTTTGTGGTATAGTTGGATCTTGTGAAAGTAAACATTTTACATTCCCTTTCAGGACACAGAGCTAAAGTTGATTGGAGTGATAATACTTTGCACTCCCCTTGTTTGTTTCTGGTATAGAATTTGATTCTGTAATGTGTACCTTGAATATCAGGTTATTTTCCAGTGTATATATTGAATGTTATTTTTCCTGCAACAAGAAAAAGAATGGTCTTCCTCATAAGTGGTTGCAAGAGTAGAGTATGCGTAATTCATGAGATTTTGTTGGTATCTTCACGATGTGGTATAATGCAAGGGTGAAGGTTTTGGGTAGAGAACACCCACCAAGGTTTAGTATGATGATTGTTTAACAGCCAAAATGACAACTCATAAGCTACTGAATTGCATGATGCTTGACAGATCTTACATAAGTTGGTGCAATGAACCAATGCCTGACTGAAATTATGTCTTAATGCTAGAATAGAATGAGAGACAAATTCCATTTCATTGTTATGAGCTGCAACTAATTTGAAATTTGGCAAAGCGCTGCAGTCATTTCCATGTGACTAGTGGATTTTCAAATTCATAACGTGTATATCTGGTAGATGCACATTCTTTACCAACTAATGTAGGTTTTTCTTGAATATGAATTGATGGTGAGGAAACTGTTTCTTCAGTTCTGCTGTGTTTGTTGCATATATCCTAAATGCTCTAGTAATTTGTGGTAATATGTTTCAGTATAATCAAGCTGACAGGCATACCTTATTTGAAATTTCTCTATCTTGTACAGATGGAGATTAGAGTTGTGAAAATCTGGTTTTCATATTAACTAATGCTTCTGAATACGACAAAAGAGTATGGTGACATAAACTGACTTTCATACCATCTATATTGTGTACATGTTCTAGTCTAGCTTATGGTAAAAGCACTGTTTTTTTTTTTTTTGTCTTTATTTGATTGTTGTGTATCTTGTAGAAGTGAATGTTATTGAGTTTGAATCAGTTTGCTGATATATTATGGTTTCATGCTGTTGGTTCCATAAAACTACCAGATACTTGGCAACTCCTTGGCTCTCTAGTCCTCACTTCCAAACAACTTTCATAAATTTCCTTGGGAGGCCACCTGTGTTCAAGTACAGAAGGTGAAATTTGTGTCTTTCTTTAATTATTGCATAAGGTATGAATGTTTTGTATGATGGATTTGGCATGATGTTTGCGTCCATGACTTGGAATAAGGAAGCTTTGCTTGGCTGACAGATTCTAAGTTTTAGGTGAAGATTCAGTTAAACTTGATTATATCAGCCAAAAGAGATACTTAGATATATACTTCTGAGAAACATCTATATCATCAATTTTCTCATTTTTTTAATAGAAAAAGAAGGATTTTTGTCCTTTTCTTTTGTTTTGTACAAGAAAAAGATATCAAGTGGCATTACAAAAATTTTTCTTACAAGAATATAAACGTGACGAGTTTCTTTGAACAATTTTATATGATCAATCAAATCCCTTTAGTAACAGTAGGATTTCTGAATAGCATAAAGTTACTGATTCTTCATAAGAAATTTGGTTGTATCAACACGATGGTCACTAGCACCAAGACTGTAAAATGGAGAAAGATACTACCCTGGCCTTGTTACTTTTAACGAGCTTTGCTATTTGCTAAATCAATACACTAAAGCTGGGGATTGCACTGCAGATACACTCTCAGAGTTAGGGAAGTTTTTCAGCTATTATCTGGTTCAAAAAATAATTGTTAGTGGAATGGCCTGGGTATCAACAGATTGATTTGCTGAAGCTTTTTGACAGATTATATATTTAAATCTCATCCACATCCTTTTTTTTTTTTTTTTCTCTCTGTTATTTAAGTGTCGGGCAGAATTTCAGATGCTTCTTCTTATGTGCTTTCCTGGGGTATTTCCTGTTAGCTTGTAGACTACTTGCTGGTCTTGGTACCACTTCAAAAATATTTTACCTGGTTCCATTTCATAAATAATATGTTGTGCTTCACCAATTATAAAATGTAGAATGTCAATATGCTTGGCAATCTAATTTTTTTTTTTGTTAAAATTTGTGTATAAATTAGTGTCACATATTACTATTGATGCCTTGGAAATTATATTTCTGTGGAAGCCCCATCTAATAGATTCTTCTATTTATTGTTTCAGAGAAATATTTCATGCATCTGATGGTGGGACATTTGCCCTTGATTGGCTAACAAGTTCTGATGGTAACAGAAGTCCTAATAGCTATTTTTTGCTGAGATTCTTGCATGAACACACTGCAAACACGCAAAAACAAATGTTTGTACTGGAATTTAGTGTCTGCTGGTCATGCTACTGGACTCAGCTTTCTTAGGCTTAGATCACATTCAACCTTGTCCTGTGATAACCAATAACTCAATATATGCTTTTAAGTTAGTAAATTATCCAACTGAATAAGCATTCATGATATCCTTATCATTAGTCCCGGTGTTGAACATTATTCTTTTGTGGGTGAATGGCTGGAATTGAACCCAAGCATGATGGATTCAAAATCTAGTGTCTTGATCCACTTGGCTACATCTGCCCTCTACTCCAATCTTCAACCTTCAACATCCTTTTTATGTTAAGCACACTTTTCAATTCTTGTCCTTGCATGTATTCTCATAATTAAGGCAAATCCCTTACATTCTTGCCCGTGAATCATAGGCTTCAGTTTTTCCTAATCACAGATAGTAGGAACCCTCCAAAGTCTCAATTGAGTCCCTGAGAAAGCCTCAATTTGTTCCTTCAAACTGAAAGTTGCCAATTTGGCCTTTCCGTTTGGTCAATAAAGTTGGCTCACCAAAATTGGTTAGTTATAACTGTTGATATGCCAATTGTTACTTTAACTCTATAATAAAAGTTTACTTACACCACTAATTTGGAGTTAGAAATTGGTATACACGACAATGTTTATCCATGCCCTGCTGGACTTGTTTTACGTTTTTTTCTAGGATAATTGAGGAAAAGAGAAACAAAGAAGGGCAACAGCGGTTGGCGATGTCTTGTTTGGTATGAAATGCATAGGTTAAAGACAACAAGTAATGTGTAAGAAATTTGTAGTGCGAAACACATGTGCAACTTCAGCTTTTATGTTTGAGTGCTGAAGTTGAAACACAGCTGAAGAAAGTTAAATTTTATTTATTAGCTATTTTTATATGTTTGAGTTAAATTGTTGCCAGAATTGATGAAATATATTGAGTTACTAGTGTTAGAGAGGTTTCTAGAGTAAGCAGAGACTGTCACATACCATACACGATGTGAGAGAATGAAGTGCTGTTGTGGAAAAACAGAGCAACAATTCTGCTCGTATATACTTTGAAATAAGTATTACATATGTCTTAAATAGAAGCGTAATAAGACCTAAATCTTAGAATTAAGAAACAAGGAAAAAGGAAATAAACTAAGCAAGGAAAGATTCTATAATTTTGATAAATTCCAATTCTAATCCCTGATATAATGAGATCAGGTTTCCTAATTTTTAACTTTCCTAATTTCCTACACTCCCCCTCAAGTTGGTGCATAGATGTCAATCATGCCCAACTTGCTTATCATATGTTCAAAATTAGGTCTTGCAAGCCCCTTAGTCAAAATGTCAGCTGTTTGTTGACTAGAAGGGATAAAGGGTAGGCAAATAGTTCCAGCTTCAACTTTTTCCTTGATGAAATGCCGATCAATCTCAATGTGCTTCGTCCTATCATGCTGGACAGGATCGTGAGCAATACTTATTGCAGCCTTATTGTCACAATATAGCTGTAAAGGTAGATCAACTGTTTTCTTGAGTTCTTTAAGAATTCGATATATCCATAATACTTCACAAATCCCATGGGCCATTGCTCTAAATTCAGCTTCAGCGCTACTTCGAGCAACAACATTTTGCTTTTTGCTTCGCCAAGTAACCAAGTTTCCCCACACAAAAGTGCAATACCCTGATATAGACCTCCTATCAACTGTAGAACCTGCCCAATCTGCATCAGTAAATACTTCAACACTCCTCTGGTTAGTTTTTTTGAACAACAAACCTTTTCCAAGACTAGACTTCAAATATCTCAAAATTCGATAAACTGCCTCAAGGTGTTGCTCGCGAGGTGTGTGCATGAATTGACTAACAACACTAACTGGGAAGGCAATATCCGGTCGAGTATGCGATAAATAAATTAGTTTCCCAACTAATCTCTGGTATTGACCAGTATTCACAGGAACACCTTCCTTTTCCCACAACTTCATATTCGGATCCATTGGAGTCTCAACTGGTCTGCACCCACTCATCCCTGTCTCCTTCAAAAGATCAAGAATATATTTTCGTTGAGAAACAACAATTCCTCTCCTTGAACGCGCAACTTCCATGCCAAGGAAATACCTTAATTCTCCCAAATCCTTAATCTCAAACTCTAATGCAAGTCTCTTCTTTAGTCTCTCTATCTCAATTACATCATCACCTGTGAGTATAATATCATCAACATAAACTATTAGTACAGCAATCTTTCCCTCATAAAAAAACTTGAAGAATAAGGTATGGTCAGATTGTCCTTGCAAGTATCCTTGTTTTCTAACTGATCTTGTAAACTTCTCAAACCAGGTTCTTGGTGATTGTTTGAGACCATACAGTGACTTTTTGAGTTTGCATACTCTTGAGCCAAATTTATCCTCAAAACCCGGTGGACTATTCATGTACACTTCCTCCTTCAGGTCACCATTGAGGAATGCATTCTTCACATCTAATTGCTGCAAGGGCCAATCCAAATTAGTAGCAATAGATAGAAGTACTCTCACAGTGTTTAATTTTGCAACAGGAGCAAAAGTATCAGAATAATCGATGCCATAAGTTTGAGTGAATCCCTTGGCTACCAATCTAGCTTTGTATCTTTCCACTGATCCATCAGAATTGTACTTCACAGTAAACACCCATTTACAGCCCACAGTAGACTTCTCAGTAGGCAATGCTTCAACACTCCAAGTATTTTTCTTCTCAAGAGCTCTCATCTCTTCAAACACCGCTTCCCTCCATTTTGGAACTTTTAAAGCTTCATGTATATTGTTAGGAATGTCTATACAGGACAATTTAGAGGTAAAAGCAACCATAGATGGAGACAATTTTGAGTAAGAAACAAAGTTAGATAATGGATGATTAGTACAAGATCTAACCCCTTTTCTAAGAGCTATAGGAATGTCAAGATCTGAATTTGTAGACTGACTATTAAGGGAAGAGAGGGAATCACCTGTTATAGGCTGACTTTGTGGATCTTTCTTTGGATTGGAATCATGGCTGTGCTTGTTATTCCTCTTTGAGTAAACAATCCCTTTCCAAGTTTGGTCATCCTCCTTGAATCTATTTCCTGCTGTTTTAGTTTCCAATGACTGAGTCCCAGAATTCTGTTTTTCATCAAAGTTTTCAGATGTAGGCCTAGACTCAGGAGAAACATTACTCATAGTGAGAGGAGTTTCAAATAACAAATCTTGGCCATTTGGTGTAGGTGCAGAATTTTGTCTAACATTATGTAATGGAAATACATTATCTGAATTTATACATGAATCTTCCTTAAAATTCTCCCCCTGAAGATGAGTACCCTTATAAAATGGTTGATTTTCAAAGAAGGTAACATCCATAGTGACAATTTTTTTTTTATATTTTGGATCAAAACATTTGTAGCCTTTCTGGGTGGAGTAACCAACAAAGACACATTTTACAGCCCTAGGCTCAAGTTTTCCAGCTGGTCTATGTTCATGTACAAATGCTGTACAACCAAATACTTTTGGAGGTAAATTAGCAAAAAGTCTAGCATTTGGAAAACAATTTGTAAAAACTTTGAAAGGAGTTTGAAATTGCAAAACTTTGGATGGCATTCTATTTATTAGGTATGCAGCAGTTAAAACAGCCTCTCCCCACAAATAGTTAGGAACTTTAGTTGTAAAAAGTAATGCACGAGCTACCTCCAATAGATGTTTATTTTTTCTTTCAGCAATGCCATTCTGTTGGGGAGTATTAATGCAAGAACTATGATGAATGATACCTTTTTCAAGTAAAAAATTTCCCAATGCCATGTTAAAAAACTCCTTCCCATTATCACTTCTAAAAATTTGTATGTTAGTTTGAAATTGAGTCTGCGCCATATTGTAAAAATTTTTAAAGACCTGTTCAACCTCTGATTTCTCTTTTAGTAAATATACCCAACAAATTCGAGTATGATCATCCGTAAACGTGATGAACCATCTTTTGTGAGCAGGTGTAATTATCTTATTCGGACCCCAAACATCACTATGAATAAGAGTAAAAGGTTTTGATGATTTATATGGTTGTGAAGGAAAAGATGTACGATGGTGTTTAGCTAATTCACATATTTCGCACCGAAACAAAGTCAAGTCTTTATCACCACATAACTTAGGAAACAAATGTTTTAAATATTTAAAACTTGGATGGCCTAATCTTAAATGCCATAACATAACATCATTATTAGAAACAGATTCAAGGCAAAAACTTATTGGTTGAGATTGTCGCTTTGAACCAGATTTTCCATCCAAGAGGTAGAGTCCACCACTCTCTTTAGCACTGCCAATCATCCTCCCCGAGGTTAAATCTTGAAACAGACAATGAGTTGGAAAGAAATTCATTTGGCAGTTTTTGTCACGAGTGAATTTACTAACAGATAACAGATTACAAGATAGTTTAGGAACATGAAGAACATCATGTAAAGTGAGAAATGGAGACACTACAGTAGAACCTTTTCCTGCAATGGCTGAAAAAGAGCCATCTGCAACTTTAATTTTTTGGTTTCTTGCACATGTGTTATATGAAGAAAAGAGATTGGACTTCCCTGTCATGTGATCGGTTGCACCAGAATCGACAATCCAAGTGCAATCAGGGTTATTAGAGTTGTTGCTAGTGAGAGCAGTTTTTAAGGAATTACCTGCTTGAGCTAATGAACTAGAGGGGGGGTTTTGAGACTCAAGAAGTTTGTACAGCTGCTCTATTTGTTCCTTGGTGAAAGGAAGCCAGCTTGAATTAGACTGCTGCTCTTGATCTGAGACACTAGCTTGAAGTGAACGCCCTAACCATTTTTCTTTTTCCAGTTTGGTGGTTTACCATGAATTTTCCAACACGTTTCCCGTGTGTCCTGTGCGTTTGCAATGGTCGCACCATGGTCGTTTACCATCTTTCTTCACTCCCTCCTGAACATTTTGAGTGACAAGGGCAGAGTTTTCAACTTCTGAAAAAGAAAATTTGTTGTTGAGCATCACCCCCTTTCGTGCTTCTTCTCTTCGAACCTCCGAGAAGGCCTCACATATTGTTGGTAAAGGGTTTTTTCCTAAAATTCTGCCGCGTACCTCATCTAACTCCTTGTTGAGTCCTGCCAAGAACATGAAGCCACGATCATTCTCCTGGCGTTTCATGAATCTGACATTATCATTTGTGCACTCCCAAGCATCATCGTAACATAGATCCAACTCCTGCCACAAGGTCATCAATTCGTTGTAGTAGGAAGTTACGTTTCTATCACCTTGCTTTGCATGCCATAGTTTTGATTTTAATTCAAAAATCTGTGAAGAATTCTCCAAATCAGAATATGTTTCCTTCACAGCATCCCAAACATCTTTAGCTGTTGGTAGAAACATGAATGGCTTTCCAATTGTTGGTTCCATTGAATTCACCAGCCATGCAATAATCAGGGAATTTTCTGATTTCCAGATTTTGAAAGTTGGGTCTCCGTCTGCAGGTTTTGTAACTGCTCCTGTTAGATAACCCATCTTCCCCTTGCCTTCCAAGATTAATCGAACAGTTTGTGACCATTCTATGTAATTCTTTTCGTGTAGACGGTGAATATTCACTTGGAGTTAATTATTAGACCCCTCCGGACCATTGAATGAGATGGAAGAGTTCATATTTGAACTCACTGTACTTTCTTCAACAGCCACCGTGTCTTTACTGGTTTCACCAGTAAGAGCTGTTTTCCATGGGGTTTGGTTTGCCATAGATGATCAGAACGTAAGCTCTGATACCATGTGGAAAAACAGAGCAACAATTCTGCTCGTATATACTTTGAAATAAATATTACATATGTCTTAAATAGAAGCGTAATAAGACCTAAATCCTAGAATTAAGAAACAAGGAAAAAGGAAATAAACTAAGCAAGGAAAGATTCTATAATTTTGATAAATTCCAATTCTAATCCCTGATATCATGAGATCAGGTTTCCTAATTTTTAATTTTCCTAATTTCCTACAGCTGTTTAAAAAATACATTGTCCTTTGGATATCCTCCTGTACACTCATAATTTCATTTCTGTTGTCAATCTAAACCCTATACTAGCCTCTGTCTCGATAGTCAATTTTGTTGTGAATGTGTATATTTATAAGAGTGTTGTTCATTTACATATGAACATTAACACAAAAAAAAAGAGAGTAGTGGAAATGACAATGTTGAGATGGATGTACAATCACACTAGGAAGATAGAATAAGCAATGAATGCATTAGAAAGAAAGTGGAGGTAACTCCAATAGACGAGGAAATGAGAGAAACACTCTTAAGAAGGTTCGAACATGTGCGTACGATACCTTTAAATGCCCTAGTATGGCATGTAGAAAATAGAGAATCATTAATTCAAATTAAAAGGAAAAAGGACGTCCTAAAAACAATTGAAAAGAAACTATTAAAATAGATATGGTATACTTAGATATAAATATGACGTGTATAGAGAGAACACAATGGCGGATTATGATCCATATTGCTGAATCCACAGTGGGAGGAAGGCATAGTTGCTGTTGTTGTGTATATTTCCTCAAATTTTTTCTTGCAAAAAATAATTAAATTCTAAAAATGGAGATGATAGTATGTTTCAAGTATTATTCTAAGTGACTCTGTGCTGACATTGAGATTTTGTTTTGTTTTATATTTTTTCTACCATGTTGACATCTGGAGGCTTAATCATGTACATTGGAATCACATTTGCTTGGCTTCTATGCATTGTGAGTTAAAATTTATCCCACCATTTTTGTATATATCTATTTTGCAGGCTAAGCAACATCAGGATTATAGTTCATTATATGTGCTTTTGTCATTATAAGTGAATAATATTGACACTCACAGCAAAAATTTCCTCTCATTTTACAGTTTCTCAAGATGCCACAAGTAAGAGTTTTCCCATTTCAAGGAATGATACAACTCCTCTTGTCGTATTGATTCCTGGTTTGACAAGTGATTCTGCTTCTCCAGTGAGTTTCCAGTTTTTGCTGGCAAGCCTAATTTTATTAGTGTTTATGAAATTTAATCATTTCTCAGATTTCTAATTAGCATGAGTATCGAAGTCAATTTTTTTCCCAGATGCTAATAGGTTTGGTAAGTATGTAAGGCTTTTTTTGTAATTTCCTCATCTCCCCTCCCCCAAAAAATTTCTCAGCATGTGATGAAGACTGAGATGCTTTAAAAGTAAACCATGGTGTATTTCTATTTATGCACTTGTATATCCTGGATATGCTTATATATGCATATAGGTGATTAAGAATCATTTATGCAGTGTCTGTGTTATGATTGTGATATATAGGTTAACAATAATTCCATCTTTCTCCTCCACCAAAATTTATGCGAAAGTTAGGCATTCTTTATTGTGTCTTTGTCTGCCAGTCAGGTCAACTGCTAAGATATTCCAAATAGTATTGATGCTTTAGTTCATCTCTCTTTTTCTCTGTTGTACATCCCTGCTCTTCCTAAATTGGCTATACACAGTTCTATGTACAAATTATCCCCCGGAGACTTTTGAGAGAAGTACAAATGTAAGAAACAAACTAGAAGAATACTTGATACAACATTTCTTGTTTGGGAAAAGGCTTTCTTGTGTTTAGAAGCAAATTGAGATGACTGGTAGTTGCTTCAGTTCTACTATTAAGTTGTCCTATTTCTTGCACTTGTGTATTTTGGTTGCATAGTCCACTTTTTCTCTAACTGTTTTTGGACCTGTGATTTCTTCTTTTCATTGCTTCATTGCATAAGTGCTAACACCAACTCTATTGTAGCAATGTCCCTGTAAGGGTTGTAAGGAAATTCTAATTCTCAATCAGAGTATAGTTTGATAGTAATACCTCGTCTATGTAGAAAATGTAAATCATTCTTTAGATTCATAAACGATTGGATGGAGAGTTAATTTCAGTCGGACATAGACGGGAATAGCAAATTTAATACTATTGTGGCGCGACAGTATGTTAACTTTGACATGTAACATCCTTTTAAGAAGACGAGCGTTGTGACTTTTATGTCATTTAATGCAAAAATTGCTAAACTCTCCCATGGCTTTACGGATTTAGGAACAAGTGAATCTCAGTAATGAATTAAATAACTCACTGAAAACTACTTCTCATAAGTTATGATTTCTATATATCCTGCAAATATTTCTTCTTTTTATATTGTTTAACTCTTGTGTTATGGGGATTGCAGTATCTAAAACATCTCGCCTTCAATATAGCAAAACGTGGTTGGAATGTAGTCATCAGCAACCATCGGGGATTGGGTGGCATGTCTGTCACTGTGAGTACCTTTCTCATGTAAAATTTAGATGGTTCATTGACTACTTTACTGAAGCGAAAGCATATCATGCTAGTGGTTTTCAATAATGTTTAAACAAAAAAATGTCTATTGGAATTGGTGGTTGTGTACTTGTAAAGCACTCTTCGTAATCATAATAGATTTTTTATGTTGTGGAAAGCAATAGCATGTTCTGTTACTAATTTGCAACATATGATGGTAATAGCAACTATCAGTTTCATCTTTAGTAAGTGACCCATGCATGGGGTTGAATGCATTTTCATATGTTTGCAGAGAATTTAGCTGTAGTCCAAACTATCCTTCAAAATAATAGACTTGTCATAGGTGGAGATTTAAATGGATATGTTGGAGAGGGTGAGGAGTATGATAGGGTTCATATGGGTTATGGTTTTGCGTCGAGAAATAATGAAGTTAAAACCATTTTAGATTTTGCCGTCACTTACAATTTGGTTATAAGTAATAAGTCATAAATTGATAACTTCTTAACCAAAAAGAGTTATTGAAAGTTATATAAAGATTGTAAGGTAATATCTGGAGAAAGCTCACGATACAACATAGGGTAGTAGTTTTTAATATAAGACTTAAGAAAAAGTTATACAACATACCTAGAACTAAATGATGGGAGTTAAAGAATAAAAATAAAAGGGAAATTTTTGTAAAACCTTATTAGAAAATATTAATTGGAGAGTGGAAGAAGAAACAATTAGCACATGGCATAATGTAACTAACGAAACGAAAAGAATTGCAAAAAATATATTAGGAGAGTCATAGGGCAATAAATGGAATAAAGAATCATGGTGGTGGAATCAAGAAATTCAAGAAAAAGTAAAAACAAAAAGGAAAAGTTACAAAACATATACACTTGTAGAAATGATGAAAATATTGAAAAATATAAAATTGCTGAGGTAAAAAAAAGTTAAAAATGAGGCAAAGACAGATTTTCGAAGAATTTTTTAAAAGATTGGATATCGAGGAAGGAGAGAAGGATTTATATAAAATAGCAAAAATGAGAGAAAAGAAAACAAGAAATTTAACACAAATTGGATGTATAAAATATGAAAATGAAAATGAAAATGTTTTAGTTGATGAACAAGTAATAAAGAATCGATGGAAGAGATGCTTCTACAAATTATTTGATAAAAGCAAAGACAATGAAGTTAAATTAGGTGAGTTAGATCAATACGAGCAAAACAGAAATTTTACATGCTATCGTAAAATTCAACATTTGGAAGTAGAAAAAGCATTAAACAAACTAAAAATGGTATTGGCCCCGATGATATCCCAATTGTGGCATGGAAATGCTTTGAAAAAGTTGAGATTACATGGCTTATAAATCTATTTAATATAATTAGGAAAACTTAAAACATGTCTAATCAATAGAGAAAAAGTACATACAAAATTGTGCAAATTATAGGGATATTAAATTAATGTTTCATACTATGAAACTGTGGAAGAGACTAATAAAAATAAGGTTGAGAAGAGACACTAATATACTAAATAATCAATTTGGTTTTATGACAGGAAAGTCTACAGTGGAAGCTATACATTTAATAAAAAAATTATGTGAGCATTATAACGAGACAACACAAGATTTACATGTGGTATTTATTAATTTCGAAAAGACATATGATAGAGTCAATAGGGATATAATGTGGTGGGCATTGGAAAAAAGATGGGTAAGAGCACATATATAAGAGTTATAAAAGATATGTATAAAGGTATAACTTGTGTCAGAACGCCATTAGGAATATCGGTCAAATTGAAGACTATAGGTCTGCTTTCCTGAATACTATAGGTCTGCATTACTAAGCATTTGCAAAATGCCATTTCAGAATGTATTTTGTTTGTTTGCAAATGATATAGTTTTAACAGATGAGACGAGAGAGGGAATAAACCCTAAGTTAGAAGATTTAGGGAGATATTAGATTTGAAAGGTTTACCATAAATAGAAGTAAAACTGAAGCCACTTTAGTAATAATAGAAGTAACAGTAGGATAAATGTGAAAATTGGTGGATATGAATTAAACATGTAAAAGTTTTACATATTTAGCATCTATCATTGAAGAAAATGGAGGAAATGGTAGAAGATGTTACACATAGGATTCCAACAGGTTGGAACAAATGGAAACGTGTGTCCTCTATATGTTTTGATGGTAAGATGATGCTGAAATTGAAAGAAAAAATTGTAAAACAACCATAAAACCAGCTATGCTTTGTCGATCAAAATGTTGGGCGACTAAATATAAGCATGAGCAAAAAATGAGGGTAGCAGAAATGAGAATATTTAGATGGATATTTGGACATAATAGATTAGATAGAATAAATAATGACTAATGAATGCATTAGAAAAAAGTGGGGTAGCTCCAATAGATGAGAAATAGGGGAAGGAGGAGATTTAAAAAGTATTGGAAAGAAACGATAAAAAAGATATGATATATTTAAATATAAATGAAAACATATCTATAGATCGAATACGATGGCGAAGTATGATCCATGTAGCTGATCCCATATTGTGGTGTAAAGGCTTAGTTGTTGTTGTTGTCATGAAAGAGGTAAAAATCCAAAATAAGAAAGACTTTCAAGTTAGTGTCTAATCAGACTGAATCTTGGTCACATTTTTGTTGGTTTAAAGTTAATTTGGATGATGAAATTGTTTATCCTTCCATGTCCATTCAAAACACGGACTTGTCAAGTGAGATAGAAGAAAACAATAGTTAGGACTAAGCAAAATTTTAGAATGTTCCGCTCCTACTCATGCCCTGATACTCAAAGAGATGAAGAAATTATGTTATTCTTTTTTGGTTAGAAAAAGTTGAGGAGGAAGGTATGGTTTCCCAATTCAAAGACCTGGGGGATTAAGATATTTTATTTTCTCTCCCACAGTTCGGCTTTGATACCATATCAAAGTAGTTGGGAGGAAAACAGAGTTTATCCAAATTGGTGACTTGTATTTGTAGTTGTAATGTATGATGAACAGTGTTTAATTTTGTTTAAGACACAATAATTTATTCTCTCTCCTAGCTCTAATACAATGTGAGAGTAGTTGGCAGGAAAGCACAATTTATGTACTATGACAGTCCTTGATTTTTGTTTTCGTTTTTTCTTGAGATTATGATAAATGTGAAAGTTGGTGGACAGGAATTAATTGCATCTAAAAGTTTTAAATATCTGGGATCTATCATTGAAGAAAGTTGGGGAATTAATAAAGATATTACACATAGGATTCAAGTAGGTTAGTATAACTGGAGAAGTGTGTCCTCTATACTTTGTGATTGTAAAATATGCTGAAATTGAAGAAATTTTTTATAAAACAGTCGTAAGACTCTTATGCTTTATGGTTCAGTGTTTTGACCTACTTTCAAGCTTGGAAACTTCTGTGCTGCTTTCTTCTTGTTTTGTTGTGTGTGTGTGTGTGTGTGGGGGGGGGGGGGGGGGGGGGGGGGGGGGGGTGTTTGGTGGTTATGTAACAAGCATGAAACTTTCAAGCATTACTTGGTTAAATGGTCATGGAAGAGAAGTCAATGGGCTACTTACCCGAGGTTAAAGTGATTGGGGTAATAATTTTCCAGATTGTCAAAACAAGCCCTTGCTAATGTGATTGGGGTATTGCAATGATACACATTACAGATATAAGATGCCCTCATCATAGCCCCCCATCAAAGTATAATCCCCACATCATGCAGAGGCAACGTGGGGTTGCTCAAAGTCCAATAAGGTTGCACTTCACCAGAAACTTATCCATGTTCTAATCATTTGCCCACAAACGTTTGAGCAGAATTAACATTAGGGACAAGAATCAAGTTTGATGAAAGCTCGGTTATAAAATGATGAATTTTGTTGCAAAGACAATGTCAATCTAGATAGATCTAGCAGTACCTATTTGAGTTTCTTGCTACTAATATTTTTCTTCTGTGTCTATTTTCCGGTCATTCCCTTGTGCTTGATAGTCACGTTCTATTCGGGATTTTGACACCCATGCCACTTGCCTTGTCGGGAATTATGAGGTAATAATGCAGATCCTCTCTTTCTCTCTCTCATGCAGAATCTAAAAACAAGGGCATTCGAGGAATTCCATAAACTGCATTTTCTTTGCTGTTTCAGCGCTTTAGTTTACTGAATTCTAGGTTGTTTTAATGTATTAGGAGTATATGTAGTTGTTTTTTGGGTTTTAGGGTTAAAGGGCTGTTCCACAATTTCAGCATCTGCCTGAAAAGATGGACAGCCATATGTCCCAGGAATCCTATTGTGTCAACTGGCATAGAATCAGAATTAGGGTTTTTAGTTGAGGCGAGCATTAAGAGATGGAAGTCAATTTTGGCAGCTGCATGCGAGTTGCACCTCTTGCAAGTTGTCTTCCTGCAACTTGTTTTCTGCAATCTTGTCTGTTTTTTAGCTTAGTTTGTGTCAGCTTTCTTTAGCCATTAAGTTTGATTAATCACCAAACATTCTTAACCTTATAAGTTCTTGTGTCCTATATATGTCGAACTTGTAATAGCATTAGGGGTAGTTAAGTTGAAAGAAGCTTTCTTTTTGTTGAAGTCCTCACCTTGGGTGGTTTATCCCTTGGAACCCTAGGTGGAATTTCTAGAACTTGTACTCTTATTGTTATCCTCATCCTGCCTTCTTACTTGTTCCTCCCAAAGCTCCTACTTCTGCTCTTTCCATCTTCTGATCCGAAATAATGTCTGAATTACATATTATCTCTTCATGCTTTTTCCAATGCTGCGATCACTCACTCTCTCCTAATTTTTCTTGGTTACTTGTTAATTGCTCTATCTTGTTTCGTCAAGACTGTAGATACATATTATAGGCATTGCAGTAGTGCTTCGTCTGTTGGGCGTGTGGCTGTACCATTACTCTGCATTGGTGCTTTGGATGATCCTGTTTGCACTGCTGAAGCCATTCCATGGGATGAATGCAGGTGTCGTTAATCTTCTCATTGAACAGTTAATCCAGTGGTACCCATGTTGTTTTCTTTTGTTCCCAACAGTTTTTGGGTCTTCTCATGACAACAGATTTGAGATACTTCTCTTTTTTACAGATCCAATAATAATGTCATCCTAGCTATGACAAAGCATGGAGGACATCTGGCCTTCTTCGAAGGAATAGCTGGATCTTGCCTGTGGTACTTAGCCTCAATTCTCTGAAGTTTCCACTTCATGCTGCCACTGTTGCCTTTTTTCTTGGAAAACCAACTGCATATTGAACCTGCATAAATGTTAAGCACACAAATCAACAGAAATATGAATCAGAAATTAAGAAAAAATGTTGGAAATATGCAAAAGAGAGCACTAGCACATGCATTATACTCTTGATTGACCTCTTTACAACTGTACAATCTGTGGGTAATTGAGTTGTTAACTAAGATGTGATTTTTTCAAGCAAGCAAGATTTTATTGGCAAACACTAAAGTAGAGGAGTGGCCATTTGACATGTAATTGCTTGTGCATAACATCAATGGATTCTGACTCCTGATTCATTGATATTGCAAGTTATCAACTGCTGATGCTTTGATGTTTGCATTTTTTCACTTTTCATTCATTTCAGGTGGGTGAGGGCTAAGAATGTCAGCCAACAGAGATGCCGACTCTAAGAATGTCAAGTCTGAGGCCAACTCTAAGGATGTCAAGTCTGCACGTTCAGATATGGTCACCAAATGCTTAAGTCAGCTTTCTCAACAGAATAAGATGTCAATGTGGCTACTTGCTTATATTGCCATCTTATCAACGTGGCCACTGATGGGCATTGCTTTTAAGTTTCTATTTAGAAAGAAGCTCAACAAATTCTTGCCTGCAAATGTACACAAATGACATTTTGTAATGCCACATTTGTATTTGTACTCTATTTAATCATTTGAAATCTAAAATCTAATATATAATGTGATCTTAGTAATGGTAAACCAATTTCTTGGATAAATTTTTTAAGTTAATGATTTCAATAAGGCACTGAGGCAGTGCAAACTGTTCTAGGAAAGATATGCTGATTTGGGATCAAGGTATCCTCAATCACTAAAGTCAATAGAGATGGTGCTTTGTGGCCTACACTTTGTGAAGAACTAGTAGATATACACAGTGTAAAATTCTGTGGGTGTTGCCCAGAAAAGAAATATGTATTGAATATGCAAAATGATTATAATTGTAATATAATTAGGTTTTGAGTAAAAAATGCAAATCCCAAATTATATGTCAAGTAAAATAGGAAGTTGGTGTTGTTATCAAATGTTGTAACCTTGGACTCAATGAATATGATTACTAATTAAATTGCTAACGGGTCTAATGAATAATTTTGGGCCATAATATAATATGGTCAACTTTTCAATACCATACTTGCTAAAAATCACGAAGGTACGATCACAAGTATCAACGCATTGTTGAATAAACACAAGCACATCTTCGTTTTGAAAATCATAGTCAAGTACAAAACGATTCCAACTTTACAATAAAGTATTTTTTTCTTGCTTGATGTCATAACTTTTGCCCCCTAAAACCAAAGTAATTTGAGGAACATCTTCTCCACGAAGCAATATCTCTATAAGAAGTGACAATTTTTGAAAAGCAAAGAAGTTATGTTTACAAAAACTAAATGTCAATTTTTCAATTACATAAAAACAATACTCACCTTTATGGGTCTATTTGCCGACGTAAATTTCACATAAAAACAATACTTCAAATTCATATCATAACCAAACAATAGATGAATTAAAGATGAAATGATTTGCTAACCATTATGATCAATTTCTTTGCCTAATCAAAAGGGTTAAAAATTATCAAATATGCATGAATAGTTTTTTTAAAAAATTATTAATTATTACTAATTATAATCCTTCTGTAATTAATAAGTATAGTCAACGGAGATGTCCATGGCATAAAGTTTTGTATGTAACTGTTCCTGAGATGAACATAATCAAAATGGAATTTTTCACGACATCTTAAAAGAATATGATTTTGCAGTAAAATGATATTATCAATACAATATTTATGACATTCTTTATGAAAATATTTGTTTTGTACCAATAATAACCATTCTTTTGGACCATTGTAAATACGAATTTGTTGGTTGTCAATTAATCCAATTGCATCATATATTTTCAAATTGATTTTTCTGTGGAAAACAAAAATAAATAATAAATAAGTAATGTATCTGAACAATAAAAATGTAATATTAATATTACATATTTAATTGTATTCATGCATACAATTAGAAAACACCATGGTTTTTCATTGGTTTCAAATTCTATTTTATCAAATTGCTTTTGGAAAGAACCATAGTAAAAATAGATAGAGTTAGAGTAATATTTAAGAGAAAGTAGTCAAAATATTATTATTAATTATTTCGATGTAAAAACATAAATAAATTTAATCGTAAACATTCTTTTTTTTGGCAGAACCTCTATTGCGAGGTGGATCGCCACTCCCAATATATTAGATATCTTTTTGGGTGATGGATATATCCTAATATCACCCTTAAAAAATATGTCCCAAGTGTTTAGTTTCCATTTACAAATCTAATGGAATACTAAATAAATGGGATTAACAGGAAAATAAATGTAGAGTGCTACTTCATTTACAAGGATGTAACCAAAAGGAAAATCAGAACATACGAGATTGGAGGACTCCTCTATTAACATTTTGAGTTACATGTAGGAAAAATTCTATCTAAGTTCATATATGTGTACATCATGAAATATGTGTACATCCTGTATACCAAAATTAGCAAAAAATGTACCAGCTATGGTGCTGAGTGATGGACAAAAGACTCCCAACTAAAAAGCCAACTAGGAGTGAACTATAGAGAAAAGGAAACTTTAGAAGTGTCCACTTGGAAAAATCAATTTCAGAGATAATCACAGGACTTGCCATTATTTCTTGAAATCAGTTTTCCTTATGGGCCTGTAGAAAAATCAGTTCATTTGAGAAATTCAGCCTAACATCTGCAGCTGAAAGCCCATCAATTTCCACCAGTTTAGTCTGAAAAAACTTTTTCCAAATTTTTGATAATTCTATCCTAACATTAACAAATAGAAGGCAGTTTCCTAACAGTACATTAGTATTGAAGATGTAATCAGTTAAGCACACATATGAGATCAAATTTTGGCAAAATCCTGTCCTAACATCAGCAGACAGGGCCAGTGAAAAGAGCAGCAATTGTGGTTGCATGCATTGTATCTTATTTGTCTCTTACCATTCCATAATCCTATGTGTCTAATTTGCATGACTGTGTGCATTACCTTTGCCACTCCTTGGTGTACACTATTTTGACTATTGGTCTCCCCTTCTTATCCCCTTTCAGTATGAACTAGAGTTCTGTTGGGGCTTCCACTGAAGAGTCCAACAATAGCTCCCTTTGGTCTTTGGTAATCCATCTAGCATCTCTGTTATCATTTTTGTTGATTTTCTGGAGAGCCAAGGGACAAGCAGCCTATATGTTTTCCATTGCTATTTGTCTAAGTCTCCAGTCTATCTCTCTTTTTCCAGAAATCCTGTCGAAGAGAGCATTGGACGAGGTTTCTACCTTGTGGATTTGGATTGCTTTTTGTCTAGCTATGTGCATTCCTTTTTGAAGAGCCTGTAATTCCATCTGTACAGGACAGAGACATGATGAATCGAATAAATTAAATGCAAACATTAGGTTACCATTCCAGTCTCTTGTAATGCCTCCTCCTATTCCTCCTGTGCTTGTTATTCTGCTGTGAAGATTCAGCTTTAAATATTGTGAGTCTGGAGGAAACCATTTAAAGCATTTAATAATGGCTTTCCTTTTGTATCTTTGGCATACTCCCCAAATATCATCCCCTTCATGCACCACAAAGGGGATTTGTGGGAATTTTAGCTTCAGGAACTCGTGCATATTTGTATATATGTTGTGTATTAGTCCTTGTATGGAACAATAGTCATTGATGAAGATCATTCGATTTCTGCACCATAGACAAAAAGTTGTCTCACAAAGGTTACCAAAATATGAGAATCCTTAGAGATCTACCATTTGTGAATCACTTGAAAGAGGCTGTCCTGAACCTGAAAACAAATGTTAGCTTGTGATCTAAAAAAACTCCATATGTTCTTGATATCCCTGCAGTGAGCAAACAAATGGTTTGATGTCTCTTTGGAACTAAGGCAAAACAAACAAGGGAAAGGTCCATGAATATTGAATTTTTCCATATTATTACCCAATTAAAGTCTACCCTTTAGCAGTTTCAACATGAAAAGGATATCTTAATTGGGATGGAGGAGTCCCATATGTGCTTTACTAGGGGATGGGGATTATTTTGTCTTCTCTTGATTAGATTAAAAGCAGACTTAATGGAGAAGATTCCAGAATTTTTAGGGGACCATATTTGTATGTCCTTCAGGTTGAAGGCATTAAGCGGTTGTTGACAAATGATATCAACTATGTTAGAAAGAAGACATAGAGTTAGTTCTTCTTTTTTCCATCTATTTTCTATAATACAATCCCTAACTCTTTGCTCAGTCCTTCTATTATGCCCCTGACCTAAAATACCACTGCCTAGCCAATTATCAAACCATATTGAGCTACCCACTCCTCTTATTTGAAACCTGATGTGGTTCTCAGCTTGTTCTGCAACTGCCAACAATCTTTTCCATGTCCTAGAGTTATTTTTACGTGGTAAACAATGCCTAGGATGCATATTATGGCAGTATTTATGCTTCATGAATCTAGCCCATAAGATTTGTTGCTCCCTAAACCTCCACCATTGCTTAAAAGTGAAGGCTTTACATGTATCTCTTAATTTCCTGAATCTCAAACCCCCTTCATCCATTGGAAGACAGAGATCCTTTCACTTGATCCAATGGAATTTTTTTCTATTTTCCTCCTCTCCCCATAAGAAGTCTGAGAAAATTCCTTCTAAAGCATTTAGCACTTTCTTTGGGGGGAGGGGGGAACAGCCATGATGAGATGTGTATAGGCATAGACATGAGTGTGCTTTTGATCAAGGTTATCCTCCCCCCCTGGGCTTAGAGTTTTGGGGAGCTAAGAAGCAACTTTAAGCTTAGTTCTGAAAATTATTTCTTCAAAATCAGTTACCTTAATCCTGTCGTAATGTAGAGGCACTCCTAGGTACCTAATTGGGAAAAAGCCCATAGAAAAATTTGTAATCCTTCTAATTCTATGTCTTTTTCCCTATCTAAAGAATGGTGAGTTAAAAAGTAACTCTTCTGATGACTAATTTTTTGTTCGGAAATTTGTTCATACTGAGTCAAAATCTTCATAATTTTGGAAAGACAATTCCCATTAGCCGAGGCAAAAATGAGAATGTCATTTGCATATGACAAATGGCTAATCTTAGGGCAGTTCTTTGGCATACTAAAGTTAATCTGTGGTTTGTGCATACAAAAGTGATTGAGTTGCTAGAAATTCAGCACTAATTGCAAACAAGAAGGGTGATAAGGGGTCCCCCTGTCTGAGGCCTCTTCCCGACCTAAAGAAACCTGTAGGGGTACCATTAATGAGAATGGAGAACCAAACATTAGAGATTAGTCTCCATATCATGTCTATCCAAATTTCCCCTGCCCCAAAAGCCCTAAAGCACATTCAAAAGATAAAGCCAATTCACTCTATCATATGCCTTTTCCATATCTAATTTGATAGCTATATTTCTGTTTTTGTTTTTGCATTTTAATCTGGCTATCATCTCATTGGCCAAAAGTATGTTATCAGCTATTTGTCTTCCTTTTATAAAATCACTTTGTTTTTTTTTTCTGTACATAATTTTGTCATTAGGGGACTCAATCTCAATGCCAAAAACTTAGATATGATTTTGTTTGTGAAATTACACAAACTTATAGGCCTGAATTGTGCAAAAGTTTTTGGACCTTATGTCTTAGGAATCAGAACTATGAGTGTGGCTGTGACAGCCTTAGGAAGGTCCCCTCCATTAAAAAAGAAAAGTATAGCCTCATGTAGGTATTCTCTAATAATGTCCCAATTAGCTACAAAGAAATTTCCATTGAAACCATCAGGACCAGCTACACTATCAGCACTTATGAGCGAGATAGCCTGTTTTATTTCCTCCATAGAAGGAAAGTTTACCAACTTATGGTTATCCTCATCAGTTATAATGTTAGGAATATGGTGATCCACAGGGAAGTTTGAAGTCTGTTCATGTGAGAACAACTTCTGAAAATGTTGTGTTGCCTCTAGGCCAATTAAATCATCTTTTTCAAGTAATAAACCCTCACAGTTTTTAATTTTATGAATATAATTTATAGCTCTTCTTTGTTTTACAAAAGCCTGAAAATACTTCGATTTCTCTCTCTCTCTCCCAGCCATTTAATCCTAACTTTCTGTGCCCAGAAACTCTCTTCATTTTGCAAGGCTTGTGACATGATAATGACATAAAAATAATTTTAAAAATATTTGGCTAAAACAAACCAAAGAGCATATATGTCAAAGAATGAGTGCTGACATTTTTTTTTATATTCATTGATACACGTCCAAATGTAGCAAAGGAATAAGAGATTGGTATTTAAATAGAAGTGTAATGAATAAAATATTCTTTATCTGACCACCAAAAACTTGATTGATATTTAGCATATTTGACCACACATCTTTTTATATTTGCATGTAAACTTGTAACGATGCACTTTAATAAAGTCATATAAAGGTAAGATGTGAGAAAGATATAGCAAATATTTTAAAGCAAATTTAGCACTTTAAATAATTTTTCCTCTTAATTTTCCATCCCAGATACTTTAGCACATGTGAGAGACCTAGTGTCTTAAATCTACTTTGTGTTTTAATGATTAACAAACAATTATATATACTAATGTTTCAATAAGTTTCTTGAGATTATAGGTATGCAAATTGGAAAAGGTGAATCTTAAAGCATTGAAGATATTGAAGAAATAGAAACTAAGTAAATTAGGGTAGATTTCCAACCCAAACCCTAGTTGCACATTGACTCATAACATGTTTGTTTCATTTAAAAGTTCAAGTAAAACGAATCCAAAATGAAATTTGAAAATGTGTTTTTAGTAAACAAAGTCTTTTACAAAAGTTGTTTATCAAAATATTTCAAAAAAATAAAAATCAAATTTTGGTGAATTCGGGCGACCTCCTATTGAATTCGAACTTTCGAATATAGTTTTGTGAGTTTCTAAATTGAGTTTAAAAAATGCATTTAGACGACATCTTTGGAGTTCGGATGTCCAAACCCATCAATTTAAGGAAAACCAAATTTTTCTAGAAATGAATTCAGATGACCCCTTGGAGGTTCGAACATCCGAATTCCTAAGATTTATGAGTAACGGCTAGTTTTTTAAAAAATATTTTTCTTGTCCATTTTGCCTGACAAATCATTCATATAAATACTTTGAGCTTTCATAGTAGATTTTTAATGATCATTGAGTTATTTTTTGTCTAGCTATCTTCAAAAGAAAAAGAACAGAGTTGTGAAAAATCAAACCAAATGATCAAACTCTGAAGCTTTAATTTGTATTCATCTTCTTGAGCCAATACTTTTCTCCTTGTAAAATCGTTCTTTAAGAGGAAGAGTTGAGCGAGCTTTCATTTGTAATTATCCATCCTATTTAGGGGGAATTCAAGAATCGTAATCTTCATTTGGTAAGTTGTAATAGTTTTTCTAAGAGGGAGAGTAAAACAAATTCTTATAGCATTGGTTGCTAGTAAGATTGGTTAACCTGAAAGGTTGGTAAAGGTTTAGATCTCACCTTTGGTGAAGAGATCCTTACTTAGTGGATTGTTAAAATTCTAAACTTTAGGGTTTAGGTAGTGGATGTACAGTACTCCAAGAGGAGACTTGAACCACTATAAATGTTGTGTTCATTCATTCTTGCTTTATCTTTATGCTTGATTAATATTGATTTATGCTCTTACATTTGTGTTGATATTGAGTATTGAATTTGTGTTGGTAAAATTTATCTCTTAATCACTAGTGGTAGTGTATTAAAGTAAATTTCACATATTCCACTTAATTTTCTTGATTGATATAAAAAAAAGTCGTGTAGAACTCTTGAGAATTAAAACAAAAATTAGTAAAGATTTTTAGAGACCTAATTCAACCCCCCTCCTTCTTAGGTTGCCCTTAGGACATACAATTGGTATAAAGCCTAATATCTACACATTTAGGATTAAAATCCTTAGAGAAACGATTATGGTAACAGTAGTGTTATGTTTTTAGAAGGGTAATCAAACATGAAACTTCCTTTGTTTAATATAACCAACTATGTTTATTAGAGAGATAGAATGAAAATCTATCTTAAATGCATTAATATAGAATTATGGTACATTTTAGAAGAAGGACCTTATAGGGCCTTAATCACAATAGATGAAGAAACTATGAAGAAAACTAGGAGTGAATTAATTCAAGAAGATAGGAAAAATCTTATCCTTAATCCAAAGGCAACAAATGTCTTATATAATTCACTTGATGAAAGTGAATTTAGTAATCAAAGGGTGTAAGGATGCCTTTGAAATTTGGAAAAAACTTAGGGAAATTCATGAAGGATCCGAAAACATTAAAGAAGAAAAGAAGTCAATACTAGTAGCTTAATATGAAAGCTTTGAAATAGAAAGTCATGAGTCCATAGATTCAATGTATTGTAGGTTCAATAGTTTAATTAACAATTTATAAAATTTGGAAAAATTCTATCCTTTAGGTGAACAAAATAGAAAAATTTTAAATACATTGCCTAAGGAATGGGAATCAAAAGTCATAGCAATTGAAGAAGCCAAGAATTTAAGAGAACTACCTATTGATCAATTGATTGGTTCACTTATGTCTTTGAATTGAAAATTAGGTCTAAAATCAAGGAGAAGAAGCCAAAGGTGAAAAGAGCATCACTCTTAAATCTCACTATAATGAAAGTGATTAAGAGGAAGAGGCTTCTTACATGTGTTTCATGGGAATTGAAGACAATGAGGTAAACTCCTCTTACAACAATGATGATTATGATAATGATTATGATGATAATCATGATGATAGCTAGAATTGTATGTAGTTAGACTACTTGATGAATTGAAAAGGAGTAAGAGGTTTAAGGCAAAATTAGAGAAAGCTACAAATTGCAATCAAGATTTGATCATGAAATATGATAGGTTAGTGAATGAAAATAATCAATTGAATATTTAAAATGAAAAGCTAGCCTTGGAAAACATTAAAGTCAAGGAAGAAATTAATGACTACGATGTGGTTAAAAAAAGCATATAGATATGAAGAAAATGTTTGATGATCTTAGTATATCATAAGTTAAGTTCACTCAAGGAAGAGAAAATTTAGAGAAGCTCTTAGAAAATCAAAGGCTAGAAAATAATAGACGTGGACTAGGGTATGTACATGAAGAAGGATGATGCGTTAAAGTCGTATGCTCACCAATTTATCCCTAACACTACTGTAGTAGAGGTGAGAGGGTTTCGTTCCACAGGGAAGAATGTGTTTTCAAGAATTCAAGTTATTGCTCCAATAGTTGTCACAAAATCGAGATTACAGGAACAAGAAGTAAAAGCAACAAGAATAGTGATTAAAATGTGAAAACAAGGAGAGAGCATATGTCCTAGGGTTCTTCTCACCGGTAGTGTAATGTGTCATTAGACTAACTCGCGCAAGTGCAATTTGAAAACATGACAAAAACCAGAGGAGATCTATAGTTGCCTAGAAACCTAGCCCTGTGTCGGCATGTCCGACCGCATCCGCACTCTAAGCTTCTTTAGCATCATTCTTATTCCCATGGATGAGGCCGAAGAATGTACTGAATCCATGCCGCAGACCTCTCAATTCCCTGCGTCCTAACTACTTTAGGCCATCAACGTTCTATAAGTCTTCCCATGGCGAGGCCTGATGTAGGTTCTATAAGTTTTGCGTTAGCAATTAGACGAGGCTTTCTTCACACTTTATTTAGCAAATGTCCCGTGATCTCAAAATCAGCATGGGCGATGCATTTTTAGAAAAACGAACACACAAATCAAGTGCGAAGACTCAATTCATACTCCAGTTCTCATTCCATAAAAATTCGTAGCAATTTTTGATGAATCAAGCTACAATTCAGCATGTCAACCGCAATCAAAGTTCAATTCAACAACACCAACACAAACTCACGAAATTTAACAGGATTCATATATTAAATCAGAGTATAATTTCACTCTTTATATATTATGTCAATCGCATAGTATCGAGTCGTATAAATTATGCATTCATCCGTTTCAAACCCTAGAACATCATGAATCTAGCCATACATCACTATTTCCAACTCATATCATTAAGATGTACCAATGAAACAAAGGACAATTCATCTCCACTAATTTGGAAGAATTTACCAGTTAAATTGCTGAGAATTGTCTACTAATTCGTTAATTGAGAATCAAATTGCTTTAATAGCTCCCAAAGATCCAATCAAAATCAAAAACCATGATCAAATTCTAGTGAGAGAAATTCTTAGAGAGAAAAAGTCTAGAGAGAGAAATTCCCGCTCTTAAGTTCCAGATAAAAAATTTGGTAGAAGTCAAAAGTCTAATCCCTCTCCTAAAACTTACTCACATTAATGACAAAATCCTCTATATATAGAGGCCTAAAGCTTAATCTACATGCTAACGTAAACTAAACACTTATTTACCGAAATACCATTGTAATGAGAATTTGTCCAAAAATATGCACGTGCACACGTCTCCACATCAGCACCCAATCTAACTCTCCACGCCTTTGAGCCAGCTTGCACTATGCCTCCATAGCTTTCAGTACGTCTCCGAGCCACAAGTAATCACGCCTTCACGAACCTGCACAAATAGAAGACAATATCAGCACTTAGAAAAAAAATAGCCTTGAAATCCATCATCTACATGGCGCTGCAGCGCAGTGTAATTCTTTTCATAGCGCTGCAACGTGGCGCTGCAGGGCCATGTAAATGTGCATGGCAAGTGTGGTCAACTGAATTGGTGTGAATGTGTGCTAGTGGTGTGTATATGTGTTGTGCTTGTGTGCATGCTTGAAGTGCTTTGTGTACGCGTGCAGATGCGTAGTGCTTATGCTTTAGTGTAGTGCATGTAGTGTAGCAAAAGAGTGCACAAAGTGTAGCAAGAGTGTGCATGTATGTGCAGTGATGAGTGGCAAGTGAGTGCACTGTGTGCACGATGATTGTACAAGGTGTGTAACAAAAATGTGCAGCAAGTGTAGCAAATGTAGCTATGCCCGAGCCTAGAGGTACTGCACCGCGCACACAAGCGCAAGTGGCTAGTGCCAAACTACTGCGCTATACGTGCAGCAGTGCGTGTGCAAGAGTACCTACGCACATGCGCACGAGCGTGCGCATGTGTTGCTGCGGACAGTGCAGAGTTCGCATGCGATGCATGCGAGCCTTCTGCGGTAAGTGTGCAAAGTGTGTGCGAGGGCTTTGTGCAAGGTGTATGGCAGATGTGTGCATGGTATGCAAGACGTGTGCGACAAGTGCATGCGATGTGCAACAAATGTGTGCAAGGGTTATGCATGGTTGTGAGAGGTGTGTGCGATAAATGTGAGCAAGTGTGTGCCTAGTGTTGTGTCTTCAAGCACACTCCGTGTCTACTTACAAACATTCATGCGCATACAAGTGTACCAATAAGGGCCCTATTTTACCGAATAACACTCCACATAACTCATCACATAGACTTACAAATTAACACACAATTTTGCATAAGATGCACTTAAAACACATAAAAGTCAAGTAAATAAAGCATCTTTAAGTCAGTATGAAATTGACTTATCAATTTCTCCCACACTTAGACTTGCTTGTCCCAAGCAAAGCTTATACTCCTAACTCCTTCACTATGATTTATCACATGTATTTATCACACTGCCCCCTGTCTACCGTGTCAATCACCAAGTTCATCAAAACATTTTCCACACTAAAACTTCCTGAAGTTTTCCTTGTTCCAAACTCTCACAATCTAACACACATTATCAACGAAGGCATAACGAATAAAGACCAAAATGTCATGCGTGCAAATGTGTGCTGAGAAACACTGTCTTTATTTGCTCTCTCTATATACACACCCCTTAGCATTTTGTCTAATCATTCATTGCACAACAATCTTCTTGTTCACACACATGAACAAGCAGCACATAAGATCAATGGTGACCTAAGTGCACGTTGGTGCTTCTATGGGATATTTCCCTCTTTCTTTCATCTTGACTTTGGTGCATAAATTGCCACACTCATTAGTGCTTAGCTGCGTGGGTTTTATTGCTTTTTTGTTTTATAGCTTTTTACCCTCAATTTGCCCGGGTCTTATGGCTATTTTTTTTCTAGAATTGCTTGTTAGGGTCTTATGGCTTTTTATCCCCAGTTGCCAAAGGCTTTTTCTCCATATCCCTTCTTATGTAACCACATGTTCATATGTGTCTTCAAGGGACTATTCATGCAAGAATACCAAAACATAAGGAAGACACATAGCAAAAAGTAAACTCAATACAGATTACCTCATATGTCAATTAAGATTGTTTTACATGGCATATCTATCTTACCTTAACATCATGCCTTGGCCATCAAGATGCGCTACACTCTTCAAGCTTGGTGCCACAAAAAAAATTCGCATGCATAACATAAAAGATTAAAGTGACAAACTCCGAGTCATAACAGTGAATCGAGAAACAAGTGCTCAAACACAAGATGATATTTTATTTTTCTGTTCACTCACACCACCTACACCACTCTTTTTATTTCAACACACACTACATTACATTTCTTGAACACAAATAACCTACAAACATTTACTTAACAACTTGCAACCTACAACCTATGACCACCTGACACTTTACTGACATTTTATAGCAACTTGCCCTTCACAACACTTACTTGGCATTCTTTTTTTTACCAACCTACACCCTCAAACATAAAACTGCTGCTGTGCTATAGAGGCAATATCATCCAATTTAGTGCCAATAGTGGAAGCATGAGTAGACTAATCTTGGTGCATGTCATCCATTTTCTTGTGCATGCTCTCAAGTTGCTCATCCAATCATTGGAAATGAGTGTCCACAAAAGTTTGAAAATCTTGAAGTACGCCATTGAAAGAAGTGAAATCAAAGGGTTGAGAGTAGTGTTCTTGAGAGCCATAATGGACTGGGGGGTCAAAATTCTCCCGAGGCATGCCAGTCACTGATGTTACTCTAGCCAACTCTCTATCCAGGCGCAAATACTTCACATACAGGGAGGTGGCAATAGGAGCCCGAACCTTACGCCAATCGGTGCCCATTTCATCGTCTGCCCCTTGGGCACGGTAAAACTCTGTGATAAGTATTGGAAAATAAATTGCTGCAGTATCCTCATCTATGCCGGCCCTTATGTGTTCGACTATAATCTGTCCAACATCCAAAGTTTTTCGACTCCGAATAGCCGAGATAAGGTACAGGCGACTGTGCACAACCTCAGTAACATGCGAACTAGGCATCAGACGCGACAAAATAAACATGAGCCAAAGTTTAACATCACAACGCAGGAACTTATGAAATTATATGCTTACGCTCCCCTTGCTGATTGACAACCAATTCGGCCCCTAGATGCGCAAGATCTTCAAGCAAAGCCTAGTCTGCAGCCTCATCGTAAAAACACTGAAAAGTATCAGTTGGGTGGCCAGGCTTGCCTGGTCTATCAATATTGATCCACTTTCCTCGCACATAAACCGCCCCATCCTTGTTTGAAAACTTTGCATTGGCGTAATACTCCCACTTGAGACTAACGTTACAGAACTCAGGAGCAAGAACCAACCTCTCAGTAAACTTATGTAATTTTATTAACTTCTTGAATGGACCCTTATCGACAAGGAACGCTCGCTCCAGGTGTAGCTTCTTGACATGTACACCCTCTTCCCATATTTTCAGTGCTTCGGTATTGACAAACACCGAAATAGGCGATGCGCCCTTGCGCCCTTTCGCTTCTTAGGTACAGGTGGATTCACAGTAAATTCAGGAGGGTCCTCAAAGATAGGCAAATCTTTAGGGAAATAGTCTGTATCAGAATCAGTAGGCACTTGTTCCTTGCTTTTGCTCTTGCGAGAATTCACAACCTTTTTAGGTCCCATTTTGAATTCCCTAAAAACAAGAGGCACCAAATAAGCCTAAGAACAACACTTTGGTACATGAAACAAAACAAGTCGTCTCGCTACAAAAAAACAAACTCAAGGCAGCACCATATCACGGACAACCCGAACCAATGACATGTCACAACAAGTTGGAAAGTTCTAAAATTGTAGCACTTATCACTGAGTGATGCCCAAATACATAATCGGCAAAAAGTTCATATTAGGCATACTGAAATTTTAGCACAAACACGAACTTGTTATCTCATATGGAGCTCAGAACAAGTGGAATTTGGCAAAACTTAAAACAAAAAATTGATATCCCTAATTTAAGCTAAATGCAAAAATTTAGATCACTAAATTTGGATTCAAATTGGCCAACTTATGACTGAATTACGAGACATGGCAAACCTGGCAGAACATAAGCAAAATTTCCAGCTTCAATCATAAACTAGACACGTAAAATGACATGCTGTGCAGGCAGAATTAGCAACCACTTACAAGATAGAAGTTGTATAGCTAACTCTCAGCTAAATATAGGACTAAAAGCACTTAGTTTGGAGCTCAAATGAGCTAGTTATGGTCAAAACACCAGACTTTGCCAAAATTGGGCGAAATAACCCTGCCATCACTACCAATTTCAGCATGAACTACACGTTAACCTCCAAAATGGACTGTAATACACGCAAAATTAGCAAAAGTGTAAAACATGAACTTTACAGCTTACAGGCTTATCTAATTATCCCAATTAGAATCACCAAGTTTGGAGGTCAAATGTTCAAGTTATGTTGCATTTACTGAATAGTGGCAAAGCTGATTAAGTATGTAAGCATTAACAAATTTCCCCACACTTAGCATATTATTAAAAACTTGTAAAGCGTGGTCTAATTATTCCACTAACACGGATATGTGCCTTTAAATCTTCAACAAGAATTCAATACAATCATAGCAACTCGCAAGCTCTCCTAGAAGCATGGACAAACTCAATCTTCCAATTAAACAATAAGACAAGAGAAAAGAACCATACCTTGAGCTTGGAAGAAAAAGGAAAAGATTGAGAATAGAAATGGGAGAAAAATTTCCTTGGAGTAGTTCCACTTCAATGTCCAACTGTGAGAATGTGAGTGTCTTGCAATTTCATTATTGTTAAACATTTATAGACCTAATGAGCAAGTCTACACACTATCAGTCAAAGAATACTAAATGAGGTCAACCAATAAGAAGACAATTACAACTAATGTATGGGACCTTTCACTACATTTATGTGTGTGACCATTATTTTTGCCCAGCTACAATTTGGTAGACAAAATTCACTATTGCTCTCATTGTTACTCACTTGACACAAGTGGCCACACAATTCAGCTTTTGCTTTTTTTTTCACTTCATGGGGTTTCCCATCAAAGGCTCACTATTTTGTTTCAGCTTTTTTAGTCGATTAATTCATACTCAGAAGAGGTAGTTCCATGATTATAAACTCCATGTATGTGTGTGTTACCAGAAATCTTACCATACAATCATTAAAGCCCAATCCGCCCCACTGTGCACTCGTGCATCTGCAGTAAATCAATGACATCTCTGTAAGTCTGCAATTTGAAACGACAACACAACAAAATATTAAAATAAAGAACGAACAATGCAAAACTAAGATTATCAAAGAATAACAAGAAAAATAACAAAATGAAGTAAAGTAAGTGAAGTCCTGCTGGGTTGCCTCCTAGGGGCGCTTGTTTTAACGCCGACAGCCCGACAAGTTGCATGGCAATGCTAACTTATAGGGTCATCCACAACAAAATATTTTAGGGTTATTAAAAAGCACAAGAACATCCTATCTATGGTCATGCAAAACAAGGGTAAATAACATAACTCATGCCCCCTCTATGTGGTAAGTGGCAAGGAATGATTTAGGCATTTACCTACTTAGATATTAACTAATTTGCTAAACCCTCCAATGTGATAAGAGGCTAGGTTTAATTCCTTAATTACACTAGAATCTAATGCAACTACCAACAAACAAACTCTCAAATCCAACCGCTCCTATGTGGTAGGATGAATCCAAATTTGCCGAATGACTCATAATGGCGAACCAAGTCACGCTAATGCTAAACTAATCCCCCCAAACTCCCCCTATATGGCAAGAGGCAAGAGCTAATGTAAAATTAGCCTAACAAATTCAAAACCAACCCACAAGAGATTCCAAACAACCTACTCTAATCCTCCTAAGTGGTAAGAGGCAATGTTAAAGCAAGTTATCTCTAGTAATTTACTGCACTATAAAAATATACTCATCATAAATAATTCGTGCGCCAAATCATGCATAATTATGAAGAACACAATAAAACTCATTTACCCAAGACCATTATATAGAATATTAAACCTATAAATTAAGCACAAAAACCCTTATTCACAATCTCGGGAGCACAATAGATTTAGCCAAACATGGCTAAACCGAACATCATAGATTTAACAATAATACAATTAATTGAAAACATAGCTTGAAAATAAAGGTAAACCTTGAATTGTAAAATTCTCGGAAGCAATTTTTAACTCAAAATCAATAAATTCAATAAAAAATGTTCCAATTCGGTATAACTGCAATTCCCCGTACAATAGCCAAAGAAAAAAACCCTAGCTATTACAAAGAGAAACCCTTGCTTAATACTTTCAAAATTGTCAACCCCTATTACGTATGAAAACCTTGCCCTATTTATAGTGATTCTATAAAAATATTCGCAAATAAAAATATTCACAAATAAATTCTCAAAACGGGCCAAAAACATAATTTTTCAAAATTAATTCGGAAGTCTTTGTCGATCTCAACGTCACGACGTGACGTGGCAACATTCACCCACGTCGTGACATGGGAGACCCCATACGTCATGACGTTGCACACTAGAATCTGCCACAAGGAAAAAAATGAATTTTTAAATCATTTTTTAAATCTTTTTTAAATGCTCGTAAACAATTCTTAGCACTTACAAGTGCCGCGACGTGGGACTTCTCGACGTGGAGCAAAACTCCACTAATGTCACGAAATTTCTTCAACTTTTCCTTCACTTTGCACCCGATTTGGCTTTTGTATGACTTTTCTCCTCCAAACATACACCAAGGTCGACAAACCTACAAATAAGACACTAAAAAGAATTAAATAAAACAATAACGACTAAAGAATTAAGTGCAAAACACTAAATAAAAGGTGAATAAATTCACCTTATCAATTTCCCCCACACTAAACCTTTGTTCGTCCCCGAACAAAACAAATCAAACCAAACCACAACAATTCTAAAACAAAATCCTAACACAAATATTCACAAAAACAAACAACATGCGTCCAATTCCATCAATTTGATCTAAACGTAAATGTCATGTAAATACCACATAATCTCATATATTCAAATGTCAAGTACATGTAATATACATCTCATGAAATCATAAAAGTTCAATAATGTACTTATTTAGATACGTTGAGCCAATCAAGTGTGCGTGTGATAGGTTCCACCTCAATTCATAACTCACATACAACCACGTAATAAATTAGGGTCCCAACAACTAAGTTTTCGTTTACACTTATCCCCACTAAACATATTAATAATTCATTATTCAACTCATATTAATGAGGATACGCTCACAAAACCTTTGGGTTCATAAATAACACTCGTTCTCCCAAACTGTCACAAATCAAAAGATATTTCACAAGAAAACCCGTGACATCCAATTGGAGTACTGTCTCACCTTCAGGTTTTAGACCCATTCCCACTCATGCAAGTTCTCTATTAACTTTTTGTTTACGAGCAGTCTCACAGAGGAGTGGCAATACAAAGCCAGAGTCTTATAGCTTCTAGTCTCCATTACAATCCATATGAGTTCTGTTAGGATTATTACTAAAAGCAATATCATAGAGGAATGATAGTATGAGCATAACAATCTTAACAATGCAAAAGCATTAAGTGCAACAAATTATGCAAGCACATTTATTAATGAACAAACTTTAACCGAGTTATATAAGTTTCAACTAAACAAAGCGTTAAAGACACACCAACATACTTAATGATTACAAACTCGTCAATCCCCTTTGTAGTTCCTCTAAGTGCATAAAAATGATTGACTAAAAATGCTAAACTTTCTATCAAAGACACGACTCCCTCTAAATAGCATATTATTTTCCTATCCCACATCGAATCTTTTGATAAAAATGCAATCATCGGCAATATGACACTCATCACAACTAGATAAAAAACCTCAAAAATTAGACACAAACATCTCTTCACCTAAAAATCATGGGTTAAATACGAAAAGAATCGTCATTATCAAATTTCATAATTACGAGCTAAGCTTTTTGCAAGGGACTAACTACTACAAATTGGACAACAATAAACTGAAATCCTAATTCCATTAACTTAAATTGTATGATTAATGCGCAAATTGACTAATACAATACTCCTAAACCACAGAAACAAAAATAAAACAACATAACAAGAACAAAACTAAAACAAAAAAACACGAAAAACAAAATCCAAAATAAAAAACAACAACTAAAAACCAACGACAAAAACAAATAAAATAGGAAAAATAGGACTATCATATCTCCCCCCACACTTAAACTTCACATTATCCTCAATGTGGGAAAGGAAGAACGCCACCTACTCCTATTGCATTTCGTCGCGCTGCATTGGCTGGGAACTAGATCTTTCTTCTCGAGAAATCTGCTATTGGCGACTCATCTATTGAACTATATCAGAGATTTAGCTCATGTGATTGGATAAATTGGCATATACCACTTCCATCTGGTCAAAATGCATATCAAAATGAGTCGTCTGGCACATCAACTGCATCTCCAACTCATCCAGGTGATTGTGCAAGCCAGAAAAAGTATATAGACATCGTGGCGGTGGTGGCAATAGAGGCGACTCCTCGTCATTTACCTGTTCTTGCTATGGCTTGGGCTTGGGTACCGGTCCTTGACCCAATCGCTCAAATGAACTGGGCTTGTATGAGACATATATAGCATGGGTGATGGCCTCGCAGAGACCACATAACTCGTCCATAGCCATGGCTTGCACACCAGCTACATAGCACATTGCCATAATCACCGACGAATAATAGAGGCTTGTGCAGACGAAACGCCCTGCCTTCTTAATTCTATGTCTATAGGCTCACCAACATCGATGGACAAACCCGTCTGAATAGCATAATTGAGCACTGCCTTGTCACTGCCGCTAGATGCCTGATGGATTACGGGAATGAGCTTCCCAATAATGAAGTAATGTAATGCCTTGGTAATCCTTGTCATCTGAGTAAGCTTAAGTTCGATGATCTGAAATGACGCAATAATCGTGGCAAGAGGACAAGCGGTAATGATGGAGTAAACATTTGAAACTAAAAATTGTCGTCCCACCAAAACAAGGTAACCACTATCCACAATGTCTGGAAGACCATAGTATTCATTGAACATGGTACAGCTGACTGGAACATCCACGCCGCATATGCAAAGTATACCCTCCCTTATGAATGGATAGTTTGTGTAAAATTCATGAACTATTGTAGCGTTATCTCCAACAGGCAGGCGACAGAGTTGGTGTCAATGACGAGTGCGTATCTGATTAGCGATTGGCATAGCTGTCACCTCAATGCCACGTTCCTTCACCATGACTTTGTGTGCTAGCTTCTCATTGTGGAAAATCTCCTCCTTCTGACACATAAATCAGAAATTGTCAAAGCTTGTCGGATTCTGCAGGAGAGGTGATGGAGATGGTGGTGGTGGTGCTATGCCAAAAGCTGTGCGTGAACGCTTTGGTTGACTTGCCAAATCTGTGAAGTGAAAATAAAACTATGAATAACAAAATATGGCAAAAGATACAAGGTAATGAGAAATTCAAAGATGAAGATAGAGATGTGTATTCAACAACTTAAACTAAAACATAATTTCACATTTATAGAATCCACAACAATGCAATACATCAACTTCCCCACACTTATACAATATTATCTCAACAAAACTATACCACTTAAACGAGATCAAGAGCTAAAAAAATACACAATGACACAATCCTAGATCATAAACCTTATAAGAAGATTCAATCTAATCCTCTAACAATCAAAACCTATGTTACTATAGGATCGACTCAAATCACAACTTTACTCACAAAAGGTAGAACTAGGAAGGAACATTATTATAACAACATTAGGTTGTTAAAATACATTGATTAACCTAAAATCGTGGCTTTAACAATATAAAAACAATTTCCAACCAGCATTAATTTTTGAACACATTGGACGTAATTGAAGTGTCAATCATATATTGAACCTCTCTACAACCATAATCCATGATTCAAAACTTCAAAATTCAACATGATACTATAAAGGCATTTTGGCAAACACATGATTGCATTAGTACTTCAAGCCCAATGTAACTAAGTACTAGAGTAAATTAACCAACAAAACCACAACAATTGTTTCCATCATGTTATCACTACCGAAATCGACATCATAATCAACATCAAATATGACAATAATCCAATGATATTGATAATGGGCATCACTAGTCAATAATAATTCAAAAGTACAAAACAAATCTTGTGAAATTAAGTAACTCGCCACAAATTTGCCAAATAGTGTCAACATATGATTTAGAATACAATTAATCACGAGAACTCAACTAAATTGAAGCAAAAATTCCAAAATTACCTCTTAAGACCAAAACCAAACTTCAAAATTTGATTGTGTTTTGATGGAACTAAGGACATCTACATTTCCACAAAGCCTCCTAGAACGAATTTCAAGCACCCAATTGCAACGCATTTCACTAGAAATCCGAATTGAGAAAGTTAAAATTTTTGAAAAACTTTTGAAAAATTAAGAATTTTGGGTTGTTTAGTTGGTGGATTTGTGAGTATATGGTGTTAAAAAAATCCTACAACAACCTAGAACACAAGTATGGATTAAATTAGTGAAGAAAACTAAAGAGGTGAAGATCAAGTTGAGAGAATTTGTGGTTTTGGGAAAAATTTTGTATGAAACGAGGGCATTCTGCCCAAGTTTAAAACTTGATTTTTCCCGACATCTCGAAAAGGAAACGTCCGCACATCGCGACATGGGAAAACCTATTTTTTTTTATTTACCGCTTATCTAGACGTCACTACATGAGACTTTAAACGTCACAACGTGGGTACACATTTCAACGTCAAGGCCTCTTGACGTCGTGACGTGGCTCACTATTTTGCGAATTAAAACTTCGTATTTTTTGAATGTCGCGATATGGGAAGACCCTGACGTCACAATGTCAGTGAATTCTGCACACTCGCAAGCCTTTTTATCACCAAAACGTCCCATGTTTTTCATCCTCCAACCTACAAAACAAAATTTGCAAATAATTAATCTTTAGTTAATGGAAATTTAGCCTAAAGTCAAACTAAAAACATAACATAACAAATTAAACATAAAGACATAAAATATAAACTTGGATTGCCTCCCAAGAAGTGCTTTATTTATCATCTAAAGCTTGACGCCTTTTTCTTATTCTTTCCTCGGTGACTTTTCAAGAGTCACCTTTTCAGCATCTCTTGGAACCTTTTCTCCTTAAGACAGGTAAATCTTCAACCTATGGCCATTGACTATGAAGACATTTCATGTTCTCTCATTGAGTAGCTCAAGTGTACCAAATGGGAACACCGTCTTCACCTTATAAGAATCATACCATCTCAACTTGAGCTTCCATGGGAAAAATCACAACTTAGAGTTATAAAGTAAAACCAGCTGCCCGGGCTCAAACTGTTTATGTAAGATGTGTTTATCATGCCAATTCTTGGTTATCTCTTTATAGAGAGATGCACTTTGGTATGTATCAAACCTAAACTCGTCCAAATAATTGAATTCCAACAATCTTCACTTAGCTTCCTTTCAATAGTCCATTTTCAACTCCTTTAAGGCCCAGAGAGTTTTGTACTTGAGCTCAATCAGTAAATGACAAGCCTTACCAAATACCATCCGATATGGAGATGTGCCAATAGGGGTTTTGAAAGTTGTGCGGTAGGCCCATAAAGAGTCATCTAATTTTATGGCCCAATCTTTTTGAGATGGTTTCACAACATTTTTCAGAATCCTCTTGATTTTTCGATTTGATACCTTAACTTGACCACTTATTTGGGGGTGGTAAGGGGTTGTCACCTTGTGCCGAACTCCATATTTTCGCAATAAGGATCAAAAAGCCTTGTTGCAAAAATGAGAGCCTTCATCATTGATTATTGTCTTTGGGGTTCCATAACGTGTGAAAATGTACTTCTTGATGAATCCTACAACACTTTTCCATCATTGGTTGGCAATACAATGGCTTCAATCTATTTGGAGACATAATCTACTGCTACAAGAATATAAGAGTTAACATTAGATTTTGGGAATAGTCCCATGAAGTCTATGCCCCATACATCGAAGATTTCCATCTCCATAATGTTGTTCAATGGCATCTTATTTCTCCTTGAAATATTTCCCAATATTTGGCATTAATTACATTGTTTGATCCACTATTGAGTGTCATAGAATAATTTTGGCCGATAATACCCCGACTGTAAAACTTTATAAGCTGTCATTTATCCTCCAAAATGCCCTCCATAGTTAGATTCATGACATGAATGAAGAATGGCTTTTTGATTCTCCTCAGGAATACATCTTCTTATGGCTTGGTCACTGCATACTTTGAAGAGATAAGACTTATCCCAATAGTAGTAGCTTGCATCATGGATGAGTCTTTTCTATTGCTGGATAAAAAAATTAGGAGAGACTCGTTGTGAAACCACATAATTAGCAATATCAGCATACTATGGTGCTGTATCCACTTCTTCTACTTGGAATAACTGCTCGTCAGGGAAGATTTCTTGAATTTGTAAATTAATTTCCTCTTCCAAATGCTCATGCTTTTCCAATCGAGAATGGTGATCTGCGACATAATTTTCAGCTCCCTTTTTATCACGGATTTCTAAGTCTAACTCTTGGAGAAGAAAAACCCACTGTATTAAAATTGGTTTTGCATTCTTCATGGCCATAAAGTAATGGATTGTTGCATGATCTGTGTAAATAATCACCTTGACTCCCAACAAATAATAATGGAACCTATCCACAGCAAAGACGACTACCAACATCTTCTTTTCTGTTGTAGTGTAATTACACTGAGCTACATCAAGTAAACAGTTGGCATAATGGATAGTGTGAAAAATCCTATTTGTCATTTGACCAAGAACTACCCTTACAGCAAAATCACTAGCATCATACATAATCTCGAAGGGGACTCCCCAGTCGGGTGGTTAATTACCGGAGCTGCTACAAGTTGGCCCTTAAGAAAATTGAATATTGTCTTGCAGTCATTGTTAAAATTAAATATAGCATCCTTCTCTAAACGATAGCATAAGAGTTTGGTGATCTTGGAGAAATCTCGGATGAATCGCTGGTAAAACTCGGCATCGCCCAAACAACTTCTGACTTCCTTGACATTAATCGAATAAGAAAGCTTTTCAATAAGCTCCAATTTAGCCTTGTCAACCTCCATGCCCTTAATTGAGATCTTGTGGCCTAGGACAATACCTTATTGTACCATGAATTGGCACTTCTTCTAATTTCAGACCAGATTTATCTCCACACAGCTTTCAAGTACTTTAGCAAGATTATCCAAGCATCGATCAAAAGAGTGACCAAAAACTGAGAAATCATCCATTGATACCTCAATAATGTCTTCCACCATGTCATGGCAAATAGACATCATACACCTTCCAAATATGGCGGGTGCGTTGCATAAACCGAAAAACATTCTCTTAAATGTAAAGGTGCCAAAAGGACAAGTAAATGTAGTATTGTCCCTCCCCTTCAGGTTAATGGTTATCTAATTATATCCGGAATACCAGTCCAAGAAACAATCGAAGAGATAGCCAGCGATCTTGTACAACACTTGATCCAAGAATAGTAGAGGAAAATGATCTTTGCGGGTTGCCTTGTTAAGCTTACGATAATCAATACAAACTCGCCATGCATTAATAATACGAGTTGCTAACAACTTGTCATTGTTCGTCTTGACCACTGTCACCTCACTCTTCTTTGTTACACATTAGATTGGACTTACCCATTCAATGTCAAATATAGCATAAATCATCCCAAAGTTCAGTAGCTTGATCTCCTCCTTTTTTACCATCTCCATTATTGCCAGATTCAACCGACGTTGTCTATCTCACACCGGAACTACATCATCTTCCAAGAGAATCTTGTGCATACAAATAGATGGAGTAATTCCCTTAATGTTAGCAATAGTCCACCCAATTGCTCATTGATACATTTTCAGCACCTAAATGAGCTTCTCTTCTTGCCATGGTTCTAATGTGGCTGAAATTACCACAGGTAAAGTGTTGTCCCCCAAATGCATATTTGAGAGGTGACGGTAGTGGTTTAAGCTCTAATTGTGGTGGCTCTTTGGCTGAAGGTTTCAGTCTATTTTCTCTACAATTGAGAACTTCAATTGGCCTCACCGTAGTGGACTCCTCAAAAACATCATCTATCAGTTCATAAATGGAAGAATTTAAAACAACATATTCAATCATATCTTGTAACGCTAATGCAATATTCTTATCAATATTAAATAGCTCAGAATTAGATAAATGCATTAAAAAGTCATTCTCATTAACACTAAATGTTGTCATGGGATTGCATGGAATAACTGATGATTCTGTAACATCCATAAAAAAATAAGTATTAATATCATGAGGATACTTCATAGCATAATTAACATTAGATATTACCTCTTCGCCATTGACACAAAAAGTGATTGTCTTACTGCGCATGCCAATTAAAGCATTTCTCGTAGCCAAGAAAGATCTTTCAAAGATAATAGGAACCTCCTCATCCTTCTCTATGTCCAAGATAATGAAGTCTACCGGAATTGTGAACCTATCCACACCTACCAGTACATCCTCAATAATGCCCATAAGAGTAACAATAGATCGATCAGCCAATTTGAGAGTAATTTATACCTGTTTGACTTGCTCACCCAATCCCACACTGATGGTGATAGAATAGGGCATTAAATTAATACCAAAAAATCACATAATGCCTTGGCAAAATATCTCGAGCCAATCCTGCATGGAAATGTGCAACTTCCTAGATCTTTAAACTTAGGAAGGAGATTCAACTTCATTAAGTGCTGCCTAACTTCATTTAATTGGACTACCTCCTCACACTGTAAAATCTGCTCCTTGTTTGAAATAAAATCTTTCAAAAATTTTGTGTAAGTTGGCACTATCCTTACCAAATCTAACAAAGGAATTTCTATGTTGAGCTTCTTAACCATCTTAGCAATTTTGCTCAACTGAATTTTTTTCTTTGCTGGCTGTACCCTTTGAGGAAAAGGTAATGGTGGGACATATTCCTGAAAGTTAAAACCACTTGGTGGATTTTTCTTCCTCTCTTTTCCTACACTTTCTTCCTTATGTTCTGCTTGCTTTGGAATATCATCTGCATTCGACTGAACCTTGATAGAAACTTGATCATCCATTGAAGAATCTTCCTCGAAAATGACCACAGGTTGCAATTCCTTACCACTTCGAAGTGTCACAGCATGGCATTGTTCATTTCCCTTTGGGTTGAGAAAAGTATCACTCAGTAAAGTCCCTGTGGTCTATTATGCACTTCATTTACCATTTGGCATATGTGAGCCTTCAGATTTTTAAGGATAGCACTGTACTTCCTTAATATACTGCCTTGAATCTCCATTGTTTTCTCCACATTAGCTACTCGTTGTTGACATTTTGCAAATAACTTGTCCATATTGGCTCCCAACACTGTTATCACATCATCTATTGTTGCTTGTTGATTTCCATTCTGTGTGTTTTGTTACTTACCAAAACCCGGTGGATAAGTTGGTCTTGATGCATTATGCTGTTGACAATTATATCCCCCTTGATACCACTAATTACTACTCGGTGCCTTCCATGAATTTGAATTTGAATTTTGACTGTAGTTGGCATATTGGACTGGCTCGTTAGTGACATGAAGACATTCATCCATATGATGTGCCCCTTGACATAAACCACAAGATGGTGTGGTTTTGGTTCCTAAAGACGCCTAGATGTTCACCAATGTAATCTGCATGGTTTCTATTTGTGTCTCTAAGTTAGCTGTTTTATCCAGTTCTAGCATACCAATTTACCTTCTTCCTTGGTTACTCCTTGCAGCCGGCAACATAAGTTAATTACTTACTATGCGTTCGAAAACCTCTTCAACTTCTTTTAGTGATTTATCCCGTAAATTTCCCCCAGCTATGAGATTAACCAAATGCATATTATCCCAATTAAGTCCATTGCAAAAAAAAAAAAATTCTTCTCTCGCCTCGGCTCCAACCCACTATTTTGGCACTTATGAAACAAATCACGAAACTTATCCCAAGTTTCTATAAACAACTCGTATCACCTTGATGAAACTGCATGAAGTCCATCTGGATCTTATCCATTCGGGATGGAGAAAAGTATTTGGTCATGAATCTCTTTACAACTTCATCAAAAGTTTCAATCGGCCCCCCATTAATAGAGTTATACCAACTCTCAGCTGCCCATTGAAGAATGAAGGAAACAACATTCTTTTCAAAACGTCATGAGGGATATGGTTAAGATTTCACATATTACACAATTTAAAGAATTACCTTAAATGTGTATATGGGTCTTCAGAATTCAACCAGTGGAAGATCTGCCCATGCTGAACTAAAGTGATCAAAGCCGGCGGAACAGTATCAATATAAGTCTTATCTAAGTTGTCCATATTAGGCTCATAATAATCACCATAGTGATACCGTGGTGTCACTGGTTGTGCTAGTGGAATAACCGGAGGATCCCCTTGAGAAATAACAACATTCGGTGGATTCCTTGGATCAGCCATCGCCTCAAATTCTAACTTCTACTCTGCACGCAAAGTCTTTGCAAGTTCAAGGTTCAATTAATATTCCGCTTTTCTAAAAGATCTTGTCCTGAGAATACAATCTGTCTACCCTCAACAAGTACTCCTTTAAAGAATTATAAGGAAAAGTGAAAATCACAGAAAAATGATTAAGCAAGAGTATTAAAATTGTCTAAATATGAAAAAATAAAAAAAATAGAATAAAATTTCAACACGGCTACTCTTCTCAGGAACGACACCAAAATTTGATAGGACGTAAATATATGTGTAAAATATGCTCGTAGTTGCTATCTAACTCTAATCAATGATAATGCTAAACAACCCCATAATATGGTGATAGTACAGCAAGTTCAAACCCACAGGGAAAGGATAATGTTGAAATTCTATGGAAAATATTTTTGGATTTTTATAATTATCAAACTAAAGACATTAATGTAAAAGACAAAACACAATAAACAAAATGATGGCTTCGATTTAAAGTATCGATTAAGCAAATATACTCCGGAGATTATATTTTAGGTCATTAAAAAGTACAAGCACATCCTATCTCTGGTCATGTAAAATAAGGGTAAATAAAATAACTCATGCCCCCTAAGTGGTAAGAGGCAAGGAATGATTTAGTCATTTACCTATTTAGATATTAACTAATTTGATAAACCCTCCTATGTGGTAAGAGGCAAGGTTTACTTCCTTCATTAACTTGGAATCTAATGCAACTACCAACAAACAAACTCTCAAATTCAACCGCTCCAATGTGGTAAAGGCAACGGCGAACCAAATCACGCTAATGCTACACTAATCCCCCAAACTTTCTCTAAGTGGTAAGAGGCAAGAGCTAAGGTAAAATTAACCTAACAAACTCACAACCAACCCACAAGAGATTCCAAACAACCTACTTCAATCCCCTTACGTGGTAAGAGGCAAGATTAAAGCAAGTTATCTCTAGTAATTTATTGCACTATAAAAGTATATTTATGATACATAATTCCTGCGCCAAATCATACATAATTATGAAGAACACAAAAAAAACTCATTTACCCAAGACCATTAAATAGAATATAAAACCTGTAAATTAAGCACAAAACCCCTTATTTATAATTCCAGGAGCACAATAGATTTAGTCGAACATGGCTAAATTGAACATCATAGATTTAACAATAAAGCATATAATTGAAAATATAGCTTGAAAAGAAAGATAAAACCTTGAATTGTAAAATCCTCGGAAGAAATCTTTAACTTAAAACCAATGAATTCATTAACGAATGTTCTAATTCTGTATAGCTACAATTTCCCGTACAATATCCAAAGAAGAAACCCTGGCTATTACAAAGAGAAACTCTTTCTTAATACTTTTAAAATTGTCACCTCCTATTACGTATGAAAGCCTTGCCATATTTATAGTGATTCTATAAAAATATTCGCAAATAAAGCCTCCACGAAATCCTTGTCAGATAGAAAATCTCAAAATGGGCCAAAAAAATTTTTCAAAATTAATTCAAAAGTCTTCGTCAATCTCGACGTTGCGACGTGCAGGGTCGCACGTCGCGACGTCCACCTATGTCACGACATAGGAGACCCCCGACATCGTGACTTTCACACTGGAATCTGCCACAAGAAAAAAATTGAATTTTTAAATCAATTTTTTAATTCTTTTTCCTCCACATCGCGACGTGCAAGTGAAAACATCGTGACGTCCACCCACATCGCACCGTGGAGCGAAACTTCACTAATGTTACAAAATTTCTTTAGATTTTCCTTCACTTTGCACCCGATTTGGCTTTCGTATGACTTTTCTCCTCCAAACATGCACCATGGTTGATAAACCTACAAATAAGACAATAAAACAAATTAACTAAAACAAGAACAACTAATGAATTAAGTACAAAACACTAAATAAAAGGTGAATAAATTCACCTTATCAAAACCCTAAAAATAAAAAGGTCTCGATACTAGATGTCGCGACGTGCAAAATATCCACATCGCAATGTGGCTTGCTGTCCACATCTTCTTCTACAACATGTCGCTCGATGTGGTTTGCTATCCACGTTGTCTTCTACAATTCCATGCTTTAACGTGAATGACTCATTCTCCACAATCGGTGCGAACACCTTGGACATTCTGGAACATGGAATCCTATGTGATTTCGTATCAACCCCTCCCACACTTGAAAAATATTTAACCTCGAATATTGTTCGTGGATAACAAGATAACACCTTGCAAAACTTGTAAAATCTTTATAACAAAAAGACAAAATATATAGAATGTCACACTCAAAAGTTTGCTTCTCTTTGCCTTTTTCTACAAACCTCACCTCAAACCTTTTTTCATACAAAACATTACTCAATTATTTTTATTGCTTCTCATGATGTACATCAAATTTATCCATTAAATTACAATTATTTAAAGCAGTACAAGAAATTAAATCTTCACAAGATGATTCTTCAAGAGTAGTAATTGGATCTACCACTTTCTCTTGAGTGTTTTTCATTGATAACAGTGCTTCATCCATTAAAGGATCTCCAGGCACCAAAACAGAATCATCATCATCATTATTAATTGGTGTGATGCTTGTGTTGACCGCATATTTAACCAAAGCCTTTATCCTAATGATAGACACAAAATATACCAATTATCTTATAGTCTTTTGTGGATTTAATTGAATAAAATATGTGCTTAATTGAGAATATCTTGCAAGTTTGGAAGATTAGAGTTGTGAAGCGGTAAAAAGGGAAGACTATCAATTTTGAAGTTTTTTGGACTATTTTGGCGTGAATAGGAGCGAATATGGAAGAAGATGCATCTTTGCTATGGAATTTGGAAAAAACCAAGATTTTGGAGATTAAAAAATTCCTTTCCCTTGCAAATTTGGAAGAAAAGTTAGATTAGAATACTGGTTTGCATGCCCAAAGTTTGAGCCGTATGTGGCATATATATTTGGAAACAAAAGAGTTTACTTCTTTGAGTTGTTTTAGGAAGTCTTTAGTTAATAGGATTACTTTCTTAGGAAGTTACATATCTTTTCCTATAAAAGGAGATCAAGGTAGCTAGGTCAGAACACACCAACACACCGCCCTTTTACACCTTTAACTGTTTCTTCTTCATCAGATTTCTTAGTTCGTGAATTGTTGCAGAGTTGGCCGTCGTATGCCTATACATGGTTTAATTCCATACAAGCATATTTTATATCAATTGTTCTTATTTTCTTTTATCTTTGATTTAGTTATTTTTAATTATGTTTAGTGAGTAGTTTACTTTTTCGGCATTAAGGTAAAAAAGCACTAATTGATTAGTAATTGTGAGACTAAATTGTTTATATTAAATTGGTATTTATGAGTTCCGAAAGTTCTTCGACCATAACAATAATTATCTAGATTTCTTAAAGTATGATCAACTTTGATTAATTTAGGTAGAGCCAATTAATCTCCTATTATTTCATTGGATCTAGTCGATAGGATTAATTAGTGGCGAAGCTGCTGTCTCGATAGATGGGAATATTAGGTTAATAAATTGTGACATGTTGATACTATTTGTAATTTATTAGAGTCAGGTTTCTCTATGTCTTTAATGTTATCTTAACATTGAATTTGCAGTTGGCTAATTCCAACTTGGTGGTGTTAGGGTTAGAGAAATATTTGATTAAGCTGATTCTTGTCAATTATTGACAAATTAAGGAGAAATTGGGCTATGGACAAAGCTAATTCTCAGTAGCCTAGAACTGACTAATTTATATGTATTAATTTATCCTTGTGTCAATGAATGATAAATAATTGATTAGTATGGAATTACTTGCCTACAAGATCTTTTGTAATTGATTAATTTCCTATTTTGTTATTTATTATTTTTGTCAATTTATTTTCTAGTTCTAATTCTTTAATAAAAAATAAATCTTTGTGGCTTTACTTCAAATTAACTAATTGAGATAAGAACTGAAAACTACATGTTTAGAGAACATCAAGAAGGAATGCACTTAGACATTGTTAAGCGTAGCATAACATCTCAACTCACGCATTACAGTGTATAGTTTTCATCATTCTTGTACATACAATTCACAGGTTGTTTGAGCATTAAATATAACATAATAAAAATAAAGGCATTCCAATAACGAACTACTTACATAGAAGCATTTTATCTAACATCTGGTGCTCAAAGCATGCTTGTGATGGTTTGAAAAATATATGTACACAAATCACCCAACTAGAACTTATTAATATCAAATTAATCAATAATAGTTCAACAAAATATTTCCCATAGAAATAAAAGTCCAATGAAAAACAAAGGAATAAATCCTACCTTATGATTTTAGGGATTTGAGTGAATGATGGCTTGTGGTGGAGTCATGTTGCTACATGAATGTATTGTGGATGTGTGTGGGTTGGTACTTATGTTGTGCAACAAGGGTGAAGAGTTGGTGAGGTGTGCTAACAAGTACCGCACCATGACTATGCGTCATAGTGATGTATAGTGTAACATAAATGAATCACCCATGTAAAATTGAGCACTAGACATGCAACGTACGTGTGGTGTGTAGTGGCACTCTAATCCCTATTACATGAACCCTTAGTACACACCCTATACTTAGTTCTATGAATTACTTATTGCCAAGACAACATATATCACCCACCATGAGCACACACACTCTAGTCAAGGACATTGCCCTGCATGTATTCTGAATCACTCTGAAATTCTATTTTCACTTGATACCCAAATTATCCCTTTTATTCTAAAAAATTATTCATACATACTCTAGAAGCCACATTCATTCTCATTCGAAAGAGAGAGAAGAAAATATTTACCTTCTTTTTTGTTCTCCAATGAATGTGAAGAGTGTTTGATCTCAAAATGTAATTTTGGGTTCCTTGTGATTGCCTTGAAAAGAGGTGAACTTGTGCTTGGGTGAAATATGTAGTGTATATATTCTAAGTGTGTGGAACATACCTAGTGTGCATGTGTGTGTGTCATATAAGTGAGTAGCTTGTGTGTTTCATATGTGGCATAGGGAAGTGTGTTGGTGGAGTAAAAGTGTGCCAAGTGTTAATGAGTTGTGTAGCATGACTAAGACATACTAACACTAAGTGACTCCAAGTATGTGTGACCTAATATGTACAAGTAGTCATGATAAAATATAACTTGTGCACACTACTCTGAACAATACGTAGCCATGTGTCGAACATTTTGGCTTACCATTTCAACTCCATGTTGTGTCTTTCCTTCTAATGCTAAACTATGACAATTGAATGGTACACTACATTTAATTGACATGACCTAAGTCTTACTGTGTTGTACATAAACTCATGACTTCACCTTGAAAGCTCATTGTCCCTAGCCAGATCGTATTTTCATTCGAATGACTTGAACCTCTAAACCATGTTTAATCTCTCATCTTTCACTTAGCTAATTTTTTTATTTAAACTCTTCTTCACATGTGCTCCTATACCCCACACTTGAATCCTTGTGTGACATCTTCTTAAAATTCCTATAGCATGAACATTACGCTAATCACTCAAAAATAAGAAAATAACAACTAACTTAGCCAAAATACTTTATTCAAGAGTAAATTATAATTAAATGTAGTTTTGGGTTTCCCTAGTTTCCAACTAAACTTTATACACGTGACTTCCTCTATTAAGATCCGAGTACCCATCTTTGTACCTAATAAATGCCCCTTCAAATACATTTCTTTTTCTTGGGCAGATCTTTGTATGCATCCCATGAAAGAGGTGTTTGATCTCATGTACATGATGAACAAATTCTATTAACTCAACTCTATGCCACTATTGTTCCTCCACTATAAACACCTTATTTTATTTTTTCCCCATTATGATTGGAATAACTAATGTCTTGTCATCTTTCAAAATCATCTCCTTCTCCACTATACTTGGCATTGTATCCTTTTTTTTTGCCATAATCTCGTCCACGAGTGGGGGTGCCACACTAAATTTTATTAATTAGTAAAGCAAAGTAGGGTGGTAGTGGATCTACGCAACTACCATTACAACAATAAAAGTTTTTAAATGAGGAGTACTACTTCTTTACAATTTAGGGGCTAGAAATAAATGAGGACTTCCTCCTTTACAGATATTATGGTGAAAAGAGTGTGTATGTAATATAACTACAGCAAATGCTAATAACAACTTGGCATTGTATTCGTATAAAGCTCAACCAATAGTTTTACATCCAATGTCTCAACAAACTCATCAATAAGCTAAAAATGGATGCATCAACAAAGCAATTTTTCACAATGTTAACTATGTCATTACAAGTCAACAAATATTCATCATCTAGACTAATATGGAGATCATTTTGATACTTTTCTTCATTATCAAAATATAAAGCAACATAGTTATCTAACGAGGGTGTCTCTTGCTTCACTATTTCCGAGGCATCAATAAAAACCTTAAACCCTTAGCCAATTCATGAAATGATGCCTTAACAAAAATTTCATTCACTATGTTAGCATTTTCATTAATATTTACTACCTCTTTTTTCAACTCAGTCCCTTAGATATAATAACATTCCCCACTTTATCGTCACCAAAACTAACACAATGATTATAGGAAAATGTATCTTCATTTACTAGGCAATCATCATGAGAAGTATATAACAAACATTTGTTGGTTGCATTGGACTCCTTTATACCAAGAGACTGAAGAAAAGAAACAATTTTAGTTAACCTCCAGTCATTTTAAGGAGTTCATGCAAAAACAACCAATCATTATTATCAAATCTTTAACACATGTGATGCTTCTCATTGCTGCAATAATTAACATTGGCTTCATTTGATAAAAGATCATCATCAATGCCTATTTCTAACCTATCCACAACAAAAATAATTTTTACACTCTTAGCATACTTTTTACCACAATGCTATCATCATTAATTTCAAAATGATTATCCAATAGAGTTGAAAAATTATCACTAGTTGAATCACATTATGGAGAATAAGTAGAAGAAGGAAGATGTGTGTTAAGGTATACCTCACTATTAATCACAACTGTATTAGGTGAAGTCTACCTTTACTCTTGCTCATGTTACTACAAACTTGATTACCTACTTTTTTCAATGTATTTGTGAAACTTCTTCACATGAGAGTACTCTTTAATTTGCACTTAGTTTGACTATTATCATTGAGGTTTGATTGATGTTCAAACTCTATTTGAGAGTGGAAAATTTTTTTTTGTCCAAGTTAGTCATCACTGTGCACATGCAATACCATTTCTCCCTCCAACTTAGTTCAGTGTAGCCTCTAGCACTTAAAGCATACTCAAATTGTGTGGAATAGACATTCGAGTAGCATTAAAAGGTGTATTGACCTCTTGAACACTACCTACAAGAAACAATATCTCTTCTCAATTGAACTTGAATATCAATTAATGTTTGGTCATTTAGGCCATTTGAGCCTCAATCCTAACATAACTGGCATTCAGTACATTATAATCACTATAATCATTAAGAAATGGTGGAAAGAAGAGTCTTTGAGGTTCAATATTTACACTTTCATTGGGATTCTAATATCTTGGTAAATAGAAGTTTCTAAATAGTCTAGGTGTTGGATATACCATCCACCCCCTTTTGGTGGGTTAAAAGGTTGCGCCAATAATGAGTCCGCTTGGAATCAGGAGCTGACTTTACGTTGACTTCCTCCAAGATATCCAATAAGTTCGTTCTTCGGTACCTACAAAAGGATATTTTGGAGTGGTCTTCAGGGATACCTCTCCAATGCTTGGAGTCAATTCTAGAAGTAATCAACCACTAAGGAAGAGAGAAACCTTTCCTAATTAGTGTCTGAGGATGTGTGTGTGTGTGTGTCTTGCAAGTGGTAGGTAGTCGTTGATACCGCTTACCTTCCGACATGATAACCTCGTATCTTAAATAGTCCAGGTTATGGGAAGGTGAGTTTAGCATCATGTGTTCTAATGTAGTATTTAGATCAATTAATGTCACTAAATGGGTTGAGAAATGACTTGGGCTATTTGTTGGACTTACACCTTGGGTTTTGAATAGACACGAGCCTTAGAGGCCGGCCTAGAAGGTATTTTAACCCTTTTTCTTGATGTTACTAACATATGTTGGGTTCTCTTTGGAGTGTGGGAGACTGCTTGATTAAATTGAAAGTATGATAGTTTATGGAAAGTGAAGATGATTATCAAGTATGAAAGAAACTAAATGCATGATGGAAAAATTGATGAAGAGTTCAACGTTCGTGGTGGAACCATTGAGGTCCTCTATGATTCTGTTTGTTTTACACTAGAGTTATGAAGAAATGGATTATAGAACAAAAGTAATTGAAGACTGATTAAAAGATGACGGGAAAAGAAATGAAAATATAATTAATGGGGTTATATTTGTTTTTTCATTAATTATTGCTTACCAATGCGCAACTTAAGGTGTGTGTTCTCCAAATTTAGGCACAAGTCAGCTAACTGATGCAACATCCGTATACTTTTTAGAAAAAAAACCAAAGCATAAAGGGGTAAATAGTAGCTTTTCAAATATCAGAAAAATAACTTAAAATTTTGGCAAAGTGGGGAGTGTTTTTGTAATTAACCCTGCTTTAAATTATATAGAGGTAGGGAGCAAGTTATGAATGAACAAGGCATGGGGGCAGTGGCAGAATCACAACATTTGTTGAAGGGGTTGCTCAATTGTAGTTCAAAAAAAATTCTCATAAATAAAATATATGCAACAAATAAAATAAACATAAATTTTTCATAAACATTTAATCATAATAATCAATACAAAAAATATATACAAAAAATTTTAAACATTACTAATATTGAAAAAAAAACATAAATACAAAAAAAAACTCACATTAAAAGAAGGTACTAACAACAATCAAATAGACTCTAATATACTAAACTAATTAGTAGTGTAGGAAGAAGTCGAGAGAGGAGAGGTCATGAGTGAGTGAGGATTAGGTTGCAAACGCAATGGTGAAAGCAAGAGGAGAGAAATTCATATATAAGAGTTTAGAATTAGGGTGAGAATTTAATTTTAATAAATTGGGACATCAAGACTTTTTATATTATTTTTTTTTAACAACTTAAGTAAAACAACATCGTTTTATATTTACTATTAAGTAAAACGATGTTGTTTTACATAAGATAAAATAATAAAAGAAAAAGAAAAAGACAAGTCAATCTGTCATCTTTTTCGCTAGCTCAAGGCGTCGAAACTGTGATACAGGTGTGGAATCGGACTGTGAGAGCAGAGAACTACCCCTTCTTTTCGGGACGAACAGGGGGCTGCTGCATCGGCTCGCCCCCTAGTTTTGCCACTACTTAGGGGCTTAATCATTTTAACGAGATGTAAATTTGGGGTTAGTCATCTAAAACCCATGCATAATACAAACAATGCATTGTGCAACAGTTTCCCACATTGGTACAATGGGGTCTTAACTCTTAATCCTTTAATGTAAATTTGGGGTTAGTCATTTAAAACCCATGCATATACAAACATTGCATTGTGCAACAGTTGCCCACATTGGTACAATTGATAAAATAGATACCCAAAATCATAGCTACAAATGATTATTATAAAAACTAATTTGAGGACTCTTAATTATTCCTTCAAAACGGCAAAGAACCATCAGAATCCAATAGTTTCAACCATAACAACAATGACAAACAATGACTCTTCTAATGACCAGTGCAGGCTGACTCATACCATATCTTGGAACAAAGTTTGGGCTTGTGTTTCAAGTGAGATAAGGCATCAAACTTCGTGCATGAAAATGACTAGTTTTTGTCACCAGGAATCTAAGAAAAGATGACAAAATTAATGTCATTTCAATGCAAAATCCACGTTGATGTTTATTCATATATTAAAGAAGCTTCTAATCCCATTTCCAACAAAACAATTCTTCTCTAGACCAGCAAAACTAGAACGTATAATGAGATACTCCAACTACTTTGACTTTTTCTTGTTTTTAATCCTTGTGTCTCCAATAAAAATGTCTTTTTACCTTTTTAGCCCGGTATTGAAATAGTTTTCATTTTACAAATTTGAAAGCATTTAAATGTAAAATGGTTATTCTGCTTCAAAACTTTTTTTGTAAAACAAAAGTTATTTATGTGATATTTCATAACAGCTTAGCTTATCGTATGTCTCGAACAAATTTACCTCTTCTGACTCATAAAAATCAACAACAAAGACGAGCAACTATAAGAAAATTAATTATTAGAATTGTTGACCTTTTAATGGGTTCATATGCATTTCGAATTTTTTATTTTATTTCTTATTTTATTCTCTATTTTATTTTATAAATATACAATACATGTGTTTAACTAAAACTTTATCAAGTAAATAATAAAAAACATAACTGTTAAAGATATGTAACAAGTATTTATAAAATGAAATAAGAAATAAAATACAAAATGTAATAAAATATCCATTGGTTCGTATGCTTAATTAGTTGCTTCCAGTTCCAATTATTAAATTGTATCATTTGTCAATTATTCCTTGATATTACACCTATGGAATCATTCTGGGACGTTAAATTTGAGGGCAATGGATGACACATTTAAAAAACAAAAACGAAAGGGATCATTGACTCGTGTGTTGGATAAAAAATTAAAAGTAGTATCTAGCATTTGTATAAGAAGCAAAAGAACACAAAGGAAATGCCAAATGCTTCGTAATTTTCAGGAATTGAAACAAATTTCTTGGATCCCACGATTGTATATTTAACATTATTCTATGGATTTTCGTCCGTTGTAGTTGGTAGAACATGTCGATTTACGAAAAGTCTAAATTTGTTTCTTGAAGAAGCCTCTCAATATTTATTCGTGTGTGTTAGGAAATAAACGAATCTCACGTTGTATCTAATAGCCGAAAAATAATAGATGATAGTAACGAGAAAAATAAATAAGAAAATGAACACAAAGATTTACGTGGTTCGGTCAATGTGACCTACGTCCACGGTCGTGCCAAAAATTCACTATTATGTGGAGGCAAATTTACAAATGTGGAACTCTAATTTCCACGAGGCTTTAAAGAACAAAAGAAATAAAACAAAGAGAAGGCAGAGGATTTTGGGGTGCTTTTGAGCTTCAACCTTTGCCTTCTATTTATAGGCAAAGGCTGAAGTGTGAAGCCTGCACTTCTGCCGAATTGCCTTTCATTTCCTGCCGAATTGTCTTTCAATTCACACAATGTTTGCTGCCAAAAGTCTACAAACACGTTTTGCATCATTGTTTGAATTTTGATGTCAATATTTGTCAACAAGAAACAAGTGGGTTGTAGGCCACTTATTTGTTTACATATCTCCACCTTGGTCTGCAACCCGAAAATAGCAACTTAATCAAAACACACCTCCGGCAAAACCCCAATGAGTTGTATCACAAAACATGAACACCAATCAAGTCTAAACACTGCTTGAACTTGTATACTGGAAGAGCTTTCGTAAACATATCGGCGGGATTGTCCTTGGTATTAATCTTCTGAATAAGGACCTTCTTCTCAGCAATGGTATCTCGAATGAAATGATATTTAATATCAATATGCTTCGTCCGCTCATGATACATCTGGTCTTTAGTCAAATGAATTGCACTTTGACTATCACAGTAAATGGTAGTAATCTCTTCTTGTAGAGTTAATTCACCGAATAAACCTTTGAATCATAAAGTTTCTTTAATAGCCTCAGTGACTGCCATATATTCTGCTTCAATAGTGGATAAAGCCACTACGTGTTGTAGAGTAGCTTTCCAGCTAATTGCACAACCTCCAATGCAAAATACATAACCTGTAAGAGACCTGCGCTTATCAAGGTCACCGGCATAGTCTGAATCTACAAAACCAAAGTGTTGTTAGTTCTACCGAACTCCAAACAAGAGTTTGAAGTACCCTTCAAGTATCTGAGTATCCATTTCACAGCCTGCCAATGTTTTTTGCCTGGATTTGCCATATACCTGCTAACAACACTAACTGCTTGTAAAATATCTGGACGAGTACAAACCATTGCATACATGATACTACCAACGGCACTAGAGTAAGGAACACGTGCCATATAACCTTCCTCTTCCTCTGATTTTGGTAATTGAGCAGCAGATAGCCTAAAATGGCTAGCGAGAGGAGTACTGACTGGTTTGGCATCAAACATGCCAAATCTCTCCAAAACTTTCTTAAGGTAGCCTTCTTGGGTTAGATATAATTTTCCAACTCCTCTATCTCGTCTTATCTCCGTACCAAGAATCTTCTTAGCTGCTCTCAAGTCCTTCATTTCAAATTCACAATTCAATAAGGCCTTCAACTGGTGAATTTCTGCAAGATTCTTAGCCGCAATAAGCATGTCATCTACATATAACAAAAGATAAATGAATGAATTATCTTTTAACTTTCGGAAGTAAACACAACTATCATACATGCTCCTGGAGAAATCATGACCCAACATAAATGAATCAAACCTTTTATACCACTGTCTTGGAGATTGCTTCAATCCATACAAGAATTTCTTCAACAAGCAAACATGGTCTTCCTTACCTTCAAATTCGAAGCCTTCAGGTTGTTTCATATAGATCTGTTGATCTAATTCACCATGTAGGAACGCTGTCTTAACATCTAGCTGTTACAATTCCAAATCAAACATGGCTACTAATGCAAGCAATACACGAATAGAGCTATGTTTTACGACAGGTGAGAAAACATCATTAAAATCAACACCTTGTACCTGACTATAGCCCTTTGCAACTAATCGTGCTTTATACCTTGCATCGTCAACACCCGAATTACCTTCTTTTCTTTTGAAGACCCATTTGCATCCAACAATTTTCTTTCCGTTCGGCGGCGACACAAGATCCCAAGTACCATTCTTGTGTAGAGATTCCATTTCTTCATTCATGGCCACCACCCACTTATCTGAATTAGCACCTGAAATCGCCTCTGTATATGTGGAAGGTTCTCCACCTGTTTCCTGTGCCACTGATAAAGCGTATGCAACCAAATTTGCATACCTCTGTGGTGGTCGAATCTCTCGTCTTGGTCTGTTTCTGGCTATGGAATATTCATCTTCTACCGGTTCATCTTCAACAATGTCTGGAGCTAGTTCATCACCTTGGTCCGTAGAAGATCTTTGAAAAGGATTGATATTTATGATCTCGAACTCCACCTGTTTCTGTGTGCTATCTTCCTTTTCTAAATTACAAAGATTACAAGACTCTTTTCTAGGATTTAACATAAATGTCTCATCAAAAATAACATCTCTGCTAATTACAAATTTAGGTGATTTGGGATCAGGACAAAATAATCTGTATCCTTTCACCCCTAAAGCATAACCGAGGAAAATACATTTTCTAGCCCTAGGCTTTAACTTTTCCTCATTAACATGCATATAAGCTGGACACCCAAATATTCTTAAATTGAAGTAATTAGCAGGAGTACCTGACCACACTTCCTCTGGAGTCTTGAAATCAAGAGGAGCACACGGAACACGGTTGACAATATAACAAGATGTAGCAATGGCTTCCGGCCAAAAGTCTGAAGTCAACCCAGCATTTGAGATCATACACTGAGCTCTTTCCAAAAAAGTCCGGTTCATGCGCTCGGACACACCGTTCTGTTGAGGTGTTATTCTAACGGTACGATGTCCAGCAATTCCTTTATTTTTACAAAATTCATTAAATTCTGTTCTACAAAATTCCATGCCATTATCTGTCCGCAGTCGCTTAATATGTTTTCCTGTCTGCTTTTCAATCAAAGCTTTCCATTGTTTAAATGTTAGGAAAACATCACTTTTATTTTTCAAGAAATGGACCCAAACTTTTCTTGAAAAATCATCAATAAAAGTTAACATATACCTTGCACCACCCTTAGAAGGAACACGAGAAGGCCCCCAAAGATCAGAATGAATATAATCCAAAGTACCTTTTGTTTTATGGAATGCAGGTGAACTCAAACTGACTCTTTTCTGTTTCCCAAAAATACAATGTTCACAAAAGTCCATCTTACCAGTACTTTGTCCACAAAGTAGGCCTCTGTTGCTTAACAACGTTAAGCTCTTCTCACTCAAGTATCCCAAACGCATATGCCACAATTTGGTGATGTCAGTATCTGATGATACGGAGACTGTTGCAGCACCTGAAACTGTAGATCCCTGCAAGATATACAAACTACCAGACTTGCAAGCTTTCATCAATACAAGAGCACCTCGTGAAACTTTTAAAACTCCACCTTCAGCCGAATACCTGTACCCGAGAGAATCAAGGGTACCTAACGAGATGAGATTTTTCTTCAAATCTAGAACATGTCTAACATTTATGAGTGTTCTAATAATGCCATCATACATCTTTATCTGAATTGTTCCCCTACCAACAACTTTACATGGAGCATTATTGCCCATCAAAATAACCCCACCATCATATTTTTCATACGTGGAGAAAAATTCCTTTTCAGGACTCATGTGGTAAGAACAACCAGAACCTAGAATCCACTCATCTTTAGACCTAACTTTATTTGTTGTTGCTACAAACAAAGCTCCATCATTCTCATCTGCAACTACATTGGCTTCGGCAGTGCTGCTGTTATTCTGCTCATTTTTATATTTTTCTTTATTTTTCAATTTGTAACAGTCAGCCTTAATGTGCCCATTTTTCTTGCAATAATTACAAACTTTATTTTTATGTCTGGATTTAGACCTGCCATTGGATCTACTACTATCAAAATTTCTATTTTTAGGTCTCCCCCGTATCACTAATCCCTCTGCCTGACTTTCACTAGTCTCTCCCGTGATATCCCTATCAATCTGCTCTTTAGATTTTAAAGAAGATTTTACATGATTATATGAGACAGAATCTTTCCCATAAATCATGGTATCACGAAAATGTTTAAATGACTGTGGAAGAGAGCATAACAACAAAATGGCTTGATCCTCATCTTCCATCTTAACATCTACATTCTCCAAATCCAAAATAATGGAATCAAATATATCAAGATGTGAGATAATAGATGTACCTTCTGTCATTTTTAACATATACAACTTTTGCTTCAAATAAAGCTAATTCTCCACCGTTTTTTTCATATAAATGGACTTTAACATGTCCCACATTCCTTTGATTGTCTTTTCACCGGCAACTTCCTGCAAAACCTCGTTAGAGAGATTTAATATAAGAGCTGATATAGCCTTTTTATCTAGATCCAAGAAACTTTGTGACGTCATTTCTGGTGGCTTTTTCTCTAATCCTTCAAGAGCTAACTCACACCCATCCTGAATTAGAATGGCTTCCATTCTGAGTTGCCATGTACCGAAGTTGATACTCCGGTCAAACCTTTCAACAGAGTGCTTAGTTACTGTCATCGTGGCTAAAAGATCTAAAATGAGATATGGCTCTGATACCAATTTGTTAGGGAATAAACGAATCTCACGTTGTATTTAATAGCCCAAAAATAATAGATGATAGTAACGAGAAAAATAAATAAGAAAATGAACACAAAGATTTACGTGGTTCGGTCAATGTGACCTACGTCCACGGCCGTGCCAAAAATTCACTATTATGTGGAGACAAGTTTACAAATGTGGAACACTAATTTCCACAAGGCTTTAAAGAACAAAAGAAATAAAACAAAGAGAAGGCAGAGGATTTTGGGGTGCTTTTGAGCTTCAGCCTTTGCCTTCTATTTATAGGCAAAGGCTGAAGTGTGAAGCCTGCACTTCTGCCGAATTGCCTTTCATTTCCTGCCGAATTGTCTTTCAATTCACACAATGTTTGCTGCCAAAAGTCTACAAACACGTTTTGCATCATTGTTTGAATTTTGATGTCAACATTTGTCAACAAGAAACAAGTGGGTTGTAGGCCACTTATTTGTTTACAGTGTGGGCAACTAAATTGAGATTTTATATAGCTTGTTGGGACATGCGAGTCTTCTAGATGAGAAATTGCTTAGGTCCATTCTTTTTGCTGCATCACTTCAAGCGGCAGGCAAACCTACCCAAATTTTATGTTAGGGTAAATTACTTGTATGGTCTCTCAATTTAGCGTAAATATCATTTTGATCTCTAATTTTAAAAAAGTTTTATTTTGATCTCTCAAAATAAATTTTATTAAATAAATAATTTTCAACCAACTTTTTATTCATATAACAAGTAATGTCATTTATCATATAATATTATTTAACATTTGATCAAGACATTATTTAGCGCATGTCATGTGATAAATGAAAAAATTATCATATGGATGGAAAATAAAGGTTATGTGTATTTATTTGACAAAATTCAATTAATTGAGAGACTAATATAAAACTTTTTCAAAATTAAAAATCAAAATCATACCTGCCCTAAATTGAGTTACTATTAGCTAGATTCATTTACCTTTTATGTTCTATTATCAAGATTAAATTCTATTTTTGTTTTTTTCAATAAAAAATAAAATCATATACATAATGGCAAATCAATTAATTGGAAAAGGTTTGAATAAAATTAACAATTTTTCCAACAAAAAGAAAGAAAAATTCATGTGGTGCTACAAATACAGTAAAATTGGTTTTCTCAAGCACGATTTTTTGTGTAAATTCGGAATATTTTCTCCGGAACCAACTATATACGATGTCTTAAACCTCTCATCAATTTAATTACCTTCCAATTTATACATACGGGATCTTTTGTTCAAGATTTTTCCTATCTTATTCTGTCTTAATTAAAACTACGTCGTAGGGTTCGTACATCTCTTGGTTAGAGACTAATAATTGTAAAGTAATTTTAGTAATATTTATGCATTTAGTCCCTAATTTTAGTGAAACTACGTCGTTTTGAACGTTAGACAGAATAAGATAGAATAAATATTGGATAGAGGATGTGGTCTTCAATTTATATCCTATTTTTCAGTCTTTTACAAGCATGCATGTTTTAAGTGATCTTAGTTGAGAATATATAGATCTTCTACACATGTAACAAAGAATAATATTTCTTTATTTAATGTAACTTTTCTCTAAAGTATAATCATTAAAGAACAAAAATCATAAATCAATTTCTTAAGAAAAAATTCATTTTATTTTATATTTTTTATAGTTTTCACACACATCACCAGGACCACTAGTGAAACTAATTCACCATCAATTTCTGTCTAATTGTCTCCCTTTCAATTTCTTTTTGAAACGTAAAAATGCAATATATTGGTTTGATATGATTGTCTCTAGCTATGCATAGTATGGCTTTCATGGATTAATTATAGGTAAATGTCCCCTGTCCACCTTATATATGTATCTTTCAATTTTGTGCAAAAACATGAAGCAATTAGGTGACTAAATATATAAAAGCACATTTACTGTCAAACAAAATTAAAATGATTTTAATCATTAATAAACAAATTGTACAATCAAAATATGATCTAAGAACACTAAGGAATGAGACAAAAGTTTGCTTTTATACAGAAATTAGTTGGCAGAGAATCTAATTAGTTGAACCCAATTCACCAACTATGTTTGAATTTAATTATCTTGGCTTCTCTATATATTGTGTAGGGTGTTTTTGGTGCAACAACCACAACGATTTGTTGAAGCATATTGTCGTATTTTGCATTTGGGTGGAGTATCTTTGTATATTAATTAATGAGGTATGATAAAGAGTACTCAGTTTTTTATACACGTAATAAATAATTATTTATTGTATATTAATTAATTAACAATGATAGAGAGTACGAGTTTTTCAAACACAAAATAAGAAATTCACAAACATGAGCCTTGGCTCAATAGTTCATCACGTAGGCACTTCATTAAGTGGCTAAGTGAGTTGGAAGTCAGGAATTCAATTCCTGCCACCAAAAAATCCCCTCCTATTTATGGACAAATAGGATTGAGGAATATTTGTGGAACATCAAGTCCCGTCGGGGCACATACGCTAGTAGAGAAAGGCTTATGGTACGTATGCGCAGAGTAAATCCGTGTGGGGCCAATTTCGCTGGAGGGGCATCGTCTAACACTTTGGTGGGAGTGATGACTTGGTGACTAAAGGTTGAAGACTAGCTCTGGTACCCAACTTGGGCCGGTACTGTGAGAGTAGTATCAATCTGCGTGCACATCCCGCGATTTACATCCTCAGAATGGCTAAGGGACGGTTGCCTTGGTGACCGAAGGTTGAAGACTAACCCTGGTACCCAACTTGGGCCGGTACTGTGAGAGTAGTATCCATCTACATGCACATCCTGCGATTTATATCCTCGGGGTGGCTAAGGAACTGTTGCTTTGAGTCTAGTATAGTACAACGTAAGTTGGAATCTGGATTATTAAAAAAAAAGAAAAAAAAAATTCACTCACGTAGAGTATTAGTGTTAATTATTTACTGTAGATAAATGAGTGAATAAATGATAATAAGACTTTGTATGAGTGAAATTACAATGTGAAATAAAAAATCTTATACTCCTACCCATGCTCTAGATATTATTTGTTATGAAAATGTAAGATTAAAAAACTCTGTACTAGATTAGTATCCATTATTTACAGGATTTAATAATGGACAAGAATTAAAAATTATTAATTTATATTGTACGAAATAGAAATAGCTAATTAAAAATATTAAGTACCAGACAAAGAAGATTTCAATTGATTCTTTATTCTTTTTGTTTTTTAGTAACAGAAATGATACATATATGTACTATAAATAAATAGCCTGTACATTACGTCTTTAAGTTTAAAAAGAAAACAACTCAATGGACAGAAATATTCCTACTAAACTCTATCATAATGTGGGATTAGGGGTCGGGGCTCGAACTCCCATCTCTCCAAACATTTTCTCCTCCTTTATTTGAAAATTTTACTTTTTAGTATATGAACTTGTCTACAGCAGTTCAAATCAACACTAAACACCACGACTCAGCCAGTAGAGATTCTGGACAAAATGGTTCCAAATGTAATCTAGTGTTAAAATTGAATGTAATTAAGTAGAATTTATTCTAATAGATTAGGTTCTTAAAAAAAAGTATTAAGATATGTACTACCAAAAAGAAAAAAAATCCAAAAAAATTATAACATGAGAAAAAAACAATAACCCAAACTCTGGTTAAGCCAAGTATTTTCAAGATTCCCTGTAATGCAAGACATGGAGTATATAGAAGACTAACGATGTTAAGAACTCGAATGGTAGGACCAAAAGTCAAAAAAGAAAGCATGAACTACAAGGGAAATGAATGTATACTTAATCTTTGAACTTATGGAAAAAATGGAAAAAAAAAAAGTTGTAGCATCAACAGCAATCTGCAAAATCCTATTCATGATGCCAATTCATTGTTCACTAAAGCTGCATTTGATTTTGCTTTCGATTTTTTCTTGTTTGATTACAAAATGGCCAAGCAATTCCCTTTTTGATATATTTGGTTTGTAAAAATATAATTGAAGAGATTATTTAAATACATAATTACGTGAGGATATTACTCCAAATAAAAGCAATTCGACAAGTATTAAGTTATCACCATAACTTACATTTGTTTTTAATACACATTTGACAATTAGTATTTAACTTTTTATATCAGTTCAATTAATTTTTGTGAAAGTTGTTTAATCAGTTGGTTTTCCTTTTATGACTAAAAATAAGGTAAATAGAAATCAAACCAAAAAGTTTGACCGTGATTGGATTTCAAGTATTGACAAAGTACCTTTACTAATTAGATTATAACTTCTTTTTTTATTTAAACACAAGCGTTAGAGATTTCTTTGTAATTGGAAGAAAACATGCATGTTAAATTACATGAGCTTACTAGTTGTGAATCCAAATAAATTGTTTGTACAAGCCGTGTTTGGAAATAGTTTCTCCATTCTAGTGCATTACATGCAAGATTTGCTAATTGTAAGTATGCTGTGTTATATTTTTATGTTGTAATTAGCTAGATTATAATTAATGATGCGAAATACAATTTGTTTACTTGTCATAATTCTAGTTATGTAGAATCGTATCATCACTCATTTCCTCAACTTAAATGGAGTTCCTGTTCTGTGTTAAAAAAAAAGTCTGATTCATTTGGTTCACATTCCAAAATGGGAATCAGAATGATAAACTGCATTATCACTATGAGTTTTTATCATTAATTCAATCAGGTTTGGTTGAAAAATGAAATATTTTTCATTTCTATCATATTTGATTAACTTACTAATCAAATTTGATAGTAGTTAAATTAATAAGTAATGATAAATAGGTAGTGGGATAGTAATTGATCAAACAACGTTTATGATTTTAAACTTAATAAATTTATAGTAAGGTACATATTAATTACCTTTTACCAAACGCCTAGTGGTATTTTCTATTATTACTCTTCCATTGTACATACACAAAGGTTGAGTAGATTAAGCAACATCAAAATAAAAGGTGTAAATTCCTTAGAATAGCAAATCAAAATTGATAGAATGATAAATTGTTTTTTTTTTTCTCCCTTTTGAATGGTATACCGTTTAATAAGAAAGCTACATGGAGAAAGTTTGGTAAATGGCCTGCATAATAAAGGTGCAAGATTTAATTTTGGTCAATGAGAAGATTTAATTGATTTGTCTCATTGTTGTTGTACGGAGCAATCCACGACCACTGTCTCTGCAATTTTTAGAGCAAAATATGCATGTAATTGGAAACTTTGCCATATGTCAATGTGATTGTGTTCAAAATTGTAAGTATCAAGTATCAACCAACTATTATTGATCTATGCTAGCACATTTGAGTCCTCAATGTTGTTGGTGAATACAACAATGGTCTACTAATTAGTGTAGGTCAATAATTCGAGTTTCCTGTCAATATTTTTCCTTCCTTCATTCTACACTCTTTCTTTCAATTTTCAACGAAGTTTAATTCAACCTAGCAATTCTGAACAAAAGATCACAAACAACAATGTTTGGGCTTAGTATAGGAATTAAATCTGGAACAAAAGACAAAACGGTCCCAAATAGTCGACTTAGTATAGGAATTTGATCGAGAACAAAAAGTTAAATTTTGACTTAATATAGAAATTCAATTGTAATAATTTAAATATAAATATAAAAAATAGTGACATGAATACATGACATATAATATATATATATATATATATATATATATATTAGAGGAGCAAAATTGTATATTTGTATTAGATTAGTAGTAATTTGAAAATTCTAACCTTTAAAATTTCGTGCAATAGTTGCCCCTCCAACCTCAATTATCTGCCAAAAACGATAAAATTTTTAAAATTTTGAATTGTAATACTTTCATAATGCATCGTGGTGATGTCTAAAAGAAATCAAGTATATTGGCGATCCCATTTCCTCCACCCCCTCCAAGAAAGAGAAGAAAAAAGAAAGAAAAAGAATGTAAACGAATAAAGTTGAGGATAGGTATCATTTTCATTCTTGATTTTCTTTTTTTTTGGTGATTTATATGATTTTTAACTCATTTTCTATTGTCTTTGATAATTAATATTATTTTGCCATGCGATAACATTTAGCATTCAAAATGATACTGTCTAGTTGTAAATGACAAATTGCATTGCTTATTAAATAAATAAAAAATGAATTTGAAAAATTATTTATATAACAAAATCTAAATTCAAGAAGTATTGTCATTTATCATACTTCAAAATTTATCATAGTTCTGCCCAAAAGAAATGAGTCAAGTTGATAATCCCTTTTTTAAAAAAATAAAAAAAAAAGAAGAAGAAAAGTAAACAAATAAAAGTTTGATACTTACCTAAAAAAAAACCCGTATATACTGTTACTTGGGCATATCAATAAAATTTATTCCCATCTTGTATTTAAAACGAATAATGATCATCAAAAGTACAAAATCCTATAAACGATGTCTCAATTTCTTATGATTTTTATGAATCAGATTCCTTGCAGTATCGAGCCGCGTGGGGAGGATTTTTTCAGTAAACATAAGGACAAGATTGAAATTGTTTTTCTATTTTTCGTACGCAATTAACAATGCAAAAATGGCAAATTAGAGTTGAAATTGGAACAACCTGACAATAACTGCTTCAATTCTTTTAATTCCTCAGTCTAAATCAATGTTGATTCTTTCAAACAGCATTTTCAACGTAAGGATTTGATGCAAATTATTCTATATTAAATTTGTTGCTTTTTTACTTCATTTTCATAGTATATTCTTCTCGTTTGCTTAAGATATTTATTCACTTTGCATCGCTTTTGCCAAATGGGAAGCCAATCAATATAGAAGAATCCAATTGGAAAAATCAAATCATAAGAGACAGCATGCTTTGCCAGTCGGAATCGGAATGGTAATAGGAATCAATACACTTTGAAATATTATAAGTTTTTATAATTATATAAGGTTCATCATTAAAAACTTATGTGAAACAAATTCATATATATATATATATATAAGACGTAATTTATATAAAATATATAATTAATCGTAGTTGAAATCGCGATTCTAATTTTCTGCCACTTTTATCTAGCGTTAAAATCATAATTAACCCATTATTACATATATGAACATGTTTCATAGCTGGTTCGATTGTCAAATATATTTGTACTATTATTTACTTATTGACCTGAAATCGAAATAATAATGAAACACTAATGTTTAGTTTATATATTTTTTGAGAAGAGAATTAATCAAAATTCTAATTTTATAAAAATTTTACTCTTTTGTTAAGCGATTAATTTATTCTCTTTGGAAAGCCAACCAATATAGAACAATCCAACTGGAAAAATCAAATACTAAATAATTACAGCCCAATTAGGATTCATGCAGGCATGTCGAAATTCAACGAATTAGCAGTGTAATTAAACATCCAAAGACTTGTGTAGAGTAATAATATTCCATTTGATTTTGCTTATCTCTTTTGTCCCTGATGATGATCTCAATAATCTTGACCACAAATATTTAGAGATATTCTTAAGTTCCAGTACTATTTCTTTTATTGAAAAAATCTTTGTCAAAAGTGCACAAAATTATTTAGTTCTAGTATTAAAAAGAGTTTGGAATATTTGTACAATTAGGGCAGTGTTATTGGCACTTCAAGAGTTCAAATATTTTTATTAATATTTCACCTCTTCTTTTAAGAGTAATGATAGGGAGTATCGATATTATTAATTAATATTTTTACGTAAACTTCATAGTTGTATCTAAGATTAATGATACGGAGTATCCATATTATTAATTAATATTTTTACGTAAACTTCATAGGTGTATTTACGTGAAATTCTATCATTATTCATTCACTCATGACGATAAAACTCCACCTAAACAAAATTACCAAATCACATAAAAACTTTCATTCTCACTGTTGTTTTATTATTCCTCTTCTTTTAATATGTGCTACTAGATAAAATTAATTTATCTATTTGTATTATCTATATCTTTTGCTAGGTTTTAAGTACAGCCATAAAATTATGTGGTATTATTTTCTTTTAGTGTGTGTAACACAAAAAAGACTTCAAATTAGAGTTTACATGATAAAGAAAATTATTTATTAATTCATATTTTATACAACTTGAGAGATCTCAATAATTCCACTTTCTATATCCACTTATCTTTTAGAAATATATTTATGGGCATGCTCATGATCATAGTTTGAACAAACCTATTTTGTTTGGCAAGGTTAGAGAAAATAAATCCAGTTTTCTAATTATAAAACGTTTAATTATTCAAATGTATAAAAAAAATTGATTCTATTATTTTATTTTATTGAAATAATCATACTTTACTTTTTTTTTTTAAATGCAAAAATTTTTGTTATTGAGGTTTCAATGTATGTTTCGCATCTTATTAAGACAAAAAATAAAATAGTTCAAATTAAAAAGGATATCACTTTTTTCATATGTCTTATTTAATCAATGTCAAACTTTATTACAAGTTAAAATGACAATTTTCATAGAAATTATCCTTTTTGTAATTTTGTTCAATGAATATTTTGTGAAATATATTCTTAAAATAGAGAAATATAGGATTGGGAACAATGCAATCAATCTCCAGAAGCATTCTAAAAATTGATTTATCTTTTGGTATCTCACATTGTAATCTTTTTACATTGACGTTAAACTAAAATATATATATTGATTTAAAAGAAGTGGAGATAAATGAATAAACCATTATTGACCATTTGTTCAAATTTTGGGTGGGTGGTGAGTGAAGTGCTGATAAATAAAGTTAAAGTCACCAAAAAATTCAATAAAGACAAAAAATAAAAAGATTGTATACCCAAAGAGGGCCTTTTGCATAGAGTCCTAAGTGTTACTTTTAAAGTTTAAACGAGTAATAATAAAAAAATACGAGCTTTTTTTGTGTAATAATATAATTTTATTTATGTGAAATTGTATCATCATAAACTTGTATGATAAAAATTCGTGTGAAACTCATTTATATATGAAACATATTTTATATATGAAATGGTCAATTAAAAACCGTTAAAATTGAATTTTTAATTTTTTTTATCACATTTGTTGAGTGTTAAAATTGTAATTAATTTCTATTTTATATATGAATACGTTTTACATGTGACCAAACTGAACTTATATTCAATGGCCGAACTAAGGCGGGGCGAGCCGGTGCGGCCGACCCCGTTCATTTTGAAGAAGAAGGTAGAGGTATATATTTTTGTCTTCCTCGCCCATGGTGACTCTGTTAGGGGCGCAGCTTGGAGTTCGGTTGTTGCTGGTTTTTCGTATCGTTCTTGGGAAGAAGAAGATGCCACAAGAATGGAACTATTGGTGGGTCAATCAATAATATTGAACGGTCAATCAATACTAATCAAAGCTGTAAACCAAAAAACGTAGACATTTCATAGCCCAATGGCTACTTTTGGTTTTCCCAATCATATTGGGCTGCAACCATTACGGGTTGCAAGAAAATGAAACAGAATAACACACACATTCTTTCGGTTGAATAAAATTGTTTTCGGCTTTTGCATACGTAGACTGAGGACTCGGCCCATCGTCATTCATGGGAAGAAAAGTGATCAAAAGTTTTAATAAACAGGTTGGAAGGAAATCAATTTTCTCTACTCTACTTTGTTTTCCTTTCCACTCGTTTCATTTCCTTTCCTTTCCTTTCCCTTCCTTTCCCTCAATCCAAACATAGCCTAAGTGATCTAAACTCTTAATATTTAGTCTCTAAAATTCATATCTCCATTTGATTCTTCAAATTGAAATGGAAAAAGAAGAGTATATCATCTGTCTAATATTTATCATATCTTATTCTATCTAATATTTAAAAAGATGTAATTTCATTAAAAGTAAGGACTAAATGCATAAATAATGTTTAGTTAAGAGTAAAATAAAAATATATTCTCTTAAGTGAAATGAGTAGTTTTATTAAAGAGTAAAAAAAAATCTTATTATCCCTATTTATAAAATCTTATCCTATTTTAATTCCTAAACTCTATCTTATCCAATTTTAATTCCTATACTCTTAAACGTAACATTAGCATTTTCTTTTTGTTTTTATGTCTTTTTTTACTTGGTAATATTTATTTTTTTTTTGTATTTTTTAATTAATTATTGTGATTGAATATTTATTTTATTTTAATAATTACATATATATATTTTATGAAAAAAAATCACGTCTAATTGAGCACCCCCTCAACAAATTTTCTGATTCCGCCACTGCTTATATTCACCGTCATTTCTCCTCTTGAATGTATTATACCTTTGAGAAATTTCCTAGCATGTATTACGTTTCAAGTGGTGATAGAATTATTTGGCTCACAAACGATATTAAAAATTTCTAGCATCCATGACTATGAGTCTTGATCTCATTTGCCATTGACCGCAGAATAAATAAATCAAATAATTGATTGTTTTGTTTTATTTTCTACGAAATGTTAAAGAAGTATCAAGAAAGTCATTGTATAATTGAGTGACAGCATGGCCAACAGATTATAGAGAGAAGAGACAGCAGACAAAAGAATCCAAAGGGGAAAGATCTAAACAGCAAAAATCCAAAAATATTAATGTTTTTTTTCTTTTCTTTTACCTTCGCAAGATGACAAAGTTTACGTGAAAGGTATCTCAAGATTTGTGTCCTTTGGGAATTAGAAGCACAATAGGCCAATTTATGCCTTTCCTACCACAAAACAAGAGTCAATGCTCATTGCATGATTTCAAATTACAATTTTAGAAAATGTTGCTCTTGTTAGTGTTCAAAAGCTCCAATACTCAATTTTGTTTGTATGGAAAAAGAAAAGAAAAGAAGAGAAAAAAAAATTAGGGTAAAAAATTTTCATAAGTCCAATTTTTTGAAAGAGTAATTAATGACATAGAATTTTACATGAGATAGTAACTTATGTGAAAATTTATCATTATTACTCATTCATTGATTTTTAAAATAATATTTATTTATTAAATAATAATAAAACTCTTAACATGGCGTCATTCATTCTTCTCCAAAATAAATGCTCATTTATTACATAATAACAATAGAACTCTATTTAGGAAAAAAAAAACTCATTCATCAACAAGATAAAAGCATATAACAAATCAAAAAATCATCCCATATAACAAAGCAAGTTAAATGTATTATTTTCATGTTTGATTTATTCTTTTTATTGCAAGTCATACTTATATAAATTGACAATAAAAATACTTTTGTTCATTTATCCTGATTCATATCATGTCATTACTTGATGGTTTCTCTTTTTGTTACTTTTTCATTATCACATAACTACTATTAAGCCAACTTCCTGGTATTTGCATATGATCGATATAGGAGAAAACTCCAATGCTTTTGTCCACTTAAAAGTTAAAACTTTTATGAAAACTTCACTGAGTTTCCTAAATTGATAGATAAATATATAGCAAGCCTTACACTTTAAAATGTACATGCACATCATATTAAATTCAATGATAATATTTTTCAAGATATATTTGAGATGTAAAACATCCATAATATAATACCCCTAACCAAATTTAGGGGCCATTTAACAAATAAGTAAAGTTGGAAGGGTTAAATTGCAAAAATGTAGAAATGGGTCTTAAAACCTATTTCGTTGCTTTGGCTGAAATTTCAGCCTCTTCTGCTTCATCTTTTTCCCTTATTCCTTCTTCTTTCTTTCTCCAATTTCCCCTCATAACTAGGGCAAGAATCAAATGTGGATTGAAGAAGAAAAAGATCAATCTTCACTCAACATAAGGTAAGGAAAACTCTCTAATCTATTTATCCATATGATTAGCTTTGTTTAATGTTTTAGATTAGTGAGAATTTGAAACCCTTGTGGTAATAAGATATGGGTTTTCATTCTAAAGATTCAATAGCAATTATCTAAGGATTAAATCATGCCTTTGATCAGGTAGAGAATATGTATTGATGTAGTTAAACCAATTGTTAGGATGTTCTTGATGAAGGAAATATATGAGAATAATATATATGGGTTTTGATCCTATAAGTTTAAGAGCACTTAGCTAAGGATTGTAACATTCAATGAGTTAAGTATAGAACATTGATTGATAGGTTTAAGCCAATTTATGATGATATTTAGTTGAAGAAAGTTTATAAGGAAATGAAGTGATATTAGGTTAAGAATAATGTTTAAAAGTATTAGGCTCTATTTGATCATTCTTTTGTGATATGTATATATTTTATAGGAAAGTGATTTGAATAAGTGGAGGAAATCTTGGATTCAAGTACGATTTTGGAAAGTGGCTTAAGGTAAGTGGTTTTGACACTCCTTTATGTTTTCAAAGTGTTTTGATGAAACTTATTTGAGAAAGTGTAATATTCTTATATTAAATTGGCTTGGGCATGAATAGATTGTGATTTGATGATTATGAAATGTATGCAATGGCTTTTGTGAATGTAAAGCATTTTGCGAAATGATTTGAATGTATTTGAAATGTTTTGAGCTCTTGAATGTTTAATGAACGATTGGTAAGAACATGTTCCATCTATTGTTTTGGACCCAACTAGCGGGGTTATAGCTAGTTTTGGACCCAACTAGCGGGGTTAAAGCTAGGACTGGATCCAATATATGACCCAAGAGTGAATTGAATGGTTCATGAGCTAAATGATAAATGATGACAAGTACTCAATATACTTGTAAATGTTTGATAAATGATGATGCCATTGCTATGTATATGTATGTGTGTGTTTTGATTGGAAAGGTTTTCTAATGTGGATTTCCATGTGTTGAAATGCTTTGCGAAAGTATATTAAATATATATCGTGCTCAAACCAATAAAGGAATGTCTTAACTACTTACCGGGCATAGTGTATGCTCATACCACTATTATTGTTATTGTTGCAGATTATAAGGTTTCATATACAGGTTCGTGGATGAGCAAAAAGTGGGGAGAGCTATTTTGTAGATAATGTCATTTTGTCTAGATCATAGAAATTGTAAGTAGATGTTTTGGGGAACAATGATCTTAGAAGCTTTGGATATTGCTATTGATGTATATAGTTAGTAAATGCTTTTGAAGGAAAGGTATAGTTGTGAACGTAAATGAAATCATTTAGTTATATGATGTGTATATAATATTTTGTTTGGAGAAGGATATGTTATATGTTAAAGATATAGGTTTGAATGTGATGTTGTTGGAAACAGGAATTTGAGAATGTACATATTGATTATCATATAAGAAAGTGTGTGGCCTATAGATGATTATATATATCGTTGGAGACAGTCAATATTGTGAACAGGAGGCTTCGCGCTTTTGGAGACAGATTCCAAGAGTGTGGCCGTGCCACGTCGGATTCGGGGCGTGACACATAATCCTACTTTTTCCAACACACACAAATTAGATTTTCAAAGCATGATGAAAAGGATGGATACAAATGGCTAAAACCAAAAGAGATGCAAAATGATCAACAAACTAGTTAGCATTTTACTAGTACAATTTAAAAATCCCATATTAGCATTTTAATAGTACAATGGAATACGAGTAGTTTTTATATAACTAGATGTAATTATTTATTCACTCATTTACCTATAATCAATCCATTAGATAATGATAAAACTACACATATTACGAAATAAGTAATTATATACAAAAAAAATAATTTCAGTGAAAACATAGTGACTGCTGTAAACTAATTACTTGCTCATGTAGTCACTCTATGTTTTCACTAAAATTTTCACTTTTCATATCATTACTCTTTACTCGAAATTGTACAAAAAAATTATTATTTTCTATCATGGTTCATTCTTTATACCGTCTTTTTTATTATTTTACTTATCTAATAACAACAATTTGACTCCCACATGCCATTCTTCCCTCCTTATACCTACCCTTTTTGAACAATTAAAATTGAAATAAGAAAAGAGCTTAATCCATTGTCCAATTTATGACAAAAGTAGCATATAAATCTCCACTTCTGCTCTTGTTTTGTTCTTTAAATGTTCACAAAAAATCTCTATCCGAAACTATAACAACCAAACAAGGGAAAGTTTGGATAAAGAGGGTATTAGTTAGAAAAAAACATCTAGAAGGAAGGAAAGGTGGAGGATTAATATGTATCTATCCATTGATAAGTCTTCTTAAGAGGACGGTAGGTCAGATATCCCAAATTTTGCGCTGGTTTTTGTCCACTGCAAATGGCATCTTCTGATGCCTTCCGAACTAACAAAAACAAATCTTCATTCGATATAAGATTACTCCATGATATTACATAATAATTAATGGAATACTCAACAAAAGATATAGTAAAGTACAACAGTTTTTCTTGACCTTGAACAAGGCTAATATTTAAGAAAAAAAAAGAGATGCCCTCTTTATCTTTGGATCTCTTTGATGACATAGACACAAAGAAACAAGTTGTACCTTTCTCTTGTCTAATGTTTAGGCACAATTCCCACGAAAATGCCATAATACATTAATTTTCATGGATTATTCTCATCCCATCATACTATTTTTCTCTTAAAACTCAACCATAAAGTCACCTGCCCTTGTACACTTCTCCTTCCCTTCTCTCTCTCTCTCGCTCGCTCTCTCACACGCAGACACATACTATGTCTATTCTTGAAATGGAAGACGGAAATGATGAGGAGCTTTTGAGTCTTGGATTGGGTGTTGTTAGAGATTCAAGCTACCAGAAGAAGCATAAAAGGAAAAGAAGGGAAGCATTGGTTCAATGGGATTTGAATGAAAGTAGTGAAGGTAAAATATTTAGCCTTCTTCAGATGAGAGAGCAAATGACAAAGCAGGATAAAAAGGGAAACAGTGAAGGAGCTGAAGATGGAAAGGGTCTCCATTTGATTCATTCTTTGCTAATATCTGCCACTTCAGTTGATGAAAACGATGTCGACTCAGCTGTTGATAATTTATGTGATTTGTACCAAAATGTATCCTTATTTGGAGATTCCCTCCAAAGGGTTGCAGCCTATTTTGCTGATGGATTGGTTGCTAGGCTTCTTACTCGAAAATCGCCTTTCTATGACATGATCATGAAAACTCCAACACAAGAAGAAGAGTTCTTAGCTTTCACTGAATTTTATAAGGTATCTCCATTTTATCAATTTGCTCACTTCACAGCAAACCAAGCCATCATTGAGACTTTTGAAAATGAAGAGCCAAACAATAATCGATCATTGCATATAATTGATTTTGACATTTCTTATGGATTCCAGTGGCCTTCTTTGATACAATCTCTCTCAGAGATTGCAACAACTAATAATCGAATATCGCTGAAAATAACCGGTTTTGGAAGAAATATCGAAGAATTGCAAGAAACTGAAACAAGATTAGTTAGCTTTGCGAAGGGATTTCGTAGCTTGATTTTTGAGTTCCAAGGATTGGTGAGAGGATACAATCTTGGAAATCTTAGGAGAAAGAAAAATGAAACAGTAGTGGTGAATTTAGTTTTTCACCTCAACACTTTAAACAGTGCCTCCAAAATATCTGAGACATTGAAAAGCGTACATATGATTAATCCATCTATTGTAGTGATGGTGGAACAAGAAGGTAGTAAAAGCCCTCAAAATTTCTTGTCAAGATTTATGGAATCTTTGCATTATTTTGCAGCCATGTTTGATTCGTTGGATGATTGTCTCCCAGTTGATAGTGCTGAGAGATTGAAAATTGAGAAGAATCACCTTGGGAAAGAGATCAGAAGTGTTATGAACTATGACAAGGATAATGTGAACAGTCCAAGATACGAGAGGATGGAAACATGGAAGGGAAGAATGGAGAATCATGGTTTTGATGGAGCTAAATTAAGTTCCAAAGCTCTTATTCAAGCAAAATTACTTCTGAAAATCAGAACCCACTGTTCTCCAATTCAATTTGATGGTGGAAATGGCGGATTTCAAATTTTTGAAAACGATGATGGAAAAGCAATTTCTCTAGGATGGCAAGATAGGTGTTTGATAACAGCCTCTGCATGGCACTGTGTACAATAGACATTATTCTTTCATCATATTCATTTTTTGATCATGTAGAATACTGTCACAAAAAAATGGACAGGTAAAAATTCAATAATGAATAATAGATTCCAACCAATCCTTGAGATTACTTTAATTTTCTTCTTTAATTTCTCGTTCTTATTATTGCCACAATCTGCCTTAGAAACGATGGAAAAGTTTTTGTGTATTTGTCCTTGTCTTCATGCCATTAGCTTAATTGGCATCTTCATCAGGAAGAAGAGCATGATTGAGTGTAGATATTGAAAACTCAGTCATTAAGAATGTGAAAATTCCAAATTGAAAAGATATTTATCCATGGAGCTAGCCATGCATGATTTTCATGAAGAAATTTTCATACAATATTATTTGTTAGAAACAGTACTCACTTGACATGAACCCAGTTTTAACTTTAGATCAAGTGATTAGTTATTGTGGATTTGGTTTTTGTACAAATTAACCGGACATGATTTTAAGTCAATTGTTGAATGGGTTGTTTGTAATGCATTGAAGTTTTTTGCTCATTGTACTTAATCTCGGGTAACTAGCCCGTATATATATATATATATATATATATATATATATATTATTTTCAAGTTAATGAATTTATTGCATTTGACAAAAAAAAAAAAAAAAAACAAACAAACAGTACTCACACATGATTGAAGTTATTAAATAAATCACTCTCTCGGGTCTATGGAATAGGAAATATATGAAATGTAAGTCTTTTAAGAGATTGTAATTGGCTTACCATAGATGTTGCAACTGAAAATATGGGCACAATTGATCAAAATATTATTATGGTAAAGCATTAAAAAAAAAAAAGAACCCGATGAAATTTTCTCCTATGAATGTACTTTGCTAGAAGGTTTTTTTTTTTTTTTTTTCTCTTTAACCACAATATTGTTATTTTTAATAAAAAAATTAAAAAATATATATATGTGTGATTTTTAATCTTGTTGCCAAAATATTGAAGCCAATATTTTTAAAATCAACGATTCAAAAAAAAATCAATTTCTATGACTTTTAATGTGATTCAATGAAGTTGATTTTTGAAAAATTATATGAATAAAATGTTAGGAAAAATTATTGGTGAAAATCACCGCCTGAATTCCAAATCCAAAACATTGCAGCGTACCTAAATCCATCATCGTAATAAATAAGGCTCTGTATGGATGATGGATTTTTAGGTTTTATGATGAAATCTTTTTTCTTGAGGTTTGTTATAAGAAATGAATATTTTAGAAGTGTTTGGATTAATAATTTTGTTTGGTTGGGAATTGTATTAGAGAATTTTTTATTAATAAAAGTTTGAAATTTAAATTTAAATTAATATTTTATGGGTTTGTTTTGGTTGGAATTATGTTATAAAGAATTATTTATTATTAAAAATTTAAAATTCAAATTCAAATTCAAATTTAATAGTTTATTTATAAAAAATACTGTAGCAAAAATAATTAATGTAGCATATTTTGTTTTAAAATTTTTTATAGAAAAATTGAAGAAAACAAACAAATTATTTTTCATCTGTGAAATAAATCACTAAAATGCATTCTACCATACAAAGCCTAAATTTCTAACTCCGTATTGTTTAACCTTCCATATCTACATGATTGTTCCATATCCCCGTTTGGACGGAGTGTTTCTGGATTTATTATGAAATTTTTTTTCTTGGAATTTGTTATGAGAAAGGAATATTTTGGGAGTATTTGGATTAATGATTTTGTTTTGTTGGAATTTGTATAAGAGATTATTTTATTGATAAAAAGTTTGAAATTTAAATTTGAATTAATATTTAATTATTTTATTTTGGTGGGAATTGTGTTAGAAAGAATTGTTTATTATTAAAATTTAAAATTTAAAATTTAAAATTCAAATTTAATATTTTATTTATAAAAAATATTGTAACAAAAATAATTACCGTAGCATCATTTTTAGTTTTAAAAAATTTTGTAGAAAAATTAAAGAAAACAAACAAATTATTTATAATTGTGAAATAAATCAAAACAATGCAACAACCAAACAAAACCATTCTGTATGTATTTCTCTAGTGATGGGATAATTAAACCTGCTATCTTTTAGTATTTCTATTTTAGCCCATGATCAAAATAGAAATTACCCTAAAATTTCTATACATTAAAAGCTCACAACCTATTAGATACAATAAAACTGAAATACGAAAACTTAATTGATAACTTTTGATTAGGTTTAATTTATTTGATAGTTTGTAATACATAATTATTTCACATATAAATCCAACGTTCGATTAATGATCCAATAATCTCCCACTTGGATTATATGTGTAACTTTATAATTATACTTTGCAAAAATAACTTAATGAGTTTAACTTTACAATAATTGTACATCTCTAACCAACTCGATCCATCAATCACATTAACATAAGATCAAACGGCTTTAAATAGATCTATCGTAACTTGACCCATCAATGGTCATCTACGTCAATACAAGTGAATAACATAGATTATGATATGTATGTGTAGCATGGAAATTACATGCAATGTAATCTTAACATGCCTATTTCCAACTGGTTTACCATCAAATTTTAGTGAGATCAAATTAAACTTAAATCATAGTGTAAATAAACTAAAACTTTACTTCTACAGAAAATAACCTTGAAATATCTGTAAATTGAAGTAACTGAAAATGTGTTATATTTAAAGAGTATCGAAACTTAGAAACTCCTACTAAAACTGCATATCCTTAAACAACATAACAACCGTATGACTGTGTGCCCACTGAACCTTTAGATTGGTTATTCTTTAGTAAGTGAATCCATAATTATGGAATTTATTTCGAAGTGCTCTATAGACAACTATTCCTTAACAACTGGAAACTTGATATCAATATGCATTGACTTCTTCAAGTTTTTGTTGTTTTGAAATATCAAATCTTTTAATTATTGTTATAAAATAACTTAACTGGTGGTTTAACACTATCTATGATGTGAGCTCCGTGACAAAATTTTGCAGTTATATTCTATTATTATATACTTCATAATATGCTATAAATTCTACTACCATATGATAGAGAAAACTATAAATGAGTATGTAGCACTCTTTCGGTAGATAGGTTCTCCGATAAGTAAGTATATATAGCTCAAAATAGTTTTATACTATTTTTACATTTCCCACAATTTGAATCAATATACTTAATGATCTCAAAAATGATATGACCTCCAATACTTCATCATATAGTGTTTTGTTCTCTCTAAATATTTTAAGACCATATTAACTACTTTTCAAATTTTACTCATGAATTATTTAAATATTTGCCCAACATCCCTAATATGTACATAATATCTGAACACATACAAATTTAAACGTACCTTAAACTTTCTATTGCTAAAGCAAAAGAAATGTTCTGTATTTTATTTTCCTCAAAATCATTTTTAGGGCACTAATTGATACAAAACTTGTCTTCCTTAAATCATTGGTGTATATTTGATTTGAAATTTTGCATGTTATACTTTTTGAAAACCAAAAAGTTTTGTGATAACCAAAAAATGCACTAAAATGATTTTCAGCATTTCTATATACCTAATACAAAAGAGACATAACCAAAATATTTCATTTAAAAATTTTTAAATACAAATATCTTGATTTTGTATAATAAACCTATATCATTATTCGGAAGCAAAATGTCATTAATATGTAAAGCCAGAAATATATGTTTACTCCAGCAAAACTTATGGTATATACAATTCTTAACAAAAATTAACTCAAAACCAAGCGAGAAGATCATTTGATAAAATTTGAAATACAATTATCAAGATGTTTGTACAAGTAAATAAACAATTTTTTTTAAAGTTTGTAAACCTTAATTTTTTGGGTCTTTTGACACAAAGTTTTCTGGTTGCACAATATACATTGCCTCGCCAATTTTACCATTGAGAAATGTTGTCTTCATATCTATCTGGTGTAAATCAAAATTGAAATACATCAACAGTGACATTATGAAAGATCAAGGTTAGATACGCGGTGTTCTAGTGGGTTGGAACACTAGGTGTGACACCAATAACAAAAGCGATAATAGACAATATTAAAAATACGGAAAATAAAGAGAGAGGAGGTTGGTAAAGCAGTTCGGCAATTGCCTACGTCTGCGGGGCCACGCCCAGAAAATAATCCACTAAGTTCACAAAGTTACAAGACACTCGGTCTAACACAAAGTAAGACTTCCTCTTATCTTTGTTGCCGCCTCTAATTAACTTCACACGTGAACCTGATTGTGCGAGCTCCTCTCAACTTGTGTTATTCTTCCTAGAATCTTAAGAGACAAGATCCCCTTGTCAATGGCGACTCCTCCTGGAATCCGTGTTATGGCAAGATCCCCTTGGCCACGATCAGGACTCCTCCCAAGCTCCTTGTAGCCTCCTCCCGAGACTGAGTTATAACAAAGAATACAAGGAATGCATCTTCAATATTTTTACATTAAGATGCGAACAGCCAACACACTTAAACAAAGACTTCTAACAAAGAAGTGTGTTCACAGTCTTACAAAGACCGAAAGAATAAACAAAACTCCACACTTGAAATCCGTGTGGTAGGAGCAATCCTTATAGAGCGCATAAATCTTTCTATGTTTATCTCCAAGATTGTTTCTAAATAAATCGCATAGAAAGATGGAAACCATGTGCCTTTCATGCTTATCTTTTCCAAAGATAAACATCCAATGATAATTACCAATAATACCAAGATAAGCACCAAATATACCAAGATAGCATTAATCTCCAAATCAATCTTCCTTGTATAGATTGATTTAATTGATTCCTGCAACCAATAGGATATTTCCTTATTTGCCAAAAAATAAATGCCAACTCATCTTCAAACCAAAGCCGCGACGATCATTGGAGCGAATTAAGGGGTGCTTAAAAAGGATAGAACGAGTTTGGAAGCCAAAGAGGAAGAAAGGAGCGAACAATTTGGGAATGTGTGAATTTGGGATACGCTTTTTCTTGTTAAATTTTAGGGTTTAATTTGTGTTTTAATAAGATTAAGTCCAAACATTAATTATGGGCTTATTAATTTCGTGATTGATTAGTTAATTACATGGCCTAAATTCTCTTGCATGATAATGACATGTAATGGGCTTAATGGATTTTTAATTCATTAAGGGTAGTTTTTAGGAAACATGATTGGAAATTATCCCACATCGGGAAAATACCAAACATTGACACTTCTTGTAGCCTATTTAAAGGGCATCCTCCATACATTTTCAATAGAGTTGAATTTTGAGAAATAAAAACACAGAGTTGTTTTTTTTAAAATGAGTTGTTTTCCTGAGGAGGGATTTCGATTTACTTTGCGGGTTTTAGTTCCTGAGGAGGGGATTAATTCTTACGCGACTGTCTTGTTATGTGCTGGTGAGGAGCCAACAAATAATCGTGCATACTGTCAGCCTACAGAGATAGGTTGATTTGTCTTATTCACATTGATTTTCGAAAGGTCGTGGACGCTATTCCGCATCAAGTGGTATTAGAGATCAAGGAATTTTCGAAATCAGGTTTTTTAGTTTTCCTTAAAATTGAAACCCTAAATTGTTGTTATTCGCAGCCTTGCATGATTTGATTATTGTGAGAAGGTGATAACAATTATATATTTGTTTATTATTTAATTGGTATTGTGAAAAGTTGATCCCGGTTGAATTGGTAATTGATTGTTGGATTGATTATTTTGGATATTTGTGATTAATTGTTACTGTAGTAATTGTTGAGATATTCTGTTGAAATTTGGTTAAGTATCAATATGAGTAAACAGGCAGAAGGTACTAGTGTTAACCAAAATTTGGAAGGTATTTTGGCTACTATGAGTGAACAGTTACAACAATTATCAGCTGAAAATCAACAGTTTAAGAATCAGTTTGAACAGTTGGAATCAGGATCTAGAACAGGTACTCCACGGAAAACACCACCTACGAATCCTTGGTTTAATGGTGTGGATGAGGTTGGGACTGACATCGATGATAGTGTTCGCCAGCGGGTGCGAAAGGGTGGTAATACTGAGAAAGAGGGTAAGATACGTGTTCATCATTTTCGGGTAAGGAAAGTCCGGAATTGTTTTTGGACTGGGTTCAAAAGGTGAACAAAATCTTTGAATTCTATAACTATTCTGAGGAGGGAATTCCAATTTACATTGTGGGTTTTAATTCCTGAGGAGGGGATTATATCTTACACGACTGTTGTGTTAATTGCATGTGAGGAGTTTTCAATTAATTGTATTTCAAGCCAATCTACAGAGATAGATTGATTCTACCAGTCCAAATTGATTTACAAAAAGATTGTGGACGCTATTCCGCAACAAATAATCTCCCCCTTTGGCATTTTTTGGCAAAAACCAAACTCTCCCTGTATGCTGAATCGGAAGTGCTCTTAAACTCCCCCCAAATAAGAACTTAGTAAAAAAACATCGCTGTACAAGACATTCTGCATAACACAGGAAAAGACACCAAGTTCTCAGCATACAATATTTGAAGGACTACAAAACAAATATCCAAATTACTCTCCCTTTTTGCCACAAAAGACAAAGTGGCATAAATCAACGATAAAAACATAAGAAATTGTCTTAATCAATCACCAAAAGAAAAAAAATATCAGAGTAATTGTGAAGACCTAGGGTCTTAATCTTACTTATTTTGATGTTTAACAAATAATTATGTTTATGCTAATTGTTCAAAAAGTGTTTCAATATGATAGATATACAAAGAAGCCAAGCATAGAACTCTATAATATGGAGAAAGAATTAGAAGAAGCCAAGCATGGAGCTCTATCATATGGAGAAAGAATTAGAAGTGCAAAAGATATGAAAGTGTGGTAAATTAGGTCAAATCCCCAACCTTAAACCTTATATTATGTAAATAGCTCAAGAAGTTGTTTTACTCTTTTAAGGCTCAAGTAAAAATGTTTTAAAAATGTTTTTAGTCCTTAAATGAACTTCAAAAGAAGTACTAAAAGTGAGGAACACACTTGCACAAAGTCACGCTTAGTTGCACAAATAATTTGGAAAACAAAAATTGAAAACAAGTTGAAAACAAATAGGATCGGACGCCCTAAGCATAGTTTCGGCCGTCCGAAAGATAGGTTCGGACGCCTCCTTGTCTTAAATGATCGTCCGAAATTTTGGTGAAAAAATGAAGCTCTCTGAAATTTAGGTTCGGACGCTTCAGGAGAGTTTCTGCCGTCCGAAACTTAGGTTCGGACTCATGAACAGTAACTTTCAGGCGTCCGAACCTATTTTTCAGCAAACATGTCAAAATAGGATCGGACTACCATAGGGTCCAAAATAGCATCCGAAACTCAGTTTTTCAACAAAACGGCTAGTTTTTGAAAGGTCAAACATATACGTTTTTTTGTCATTTTTTGAGAAGGTTTAAATACCAACAAATGCACAAACATTTAAAGAACTCCTCCCCTGATTCCTTGAGCTTCTAATTTGAAAAATACTCTCTACAACTCTTGCACTACACTTTGATTTTACAAGAACCAAAAGATTAAAAGTTCTTGAGCCTTTCTTGAGTATTTCATATCATTCTTGAGCTATATAGTTTGAGTTGTAAATTTTATTATAGGAATCATATTGTGAGCTTCACTTTATCATATCCACCCTAATTGAGGGCTGTTACTTTGCTCTTAAACATCTATTGTAAGTGATTGAAATCCTAAGTTGGGAAACTTGGGTAGTGGAGGTAGAGTGCTCCATGGGGAAGACTTGAACCACAATAAATTGGTTGGTTGTAAAAGTGGTTCTTTTGATCTCACCACTAGAAAGGAGATCAGTTCATAGTGAAGAGGTTGAAATCCTAAGTTGGAAAACTTGGGTAGTGGATGTAGAGTGCTCCAAGGGGGAGACTTGAACTACTATAAATCTATTGTGTCATCTCTCTCTATTGCTTTCAGTTTTTACTCTTGTTTCATATTGCTCATGCTTTGATATAACTGAAATTGAATTGAAATATTGATTTATTGTGTTGTTGATTCAATTTGTGAATATCACACCCTTTGGAATTCACACAACTCACTCTATGTTGTTGAATTTGTTTTGATTGGTACAATTAATTTTTAGAAACCTAATTCACCCCCCCTCTTAGGTTGCCTTGGACCTAACAATTGGTATCAGAGCTTGGTCTCTATTTGCTTAAGCTTAACAACCTTAGAGAAACGTTTATGGCAACAAACAATGCTATGTTTATAGAGGGACAATCTATCTCTAGGCCTCCAATGTTTAATGGAACAAACTATAGCAGTTGGAGGGATAGAATGGAAATTTATCTCAAATCCATTGATATTGAGATGTGGTATATTGTTGAGGAAGGACCTTACATAGCTGAAATAACCATAGGGAATGAAACTAGAGAAAAGAAGAGGAGTGAACTTGATGAATATGATAGGAGAAATCTTACTTTGAATGCCAAAGTCACAAATGTCTTATACAACTCCTTAGATGTTAATGAATTAAGTAGAGTTAAGGGATGAAAAAATGCACATGATATTTGGAAGAAACTTAGGGAAATACATGAGGGAGAAACCTCCACAATCAACAAATGCTTTGAATGTAATCAACTTGGCCATTTTATTGCAGATTGTCCAAGAAGAAAGAACGAGTTTAAACATAACAAGAAAGGCAAAGGAAGAAGCTTCAAAGTCACATAGGATGATGATCAATCCAAAGAGGAAACCGAAGGAGAAGAAGGAGTTGCAAACACGTGTTTTATGGGATTTGAAGACCATAAGGTAAGTACTTCTTCTAGTGATGATGATGATGATAATTGCAATGATCAAGATGAACTTGAGCTGTACATTGCTAGGCCAGTAGATGAGTTAAAGAAATTCAAGATTCAAAACAAGAAGCTTAGGGCAAAAATAGAAGAAATCACTACATGTAATCAAGAGTTAGTTATTAAGCATGATTGTGTAGTAAAACAAAACTATACACTAAAAGCTGAAAATGAAAAAGTTAACAATAGAAAGCAACAAGGTTAGGGAAGAAGCTAAGAAATATGATGAAATTAAAATAGAACATATAGGATTGAGAAAGAGAATTGAAGACCTTAGTGATTGTTTAGCTAAATTCACACAAGGTAAGGATAACTTAGAAAAACTATTAGGAAATCAAAGAATAGGAAATAGTAAACATGGATTAGGATATTCACATGAGGTAAGCAATCAAAGCTCCACCTCCAAATTTGTGAAATATGCTCATACTTCACATAATCATAAAAAGCAAGAAGAAAATAAACCTCACCAAAATCATGGACATGGAATGCACAACACATGTAACCACCATCATGGATATGGAATGCATAATATAAATAATCAAAATCATGGACATAGAATGTATAATACACATTATTGTCATAATATGTATAACTTTGAACCTAGATTTGGAAATGTTAGACCTTATACTTATCATAAGACATCTCATTCTTTTAAATACCATGTAATATGTGATTATTGTTGTTAAAAGGGGCATACCTCAAGAAAATACTTTGCAAGAATGGAAGTTGAAAATGGATCAAAAACATGGATAAGAAAAGATATCAATGATGTAAGAACTTAAGTGCTTAAAGTCACACATTGATTCTTGAATGTAGGTATGTTTGAAATTACAATTTTGGATACAAAATAGTTCCTTGATAGTGGATGCTCAAGACACATGACATGTAATTCCTTATTTCTTAAATAAGAAATAAAGGACATGTTAATTTTGAAAATGATAAAAAGGGAAAAATGATCGGTGTTGGCAATGTAGCCAATAATAATAGCAATGTGATTGAGAATGTGCATTTGATTGATAACTTAAAATTTAACTTGATTAACATTGGTCAAATATGTGATAAAGAACTTGATTTATTGTTTAAATGTGAAAATTGTGTAGTTATTGATCCAATAGATGATAAAATCATTCTTATCGGTTCTAGGCATACAATGTGTATAATTTCATCTATGTGATATTATGGAACAAGACATGAAATGTCTTAGTATAGTACATGACACAACTTGGCTGTGGCATAGGAGACTAGCTCATGAAGGAATAGACCACCTAAATAATATAGCAACTAAAGAACTAGTTAGAGGCTTACCTAAATAAAAATATGAAAAAGACAAAGTTTGTGATTTATGCCAATATGGAAAATAAACTAGAAGTACATTCAAACCTATAAACATGATAACTACTTCTAAACTTTTGGAGTTAATACATATGGATTTGTTTGGAGCTTCACAAACTACAAGTTTAGGTGGGAAAAGATATGTTTTTGTGATAGTTGATGACTATTCTAGGTACACTTGGGTAATATTCTTGGCACATAAAAGTGATACATTTAAAGAATATGCTAGACTATTTAAAAAGGTTCAAAATGATTTAAGTATAAATGTGGTGAAAATAAGAAGTGACAATGGATCCAAAGTCATCCAAAAGACATAAATGAGGCTTTAAAAGATGATAATTGGATTGTCACATTGTGTGGAAATTTCCTTTTCAATACATGTCTAGAAAGTGCTGCACTAAACTTGTTCTTGTTGCCATATCCTTGTAAGCCTTTATTGATAATAGTGGTAACATTCTTATTCTTGTTGCCAAATATTCATTATGATTCTTGAATTCATTCTTGTTCCTTAGAGACTTCAATATTTACTAAATATTCGTAATTCATTCTTATAATTTTTGAAGTTTGGTTTGTGTATGAGTAGTTGTTCAACTCAAAGAACTCGTAAAAAAAAGGGTTAAGAGGGTTTCAATATATTGAGTGATACACGAGCATGAGTAAGGAAGTGCCTTGATAAGTTGGTTTTATACCAACTCATATTTCTTATATCACTTAGCTTTTGCCGTGTTTTTAATGCAATTGTGTGGTGTTTGATGCTATTACATGCATTATTGTGGTTTGCAACTTGTAATTGCTAAAGTGAAGAAAGATGCCAAAAATGTTGATAAAATAAGTCAAATGTGTATTTGAAGTGAAATCAAGGAAGAGTTAAGAAGAGCTTAAATGATGTTTGAAGAATTTGAGGAAAACTTAAACATGCCTATCTTGATTTATTTGGTTTTTGGGCAGAATTGGTTGTATAACTTGTTTTGAGTATAACTCTCTCAATACTAGTTCGAATGATGAGATCTTGGATGTTCTGGACAGCTCTTTGAGTGTACCCCATGTCTTATGTTTTAACTTTCTTCTAATTCTGTGTGCAAGCATGAGAAACGGGGGCATCTTTATGATTGTTACTTCTAGGGTTTCCATTATTGAGCTCATTGCCACAGTTTGGTAGAATGGGTATAACTTGAGCTACAGATCTTTTATGATGTTGATTCTTGAACCAATGGAGAGCCAAGAGAGAGATATAAAACTCTTATGCTCATCACAAAGTCCAATTCAGAGGCTAAGGCACACATATTTTGCATAGAAGTAGATTGTTAGGCTGAAATGGTTGCATCACACACTAGCCTAGCATTCTTGCACACATGCACTCACCTCACCACACACATGCACTCATCTCGCTGCACACAACCACTCAGCTCGCTGTACACACACACACAGCTCGTTGCATGCCTTTAATTAATAAATCTTTATGGGAAGTGCCTTTCAAATTTAATGAAAGAAGAATTTGAAATGAGTATGATGGGAGAATTAACATTCTTTCTTGGGTTACAAATAAAACAAATGGATGAGAGCATTTTCTTAAATGTAATAAACTAGGCTCTTATTTCACACTTATTTAAACTCCTAAGTGTTTTGAAGTTGATGAGTTTCTCGTGTCTTCTTGTTGACACTTTGATGCTCTTTATCCCGTTATTCACTTTGACTAACCATTCTTGGATTTTGCTATCTTTATTGGTGAAGATTCAATTGTACATTATTTTCTATGGATTCTTGTGAATGACAAATGATAATGTGCTTATGTATAGTTAAAATGGTGCCATAGTTTGTTTATACACTTTGAAATATGGTATATTGTGCATTTTTGTGGCTTGTATTGGGTTGTTAACATTTGAGAAAATTTCCTTTTCAATTGGCATTATAATGGCATTGTGCACTTAATTGAACATATTGTAGAGTACAATCATGTGATTACTGAGATAGCTTGATAAGTTTCTTATGTTTTTCTTATGATTCATGATTGACGATGATGATGTTATTAATTTGGTATAATTTTTGGTTTTATTTGGTATCCATGTTGTTTAAACATTCATAGGAATTTGCTATTATCTACGGTGAAAATTTAATTGTGCGTTATTTTCTATGGCTCCTTTGCATGCCTTATGATTGTGTGATTATATGATGTGTTAAATGTGTTATGTAAAAAAAGAGGGAGCAAGATATTGAAAAGGGAGAGAGTTATATTTAAGTGATAAGTTCTAAGCTATATATTCAAGTGATGAGCCTTTTGTTATTTTGTTGATGACAAAAGGGGGAGAAAGGTATTCTATGTAATTAAGTGATGAATTATTATAAAATGTAAATTTAAGGGAGAGAAAAAGAAAACAAAACGAATGAAATGTTATTTTCACATTCTTATGTTCACATTCTTATTTTGATGATGTCAAAAGGGAGAGAAGAAAAGAGAAAAATAAAGCATGATGGTATCATGTAAGGAATGTAATGGATAAAGAACAAAAGGGGGAGAAGAATAAAGGAAAAGAAGATTAGAAAAGAGAAAAACAAAGCATATAATAAAATGGAAGTATACACATAGGGGGAGAAAAATAGAAATAAAGTGGAAGTATACATATAGGGGGAGCAGATATCATTTCTTTGATTAAAAAGTAACTTATTGCACTTGATATTTATTTTGTCACATAATTGGTTTGTCATCATCAAAAAGGGGGAGATTATGAAGACTTAGGGTCTTAATCTTACTTATTTTGATGTTTAACAAACAATTATGTTTATGCTAATAGTTCAAAAAGTGTTTCAATGTGATAGATATATAAAGAAGCCAAGCATGGAACTCTATTATATGGAGAAAGAATTGGAAGAAGCCAAGCATGGAGCTCTATCATATGGAGAAAGAATTAGAAGTGCAAAAGATATGAAAGTATGGTAAATTAGGTCATTTCCCCAACCTTAAACCTTATATTATGTAAATAGCTCAAGAAGTTGTTTTACTCTTTTAAGGCTCAAGTAAAAATGTTTTAAAAATGTTTTTAGTCCTCAAATGAACTTCAAAAGAAGTAGTAAAAGTGAGGAACACACTTGCACAAAGTCACACTTAGTTGCACAAATGATTTGGAAAACAAAAATTGAAAACAAGTTGAAAACAAATAGGATCGGACGCCCTAAGCATAGTTTCGACCGTCAGAAAGATAGGTTTGGACGCCTCCTTGTCTTAAATGATCGTCCGAAATTTTGGTGAAAAAGTGAAGCTCTCTGAAATTTAGATTCGGACGCTCAGGAGAGTTTCGGCCGTCCGAAACTTAGGTTCGGACTCATGAACAGTAACTTTCAGGCGTCCAAACCTATTTTTCAGCAAACATGTCAAAATAGGATCGGACTACCCCAGGGTCCGAAATAGCGTCCGAAACTCAGTTTTTCAACATAACGGCTAGTTTTTGAAAGGTCAAACATATACGTTTTTTTGTCATTTTTTGAGAGGGTTTAAATACCAACAAATGCACAAACGTTTAAAGAACTCCTCCCTTGATTCCTTGAGCTTCTAATTTGAAAAATACTCTCTACAACTCTTGCACTACACTTTGATTTTACAAGAACCAAAAGATTAAAAGTTCTTGAGCCTTTCTTGAGTATTTCATATCATTCTTGAGTTATATAGTTTGAGTTGTAAATTTTATTATAGGAATCATATTGTGAGCTTCACTTTATCATATCCACCCTAATTGAAGGCTGTTACTTTGCTCTTAAACATCTATTGTAAGTGATTGAAATCCTAAGTTGGAAAACTTGGGTAGTGGATGTAGAGTACTCCATGGGGAAGACTTGAACCACTATAAATTGGTTGGTTGTAAAAGTGGTTCTTTTGATCTCACCACTAGAAAGGAGATCAGTTCATAGTGAAGTGGTTGAAATCCTAAGTTGAAAAACTTGGGTAGTGGATGTAGAGTGCTCCAAGGGGGAGACTTGAACCACTATAAATCTATTGTGTCATCTCTCTCTATTGCTTTAGGTTTTTACTCTTGTTTCATATTGCTCATGCTTTGATATAACTGAAATTGAATTGAAATATTGATTCATTGTGTTGTTGATTCAATTTGTGAATATCACACCCTTAGGAATTCACACAACTCACTCTATGTTGTTGAATTTGTTTTGATTGGTACAATTAATTTTTAGAAACTTAATTCACCCCTTCCCTCTTAGTTTGCCTTAAACCTAACAGTAATCAATCGGAATCCTCCGCATTATAGGGCATTAGGCTAACTGAGTCTGCTAGCAAATGAACACCAGTATCTGCTCCTAGAACACTTTCACCTTTACCAGCATCATACCCACTAAATTGGGCGCTAGAAGGGGCCTGACTATCAGTAACACCAGGAGTGACACTGAAAGTACCTTCAGGTTCAGAATAAGCAGGAGGAACTGTAGTACCCGTCACAGTCATTTTCTCATCAGGATCAAAATCAACAGTTTTTTCAACAATAGAATTTTCAGGCTCCATTTCAATTTCTGAAAAGCTAGCACCATCATCATCTGTAGGTTCAGCTTTAGCATCAAACTGCTTTTTCCTTTCAGCAGCCTCATTAACAACATTTCTAGCATTCTTTATAACAATAAGATCATCAAGCAATGCAGAGACTTCCTTTCTTCTCTTCTCAATGTCAGACTATTGGGTAATCAGAGACTTCAATTCATCCTCCAATACCTTAATTGTGCGTGACAGCAAGACTGGATGGCCAAGTTCTTCTTTGTTTGAGTCAGAAACATCATCAGAGACACCCTCAATGTCATTGACATGATCGCTCTTAAGTAGCTTATAACTGATTCTGATCTATTCTTTATCGGTTTCCAGAATTTCTCTTGCTCGGATTACAGAGTGTTGTGAGGTTAGAATTGCATATATCAAGCACAGAAAAGGATAAGCTATCCTTTTCATTCTTGCAGTCTGCGTTCTTAATAATTTGATGAAACAAAAACTGTTCAACATCAAGTTCAATAAAATTTCCAATCTTGAACAACAAAGTGGTCATGGACTTATTCACACCAGTTCCATGCGAGGTAGAGAGCCAATTCCTTATGGCAATCTTATGCGGAATTGCATACTTAACAGATAGTTGGGAAGCAGGAAAATCTTTCCCCCTAGGCCATACTCTCCTGACACCTCCTGTGACATCAGGAGTGAATTCTTCCATATTAGCCTAATGACTGCCTAGGTATATATTTATCACATCCGAGGAAAATTCAAACAGCTTACCCCTCACGACTATATATTCTCCATCAGGATGCTCAACATCCTTCACATTAGAGTCTAGATTGCAATAGAACTCTTGAATAACTCTTCTAACATAAGGTTTTATTCCTTTAATTATCCTTTCTATGCCTTGGCTAACCAACTGATCCACAAGTTTTTGACAGTCTTTAAAATCACCATCATGGATATTCCTTTCACTCCAGATATTTCTCCTAGAAACTCTACTCCACAAACCAGCATTATATACAGACTTGAAATCATCCAAATTAATAGAAGAGTCTGACAACTTACTTGCAGCGACGGGAGACTTGCCCTTTGACATCTATTTTGAGCAAGTGACTCGCTGAAATTCAGAGGCTGGATTTTCTCTCTGTCGCTTTGCCTTAGGAGACTTAACCGATTCTGAATCAGAGAGATCCTGAACATCATCATCAGAGGAAACACCATATTTGACACTTTCTTCTTCATTCCAAGCATCACCCGAAGAATCTTTATCCACAATCCGAAACCTTTTTCTTCTGGACTCTGTGGTAACCTTAGAGGCATCAGGTGCTTTAGGAGGCACAACACTTGTCTTGAATGGACCACCACTAGCTTGTCCAAATCTTGTTCTCACTCCTGAAGGATCTATTGACTGAATAGGAGTGGTCATCTCAGTTTTTAAGGACAACTCAATTTCATAATCCGAAGACTTCTCATGTGAAAGAGAAGAACTATCATCTTCCTTTGACAAATCTGGAGAGGTAGGAGTAATGACAACATGAACTTCATCTTTATCCATAGTTTCTACTACTTTTCTAACTCTAGATGTTGACCTTGACTGAGACATCTCTGAGAAATAGATGCACTTGACTTAACTAGATTTTCAGTATTCTTGAATATGGTCAAGGTAATGACAACAGATGATATGTGACCAATACTTTGAGAAGAAGACTCCTAAAATACCACAAATCCTTGGAATAGCTGAGAGACAGAAAGTGACCGAAATAAGTGCGGTCAGAATTTTCGTGAAAGAGACCAATTCTTCAATTTCCCCAATATCAGCCGAGAATCCCTAAAACGCCACGTGTCACTTGAAGAGCTGAAGACTAGAATTTACAAAAATGAAATCCACAACTACAATGCCGCCTAAAAGCATGAGGCGGAAAACCAGAAAAGACAAAAAAACAACTATTCTACTATTTTTTATTTTTCATATTATTTTTTTTATATTGCTGTAAATACAACTACAAAAAAAACTTACAACACTGAAGAGCCTCTTCATATGACACAAAGGCCTAGGGCAGACCTTACTTCTTGAAACCTTGCTCTATCCAAAACTTTGGTGAAAATATCAGCAATTTGTTTTTTTGTCACCATATGTTCCAAAGCAATAGTTTTATCTTTCACAATAGATCGAATAAAGTGATGTCGAATATCAATGTGCTTTATTCTAGAATGCTGAACAGGATTTTTAAAAATATTGATAGCACTCATATTGTGACACCATAATCTTTCACCATTTGCTTCATCTAGAGAAGCTGGGTACAGTTACTACCAGCTGCAATGTATTCAGCCTCAGCAGTGGATAGAGAAATAGAATTCTGTTTCTTGCTGAACCATGACATCAAGTTATTTCCCAAGTAAAAACATCCACGAGAAGTGTTTTTTTTTATCATCTGAACTTCCAGCCCAGTCAGCATCACAATATCCAGCTAAATTGGTATTTATATCAAATGAATACCAGATCCCATAGTCAGTTGTCCCGCTGATATATTTGAGTATTCGCTTTACTGATACTATGTGTGACTCTCGAGGATTTGCTTGAAATTGAGCACATAAACCAACACTATAGTAGATATTTGGACGACTAGCAGTTAGGTAAAAGAGACTACCAATCATACTTCTGTACAAACTTGCATTAATAGGAATCCCGTTCTCATCTTTAGATATTTTCTCATGAGTTCCAATAGGTGCTCTTCTTAAACGAACATTCTTCAATTCAAATTTCTTCAGCAAATTCTTGGCATACTTGCTTTGTGAAATGAAAATACCGTCATTTCGTTGCTGAATCTGTAGGCCAAGGAAGTAATTAAACTCACCAACTATACTCATCTCAAATCCCTTAGTTATTTAACCAACAAATTCATCCACCATCGCCTGTGACACTGAGCTAAACACTATGTCATCAACATATATTTGTGCAAGTAAAAACTGACCTTTAACACGGTGAATTAAAAGGGTTTTAACTACTCCCTCTCACTCATATTTATTTGTCAATAAATACTGCGTCAACCTTCCATACCACACCCGAGGAGCTTGTTTAAGTCCATATAATTCCTTCTTCAGCTTGTATACAAACTCGGGATGATGAGGATCTTCAAAACCCTTTGGTTGAGCAACATACACTTCCTCATTAAGAAGACCATTGAGGAAAGCACTTTTCACGTCCATTTGATATAACTTGAATCGCAACACATATGCAATTGCTAACAATAGACAAATAGACTCAAGTCGAGCAACAGGTGCGAATGTCTCATCAAAGTCAACACCTTTTATTTGAGTGTATCACTGGAAAACTAATCGAGCCTTGTTGTGAGTAATATTTTCATGCTCATCACTCTTGTTCTTGTATATCCACTTGACATTCACATTAGGGGGCACAAAACTAGATCCCTAACTTGATTCCTAGTGAATTGACCAAGTTTTTCTTGCATAGCACCTATCTAGTACTTATCGAGTAAGGCTTCTTTCATATTCTTAGGCTCAATAGACGAAGTAAAACATGTCATTTAAATCATATCTCTATAGTTCACTCTTGGCTTTTCTCTTGTCCGAACACTATTAGTCAGATTTCTTATAACTTCATTAGTAGGATGATTATTCTGAACACGAGTAGATGGTTGTCTGTGAGGTGAGATGACATCTTCCACATTATCAATCTCTATACTCTAATCAGTGACACCACTTGTGACACTGGTCGAAACATTGCCAGGAACACTGAAGCATACTTCATGTAGGGATTCTGTAACATCTTCGTTAGAACCATCAGCAACTTCCAAAGAGTCATCAACTTGAACATTCACAGATTCTATGACAGTTCAAGTTCTTTTGTTGTAAACTCGATAAGCTCGACTATTGATAGCATATCCAAGAAAAATAGCTTCATCACTCTTACGATCGAGCTTCCCTTTATATTTCCTGTCATTCAACACATAACAAGTACTACCAAAAGGATGGAAATAGTTAACAATTGGAGTTCTACCTTTCCATAATTCATAAGGCATCATTTCAATTCATCCACGAAGATATACACAATTTATAGTGTAACATGCTGTGTTTATAGCTTCAGCCCGGAATTTCTGTGGAATATTCTTTTCGTGTAACATAACACGTGACATCTCTGCTATAGTTTGATTCTTTCTTTCCACAACTCCATTTTGTTGAGGAGTTTTAGGAGTAGAGAACTCATGAGCTATTTCATGCTGATTACAGAAACTTGAAAAATCTGAGTTTTCAAACTCTCTTCCATGATCACTGCGAATACAAATAATCTTCACAATGGTACAACCCTTCTCTCGTTGAAGACGACTGCACAATGACTTAAAGGCATTAAATGTATCATATTTTTCTCGACGAAATTCCACCCATGTATATCGAGAGAAGTCATTAACAGTTATATAAGCATATCATTTTCCTCCAATACTCTCTATAGGCATAGGACCCATTAAATCCATATGCAGCAATTCAAGCAAACGAGTTGTTCCTGGTGTCTGAGACTAAGGATGTGACACCTTTGTTTGCTTTCCAATCTGACAAAGTCCACACACCCTATTTTCATCAAACTTCAGTATGGGAATCCCACGGACAGCTCCCTTAGAGACAATTTTTTGTAGCATCCTTATATTCACATGACCCAATTTTTGATGCCATATGATAGAATCTTCCATGATTGATCAAAGACACGTAGATGAGGCAGAGATGAGATAACAATTTCCCAAAGATCTTACTCCTTCCATGATGCACATGTTGTTATGATCAACTATCTTGCACTTTCTCATAGTGAAGTTCACATTCAGATCTTGATCACACAAATGACTAATGCTGATCAGATTTGCCTTCGGACCATTTATCAGAAGAACATCCTCCAGTTTTGGTAACCATGACACATCTAGAGTACCTTTTCCAATAACACGAGCTGTGACACCATTTTCAAATGTCATTTTTCCCATACTTTCGGACACAATATTCTTCAAAAACTTCTCATCATTAGTCATGTATCTAGAACACCCACTATCAAAACACCACTCATCAGTTGTGGCAGCCTTTAGTGAGGTATATGTGAAGTTGCACCTCAAATTGGGATTCATTACCTAATTTTGTTGTGAATCCTAGCAAAAAAAAACTTTCTAGCAGTACTTTATCTCAAATCAGCAAGATAAATAAAGTATCTAGGACGAATATGACCGCGACGATTGCAATAATGGTAAATAGGAATAAACCTATTACCTTTGCCTCAAGAAGCATGATAAGAATAATGAGGATTTCACTTTATCACATTCGTTGCAGTATTCACAGCAACTTGCTTCATTTTGAAATTATCCACTGGTAGTGACACTGGTTGTGACACGAAGCTTTCTCCTTTATACCCCAGTCCAGAGTGATCACCACTGGATTGACCGGTCTTAAGAATTTCATCCAACTTGAAAGAACCTGAATTTAACATCTTGACACCTTTTTTTATGTGATTCAGCTCGTTGGTCAGAGTCTTCACTTTCTCTTGACATACTCTTAGTTTGGTTTCCAAATCTGCATTAGAGTTTTGAAGATTGAGCTTTTTATTTTGTAGATCTCCAACTTGAGTATGAAGTCGCTGATTTACTTTCAAAAGTTTAGTCCACTTATCATGAAGATTCTTGTATTCGACTAGAATATCTTCTTTGGTGACACAGTCTTCATCTTCATCGATATGCCGACATATTTCCAGTGAAACCTTGTGTAACATCCTTTTTCCCTCCATGATCTGATTGTTTAGTCTTAGAAGTAAGAGCCACATGATTATTCTGAAAATCATCTTCTTTATCTAAATCATCTTCACTCCAGGTTGTGTTGAGAGAATTCCTCTTCTTTCTCAATGTATTCGCACAATCTGCCTGAACATGCCCAAAACCATCATATTCTCTACATTTAATTCCTCTGTTTTTGAATGACTGATCAGATGTGTGATTTTCTTCACTAGAATTTTTATTGCTCGCCAATTTATTCTTGGAGTTGCCAACACCAGTCTTGACACCTTGATTATTTCTGCCAAATCTCTCATGACTCTGCTAAGATTCTTAGATATTAATGCAAGAGAGTCCTCAAAGTCATTTTCATCAGAATCAAATGACTTCTGAATCATTGCCTTTAAGGCTATCCATTTAACTTTATTTTCTTCCAAATCTACTCAAAGATTCATCTCAAATGTTCTGAGAGATCCCATTAGTTTTTCTAGCTTCATCTGTGAGACATCTTTTGCTTCTTCAATAGCCGTAACTTTATAAGCAAATTGTTATGGTAGAGATCGTAGAGTTTTTCTTACAAGCTTTTCTTCAAAAAAACTTTCACCAAGTGCAAATGCCTCATGGGCAATGTCACAGAGTTTTGCATTAAATTCAGCAATACTCTCATCTTTATGCATCCTTAAACTTTCAAACCTTGTAGTGAGTATTTTCATCTTTGATAACTTCACAGGTGACGTCCTTCATAAGTAGTTTGAAGAATTTTCCATGCCATATTAGCTGTCACATATGTAGAAATAAGTCTAAATTGAGCAGGATCAATACCGTTGAAAATTGTATTAAGACCATTTGAATTATTGTTTGGCAAGGCATCTTCAGTAGGAGACCAACTTTCTTCTGGCTTGGGAGATTTGACATCAGATGTGTTAGTAATCATTGGAGAGTCCCATCCTGTTAGAATTGATTTCCAAGCCTTCTCATCAATAGCTTTGATGAATGCTCTCATTCTGGCCTTCCATTAAGCATAATTGATGCCGTCCAATAAAGGTAGATGCATTATTGAACCTCCTTCATTCATAGAGTCCATCACACCAAGATCAAGTCCTGCAGATCCCGCCTAAGAAACAAAGACAACCCGCTCTAATACCAATTGAAAGATTAAGGTTAGATACGCGGTGTTCTAGTAGGTTGGAACACTAGGTGTGACACTGATAACAAAAGCGATAATGGACAATATTAAAAATACAGAAAATAAAGAGACAAGAGGTTGGTAACGCAGTTCGGTAATTGCCTACACTGCAGGTGTCATGCCCAGAAAACAATCCACTAAATTCACAAAGTTACAAGACACTCGGTCTAACACAAAGTAAGACTCCCTCTTATCTTTGTCGCCGCCTCTTTCTAACTTCACACGTGAACCTGATTGTGCGAGCTCCCCTCGACTTGTGCAATTCTTCCCAAAATCTTAAGAGACAAGATCCCCTTGTCAATGGCGACTCCTCCCGGAATCCGTGTTATGGAAAGATCCCCTTGCCCATGATCAGAACTCCTCCCTAGCTCCTTGCAGCCTCCTCTCAAGACTGAGTTATAACAAAGAATACAAGGAATGCATCTTCAATATTTTTGCATTAAGATGCGAACAACCAACACATTTAAACAAAGACTTCCAACAAAAAAGTGTGTTCACAGTCTTACAAAGATCGAAAGAATAAACAAAACTCCACACTTGAAATCCGTGTGGTAGGAACGATCCTTATAGAGCATACAAATCTTTCTATGTTTATCTCCAAGATTGTTTCCAAATAAATTGCATAGAAAGATGGAAATCATGTGCCTTTCATGCTTATCTTTTCCAAAGATAAACCTCCAATGATAATTACCAGGAATACCAAGATAAATACCAAATATACAAAGATAACATTAATCTCCAAATCAATCTTCCTTGTATAGATTGATATAATTGATTCCTGCAACCAATAGGATCTTTCCTTATTTGCTAAAAAATAAATGCCAACTCATCTTCAATCATCTTGCGCATTAACACATTATAATTCTAAAAGAGTCTTTCAAAGAAACCAGACAAAAACTCTCTATATAGTAAATTCTTTTTATCTATGTAAAGTCTTTTATAATGAATCTTGTACTTCTCTACATTACCTTTCAATTTCCTTTCAGTGATAAATATCTATTTGCAACCAAAAATTTTAGTACTTGTGGCAGTGATAAATATCTATTTGCAATCAAATATTTTAGTACTTGTGACAGTGAGATAAGATCTTATATGTCATTTTCATTTATGGATTTAATCTTCTTATAAGAGGTATCTATTCATTTTTGAGAGTTAAACTTTCTATAGATTGATATGAAATTTGATTGGTTCATCTTCCATCACTCTATATCAAACTTATATTATTGAAGAAATATAATATAATTATCTAGTATTGAACTTATTTTCTCTCTAGTTGATCTTTTAGTAATATAAGTTCCTAAGGTATTAGAGTTTATTCTTCTAGAATAGTTTATGTAAGAGGAGATCCTTCCACTTTCTTGATTTGTGTGTTTTGAATAAGTTAGGATAGTATCTTTATCAATACCAATAACACCTATGAAAACATTAATATTTTCCTCTTCAACAACAAAATCATTTTCCTTATCTCTCCTTGTAAACTTAACATCCTAAAAAAATTGGGCATTTTTTGGCTCAAAAACTCAACTTAATTGTAAAATCACAAAACTTGTATATTTTAGATCTTTCATAGTAATAAACAAATAGCAACTTACTATATGAATCCAGTTTCTTTCATTAGGCGTATAAGGATTGCCTTAACTAGATATTCCTAAATATACAAGTATTTTAGACTAGGTTTTTAGCCAGTGTAAATTTCAAAAGTTATTTTTGGTAGTTGCTTTAATTAGAACTTTTTTAAAGCTACATATTACAGTTTTAAGTGCTTCTCCATAGAGTAATTTTGATAAGGAAGAGTAACTTATCATACTCTTTATTAAGTATATAGTATATATAGTATAAGAGCCATTTTGTTTTTGCTAATATATAAAGGCGCCACTCCCAAATTTTATTAATCTGAACCAAAACCAAAGGGAGAGATACACCACCTCAAAATTACATACATGGGAGATAATTAAAAGTGGAGTACTACTCCATTTACAAGTGACGAGACAGTTAAGAGGCATTAAATGAATGCATAGCCAACCTATCTATATGTATAGCCCCTTTGACCCATTGAGGCAAATCACTCAAGCAATAAAAAAAATAACCTCGTCGATCGACATCTCTAATCCTTGCTAATAAGGTTGCCGACAAATTCGCTTCCTTAGTAATGTGAGCGATCTCTAAGTAACAAGAAAAGTGTGTTATAATGGTAATGAGATCTCTAATCGCCCAACCAAAAATCGTTCTACCAATGATCATCTTCACCAATTCAAATGAAGCCATTTCTAACACTACCTGCAACCCCTATCATCACAAAAACTCAAAGCCTTCTGTACTACCCTTGCTTCTACATCAAGAGATGAAATACAAGATTCTAATGAGACTGCAAAGATGAAGATTCCCCTAAAGTCTCAAATTACAGTACCTCCACCAAATACTACCCCTTTTCTACACCTATAAGAGTTTATTTTAACCTTCGGTTCTAGAGGTTTTACCTAGCATACCCTTGTCACCTTCTTAGTCCTCTTCCAGTTCTGCGCACCACCAACTATATGCATCCACTCACAAGATTGCAAACCATGATCATGAAATTTGAAAATCATAGCCAAGTAAATATCAAAGACAATCCAAGCTGCAACCCTCGACACTGATAAGAACTGATCTTTGAAAAATGCCAAATTTCTTCTTTTCCATAGGTGCCAGCAAACAATCAATAGAGCAATCCGATATATACCACAACATCAATGATTCATGGTTGTTCCACCACACAATCTACCAACTCCTCCATCCTTGTCCCTATTTTCTTATCCCACATACATTTGCTAGGGTTAGCCACACCCTCTCTGCAAATGGCCAATCATAAAAAAACGTGATTAAAAGATTCTATTGTAAAAAATTTACAACATAGATATGGATGAGGTCTTGCCATCCCAATCCCTAATAACCAGTACTCTAAAGAAAGTCTGGCCAAATATAACCTCAAACCAAAAAATGATATGCAAATAACAATGTGTGGATCCCATAAACACTCACAAAACATGTTAACGCCCTTCTTATTCCTAGACATCTCAAATACTGATTGTAAAGTAAAATTTTCAAGAGTCATATGCATCCAACCTATAACATCTTGCTTCCACACCAATGGCAGATGACATTCTAAAATTCGTATAACCAGCTCCTACGAAAAATATCTATGCAATTCATCCTCGTCCCACAACTCCTCCACTATGAATCTTGAGACAGACATCAAGGTTGAATTTGACTACTTCATTTGACCTTAGTTGTACTTCTTAGTGTTGTTTTCATGTGAAAAATCCATCCATAATTTTCAATTTTTTCCTTTTCTCATGCGTGCTAATTCAATGACCACTTGTGGCCTTTTTGACTTTGTACTTTCACAGCCTTTCCTTCTCTGCGCACGTGATTTGCTCAGCTCCATCTTTCTATTTCCTTATTTCTCCTTTCAGGTGTAGTAATTAAAAGGGAACTAGTGGGTTTTTTGGACTTTGCATTTTAAAAACCCTCTTGATTGCGTAAGGCGCAGTTGTGCATCAAGGTTTTATAGAAAAGATTTGAGCGTTGATGTGGTGTTCTAGTCCTGAGCTTATTAAATATCCGTCAAGAAGTGGTTGTTCATTGGTAATGATAATTATATCTGATTTTTTTTACATTTCTTCTAACTTTTTACTCTCTTCATTTCAAAAATGGTTGCATTTAATTTTTTAAAATCAACTTCCCAAATTTTCACCTGAAATTTAGGCGAAAAAAGTTTCTTGAGCTTAGAATTGTACTTGGAAGATCATTGAGTCTCAAATGGTTCTTTTTTATCTTTTTGGTTAAAAATTAAAATTACTCTTGCATCTTTGCAATATAGATTTTTGGTTCCACTCTATTTTTCTGAGCTTTACTTTTCTTGCTTATTATGGACTCTTCATCATTTTTTAGTATTATCCAGATTATGTATTTGTGAATTGCTCGATTGCTCTTCTCAGTCTTTGTGCTCATTTTTGTGAGAGATGGTTTTAGACGTCCATACATGTAAATCAATTGTTGAAGAGAGGACTTTTTCCTATTATGGATTTGCTGGGTTATTGTTTTGATATAATTTTGATGGCCACTTTTGCACATTATTACATTTTTTTTAGTGCTTTTTAGATGTTGTATAGTTTGTTTGTCTACTTATTGGTTTTTCTTTTAGTATGTGTTTTAGGAATTTTCTCATGAAGTTTTCCTATAATTCTCTAATTTTTCTTCTTCTTCTTCCTCTATTTTACCTTTGTCTTTATTGTATGCTTGTATGTTTGATCTTTTGTATTTCATTCTAATTTTTCTTCCTTTTTTTGTTCTAACAAAGTCTCTCCTATATTGTTCTTATTCTTATTTTTAGTTCGATTTTTAGGCATTGCTTTTTGTGTTCTACTTTGTAAAAGTTGCTTTGATTTTTGGCGTTCATGTGTTAACGGTGGCTAATAGTTTCTAAGAAAAATGAAGATTTTTTTTTAAAAAAATTTGTTCTTGCCGGTGTTTATAGTGCTTTTCAAATTGTGTCATGTTGTTGTGCATCTATTTCATTTTCATTTTCTTATTTATTGTATATTTTTAGACTGAATTTAATATTAAAAAAATGAGGGCTAATTTTCTTAATTTCTTTTTAAAGTTTTCTACATTATTGTGAATCCTTATATTATGAGATGCATGTTTCTTTTATTGGATGCATCTTTCCTTTCTAAATTATATTATGATTTTAAATTGATTATGGGATGCATCTTTTGTTGGGTGTAAATTTTTAGACAAAAATTTAATCTTGAAAAATGAAGGTCTTTCTTTGATTGTTGTTGCTTGGTCTGCATATGATGCCTTTGAAAGTTTTACTTTGCTTGTGGCATATTTTTTTTGTGGTGTTGGATTGTTTTTTATTGAATTTAAAATTTTATTTGCCTGTGATTTGCAAATGTTTTAAATTTGAGTTTTTTTTATCTTCTTTATTATGTATCTCTCAACCAAATTTAATATTGGAAAAATGAGGGTTGTTTTAATTTTTTTTAGTTTATATATTGTTGTACATCCTTGTATTATGGGATGCATGTTTCTTTTTTGGGATGCATCTTTCTTTTCTCGATAATTTCAAACTGAATATGGGATGCATCTTTTGTTGGTTATACATCTTTAAACAAAAATTTAATTTTGAAAAACGAAGGTTTTTCTTTAGTTGTTGTTGCTTAGTCTGCATATAATGCATTTAAAAGGTTTGCTTTGCTTGTGGTATTTTATTTTTGGGTGGTGTTGGGTTGTTTAGAATTGAATTTGAAGTTTTGTGTGTGTGTGACTTGCAAATGTATTAAATTTGAGTTTTTTGTTGTCTTATTTAATATGTATCTTTAGACCAAATTTAATATTTGGAAATGAGGGCCGATTTTAATTTTTAAATTTTTTTCATATTATTGTACACCCTTATATTATGGCATGCATGTTTTTTTATGTGATGCATCTTTCTTTTCTAAATTATGCAATGATTTTAAACTAATTGTGGGATGCATCCTTTGTCAATTATACATCTTCAGACAAAAATTTTTAATGAAGGTGTTTTCTTTGGTTGTTCTTTCTTGGTCTGCATATGATATATGTAAAAGTTTTGTATGCTTGTGACTTGAAAATATATTAAATTTAAGCTTTTTTGTTATTTATAAATTGTTATATTTTAGTGCGACAAATCTTCTCAGTTGTTTAATTTATGTTCTATTGTACCAAATGAGAATTGAAATTGTCTTGAAATTCTTTATTTCACAGGAATTTTAAACCTCTCAGTATATTATGGACTGGTATTTTTTTTCCATCTGTAACAATAGAATTATATTGTTTATATATTTCTTCTCCAAGATATTTGATTTAGTTTGCATGATCATTTTTTCCGTTTTATATATTCTATATTATTCTATGTGATTTTGGAATGTGATTGTAAGTTCTTCATATGGTGTTTAGATGGATAAAAATATTTTGTGATGTCAACAATATGTAGAGATGCCAGAACATAAAAAAAATGTTGTGTTGGAACGTCGTAGAAATCTAGGCATATTAAAGAGAAAAATGAGTAATATTAATAGCAAGAATTAAAACTACTCTTCAATACAAGAAAAAAAACATAAAAAATACTTTCAATAGTTTGCAATATCAATGTTGACAAATGTGAGCATGCACATTTTCTTTAAATGTTTTTCTTTCTTATTGTGTTATCTTAAGGTCCTTGTTTATTTATGTGAATATGATTTTTCTTGCAATTGGTTAGAATTAATCAATTAATAGTGGAATAGATACATTGTCTTTTGTAGTGAATGGTAAATTTGAACAAAATTATTTTGTAGTTAGTGAGACGTTATCTACAAGTAAATAGTGTTGTAAAGTTATCGGTTAGAGGTAATGTTAAAAAATATTTAAAAACTTTCTTTGTACTATTGTTTGACGTGTTAGTGAAAATTAGTTTGAAATCATTAGTCTCATTTGTGTATTGAAAGAAAAATTTTCCTCTTGTATATGTTTAATTATTTCCCATTCTTAATTGTTTTCTGATTTTTTTTATGTCATGTACTTTAAGATTTTTTTAAAAAATTATTGTTCTTTCTAAAAATTTGACTATTTTGAAATTATACGCATTCATTAGATTTCTGAAATATTTGCACTTACTAACATGAAAATTTGGTACAATGTTTTCTCCATAGAGATTTTTTGTCATTTTACTAATTTTTATTGGCTTTCATTGTTAGTCAACTATAGGGGCGGAACCAAGTGGGGGCAGGTATAGGCTTCCGCCTCCACCAAGTTCCTAACAAAAAATCACATACCATCTTTAAAAAAAATCACATCTTTAAAAATTATTCATTCTCTAATTCTTATTTTAAAAAATCACATATCATCTTTAATTCTCTATTTAAATTATTTCTCATTTCTTTGATTCATTTACTCTCTTGAGTATTGCTTAAAATTAGTTTTTTATTTAAATGTTTTGTTATTTGAATTTTATTAATTGTAAATTTAAATTTATAAATTAATAAATAAATTTGGGTGTTTAAGTAATTATAATTTATAGGTGTTAGAATTAATTCTTATTTTGTTTATATGAATTGAAATTAAGGGATACATGTTATACAACTACACCTCTTCATCGCATAACAAAAATTAATATTTCATTAAATGTTAACGAATAGTGTGTATTTATATACTTTTACGAATTTCACAATAATGAATTTAAACTTTTAGTTTTTAAATACATTTAGTTGATCGTACAAAAAATTTACTTTAAATTGAGCCCCCACTATAATTTTATTCTAGTTCCACCTCTGGTCAACTGCATGAGTATCGTTATTTTATTACCTTTTTATTTGTGGTCCGTTAGAAGACTATGATGATTATATAATAGTTATAATTTGTGCATATGGATCTATATCATTCATGAAACCTATTCTTAAGGAAACTTAGTACTTCTCTCTGTTTGGAATTGTGAATATTGTGATACAAAGAGGTTTTATTTGGAAAAGTCTAACTTTTATTGTGATGGAGGAGAAATATCATTGATTATTTTTGTAATGTCAGATGAACTTCAGTATTTATTTGTTAGAAATGATGAACAATGGTTATAATTTAGAAATAATATTATATCTTATAATAATAACTTTGCCTTTACTTCTCTTTAGGCAAAATATGACAAAAAGTTGACAAAAAATTAGTTTCGGATACATATATTTCGGGTGTAAGGTCAAATTAACCACTTTTTAGGTAGTATGATGCCAAATTATGAAAATATGAGTGGTATTTAATTTTTTATATGATATTGAAGAAGAGCTTGTCAATAGGAAAAAATCATCACATAGGTTGTGTGAAGAGACTGTGAGAATAATCATGACCCATATTATAATTTTTTTCTAAGCCCTAGACATGTTCTCCATCTTAAGGATAAAATCATTATTTTCAGTAGGTATTCAAATTTGGACCAGCATGCATGTAATCTTCCGACAATATCCTAAATAGCAACAATATTTAATGAGAATAAGGGTGACAGGGTTTGTAGGTCTGCTCCTATTTAGATGTATACTCATTCTTATTCAAGTCATAGGATCCAACATTATTTTGCTTGTTATGAAAACCTTCATTATCCTCTATTATTTTCATGGGGTGAGTCTGCCTGGTATTTTGGTATTAAAAAAATAAACGTGGAGCACCAAAACATTTAAGTTCTTGTACTTATGAGGAAGCTTTCTTATCCAATTCTTTGTTAGTATCAAATATAGTTAAATTTATAGATTTAAAATCTCGAGGTAAGATAAACTTTTATATTTGTAAAATTATTATAGTGTTTGTGTAAAAGTAGAAGGTCAAATGAATAAAACTTATTCTGTTAAATTTTTTATTAGTTGATGATGAACGAAAACAATGTAAGACGATTATGTCAGCAAGGGAATATTACTATTACAGATTTCAAATGAGAGAAAATGATCTGTTTATGTTGTTGCACATCTCTAAACTATTACAATATCTTTTGTTGATATTTATGTCAAAATAGAAACAACAAGACTTGATTTGTATAGAAAAAATCATAATAAAGTTAGGTTTAAAATTTTGCAAGGGATTATAAATAGTATTTTGGTTGGAGATATGGAAATTCTAAAATTGGTTTCAAAATTTTTCTATCTGCATCATTTATAGGACGACCTAGAGACATGCGACAAAGATATTTATATACAATGACATTGGTACAAACATATGGTAAGCCAAACATTTTTCTTACTATAAACTGAATCCAAATTGGATAGAGATACAGGATAACTTGCAGGATAGAGAAAATGCTTTTGATTGTGTTGATTTGTTAGCCAGGGTTTTTAGAACTAAGTTTGAAATGTTGAAAATTGAATTACTTAGAAAGAAACATTTTGGAGATGTTGATGCTTTTGCCTATTCAATTGAATTCTAGACGAGAGACATGCCTTATGCTTATGTTTTGTTGATTTTGAAACGGACTTTAGGTCTTTGAATCCTAAATCTTACGATCATATTATTTGTACTGAATTACTTGATCCTGATGTTGAGTCGCATCCATACTGAATCGTTGCTAAGCATATGATGCATGACCCTTGTGAGAATTTAAATAAATAAAAAGCTTGTATGATAAATGGTACTTGTAGAAATCATTATCTTAAAGATTTTGTCTCTCAAACTTTGCATGTTGATTATGATTATCCATAATATTGTAGAAGGAAAGGTGACAGAAAATTGCGAGTTAGGAGACATGATTTGGACAATAGATGTGTGGTTATGTATAATCCATATTTATTGGCTCTGTTTGATTACCATATAATTTGTAGATTTGTTCAATAGTCAAGTTAAATATTTATATAAATATGTATACAAGGTGCATGATTTTGTAAGTTTTAATGTTGTAGAACCTTCTAATGCCCAACAAGTCAATGAAATTAAAGAGTTTTGGGATAAAAAGTAGATTGGTTTACCTAAAGTGATGTAGATAACTTTTTCCTTTAAATTAAATGAAATATATCCAACATTTTATTTACTTCAACTGCATTTGCAAGATGCACAATTGGTGAGTTTTCATAAAAGGGCAGACTTTACATCTCTTATATGGCCAGGCCAGTTTTCTAAGACTATGTTAACAAAATTTTTTCGAATGATCATTTCAAATGAGAGAGCAAAGAATTTGAAATATTTGTATATAGAATTTTCTTATTATTTTGTGCGGAATTCAAAAACTAAGATTTGGTCAGAAAGAAAATGTGGTATTGTGATAGGTAGAACAGCTACTATGAGTCTAATGGAAAGTGACCGTTATTATCTTAGACTTTTGTTATTCCATATAAGAGGTCCAACTTTGTATGCTTATTTGCTTATAATAAAAGGTCATCAATTATCTTTTTTTTTTTGGGAAACAACGCTAATTTTGTGAATTAGTTGTTACATTGAAGAAACACTTGAGGAATGTGCTAATTTTAAAATGTTGTGTACTGTTAAAATTTTATTTTCTCTTTTATTAGTATATTGTTCACAGAATAATCCCAAAAAAATTTGGAAATAATTTGAAGTTGAGACTTCTACCAATTATAAAAGGATGGAGAAATCTGCTATATGTGGTGTGTTAGAGGTTAGAAGCAAAATTTTAAATGATATTAATAAGACCTTGCAGTAAATGGGTGAGAGTTTGTATAATTAATGATTAGTTTCTTATCCTATTACAATAAATTTAAAAGAACAGTTAACAAAAGATTTTAAAATGAAAAAAAATTAGAGTTTTTGTTGAAGATTTATTGCTTTCATCTGAACTAATATGGATCAAAAGATTACTTATAATTTTATTATGAGAGCAGTAATTGCAAATTAAGGTGAATGTTTTTTTATTGATGGTTTGAGGATAGAAGAAACACAATGTTGTATCATTCTAACTTGCTACTTTGCAATCGCGATGATTTATAGCAATTACAATTGCTACGTGGGTGTTGCAACATCTATTTTATTCGGTGGTATAACCACGCATTTTCAATTTAAACTCCCACTTGATTTTAGTGCATGCAATGTTTACCAAATAAGTAAACAATCTACTACTGCCAAACTGTTTAAAGAATCTAAGTTAATTTTAGAGCAAAAGTAAAAAATGGTCACTTAACTTTTTTTAAATCTGGGTTTTGGTCACTCAATTATTATTTTGGTGAAAACGGTTATTAAACTTTTTAAATGTATGTAACTCAGTCATTTTGTCAATTTGTTCCATTTAATCAGTCAAGCAGTCCATTAAACCACAAATTTAAGGGATAAAATTGTCAATTTAACCCAACAAAACAAATTAGGTTTCTTTCTCTCTCATTTTTGTCTTTCCACCGCCTCCATTGCTGCCACCACGAAGAAACTCACAAAGATGCTATTCTTTTCTTCTGATTAAAGTCCCCAGATCCACCTTCGTCTTTCTAGAAGCTTTATTGATGAACTTTTAGAAACTTTATTGATGGATTTCTTGAGAATAAGTAGCTCTTCAAAGTTCCCAAACCCTGAAGATGTATGCAACAAAATCAATTATTGCCTTCTTCCATGTGTAGCTCTGTGTGAATAGTTGAATATTGTAACAAAGCAGTAATATTTATTGATGTTGATGGTCTGGGTTTGACTTGTGTAAAAATGATTAAAGATGTTTTGAATCAAACAAAAAAATTTACAGAGAGAATTAAATTCAAATTCCAAAATTCTCTTCAGATCCAAATCAGATCTAAAGCTAAAACAAAAATAGATCACAATTATTATAGAATGCTTAAAATTTTAATAGGAAATATTTAGATTAAACTTCATTGCCTTAGTAGAGTTCATAACAGGATATGCACGAAGTCAATTTTTGGAAATATGGTTTAGGATTTCACTCAAGGTTTGCACATCTTACGATTTCTCTTTGGAGCTTTCATCATCTTGTATCTTTTTCTCCATCACTGTAGTAGAATTTACAGCAATAATAAATCATGTAAGTTATAATCACCACAATAATGAGCACGATGAGATTGGGCAAAGCAATATAAAGCCACTGTAAATCTTTTTTGGCCTTGTTTCCCTTGCAAAAACTTTATCAAACCATGAAGTGATGGTAGGTAAACTAGAATTTTGGTAGTTGTGGTGACAATAGTGCTGGTGGTGGGATGAAGGTAGCGTTGGGAGCAACCTATCCAACAACGAAAGAGAGAGATGATAGATAAAAAAATTTAATTTGGTTTGTTGAGTTAAATTGACAATTTTATCCTTTAAATTTGTGGTTATTTTAGACAAACATTATCAGTTATTTTTGGATCAACAAGAGATATATTAGTTCAAAATAGTACTGTGAGTTCTGTGTTTTGGTCATCATTTCATAAATTTGTTTTAAAGCAAAACATGCAGCTTTATTAGATCCTCTCTTTTATGAGGTTTTACTCAAGATAGGTGAACATAGAGAACTTATGGATCAAAATGAGAATATAACATTACCTTCTCAAATTGTTCTATCTTATGAAGGGGAACAATCATTTCATAGGTTAATAATTGATGTTTTACACATAAATTTTTATTGATGAAATTTGTTAGAAGATAAATTGTTTGTTAAAAGATAAATTGATAGTCATTATTTCATTTGTGTTTCTAATATAAGTATTCTTTATCAAGTAGTTTGGATTGTGTTTACACTGACTTGCAATTGTATTCATTGGATCCTTAAAAATTGATAGGTCGTTGGATTTTTTCACCAAAAAATAACATAGTGAATGATATAAACAATACAATTATTCATAGATTCCTTGGTAAACTCCATGTGTATATAAGCATAGATAAAAGAGCAAACTACCCAAAGGTTACTAAACTTTTTACGAATCCACCTTTTGATCACTGAATGTTCAGAGTGGCAAAAAAAGTCACTAAACTACTTAAACACGTGACTTCTAATCATTCCGTCAAACTCATTCGTTAGTGATGATGGAAATCAACTTTTTAAGGGATAAATTTGTCAGCACATGACAGAGATGAAGGATAAAATAGTCAAAACCTGAATACATAAATCGAAATGGGTTTATTACTATGTTTTCTATAACCTTCAAACCCTCAAATTAATCTAACCCTGAAAACTAAAATTAATCCGTCAACCAATTCACATCAATCACACTTTTTTTACCACTACATTTTGATTCATGGATTTTTTTTAAGGAGCATTTCTAAAACATCATACTGATGCAGATGCCAAATTATAACTGCAGTCACTTGCAACCATTGTTGATTCAGTAGTTTTCCATTTCGTTTTCCAAAGGGCTGGCTGATGGCATCCTTTGGTGAAAAGAATAAGCCTTCTTTGGGTTCTTAGAGATAACAACAACCCAATAAGCAGCTGTTTGTGGCTTTGATGAATGCAATTGTGGAGCAGATGAAGTGTCGCCATTAGTTGGCATAAAAGGGTATCTGTCATATGGATTATGCTGAAGAAATATTGAATTCACATATACAGATGGCTGCAGATTATCTTCTATAACGTGTGCGTTTGATTGGTATCTCAAGACTATTGAATCCACAATTCACATCAAACAAAATTTTCTTGATTTTAAAGTTTGTAATATCCCGTCACTACCACCCTGCCTTCTTCACAATTTTTTTTCTGAATTTTAAATTTTTGGACAAGGCTAAATTGAATTAAGCTTTAAAATGCTTAGGATTCAATTCTTCCAAAATGAAGAGCTTCTCATGGCTTCCAACATACTGATGGGGACGATTTTATTTGCCGAAAAATTTTATGAGTGGATGGAGAAGAGAAATCAACTCAAGAGAAAAAGAGAAAAGGAAAATTAAGGCTTTGTTTGATTAGCTGTTTTTCCCATTTTTTCATCTCTTCTCAAAATGGTTTGTTTGTTTTGCACCAATTCTCAAAACAAAATATTTTAAATTTTTTAAAACAATATGTGAGGGCATTTTAGTTTTTTTAAATTTTTTTTAAAATATAAAAAACAAAAAGTGGTTGTTGACCAATAGTGGTCAATGTCGTTGACTGATGGCTGACCTACACTGGCCGGTCGGATTCCAATGATCTGGCTGGATTTTGGCCAGAATCTGGCCATTCGATGGTTAACGGCGTTGACTGGCAGTGGTCCGGCATTGACCGCCGCCGGTCAACAACAAGGAATGAATAAAAAACAAAAAGAAATTCAAACTTTATTTTATACCATAACTATTTTACACAAAAATCAATAAAAACAAAACTTTATCTATCCTAACATTCAATTCTCAATCCAAAATATACATTTTTTATCACGCAACCCGATACCTCGTTTTTATTAATTTTCAAAACAAAATACCTATCAAAATAGAGCCTAAGATATTCAGACAATTTTATCCTCAAAAAATTTGATTCCATTAGTACAAATGGAGGAATTAGACAGAATGAATTGAAAATATATGCTTAAAGAGTTCAATGACTTTTTTGGCTATTTTAAAATTTTAATGACTAAAAAGGCAAATTCATAAAAAGTTTAGTGACATTTTGGACAGTTTGCTCTAGATAAAACTATTGATGAAAAACACCAAAGTGATTTTGAAAACTTTCTCAATTTTTTGAATCCAGGTATTCTTCCACCTCCTAAATTGTTACTAAAAATTAATTTTCCTATAATGCTCTTGAAAAATTTAAATATTGTTGAGAGTTTTTGTAGTGGTAAAAGATTAATTTGTCGAGAGTTAGGTAACAATAAATTTTCTGTTAAAATTGCCATAGGTGAATGTCAACAAAAGAGTTTTTTTGCCAAAAATACCTTTGAAAATTAGTGATAATACAAAAAATAGTATTGTATTCAAACGAATACAATTCTCGGATAGGTTATATTTTTCAATGACAATAAATAAAGTACAGGGTTAGACTCTTGATTATGTTGGCGTATATTTGCGAGAACCAATTTTTTCTCTTGGTCAACTATACATTGCTCTTTCAAGAGTTAAAAGTTCATAGGTAGTAAAAGTGTTTATTTTATTGCCTACTATTGGAGAAAAGAAGCATGATTATTGTACGTTAAATATAATATTTCAACAAGTACTTGAAATGTACAAATGATTCTTTATATTTACAATCTTATTTGAAGGTTTTATCTTGCTTTATCTATGTTTCTATGTATTTTTTAATATTAAACTTTTCTATTTTCTAGATTTATAAGATGATTTAGTTTTTTACTTTTAGAAGTAGAAAAAACACAAAATAAAATGAAAAGCGATAAAACTGTTGGTCTCGATAATATTCCAATTAAAGCATGAAAGTATTTTGGAAAAATTAGAATTACATAGCTTACGAATCTATTTAATGTAATTATGAAAATTAAAAACATGCCTAACCAATAAGTATTCTAATACCTTTATAAAAGAATAAAAGAGACATACAAAACTGTGCAAATTATCAGGATATTAAATTAATGAGTCATACTTTGAAATTATGAGAAGAATAATAGAAATAAGGTTCATAAACAAGACTAAAATATGATCAATTCATTTTTATGTGAGAGAGAACTACAATGGAAACTATATATATAATGAGAGAAAACAAAATTTACACATTTGTTGATTTCGAAAAGGGATATAATAGGGTTGATAGGGATGTAATATAGAGGGTATTAGAAAAAAGAGAGGTAAGACTAGCGTATGTAGGAGTTATACAAGATATGTATAAAGATATAACAACTTGTGTAATGACGCCAGTATGCCTATTCGATGATTTTTCGAATACTATAGATTTGCATCATGGATCCATTTTCATCCCGTACCTTTTTGCTTTAGTAATTGACGAAATAACGAAGAATTTTGAAAAAGTCATTCCTGAATGTATGTTGTTTGCCGATGATATAGTTTAAATTGATGAGACAAGAAAGAGACTATTTGTTAAGTTAGAAGTTTGGAGAAGCACTAGAATCGAAAGGTTTTACCATAAGTAGAGGTAAAATCGAATATATGGAATGTCACTTTAGTAATAATAGAAGTAACAATAGGATAAATGTAAAAATTAGTGGGCGTGAATAAAAGGAATCTAAGAGTTCTAAATATTTAGAATCTATCATTAAAAAAATGACAGAATTGATAAAAATATTACTCGTACGATCAAGCAGGAGGGAACAAATGGGGAAGTGTGTCCTCTGTACTTTGTGATCGTAAAGTACTACTGAAATTGAAGAGAAAATTTTATAAAATAGATATAAGACTACTAGCAATATTTTATAGATCAGAATGTTGAGTGACTAAATATAATCATGAACAAAAAATGTGAGTAGCAGAATGAGAACATTAAGATTGATAGTGGTCATACTAGATTGGATAGGATATCTAATAAATATATTAGAAAGAAAGTAGAGATAACTCCAATAGATAAGAAGATACGAGAAACACATTTATAATGGTTTGGATATGTGGATAGAAGACTTCTTGATACATCAATGCGACAAGTAAAAAATAGAGAAAAACTAACTCAAATTAAAAAGGAAAAGGGGAGACTTAAAAACAATTGGAAAAAAACTATAAAAAAGATATGACATACGTAAATATAAATAAAAATATATATAATGATAGAATATGATAGATATATTTGACCCCACATAATGAGATAAAGGTTTAATTGTTGTAGTATATAATGATTTGATTTTTTAGTTTTTTTTGTCAAAACAAATGGTTGATGTTATTTGTTCTTTTATTATTGTATAAATTGTAGGATGACAGATGAAACTCCAATTGATTAGCTAACAATTGAAATGCAGCCTTAAAACGTTGTAATTACCGTCGAAGAAAATTTGCAGTCAATGCAATCAACTAAGACCCCAATTATCATACATTTGAAAATCAATATCACCACTCATCAAATTTCATCCCAAAACTTGTCAAATTTTCATCCATAACAGCTAAGGCAATTGGGAGTTTTCGCATACCCATATTTTGTATGATTGGTCATACGTTTCTGCAATTGCTATATTCCGCTTCTCCGCCTCCGCCTTTGCTTCATTAGTCGATGGTGCCGTAGCAGCCATTATTGTTTAAATCAGCACAATCCTGATAAGTTCTTATCCTGAACCAAAAACATCGCGAATCATTACAACCGAGGCATTCAGGCAAAGGAAAAAATTTATGACTTTAAGTTCAAACAGGATACTATCCAATTAGTTGTCAACAAGATGCACAATTAAGGAAAGAAAAAGCTTGGCTTGCACAGATCTTCTCCATCTCTCTTCAATTTCAATAAGGTGAACTGCCTCCATTAATGGATTGTGTAAGAGCAAATCTACAAGGGGATTAACGAGGTGAGGTTAGTTATTTCTAAATACATCTAAAAAGAGAGTTGAAGTTGTGATTTTGGAAAGCATCACCGTCTGAAGCAAAAACAATCCGATTGTTTAATTTGTGAGAACAAGCACGCAAATCAAGTCTACTCTAGCATTTTAGAGAAGAAAGCATCCACCTTTGCTTGAAGAAAACTGCTCCACAAAGTTCAGAACCACAGATCCATACGACTTGGCGGATCCAGATTCCATCTTTTGTGGGTGTGTAAAGGTTAATCAGAAATACGCAAAGAATCAAAGAAAATTGCGTGGACTGGGACTAGCTAGCCCAGATTGGAGTTCAAAGCTTAAGGATCTGCTTGCCAAGGATCAGTCTTGTTGGTAGGAAAACTCTTTTTCCGGATCTTGACGGATCAAGAAACTGGTTTTGTCCCCGACATCTTTGGTCTTCTTGGCTTCTGTTATTTATCTTGTTGCAGGGTCTTGTTCCTGATTACATAGGCACAACAATCAATTTCGGTTCGAAATAAAGAAATATCTCTTAACAGGTGAGGATATTTTACAAACACTGAACTGAAAGGTGAATTGGTCGGGATTTGCAATAACGGGTCTCTGAGCTTGAATCTGAGCTAGCCCTTCAGCCTATGGCTGAAGGATTGCCGGCGAAGAAGCCTCCGGATTTTGCCCAAAAGTCGTTTGCTCAGATTTTCTCCACCTCTTCGTAACCTACGATTGATATCCCCCTCACATCTCATAAGGGGGAAGTCGCCATTAAACTGTCGTCTAAAGAAATCGAGCGGCTAGCTGTACCCTTCAAACTTGCTTTAGTTGGAAAGTTCTCACACGGACGTCCGTCGTTGGAAGAGACGCGCAAAGGTTTATTCAAACTGGATCTTAAAGGAGTTCTTGACGTGGGTTTGATAGATTATAGACATGTGCTTTTACGGTTCAATAATGAAGCAGATTTCCATCGTGTTTGGACTCGGGGAATTTGGCAAATTGGCAGATTTCCTATGAGGGTCTTTAAATGGTCCCCTTTTTTTCAAACCTCCAAGGAGACGTCGATCGTCTCGGTTTGGTTTGCTTTGCCAAATCTGCCGCTTCACTTGTTTGATAAGAGTGTTCCTTTTTCCATTATGAAAACGGTGGGTGTGCCGCTGTCAATTGATTCTGCTACACTTAATCTTGCGAGGCCAAGTGTGGCTCGGGTAAATGTTGAGATAGATTTATTACGTCCTATCCCGACGAGGATCTGGATTGAGCATGGAGATGCAGGGGAGGGATTTTGGCAAAGTATAATTCCGGAGAATCTCCCGGTGTATTGTTCTGAATGTTTTCGTCAGGGACACTCCAAAGCAGATTGTAACATTGAGCAGCGACACTCCAAAGCTGATAGTAACATTGAGCAGAGACGGCCTCAACTATGGAAGGAAAAAGGGCCTGCCACTAAGATCCTGGGCCCGTCATCTCAGTCAGTGAAGGGAAAAGAGCTGGCCTCTAGTCCCACGCCAGTAATATTACTAAAGCGTTCAGAAGATGATAGTGGAAGGTTGGCAAAACAAGGCACACTGTTGGGGTATACTGATGGTGGCGCTAGTTCTTCCAATCCTCAACAAGTCCTCGATCCGGATCAAGTGGACGAGGTTAGGGATGGGAATATAGTAACCAATGGGGTTAATCTGCCAGAATTAACTCAGATTCCTGACCCTGCATCCCTGGATGTGGAAAATAATCAGAAAGAGCAAGGAGTATGTGTTTCAGATACAGATGGAATGTTAAGTGGTGAACATATATCTCCCGTTCGAGACACTGTTCATGTTGATGAAACTAGGACTAAAGCGGAAGGTGGAGTGCAAGCTGCGGATAATTTTTTGTGTCATGAAGATAGACTGGTTGAGGTGATGGTAACATCTATAGCAGATACTGGAACGGGGTTACCTAGAGCTATGATTCTCGAAGAAAGGTTACATGGCGTTGATGATGTACCGAATGATGGGAGCGGGCTGTCGGTTAATCGATGCTAAAAAGCGGGGCTGCAGGTTTGAGGCGTTTTTTGCATGATGGTGATGGTGACATTGTCAGCAGTGATAATGTGATTAAGGAACGTGTTCAGGCATCTGCTGTAGTACACAATAAATCAAAAACAGGTATGTCAGATCGTATTCTTCGCTCTATGCTTCGTGCATCAAAGACTGATCCCATTCGTCCGGTTTCTTTATAAATTTATTATATTCGAATGCAAGAGGTATGGGGAATAATAACACAATCCGAAGGTTGAAAAGAATTAAAAAAAATCGCATTGTTTTCTTGTGCATTGCTGAACCAAAGTTGCATCAGAATGAGTTGGTTATCATTAGAAATAAATTGCAGTTTGACCATGTTATTGTTAGTGCGGAGAATAGATTATGGATTTTTTTCTCTGACTCTCTCCAATGCTCTATTATCGGTCAAGGGTCTCAACATATATCTGTTTCTGTGACTTGCTCTAATTGGATGATTCCCGTGATAATTTCGTATGTTCATGGATTGTCGACGGTTGCCGGAAGATGCGATTTGTGGCAGGACTTGACAGGGACGTCGAGAGGGTCGTTGGGCTTGCTTGTTTGGGGGGATTTTAATGTTATTACTTCTCCAGTTGAGAAAAAAGGGGGTCGTGCACTGGTATCGGAAGGTTGGACTGATCGGTTTGTTTCGACGATTCAGCACCTATGTAGAACGGGATCAGATCATGCTCCACTGCTTCTTACTCTGAAAACTAGGAATTACTCGGTGCCGAAGTTATTTCGATTTCAAAATTTTTGGACTTTGCGGCAAGATTTTTTACAAGTGGTTACGGAGGCTTGGAATTCTCCTTTTTCTGCCCGGCCTTTGGTTCGTTTCTGTCATAAGTTAAAAAGGGTGAAGCAAGCTCTTATTGCTTGGAATTTCACTAGGGTGGGAAATATTTTTGATCGAGTTAGGACTTCTGAAGAGGATGTACAGAAAGCGGAACTGGAAATGGAGAACCTGGATAATGTTGAGTCAATGGAGGCTTTAAGTCGAGCTCAAGCTTCTCTCCAGCCTGCCTTGCATGATGAGGAGTGTTTTTGGAGACAAAAATCTCATGTGAAGTGGCTTGAGTGTGGGGATAAAAATACCAAATTCTTCCATGCCTCGGTAAAGTCCAGGAGATCTCGGGCTGGGATTCATGTTATCAGAAGTTCTGATGGAGGTTGGATACGAGATGAGACTGAAATCCGAAATGCAGCTGGAGTTTTTTGATAACCTATTGACCGAATCTTCACCGGAGGTGGACTATTCATGGCTTGGGGTTATTCCTCAAATCCTGGATGAGCATGATACGATTACTTTGGAGGAGGACCCAACAATGAAAGAGATTCGTATGGCTTTGGATGATATAGAGGACTCTAGTGCACCGGTTTCAGATGGGTTCTCGAGTAGTTTCTTTAAGGTGGCATGGGATATTATCAAGGGGGATCTCTATGACGCAATTATGGAATTCTTTAGTGGAGGTGAATTCCCTAGGGGGATTACGTCAACGCTCTTGGTATTGATTCCGAAGATTGATAATCCTCAGTCTTTTTCTGAGTTTCGACCGATTAGTTTGTGCACGGTTCTAAATAAGATTATTACTAAAATCCTTGCTAATAGGCTGTGTAATTTCTTGCCCAGATTGATCTCTCTTCAATAGAGTGCTTTTGTGAAGGATAAAGTGATATCGGATAATATTTTGTTGGCCCAGGAGATTATGCGTTCCTTACCGACGAAATCCTTGACTGGCAAGGTGATTCTCAAGCTTGATATGATGAAGGCCTATGATCGAGTGTCGTGGGTATTCTTGTGTGGTATTCTTCGTCGGTTTGGTTTCAGTGAAAAATTGATTGATATGGTGTGGAGAAGCGTTTCTAACTGCTGGTTTTCTGTCATAATTAATGGCTCCCTGTCAGGTTTTTTTCGATCAGCTAGAGGATTAAGGCAAGGAGACCCGCTCTCCCCGGCTTTGTTTATTTTAATGGCTGAATTCTTTTCCCGGAGCCTGAATAACCTTTTGGTATCTACGAATTTCTCTCTATTTCGGGGTCCTCTGAATTTGTTCCCTATTACTCATCTAGCGTATGCTGATGATATTTTAATTTTCTCCTCTGGTGATCATAACTCATTGCAGGAGGTGCGTAATGTTATAAAGGAGTATGAGGAGCTGTCGGGACAGAAGGTTAACTCTTCTAAAAGTAATTTCTTTGTTGGTCCGAAGTCCTCACTGGTTGTTCGAATGAGAGTAGCTAGGGTTACTGGTTTTGTACAGGCTGAGTTCCCATTCAAGTATTTAGGGTGTCCTATTTATGTAGGTCGAAAGCGTGTTTCTTTTTTCCAGGATATGGTCTCGTCTATCCAAAGAAGGCTTTCTAGATGGTAGCATAAATTCCTTTCGTTTGGAGGTCGAATGGTGCTGGTTAAAAATGTGATAGAGTCTCTGCATTCACATATCTTGGCTGTATCTCTTCCTCCGCGCTCGATTCTTCTACAAGTCTCTAAGCTCTGTGCTCGATTTTTCTAGGCAGGAACTTCGAGTGCTCGGAAACAACATTGGATATCTTGGGAGACTCTATGTTTTCCTCAATTGGAGGGTGGGGTTGGATTTCGTCAGTTTACGGATATTGCGGATGCCTTTGCGGCTAAGCTCTGGTGGTGTTTCAGATCTCAGCAATCTCTTTGGGCCATGTATATGCATGCTAGATATTGCCATAGGGAGCACCCTTGAGATTCGGAAAGAGTGTAAAAAGTATATAGGATGGGTTGTTGGTGACGGTGCAATTGACGTTTTTCATGACAACTGGCAGTTGGCTGGGGCTCTATCTTGTTTCGGTCAGGGTACTGGATACACTTGGCTAAGGGACTGGTGGCGTAATGGTGAATGGGATATTCCTCAACTGAACATCCCGGTGCAGGTTAGAGAGGCGGTGGAGAAGTTGTCACTGTCATCTCAGTGTGCTCACCTTTTGTGGATGGGGAATTCTTCTGGCGGATTTTCGGTTTTATCCGCTTATGAACTATTTCCAGCTAAGAGGCCTTCGTCTATATTTTTTAAGAGAATATGGCAGCCAGGACTATCTTATAAAATGTCTTTCTTCATACTTTGTTTGTTTTATGGACGGGTTCCTTTATCATGTTGGCTTCAGAAGATGCACATGTTTGGTCCGTTCCCTTGTCTGTGCTGTGTCCTTCCTCAGGAGGAGACACTGGATCATCTGTTTGGTGGGGGGAGTTTTGCCTCCCGAGTCTGGCGATTTTTTGGGGAGGCTGTGGGGTTTCGACGGCAGCCTCTGACTTGGAGGGAAAATTGTTTGATGTGGTGGTGACTAAAGGGTAATCCGTACTGTAAGCTTCTTTACCGATGGTTGCCTGGTCTTATTTCTTGGCATTTGTGGAAGCGTCGCAATTGTGAGTTCTTTGAGGGTAAGGGTATGTCCTGGGGAATGGTATGTGACTTAATACTGAAAGACTTGTTTCTTCTATGGAAAGTTAGGTTTCCTTCTATTCCTATTTCTGGGACTTGGCATGAAGTGCTTGACTTGGTGGATGGTATGAATGTTCCTTGTATTTTCACTCGGGTGGTTTGGACTCGGCCGTCTTCTGGATCGTTTAAATTAAATGTGGATGGTTGTTCTCTTGGGAATCCTGGCAAAGGGGGAGGTGGCGTATTGATCAGGGATTGGCGAGGAAGAATGTTGCTGCTCCGCTGATGGGATACAATTTTGTTACAAGTTTGGAAGCTGAGGCATTAGCCTTGTTAGCTGGTTTTGAACTGGGCGACGTGTTTGAGCTTTCGGGAATTTATGTGGAGTCGGATTCTAAGTTATTGGTGGATCTATTGAATGATGTTGGGAGAGTCCCGTGGAAACTTCGGGGGATTCTTGCTAGGATACGTCAGTTCTCAAGTGTACTGTCTTTTTGACATATTTTTAGAGAGGTAAATCAACCAGCAGATGGTTTGGCGAAAGAGGGCCTGTCTCAGACAACAGGATGTGATCCTCATTGACTTTGAAGAACTATCTTGGGTGGTTCGAGGATCCTTAAATATGGACCGATTAGGTGTGCCTAATTTTCGTACTTCTAGGCGAAATGTTTAGGTTATTTTTATATTCAGAATTGATATTTTTAAGCTTCTCTAACTGGGTAAATTTATGTTCTATTAATAAAACTGGGAGTGGCGACCCTATTTGATTAGCCAAAAAAAAAAAACTAAGAGCCCAACTAAATTTCAGAAATTTATCTTTGCTGATGTTGGAATTGTGAAAAAAGAAATTTTGTATCATTTTTACTCTTTACACTGCAATTTTAATAGATTACTGTATATAAATATTTTTTTTAAAATAATGTTAATGTGAATTATAAATGTTAATGTGTTATGGTGCTTATTTTGTTGCAGAGAACTAAAGTTGAAGTGATTATTTTTAATCATGATATTGATCGGGTGGGTTCAAAACCTCAACTAAATAATGAATATCTTGTCAATAATGCTAATATCAAACCAATGATTGAAAAATTTACTCATAAGAGTATAAAAATGCAATGGGTCATAAGTTCAAGGATTGTGATTCAAGAAATTGGACAACAGCAAAATATCCTTCGTTTGGATCAGTTGCTGATCTAGAAATCTGACCTTAGGGGGGCAAGATGAAATGTCTCATATATGAAAATAACAATTTTAAAATATTTAAACCATAATAACTTATCAAATTAAAATAAAATAAAAAATCAAATACATATAAGATGAAGTTTATAATTTATCAAATGTAGGCATTTGAAATTGCGTATGTCGGTCTTTTATAATATCAAAAACATCTATGATAGAATATGTATCAATACTTCTAGCGATGCTCTTTTTTATATAAGTAATAAATGAATTTGAAAGAAATTCATCTCCCATCTTATTTTCCAGTGGTGTTTTAATAAGTTTCTTTGAAGAGAAAGCACACTCTATTGTTGCAGTAGATATAGAAAGAGTAAGTACAAGACGGATCAATCTTTCAATAAAAGGATAAACCATAAAATTTTTATTTTCTTCAATACTCAGCATAATTCTGAAATTGTAGACAACTTTTGTAACTCTTCATTTTGGTCCACTTCAAGTTTAAAAAGTTCCAACTGAAGTTTCAAATGCAACTTTTCTTGTTCCGAAAAATCCACAGGATAATACATGTATGCAAGTTTACAAATATCTTCAACCTTAAAAATTGAAAAGTCCTCCATAGGATTCAAAGCACACCTAAGCATAAGCAATTATTTTATTTTTTTTTGAAATCTATTTGTAATTTATTGCAATTGAACATCAATAACAACATAAAAAATATCCACTTGATAGTGACTTTCAAGAGTAACTGGATTCTTTTTCCTTCGATAACGATTATTACTTGATTTTATTGAAGTCATATCAAGAATGTCAACTTGATGTACATCACAAAATATCTTCACCTTGTTTAAAAAAGAATCTCATTCATCTTCACTTAGTAGTTGAACTTTTTTTTTTGCTGACACCAAATGCATAACATTAACAATATCCTAAGATTTTCATTGTCACATTTCATAGAGAATATTTGATATCTCAAATATATCTTTCAAAAAATGCAAAATAAATATAAATTCAAATAATGTAATAACATCAAAATAACCATTAGGTTCACCCCATTGAGTAGAAGAACCCTCGTCGACAATAATGTCCTCCAAGACTAAACAAGTAGGACGAAATAACTTTATCAAGCTAGAAAGTGCATCATGAGAGCCCCATCTAGTATCACCTTACCTTTTCATTTCGAACTTGATTTCTTCTTATTCCTGTCTCAACTTTAGTAGAAGAAACCAAATTTTCAAGTTCAACAACTTGAGTACTTGTTAATTGATCATTGCATTTGGCTGACGTAGTTACCAACATAATAATAAGCTTTAAATATATAAAAAATTGAACAACTGAAAGAATTGCATTTTATGTCTCCACTAAAATTAACTGTAAACGATGAGCAAAATAATGAATAAAATATGCAAATGGACAATTTTTTGAAATTGATAAGTCGGGTTTATACCGACTTATATGTCATAATTCCTTGAGCTTTTGCATGGTTTTATTGTGAAAATCATACTTGTTTGTGTGAGTTATGTGCTAAATGTTTATGAAATGATATTTGTGGAGATTGTGAAGAAGTGTTGAATTTGTGCATAAATTATGTAAAGCATACTTGTATTTGATTGAATGCACATTTTTACACAACTATTCTCACAACTCACAAGCACGCAAGAAAAGTCCCAAAAATTAAAGCTTGTACCCCATTGAATTCTCCACGCATATTACTTGCATCTTTATAACCTTGCTTCGAATGTTTGTACGCTAAGATAATGTCGAGAAAAGACATCACAAATTTGTTACTTCAATGTCAAACAAGAAGTATCAAATATATGGACTATATCAAAAAAACGCTCTTAGATAAATCCAAAAAAACATCAAAACAATAGTCATCTACTTCTTATATGATTCATCTTGAAATTCATATACAAACGATACATAATTTTGACTTGCTAATATCGTTTCAAACTTTATTTTGTATTTTTTGAGTAAAAATAGGCAATATTTCTTTTTGTATGGAAGGTGAAATATAACATGTATTTTTAGGAGAATTTTCCAAAATAACAAAAACGACTTGTTTATTATAGGATCCCAAAAGTTGTAGTAGCCCAATCAAGTTTCCACTATTCTCTGAATCAAAACTTCCATCGTGACCCCTAAACGAAATAGCCAAAAATGTAATAAATTTTATTGCATCAGTTGAGCATTTTGATCACAATCGATTTTCATAACACGCTTAGTTGTTTGTTTTTCAATAATCTTTTCAATGTGTTTGAGTGAATTTATAAGATCTCAACAAACTTTAAATGCTTTACTGTGAGAAGAACTATGATTATTTTTTGCCTTATGACCTAGGAGTGGACAATATTTTTCCTTATTCACTTTTTCCAATATCAAAATCCATCAATTGTAAAAATATTTTGTCAAACATGATTAGATGGCTTATTATAAAAAAAACATGGAAGACAATAAGAAACATTTGTAGTTAGACAAAATTCTAACCAATTTGGAAAAAAAATTACCATGAAAGAGAAATCAATGGCCTTTTTAATCGATAAAATTAGGAGTATTCGGTGGAACAGGTTGATTTAGTCCAACGATGATATAAACTCATCGAATCTGATCTTGTTGTTCAGTAGAATAACTCTAAATTTGTACTCACTTTCCACAATCACGCTCCAAGAGAGATGCATTAAATATTATACATACGTATAAATATGATACACAAATTGTAATACATTGAGCGTGGGAGCGCGTCATTAAACTCGTTACATATATACAACTGTCGAACACGAGTTTTTGAGTTAAAATATCATAGTTTAGAAAAGTGTTTAGAAGTACTAGGACATCTAAAGTTCTTTTAAGAATTATTTTTGGTAAAAAAAATTAAATTTATGAGCCATCTAACAAAAATAGTCTCTAGTTGCCATTCTGTCAAATTTAATCATCATCTCTTATATTTTTCATTAAATTCAATTCTTTATTTTAGTGCAAAATTGAGTCTACAAAATAAGAGTAATTGATTATTTAATTATAGATTAGCGGATGATAATCTAACAAAATTTTGTCAACAAAAAATTTACACTTAAAATTAAGTCTCAATTTACATCAGTATTTTAAAACTTAAATTCAATCATAATTTTGTCAAATTTTTTAACGTTTTCAAATCATATTAATCCATTAAATATTTGCCAAGTGTAAATGTTCATTTATCAAATAAATTTAATGGTAAATTACAAAAACTCCCTTTTGATTTGAAAAAAAAAATTAAGTTAGCTAATTATAGTTTAAAAAAAACAAACAAATTTCTTTCCCATGATTAATGTTTATTTTGAAGAAACGCAAAAAAAAATATTTAAATAAAAAGTTATAATACAATTTACTTCAAATTTAAATAAAAAACTATAACTACTATATTTGACCATATAAATCTAGAGTTTTTTTAAAAAAATTACCCTAAAATTATTTAAGGGAGAACGACCCTAAAAGTCCCTCACATTTTACTTAATAATTTGTTTGGTCCCTCACATTTAAAACATGATAAAATGGCCCTCACATTTCAAAAGTGTCAATATTTAGTCATTCGTGACAGATCTGTTAATAAAACCGTTAAATAAAGTCACATGAATAGCACATGACACTTTTTTTGGGGGCAAAAATGGAAACACAATTTATAACCCCTTTCCTCCTCTCTCTCTTCTTCCTCCCCCCAACCCACTGCTGCTCCTTCTCTGTTACTTTCTGCATAACAATCCATCATTCAATTTTACCTCTCTGAAAACTGAAATTTGATATCATATTTGATTGTTTAAATGTTCAAGAAGATAAATCTGGGAACTAATGTTTATCTCTTTATTCGTTTGAAATATACATCAAATACATCACACAAATATATAACCCAATCAATCATTTCAATTGCACCAACAGCAGAGATAATCTAAGCAGCATTCACAAGTCTCGAAGCAACAGAAACAACAACATAACCCGAACAAACTGTATAAAGAATGAACGTCGAAATGTTTAAAATGTAGGACTGTCGAAGTGGAAGCATGAGGAGGAAATTTAACGACAACATATCAGAATTATGTTGCCAAGAAAATCCTTGAGATGTTTACGATTTCACGCCACTCTCTGTCCTTCAGACTCATTTGAATTGAATAATTTGTTGTCTGAGTGACGAATTCATTATCCTTCCATTTAAGGGCAGTGGGAATTTTGAGGGTTTGATGGGGTTTTGTGAAAATTTTGTCCAAGAAAGTAAAGATCAGAGATTCAAAGCCATATACCATATACTCTGACTTCATCGATGGATTCTGATGAATTGACAATCTTCCATGTACTCTAATTTTATCGATGGATTCTGATGAATTGACAATCTTGTTTTTCAACCAGGGAAGGGAGAATGGTGATTTGGAGCCCCACTATTTGAATTTCTCTCAAGAATTGATAGGCAATTTTTCCCATTAAAAAGAACAAAGAAAATAGAAAGATTTATAGGGTTCTGTTGATGCTAATTTTCTTGATAAGGTTGATACTAAGCATGTCATAGCTTAGGTGTACTTTTGAATGAGAGGAATAAGACCTCTAATTATTATATTTCTCCCTACTTTCTTTTTCTGATTTCTTTTTTTTCCATTGATGCTAATTTTATTGCCTGACTGGTTGTTGAGATTGTTTGTTGTAATGGGTTTTCTAGGCAGGAATGTTTTGAAGATTGAGCTATAAGGGAATTCAAGTTAAATTATTAAATTGATATGAATGTTGTTAAGGCACTACCAAAGTCATATTTAATGAATTGGATTCTGGGTTTTTCATGGTGTTCTGATTTAATTTGAATACATGTATCTTGAATGATAATAATTGTTGAAAAATAAGAAAAGAACTTTAAAAAAACAATTTTTTATAAGAACAAACTGGTGGTGACACTGGATAGAGTGGTGGGTTGGTAGGGAGAAGGGGAGAGGAAGAGAAAGAGAGAGAGTGGCGGTGGTGGTAGGTTATAGGAGAGAGAGGGGAGGAGATCATAGAAGATGGAGGTGGAAGGAGTTGAAGATTGTGATTGCTATTTTGTCCATAAAAAAAAGGGTCACGTGATTGTCATCTGACTTCATTTAATGGTTTTATTAACAGATCTGTCACGAAAGACTAAGAGGGCATTTGGTTTGAGGGTATGGAAGGGGTTAATGGGAATAGATTAAAGTGATTGTGTTTGTTAATGATTGGTGAGGGGTAATGGGAATGAGAATTAGTTATTCATTACTTAAACTGGGTTAATGGACTATTCCTGCCTCTCCCCCCATTAATCGTTTATTACCGAGTATCGAGCAATTAATTTTGTTCCTTTCTACCAAAGAAACCCTAACTTCAAAGATCGCACAACATCTGCAATCTATCTCTGCTAGACGTTTTGCCCCCACCTCGCCATCTTCGCCATCCTCATCGTCATCCTTAACCCCAGTGTTGATTGATCTAGTCAAGTATATGACGGAGTTGCACCAAAGAGCAAAGGTGCAAACTATGCTTACTTGATTTCTGAGGCGAAGCTTCAATCCCAAACAAATTCTTCTTCTAAGAGCTTTGGTTTGTTTGATGATGTTTTGAGTGGAATATCTCTCACCTTACTCATTAAATTGATTTATACCCTTAAAAAAATAAAAGGGCTAGATGATTACTTTGATATTATTTACATCTAGCAAATTAATTGCTATTAGATAAAGGAATTCTCATCTTCAACTTCTTGTACCAAAAAATGCTTGAATCATATTTAGAGAATTGCAATATTTGGAGAATGTGATTTCATTGCTAGAGGATTTTGATCTATCTTGTCTTTTATCTTATTTTTTGTGCCTGTTTTATTTCGGTTGCTCTCATTTGTAAACTGAACATAATATCAATAACTAGTACTTTATCAATCTTTGACATTTCCAGTGTATATAAGAGGTTTAAGGTTCATATTATCCACTATGTTCATAAATTTCATAACTCTTGTTTTCTATGTCAATTAAAGTCCCAGAGAATTTGTGTGAGATTGATTTTGGGTACAATAGTTCCTTGATGTTCATATGTCTATTTTGTGTGTGTACACATGAACGTTCTCATGAATTGTTCTATTTTTGCCTACTAATGTATATTTTGATAACCACTTCCTTGATGTTTCTTTTCATTTGATGATAAAAGAACTAGTAGTCGAGAGGTGATCTTCAAAAACCTTATGAGTTAGAAATTATGTGACAAATGAATCACCCTCAATAAGAACAGTTTTACCTTTTTCTTTTTGTGATATTGAATTGCATTTTAGTGATGAAGTTATGTTAAATATGATAAGAAGAACTAGCATAGTAGTTAATAAACAACAGGAAATAGTGCATGAATTTCAGAACGAACTATTGTGGAGTTGTCTATGTGAAAAAAGCATCATGAACAGGTTATCAGATTATCAGGTATAGGAATAGTTAAATTTGAGTAATCATTTTAATACAATATTCTGGAATAATATTCTTACAGTATATAGCTATAGGCTATTTTGTTTTCTTCTATAAAATTTTTTTCAAGCATCAACTAATAAACTTTTGCAAAAGTGATGAAGAAATATACAACTTTTCAAGTTTCAGATGGCTTATTTCCTATAAGTTAATCGAGTTTCCATGCTAACCTAAAAAGAATTCAAGAACAGGTGGTTTCATGAGTTTCTCATAACAAAATGGCTAATGTAATCTGAATGAAATTGGCCCCTAGAAGAAATAGGTAGTATTTGGTAATGCCTTTGGATGATTCAACATTAATAATTGCTTAAGCCAGCTTATAGAACTTATTTTCTTATTTTTATTAGAGCAAAGATTTGTTCCTTTGATTTTTATTTGATGTCTTGTTATTTTTCTATTTTTGTAGGTACCATTTTCTCCATCAATTTGTACTCTCTAGCTGAATAACTTGCAAAAGCAAATTTAGCAGAAGTGCCATCTTGCCTCCCGCTTATTTTTTAGGAAGGTTATCTAGTTCATGTTGCAGATAGCATAGGAATGGAAGTCCAAAGGCTTTTATGGTGTGGCAATACATTGTTTGGGAATCCTATTGTGTTGAAAAGCTATGGTCTTTTGAACGATTGTATAATATATAATTGATGAAGCATTCATACTATTTATGGATACATATTTTTGTTGTTTGATGTATTCAAATTTTTTTATTAATAAATTGAAATATTGAGATAAAATGCTTTGGGATAATTTTGTGGTAAAATTATTAATTTAAAATTCATAAAAACTATAAAAATTGTTTATCTAATAATGTTTCAATATATTAAATGATAAGTGTAAACTTAGAATTTTAATTGACTCTTATTATCATAGTTGATCTTCACCAAAAGAATATCAATAATTATAATACTCATTATAGAATTTTAAGCCAAACACAATAATGCAATTCTAATTTTCATTGTGATTGACCACTAAATCAAATCCATTGACATTGTCAAGAATTTTAACCAAACAAATCCCCTAAATATTGACACTTGTGAAGGATCATTTTATCTACATATTATAGTAATTTGGGAAGGAAGACATATACTTGGTCGTCCAAATAACATTGAATAAGCAATAGATAAATGATCCAAAATTCTTTAATATCTTTAACTTTAATTTTAAATTATAACAGTAAAATTAAATAGTTAATAATGATTCGAAATTACTTTAATGGTTACTTTCTTGTTTTGATTTCATCTTCATAACTAAATCCATAACTTAAAATTATGTTTTGATTTCTTGTTTTTCCTTATTAACCGTTTTGTGAACTTCACCTTCATCATCCTTGTGCTTTCTAGCAGTCATCTATCTCCTTCCTCTTGATATGCCTTTCAAACTATTTGGTGGGCTCAAACATCTGTCATAGGATAAACATTATGCTCCAAAGTTTGATTTGAGTCAGCCGTTTGTCCCAAGTCCCCTATAACCAAAAAAAAAAAAAAAGGTTTTATGCACTTAAATAAAACATTGACAAATCACTTAGAATACAGTGTTATTAATTATTTGAAAACTCAGTAATTATGAATAATAATAATAATAATAATAATAATAATAAGGCATTTATATTTGATAACATGACTAGTAGTTCTATCATTATTTATCTACAATTAATTAATGGCAATGTAAAAACTTTCTTTTTCACTCTCATTACTAAGCCCCTGTTTGTTTTTACATGTTTAATGCTTTCTTTCACAAATCCAATTTGATTGTTTATTTTGTATATATCTTTTATCAAAATCTTAAAAAACAAAAATCACTACATTAATTTTTTTGCTGAAGTGATTTTTTTTCATATTTTTTATAAATAAAATACTAAATTTTTAATAATAAACATTTATTTCTAACATAATTTTCCATCAAAATAATAAACTCATAAAATATTAATTCAAATTTTAATTTTAAAATTTCATTAATAAAAAATTTTTCAATACAACTTTTGACTAGAACAAACTTATCAGATCAATTTTTTTTTATAATAAATTATAAAAATAAATAAAACAAAAAAAAATTCTCTATCCAGCCGAATTTTAGATGCTCACCTATCACGCCAAATGTATAAGGAATATCGGGTCCTACAGCAGGACCAGTACTGAAGGAAAATCTCCTAGTAACCTCATGTTGTCCAAGTTAGTAAATGTACTTTGTGTCATGCTGGACATGGAGAGTAACGTCAAAACTGTTTTTGGATAATAATTTAAAAATTTTTTAAATTGAGCCAAAATTTTGGAAAAATGGATTTCTTGTTAGATTTTGAAAATTGTTGTGGAAAGAGATTGGATCCAGACAAACAGGGATCCCAAAAATCTTTAGAAAATCAAAATAAAACAACAATGAGTCAAACATAACATTATCATCTACTTGAACAATCAAAGTGAAATTGAAAAGACATGCCTTAAGTCCTTTTATTGTGGCGTGGTGAATGTATCCAGAAGTGTAATTATAGAATTTGTACGAAGTGGTTCTAGAAATTGTCTTATGATTTGTATGACTTTCATGGTATGTATCATCTTCCCAGTAAGTCACCACACCGGGATGTTTTAGAGGTGTCACCCAAGAAATGATCATACTTCTTCCTTCATGATCTCCTTGAGTTATGTGTACCTACACTTCCAAGAAATCATAACATTAATCTAAGTAAAAAAATAAATAAATATCATAATTTAAATAACTAACCCAACTATTTATAAACAGATTTATCTATCTATAAATAGTCAATTAAAATTCAAAAAAAAATTGAAATGTTACAATAGATTGACAATGAATATAAAATTTTTGACAAGGAATATAAAGTTTTAAAAATTATAAATCATATAAAGTCGTTATATAATTTAAGAGAAATGATAGGTGGAGTGAAATTTTGGAGTGAAATTCTGGAGTGACTGACGTGGCATGTATAAAAAGACAAATTAATACCTTATCCAGTAGGGTTCACTCATTATTTGGTTAGGGTATTAGTTTTTATTTTTACACATGCCACGTCAGTCACTCCAGAATTTCACTCAAAAATTTCACTCCCCCTATCATTGCTCATAATTTAAACAAGTGAAAAATCCAACTTATGAAATAGAAGAAGATCCTTGAGTTATGTGTACCTACACTTCCAAGAAATCATAACATTAATCTGAGTTAAAAAAATAAATAAACTCCTATGATCATAGTTTAAACAACTAACCCAGCTATTATAAACAGGTCTATCTATTTATAAATAGTTAGCTAAAATTCGAAAAAAAATTGAAGTGTTACAATAAATTGACAAAGAATATAAAGTTTTTGACAAAGAATATAAAGTTTTAAAAATCATAAATCATATAAAGTCTGTCATATAATTTAAACAAGTGAAAAATCCAACTTATGAAATAGAAGAAGAAAAAAGGGTTGAGTAGAAGATTTGACGAGCCCAAATGTGTAAATATCAATAGCACTCAATGTTAATTTTGAATTGTATTGAATATAGACATTTGACATATTTACTAAGACTAATTTTGTACCTGCTCAGGTGCATTATGTCCAGGAGGGGGTGGAAATTTCTCAATTGGCATATCAACTGATGGTTCAGCTTTTCTCACATAATTACTTGTCACACCTCTATTTGATAATTCAACAATGTTCAACAGCACAAACAACAAATTAAGAATGCACTTCAACATACTCTCCCCAACAATTTCACAAGGTTTTGTTGAAAAAAAAATTCAATAATTTCCAATTGTAGTAGTGTCAAAACTTCCTGTCAAGAAAAAAAATAATGAATGATTAGCAATTCTAAACAACACAAGAAGTTTGGAATGAAATGATAGTAAAACATTTAAGACTCCCTACTACCAAAACACATATATATAAAGTTATAAACTATTAAACTTCTTGAAATCCAAGCAAAAATATAAAAATGATGCATACATTACTTCAACTTAACCTTGTTAAGGGCATATAATTAAGTTTTAGAAAATTTTAGCTAGTTGAGACTTATGTTTACTGGCAAGTGTTGAAGGATATGATAAGAGGATAAAAGGATGAAGAGTTTAGTTGTTTAATATTAGTTGCAGTTGATTAATATACTAGTACTGCCAAATTTATAGGAGAATATTCATAGGAATTTTATCTAACTACTATATTTTGTGGGAAAGTTTGTTGTGATTATTATCAAGATTTTATCTAATTTGTTTTCCTGAATAATTTCATTTTTATTTTGCTTTTATTTTTCCTAATTTAAATAGCTAATTATCATTGTTTTGAGAGATATTTCAGGACCAAATATCAAACTAGTAAGACTTTGTCTTACAAAAGGACTCAAAATAAAATCTTTTAAATTAGGAATATAATGTAGACGAAACTAAATAATCACTCATTAATTAATTTATCTTACTTTTATAACTTTTACTACCAATATTAATAGGATTTATAGTTTTTTTCTAAGATTTTAATAATCACTTCCAACTTACTGAGTCAAACTCAGACAAATCTTTCACATGTATCTTTCATTTTTGCAAATTCGTTTCCATGAAATTTTATCGAAAGTAAACAAATTTTGCAAATTCCGTTTTTTACTTGCCAAGGTGATGCCTCCTATATATAATGCCTTTTTGTTTTGATTGTGCTGGCGAATAATAACACATGGACAGTGCAGATGAATCCTTTCCAAAATTCTTGACTTTTAAAACATTCCACATTTGTTCTTGAAATGGAATTTTGCGTTCATTGATCACAGTTTAGTGGTAAATGGTAATGACTAGAGCTTCACTTCTTGTTTTGAGGTTTGCTAATTGGTGATTCAAGGTGTTTTATATTGATTAGAATCTTCAAATGTAGTAAAGTTCGGAAGATGGGCAAACTATTTTTTTTTCTTTTTTGGTTCTATTTTTTAACGAAGTTTTGAAAACAAGACCGAAATATGCAAATGCGTCTTTGGTGATTGAAAACTATCTATCAACTAACCAAAATACTATTTACAATGTAATATATAATTAAATATTCTTAATTAATAAAACTATGTTTTTTGTTTAAGATAATGAACCATATTTTTAGTAAAAAATAAAAAAAAAAATAAATATCAAATTATGCTAATATTATACACAATTTTATTTGAGAATTGAATTTCTATTTACTTTGAAATATGGTTTTTATATTTTATTTTATATGTTATTTTTAAAAATGTACTAAAATAATCCAAAGTTTTCAAAATTCTATTTTAATTCATTGTTCAAAACAAAAACAAAAATGTTACTAAAAACATGTTTAAAAATTGGCAAATATATTGTAGATTAAATTACAATATTTTAAATAATTATTCCATATCTTTAATTTTCTAAATTTCCGCATTTCTAATTTTAAGTGTGAAGGGTATTTTTCTTTGTTCGTCCAAGTTTAGTATTAACACGTGATTTTATATTTTTTTCCTACTGTTATGTATTTAGTGCTCATTAAAATCATTTTTTTGCTTAATTTATATTGATTGGCTTTAATTATTTCATCTTTTTTACTTGCAACTTCAATTACGTATTCCTAACGCATATCACTATTTTGAATTTTCTAAATTCAATTTCTTCTTAATTAATGATTTGTTTAAAGTAAATTAAAAAAAAAAAAACCCCTTTGTTGATTTTTCTTCCTTATCTATTAACATTTTGTCTTCAATAATAGTTTATATCTCTCTAGTGAATTTGAATGTGCGTCCTTTTATCTACATTCTCCTTAATTAGCATCAAAATGCGATTTCATTCCTTTGTATCTCTTGGCAATCTCTCTTTCCTTCCGTTCACATTATGAATGTTTTTTTTTTCATTCTATAAGAACTCAAAAGTAAATCTTCTTATATTGGAGTTTGGACAAATTATTTCTAAAAATCCACTTGAGAATCAGGACTAGATCCATGTCTCCATATCACTTTCTTAATGGATGTCATCACCATTTCTAAATTCTCTCCTTTCTCATGTTGGATGGCTTTTCCCATTAACCTTGCAATTAGTTACCAAGAAAAGTTCCAATACTACCAAAGCAATTTACATTAATCCATTCAAGGGCAAAGATCTATTACTAAACAAACACCTCCAAGCAGTCATGGTTCAAAAGTATACATATTGAGACCTTTTTGTTAAAGTTTGTATTAATTAGAGGACTTATTTCCCAGTTGTAAAGCCAAAAAACTATAAAGAAGGCCATAAAAAAGGTAAACGAGGGGCCTCTCTAGATTTGTTCCTTGAGCACTGACTATGGTTTCCACTGTTGATGGTGGTGCTTCCAAGTTCCTACCAGTCCGTCTAAACTGTAAATACTTTTTGACGTTTTAGAGCAATGAAGAGCTTCTCATGATGATCACCATCAGAAGATCTAAATGTCAAACAATATTGAAAGTTTATCATTCTTTGTATCAACCGGGAATCAAGAATTCACGATATTCATACAGGAAAAGTTACCTATATATAGTTGGAATGAGTATTAACTACAGATGATTTCCTAGTCTTAATTGTTTAGCTGAGTGTACTGTTCTGCCTGTAATGGGAAGAATTATGAAGCAATATGAGCCTTCAAGCCTTTGGCAGCTTCACTTAATTTTGACTGCTTTCTTGAAGGACCACTGTAATATTTCTCCCTTAGAACAACATCATCATGGCAAGACCAAGTATGCCCTCTTGGGGAGCTGTCATTCCATAAAAATCTCTCAGAGAATGGGTTAACCAGAGTTTCGCGAAACTCCTTTGCAGTCTCACAAAGCATACCCTATAACAAAAAACAAAAGTGAGTAACATTACTCCATATAGCTGTTATAAAATGGAAGGTGGAATTGTGTTGCTTACTTCTGCCATGGCCTTGATCTTGAGAGTCACATCATCGCTAAGAAGCACAAATTGGCCCTTATTCAAGGTTTTTCTGAAGAAAAGAGCACATTCAAGGATGTGGTCTTCTGTTGTTGGTGAAACAATGTCGATAAACTACCACCACAAGGAGAAAAAGGAACTGAGCTAACTGAAAACTTCTCTTTCTTTTCATCACTCAATTGAGGTAATGGCCAAGCGCGAGGAGTTGGTGCAATTGGCCTCGGATCTTCCACTGAACTCTGCACATGAATCCACCATTCTGTGTTCACCATGCAATCTTCAATCCACTGTAAAGCTGAAGTAACTCCACTTGTTCTTCTAAACAAACAATAGTGTCTGTTCATGGAGTTTAGCTCCCTTATAACTGGATACAATGAAAGTTGAATAATAATTACTCATTGAGGAATGCAGAGTATAATTCATCGCAAAAATTGACACATGTACAAATTTTTGTGATGAATGTACAGAATTCTTTTACCAATTCCGGGAATGATTAGGCTAGTCCCATGGAGACCTTGCATAAGCTGCAATGCCTTCCTTGACTCTTTGTTAAGCAAACAAGCTGTGTCCACAACCATGGTCCACATCTTACTTTCCCCCTTAGAAGAGATCTGCAAGTGTATTCAATACAACTATGAGAATCCTGAAGAATTTTTTAAGGCACGCAAGCATCAGATTATTCACCTGAATAGATAGGAGAGCTCATGGATTTTCACATGCAAGTGTGAACCATTAAGTAGGGATTTAAGGACATTTCATGACACTGTTCTTGTTCCTTACATGTGATTTATTTCATTTCAAAATAAGTGATAGAATAGTAAAAGAGTAAGTAGTACATAACTTAATCCAAGCATCAGATTATTCACCTGAATAGATAGGAGAGCTCGTGGATTTTCACATGCAAGTGTGAACCATTAAGTAGGGATTTAAGGACATTTCATGACACTGTTCTTGTTCCTTACATGTGATTTATTTCATTTCAAAATAAGTGATAGAATAGTAAAAGAGTAAATAGTACATAACTTAATCCATTAACTTTAAGTACAATAACATCCAATCCATTAGTACTTACATTGACGGGATCGATTGATTCTTTGATATGCATATTGCCAACAGATTTGCAGCTTTTCATAGTTCCTTCTAACTCTGAAGCTTCAGATTTCATCTTATTTGAGTGCACCAATAGAGACTGAAAGGGCATCCTATGTTCGCTAACCTTCGAAACTTCTGCTGCTGACCTGGCTTGACTACTAGAGCCAGAATTTCCCAATATCTTCTCCTGAAGTAGTTCCCCTTAAGTGACTGCCATTCACTGAAAGTACAGGTATGCAAACGTCTTCATGGGTAATGGGACCAGCATTCTTCAAAGGGGATGATCTATATGTTTTTGGATGGTTAATCTTTTCCAAATTTCCCATTTTCTTTATGGAACACAGCAAATGAGTTTTAGGAGTCATGTTCTCTTTGTCTGGTGTAAAAGCTTCTTCACCTTCATCATCCATAGAAGAAAGCAGAGACTTCACACTCAATTCATGTTTCAGTTTCTTCTCACTTATCTCCTTTGAGGCCCCATTTAGAAGAAGGGTATCAGGAGTGCCATTCTCTTTATCTGGAGAGAAAACTTCTTCAACCCAATCTGCACCCTCAGACAGACCTTCTACTAAATGTGATCTACTGCTGACATTTTTGTTGCTCTCTGATTCGGTTACAAGGTTGGTACGAGCCTTTCGGCAATTTTCTCTTGCTCTGCAAGTTTGAACTTCAACAGTAGCAAATTTACCCCTTCTTTTCCAAATGCTCACACCAGATCTTATCTGTGATGTTACTGGGGGACTATCGGCATCTTCAGTTGAGGGGAATGTTTGAATATCTGAAGAAGTGAAATCAAATTGCAGGTTGCTGTTAACTTTATCAAGCTGCCTGGCAGGTTTCATTGGAGCAGTTTCACTCTGCTGAAGAGTTTCCATTAAAGAAATCTTGTTCTCTGCATCCTCTTCAAAAGAACATGGTGATTTCATGTCTTCAGGCATTAGAGGTGCTGATGGGGTTAATTGTTTCTTTGGTGACATCATATGCATATCAACAAATAACAAATCCAAACCATCACCATAATCACTCAGTGTCTCTGTTTGGTCATCTTGAAAGGACACCCCATCCTGATCCTGTAAATCAAACAACAAAAGAAGATAAACAAAATCCATTTGGAAACCCAAATTGTCTAACCTTCTAAATTATTAGAATCTTAAGCGTACCAGAGTTTTATGTGTTTCTTCTGGTTTTTCTTCCACTGGCTCCGTCTTATCCAATGCAGGTACAAAAGGGGTCTTCATATCATATGCACAGCTCACTGGCACCTGTTCTAGGTTATTATTTTCTTCATCAAGTTTCCTAACAGGTTGCATTTCAGCAATTTCACTTAGTTGAAGAGTCTCCCTAAAGGAAATCTTGTTCTCTGCATCTTCTTCAAAGTACAATGGTGATTTTGTACCTTCAGGCATTAGAGGTGCTGATGGAGACAATTTTCTCATTGACGACATCATATTCGTATCAGAAAACAACAAATCTAAACCTTCAAAATAATCAGCTGGTGTCTCAGTTTCATCATCTTGAAGGTGCATGCCATCATCATCCTGTAAAACCAACAACACAAGCAGAGAAATTCTAAGAAATCTATTCAAAACCAAGTCTAAACTTCCAGATTGTTAGAATCTTTAAGATCACCAGAAGTGTATGTGTTTCTCCTTGCCAGTCATCCACTGGCTCTGACTCAGACAATGGAGGCACAAAAGGATTCTTCATATCATATGCACGACTCACTGGCACCCAGTGCAGTCTGTAAACTCTAGTTGAAGCCCCAAGCTGGAGTGTATCACCCTCATGCAACTCTACTCGAACACCAGGCTCAACCTTCTTCCCAGAAACCCAAGTCCCATGAACTGAAAAGAACACCAGCACATATTTCAGCAGCTTCTTCAAAATAAAAATTTGCCAAAATTAATCTCCAAATATTCTCTGTAAAGTACTGATGTAAGTTCATGTAACCTTTTAGTCACCAAATTGAAGAAGAAACAAAATTCACAAACTGAAAAAGACTGATTGAAACATCTACATAATTATCTAACTGCCAGATGATCAATTGATCCAGATCATGATGTCTCCAAAGCAACAATTTAACTCAGAATTTATGGATACATTCCGCCACATGCCCCCTCACAAAACCAAACAAAAGAAAGAAAGAGTGCTCCCAAACAAAATGCCTGATATACACACAAAGCTGGCTCTGTCATGAAATATCAGCGGATACATATACATAAAGTAAACCACAATCATTATGAACAGTCACCAGAAAGTGACGAGGAAGTTCAACATAATAACCTTACCACACCACTCTTACAAAACCTTAAGCGCTAGATTTATCTTTTCCTTTTTCAACATTCTCCAAACATTAATGAATAAATGTTCCAGAAACCCTTCACCAAAAGAAATAAACAAGTTGTGCCCCTTAAATAAGAAACCAAATACATCCAGACACTGGAGAATGCAAAATTAAACAGTAATTAATTCAAGTTCTATCAAAAACCCATCATAAAAACATAATCCGAAAGTAAAGAAAAAAAAATCCCACAAAAAATTTAGCAATCTATTGGGGAAATAAAAAGGAAAAAGAAAAAACAGCTTCTATAAAGAACCAAATTTCAAGAATCATCACGAATCCTATAAAAAAATAACCCCGTTCTGATGCCTAGAGCAAAAACTCACAAAACATTTCATTGTAGTACATCCTCATTGCAGTTAGATGAATAATCCTTTCTATCCCGCATCTGGAAATATTAGGAAGTCTTCCCTCCCATCACCCGAGCTCCCACCACCACTATAGAGTACAACTCAAACAATGAAAAATACTAACAGAGAAAGTCCCAACACACATACACAAAAGAAAATTCCGTGTCTTTGCATAGAAGCAGATGAGCACAAAAACATATACTAAACCGATCAACACAAGAATCCAGTGATCAGACCGTCACCATTCATCAATAAGATACATCAAACTGAAAAATTCTTCAAAAACAACCCTTTCAAAACCTTAATCCAGACCCATGTACTTAAAAGAAATATATGCTTTTCTCAGCTTCTAATTTTTGTTCGAAAATACTGGACGTATGCAAAAGGAACCAATCATTCACCAAATTGCAGATAAACCAAGACTAATAAGTTTAAGACATACAGTAAACCACCTATCTACATATTCAAACCACCATCAGATCATAACTGGATTCAGAACATATACAAACAAAGTACAAGAGATGTCTCCGCAGCAGATGATTTTAGGGATCATCGGTCACAACCACCATCCCATCAATCCCTCCAACTACACCCTAATAAAATGCAGAGAAAGCAAGCCCCTATAGACAAAGAATCAGTAAACCAAACTACAAAAGAGTTCAATACTCATACAGTTACTACCCACCATAAATACATCTCAATGGAAATTCTTGACCCGCCAATCTTACCAAGCCTTAATCCCACCCCAATATATCTAAATCCTTTCTAACATTCTGTAATTCCAATGAATGGCCATACCAGGAATCAAACAATGCCTTGCTTCCAAATCGAAGGAAATCTCTCACAAGACACACAAAGACAGAGAGAAGGGTTGAAATTAAACAGTATTTACTTCAGGAATCCATAAATATTAAAATAATCTCAATCTTAAAACCAGAAACACCAATCGAGTAAGGAAATTAAGAAGAAATACCCATACAAGAAAAATCAAATTCAAGAATGATAAAGAACCACCCTTAAGAAACACACTATCAAGCTGAAACCAAAAAGAAACAGGGAAATGCCAATCAATAACGGAAATTGAAGAAAAAACAGTACAAGAATATCTCAAATTCAAGAACCACAGAAGGATATTGGAAAAGAATAAAATTAATTGATAAACTCGTTTTATTCCAGAACTGTCAAGAAATCAAAACCCGTCAACAAAAAACCAAACTGAAACGAAAAAGCCAAAACCCACAACAAATTTTTATTGAAACGGGGAAGCCCATACAAGAATCACTCGAATTCAGGAAATGAACAAGTTCTTGGAGAACCTATATGAGAAAACTCATAAAAAAAAAGGGACCAAAATTAGATTATTACCAGATGATAAGTCAAAGACAGAGAGTGATTGAAGAGAGGGAACAGAATGAATCCTGAGATGGAATCTGCTGATACTGGGATGTTCCAAAGTGATGTTACAATCAGGGTGTCGACCAACCACCAAAACCTCTTCCAATTCAGTGCTGCTCCCTGCTGAATTTGATGGAGTAGGAGGGTTGTCTATGAGGAAAATGTTCTTCAAAATGGAGTTGTTCTTTAGTACTGTAAACACTGGGATTTTCTTCTCCATTTTTTCTACTTCTTCTGACGATTTCTCTAGCTTTGGTTCAATTTCTGTTGCCATTTCTCTCTGCAGTATGTTAGTGTGTTACTGTGTGAGAGAGAATAAGATGTTCGTATCTTGAAATGGGACCATAGTTTTGAATGGAATAATGAAAATGTGACCGTTAGGATATTTGCATATATTTGGTCATTTTGGATGGTACTTTATTTGAAACGGCTAAATTAATTCCCGCCCAAAAGAATTTTGGAATGGATCTATGTACCCAAATTAATTCCCGCCCAAAAGATAATACAATTTAAAAAAAAACCAAAAACAGAATTATTTTGACTGAAAAAAATAATTTTTTTTTGAAATTTTGTTCCAAAAATGGGATTTTGTTTTTCCAAAACCTTTGAATTCCAGCTTTTATATCAAACCAAAAAACTTGTCATATACTATTACAAATAGTCTTATCTATGTCGCAACTTGATAATAGTTCTGCATCTAGGACTTTTTGCATGAGAAAAAAAAATGATAGTGCACAAATCATGTCATTTTTTGAGCGATGTTGAAATTATTTTTAATCTTAATTTAAACGTGTTATTACATTGGCATTTTTCACTTCGGTTGAATGTCAATTTGAAGCAAGAAAGTCTTAATAGAATTTTCCATTAATTTTCCTTTCAAAATCTTTCAAAAATTCTACTTAATTTTGGTTCACTTTTTTCATTAAAAGAACAATGGGTTTTTTTTTAAACGTTTTATTATTCTTTTATTTTTGTCCTCTCTAATTCTTTTTCTCTTATGTTTTCCATATAAATGGATTAGAATGGCAGAGCAATACAAGATAATTCATTAAGCATAGTTATTGGCATTGAAATAAAGCAAATTTGTCTGTTTTTAGATCGTAACAATTAAGGCTAGAAATGTTATAATTCATTATCTAACCCATATCACTCTATTAGATATTTTATAGGTATAAAATTTTATAATTTAAGAACAATATATATATATATATATAAAATAAAGCACGTTGAAAAATAATATACCATAAATAACTAAAAAAAACAAATAAACAAGTTCTTATGATTTGCTTACTATCTTCCCTGAACATGAATAAAAAGATTCCTAGCCTAGTAAAAATAGGTAGAAAATTAAAGAAATTAAGGTAAAGAAATTATTTGTTTAGTAACCCACAAAAAATAACAAAAAGCATTGTATATTTTGAAATAGCAGATAATTTTATGGCTCATTAGCTTCTGTATTGTACATTTATTTTTCATCAATAAACACCAATAAATGCCAAAATTGCCTAAAAGGATATTAAAAAATTTTCTTACATAATTTATCTTTTCAAAAGGTAATCTTTTGATTTTTTTTTTTTTAAATATCACTCTAAAAAAAACTCTTAACTACACACAAGAGTTTGATAACATATTCAAGATAAAAAAATAATCTATTACATGATTTATTTAGAAAAGGAACATTATTCTTCTATAATATTATATATATATATATATATATATATATATATGATTTACTATCTGGAAAAGAATAAAAATATTTAATACATGTTCTATATTATATGAAAAGCAGTCCAACAATTATGTGATAGGCGAAAATGATCAACAGTGCTTGGCGTTTTAGTATTCATCCAAATATTAACAGTAATGAAAGCATTTGCCTTGATATTTTCTTTATGGATTCAAGATATGTGTTGTTTGATCCTATAACCAAAAGAAATACAGCAAGGGAGAAATTCAAAATTGACGGAGATTATGTAAATGGAGATTCAAAGTTGACCAAAGATTGTTTTGGTAGTTAGGACTGCTGTAAAATTAATTCAAACCAAAAGTTATGATTCACACATATCAATTGTTTGATAATTTTCCTGAAATCCTCTCTCCCTATTAAATTTTGGTATTTAAAACCTCTTTTGGAGTTCAAGTTGTTTTACGTTTTTGGCTCTTCAAAATCGTTGTGCATCTCACACATTTGAATTCCGTCAATTTTTAACGCTTAGAATGGATGGATTGACTTTTTTCCTAAAACAAAAAGGCAAAGTGTGTACCTTAAGAGTTTTAAAGTTCTTTGGGGCTAGAAGGCTAGATTTTAAATTTCCAAAAAAAAAATTCCTTTGTCGAAGACCCACCTTTAGTGATTCAAAGTACCTGCAGCGGTTCCTTATCAGCATTAAGCGCCAACAAGAGGTTCCACAATGAGGATGGTTCTAACTTGTAGCATAGATAGGTTAATTATAATAGTATATGATTCATTTGTAATATAATAGAACTTTCAAAAAAAATATAAATAAAATAAAAAGAATAAAATGCATTAAACCCCTTACACTAGTGTTTCATTTCATAATCATCCTTGTAATTCTAATTACAATTTTTAACCCCATTTTGTGATAACTATTGAGTTAGGTTACCTTATTTGTGGTTTGTAAACTGGATTTGGATATAAAATCTTGGAATTATCCCCACTTTCTTAACTCCATTTGAATAGAATTTTTTTTTTATTTTATACTGAAATATTTTTTCTTGAAATTTGTTATCGAAAATGTGTTTAAATAGATGAATTTATTTTTATGAGAATTTGCATTATAAAATTTGTATTAATAAATTTTAAAATTCAAATTTGAATTAGTATTTTATATGTTTATTTTATTGTATTAAAAAGAATTTTTTATTATTAAAAATCACTGTAACAAAAATAATGACTGTAGCATTATTTTTTATTTTAAATTTTTTTATAGAAATAATAGACAAAACAAACCAGATAAATTTAATTTGTGAAAAAAAACACTTAAAAAAGTGTAAACCAAAGAGAGACCCTAATAATTTTGAACCCTATACCTTATATGCTTGCCGGTTCATTTGATCAAAGTGAGAGTTCTCCACTTTCAAGAATCTTTGGAATGTGATGTTCCCTTCAAAACACAGGTTTTTAACGAACTCTCTATGCTCTAGTTTCGTCAGATCCAGAACAAACACTAGCATTAAAATTTAACCAAAGCCACATGCGCACAAGAAAAGGTAGCTGTTCAAAATAGCATTAGGATATTCATGTCATACAAAAACACTGTTAGAATCAGAGCACAGATTCATGGAAAGAAATTTTGCACTGATGTAACTCACGGTATACCAACAATTTTACATGGTTGCCGCCTCTAGCCTATGTTCCATCATCAGATCATAAAACAAAAATGTGAGAGAAATATTCCTCAAAGGGAAAAGTCAACGAGACGGACCAAAATTCAGTTCTCTAAGGAGGTATTAGTGTAACAACAAAGTTGATTCAGTCTTGCTTGTTACGAGCTTGTCTTGCGCGGTGTCTGAGCTCAGCCCGTTTCCACCTCACAATCAAGTAACATAATGAAAAAAGTGTGTTCACCTGAAAAAGGAGGGAAAAAATCAATGTAATGCAGCAGCTGGGGGAGGGGGTTCGGGTTTGGGGTGGGGCTGAGGAAGAGAGATGGAGAGTGTACCCACCAATATTACTACAGATATAACCAGAAGAGGCCCAGACCAGAGTACTGAGAGAAAGAGTCCGTGTGAATCGAAGTAATTCTGGGATGCAAAGCTTTTCCAGTTGTCAGCTAAGATAACATTCAGCCTCTCAGCCATATATACTCCTATCACTGCACATGTTACTCTTTTCAGTAAATTGTCCATCAAAGAATTCGAATAGAAATTTAATTTCAGAATGAATTAGAGAAATTCATGTTCATTCGCAAATAAAGACAAACCATGCCCCACTGCTGGCACAGCAGGAGGCACAAGGTAAAAGGGAGAGCGACCTTTATGTCATCTCCTCGAACTCGGATTATGTTTCTAGGGTAAACCAAGTGACCGTTTGTGCAAGTTCAGATCCTCTCTTCTCATAAGAAATGTAAAACTGAGGCTATGAATGTAGGGAATCATTCACTTATGTGCAATTTGTCACATACTTTTGAGCAACTTGTAATATAGACACAAATTTTTCACAACGAATTTATGACATATGAGCTTATACTACAAATTGACATCTTGTTTTCTATTTAGAGCTCTATTTTGACTAGGTTATAGGCTGAACTGTTACTGAAGTTGTGTGCATGCTTTAATTTCAGTCAAAATTATAGTCAACAAAAGAATTTTGCATTCTAAGATCAGATCATTGAATGATGTAAGCACCCAATTTAAGAATAACCTAGGAAATCGCATGCTAGCATGTTATGTTAATATGTATACATGAGCCAAACTCAGAAGAGGCCCCAAACCCCCAACTACCACCCGAGTTTCCTTCTTTTTTCCCAAAAGCAAAACCAACAGAATCAATGAACCTTTCTAATCTTGAGTTAAATCTTCTGTTTCATGCCAACCTTTCTAATCAACTAAAATTTTTAAAAAGTCATTTGCCCTTTTTGTCCCGTCCTCACCCCACCTCCATCACAACCTGCTGGGCTAAAAAGTTAAAGCCCTCAATTATGAAGGAGAATGACACACGGAACAGGAATGAAAGCAAAATGATTATTTCAAGGACTATCAAATATCCATCAAAACACACGATTTGAGTAAAAAATCCATAACAAATTTGCAATCATTCAGGAAAAGAAAGTGTGCTTACAAGGATGACTCATGTTCAAGAATCATTGAGAACTGTCAACAAATACACAATCTGAAGCCAAAAATAACAACTAAGCTTTTATCCCACCATGTGGGATTTGCTATATGGATCATACGTCGTCATCATGTTTGGTCTGCATATATGTTCTAAGTCAAAAGCCAAAATCCACAAGAAATTTTAATGCAATCTATATGATGTAATTTATTACACTCATGCAAGTCTACTTGAATATCAGGCTCAACATTCTTCCTGCCCAAGTCCCATGTTCTGAAAGATCACCACTACATTTTCCAACTACTGATTGAAAAATACGAATTAACCAAACCTAATCTCCAAATGTCATCAATCACCACTGATGTACGCTTGAAGAATCAATTAGTCACCAAATAAAAGAGGAAACAAGGTTCACAACTTGAAGGCATCCACTGAAAAGAAAAAGAAAAAACTGGTAACCACAAATGAATCCAGAAAACAAACTATTATAAGATATGTTCCCAACACAGATGAAGTGAGATTTCATGGATTACAACCACTAACCTACAACCCACTAGAAAATACAAGGATAAAAGAGGTTAATTACAATGTCCCTTGCAAAAATAAGACATTCTCACTTTACCACCTTAACTCTTCGGTTGCATCAATCCCCAGTTCCCTATTTATCAATTTTTACTAATCTTGTACAATCACTAGAGTAGCGCCAAATAAGCTCATTTGGTCTGCACTATGCAAGTAAAAAGGCAAAGATGCTCTTACTGTTTCCCTGAGGGGGGAGGAGTTTGGAGGGGAAACTAGACCTTCTACTGTTTCCACTCTCCTGCCCACCTCCCCCACACCCATATCTCCTCTCTCATTTCTTTCCTTTTCTGCCATCCTATAAGCAATAGCATTGTCATCTTTTAAGAAAATGGGGACAAGTCATGAAATGGAGAGTGCACATGCATAACATGCAATATAATTTACATACTGTGTTATGCAGGTGGGTTTCTTATGTATTTGGGTGGAGTGCGCTGGGTGTTCTACTGCTATCTAAGGAGTATGTTGTAAAATAAATGGGGCGGGATACTGGGGTTTTGGGGAAGAGTGGAGAAAAGATTATGGGGCAAAGGATGGGGAAAGGAGAGGGGCCAAATGCCAATGATGGCTCCAGTCATGAGAATTTCAGTTAGTGACTGCCTAGGTTGTGGAAGATGGACATGATTGGCTGCCAAGTGTGGCTGGTGGGGGAGGAATAGTTACTGGTGGTGGTGCTAAGTTGATATACACATTAAAGGCATGAATGTCGTTTCATCTGTGCATGTCCTAATCACCTGTTTCAATTTAGGCTGATTTAGGGACAATCAATAGACTTGCATGAAACTGGGAGATGAGGATGGGTATGGGGTTTCTGTGTATATAAACTTAGAAGGTGGCAAAGTCATAATGGAGTATCTTAGGAGGAATGGAAATGCAATTAACCCAAAACACAAAAGAAAAGCTGAAAGATACAAGGATAGACAGTGCGGACGCTCTTACACACAGTGCTGCATCTTGAGTGATAGGAGATAGCAAGCAACACACCAACATAGAGTAAAATCAAACAACACAGAGTCCAAAAACAGTTACCACAATCAACAAAGAATTTTCAACAGTAAATTCTTCACGCAAAACTTTTCCAAAACTTTAGTGCAGTCCAAGGTACTAAAATCAACTGCTGATTTTTCACTTACTACTTGAAGATGAAGAATTCACCGAGTTTGTCTGTAATCCTCGTTAATAGATAGTCATATATCCACAAAACCAATGAGTTGCCAAATTGCATTGAAAACAAGATTCATAAGTTGAACACATACACAAAAGAACAAATCAACATAGTCAAACCACTACCAGACAATAAAATATATATGAATAAATACGAGATAAGTGTCCATGGAAAACCCAACAAAAGAAATTTCACAGAAAAAAAACCACAATAAACATACACACATATAGCTCACCAAGTCTCTTAATTATCAGTAGGCAATAAACACAACAAGAACCAGTAAACCAAACTACATAAGGGTTCCATACTCTCGCGGTTATCACTTGCCCATAAAAATGTTTTAATTGAAATAACTCGCACCTCTTCCAAAAGTTTAATCCAATTCCAATTCTGACGCATGTATTTCTCACTATGCGATCAAGGATGAATGGTTATACCAATTCCGTTCAAAAGGAAAGAAATCTCTCAAGCAGGAAGATACAAAGGAGGATAAATAAATGCACAATTCGACAGATAAAACAAATACCCACAATGAAATACCAATCAATTAGGGAAAACGTAACCAAACAAAAAAACAAGGACCTACATAAGAAAACTGGAATTCAAAACTCATAAAAGAAAAAACACACTATGAAGCCTGTACCAAAAACCTCAATGAATTTGCAATCAATTACAAAAATCAAGCATTTTACATGAACTTTGAATGCAGTAATAGTTTTTTGTCTTTACCGGTCTATCAAAACTATAGACAAAATTAAGTTCAGCTGAAGATGAAACAGCAAATCAAGTAACTTCAATTATACAAAGAATTGGTTATCCAACTTAATGACTGTTAGCATTATAATAGGGAAGTATATGAGGCTTAAAAAACACATAACCACAGTTTCGCCCAGAAACCAAGTTAATTGGATCTTGAGCAAGTTCATGATTCAGATCATCCAACCTGGCCACTCTTTGATAATAAAGTTCTAAACTTCTAAATTTGTTCAGAAATCGAGTTACTTCCTAATGATAACTTGGTACAACCAAGTCCTAAAAATAGAGTGGGACTTAGATAAGCTAATTACCTAAATGCTTGTGAGAAGAATTATTTTGCATTCTGGCATTACTTTCTACCACTCAGAAAAGATAGCAAAACATATACAAGCACACATAGAGAGATCTTAAACCCCATCTTTACCAAAGACTAACGGATCCAATACAATTTGGTGAAAAATTTAAAAAAACAGTTGAAAGTTTTTTCCTCTATTTTTTTTTTAAACTTTCATAAAGCTCAAACTTTTAGGATTTCAATAGTGGTTCAAAAAAATTGTTTAACCTCAATAACTACTTCTAGATGTCTCATTGCACATCAAAGTCTATTTGAGCATGATGTACAAGAAGCGATAGGCAGAAGAGAAACAATTTCAATGAGTTTGTCAACTATTTCTTTTCTTATGAAAAAAACCCAACCATAATTATGAAAAAGTTTGTCATTTCATTCACTTTAACTTGTGTGCAAGAGATAATTAGCCAACAAATGCTCATTAGCCACAAATGATTAAACAAGTACCACATCACAACCTGGTAATTTTATTCCTGATTTTCCCTTCCCACTAGTAGTAAACCCTTCATCGAATAAATAAGTTAGATGAAGAAAATAAGATAATAAACATGAACACATCAACAGGCAGATCAAATTTGTAAACAATTGAACGACAATGAAAGAAAAAGCAAGAAAAATACAGAACACCCAAAATTACAACACTAAACTGAAGTTGTTTAAAGGAAGTGAGAAACCTACACGCAAAAAGGAATAAGCACATCTGGAAATTAAGATTTCTCCTTGAAATTACAGCTACTAGCAGCAACAAAACATGAAAAGCAACTAGGCCTATCAACCAAGGTTCCTGCAGAGAAAGACGAAAATTTCGATATCAAGAAGGGTTTCAAGTATTCAACGATGATATATCATCTTCATATTACACCCAAAATTTGATGCAACAAGAAACTAAATAAATTTTAAAAAGAAAGGAAGATTAATATAGATTTTCATTGGCTCTTTTCAAAACTGAAATACTATCAATGACAATTTGAATTATCCTACAACATCTAACTCTACTTCACAAGCATCCAACTTCAAAGTCACAAATCTTGAATACCTGTCAAAGCACTCAACAGAAGTTCATTGGCCCTAAATTTGATGCAACAAGAAACTAAATAAATTTTAAAAAGAAAGGAAGATTAATATAAATTTTCATTGGCCCTTTTCAAAACTGAAATACTATCAATGACAATTTGAATTATCCTACAACATCTAACTCTACTTCGCAAGCATCCAACTTCAAACTCACAAATCTTGAATACCTGTCAAAGCACTCAACAGAAGTTCATTGGCCCTAAATTTGATGCAACAAGAAACTAAATAAATTTTCAAAAGAATGGAACATTAATATAGATTTTCATTGGCTTTTTTTAAAACTGAAATACTATCAATGACAATTTGAATTATCCTCCAACATCCAACTCTACTTCACAAGCATCCAACTTCAATGTCACAAATCTTTAATGCCAGTCAAAGCTCTCAACACAAGTTCATTTCTCTCCCTATATTCATTTCTCAAACACAAAACAAAATAGAGGGAGAGAAAAAAAGGATTTCAATATAAAGAGCAATTCTTTGCTTGGAATGGGAAAAAGGGTTGTTGGATATCAAGTTACCTTCCAATCAATAGCATGAAAGAACCCCATAAAGTTATTATAAGCGGGTGTAAACCCAGCGCGTAGCTCAGCACTGAATTTCTCCAGCAGATCTGCCATTTGGTCGATATGGGCGTTCAACGCAGTCGTTATTTCCTCCATTTTAATCAAAAGTTGGAAAGCAAAGCCTCAACCAAAAGCTCGAGAAAATGAAGTTTGAAAGAAATGTTGTTTAGGGATGAAAAGAGAACTCGGGAAGAAACAATGCTTGTGAGGAGTTCTGTGAAGAGAAAGGGTAGTTGATGAGATGAAAACAATTGAAGATCAAAATTAATTGATTCATAAATGAATTAAATATTCGGAGAACGACCACATATATGTCCTCACGCTGCTTACCAAATAATTTGTTAGCGTTATCATATTTAAAATAGGACTAGTAGAGTTGAACCGTGCCTTGCCCGGTTGGTTATTTAACTTTTAATTTTAATGTAAATATAAAAAAACTAAATATATACATAATCTAAATATACACAACAAAATATATATATAATATTTTTTAGAGCTTTTTATTATGGTAACTTGAAAATACACACATATATAATATTTGTAGTCTGTCTTTTTTTTTAATTGTAAAATAACTCTTCAAATAGTTGCCTAACATCTTATATTTGTGTGCATCCTTATTGGGTTATTTTCATTTTCTCAAAGCTCTTTTTTGCATGTCTGCTTGATCATCTGTATCATCATCCACCAAATTTGCCAACATCATATCATTCTTTGATTTTTTTTTTTGAGATTTCTTTTGTTGTGCCGCTACTTTCTTCATGTATCACTTCTTTTGGTGATCCCATCATTTCTTTTTCATAAAAGTTGACCAATTATATATTTTTGTGGGTTCTTAACCGTCTTGGACCTCGGTGGTTTTGAATTTGTTCAAAGACATTTTTTATTTTAATTTTTCATGAATTGTCGCTAGAGGGAAGTTCTTTGTTCTGAAAAAATAAAAGACATATTATTAACAGTTTTAATAGATCATTATTGATATATCTACATATAAAAAATAATAATTCTTCTTTGTCCTTTCCTGAAATAGCATCTTATTTGTACATTTAGGATTGAAGGCATATCCTCCTGTATTCACTAACTTCTAGAACAACAATAACACAACTAAGCCTTTGTTCCATTAACTTCTGGAAACCTTTCCTAATAACACTGTTTAGAAATATTTGCCTAACAAGAGAGTAGAATTATTAAAATGATTTGTAATCATCTATCAGACCAATACCATAAAATATAATGCACATCCATTAAAGTAAATGTGACACTGATCACTAATGCATATACAAAACCCATGTCTCAAGGAGCAAAAGCTACGTCTATGAACACAGACTTAACAATAGCACGCAGCCTTTAGCACATTCCCTTGTACTATGTAGTTACAACAAACAAAGGAAAAAAAATTATGGAGTGTTATTGTAGTTTTTCTAATTTTAATTAGGGTTTCCTACATGATTAACTCCTTAGTATTTGATACTCAAGGAAGAACAATAAACTCTTGAATTCAAAAATCAAGGGATGGAGAAATCAATGTAGTAGAACAAAAAAGCATGCCACTTTCATAAGAATGGTTGACAAGACAACATACACATTGTCATCCAATAGTATATAACATTGAGCAGAAGATAACCTACAAAGGAACATATTACTTAGACAAACTAAATTGATGTATTTTTTTCCCACTATTGTCCTAGATAGAGAATAAAGTGCGGAAGTATCTGCTAATCATAGTCGTAAAGTAAACAAAGAACACTACTTGAACTCTGCCATTTAAATTGTCAAAGAAGGCAAAAAATGATCTTCAATGAGTTATTCATGTCAGCATATTTGATGGATGTATTATCTAATAGCTTCTAAAATTCCGTTGACTTGTTTACTTTAAATCAATAAAGTTTATTACTCAATTAAGATTCAGACTCTAAGATAAATAGCAAGTGCATAACACAAAAGTCTTCTTCCACAAGATGGTAGAAATAGAAAATTTCAAAGTCAAAGGACATAATGCTTTATAATGGGGAACCAAATAAAGTAAAGCACTGCAGGCTTGTGATTACTGAACAAATCAGATTCGCTTCTCAGTTGGATCACGTGAGAAATGATGTTGGAGTTTCCTGCTTAGTCATGACTTGGCTGTGGCATAGAACTATATTAGAAAGTAAGGAACACGTCCACTTTCCAAAGCTACAGAATTCTGTGTGTAAAATTTCTTATGCTATACATATAGTAATGCTATAAAAGGCCCTGTGGCAGAATGCATCAAACTAATGCATAGAAAAGAAATTCTAGAAACTAAAAATCAGAATTCAGATAACCATTTTGATCATTACACCATTACAAAATAAGACTAATACCCACAAAAATAGCCCAACCAAACAATCAAGATTGTTAAAATTTCCAACTAAAGATTCCAACTTGCTCTATTAAAAAGGTTCCTTCACACTCAAATCAGTATTACCCTAAACAACGCGTGCTACCGCATATTAGTACCATCAACAGGATAACCCAGTAATAATAACGCATTAAAAACAATAACAAAATTTAAAAAGGCCCCAGAAAATTAAACAAGATAAAAATAAAAAAAAACCTCAACCATGAACCAACGCCAAAACCACAACCATATGGATGAACAAATTAACCATCAATGATTTGAGGGACATATCATACCAAACCCAAACTCGCAAAGCAACACTGTTTCCTCCAAAATAACCTAATCATTATCGAATTCTAAGCAAATACAAGCCCCAGGAAAATTTACAAAACAAAATCATACCGAAATTGGTCCAAATTTTGGGACGGATGGACTGATTACTATCAACAATACCAATGACCTCAATTTGTCCACAGGAACTGCAACAGTGACGGGGCGATTGATGTGGCTGAGAATTTTCGACGGCAAAAAAAAAAACAATTAAAAAAAACGATTGAACCGATTTTTTCCGGTCGATTTCTGAATATAAACAGACCAGATCCAACAGACCAGATCCAATGGTCAAACTGACCGGTAAGCTTTTACTTTCAAGAGAGACCTGAGCAAAGAACCAAAGGCTAATTAGTCCAATAAGCTTTTATCAGAGGACAAACATGGTAAAGTAAAGAACAAAAGAAAAAATAACCGAGCTAAAAAAACGTGTCCAAGCAGGAACGTAATGGTAATAGATTGCCAAAATCGGCTCCAGCAGAATAAAAGGCCACAAATTTAGAACATTTAGGATCATAATTAGGAGGAAACCAGTTTAATGAAAGTAAATGCGTGGTCTCACTAAACAACACAACAAAAATGGAATGCATCACATCAAAAGGCTTCCGAAAACATTTATGTGCAAGTAAAGGCTTTGTCTCAATGAACTTCGAAACAATTACATAAACAATAGGGACTTCAGACAACACCTAATATAATCATAATAAGGAAACAAAACTAACCGCATCAAGTGTCAATGAGTTCCAGTACAAAGACAATTCACAAGAACTTTATTGGATTTATATATTAGAAAATCGCGCATCCTTCCGAGTTCATATGACTAACAATCCTACTATTTACAGTAGTGCCAAATTTCCTATGTATTCTTGGGAATTAACCTAAGACATGACAAAGAATTCGGGTGAAAATGGCTGATTTAGTCCCAAGAATATAATTAAAATACAAAATATTATTTCAACAAAGATACCAAAAGAGAGTAAATAATAAAACCCAGATTGAACCCTCCCAAAATGTAAATTTAGGTTCTATATTTAAAACCAGACTGAAAAACAACTCAATTTCTGAACTCTTGAAACAAATTCGTTTTTTTCAAGGTTAGAAATAGAATAATTTTCAGCTAAAATGCATCTGAAACAGAACTACACTAACAAAAAGAATACGAACAATGACAGACACGATAAAACTGAGCAGACAAACACACACACAAACCCAGATAGGCAAGTACAGAGAAGAAATTGAACAGCGCGATAAAACTGAAGAGACAAACACACACACAAACCCAGATAGGCAAGTACAGAGAAGAAATTGAACAGCGGCGGAAAAAAAGGAAGGATTACCGATGCGTTATTGGGAGCTGTGGAATAGATCCAAACGAGAGAGGATAGAGACGGCGCCAGAGAATCTGTGAGAGATTTCAAAAGAGAACACAAACCCACCAATACTTATTATTACTCCAACTCCTCTTAATACTTATATTACACAAAAAGGAAGAACTTTTAAGATAATAACTAAAACAGAATAATCCATAAAAAGTGTCAATTTAAAAGAAAGTAAGAACTTTTACTCTTGAAAATTGAAAATTGGAAAATTGGACAAAAAACGCACCACGAATCTCAGCTATCACGGCTTAGCTCAAAACCTGTAAACATGGCAAAAACTAAGGAAATCAGAGGAGAAAGAGTATAATAGCATAATCAAAATCATTCTATTTTTTCGCACATTAAAAAAAAAAGAAATAACCATTTCAGTGGAGGATTCCAACGAAGAGAAAATATTTAGAAGGGGAAGTGGCGGAGGCGCTAATGGCGTAGTGAAATCTTGGGTGTTGGGGAAGGTAATATCTGTGTGAGTATAAGGTGAGGGTGTGTTCGGACAGATAGTGGCTACTGAGTGAAGGAACGAAGGAAAGAAAGAGAAAGCCAAAAAGGAAGACACGGAAAAATATAAAACCAAAAAAAGTTCATAATGGCCACTAAATATCTGAACTTACAGTGTTTATGACTGTAAGTTCAACACTTCCTGTAAAGTTTATGAATGCCTCAACATGGTTTGATTTCTCCAAATTGAAACACTTCCTGTAAATTTTATTTGCAATGAGTTTTGGTCAAGAAAACAGTATAGAAGCTGCAACACAAAGTTGTCCAAGACTATGATCATTTCTCTGATTCTTTCCTGGTAAGTTACTGCAGTCATCAATGGCATCAATTAAGTTCTCCCATAGAAAATCACAGCTATAAGAATAATATTTAAAACTAGCCATGAATAATGAATCTACTCCAAAACTTCTTTTTTTTTCCCCCTCAATTTTCTACAGTATGCATATTGATCTCATGATTCAAACCACCATCACCAATCTGACTAAAAATGAAATACTATCAAAATGGGTTTCCAAAATTGTATCTTTTTTTAGAATCAAACATGTAGTTAAAAAAAAAAGCTAATTCAATCAATGGCTAAGATAACTCATAAGTAGCTTTGCTATTAAGTAGCCAATATCAACTCCGGAGTAAAATTTTGTCCCTTAAATGATATACATAGCCGACTCTACGTAATGGAATCCATGGTTATGGTCTTATTTCCTAAAATGGGCTGCTTCCATTGTCACCCTCTTAATCTTTCTTAAACCTTTTTATGTTCTTCCTATTCAAATGTTTGTTTAATATAAAACCACAGCTTCACATGGGACCTGAGTATTAATCACCAAATCGTCAATTAAATGAATCTAGGGACAAATACCAAGGTACAATAACCTATGAACGTGGACAGCTATAACAAGTTTGAATTTTAGTCATCATTTGAACTTACAAAGGAAAACTCTTACTCATCAGAATGAATCCCAACCCATTATGTTTTTTTCTTTTTGTTTAACTATAAAAGATTAAAAGTGTGTTGATGGGTGGGTGCAGGATCAGCTTTGCAGTCACTGTTATTTTAATAGGAGCAGCCACAAGCATGAGCCAAAGTCAACTCTTTGGAGAAGGATGGTTAGATGGAGAATGCTACACAGTTAAAGATGGAGTTTATATTGGCTCAGCAATATTGATTCTGATTACTTTAAGTTCAACAATTTCTTCTGCTATGATTATAATAAGGAAGAAACAAGCAGAACAAGAAGGCAGAAAAGTGCATGCACAGACAGAATCAACTTAGGAAAAATGATTTTTGTCCTAGTTTTGAGAATTGTAGTTTTAACCATTTTTTTTTTTTGTTACTTGTATTTAACACTTATAGCTTACGGTTCACTAATCACATAGGGACATGTATGCATTGCTGTTCTTTTGACTATATAATCTAGAAAGAAGTTCACGACTTCATCTAATTATGAAGCGAAAGGACAGACATTATATGCATATGAAACAAACTGCCTTGATATCCTATATTATTCAAACTACTTAATGAACAATGAGATGATTCTTAAACCAGAAATCAGAATATGATTCTGTTACCACTGTCACAGTTTATATCCTATATTATTAGTGTAGAACCAGAATCTGATGTAAAATCAACATGTTACTCCAAAATATTCACAAACTAATATGACAAAATTGCTTCACAACTGCGAAAAAGTGAATCAAATTTTCAATACAAAAATTCTATTTGAAGGTCTCCAACAACATACCTTGCAGCGAAGCTTTTGAAGGTCAGACAGTAAATCCTTAGCAAGTCTTGAATCCAAGCTTCGTAAAAGTAAAACACCTTCCCTCCTAAGCTGCAATAAACAAAAGAAATCTCATAAGCTCCTCTGTAGCACTGAAAAACTGCATCAGCATTTTGCTATCATTTCAAAGTGTAAAATTTTCTTTGAATTTCACCCGGCATTTTCAAGTTTCAATTTTTATTTCATACAACGGTAGGAAGTAATTTGGAAGAAAAAACAGTCAATAGGCTTTATATTTGAACCTCAAAATAATTAAAAATTAAACAAAAACAAGTCTTTTGAAATAATTACGCACCCTTTTACACAGTTCAACAAAAACAAGAAATAACACAGCTTTCAAAGATTAATGTTAGCAAAGCTTAATCTAATTCCCCAAATTTCAGCAAGAGTTTTGAGGAAGACAAAAGAGCAGCCCAGAACTTTAAATCTCACAGCTTATATATGTAGCTGAAACCCAAAGAGAATATACACGAACAGATGAATTCCCATGAAAACTATCATGGACAAAGCTCTGAGCGTCTAAATCCTCTTCAAGTTAGCTCTGAAGAATCTAGACTGTAAAATGAATGCAGCCTTTCACATGATTTTGCAAATTTAAAAGCAGGCCCTAATGTCATCATTCTTCTTGTCTACAACCAGATTTAATCATTCCAAAAGCCTGCCACCTATATGACTACTGACCCTGAAAAAAGTTTTTACTGTTCTCAAGTTGTAAACAAAATTAAGTTACATAAGGAACCAAGGAGTTGCAACCAATACGAAATGTTTACTCATCTAGAGGAGGAAAAAGAAGTCATACAAAAAATTCAATACATTAAAGCACACAGTTGTAATCCCTTTACCAACAGTTGGTAAAGGGACCAGAAAACATCAATTTCCAGAGTGACATTTCCAAGGAGAACCATTTACAGATTCAGTTAACACCAAAATCTTGTAAAAGAAACCAAGAAATGAAAAGGGTCCAATTCAACATGCTTAATAAAAGAAAAAAAGTAACCGCCTTTTCTCCTTAAAACTCACCCCATTCCCTCATCTTCCCCTTCATTTTATCTTCGTTTTGCTTGCCAGAAAATGGCTCAGAAGACGGAGAAAGAAGAGACCGAATTTAAAGTCGTACCTGAAACAATCACGCCTTGTAGCTCGTCGAAGAGGTCGTCGCCTGAGTGAACAACGGATCGGGCGGAAACGAGTCGAGATCTGAAGGAGGATATAAAGGAAGAGACTTCCGGCGGCTGCGGTGGTTAAGAGTCGAAGAACGGGAGTGAAGAGAGTCAGGGACTGAAGATTGAGCGTGCCTGCCAGTGAAAGACTGAAAGTGAAGAATGAATGGCTACTACCCGATAATACCCGATACTACCCGACATTAACTACCCATTAATACCCTATTATTATTACATGTTAATACCCGTAGGTTCATACCCTATTATTTCAATATTGAAGACATTTTGTTAATACTGGGAATCCGCTATTAGCTCTAAATTAAACAAAATTTTAATAGACACTTTGCTTTCATAAATTACTAGTTTTGGAAAATATTTTTTCCTTAACATTTTATTACTAAATTCAGTAAATTATAGGTATCTTTTATTTATCAACATATTAACACATAGGGAAAAGATTAAATTTTAAGTAATCCTAATTCTACCTAATGAATATTAATTGAAAGTATTATTAAATAAATATTCATTGAGAGTATTATTAAATAAATATTAATTAAAAAGTGTACTATATATTAAATATGTGTACTATGTGTAAAATATGTATATTATGTGTAAAATATGTGTAATGTGTGAAAATGTGTGTACTATGTGTAAAATATGTGTAGCGTGTGAAAATGTATATAGTGAGTGAAAAAATGTGTAGTGTGTGAAAATGTGTGTAGTGTGTGAAAAAATATATAGTGTGTGAAAAAATGTGTAGTGTATGAAAATGTGTGTACTATGTGAAAATGTGTGTAGTGTGTGTAAACTATGTGTAGTGTGTGAAAATATGTGTAGTGTGTGAAAATGTGTGTAGTGTGTGAAAAAATGTGTACTATGTGTAAAATATGTTTAGTGTGTGAAAATGTATGTAATGTGTGAAAATGTGTGTAGTGTGTGTAAAATATCTGTAGTGTGTGAAAATGTGTGTAGTGTGTGTAAAATATGTGTAGTGTGTGAAAATGTGTGTAGTGTATGTAAAATATGTGTAGTGTGTGAAAAAATGTGTAGTGTGTGAAAATGTGTGTAGTGTGTGAAAAATATGCGTAGTGTGTGAAAATGTGTGTAGTGTGTGAAAATGTGTGTAAAAAAATGTGTAGCGAGTGAAAATATGTGTGGTGTGTGAAAATGTGTGTACTATGTGTAAAATGTGTGTAGTGTGTGAAAATATGTGTAGTGTGTGAATGTGTGTAAAATATGTGTAGTGTGTGAAAATGTGTGTAGTAGGTGAAAAAATGTGTCAAATATGTGTAAAGTGTGAAAATATGTGAAGTGTGTGTAAAAAAGTGTACTATGTGTAAAATATGTATAGTATTTATAAAAATGTGTAGTGTGTGAAATTATGTGTACTATGTGTAAAATGTGTAACTCTTTCCTTTTTTTTTCTTTTTTCACTTGAAAATTAATGAGAGTAATTTAAGGTTATTAATTAGGGTAGTTTAGGGTACCCGTTGATACCCGCTAGGTACCCGTTAATACCTATTTATAACGGGTATGAGGGTACCCGCGGGTACCCTGATACCCGCGCCCATTATTACCCTACCTAATAATACCCGTTACCAAAATGTTGCGGGTTTGGACGGGTAATTTTAAGGGCGGGTTTGGGCGGGTAATGGGTAGCGGATAATTTTGCCACCTATAGGAGCATTACATTTCTAATCCAAAGGGCCAAGCTATGTTATTCATTGGTGATCTTTCATATGCTGATGATCATCCTTTCCATAATAATGTGAGATGGGATACTTGGGGTCGCTTTGTTGAGAAAAGTACCGCATATCAACCATGGATTTGGACTACTGGCAATCATGAAATTGACTTTGCTCCTGAAATTGTATGACCACCCTTCTTAACATCATCTTTATATACTACTACATGAATTTGTTCATTTCCACACCTTTAATTTTCTACATGGAACAAGACATGGAATTCAGGATCTGTTTTTCTTTCATCAAATTGAAAAAAGTACGATTAATCTCTTCAAAGATTTTAAACAGTGATCAAGTTAGTTATTACTTCTATATGGGTAATTCATTCAATATTTAGCAAACAAAAACGACAAAACTTGTACAGTTTGTCACTTGTCAGGCTCTCATTCATTCAAGAATCAGGCCGTGTCATGAGAGTTGAAAGGGAATTACCAATCTGGAGTCTGGACGCAATTCAGCTTGCGGCTTTGCTAATAGTTAATACCTTGTCTGTAGCTTCTGTAGTGAATGAAATAAAAAACCACGGAGAAGTCTCCTTTGGAAAAGATCAATTCCATTGAATGCTGGAATGGATGCTTTGAGCCCAATATTGGCATTATGCCAAGTCAGAAAACTATATAAAAACAATCGCAATGATCATGCAAATTGCATCCAATAGCTCAAAGCTCGTAAGAGAAGAAGTTGTGGTTGCAAAGCAATTACAAACACAGAAACATTCGCCACACTTAGAGTTTGCTGGTCCCTATGCAAGGAGAAAAACACAACAAAATAGAAAATTAGTAAAACAAAACACAACTATCCAAATTTTTACAAATTAAGCATTGCCTAAACAAACCAAAATTTTAATCATCAATCCTCATTCTAATCCATTGTATCAAATCTATGCACAATCAATTTCTTTCAATTCAAAATACAAAGAATATGAGCAACTCTCCAGGATCACTCCAAAGCACTCAAAGATTTTATAAGTTGGGTTTATCCATTCAAAAGAAATTATACAAATAAGCATTACCTTGAATTTGCAAATATGTCAAAAGCTCACCATAATATTAAAACCAAACATTAATCAAAAGATCTTTATTGGGTTATAATGGGACTAGGGTAAACAATGTGGGATAAGAAAGATAGAGAAAATGGGTTAAATATAAAAAACCCAAAGTGCAATGTAATTCAACCAAGAAGTTCCCTACACTTGGATTGTATTAATTCTCAAAATTTGTACTTCCATAACTAATCAAAAGTAATTTCAGCATAGCAAACATTTTTTTCGTGCTTTTATAACAGATTTTATTTTTCATATCTTTTTTTTTTCTTTCCCGCTGCTGTTCTTTTCTTTTTCCGGCCACAATTGTGGCAAATAACAAATACAAACAGAATACTACAATTGGGTCCGTTTCTTCTGTGCCCTGTGTTGTTTGAGCAAATAGTGGACGTTAGCACTTTTAATTCACAAGAACATGCTGAATTCAACTTCATTCATAGATACTAAAAAAATATGCATTTTCTCTTTTTCAAACAAAGAGGGCATATGTCACCATTACTTTACAGAGCTACATGCATCTTAGTGGGAAAAAAGAAAATTAAAAGGTCTTGGTGAATATTTATGATTGTTTAAATGCAAACAAAATAGTTAAGGCGCAAAGGGGTTAACTAAAGGTAAATGTGAGGGTAGAGTTTGAAAACTAAAGTCAAATATGGTTAATCCTAAATCCCTTAATCATGTTTAATTTTAACATTGTGGCTTACCATGTACAACAAAGCAAATTTTGTAATATCATCCAAGTACAAGTAGCACTCAACAAGAAATATTTTCAATTAAACACCAGAAAAGTGGTTCTTGTGTTCTTAGGCTCAAAACCTCACTGTAGGTAGTCATATAAGCTCAATTTCATGCGTTCACCATTCTCAAAAATATACAAAGTTATACACAAATCTAACACAATGGATCTACCAAACTTTTCATACTAATTCCAGTTTGCTTAAGTAAGGCTCAATTTGGAAACTCAAAAACACAAATATTTTGACAAAAAAATGAAAAAAAAAATGTTTTGGGTTTTTTTCGATTTTTTTTTGTTTTCTTGTAAATAACATAAAAACTGAAAAATAGAAGACTCACTAAATTCAAACAAGAATTCTCCAAACACTTAAACCTAGTGAAACAGGAAAACAAAATAACACAAAAAGAAACAAATAATAGCAGCAATAAACATAGAAATAACAAAGCTTAGGTAGACAAGAACGTATCCTGATGTTGGGAGTCGGGGGCCCTATGGGCAAATAGTCATTCAGAACAAGATGAGTGCATAATTTGAAATTTTGACTGCTTCCAATTTGGAGGAAAATTTAGAGAGAAGCTGGGTGTTATTAGCAATTTTGGAGGCCATGATAAACATAAAAAAATGCAATCAATCACCTTCTCACGATGATCAACAATACCTGCAGAAGAGATTTGGCTTGAAGAAGGATCCCTCGGCTCAAAAAAGTAAGCAGTAAAAATCACACCAGAAGTTTGCAAGAATGACAAATCAAATAGGAGAGATTTACAAATACTATGCCAAATAGATCTCAAAGAAGCATTAGAGTGTCGAACAAAGATCATGTGACAGAGAGAATAAGGAATCACTGGTTGAATAGGGTAAGAAGAAAGAATTGTTGAACAATCCACTTGTTCAAATTGGTAGAAATAAGCACATTATCGAAAATAACCAGTAGAACCACTACTAGGGAAATTGTAATGGAACCTCATTCAGTTGCAAGTGCATAATTAACCTGGAACAAAAGCAAATTTATTAAAACTAGGACAAAAGAAACTAAAAATAAAAATATTATAGACAAAAAATTGAAAAGAAATGGAAATATTGAGTTGCCTTCCAAGAAGCACCTTTTCTTAAAGTCCTTGACTAGACCAAATGATGTGAATTACAGGACATGTGAAGAAATCCATGTCGCGACGCACGTCATGACATCCAGTGTCGCACGTCGCGACGTCCCTGAACGTCGCGACGTCCATCATCGCGCTTCGCGACGTCCGCAAGTCGAGTAGTTTTTTTTAGGGTTTTGTTCCCGATGTCGCGACGATGGGCTCTCTCCACGTCGCGACGTGCGGGAATATTTGGCGTTAATTAATTTCTATTTTTGGGTAATTTAGGATTTAATTAAATTAGAGTTTTCTTTTTCATTATAATTCGTCTAGGGTTTATGTTAGGTCTATAAATAGGAGTTTTATTCAGTTGTAATAGTTTAGAGAATAATTTTGAGAGAATTTTAATAAGATTTAGCGATGGATTTCTTGCGTATGAATTTGTATTCCTGCGAAGGGTTTGCCAATTTACAATTGAGAATAGTTAGTTTGTGCGAAGCGGACTAATTGTTGGTTCTTTAATTTCCAACTCACAAGTTGTTGAGTTGTTCTTGTTCATTGATTTTATTCGAAGGTCCCGCAATTGCTTCTGTGACATACAAGCCAGGGTTTGGAGCGAGTCGATCCGAGTTTCGTATCAAGTGGTATCAAAGATCGGGTTCTTCGAACAAAAATAAGGTTTTTTAGTTTTCCTTAATAATTGAATTCAAGTTGTTTGATATTCGCAATCCTGTCATAAATTCTGTTTTTGTGATTAGTGTCAAGCAATTATATCTTTGTCATTGTTTAATTCGTATTGTGAGAAATTGATCTGATTGAAAATTGGTGATTATTTGTATCGATTATTTTGGATATTCTGTTGAAATTTGGTTAAGTCAATATGAGTAAACAGACAGAAGGTGCTAGTGTTAACCAAAATTTGAAAGGTATACTGGCTACTATGAGTGAACAGTTACGACAATTATCAGCTGAAAATCAATTGTTTAAGCATCGGTTTGACCAGTTGGAATCGGGATCTAGAATAGGTACTCCACGGAAAACACCACCTAAGAATCCTTGGTTTAATGATGTGGATGAGGATGGGATTGACTTGGATGATAGTGTTCGCCGACGGGTGCGAAAGGGTATCACTGATAAAGAGGGTAAGATATGTGTTCCCCCGTTTTTGGGTAAGGAGAATCCAGAATTGTTCTTGGACTGGGTTCAAAAAGTGAACAAAATCTTTGAATTCTATAATTATTCTGAAGAAACTAAGATTAGTTTGACGGTTATGGAGTTCATTGGATATGCTAGCACGTGGTTGGAAGATGTGCTTATTCAACGCTATTTATTGAGAGAACGACCAATCCGTACATGGGATGAAGTAAAGGCATTAATGCGGACTCGTTTTGTTCTAGCTCATTATTTTTGAGATTTGTGGTTACAACTACAAAATTTAACACAAGGAGATAAGACCGTTGAGGAGTACTATCAGGAGATGCAAATTATTATGAGTCGTGCACGAGTTCATGAGGAAAAGGCGGCGACTATTGCGCAATTTGTCAGTGGTTTGAATCATGGTATTGCTAAATATGTTGCTTTATATCAATATTCTGATTTGGAAAACTTGCTTCATAAGGCCAAAGAGGTGGAACGACAGCTTGAAATAGAGAAGCAAAATGTTAATGATAGTACTCGATCTTGGAAGTCTATTTTCAAAGGAACAACGTCGGGATCATCTAGTCAAGAAGTCAAGGGTAAGCCAGACAATGTGACTTCAAAGGCTAAGCCTCGTCAGTGTTATAGATGTCAAGGGTTTGGACATGTCGCAGCTGAGTGTCCTAGCAAAAGTGTGTTCGTCATCCGTCCAAATGGAATTGTGGTGGAAGAAACGGATATTGACCCAAATATGCCAGTTCTTGAAGAGGCCTATGAAGTGTGCTGTGAACCAGAAAATGGCAAATTGCTAGTGCTTCGATATGTTTTAACCTCACAACCACTGATGGAGACTGAAGAATATAAGCGTACACAACTTTTCCATACCCGATGAGCAATTAATGGTAAGACTTGCAATGTACTCGTGGACAGTGGGAGTTGTACAAATCTTGTTAGTACTTTGTTGGTGAATAAGTTGCAGCTACATTTAGAAGATCACCGTAATCCCTATAGCTTGCAATGGATGCAACAAGAATCTTCGAAAAAGGTTACTAAATAAACTCTGATTTCATTGTCGATTGGGGCTTATCGAGATGAAATATTATGTGATGTGGTTCCAATGACAGTTAGTCATGTTCTTCTAGGAATGCCATGGATGTATGATCGTGGAGTGAAACATTTTGGGCACGATAATGTGTATTCTTTCGAAAAGGATGGCCGAAAAATGGTATTAACATCTCTTCATCCGTCGGAAGTGTACAAGGATCAGTGTAAGATTGCCAAAGATATGCAATCCGTAGAGGGAACCGGACACAAGGAGAGTGTGGTCAAACATGCAATGTTATGCACAACTGATGACGTCTTTCTGAGTAATGTCGCAGATTTGAGGACAAATCTTTTTCACGACGGAGGGACTGATGTGAATCAGAGGACGTGTGAAGAAATCCACGTCGCGAAGTCCAGTGTCGCACGTCGCGATGTCCATCTTCGCGCGTCGAGAAGTTCTCAAGTTGAGTAGTTTTTTTAGGGTTTTGTTCCCGACGTCGCGATGTCGGGCTCTCCCCACATCGCGACGTGCGTGAATATTTGGCGTTAATTAATTCTATTTTTTTTGGGTAATTTAGGTTTTAATTAAATTAAAGTTTCCTTTTTCATTATAATTTGTCTAGGGTTTATGTTAGGTCTATAAATAGGAGTTTTATTCAGTTGTAATAGTTTAGAGAAGAATTTTGAGAGAATTTTAATAAGATTTCAGTGATTGATTTCTTGCGTGTGAATTTGTATTCCTGCGAAGGGTTTGCCAATTTACAATTGAGAACATTTAGTTTGTGCAAAGCGGACTAAATTGTTGGTTTTTTAATTTTCAACTCACAAGTTGTTGGGTTGTTCTTGTTCATTGATTTTATTATAAGGTCCCGCAATTGCTTCCGTGACATAAAAGCCAGGGTTTGGAGCAAATCGATCCGGTTTTTGTATCACCAAAATTTTTCCAAATTCAAGAAACTAGTGGAGGAGGTTCTAGAGGTGGTCTTAATAAAGGTACATATTTTATTCAAGTCAAAGTCCCTTCACATGTCGCTTTGTTCCTTCTTGGATGCCAATCAATTTGAACCCTTGGTGATGAGTGAGAGTTTGATTTATGAGGATGGGCAGCCTCTCTCTCTCACCCAGACATGGCCACAGTTCACGATTTCACAAAGGGTGGAACCTAAACTGGCCCTTGGTCACAAGGTTACGGTTATAGTTTGTGAACCACCGGTTCACAGTTCCATCATGTTTCCAGTTTTGCCCCGGTTTTGATTCTGGTTTTGATTTTGGTACTCTTTTCTCATGGTTCGACTTTAAAAAAAATAAAACTATGAAGTTTGATATAATTTACAAATTTACAAGTTTAGAAAAAAGAAGTTTGATATAATTTACAATGTGAAAAAAATAAGTTTTATATAATTTACAATGTGAAAAATAAGAAACGTTTGATATAATTCACAAATTTACAAATTTACAATGTGAAAAATAAGAAGTTTGATATAATTAAAACTTTACAAATTTAGAATGTGAAAAATAAGAAGTTTGATATAATACGTACAAGTTTACAAGTTTGATATAATTGAAAAATGAGGTACGAGGACGAGTCCTAAGCATCAAGACACTACCACCTCCCTGGGAAGTCTTCTCTATGATCCGTCATGAAGAAAGCCGTCGGAAGGTAATGATGGGGGATCTATAGTCTCTTCTTTGAGCTTGACTACAAAAGGGTCAGCCCTAGCAGCAGCTTCAGACTCTCAGGCATATGTTGCAGGCTCAAATGGTGACAACAGACCCAGAAAGCCACGACCTTACTGTGATTACTGCCGAAAAACAGGACATACTCGTGACACCTGCTGGGTAATTCATGGCAGATTGGAAGCCACAAAACAACTCCAACAATCAACAACCAAAGGGAAACACGGCCACTTCTGCTACTACACCATCTCTTTTCAATAAAGATCAGCTTGATTTACTCCAAAACCTCATCGACAAGGCAGTTTCGATGAGTCCAGGGTTCACCTCTTTGACGACGCCAAACCCCCAGCTTTAGCTCTGGGAACGTTGCTCATCAAGGTAAACTCTCAGGCCATGATTGTAAGAGCAGATCACTCATCTTGGATCATAGATTCGGGGGCATCTGACCATATGAATGGAAATCACCTACTGTTCTCAAACTACAAACCATGCCAAAAAGCCACCTCCGTCACAATTGCAGATGGTTCACAGTCAAGTGTTCATGGAATTGGGACAGTACACATATCCAAGACTATCATACTTGAATCTGTGCTTTATATTCCAAAACTGAAGTGCAATCTGTTATCTATTCACAAGCTCAACAATGATATGAAATGCCTAACCTTATTTAATTCTCATTCATGTGTATTTCAGGAGCATGACACGGGGATGACAATTGGATGTGCTAATCTCTAAAATGGACTCTATCTCCTCAAAGCTGATCACAAGCAATCAACCGTGTGTCAAGCTAATTCTACATCTAAGCCACCATCCAATAACAATCATGACATTCTGAGATTACATTATCATTTAGGATATCCAAGGTTTTTGTACCTTGCATGGTTATTTCCATCATTATTTCATAATAAGAATGCAAAAGATTTTGTTTGTGATGTCTGTCAGTATGCTAAACATACTCGAAGCACTTATGCACCTAGACTATATATTGCATCTAAACCATTTTCGATGATCCATTGTGATATTTGGGGGCCCTCTAAGGTATCTAACCTTATAGGTACTAGATGGTTTTTATTACTCGTTGATGACCACACTAGGTTATCTTAGGTGTATCTCATGAAGGAGAAATCAGAAGCTTGTCAATTGTTTAAGCAATATCATGTCATGGTCACAAACCAGTTTAACTCAAACATCAACATATTTCATACTAACAATGCAGGCAAATTCTTTAGTGCCAATCTCAGCCAATACCTCAAATCGTATGGCATAATTCATACCAGCTCCTATGTCAAAATACCACAACAAAATGGCATCACTAAACGAAAAAACAGACATCTTCTAGAAGTGGCTCGTTCAATCATGATCACTATGAATGTCCCTAAGAATTTCTAGGGGGAATCCGTACTTACAACTGCCTTCCTCATCAATCATATGCCATCCCGGGTAATAAACTTTCATACACCGTAACTTTGTTGGTTTACATTCAATTAAACTTCAAAGTTTTCAAATTGTTTTAAGTCAATTTCAAAAACTTTCCTATACTTTTTCACAATTGGTTCGAAATTTTGTCAAGTGTGTTTTAAAGTCTAAAGCCATGTGCTTTAATAAGCAATCCGAATTACATAATTCTTCAATGATTTCATCAAAATATTTTGAATTGAATGAATCTATGTATAGTTTGTTTTCATGTTATGTTGCTTATTTCATACATGAGTTGTATTTTTGGGTTTGTGCTTATAATTTCGAACTACATCAAGCCTTTGTATGCTCTCATTCAAGTGTTCATTATATTGATTATACTTGCTGGATTGATGATTCTTTTGATTATTTGATTCGTGACTTTGCTCACATCCATCAAGTTCAAAGAGGTCTTTGGATAGTTCAACACTTGTATGGTAAGTTATCTCCGTTCCAAATTTCTTTACAATTCCCAAAGGTAAAGTATTGTGTTTACATTTATTCATTAGATTGTTTACATTCTAGTCTTTGGAATTATACTTTCATACTTGGTAACTTTTGCATGCTTACAAAGAGATTAAGACGTTATTGTGATTTACACCTTGTCAAAGATGCATATATGTTTAATTGTTATGAGTATTCGTATGTCTCTTTGGGTCATCCTTGTGATTCTATTCATATATGTTTCAATCTTTTTCTTACATCATTTGATATTGACATCGCATTCTTTGTTAGTTTTAGCGAGTTCATGAATGTTATTAATGAGTTCGTCTTGATTAGTTCTCTAATTAGGAACATTCGATTTTCTGATTTGCATAAACTACATGATAGTTATTTGCATAGTTATTTTGAATTCAATGACTTTAACAATATGGTTAATGCACAATTTGTTACGAATAATCATGCCTTATGTGAATTCTATATGCAAACATATTCTGCCCGATCCATTCTTTTCATGAAGGAAAATCATTTAAAGTCTTGTCTTAGATTATTGATGTTTTCTTTTTCTCATACATTTGGTTTGATCTTGCAGAATAGAAAAACATGTTGGCTAAGATTTGCATCTTCCCAATTTTACTTGGCTCGAGTTTGCAATGAGTTCGTGATATTGGTGTTTGATCCAGGAACTCAATTCAAGATTCGAGGATGAATCCTTTTCGAGGAGGGAGGGAATAATGAGAATGAGCTGTGTCCATGTCCAAGGTGTCAAAGACAAATTTTATGTGCTGAGAGATTCTGCCACAGTTTGGTATTCTTGACATATCTCTTTCTATATAACTCGTAATTGCATGATTCAAGAAGCCCTGGAACGATAAGAGATAGAGCTATAACTTTTATGTTTTACATTTTGCGATATTCGGACGTTATCATTGTAATAAATGCATAAAACATTAAGTACGTGATTTTGGCAGATTACAGTCGCGAGTTCATGGACATTTTGAAGACCAAAGAATGGCGTTTTGGGCTTCATCTGGTGTTCACGCCATTTTTAATGCTTTCTTATGGTTTATTTAAGTTGTAATAATTAAGTCCATTAAACATTTAATTATAGGGCTTTAATTTCGGTTTTAAGTTAGTTAAATTACTCGGCCCAATTATCTTGCATGATAATTAGGAAAGTAATCTTTTAGGAAAGTAACTTTAGGAAAGTAGCGTTTTGGAAAGCAAATTTGTACTTTGCTTTCTTTCAATAACCGAGTCCTTGTTTTATTCAAGGATTAGGAAACTAGTTGTTAGTTTGTTAGTTAGTTAAGAAGTCAATTTGTAATTGGTTTTCATTAGGGTTTTTGTGTGTAAAGGCCGAATTCTTCCTTCATTTAAGGAGAGGCCATTAAATGTTTTTCTCATAGATGATTTATGAAAAGTTTAGCTTTGCTAAAGAAAATTTACAGCCTTGAAAAGTTGTAAGACGTGCTTTGTTCTTCTAAGTTTAGTTGAACAATCATAAGACCCGCAAGCCTTTAGTGAGGAGCTAATAGGTGAGCCTACCCGTTCTAGATTTATAGAACATGCCAAACTGATAGGTTTAGCTTTTGATTTACATTAGTTAAGCTAATTCAATTTGTCTTAAACGTTAGGGTTTTTGTTGATTTCATCCAAGTCCTTTTCGTTTCTTCAATTTCCGAATTGTGTGTTTGTTGTGTCTTGTTCGTGAATTTGGTGTACAACGGTCTAAAGTGTGTGGAAAATCGTGTGATCAAGGATCTTTCTGGGGTCATATCGCATCAGAAGATGGATAAAAATGACCAAAGATTTGTGTGTTTGGAGTCAACCGTAAAGCACCATGAGGCCACACTTAAAAACATTGAGATGCAGTTGGGGCAACTTGCTAATGCGATACATCACAGGCCCAGTGGTTCCCTTCCAAGTGATACAATTCCAAATCCCAAAGTAAAAGAGGTGTGTAATGCTATTACGTTGAGAAGTGGAAAGCAAGTGCACAAAGACACTAGTCCTGGAGATGATGTTTGTAAAGTTGAGAATGAAATAGTTGTGGAACTTGAGAAGGATTATGCAAAGGATGTCACTACACCTAAAAAGGAGGAAGTGCAAGATAATGAAGGCAAAGAAGGTAAGGAGCTGACAAAGAAGGTTAGAGGACCACTAAGTCCCTACAATTTTCCTGAATATGCTCCAAAGCCCCCATTTCCAGAAAGGGTGAAACCACCACCAAAGAGAGGGCCACAATTTGATTGTTTCTTGAATGTGGTGAAACAAGTTAATGTATGCCTACCTCTTCTTGACTTAGCGACTGTAGTGCCTAAGTACGCAAAATTTCTCAAGGATCTCATATCTAATAAGAAACATATTCTTAGGTGTGAGGCACCACTAATGCTTACAGAAAATAGTGGAGCTTGGGTTGGGCACAATTTGCCACCAAAATAGAAGGATCTGGGCAGTTACACTATACCATGCAAAATAGGCACAATATATTTTGACAAGGCACTTTGTGATTGGGGGTTGAAATCAATCTCATGCCTCTCTCAATTGCTATTGATGTTGGACTGAGTGGAAGAATTCGTCCTGTTGTTGTGACTTTGCAATTGGCAGATAGATCACTGGTGAATCCTAAAGGTATGATGGAAGATGTACTGGTGAGGATAGACAAATTACACTACCTTTGGATTTCATTGTGCTAGATATAGAGGAGGACCCCGAGGTACCCCTCATCTTTGGTCAACCTTTTCTTGCAACATGTAATGCTTTAATAGGAGTTATAAACAAGACAATAACATTTTGCATAAACAATGAACAAGTGGTATTTGATGTTAATTATTCCATGAAGCATCCTATGCATATAGAATCTTGCTTTGCTATTAGGGCTGTTGTATGTTCTGTAAATGCGGTTGATAAAAATGTGAAACATGACTATATGTGTATTGCTGAAATAAATGTCTGTGAAGAGGAAAGAGGTGATGTTAAGTTAGATGATGAAGATAGAAAAATCATTTTTGAGATTAAAAATCTTGTTGCATGCTGTGTATTAGATGAGTCAATTTTTAAAATACAAAATGAAGTTGTAGAAATGGAAATTGAATGTGGAATGAAACACACGTTAGAGAGAGCATGTGTTGGAGATTTGAAAAATGATGGTGAATGTAAGGTTTCAACTAATGATATGTGTACACCCACTGAGGAAAGGAGCAAAGAAATTTTGTGCAGAAATGAAAAGCTTACGCCCTTCATTGTGGTGTCACCAAAGCTGGAACTCAAGCCCTTACCTCCATATTTGAAGTATTCTTTTCTAGGTGAAAACAAAACTTTGCCAGAGGTGATTTCTTCCAAGCTGGAGAGTTGGCAAGAAGAGAAGTTGTTGGGTTTCTTGAGGCAATATAGGAAACCATTGGGTGGACTATCGCAGACATAAAAGGAATCAGCCCAAGCATTTGTATACACAAAATTTTGCTAGAAGAAAATTCTATCCCTGTACGTGATAGACAAAGAAGGCTTAACCCGCAAATGATGGAAGTGGTGAAGAAGGAAGTAATCAAACTACTGGACTTTGGTATGATCTTCCCAATCTCAGACAGTGAATGGGTAAGTCCTGTGCAATGTGTACCAAAGAAGGGTGGGGTTACTCTGGTAAAAAATGATGCTAAAGAGCTTATGGCGGCAAGGATCATCAATGCATGAAGAGTGTGCATGAATTACAGAAAGCTCAATAAGGCAACCAAAAAGATCACTTCTCACTTCATTCTTGGAGCAACTTTTGGATAGAATTGCAGGATTTCTCTTTTGTTTTTTCTTGGTCGGATATTCAGGGTACAATCAGATTGCAATTGACCCCAAGGATCAAGAGAAAACCACATTCACATGCCTATTCGAAACATTTGCATACAAGCGCATACCCTTTGGCCTATGCAATGCCCCTGCAACCTTTCAGCGGTGTATGATGGCAATATTTCATAACATGGTTGAGTCCATCATAGAAATATTTATGGACGATTTCTCCATGTTTGGTATGACGGTTGATGGATGCTTGGATAACTTGACTAAGGTGTTACAAAGGAGTGAGGAAACACATTTGGTGCTTAACTGGGAAAAGTGCCAATTCATGGTGCAGGAAGGCATAATTTTGGGGTATAAGATTTTGAGCAAAGGGATTGAAGTGGATAGAGCAAAAGTTGATGTCATAGCTAAATTACCTCATTCAACTAATGTGAAAGGCATCAGAAGTTTCCTTAGGCACACAGGGTTCTATAGAAGGTTTATCAAGGATTTCTTTAAAATTACAAGGCTCTTGTGCAACTGTTGGAAAAGAATGTTAAGTTTGAGTTTGGTACTGAATGTGTTGAAGCTTTTGAGTTGTTGAAAGCCAAGCTTGTGGAAGCACCAGTCATAGTCACTCCACAATGGGTGAGTATTTTGAGATAATGTGTGATGCAAGTGATTATGCACTTGGTGCTGTACTTGGGCAAAGAAGAAACAAGGTTTTCACACCATCTATTACGCAAGTAAATTGTTGAATGAAGCTCAACTCAATCACACAACTACTGAGAAGGAAATGCTGGCTGTAGTGTTTGCCTTTGACAAGTTTTGTGCTTATTTGCTGGGATCAAAAGTTATTGTACACACAGATCATATGGCATTGAAGTACTTGTTAGCCAAGAAGGAAGCCAAGCCAAGGCTTATTCGATGGGTGCTATTTCTCCAAGAGTTTGATGTGGAAATTAGAGACCAAAAGGGGTCAGAGAATGTAGTAGCTGACCACTTATCTAGGCTAGAGTCAAAAGCACAGGATGAGCCAACAATCCTGATCAAAGAACATTTTCTTGATAAGCAAGTGTGGAGAGTGGAGAAGGAGACATTACCATGGTATGCGGAAATAACAAATTTTGTTGTGGTTGGGCAAGTGCCTGCATATTACTCCAGTGAGCAAAGGAAGAGACTAAGGCATGATTCAAGGTATTACTTTTGTGAGGACAATGCTCTTTACAAAGTGTGCAACGATCAACTCATAAGGAAATGTGTGAAGGAAAGAGAGAAAGATGACATTTTGAAAGCTTGCCATGAAGGGCCTTATGGAGGACACTTTGGTGCTACAAGAACTGGTTTCAAAGTGTTGCAATCTGGATTCTACTGGCCGCATATATTCTTGGATGCACGAATCTGGATTGATCAATGCGATAGGTTCCAGAGAAGTGGCAATCTCTTCTCACGCAACGAAATGCCCCTGAACAACATATTGAAGGTAGAACTTTTCGATGTCTGGGGTATTAATTTTATTGGCCCTTTTCCAAAATTGTGTGGCATGGAGTATATACTAGTTGCAGTCGACTATGTATCAAAGTGGGTGGAGGCTATTGGACTCCCACACAATGATGCCCGCAGTGTAGCTGCATTTTGAAGAAGCATATCTTCAATAGGTTTGGAGCGCTACGAGCAATAATAAGTGATGGGGGTTCTCACTTTGTAACAAAATCTTTGCATCCCTCTTGGCTAAGTATGGGGTAAAGCACAAAGTTTCTACTGCCTACCATCCACAAACTAGTGGCCAGGCTAAAATATCCAACAGAGAGATTAAACGAGTTTTGGAAAAAGTTGTAAATCCAAGTAGGAAGGACTGGGCTCTTAAGTTGGATGAAGCTTTTTGGGCGTATCGAATAGTTTACAAGACTCCAATTGGTGCCTCACCTTTTTGGCTGGTATTTGGCAAAGAATGCCACTTGCTAGTGGAGCTGGAACACAGAGCTTATTAGGCAATTCAAAGGTTTAATATGGATTTTAATGGGGCACAGTCTAAAAAATTGATTGAGCTCAATGAATTGGATAAATTTAGGTTTAATTCTTATGTGAGTGTAAGGATGTACAAAGAAAAGACAAAGAGGCTTCATGATGTTGGAATTAAAGAAAACCGTTTTGCACCAGGACAGTCGGTTTGGTTGTATGACTCTCAACTCAGGCTCTTCTCAAGAAAGTTGAGGTCGCGCTGGACTGGTCCGTTTTGAGTCATTAAAGTGTTGCCGTATGGGTGGTCAAGATACATAATGAGAAGAGTGGTAATACATAGCAAGTCAATGGCCACAGACTCAAACCTTATGTTGCGCATCAAGCGAAGGATGTACAGGCTGCACAGGAAGTTCCACACGAATTGTTGTTAGATGACCCTCTACTTGTGTATTGACTCTCATTATGTTGGGATGTCGACGTTAAAATAAGCGCTCATAGGAGGCAATCCTGCTTGGTTTCATCTACTTTGCATGATTTCATTTACTTTTCCTTAGTTCTTCATCATTTCTTCTATTTTTCTTGTTCGTGTCTTGTTGATTAGTTTAGCATTTTGTTGTGTTTGACATTTCATTTTTGTAATCTTAAAGAGGTGCCATGGATTCAATAAAGCAACACGAGATTACTGTTGGAATGAATTCTCAAATATATAAGTGGAACAACTGACTATGGGATCTGGTATTCTTTTGATACAAACACCAACTTGGTTGGATATTGTGACGCAGACTGGGCTGGAAGTTCAGATGATCGCAAGAGCACTTCTGGTGGATGTTTCTATTTGGAAAATAATTTGGTGTCATGGTTCAGCAAGAAGCAGAACTCTATTTCTTTGTCTACAGCTGAGGCAGAATATATTGCAGCTGGTAGTTGCCGTTCTCAGCTTCTCTAGATGAAGCAGATGCTGAAAGATTATGGTGTCACACAGGATGTCATGACACTCTACTGTGATAATATGAGTGCTATCAATATTTCTAAGAATCCTTTTTAGCATTCTCATACAAAGCACATTGATATTCGACATCATTTTATTAGATCTCTTGTGGAAGATAAAATAATTGCTTTGGAACATATGGTGACAGAAAAGCAAATTGCTGATATTTTCACCAAAGCTTTGGATGGTGCAAGGTTTGAAGAATTAAGGTCTGCACTAGGCCTTTGTTTCATGTGAAGAAATTCTTCAAGTGTTGTAAGTTTTTCTTTTGTTGTTGTATTATATTTACATAAAAATAAGAAAAACACAATAATAGTAGATTAGCAATGTTTGTCGTTTTTTTCTCGCCTAATGTTTTTAGTGAGTTTTTAGCTGTAGAAATCGTGCTTTGTGGGTCCTTGATCTGCAGCGCATTCAGCACTACCAGTGACAAGTGGTTTTCTGAGATTTCTCGGTCAATAATATGGAATTGAAGAGGCATCCTTGAGCTTGAATTCTGATCTTTCAGCACTCCGAGTGACACCTGGCACCCTAGGGATTCTCGGCTGAATTAAGGGAATTGAAGAGATTGTTTCGAATACGCAAATGCTGACTGCACAAATTTCGGTTCCTATTTCCTAATTTGAAATTCTAAGGGTTTGTGGTCTTCTAAAATTCTACTACTCAAAGCTCTGAAATTCTCTCAGCCGTCTTCATTAGTGTGAATAAGAATCAAGTTCGTGAGAGTTTCATTATTCTAGCTAACTCAGAATTTCAAGATGTCTCCAAGGAAGTTTTCATCACGAACAAGCAAGGTGACCTAGATGATGATGAAGTCCATGCTGTTGTGACCCACACTCCAGAATCATTCAACAATGATGAGAATTTAACCCAGCCTCAAAAGCAAGAACCAGTTGCTGAGGATGATTTAACTACAAGGGCTATGATTGTGACACCAATTCAGTCAATTGATTCTGCAGGTGTTAGAACGCGGTTTGGGAAAGTAGGAGGTGTCTCATATAAAACAAGTGCAGTTCCTCCTAAGGCACCGGGAAGTTCTAAAGTTATTTCTGAACCAAAGAGGAAAAGGACTCTACTTGTGGATGAGGTTTCTTCTGATGAGGATTGGACTGGAGAGGGCAATGTTGAAGGAGGTGTCCCTGAGGGTGGCAATAATGATGATGGCTCCAATGAGGAAGTTCCAGATGGTGATAGTTCGCCCAATGAAGATGAATATTCAGAAAACACTGAAGTACATGAGCTCTCAGATCCTGAACCTGTGAAGTCGCCGAAGGCCAAACGACATAAAGCAACCCCTGCTTCTGTATCACAGAGAATGACACGTTCCATATCAGTGTCAAAGGGAAAGTCCCCTGCAGGTTCAAGTAAGTCATCTCTATCTGATGTTAATTTAGATGATTTTAAATCTGAATATAATGCTGGTTTATGGAGAAGGGTGTCTAAGAGAAATATATGGAATGAAAGAAACATTCATGTTGGTGACTTTAGAGACTGTCAAAAATTGGTTGATCAGCTAGTCAGTCAAGGCTTGGGTAGGACAATCAAAGGAATCAAACCTTATGTTAGAAGGATAATACGGGAATTTTACTGCAACTTGGATACTATAGTAAAAGACTTTGATCATCCCAATGGAGGGCAGTTCTATGTGAGAGGCCGTGTGTTTAAGTTTTCACCTGATGTGATAAATACCTACCTGGGAAGTCATTGGGCAAACGTGGAAGAATTTAGCCCTGATTATAACTTGATAATCAATGATGTCACTGGTGGTGTTAGGAGAGTTTGGCCAAGAGGAAAGGACTTTCCTGCCTCTCAATTGTCTGTAAAATATGTCATCTTACACAAAATTGCTATGCGCAATTGGTTGCCTACATCACATGGCACAGGGGTAAACAAGACCATGGCCACCTTGCTATACAAGATAGGGAACTTTGTGGAGTTTGATGTGGGACAGTTTGTATTCAATCAGATAGTCAAACATGTGGATTGCAAGAATGAAAGGCTGGCGTATCCCTTTCCCTGTCTAATTTATGCAATTTTGACATCACAATATCCAATTATATGGGCTAGAGAGATTTTATAAACTGACAAAGAGGAGATAAGAATCAGTTACAAGTTCTTGAAAGGGAACCATGTGAATGATATGGGGGGTGTTTCAGAAGATGCTTCTGATGCTGATGAGCTTGGGAATACTCAGCTGCTCTCACAGACTATTAGAGTGTTGGAAGATGAGCTAAAAGCACTGTTGGCTCAATAAGTTGAAATAGAGAGAAGAAGAAAGGAGATATCTGACATACTTGATGACTTAACAGCAATAAAAATGGCAAAAGATGTTGCAACAGAAGCTGCTATAAGGAAGAAGGAGTTTGCTGAAAAGAAAGATGTCACTACTGCAGCTGATATTGTAGCTGGATCTTCTAATGTTCCACCTAATGTTATACCAGATGTCACAGCAGGTATACTCAAAAACTTGACTCCTCTATTTGCAGTATCTGTGAAGGGGCCCGTAAATCCACCTGTTGAAGAAGCTGAGTATTCTGATCCTGATGAGGAGATGATTGAGGTGGACACTGTTGTTCCTACTGCCGTCTTTGATGATGTTCCTGCCAGTGTCACACTCAATGTTCATGACAGTACTGTTCCTTCCAGCACCCAATCTGGTGGGCTTGATGCTGGTAAAGATGTTAATGATCCGGGAGCTGCTGCAGGTGTTCACTTATTTGCAGAATCAGTTGGCTTGGTGCAGTATGATGATGAGGACTCTGAGTAATTTAACTCTGATATTTTTGCTCAAGACAATTTTTATGGTTATTGTTATCTTTATGTGACCCTTTTGTCTTTTTGTGGCAAAAAGGGGGAGTAAGTCGGGATATTTTGAATCTTTTGCTATTTATTTTGTAATCCCTAAATCATTGTATGCGGGGAATCTAGGTGTCTTTTGTTGTGTCATGCACGATGTCATGTGCAGTGAAGTTTCTTTACCTAGTTCAAATTCAAGGGGAGAATTCAGAACATGACCTATTCAGCATACAGGGGGAGTTTGAATTTTGCCAAAAAATGCCAAATGGGGAGATTGTTAATGCACACGTAAGTTTGCATTTATTTAATTGGCATTGATTTTTTTGGCAAAGATAAGGAAAGCTTTTATTGGAGGCAAAATCAAATTAAATCAATCTTAGCAAGGAGGATTGATTTGAAGATTAATGCTAAGAGGATAATTAAGGAGGCTATCTTGGTATTCTTGGGAGTTATCCTTCAAGTGCTATCTTTGGAAAAGATAAGCATTGAATATGATTGGAGTTTCCATCTTTTGAATTTGAATTATTTTGGAAACAATCTTGGTGCAAAGATGGAAGATCTGCAACGCCTATATGAAGCTTTCCATCACACGGTTTTCATGTGTGGATTATTGATTATTCATTAAGTCTTTCTTGGATGAGAAACACACTTCTTTGTTGGAGGATTTTATCAAAGTGTGTTGGCTTAAGCATCTAAATGTCATATCTTTGAAGATGCAATCCTTGTGTTCTTAATTCAATTACACCTTCGGGAGAAGGTTGTTAAGGAGCTCGAGAGGAGTTCAAACGTGGGCAAGGGGATCTTTTATCAACCACGGATTCTGGGAGAAATCAACACAAGTCGAGGGGAGCTCGCACAATCCGTTCACTGTGGAAGTTCGGAAGAGGCAGGAACAAAGATAAGATGGTGTCTTACCTTGTGTCATACCGAATGTCTTGTAACTTGTGAACTTAGTGGATTGTTCTTTCTGGGCGTGGCCCCGCAGACGTAGGCAATTGCCGAACTGCATTACCAACCTTCTGTCTTTTAAATTTCTGCATTTTTATTATTGTCCATTATCATTTTATTGTTGGTGTCATACCTAGTGTTTCTCACCCACTGGGACACCAAGTATTTAACTTAGATCTTTCAATGTTGATGATATTCTAATTTGTTCTAATGAATATCAAGAACACATAAATCATTTAAAAGAATTTGCAAAAATTTGCATGCAAAATGGAATAATCTTAAGTCAGAAAAAGGCTGAGATTAGTAAAACTGAGATAGAATTTCTTGGTATGATAATAACCACTAATGGTATTAAACTACAAAGTCATATATCTCAAAAGATATGTAATTTTCTAGATAAATTAAACATTAAAAAGGAAATAGAACAATTTCTTGGATGTTTAAATTATGCAGGAGAATTCATACCGCAACTTGCAAAGAAAAGGTCATTGTTGCAAAATTTACTAAGAAAAAATAACACTAGTGGGTGGTCAGATGATCACACTGAAGTGGTAAAGTCTTTAAAGGAAGAATGTAAGGAACTTCCTAAACTCAGAATACCTGAACCAGAAGATAATCTTGTTTTGCAAAACGATGCTTCTGATTTATATTGGGCAGCTATATTAAAAACTGACATTAATGAAATATGCAGGTACACAAGTGGTACATTTAATACAGTAGAAATAAATTATTCTACAAATGAAAAAGAATTATTAGCTATAATAAAAGGAATAAGAAAATTCTCTTTTTTCTTATTACCAAAACCCTTTGTGGTAAAAATAGATAATACTCAAGTTGGTACTTTAATTTTTAATAAATTACTTTCTGAACCACAACTTAGAAGATTATTGAGATGACTATCATTGTTGTCTTATTATACTTTTAAAATTGATTATATAAAAGAAATTGACAATTTCTATGCAGATTTCCTATCCAGAAACCCCAAACATGGAGAAGGGTAAAAAGCTACAAAAATGTTACAACTTTGCAGCTCTCTAGCTACAAAGATAACTCAGCTGGATGAAAGTATAGTAGAAATATGTTATTCTCTATTCGAGAACAAATAATAAATCTTGTGGATCAGCAAAAGCAACTACAGCAAGAAATGAATAGTCTTGTTGAACAACAGGGAGAGATACTGAAAGAATTTGCAGATCTCTATGAACTGGTAGAGAAGTCTTTAGACTCTCATAGAACGTTGGGTGATAAACCAACTTACAGTGGTGAATCCACTAAAAATAAAAATGTTGAATTCAAATTAGCATATGATGATTCTACCATTCACATGGAGAATCTTGAGAAGATAAATCTCAAAACAAACAACGAACAACCCAGCTCTTCTGATACTGGAAAAAACAAAGTTGTTTAGATAAAAGGATCTTTGGATTCAAAAAACTTAAAAGAAAAAGAATATTATGAATTTGCTTTGCAGGTATACAATTTAAATAATGGTGAAACCTTCTTTAGACTTGAAGGATCAAGTATATATCTAAGGATAACAACAACTGAAGGAGTTCCAGCAAAATTCCTATGTCAATTATTCAAATTTGGTTTCTGTGATCGAATTTATCAAAGCGTGGAGTTAAAAGAATTCCAGTTCTTTGATCCAACATTCGTTCAGAGTCTTGAAAATTATGCGGAAGGCAAGAAGCTTTTTATTCGAGTGTACAACATAGCACCCGAATATGATAAGATGAAGAATACCCGTGTTTTAACTTAGTTCATGTCGCCAAACTCAAAGGAGATGTGAGTCTTAGAGTTAATGAACAAAAAATAAAGATTCCTTTCTTCAATAAAAAATGAGAACAATACAAACTAGCTATGGGAATCAAAGCCGTAGCAGGAATAATGGAGACTTTTTCTGTAAAAAATTTCCAAGTCCTCAACAGCTCAGAATGCTGGATGATCGTGACAGAAGGAAATAAAAGATCACAAACATTGCAAGAAAATGTGAAAGAATTCAAAACCGACAGGTTTTATGGCAGAAGCACTACTCTACAAATGACATGTAAAATGAGTCAGCATATGCACTCAAGAGATTCTTCTCCAAATAAAGACAGCAACATGTGAAGAGTGTTCCATATCAATACGCTCATAGCGGAGCATGTGAATAGTGGTCCCTACCACTATTGGAAGCAATTGCTGGAAAATAACAGCAATGGACAACATCTATGGGATGATGAAGATAACTCTTACCCCACTCATCTAGTGGAGATAGAATCTTATCAACTACCAACCAATGGAAGAAAAGACTTATCTTTTCACGCGGATTCTCTAATGCATTTGAAGTCTATATAAAGGAGACATCTCGAGAGAGGAAGGCATCGAATAATCTATCAGAAAACCCTTAGTCAAAGAGTGTTAGAAAGAATGAGTTTCTAAGTTTTCTTCTTTCCCATAGGGAAAATATAAGTATAGGGATGAGCTGAATAAAGCTCTTTTCTATTGTAAATTAGTTGTTCAAAATTCAATAAAAGAACGTTTCCTTTTAAAAACTTGAGCCATATATTTTATTGTTTTAATTCTTAAAACCCAAATTAGATTATGTTTTGTACCCAAGGGAGGAGCTGTGGCAGTCAGAAGAATCTATTAAGGACGAGAAGGCGTTGAGGCAGGAGGCCGTTAGCCATTAAGAAGTCCAAAGGTGTGAAGATTCTGACGTCTTTAAGTGAAATGCCATTAATCATTGCCCAAAAGGTGAAGCCAAGCGGCTAATAAGGTTTTAGGAAGGAGAACAAATAGCTTAAAGGAAGTGAGGTAAGACCCGAAAAATTTGAATAGCTAAAATACAATAGATATTGTTCTATTATGCTTATATGAGTACCTAGGGAATATAAAATAATCAAATTAATAAAATTTTGAAATATTTATGCTATTACATGATATTTAAAGAGTTGAAGGACTAAAAACAAAATAGATAAATAATGAAGTTGCAATCTTGAATTACACTTTCCTTATTTTTGGAATACTATTAAAAGTAACATTACTTATGTAATTTTAATGAATTTTAGTATTATTCATGTCAATAACCCATATTTGAACACTTAATAGCGACTGTCTAAAGTGGAATAATGTAATGATGATACCTGCAACACTTTTCATTCTTAGGTAAATTTTTATAACTAATAGAACCCTTTACTGACCATTGCGGTAATGAATTAACATCCGTAGCCGGTGATTTCAAAATTAAAACCTTTGGGAAATTTGGGAAAATTAAGTTGAAACTAGCTAGTCATCAAGCTCCCTTTAAAATCATTCACAATTCTGATATCCGCCAATCCAATCCATGAACTAACATTTGTTTTGCCCACCAGTCATCAAAGGCTTAAATGAGGTGTACAATAATTAATAGGGTTAATTAACAATGACCCCCATATGGTCGAACTAATTTCTAAATAACTCTCATGTGCTATAAAAACCTAGCAAAGACCCCCCACGTGATTCTAATTTAAGCGGAAAGTGGATGGAAAATAGTTGTAGTAACGGTGCCATCAAAAATTCCAAAAATATCCTTTTCTCTTTTTCCAATTCAAACCATTAAATCTTAAATTAGTAAAGTTTTAAGGCCAAGGTTGAAATTACAAAAGTTTAGAGTTAAACAAATAAATTTACATTTCTTTGTTTTCTTTTCTATCCTTTTTTTATTTCTTTCTCCCATTTTCTGTTCTAGCACCACCACCCACCACTCACCACCATCACCGCAACCGCAACCGCAACCACAACCACAACCACCACCACAACAACAACTCATCTACTACCTTTTCCAAATTTCTATGTTTTCTTCTCTGTCAGTTTTTTTTCTTTCTTTCTCCCTTTTACCAGTAGCAAGAATCAGTGTAATTATTTATCTTTCTCTGGCATTCTGCAAAGTAAGAACAATTAATAAGCCACAGCATGGTTTAAAATGTTTAGATGGCGAAGAAGGTAAACATGTCAGCAGACACCATTTTTGTCAAAAACAATGCAAGATGACCTCAAGTTACTTCTCTTTCAAGCATACTGACTTTCACCATGGGTACAAATACAGCAACTATGTGTGTAATTCTTACTTTTGTAATTTCCTTGCAGCTGTTCGCATGCAAAATTCACAGCAGCGACTGACTTCACCTTGAAGAATCATTTCAAAAACGCAACCTTACCCATATAAAGGATCAACTCAGATATAATTGTAGATCAACATGTCAAAAAAGAAATTTTATGGAAGAAAATGTTTTAGCAGAAAAACAACCAGTTACAGTGAAGTATGAAACAGAAACATAAGAGTGCAGTAGCCATTTCTCCTCGAGCACTAGATGGCATGGTCTAAACTATTTCTAGAGACCACTTTATACTGAATCAGTGTTAAGAACCAAGTTAAAGATTTCTCTTACCTGGATTAAAACCACAGAATTTCATTCTCGTGGAATTGTCCACTACATAAACCTTAAGAGGATCACATTAATTCTAGTATAAGATCATTTTTTATGTTGACCAACAATAATAACAACAATTTGGGTCAGAGAACGTATATGCACAATGTCAAAGTGTAAAATGGGAAGCAGGTTAGTGGATGAACTTACAGAAAGTGCATTCTTTCACAAGAAACTCCAGCATTGACTAGATATGCATTTCATGGGCGAATCTACCCCATGAACCTTGATGCTTCTGACATCTCCAAAAACGAATATAGTACGAACTCTATTGGGAACTTCCCAGCCACGATCGGCGAATCCATCAGCTAACTTACAAGCTTCTTCTATGCGACCAGCTTTGCAGAGAACATTAATCATTTCTTCAAAAGCCGTCTCCAGGATAACACCCACAACAACAACTAATCTACTACCTTTTCCAAAAATGTGGAGTTAGTTGTTGGTGGTGGTGATTGCATTAATGGTGGTGATAGTGTTAATGGTGGTGGCAGTGGTGATTGTCGGAATAAAGGATTAAGAGAGCTATTCTTATCCTCTAGTTTTTAGCATAGTAGTTACTTGTTAGTCTGTTGAGATATAGCACGTTTCTAGGCTTTATTGTTAGTTTAGTCCCTTTTAAATAGCTTAAGTTGTTATGCCTTCTAAAAGGCATGTATGTAGTCTTCATTCTGATCATCAAGATAAATACTAATAATATTTTTCTATCTTGCAATAGTAGTATCTAAATTCAACATGGTATCAGAGCCTTTGGTTTTATAAAATCATTGTCAATTCATATTCCTTGACAATGGTGAAACATGGCTTAGCCACTGATGGGGCAGTCGTAGAGACATCAGCCTCTAATCCAGCTCCAGCCTCAAATCAAAATCCTATTATGTCCCTAAATGCTGATCCTGCACAAATCACCATTAACCATAAGCTGAGTGGTTCCAACTACCTGCAGTGGTCGAAATCAGTGCAGATGTTCATTGGAGGATGAGGGAAAGAGGAGTATCTCTCCGGTGAAGTCAAGGAACCACCTAAAACAGATGTTGCAGGAACAAGGAAGTGGAGGACTGATAACAACTTGGTCATGTCATGGCTAATTTCCTCCATGCTACCAAAGATCAGGGATAATTTTTTGTGTTGTGATATAGCAAAAGAGCTCTGGGATGAGGTTAAGGAAACCTACTCAAGCCGTGATAACACCTCTGAGATGTTTACTGTAGAATCCTCACTACATGACCTACGTCAGGAAACTGAGTGTTACTCAGTACTACAACACTCTTACACGTCATTGGCAACAACTGGATGTGTTTGAAACTCACCCATGGAAGTGTACAGAAGATGCATAGCGATATCGAACCATTGTGGAGCAGAAACGAATCTTCAAGTTCCTCCTCGGATTGAACTCTAGCCTAGATGATGTTCGTGGACGTATCATGGGCACCAAACCACTCTTGAAATTGAAAGAGACCTTCGCAGAGGTGCGCAGAGAAGATAGAAGGAAAAGGGTGATGTTAGGGGTTGTGAGTCCTCAACCACAATCACATCCACTCAAAGGTTCAGCCCTTGCCACACAAGGTTCACGACATGCCAACAACTTCAACAACTCAAAGAATTCCAAGAAATTGAGGACTTACTGTGACCATTGTTCAAAACCAGGACACACTAAGGACAATTGTTGGCAGATCCATGGCAAACCAGCAGATTGGAAGCCAAGGGAGAGCCGAGGAAATGCATCAGGGTCTACAAGTGATCAATCTTCGAGCAACAGCAAGCTTATGAGCAGTGACAACCCTTTCTCCAAAGAGCAGTTAGAAATGCTTCAGCAGCTACTCAGCAGTACCATTGCTCAGAAACCTGCAGCTACGAGCATGCATCCTTTTAAAGGTAACACTAGCTTAGCACTCATGTCATCTTGGACATATTCCAGGGACAAGTGGATCGTGGATTCTGGGGCGTCTTCCACACATATAGCCAACCTTGCTCCAACTTATATGTGTGTATTACAGATGGAACTAAATCCCAAGTCATTGGCATTGGGACTGTTATTGTTACACCACACATCTCTTTTAAGGGTGTACTTCATGTGCCAAAGCTGAAATGCAATTTACTGTCTATCAGTAAACTCGCTGTTGATCTACCTTGCATAACTCACTTTCTTCCAGCTACATGTATTTTCCAGGAGTCGGAATCAAAGAGGAAGATTAGCAGTGCTGAGCTGTGTTCAGGTCTCTATCTCCTCAGCCCCGAGAAGAAAAAAAAAACTTCTCAGTGTATCAACCAATCTAGTTCCTTCTAAGTTTAGTTTTTTATCTGCTCGTAATAATGATAACACTATTTTGGAGTGGCATTTCAGATTGGGACATCCTAGTTTTATTTATTTGGGAAAATTGTTTCCTGAGTTGTTCATTAATAAAAATCCTAATGATTTTCAATATGAAATATGTCAATTGGCAAAACACACTCGTACTGTATACAACAGCTTACCCTACTCACCATCTCAACCATTTGCTCTAGTTCATAGTGACATCTGGAGAGCATCAAAGGTTGCAAATATCACTGGAGCACGATGGTTTGTCACATTCATTGATGATCATACAAGATTAACATAGGTATATCTTATGAAATCCAAAACTGACTTGGTAAACATTTTCAAACCTTTACTGCCATGATTCAAACTCAGTTCCAAACCAAAATAAAGGTTCTTAAATAAGACAATGCCCGGGATTACTTCAATTCTACCCTAGGATCATACTACACTCACAATGGGATCATACAATATAGCTCATGTGTTGACACCCCTCAGCAGAATGGTATGGCGGAACGAAAGAATCGTCACCTTCTAGAAGTAGCCAGAGCCATTATGTTTCAACCACAGTGCCAAAAAGGTTTTGGGGAGAAACAGTCTTAACAGCTGCATACCTCATCAACCGAATGCCCTCTCGTGTCCTATCACACTTTCAAACTCCTCTATCTTTATTCTCCACCATTTTCCCTCACATCAGTAACATTACTTCTAATCTTCCACCCAAGATTTTTGGTTATGTAGCTTTTATTCACATCTATGCTCAGAACCGTAGCAAACTTGGTCCCTGATCACATAAATGCATTTTCATCGGGTATTTTTCACACAAGAAGGGGTATAAGTGTTACTGTCCTACAATAAATCGGGTTTATGAGACTAGGGATATCACTTTCTTTGAGCATACCTCTTACTTTTCCAAACCTACATTTCAGGGGGAGAACCAACCTAGGGAATCACAGGTTTGGAACTGGGAATCCTTACTAGTATCAAACCAACCTGAAGAAACTCTAGAAAACCTACCCGAGTCAGTCCTAGAGCCATGTCAACAACCTCAAGGACATCCTGAATCTGAGCCAATAACCTTCCATGATCCTCATCAACAACCTACATCAAAGGAGCAAGCAACACCAGTGAGTCCTAATACAACTCAGCCACCACTCTCCTCCACTATTCCAGTTCCAACACATGGTGAGAATAGTGGGGATATTCAGGTACATAACTCACCACAGGGTCAAGAACAGTGGATGTTAGACCTGCTAATAGCCTGGAGGAGGGAACTAAGGAAGACTTGCACTCGATACCCAATTGGGAACTGTTTAAGTTATGATCAAGTGTCACCAACTTATCAAGCTTTCATAGCTAACCTGGATTAGATCAAAATACCAACAAGTGTACAAGAAGCTCTAAGTCACCAACAATGGAGATAGGCAGTACTTGATGAACTTAAAGCCCTTGAGAAGAATGGAACTTGGGTTTTCACAGACCTACCTCCTGGCAAACATGCAGTAGGTTGCAGGTGGTTGTTCAACGTGAAGCATAAGGCTGATGGCAGTGTTGAGAGATTAAAAGCTCGGTTAGTTGCTAGAGGGTTCACTCAATCATATGGGATAGATTACCATGAGATATTTGCTCCAGTTGCTAAGCTCAATACAGTTCGAATCCTACTCTCCGTTGCTGCAAACTTAGACTGGCCTTTATGTCAGCTAAACATTAAAAATGCTTTCCTGAATGGCACGTTAGAAGATGAAGTATACATGGAAATACTAGCTGGGCTAGAAGTTGGAGAAAATAGATCAAAAGTGTGTCAATTACGGAAGTTTATCTATGGACTTAAGCAATCCCTAAGAATTTTGTTTGGGAAATTCTCAAGCACTGCCAAGTCGCATGGATTCACCCAATGTCAAGCTGATCACACCCTGTTCGTCAAGCGATCCTCCAAAGGTCAGGTTACTATACTAATTGTCTATGTAGACGATATCATCATCATAGGAAATGACACCAGAGAGATTGCTAGAGCTAAGGCATTACTATCTAGCTCATTTGAAGTAAAGGACCTTGGACAATTGAAGTACTTCCTTGGTATGGAAATTGCTAGGTCGTCACAGGGAATATTTGTGTCACAACGAAAACACACCATCGACCTTCTCCGAGAAAGTGGAATGCTAGGCTGCAAACCAGCAAAGACTCCAATGGAAACTAAGAAGGTATCAAATAGTGAAGATGACGAGCTATCTGATAAAGGGAGATTCCAACGCTTAGTAGGAAGGCTGATTTACTTGGCTCACACACGACCTGATATTGGGTTTGCTGTGAGCTATATAAGTCAGTACATAGGCAGACCTACTAAGTCACATATGACTGCATCATTTTGAATCCTCAGATACCTTAAGAAAGCTTCAGGAAAAGGCATTCTGTACAAGAAGCATGAAGATAGAAGCATTGTCCTATACTCAGATTCTGATTGGGCTGGGAGTCAGGATGATAGGAGGTCTACAAGTGGCTACTGCCTTTATGTCTAGGGAAACCTTGTAACTTGGCGTAGTAAGAAACAACCTGTAGTTGCTCGGAGCAGTGCAGAAGCAGAGTTTAGAGCCATGGCTTTAACTATCTGTGAAGGAATATGGATTCGTAGGGTTCTCGATGAACTTGGTATTCAGAGTGATCATGTCATCAGACTTAAGAGTGACAATAAAGCTGCCATCAAGATTGCAAAAGACCCAGTTTATCATGATAGAACAAAACATGTGGAGATTGATCGACATTTTATCTCAAAAAAGGTGAACACTGGTGAACTTAAATTGATTTATACTCCAACACAACAACAGTTTGCGGATGTGCTAACCAAGCCAATATCTGGAGTTGATTTCGATGGAGTATGTTCCAAGCTAGGAATGTACAACCTGTACAATCCTGCTTGAGGGGGAGTGTCGGAATAAAGGATTAAGAGAGCTATTCTTATCCTCTAGTTTTTAGCATAGTAGTTACTTGTTAGTCTGTTGAGATATAGCACGTTTCTAGGCTTTATTGTTAGTTTGTTCCCTTGTAAATAGCTTAAGTTGTTATGCCTTATAAAAGGCATGTATGTAGTCTTCATTCTGATCATTAAGAGAAATACTAATAATATTTTTCTCTCTTGCAATAGTAGTATCTAAATTCTACATCGTTGATGTTGGTGATGGAAAAAATCCAAGAAGGAGAAAAGGAAGAAAAAAAAGGAAAGAGAAAAGGAAGAAAAAGGAAAAGAATAACAAATCAAAATTATTGGTTTAAACTTAAGGTTATTTTTGTCAAATTATAATTTTACAGCTTACAAATTTTCTCTCACTCGCTTGATAAGCGCGTGTCACACACATTAAATCAAAATTAAATCAAAAGTACATAGAGGTCATTGGTAGATTTTTTTACTGGTTTTTTAGAAATTAAGCCTACCACATGAGAGTTATCGCTAATTAACCCTAATTAAAATTTACTGAAATCAAAATTTGGAGTCATGATGGGATTGGATCAGGAAGTGTAGCAAACAAAAGAAATTTGCCATTATTATTGATTTATCAAACAAATGAATGAATGAATTGAGTTACAAACAATATTTTGAATATTTCTATCACTAGTCCTACTATTTTCTTTTAACAAAAAGAATTTCTTCTTCTTTTTTTTTCTCAGACCAAAGTTGAACATGTAGTTGTGGAAGGATCATATAAAGCAGGAACCACATACTTCCTTCCCTTAGTACCATGTGCATTGTAGCTTGCACCTGTTGTTGAATCCACCAACAAGTTTCCAGGATAACCCGGATAAGCTCCCTTAGCATAAACTCCAGGACAAGCTGAGGATGCCTCTAATGGAGCTTCAGCTGGACCCTGATAGTATCCATTCCCAAATGGATTCGTTACTGTCCCAGCCATGAGGCTTGCCAAATTTATCACCATTCCGTCCATACCCACATCGTTATTTGGGGCAACCAATGGTGGGTTCTGCGGACCGTATGGGGGCTGGTGGAATGGCCAGGCACAATATCCAGGGCATTGCGTCTCAGAATTCCCAACCCAAATGTATGCAAATCTGTAATTCATTCGCTTGATAATCTTGCCCTTTGACCATCCATGGGAGCCACAATTGTTACGGCAAATTCCATCGATGGTAACGTCAGCTGCAGTCAAAACTACGTTGATGGCATTCCTTTGTTCGCCCTTTGATACTAACTGAACGATTTGTTTCTGCGTAAGCGATTTCCCTAGGGAATAATTCTCGACAAGTATTTGTTTGCCCAAATAGAGGGATAGTGAAGAGGGGTTCTTGGAGTTTGCTAAATGGTAGTATTTTTCTATGGTTTTCCACCAAGAAGCAACAGAAGGTTGGGTATTTTGAGGTGGGGTGGATGACAGTGAGGAAATGAAATCAGCAACAATGGCTATTTGTGCAGGCTTGAACTTGCCATACCATATTAAGTTGACTAAAATCTTTCCATTCAGAAGTGAACCTTTGTGGTATTCCAACAGCTTGTATTCCTGCTGTTGGTCTTGAGATTGGATTAGTGTTCTGCCAATCATTCTTGAAGCAAAACATAAATTGAAAAGAGAGATCAAAAGAATGAAATTTAGAATGATATGGGCCATTTTGTTTTTATAAAAAAAGTTAAAGTGCAAGAACTGAGATGCTGAGAAAGAAAACTAGTAATATTGTACAATTGGTTGTTTGAAAGTTTGGATGGATGAAGAATGAGAAAGGAAGAAGTGGGATATTTATATTAGGGAATGGAGTTTTTTCGTTTGGGTCCAACTGGCTGGATGCCTGGATGATGGACTAAACAATTAGGAGTATTAAATAGAGAGAAATTTGAAAACCACGTAGTATTTACTATATGCGTGTATTGCGTTAATAAAGGGACATTTGCTTTAGCTAAGACAAAGGGAAATTTGGTAGATGCAATCAAAACAAAGTTGTTCTAACGGCTACCTCAAACAATTAAACAACGCGTGGAGTTTAAAAATTGAAGGCATTACAGCTTAGTTCCAGTCCAGAGTCCAGCAGAGATATGATACACAAGAAAAGTTGAACCATCTTGATGGAATACCACATATCATGAGACATGTATCAACGGGTATTTAGCAATAAAAACAAGCTTACCTCACGAAGCTTATTCCAAAAGATAAAACCAGGATCTTGGACAGAATCATAGCTCCAGCAGTCCTGAGTGCAATCACAAAAGCGGAAAACACTTAATGTTTACAACCCAAATCCTTTGACTGTGATTTTGTGGGGAGAGTTTTTGCAGAATAAAAACGAAGATAGAAGCTCTGTTCTTTTGTTCGTTTTTCCACCGAAGAAAAACTTCAAGCTCTCTGCTCGTTTTTGTTGCTTTAAAGCAACAAGAAATTTCCAAGTGGTGAACCCGGTTCACCCTTGGATATTTCTTTATATTATTTATTAATTTTAAACGGGGTCGGGTCAACCTATCATGGGCGACCCACCCGTTTTTCTAACATTCTCCCACTTGCACATGATGGGATAGACCCGTTACTATCCCTACACAAAATCACAGCTTTCATACAGGAAAGTGGGTCGTGCGACCGCGAACACACCTGCACTTGGGAGCTCAACTATGCACCTGTTAAGGATAACATAGCGGCTACAACCCTAAAAACACTTGGGAGCCCAACTATGCACCTGTTAGGGAAAACATAGTGGTTACAACCCTAGAAGGCATAATATTAATAGTGTCTCGTTGTACCTCAGACTCATTTTGTTATACTAATCAAAGTATATCTAATCCCTCCAAGATCATACTTGATATCCATAAATCACCATATATTCACAATTATGTCTCAACCCAAATAGGAAACATAATTGGTCGACCAGTGAATACATGTGAAAGTATAATCAAAATAGTCTTCCTTCCACACAAATGACATTTGATAATGAATAAATTGCTTTCCCAGTAATGCCCAGAAGGTCGAATCTTTCATGACCATAAGGAACACACCAAAGTAGCAAACATTTATTCATCACCTCGTGGCATCGTTGAAAGTCACATAAGGCACAAACATAGGACTCATACAAGTGAGGAGATAGGGATTTAAAAAATACTCACTCACCTTCCTATTATGGTCGTTTATAGCACATGTGGTATGAAACACATGCTATGGTGGATTACTCTTTTTGAAAAGAGTAAATATCTTTACACCACCATACGGATCTTAACTCAGTCGCAACCCCACAATTTGTGTCAAGTGACTAGTTCGAGATCTTGAATGACTCGCTATTCAAAGCGCCTTTTAAGATCTCGCATCCGGCTTCACCTCAAGCTTACGTGATCGTGAGATATCACATTCGGTTTTCGCAAGTAAACCTCATCTTGATTGTTATCAAGGCGACATCTTACATACTCTACAATTAAGTATGTTTAGTCTCATCTCAGCTCGCTCTCATAGCGCCTGAGGCGGTTACTCGTATGAGAGAGTCAACCAAAGCTTGGCGACATACTAAAAAAATATTCATCAGTGCTTTAATTAAGTAGGGTGTATTTAAACAAATACCATATATGCATTCATGAGCAAAATACAACATTTGCATTTACATGGTACTACATACATCACTACTCTAAAATACAACATCTTTGTCATTCACATTCTACGCAATCCTAGAATTTTCACATAATACATAAAAAATGTATCTCTAGGGATTAGTTTAGTAAGACGGTCCACAACCATCTTATGCGCAGAAATACGTTGCAAGCATATCTATTTTTGCTCTACAATATCTTTGACAAAGTTGTATTCGATGTCTATACATTTTGCTCGATCGTGATACTTTTAAGTCTTTACTGTAGTCAATGGCTGCCTGACTATCACAATAGATTGTCATAGACATTGACATATCGTGGCTATTTGCAGATTTCATAAAATCTTTAAAGCAAAATAGCCTCTTGCACTGTAGCTCCACAGGCTACAAACTCAGCCTCAATTAGTGATAATGCTTTACATGTTTAATTCTTGCTATTCAATGTTATGGCGCCACCATTTAGCAAGAATACATATCCTGACGTGGATGTACGTTCATCCAAGTCACCGCTCCAATCTACATCAGTGCAACCTACCAACTGTAAGTCACTACCCTGATAGCATAAGGTGTAATTGGAGGTGCCTATGAGATCTCAATATTCTTTTCACTTCTCATCAGTGAATTAAGTCAGGACTTGATTGGTAGAAACTAGCCTTACCAATCGCATAGCACTTATCAGGGCGAGTACACATCATGATATACATTAAACATCCTATGACACTAGCATATGGAACTCTTTCCATATTGTTCCGCTCTTTTGGAGTCTTAGGACACATTTCTTCACTAAGGGATTTACTTTTCGCAGTAGGGTTGCCAATAGGTTTGCAATCTTGCATGTGAAAATGTTCCAAAAATTTCAAAAATATAGGGCTCTTGTGACAGAGCGAGAAATTTCTTGGAACAATATCTTATTATTTTCACACCAAGAATATGTGTTGATTCACCCTTATCCTTAATTTCAAAATTTTGAAGATAACTATTCTTTAATGGCATTAATAACATTAATGTTATCCGAGCCAATAAATATTGTCCATACAAAATGACAATATTAAAATATTATCTTCAAACTGCTTAATATATACACAATGGTCTTCACTAATCATCGTAAACCCATAAAATATTATGGCTCGATGGAATTTTAAATACCATTGTATGGATGATTGTTTAAGACCATATATCGATATTTTTGAAGCATGCAAACTTTGCGCTCCTGGCCTTTTAAGAATGAAACCTACAAGCTGTTACATGTAGATTTTTCCATCCAATTCTCCATTGAGAAAAGCAGTTTTAACATCCATTTGGTGCAAGTCAAGGTTCAAATGGGCAACAATAACAAGGATAAAGCGAATCAAAGCAAACTTTACAACAGGCGAAAAAGTCAAATTTATGCCCTCTTATTGGATAAAACTCTTAGCTATCAAATGTGTCTTATGTCTTTCAATAAAAACATTTTCCTATCTCTTAATTTTGAGAACCTATTTGTTCTCAATAGCTTTATGCTCAGATGGCAAATCAACCAATTCTCAAACATAATTGGTTTTGTAGACTCCATTTTATCATCCATTACATTTTTCTATTCATACTTATCAACTGATGAAAGCGTTTCCTCAACTGATTTGGTTCGCTTTCACCTTACGGAGCCATCATAAAAGTTTTTCCATCAATCTCAAAATGGCGATGAGGAATACTTTATGATTGCTTCTACGCAACTGAATTTCCGGTGAAATTAAAACTTTTAATGGAATCACTCCCACTTGGTTCAAGAGAACAAGGAATATCCTCTTCTCTTTCAAAAAACAATGAACCACTAGGGATGTAATCAACATTTAGATTTCGCATCTCATATAGAGCGAGATCTTTACCAATTTCACCTTTAATTGGAAATTCATTTTCCAAGAATGTGACATCTTTTGATTCCAAGTCAGTAATACTTCCATCTATATGTTCACCAATGAACACATTTTCCTATGAATGTTCAAAGTATCTATCATAGATACATTTCTTTCATCAAGGATCCAACTTCCCATATTTATGGTTTGGATCATGAACATATGTTGCCAACCTCCCAGGGTCGCAAATCATTTAGATCAAGTTTTTGACCTGACTAAATTTCATAGGGAGTGGAAGTAACAGATTTGGAGGGCATATAGTTAAGTATATATGTCGCAGCCAATAAATTATCTCCCCAATAGGAGATTGGCATATTTGTTTGCGCCATCATTAACTTAACCATATTTAATAGGATTATATTCCTTCTATCTGCAACACTTTTTGTTTGTTGCGAAGTATTTGGAATAGTTATCTACCTATTAATTCTCTGTTCATCACATAGATCATCAAATTGATCTGACAGATGCTCACATCTACGATCTGTCCTTAATGATTTAACTATTTTGTCCAACTGATTTTCAACCAAATTCGAATAAAGTCTAAAGCAATTCAATGCTTCTGACTTATGGGAAATCAGACAAACATGGCCAAAATGAGAAAAAATCATTTATACAAGTGATGAAATACGAGACTTCATGCCTTTCCCTCACATTCATTGGACCACACATATCAGAATGGATTAATTGCAATGGGAATACAGTTCTGGTTCCTTTACTAGATGGTTTCCTTGTTGCTTTTCCAGCTAGTTAATGCTCACATATTGGTAGATCGACTTTTGAGACACTGCTCAAAAGATTTCATTTGGCTAGCCTGTTCACACGATCTTACCCAATATAGCCGAATCTAGCATGTCACATATTGACACATGCATCACTACTAATAGATGCAATTAAGAAAAGCACACATCTTTATTTTGTACTTCTTCGAGTACAATGAAACCATTCAAAGAATGAGCGGAACCAAATGAGTGTCATGGTAAATGTATACAACATTTGAACTACCATGAAAATATGTATATAACCCAAACCAAAGAAGGACAATGACAGAAATCAAGTTTCGTCGAATATTTGGAGCATACAAAATATTATGTAGGAATAAACTATGGCCACCTGTTAAGGAAAAAATTATAATTATAAAATAATAATTTACAGGTGCCAATGTCTTTAATTGCAATCTTTGCATTATTTCCTACATAAATTCATTTCGATCCAACAAGGATACGATGATATTCGACAAAAACTTCTTTTCTTCTAGCTACATGGTTCATAGCTTTTGAGTCAACAATCCACAAAGGATGCGATTCAACAAGCATTATGGTGCTAGAAACATAACTGTCACAATTGAAATTTGAGCAATCCTTAATCTTAGGCTCAGTGCATTCACGAGCACAGTGGCCATTTGCCACTATTATAATATGATCGATTGCTCTTGTCCTTTTTAATACCACCGTACTTACCGGTGAAAAATTTGGGCTTCTCAAACCCTGGATCCGCTTTCTTAAAGAACTTCTTGTTCTTTTTAGGTTTAAAAAATTGAAACCTCGTTCCAACTAGACTTGGCAACATAAATCTAGCAAGATTTAGCAGCCTCTAGGCGCTTTCTTCTAGCAAAATATGATACCTTATTTTCATATGCTTCCAATTTTGAGGAAGCTATCTGATGACTATTTGCACTTGGTGCTCATCAGATGATACAAATCCAGTTGATTTCAACTTTGTATTTATAGTCCCTCATTTGACTCTAAGCTGCCTAAGCTTAATAGTTGAAATCACTCCAAACCTTTTTCTTTGAAGCGATCCAAAGCTCTTGAGCAACTGTGAATCCCTCACACTCAACCATCAAATTATCTTGAATGTTGCTCAACATCGTTATGCGAGCTACACTTTCACTGTTCACGCTTGACAGGGTTCAAGATTATCTCTTTGATGTTGAGGAGTATTACATTGCTCACGTTCATTCATGGTATGAAGGAGAGTTGATTCACATTCTCGTTCTATGAGAATATACTGAATTTTTCGATATTACACATCGAAATTTTTCATAATTCAGTTCCTCTCCTTTGTTCAATTTTGGCATGATGTTTTAGTATCCACGAACATTTTGAACAAATTGCATATAGACTATAACTCAAAACAAATATAAGCACTGAGACATATTTTTTCATAGTCACTTCGCATCAAATATCATTGAAACAATAATTTTTAGACAATAAGTACAAGATCGAAAGTTCGCAAAGCTCCCAATCATCTCATGTACACATAAAGTCTAAATAATATTGTTAAAATATATTTATACGTTAAGTGTGTGTTGTTGGGAGTCACGGCTCAACCAACAAGTATGTATGCTCCCACTTGAACAAAGACATAAAAATATGACATATAATACACGTATTGTATTCATATTCATCTCATGGCATGTCATAAAAATTAAACATGCAAGAATATATGTCATATTCTCAATAGGATAAATAATTTCATAAAAACTTATTTTTCATGAATTTATAATATTTATCCTAAATGGCATATAATCATTTAAATCTGAAATATATTTTATTTTACACATAATATTTCAGATTATTGCATATTTAAATAAAGCACAAAATTAGAAAATTTTTGGCACAAAAATCAGAATTTTCTGATTTATATTTAATTTTCTGTGATTTTTTAAAGAAAATTAGTTAATTATTTAATTTATAAAAAAAACAGAAAATCAAAGAATCTGTTGAGCCACGCGCGCGTGTGACGCACGCTCCTTCTTCATCTTCATAAAACAGACGCACGAAACAGAATTGTTCCAGTTTTCTTCAAAACTTTAAACAAGGATTTATCACAATCCAAGCGTCCGTTTTGGGAGTTCTATATACCGATGGAAAGCTCTTGACAGGGAGAACATGATCATATAAAGAAGAGCCTCTGAAACTGTTTCTACAACTCGCAGAAAATCAAGGATGTTCCGGTTCCAAAATTTGTAAACTCTCATCCCATTGAGAAACAAATCACCAAAACCTGTGTACATGTTCTACTTCACACAAGGAACGTGTTTCCAAAGTTTCAGAGCTTATAATCAAGTATCCACCAATATGCCATGAAAGCTCTTCCAAGGATTTTCATGAAAACCACCGTATATGAACCTCCAGCTCAACAACAAACTCATACAAGAGCATGAATTCAGCCATAGAAGGCTCTGATACCACTGATGGTGTAAGAAATGGACAAATGGACAGCAACCTTTATTGACTTTGGGTTTGGCAAACAAAATGTCGGGCACCAAACATTTCCTTTTTCATTGTTGTTTGTTGACAAAGTGCAGCAATGTGAACCGAAGAAGTTTGGCAGCATGCAAAACCGTTATTCGGCCATGACTTTTGTTTTACAATTCACACTTCAGCATTGCCTATAAATAGGAGGCAATGCTGAAGGTTTATGATCACCCCAACAAGAGAGAAAGCCTAAGAGCTAAATCTCTGCCCATTCTTCTCTCTTTTCTCTTGTTCTCTCTTTCTTTTGCTTCTAAAGCCTTGTGGAAATTAGTGTCCCACTTTTGTAAATTTGTCTCCACATAATAGTGAATTTTGGCACCGCCTCCGGCCGTGGACGTAGGTCACATTGACCGAACCACGTAAATATTTGTGTTCATTGTCCCATTTATTTTTCTCTTTACTATCATCTATTATTTTGGGCTATTAGATACAACGTGAGATTTGTTTATTCCCTAACAAATTGGTATCAGAGCCATATCTCATTTTAGATCTTTTAGCCACGATGACAGTAACTAAGAACTCCATTGAAAGGTTTGACCGGAGTATCAACTTCGGTACATGGCAACTCAGAATGGAAGCCATTCTAATTCAGGATGGGTGTGAGTTAGCTCTTGAAGGAGTAGAGAAAAAGCCACCAGAAATGTCGACACAAAGTTTCTTGGATCTAGATAAAAAAGCTAGATCAGGTATTATATTAAATCTCTCTAACGAGGTTTTGCAGGAAATTGCCGGTGAAAAGACAGCCAAAGGCATGTGGGACATGTTAAAGTCCATGTATATAAAAAGACTGTGGAGAATCGGCTTTATTTGAAGCAAAAGTTGTACATGTTAAAAATGACTGAAGGTACATCTATTATCTCACATCTTGATAAATTTAATTCCATTATTTTGGATTTGGAGAATGTAGATGTTAAGATGGAAGATGAGGATCAAGCCATTTTGTTGTTATGCTCTCTTCCACAGTCATTTAAACATTTTCGTGATACCATGATTTATGGGAAAGATTCTGTCTCATATAGTCATGTAAAATCTTCTTTAAAATCTAAAGAGCAGATTGATAGGGATATCACGGGAGAGACTAGTGAAAGTCAGGCAGAGGGATTAATGGTACGGGGGATACCTGAAAATAGAAATTTTGATAATAGTAGATCCAACGGCAGGTCTAAATCCAGACATAAAAATAAAGTTTGTAATTATTGCAAGAAAAAAGGGCACATTAAGGCTGACTGCTACAAATTGAAAAATAAAGATAAATATAAAAATGAGCAGAATAACAGCAACACTGCCGAAGCTAGTGTAGTTGCAGATGAGAATGATGGAACTTTGTTTGTAGCAACAACAAATAAAGTTAGGTCTAAAGATGAGTGGATTTTAGATTCTGGTTGTTCTTACCACATGAGTCCTGAAAAGGAATATTTCTCCACGTATGAAAAATATGATGGTGGGGTTGTTTTGATGGGCAATAATGCTCCATGTAAAGTTGTTGGTAGGGGAACGGTTCAGATAAAGATGTATGATGGCATTATTAGAACACTCACTAATGTTAGACATGTTCCAGATTTGAAGAAAAATCTAATCTCGTTAGGTACCCTTGATTCTCTCGGGTACAGGTATTCGGCTGAAGGTGGAGTTTTAAAAATTTCACGAGGTGCTCTTGTATTGATGAAAGCTTGCAAGTCTGGTAGTTTGTATATCTTGCAGGGATCTACAGTTTCAGGTGCTGCAGCAGTCTCCGTATCATCAGATATCGACATCACCAAATTGTGGCATATGCGTTTGGGACACTTGAGTGAGAAGGGCTTAACGTTGTTAAGCAACAGGGGCCTACTTTGTGGACAAAGTACTGGTAAGATGGACTTTTGTGAACATTGTATTTTTGGGAAACAGAAAAGAGTTAGTTTCAGTTCACCTGCAGTCCATAAAACAAAAGGTACTTTGGATTATATCCATTCTGATCTTTGGGGGCCTTCTCGTGTTCCTTCTAAGGATGGTGCAAGGTATATGTTAACTTTTATTGATGATTTTTCAAGAAAAGTTTGGGTGCATTTCTTGAAAAATAAAAGTGATGTTTTCCTAACATTTAAACAATGGAAGACTTTGATTGAAAAGCAGACAGGAAAACACATTAAGCGGCTGCGGACAGATAATGGCTTGGAATTTTGTGGAACAGAATTCAATGAATTCTGTAAAAATGAAGGAATTGCTCTACATCATACCGTTAGAATGACGCCTCAACAGAACGGTGTGTCCGAGCGTATGAACCGGACTCTTTTGGAAAGAGCTCGGTGTATGATCTCAAATGCTGGGTTGACTTCAGACTTTTGGGCGGAAGCCATCTCTACAGCTTGTTATATTGTCAACCGTGTTCCGTGTGCTTCTCTTGATTTCAAGACTCCAGAGGAAGTGTGGTCAGGTACTCCTGCTAATTACTCAAATTTAAGAATATTTGGGTGTCCAGCATATATGCATGTAAGTGAGGGAAAGTTAGAGCCTAGGGCTAGAAAATGTATTTTCCTCGGTTATGCTTCAGGGGTGAAAGGATACAGATTATTTTGTCCTGATTCCAAATCACCTAAATTTGTAATTAGTAGAGATGTTACTTTTGATGAGTCATTTATGTTAAATCCTAGAAAAGAGTCTTGTAATCCTTGTAATTTAGAAAAGGAAGATAGCACACAGAAACAGGTGGAGTTCGAGATCATAAATTTCAATCCTTCTCAAAGATCTTCTACGGACCAAGGTGATGAACCAGCTCCAGACCTTGTTGAAGATGAACCAGTAGAAGAAGAATATTCCATAGCCAGAGATAGACCAAGACGAGAGATTCGACCACCACAGAGGTATGCAAATTTGGCAAATTTAGTTGCATATGCTTTATCAGCGGCACAGGAAACAGGTGGAGACGGAGAACCTTCCACATACACAGAGGCGATTTCAGGTGCTAATTCAGATAAGTGGGTGGTGGCCATGAATGAAGAAATGGAATCTCTATATAAAAATGGTACTTGGGATCTTGTGACGCCGCCGAAAGGAAAGAAAATTGTTGGTTGCAAATGGGTCTTCAAAAGAAAAGAAGGTAATTCAGGTGTTAACGATGCAAGGTATAAGGCACGATTAGTTGCAAAGGGCTATAGTCAGGTACAAGGTGTTGATTTTAATAATGTTTTCTCACCTGTTGTGAAACATAGCTCTATTCGTGTATTGCTTGCATTAGTAGCCATGTTTGACTTGGAATTGGAACAGCTTGATGTTAAGACAGCGTTCTTACATGGTGAATTAGATGAACAGATCTATATGAAACAACCTGAAGGCTTCGAATTTGAAGGTAAGGAAGACCATGTTTGCTTGTTGAAGAAATCCTTATATGGATTAAAGCAATCTCCAAGACAGTGGTATAAGAGGTTTGATTCATTTATGTTGGGTCATGATTTCTCCAGGAGCATGTATGATAGTTGTGTTTACTTCCGGAAGTTAAAAGATAATTCATTCATTTATCTTTTGTTATATGTTGATGACATGCTCATTGCGGCTAAGAATCTTGCAGAAATTCACCAGTTGAAGGCCTTATTGAATGGTGAATTTGAAATGAAAGACTTGGGAGCAGCTAAGAAGATTCTTGGTATGGAGATAAGAAGAGATAGAGGAGTTGGAAAATTATATCTGACCCAAGAAGGTTACCTTAAGAAAGTTTTGGAGAGATTTGGCATGTTGGATGCCAAACCAGTCAGTACTCCTCTCGCTAGCCATTTTAGGCTATCTGCTGCTCAATCACCAAAATCAGAGGAAGAGGAAAGTTATATGGCACGTGTTCCTTATTCTAGTGCCGTTGGCAGTATCATGTATGCAATGGTTTGTACTCGTCCAGATATTTCACAAGCAGTTAGTGTTGTTAGCAGGTATATGGCAAATCCAGGCAAAGAACATTGGCAGGCTGTGAAATGGATACTCAGATTCTTGAAGGGTACTTCAAACTCTTGTTTGGAGTTCGGTAGAACCAATAACACTTTGGTTGGTTTTGTAGATTCAGACTACGCCGGTGACCTTGATAAGCGCAGGTCTCTTACAGGTTATGTATTTTGCATTGGAGGTTGTGCAATTAGTTGGAAAGCTACTCTACAACATGTAGTGGCTTTATCCACTACTGAAGCAGAATATATGGCTGTCACTGAGGCTATTAAAGAAGCTTTATGGTTGAAAGGTTTATTCGGCGAATTAACTCTACAAGAAGATGTTACTACCATTTACTGTGATAGTCAAAGTGCAATTCATTTGACTAAAGACCAGATGTATCATGAGCGGACGAAGCATATTGATATCAGATATCATTTCATTCGAGATACCATTGCTGAGAAGAAGGTCCTTGTTCAGAAAATCAATACCAAGGACAATCCTGCTGATATGTTTACGAAAGCTCTTCCAGTATATAAGTTCAAGCAGTGCTTGGACTTGATTGGTGTTCATAGTTTGTGATTCATCCCATTGGGGCTTTGCCGGAGGTGTGTTTTGATTAAGTCACTATTGTTCAGGTTACAGTCCAAGGTGGAGATTTGTAAGAAATGGACAAATGGACAGCAACCTTTATTGACTTTGGGTTTGGCAAACAAAATGTCGGGCACCAAACATTTCCTTTTTCATTGTTGTTTGTTGACAAAGTGCAGCAATATGAACCGAAGAAGTTTGGCAGCATGCAAAACCGTTATTCGGCCATGACTTTTGTTTTACAATTCACACTTCAGCATTGCCTATAAATAGGAGGCAATGCTGAAGGTTTATGATCACCCCAACAAGAGAGAAAGCCTAAGAGCTAAATTCCCTCTGCCCATTCTTCTCTTTTCTCTTGTTCTCTCTTTCTTTTGCTTCTAAAGCCTTGTGGAAATTAGTGTCCCACTTTTGTAAATTTGTCTCCACATAATAGTGAATTTTGGTACCGCCTCCGGCCATGGACGTAGGTCACATTGACCGAACCACGTAAATATTTGTGTTCATTGTCCCATTTATTTTTCTCTTTACTATCATCTATTATTTTGGGCTATTAGATACAACGTGAGATTTGTTTATTCCCTAACAGATGGAATACCACATATCATGAGACATGTATCAACGGGTATTCAGCAATAAAAACAAGCTTACCTCACGAAGCTTATTCCAAAAGATAAAACCAGGATCTTGGACTGAATCACAGCTCCAGCAGTCCTGAGTGCAATCACAAAAGCGGAAAACACTCAATGTTTACAACCCAAATCCTTTGACTATGATTTTGTGGGGAGAGTTTTTGCAGAAGATAAACGAAGCTGGAAGCTCTGTTCTTTTGTTTGTTTTTCCACCGAAGAAAAACTTCAAGCTCTCTGCTCGTTTTTGTTGCTTTAAAGCAACAAGAAATTTCCAAGCGGTGAACCCCGTTCACCCTTGGATATTTCTTTATATTATTTATTAATTTTAAACGGGGTCGGGTCAACCCATCATGGGCGACCCACCCGTTTTTCTAACACATCTGAAAAAGGGGCATGGCATCATTCGCATAATAAAATAAAAAAAATTCGATTTTCATCCTCATATCACTATAGACAATAATAGAACCCGTATTCTAAAAGGAAGTTTAAAGCTAACGCAGAAATCAATGTGTGCTCAAATGAATTCTCAATTTTCAAATTGGGTGTGAGACAACAATTGGATTTAGAGATCAAAATACAATACTGACAACATTTTGACTATTCAATCAAACGTTATTGTGATTGTTATTGAAAAATTGGAACAAAAGTACGTCCTTAGTTGTTGTTGTAGTCAATTAAGCAGCCCAAGGGCTATGAATAGGAAGACACTCATGTCCAAGAGAAATCCGCAAGAAATTGAACCAAAGCACACAAGAAACGAGAAACAATAGAAAAGTAAATATTAATCGAAATGTTTGACTTACACTGATAATGCTGCATGCCACTAAGCAGAGAGAGTGGCAAGTTGTCTAAACGGGATACAAGATTAGCTGTAAATAATAATGATAATATTTGATTGATTACTACATACTGTATTTGTTGAGGATAAAGTTTATGCATTCCGCGGGAGAAAATCAAGTTGATGGAGTGCCGCTACAAGAATCAGTGAAGATATGAGCATCGGGGCAGGGCCTAACATCCATAATAGCAAGGGGAAGGCAATGCAAAGAACTCACACTCAGAGAACTCACCCAAGGCATTTATCAAGAAGTTTGCATCGATCTAGAAGGCTAAACCCATAGAGCTACATAACAAACTCGTCATCAGAAATATGGATGCCGAGGCATACTTGAGTGCAGTGATCTTGGACGACCCTGCTGCAGATTGTGATTGTAGCCCCAAAATAGGAATCAAAATTAGTTCATTAGTATTGGGGAAGAGGATCCGGAGATGATTGAATGCATTGAACGTATTGTTGGTCAGAGCAGCTAAGCACAAACTTATCATGATTGTGACGGTAGCCGTAAATATAGTAGCCATCAGTGCGTTTCTCAAACTCTGCACGGCCAGCATCCCTTTTTTGTCATCTCCCTGAAAATATATCAAAGTGCAACATGCAGAATTTGCGAATTAATTCCATCAAATATTCCTATATGAATGCATATACAAAGGCAACAATAAGCATTAGAGTAGAATTAATTTACCTGATTGAGCTGTTGCAACCAACATCTTCTTTTGATTGAATTGAAGCCTATGGTTGTGTGACAGGGTTTACGTCTCAAACAGTGGAACAGATAAGCATGGTAGCCGATTGTAATGAAGAGACTTGAGGGTACTAGTACTGAATCCAAGAAAAGAATAAGGCCCATTGTGTACCCAGTCGAAAATTCGAAACAAACAAAAAAGGAAGATGGCTGGACAACCCTTAACAATGACTCAGTAGTTCTTCAATGAATAGCAAAGAAAAGAATGGAAATAAAGGAAGAAGCCGAACCAAATTTATTGGGAATTCGAACTTCTTGATTGATTAAGGATAATGAAGTTGGATGGATGGATGGTGGTGCTGACCCCTCCAGCTGAAATATATGTTGCGTGACAGCAAATGAAGAACTAGTTTATTATATCTACATCTTGCCTAATTTCTGTTTTTGTATTATGGAAAATGAAGAAGTAGTTTATTATATCTACATCATGCCTAATTTCTGTTTTTCTAAAAAATGTGTAAATTCTGGACACTCAAACCGGGCCACGCTAACCCTGCCCTGGGCCAACACGTGACAGGTAAATCGCGGGATGTGCCCTAACTGGTAGCCTGCAAGAATATCCAACGAGCCTCGAGCTCCAGGTGCGCCCCTAGAAATATTTTACCCAGGAAACGCACCCACACGAAGTCGAACCCGGGCGTAAGTCATATTCTCATCACCTTATCTCCTTGCCCTAATTTCTGTTTTTTGTATTACGGAATGTGGAGAGTACATAATGGACACTTTCTTAAAGGAATAATCTGGATTCTGATTACTGGACAATTTGCTTTGTGGAGGTGGTGGTGGTGAATCCACTTGATGCAAAAACAAAAGTTTATATTATAAGTTATATAAAAAAGAAAACTATGTGGTTTGGAAAATATTAAGTTAATTATCTATGGTTTCAAAATGGGTAAATGACTATAATGGTTTCTTAATTTAATGGTAAGTATAGTTTTGGTTTTCAGTTTTGCAAACGTCATGTTTTGCTATGTCAATTAAAATTTTGTCATACAATTTGTTGTGTGCGAACTCATTTTCTACCTATTTGACAAGTATCATGTCACATCATTGATCATTCTTTACTTATCAACGGGATATAAAATAATATATGTGGAACAAAATTCAAAATAAGGAATCAAAATGTAATTGTTTCAAAATTGAACATCAAATGGATATATACTTACTCCCAAGTTGATAGACTATCCTAGTCGTTTACATTTTAAAAAATGTTTAAATTACTTATTTGTAATTTGATTTACTTTTTTAAAAAATCGAAAAATTGATGATTTTAAAAAAAAAGACATGATACGATTTACTTAAAATCAACAATATAAAACTATAACTTTTTCAAATAGATTTACAAAAATAAGCATTTTAAATCCATATATTTTGTTTATTTTTTAAAAAAATCACAATGAAGTAAAATGTAGATTTTTAAATCATATAGAGGCATATTAAAAATTTTGGGAACAGCAAAAAAAAATTTCTTTTAATTTGATCAAGTTTATATGCTTCAAGCCATTAGGACAGTAACATTCATATTCAATTATCCCAAAACGTAAAGACTAGATATCATGATTTGCTATATCGTGTATCGGTTTGGATAGACATTTCGTTTTGAGAAATTAGAAAAATGTAATTGAATACCTTTGAGGTCATAAGTATTTATAATTAACCGAGTCAAAATAACTTTATTATATTATATACTTAATAAAAGTCTTTAGTACCCTTCTTATTAAGAAAGATTACGTTCAACATCTAACTTTCTATCTTTTACTATCCAACCTTTTATTAAATTTTTTAATGATCTCTTGTGGATAAGTTTTGATAGTAATTTAACTCATTATCAAACAATCTTAAATAAAATATAAGAAAAATTTGTATTAAGGGCGCCCTCCAAAACCTTTTTTTTATTTTTTATTTTTTATTTTATTTAAGCAGCCATTTATTTCAGCTGTTGGGCTTGACTCCCTTTCATAAAAAACAAACAAAGCAGATTACAAAGAGAGGGCGCCCTCCAAAACCTTATTATAAAAGAGGGCGTAACTTTAATCATTTTATTGTTAAGGGCATGAAAATAATTTAATTAGTTTATATAATTAATAAATGACTTTATTATCCATGGATAAAATCAAATAATAAAGAACAATTATGAATTATCCAATTAATTCACTTCTAATAATTTTCAATCATTCATTCAAACCACGTCATTCAATCAATTCCATTTTAATCTTTTTTAGTTACTTTTTCTTTTAAACTCATCCAATCATCTTCTCTCTAAAACTGTCTAATTTCTTTGCAAATGATTGATTCAATTTAATCTTAATTTTTTTTCCTTTAAATCTAAAATGCATTGTCCAATAGTTTAAACACAATATATACATATATTAACGATTCAATCATATCAGTCATAAAATTATAAAATGAATCATGTTAGTATAAGAAAATAAAAAAAAAGAATTTTGATATTTGAATATAATAGATAGAAATAATTAATTATGAATTTACTTTGAAGGAAAAATAAATAAAAATATTATGCACTCACTTCTAATACTTTTACCCTTTGTGAAAAAAATAAAAAAGTTAAAAAAAAAGTTGAACTAGAGGATTTGAGTTGCCCATCATTGACAATAATATGATTTAAATAGAGATATAATTCATATTTTTTTTCTAAATTACTTATAATTTATTTTTTTGCTTGCTGCTATTTTGTTTGTTTTAGATTGAATAAAAAATTATGACAATCATATGATTTCAACTTGAGACATAATTTACCTTTCATTTATTTTTTTCTGAATTTCACTTATAATTATTTTCCTTTTTTCTTGTCCAAATTTCACATTTTTTGTTTTAGATTGAATGAATAATTATGTCACTAATATGATTTCAATTTAAGACATAATTTTATTTTATTTTATTTTATTTTCTTGAATTTCAGTTTGAATTCTTTTTTTTCTTGTTACAATTTTGTTCATTTACTATTTTAGATATGAGGTAGAGTTCTAACATTAATGTGATTAATAATTTATTTATCTTTCTTTCTTTTTTTTAATTTTTTTTTCTAATTCTATTCATTTTATTTATCTTTCTTAGGAGATGCCATTTTCTAATTCTCCACCTCAAATATAAAACAACTAAGAAAGATAAATAAAAATGAAGAGAATTTGAAGTTTTATTTTTCTTAACTTTTTTTTTGGGCAAAGGGTAAAAGTATTAGAAGTGAGTGCATAATATTCTTATTTATTTTTCCTCCAAAGTGAATACATAATTAATTATTTCTATCTATTATATTCAAATATCAAGAGTCTTTTTTATTTTCTTATACTAACATAATTCCTTTTATAATTTTATGACTGATATGATTAAATCATTCGTTAATATATATTGAGTTTAAAATAATTACCAATGTATTTTAGATTTAAAGAAAAAAATTAAAATTAAAATTGAATCAATCATTGGCAATGAAAATGAGAGAGTTTTAGAGAAGGAGAATATTTGATGAATTTAAAAAAAAGATTAAAATTAAATTGATTAAATGACATGGTTTGAATGAGTGATTGAAAACTATTAGAAGTGAATTAATTGGATAATTGTTATTTGTTGTTTGAGTTTATCCATGGATAATAAAGTATTTTACTAATTATATAAACTAATTAAATTATTTTCATGCCCTTAACAATAAATAGGTTAAAATTACGCCCTCTTTAATAACAAGGCTTTGGAGCACGCCCTTAATACAAATTTTTTCTAAAACATACTTATCATCAAGATTTTTTGTAATGTCTTAAATAACAAAATATACTTATTGTCAAAACTCTTTTAAAACGTAAATTCTTCTTGTCATGACTATATTTATTATTAAATTATCTTATATCATAAATACTTTTTTTCGTAAACGTATTTAAAATTAAAAATAATTAAATAATATATCACCCGAGAAATACAACAACTTTAAAATTAATAATTAATAATTAATAATTTTACTTACGTGTTTATCAAATAATTATATCAATAGAGGTAGGTTCATTGAAAGTGTACTAAAAACTTAAAATTTATTAAAATTAATTATGATTTGTGATATTAATTTGGTAAATTCTTGTGTATTTTTTAAAACTTAATTTTATAATATTTGATAATGATTAAATTAACATGAAAATTTATGGATAGCAACTAAGTAAAATTAGTATGAAAATTTATTGATAGCACTTATGATTTGTGATATTAGTTTGACAAATTCTTGTGTATCTTTTAAAACTTAATTTTACCGTATTTGATAATGATTAAAATTAACATGAAAATTCATGGATAACAATTAAGCAAAATTAATATGAAAATTTATTGATAACACTTATGAAACAATGAAAATTTTACAAAGAATAAAAGAACTAAGTATAAAAAATTTATAGATAACAATTATAAAACAGTAAATGGTGAAGAGTTTTAAGATATTTAATGATAAGATTGATGTATCTTATTAGTAAAAATATAAAGAAAATAAGTGTTTTGATCGTGATTTGTTGTTGAAATGATTAAAAGGATAATAAAGTCATTGATTAATTATATAAATTAATATAGATATTTTAGCGCCCTTAATAATAAATATGTTAAAGTTGCGCACAATTTAATAATAAATGCCTGAGACGCGCATTTAATACAAATTTTCCCTTGATAATTTTATTTTGACTAGTTTTTATATTGATGAATTTGTTTAGGGTAAAATACACTTAAATCTCCTATACTATTGCTCTATTCTACCCTTATCCTCTATAGTTTTAATTACAACAATTAACTCCCTTAACTTTTCAAATTAAAGAAAATTAATAACGACGTTAAATATAGTTAATGAAAATATAATTTTAATCCTACTAAAACTCTTCAATACTTATGACAACCAATTAATTTATGAAAAAAAAAAATGAATAGAGCCAATGTAAATATAATTTTAACCTTATTAGAATTGTTCAATACATACAACAACACTAATTGTATTTCTATAAGAATTGTTCAATATTTAAAACACCAAATTATACTGTGAAAAATATAAAATAGAATAAATTGACATAAAACTCACAAACAATGAAAGAGATTTTTCAATATATATTCTACAATATTTGTTATGAATTTTTACTTAGAAAAGCATAAAAGGATTCCTTCTTATTCTGTTGTCAAATTTTTTTATTTTCAGTTATTTATTACTTTTATTAAATAATTCTTAATTTTGAAGTTAATCTTGTCATTTTATTATCTTATAATAAATTCATATGTTCAATTTCATGTAATTATTTACGGACAATTAACATATTAGACTAATTATTCTAAAATTAGAAAATTAAGGGGGTTAAATATTTTAATTAAAACTATATGGGGTGTTTGTGAAATGAAACAATAGTACAAGGGAATTTAGTGTATTTTACCCTCTGTTTTATTAAATAAAGTTTAAAACTAAAAGTAAAAAGAATTTTCCTTTTTTTTCCGTTTATAATCAGCGACGGCAACCATTGATAGCTCTGGCCAACAAAAGAGAGTAAATTTTCCTTGTTTTTCAGATGTCAAAAAGTTACTTGTGATATTAAAATGTGTAAAGTAATTATTCATGCTTTAGTTGGGGAGTAATTTCATTTTTGCTCCCAATTTTTAAAATTTTCATTTTAGTTGAGCAATGTTACAATTTGAGTTTTGAATCATTATTTGTTCATCTTTTTCTAAAATCAAAATTAAACAATTATTTAACATGCATATAACAAATATAAGAGCATAAAAATTAATTGATGAGAATGAGCCGTGTCCATGTTCGTGGTGTTAAAGTCACTTGGTCATCCTGAAAGTTTCTGTCACGTTTTGGTATTCTGGACATAACTCTTTCGATATAACTTGGAATTGCATGCTTCAAGAAGCTCTGGAACGATAAGAGATAGAGCTACAACTTTCATGTTTTATGTTTTCCAAGATTCTGACGGTATCATCGTGGAATATGGCTGCCAAAATGAGTGACGGGATTCTGGCAGATTTTCATCTCGAATTTCATGGACTATATTGAAGACCAATATGGCGTGCTTGGGCTTTGCCAACTTTGGATCACGCCATTGTTTAATTTTAGTGTTTATTTTTAAGTTGTAATAATTAAGTCCATTAATTATGGGCTTAAGTCTTGGTATTTTAATTATGGGCTAAGTAATTACTTGATCCAATTATCTTGCATGATAATGGCAAGTAAAGCAAACCCTTTTTGGACAAGGATTTGGTAGTTAGTTGTAGTTTACTTTTCCAATTTGGAAAGTTGATTAGTTTAGGAAACAAGAAGCCAAAACACGTTTTGCTTCTTCATTAAAAACTGTCTAACCTAATCCTTTTACAACTTGGATTAGTTAGTTAGCTAGAAGTCAAGTTGTACTTTGCAACTACTAGGGTTTATTTCCTTTTCCTTCTTGGCATGACCGAAACTCATCCCCTATAAAAAGGAGATGCATGTAACGTTTTTACACAATAAGTTGGTGAATAAAATTGAGTTTTTAGCTTTGCTAAAATTCGTGAATTAACTCCTTGAGTTGTTCAAAGCCTTGAAGAGTTATTTAACTGTTCATTGTAGTTAATCCCCTTTAGCGTGACCTATAGGAGATTACACCAATTGTTCTTTATTTAAAGAGCAGGCCTAATTAACTTGTTTAACTGATTGAATTTTCATAGGTTAAATTAAGTTCATTAGTAATAAAACGTGAAGTTTTGATTTACTCAATTCCTAGCGTTTTTTCCTTTGATTTCGTCCCATCCAATTTTGTGTTCTTGTTGTGGATTATCTTGGTAAGAGCAACACGGTCCTATAGCTTGTGTGGGAGATTCGAATTTGGTCCAGGAGTTGGAGCCTCGGCCATACAACATTCGCATCAATTGGTATCAGATAACAAGTTGTTGCCCAAGAAAATTCAGGTTAATCCGTTCTAATCTTTCCGCGAAAATTCTGTTTTGTTCGTGTCTTTTCTGCCCGTATTTTTGCGTCTATTTTCTGCAGTTTTGCTGGCATCTTTCTTGCTGTTATTTGGTGTTCTTCTTGCTGTCCAAAGTCGATACATATTCACCCATTAAAATCACCAAAATCGCATGCAACAAATCATTTACATTCTGCCCGAAATCGTCTAAATTGAGTCTATCTTCTTTTGCGATTTTTGTGTTGTTTCTTGCTGTTTCTTGTTGCGTCTTCTTGCTGTCTTTTGGTGTTAAATTCTGCACTCTTTTGTCATAATCATAGTGTAGGATTCTTGAAGTTTTCTTTGCTGTTTTCACGTCATAACATTGTTAGGGTTTCGTGTGTCAAACTAGGGTTTAAACTAGGGTTTCTAGGTCAAGTTTTCATAACTTTCTTGATTCTTATCCGTTTCTTGATTTTCTTTTTGCGTTTGATTCTTTATCTTGTCCACCATATATTGAGTTTTGATCAAACTTTTACTCCACTCGAAAAAGATAAGTTCTTGATAACTTTCTTGAACTTCTTGATTTTCTTGAAAACTCAAAGTGGTCAAAATTGAATTCTTGAGTTGGATTCTTGATCTTTGTCTTGAATCTTGATATTCTTGTTAAAGTGGCACATCCGAATTCATTGTCCTTGGTGAGTTAATAAAGTTTGAAGTTTTTAAGGTTGTTAAGACAAGAAGACAAAAACATTCTTAAACCTAAATCCTAGGTTGTTGTCTTCAAACCTTAATTTTTGTGGTGTTTAAGGTTCTTGTCCGAACCTAGTATTTTGATTGGTCCAAGGTTTATGTTCAAACCTTAAAAGTGTAATTTTGTCCTTTGTTGTCCGAAGTTAAAAAAAAAAAAAAAAAAAAAAAAACTCACGGTCAAAAAAAAAAAAAAAAAAAAAATAGAGTGACCGAATCAAAAAAAAAAAAAAAAAAAACAAAAAAATAGTCGGACTTTATTTATTGTTATTATTTTCTGTTATTTAATTATTTAATTTATTTTTGAAAAGAACACATTGTTCTTAACTTGTTTCTTGAAAACCACCTTGGATTAAAAGTGCCATAACTTTTTCAATACAACTCGGAATTAGTTGATTCAAAAACCAATCTCTTTGTCTTGAAATCTAGTTTCTGAATTTCTTAGTTTCTGGTGGTAAATCAAATTATAACTTTCACGTGTTCTAAACACTCTTGACGTGATTTCTTGTTACATCTCTTGATTTGATTTGTGAAAATTTGTGTGTGGAACTTGCTGATTGAGATCTTGCTATTAAAGTAATTGAACTTTGGTGAATCTTAATAACCCCACATATTCATTAATTGAGAGTAGTAGCTAGGTTAAACAAGAGAGAACACTACCCAAAAAGAGAGGAGAGTACCTACTATCCTAAAGTGAGGAACCCGTGAGGATTTTCTCTATATTCTTGCGTTTTTCTTTACTAACTTGCAGGTACAAAATGGAGGAATCAAAAAGTGATAAACAAGTATACCAAGCTAAAAGCCCTTCTACGTCATGTGAAAAGGTGTTTCAAACAAGGTGCAAAATCCAAGATAAAGTGTGTGCCATGGAGATTGATTGTGAAAGAAGCTCTAACTTTGCTAGTGAGCTAATTGTAGAAAGATTGAGTATGCACACCACTCCACATCCAAATCCTTACTTGCTGAAATGGAGTGATAGTTGTGGTGAAGTATGGGTGTCAATGCAAGTCAAGGTTGCATTCTTAATAGGGAAATACGAAGCTGAGGTACTATGTGACATATTCCCTATGCAAACAGCCCATCTTTTATTGGGAAAACCGTGGAAACTTGCTTGCAATGGCGTTTATAATGATCTCAAGAATTGCTATTCATTTAGGCATAATGGTAAAAAGTATAATCTATGTTCTTTAAAGCCTTGTGAAATTTCTGAAGATCAAGCAAGCATTGCTACATCTTGTGCTCAAATGAGAGATGAAAAAGAGAAAGAGAAGAAAGTTCAAGAGCAACAAAGTGTAATAGCTAGTGCATCTTGTAATGGCCGAGCTTTAAGTCTTTTAAAGTCTTGTTATTTTACTTCTTCTAGCGAATTTAAGAGAGGAATACTAGATAAGCAATCAATGTACTTACTTGATGATAGTGATCACCATTTGAATTGTTTGCTGCCTAGTTCTTTTGTTTTGCAGGTTTATGGAGTTCCTAGACAACTAATGGAGTTGCAAACAACTCATTATCAATTGGAAGGGATCCAATCTGCCTTAGCTTGTTTTCCACAAGGTAAGCAAGGTAAGTTAGGTAAGTTTTCACTTGATTTTGATCTTAAAAATGTTAAGAACTTTGTTATTATCAATTCGGTTGAGTTTCAAAGTTTTCAAACTGTTTTTAGTCAATTTCAAAAGCTTCCCTATACTTTAACACAAATAGTTTGGAATTTTGTTAAGTGTGTTTTAGAGTCTAACACCTTCTGTTTTGATAAGCAAATCGATTTACATAATTCTTCAATAGTTACATCAATATATTTTGAATTGAATGAATTTATGTATAGCATGATAGTGTGTTATGTTGCTTATCTAATACATGAATTATATTTTGAGCTTAATGATTATATTTTCGAACTACATCAAACCTTTGTATGCAATCATTCAAGTGTTAACTATATTGACTCTACTTGCTGGATTATTGGTTCTTTTGATTCTTTAAAACGTGATTTTGATCACATCCATCAAGTTCAAAGAAGTCCTTGGATAATTCCGCACTTGATTGGTAGGTTATCTAAGTTCCAAATTTCTTTTGAATTCCGAGAGGTAAAATTTTCTGTTTACATAGATTGTTTACATTCTAGTCTTTGGAATTATACTCTCATATTTGATAACTTTCGCATGTTTTTCAAGGTATTAGTTCGTCCATGTGATTTCCAATTTTGTCAAGGTGCATTTAGGGATAGCTATTATGATACATTACATGCACTATCCACACTTGTGAATTATTTTGACATTGATGCAACTTCTTCTTATATAAGAACATATATTCGTCCATATCAATTTATGTTTATTATTCATAACTTTGTTCTTTGGACTAATAGATTTCTTTTGTTCTTTGGGGAAATAAAGCGTGATTGCTCGCGAGGTGTTGCATTCCGAAACAACTTGATTCTTGTGAAGTTCGTGATTGTGGTGTTTGATCCAGGAACTCAACTTCTAAGATTCGAGGACGAATCCTTTCGAGGAGGGAGGGAATGATGAGAATGAGCCGTGTCCATGTTCGTGGTGTTAAAGTCACTTGGTCATCCTGAAAGTTTCTGTCACGTTTTGGTATTCTGGACATAACTCTTTCGATATAACTTGGAATTGCATGCTTCAAGAAGCTCTGGAACGATAAGAGATAGAGCTACAACTTTCATGTTTTATGTTTTCCAAGATTCTGACGGTATCATCGTGGAATATGGCTGCCAAAATGAGTGACGGGATTCTGGCAGATTTTCATCTCGAATTTCATGGACTATATTGAAGACCAATATGGCGTGCTTGGGCTTTGCCAACTTTGGATCACGCCATTGTTTAATTTTAGTGTTTATTTTTAAGTTGTAATAATTAAGTCCATTAATTATGGGCTTAAGTCTTGGTGTTTTAATTATGGGCTAAGTAATTACTTGATCCAATTATCTTGCATGATAATGGCAAGTAAAGCAAATCCTTTTTGGACAAGGATTTGGTAGTTAGTTGTAGTTTACTTTTCCAATTTGGAAAGTTGATTAGTTTAGGAAACAAGAAGCCAAAACACGTTTTGCTTCTTCATTAAAAACTGTCTAACCTAATCCTTTTACAACTTGGATTAGTTAGTTAGCTAGAAGTCAAGTTGATACGAACCTAGAAAGCCTATTATTTGGGTGGTCAATAAGCAAGTGGTTCGTGATATTCATTCCATTAATTTGTGATGAATCATATAGTTGGAGGCCTGGAATAAAGTCGAAATCACAGTTCCTAAATGTTCCATGGAGGTTTGTTGCTTCACGACATTTAAGGTGTTGCCACCATGGAAATTACATTGTTGAGGACTTATGCCACAGTTCGGTATTATTGACATATCTCTCTCATATGATCTTCGATTATGCTGATTCAAGAGGCTGTAGAAACATAAGAGAAAGATCTACAACTTTTATGTTTTACACTTTCGCAGATTCGAAGAGCATCATGGTGAAATTGGCACGTGAAGATGACGCTGCTTGCTGGACTGGCGGGAATTCCGTTTTTTTTTTAGTTTTGTTTCCATTTGTTAAGTCTTAGGATTTATTTTTGAGTTGTAATAATTAAGTCCATTAAACATTTACTTATGGGCTTAAGTCTTTGTGTTTTTAATTATGGGCTAAGTAATTACTTGATCCAATTATCTTGCATGATAATGGCAAGTAAAGCAAATCCGTTTTGGACAAGGATTTGGTAGTTAGTTGTAGTTTTCTTTTCCAATTTGGAAAGTTGATTAGTTTAGAAAACAAGAAGCCAAAACACGTTTTGCTTCTTCATTAAAAACTGTCTAACCTAATCCTTTTACAACTTGGATTAGTTAGTTAGCTAGTTTGTTAAGAAGTCAAGTTGTACTTTGCAACTACTAGGGTTTATTTCCTTTTCCTTCTTGGCATGGCCGAAACTCATCCCCTATAAAAAGGAGATGCATGTAACGTTTTTACACAATAAGTTGGTGAATAAAATTGAGTTTTTAGCTTTGCTAAAATTCATGAATTAACTCCTTGAGTTGTTCAAAGCCTTGAAGAGTTATTTAACTGTTCATTGTAGTTAATCCCCTTTAGCGTGACCTATAGGAGATTACACCAATTGTTCTTTATTTAAAGAGCAGGCCTAATCAACTTGTTTAACTGATTGAATTTTCATAGGTTAAATTAAGTTCATTAGTAATAAAACGTGAAGTTTTGATTTACTCAATTCCTAGCGTTTTTCCTTTGATTTCGTTCCATCCAATTTTGTGTTCTTGTTGTGGATTATCTTGGTAAGAGCAACACGGTCCTATAGCTTGTGTGGGAGATTCGAATTTGGTCCAGGAGTTGGAGCCTCGGCCATACAACATTCGCATCACAAGTTGTACTTTGCAACTACTAGGGTTTATTTCCTTTTCCTTCTTGGCATGACCGAAACTCATCCCCTATAAAAAGGAGATGCATGTAACGTTTTTACACAATAAGTTGGTGAATAAAATTGAGTTTTTAGCTTTGCTAAAATTCGTGAATTAACTCCTTGAGTTGTTCAAAGCCTTGAAGAGTTATTTAACTGTTCATTGTAGTTAATCCCCTTTAGCGTGACCTATAGGAGATTACACCAATTGTTCTTTATTTAAAGAGCAGGCCTAATTAACTTGTTTAACTGATTGAATTTTCATAGGTTAAATTAAGTTCATTAGTAATAAAACGTGAAGTTTTGATTTACTCAATTCCTAGCGTTTTTTCCTTTGATTTCGTCCCATCCAATTTTGTGTTCTTGTTGTGGATTATCTTGGTAAGAGCAACACGGTCCTATAGCTTGTGTGGGAGATTCGAATTTGGTCCAGGAGTTGGAGCCTCGGCCATACAACATTCGCATCATTAATAGAATTGAATATATGCATATCAAATGGTAATCAAAGTTAGATTTTTATTGTATGAAATAAACAAAGTACTGTTGAAAATCAAATTACAACGTCATGAACGAAAAGCGAAATAAACTTTTAATTTGAGAAACGATTGAAATAATTTACCCAAATAATATTTGATTCAATGGACTTATTTCTGGAAATTCAATAATGAAAAGATAAACGACTAACTGCAAAAACTGCACTCACAAATGGAATTGGCATATAGCTAGTTTATTGATAAATGCATTTAAGTCAGCTGATTTTATTGGATGATTTTCCAGCTAATTTCTTATCAATTGTGATATTATTTTGGTTGTGATGTTAAAACCGTTGAATAGAATTTATGTCAACTTTGTACAAATTAACTGCGCATCAACTCCAAAATTCTTAGCTCGTGAATGGTAAGCATGCAATATGTTAAACTCACGGATATTTGTAATATATATATTACTAATTATGAAAGGAGATCAATCTTTAAGAGAAGCAAATACCCCAATCGATTTAGTAGCGAATTTGGGCTTGCAAATTGGGGACGTTTTGACATAGAAATGGAACTTTCTGCCCTGCAAACTTGGATCAACATATGTTTTGACCTAGAAATGAAACTTTATGTTAAGATAAGATGTGCAATTAGAATATATAGATTAGAACTAAAAAATGTACGAATATAAATACTATAATGTCTTTATTTTTTGCTAAGTTTCCTTTAATACATGATTATCATGTATTTTGAACGATTATTTGGAGTTGACATTTCGGGGCTTTTACCAAAATATTGTCATATTCACAAAAAATTACAAAAATGTTGTGAATTCTAAAATGTTTCCAAAAGTAACTAAAGCGAGATTCACAATCTCGACTTTGAAATTGCTTAAAAGGAAAATAAGTTTGACTTATTTATAAATTGACCCTAGAACTTTTAAAAGGTTCATATAAAGATTATATAATGAAAATATAATTCCGCATTGATCCATTCGAGACTAAGTATAACCTTAGTTTAAACCCGTCCAAAAAATGGTATCAGACCCATGTGCTCATAAAATATTATAATTTCCTAAATGGAAAAAAAAGATAAACTGTTTTTCTTCTATGAAGAAAATAACATGCATAATTTTATTTTCTATAAGCAAAAAATAGAATTATTAAAAAGCATAGAAACTCCAATTATTATTGGAATACTAAAAGAATTAATGAATAAAAATATAATTCAAGATCTTAGAAAGATCATTTATGAAAAAATATTAAAAAATTTTGATAATATAAATTCTGAAATAGAAATAATAGAATAGAAAGAAAGAATTAATTCTGAAACAGAATATAAATGGAGTCCAGAAGAATGGCCAGATACAGATTAATAAAGTAAAATGTACAGAAGAACTGCTTCAAAAATTTGGGAATCAAATAAAAAATGCTACGTTTGCATAGATCTTATAGAAAGAATACAAGATGCAAATAAAGAATTAAAAATAAGAAGAGAAAGATTTCAAGAAAATTTTATAGCTAGAGTATGCCCAAAAGATTTAAAAAGGCAAGAAATGATTATAAAAGAATTAGAATCAGAGATTCTATATATGAAAGAAAGAGTAGACTTTCATGGAACTCATGGATAAAAATGAGTAAACTTGAATCAATATAATCAATTCTTCTTAGACAAGAAGAAAATATAGAAAAATTAATCTGGTTAGTCAAAGGACTAGAAGTAAGGATTAATACAATAGAAACTATGGTTAAATCCGTAGAAGATCAAATACCTAATAAGGTAAAAGATAGTAAAAAATTCCAAGAAAAACAACAAAAGGTTTTCGAAGAATTTTGGATGAATAAGGCTCCAACAGGATATAGGCCATATGAAAAAGGAAGTTTAGATGAAAGATTTCATTTTAAAAGAAATGAAAAGAATTAAACAAGAAAAAATTAAACAGAAAGTTTCAAATGAAGAATTAAATCCAACTTCAGAAGAAGAAATAGATTCAAAAGAATAAATGGATAAAGAAATAGAAGAATTAATATATTCTTTAGAAGATTTAGTAATTGAAGAACCTGTAAAGGTAAAAATGAATAAAGAAACTGTAAAAATAGAAAGAGATAAACCAAGTACTTCATCAGTACCAATAAATCAAGGAAGGACCCGTAGAGTTCAACCTGATAAAGCACCCTTAGAATATACTTATTCACCTAGTGGAAAGTGTCAGCTCTAAGGCAACCTAAGACCGGGGGGGGGGGGGGGGGGGGGGGTGAATTAGGTTTCTAAAAATTCTTTAAACTCAATCAAATCAATTTGAACAAATTCAATCAACAATGATGAGTGAGTAGTGTGACTTGCATCAAGTGTAATGTCAAATGATGTTTGATGTAATATTCCAACAACACAATGAATATATACTTAAATCCAAGTGCAGTAAATTAAATCATGAACAATATGAAATAATAGTAAAAACTGAAAGCAATAAAGAGCAATTGACACAATCAATTTAGAGTGGTTCAAGTCTCCCCCTTGGAGCACTCTACATCCACTACCCAAGTTCTCCAACTTAGGATTTCAACCTTCACTATGAATTGATCTTTTTCTTGTGGTGAGATCAAAAGAACCACTTTTACAACCCAAGTATCCCAACTTAGGATTTCAACCACCCAAGTATCTAACTTAGGATTTCAATTACCCAAGTATCTAACTTAGGATTTCAAGTATCCCTACTTAGGATTTCAACCTCCTCACAATAGAAGATTTAGAATGAAATTACAACCCACTATAATTTGGGTGGATATGATAAATTGAAGCTCACAATATGATTCCTATAATGAAATTTACAACTCAAACTATATAGCTCAAAATTGGAATGAAGAACTCAAAGAAGGCTCAAGAATTTTGATCTTTTGTTTCTTGATGAATCAAGATGAAGTGCAAGAGTTGTAGAGAATGTTTTTCAAGATTAGAAGCTCAAGGAATCAAGGGAGAAGTCTTGTTAACGTTTTTGCATTTGGTGGTATTTAAGCCCTCTCAAAAAATGACACAAAAACACATATGTTTGACCTTTGAAAAACTAGCCGTTATGCTGAAAAATAAGTTTCAGACGCCTGTTTCGGACCCTGGGGTCGTCCGAACCTATTCTTCTGAGAGCATGTCAAAACCTGTCACGACAGTTTTGGACGTTCGAAACTTGTCCAAGGTCGTCCGAAACTTTGTAAACCATTTTTCGATATGATCCCGATAGAATTTGGAAAAATGTAAAACATGAAAGTTGTAGCTCATTCTCTTAGATTTCCAATGGCACAGGAATCAATCCATTTGGACTTAAAATGAGAGAGATATGATCGAAATACTTAAACCTAGCAGATTTCGGACTCGGGGAGGCGTCCGAAAATATGTGAGTATATTTCGATATGCTCCCGACAGAATTTGGAAAACCTTAAAACATGAAAGTTGTAGATCTTTCTCTTATCTTTCTAATGGCACCATAACCACTCTATTTGGATTTAAAATGAGAGATATATGAGCAAAATACTGAACCCTGGCAGATTTCTTCAGCATCATTTGAAAACACTTTGAAAACATTTTTACTTGAGCATCATTTGAAGATTAAAAATACTTTGAAAACATTTTTACTTGAGCATCATTTGAAGATTAAAAATACTTTGAAAACATTTTTACTTGAGCATCATTTGAAGATTAAAATTACTTTGAAAACATTTTTACTTGAGCCTTAAAAAAGTAAAACAACTTCTTGAGCTATTTACACAAATGAACTAATTTACCATACTTTCATTTCTTTTGCACTTCCAATTCTTTCTTCATGCAATCCAACACTATGCTTGGCTTCTTTTGAATCTTTTCATCTCTTTTGCACTTCCAATTATTTCTTCATATAATCCAACTCCATGCTTGGCTTCTTTTGAATCTCTATCATATTGAAACACTTTATGAACCATTAGTATAAATATAATTGTTTGTTAGACATCAAAATAAGTAAGATTAAGACCCTAGGTCTTCACAGAAAGTATATACCTAATAGACATTTACCAGCAATTACAAGTTCTGGATTTAGATTTTTAAACTTTGACTGCAAGTTAGATGCGTCAAAACTTTACAACAATGGGGACAAGATATAGGTCTCTATTTTTTGACAACAGATAAAACATCCAACTATTCGTCAGAAGAAAAATATCAAATATGCATAGCAGCATTAGATGGAAATGTTAAAAACTGGTATCGAGGAATATCAGATTCAACCAGAAATACATTAAGAGTTAATGTAGTCAGACATATGGATACTTCATTAACTGATGGAATTTACACATTTGCTAACTATATAGCAGATGAATTCATGGGATATGATTGGAATTCAAGAATAGATTCATCAAGAATAGCTGAAAAACAAGAAGCTTTAAAAAAGATTAGTCAATTACAAATTTGTAATATGTGTGATATTAATTCATATATGTGTGAATTTGAAGAATATTATTATCAATATTATGATAGTAATGAAGATATGTCTAAAATAGCTGATATGCTATATCAAAAATTACCAGGTATATGCAGTTCTTATTTTTTAAATCAATTTTCAAAAAATTATGAAATAGAAGGATATTCAAACACGCTAGGAGCAAGAATAGTTTTCTTAAAAGAAAAATTATCTGATCTTTGTGCACAACAAAGAATACTTTCTAAAGCAAAAAGGGTTAATGAAACCATATGTTGCAAAGAAGTAGAAGAAGTAGGCAATTGGGGATGTCATGAATCCACCAATAAGTCTAAAAAATGTAAATCAAAAAATAAGATTTACAAAAAACATAAAAAATTCTTTAAAAGGAATAAAAGACAAGATAGAAAGTATTATAAAAGAAATAAATTTGAGCAAAAAGATAAAGATAAAAAGAAAAAACCAACCAGTTGTAGATGCTATAACTGTGGTGAAGAAGGACATAAGTCCTATGAATGCCATAAAAAGAAAGTTAGAATTTCTATACTTGACATAGAAGACATAGAATCAGAATTAGAAACTGTGTCATCATTTGATTCTGAAATGACAGAAATATTTGAAGTATTTACTGAATCTGAATCAGAATGAGTGAAATAGAAATTAGTAAAAAAGAAGAGGAAGATATCTTCATACAAGAAGAAGAAGAAACTGTAGAAGGATATGCATTAAGAGCATCTTTTGACCCTTCTAAATATGAAAAGATTAGGAATTTAGAATTAAATCTAAAAGGTCCTAATCAAAATATATTAAGTCAAATAGGAAATGCTTTCAAGAGAAAGAAATATGTTTACCATGAATATATGGAAATTTAAAAGGTTATACCTATTCAAGAAACTTCTGGAAACAGAAAATTGAATTTGTTAACAAAAAAGACAGTAACAGATTTGTTAAATAAACTGCCTAAAGAAAAGAAAGATAAAATGCAATATGTTTATCTTGCAGGCATACAGATTCTTTGTAAATCAACTTTTCAAGAAGGAATTGATTGTCCTTTAGTCATCAATTTAGCCGATGAAAGATTTACAAATGCTTCAGATGGAAATCTTGGAATAGTAGAAGGCAATTTAGCCTACAAAAAACTACTTTTCACGTATTATCCAAAATATTGTATATATTTAAAAGATAAAGATTTTAATGATGCCTTGAGTTTACACTTTCAAATTTTAAGAAAATGATTTTTCAAACCAGGCAATCATATAATGAGCATATATTACTGTGCATTATATAGTCTCACTAATTCAAACTATGGAAGTATTTTTGATAAAAAACCAGCAGTTGAATTAGATAAAGAATGTCTAGAGATTGGAAGAATTTTAGAACCAACTAGAAATAATCTAACTATCCCAGATAGTTATTCAATAGATTTTGGAACTTCTAAAAATTTAGAAGAAGGAACCTCAAGAGATATAGTCTCATATAATAAAAACAATATTATGATAGAAAAGGGAAGAAGAAGTTATTCTTCAATAATTTCAAAAGAAAGGAAAGAAAATACACCAAATGACTTAAAAGTTTTTGGTAAATATTTTAATGGTAAAAGTTATATTGAAGGATATAACATTCTTATAAATCCAAAAAGTGTACAAAATCACTTTAATAGTTATTTTGATGCAGGATTAATAAAGAAATACAAAGACACACATAGACATGTATCAAATGATGAAAATGAAATAAATGAAACTGTTAAAGTACCGATAACATTTCAAGAAACCAAATTTAATATTAATTGTTATTTGTATACTTTAGATGGAAAACAAAACCATCATATAATTCTAGGAAAATCATTTTTGGATAGCCTAGATGATTATACTATTTACAAATATGGTATTGAGATTTCTTTTGCAGGAAAAACTATTTTCTTAGAAAAAGAAAATGCCTAGTGAACAGAGATTTTCTGTAAGTATTTTCGTAGAAATTACTTGTTACGAAAAGAAAATTCTTACTCGTGCTCAGATTGATACAGGTGCAGAAATAAGTCTAGGAGGAAAAGAATTCTTATTCAAAAATTGGATAAATAATCCAATAAAAGTCTCAATGCAAGGAGTAACAGGTGATAAGCACTCTTTAGACAAGGTATGTTTTAAACCTGAAATTATTTTAGGAAGCAAAATAGTAGTTATAAAACAACTATATGCTTATGAAGGATTAGATGTCGACCTACTGTTAGGAAATGACTTTGTCCAACAGTTTCAGACATATAACCAAACAATCTACATGATTAGTTTAAAAACCCCTTGTGGACATTGGATACGCACTTCGCGAATTCATATACCTTATAGAGTTCAGCCAGCACTGCGTGGTGATGGATATGAAAAGATTTGGTTACATAAAAACCAGATAAGAAAGTTTAATGTTAAAATGCTAGATATAGACAAAGTTAAAGATCTGATAGCTAGCAATTATGGAGAAAATCCTATAGCAAAATGGGATATAAAACAAGAATTAGCTGTAATAGAGCTAAAAGATCCAAATATTATCATAAGGGTAAAGCCAATGATAAATTCTGAAGAAGATAAAATTGAGTTTAAAACTCAAATAAAAGAATTACTTAATCTAAAGCTAATTAGAGGAAGTAATAGCCCTCATAGTTCACCAGCCTTTATGGTTAGAAACCATGCTGAAGAAAAACGTGGAAAAGCACGAATGGTTGTTAACTGTAAGGAGTTAAATAAACATAGTATTTTTTATGGATATTTTCTTCCAAACAAAAATAATCTAATCAATTTAGCTAAAGGAAAGAAATACTTTTCTAAATTTGATTGTAAATCAGGATTTTGGCAAATAAAACTTGCTGAAAAGTCTATACCTTTAACTGCCTTTAGTACACCTAATGGACAGTATGAATGGTTAGTGATGCCTTTTGGATTAAAAAATGCACCACAAATATATCAGAGAAGAATGGATAAGATATTTTCTATTTTCTCATACATGCTTGTTTATGTTGATGATATTCTAATTTGTTCTAACGAATATCAGGAACACATAAAACATTTAAATGAATTTGCAAAAATTTGCATGCAAAATGGAATAATCTTAAGTAAAAAAAAGCTGAAATTAGTAAAACTGAGATAGAATTTCTTGGTATGATAATAACCACTAATGGTATTAAACTACAAAGTCATATATCTCAAAAGATATGTAATTTTCCAGATAAATTAAACACTAAAAAGGAAATAGAACAATTTCTTGGATGTTTAAATTATGCAGAAGAATTTATACTGCAACTTGCAAAGAAAAGGTCATTGTTGCAAAAATTACTAAGAAAAAATAACACTAGTGAATGGTCAGATAATCACACTGAAGTTGTAAAATATTTAAAAGAGGAATGTAAAGAACTTCCTAAACTCAGAATGCCTGAACCAGAAGATAATCTTATTTTACAAACTGATGCTTCTGATTTTTATTGGGCAGCTATTTTAAAAACTGACATCAATGAGATATGCAGGTACACAAGCGGTACATTTAATACAGCAGAAGTCAATTATTCTACAAATGAAAAAGAATTATTGGCTATTATAAAAGGAATAAGAAAATTTTCTTTTTTCTTATTACCAAAACCCTTTGTGGTAAAAACAGATAATACCCAAATTGGTAGTTTAATTTTTAATAAATTACCTTCTGAACCGCAATTTAGAAGATTATTAAGATGGCAATCTTTGTTGTCTTATTATACTTTTAAAATAGATTATATAAAAGGAAATGACAATTTTTATGCAGGTTTCCTATCCAGAAACCCCGAACATGGAGAAGGGTAAAAGATAACGAATGTTACAACTTTGTAGCTCTTTAGCTACAAAATTATCTCATCTAGATGAAAGTATTGTGGAAAAATCAAATATGTTATTCTCCATCCGAGAACAAACAATGAATCTTTTGGATCAGCAAAAACAACTACAGCAAGAGATGAATAGTCTTGTTGAACAACAGGGAGAGATACTGACAGAATTTGCAGATCTCTATGAACTGGTAGAGAAGTTTTCAAACTCTCATGGAATGTTGGGTGATAAACCAACTTATAGTGGTGAATCCACTAAAAATAAAAATGTTGAATTCAAATCAGCATATGATGATTCTACCATTCACATGGAGAATTCTGAGAATATAAATCTCAAAATCACCAACGAACAACCCAGTTCTTCTGATACTGGAAAAAACAAAGTTGTTCGGATAAAAGGATCTTTGGATTCAAAAAACTCAAAAGAAAAAGAATACTATGAATTTACTTTGCAGGTATACAATTTAGATAATGGAGAAACTTTCTTCAGACTTGAAGGATCAAGTATATATCTGAGGATAACTACAGTTGAAGGAGTTTCAGCAAAATTCCTATGTCTATTATTCAAATTCGGTTTCTGTGATTGAATTTACCCAAGCATGGAGTTAAAAGAATTTCAGTTCTTTGATCCAATATTCGTTCAAAGCCTTGAAAAATATGCAGAAGGCAAAAAGCTCTTTATTCGAGTGTACAACATAGCACCTGAATATGAAGAAGATAAAGAATACCCGTGTTATAACCTAGTTCATATCGCCAAACTTAAAGGAGATGTGAGTTTAAGAGTTAATGAACAGAAAATGAAGATTCCTTTCTTCAATAAAAAATGGGAACAATACAGGAGAGCTATGGGAATCAAAGCCATAATAGGAATAATGGAAACTTTCTCTGTAAAAAATTTCCAAGTCCTTAACAACTCAGAAAACTGGATGATCGTGACAGAAGGAAATAAAAGATCACCAACATTGAAAGAAAAGGTGAAAGAATTCAAAACCGACAGGTTTTATGGCAGAAGCACTACCCTACAAATGGCATGTAAAATGAGTCAGCACATGCACTCACGAGATTCTTCTCCGAGCAAAGACAACAGCATGTGAAGAAGTGGTCCATACCACAACGCTCATCATGGAGCATGTGAAGAGTGGCCCCGACCACTATCGGAAGCAATTGCTGGAAAATGACAGCAATAGGACCATATCCATGTGATGAAGATAACTCTTACCCCACTCATCTAGTGAAAATAGAATCTTATCAACTATCGACCAATGGATGAAGAAGGCTTATCTCTTTACGCGGATTCTCAAACGCGGATGAAGCCTATAAAAGGAGAACATTATGAAGAAGAGAGGCATAGAAAAAACCTATCAGAAAACCCTCAACAACGAGTGTTAGAATAGAAATGAGTTTCTAAGTTTTCTTCTTTCCCATAGGGAAAATATAAGCATAGGGATGAGCTGAATATAGCTCTTTTCTATTGTATATTAGTTTGTTCAAATGCAATAAAGAACGTTTCCTTTCAATTGAGCCATATACTTTTATTGTTTCAATTCTTAGAACCCAAATCAGATTAATTTCTGTACCTAAGGGAGGAGCTGTGGCAGTCAGAGGAATCTATCAAGGACGAGAAGGCATTGAGGCAGGTGGCCGTTAGCCGTTACGAAGTCCAAAGGTGTGAAGATTCTGGCGTCTTTAAGTGGAATGCCATTAATCATTGCCCGAAAGGTGAAGCCAAACGTCTGATGAGGTTTTAAGAAGAAGAACAAACAGCTTAAAAGAAGCGAGGTAAGACCCGAAAAATTTGAAGTGCTAATTTACAATAGATAGTGTTTTATTATGCTTTAATTATGCTTATATGAGTACCTAAGGAATATAAAATTATCAAATTAAATAAATCTTGAAACATTAAGGCTCTTGTATGATTTTAAATAAGTTAAAGGACTAAAAGCAAAATAGCTAAAAAGTGGTAACAATACTTTGGGAATAAGTCTCAAAATCACCATAGTTTGGGAATAAAAACCAAAACCACCCTAGTTTGGTAAATAACCCTTGACATTTCCAACATGAGATTTTCCAATTAAAAAAAATAATAATAAAAAAGTTGTTCAGGTCAATGGCCCTCAATTGCAACTTGCAACCTTGTGACTGTTTCATGTATTCAAACACACTATCTTATTTTAAAAAAAAACACTATCTTATTGAAAAAAAAACACTAGCTTATTGAAAAAATAAATAAATAAACACTATCTTATTGAAAAAAAAAACCACACACTATCTTATTGAAAATGACCATCAGAAAGAGACTAACTTCCAGCTATCAATCAGCATCTTTTAACCATGCTAACCACAGCTTGGATTTCTAGGCAATTTAGATCTCCGAAGCATTTAATTGTTTATCGATTGCATAGCATCGAGTCACTAAGCCTGTGTTCATCCAATACAAGAATCCTGGGATATCTGTTTCATCCTTGCTTGTTGCTATATTTTGCGTCTCTGTTTTCGTTCTTTTGTGTTGAATTTTCCTCTTTCTAGTACTTAGATTCTGTGACAAGAGTTTTAGAACAATTTACTCAATTTTCTTAACCTACGCCTTCCCTGTGGATTACGATCCCTACTTACGCTACTACATTAGTGTTTAGGGTAAAATTGAGCTGATACGACTTTAAGCTGTCAATTTTTGGCGACGTTGCCGGGGAAGGCAATCGGTTCTGGAATTTGTTGACTGTGTTGTCCTGTTCTTAGATTGTGTGTGTTATTGTTTTGATTAAGCTATCTTGTTTCTTTACTGTGTGTGATTTTGTTACTTTTACCATCTGGTATTGGTTTGATTTACATATTGATCCATTTGTTCTCTTGATATCATCTGCTGTTCTTGTTTGTGTATGCCCAGGTCTGTAAGATCTAGAGGAGAACTTGAATTTGAATTGGACCTTGAATTGGCAAGGACTCTAAGAATTCAAGCAAAGCAGAGAGCTATGGCTGCACAAGGAGTACAAGCGCCCAAGTTTGGAGACCATTATGCAGTAAATTTTGACAATCGATTTGGTCATCAGGACATCGATGTGGAAAGTTACCACATTCTTCCACAAATAGTCTCGATGATTACCCAGGGCCAATTCTTCCAAGGTCTTGACAATGAGGATCCTAATGATTATCTTGATTGGTTTCTTGGGTTATGTAGCACTTTCAAATTGCCAAGAGTTGACAGGGGTGAGGTTCACAGAATTTTGTTCCCATTATCTCTGCGTGGAAAGGCTAAACATTGGTTCAAGAGTATTGGGGGAGCAAATGCTGGAATGTCATTTGATGATTTACATAAAAGGTTCTTGTCTAAGTACTTCCCTCCAGCTAAGCTTGAAAAGAGAAGGTTGGAAATTATGAACTTCCAACAACAAGACAGTGAGTCATTTCGAGAAGCTTGGGAGAGATTTAATGATTTGATTAGGTAATGCCCCAATCATGACTTGGACGAAATTAGGGAGCTAAATACTTTCTTCAAAGCCCTAACTCCTGAATCATCTTTAATAGTTAAAGCTTGTGCTAATGGAGCACTTAAAGACAAATCTGTGACTGAAGTGCGTGAACTTTTTAACCAGATCGCTGAGGATGAATACCTTTTTCCAGAGACTAGAAAGCCACATGTCAGGAGACAGAGAGGAGTTCTTGATGTGGATGAGGAGACTTCACTTAATGCTAAATTTGAAGCATTGGCCAAGCAGGTGCAGACTTTAAAGGCTACTCAAACAAAAGCCCCAGTACTTTCATGTGGACTATGCAAGGGAGAACACCACACAGATGAATGTGCAATCACTACTGAATCCATTCAGTATGTGAACAATTACAGTAACAAACCCCAATATGGTGGGAACTATTCTGGGAGCAATTATAATGGAGGCAACCGACAATATGGTGGAAACCAAGGAAATTGGAATCAACAGCAGAACCAATGAGGAAATTACTATCAAGGTAGTGACTCAAGGAGAGCCATGAATCAACCACCTCCTGGTTTTGATAATCAGGCTAGCACATCAGAACAAAAGAAGCCAAATGTGGAGGATATGTTTCAAAAGCTGATGGAAAAGATGGATAAGAACGAACAGAGATTTGGAGATTTGGAATCCACTGTGAAGCATCACGAAGCCACTTTGAAGAATATCGAGATGCAACTTGGTCAGTTTGCTAATGCTGTACACCTGAGGCCAAAAGGAGCTCTTCCTAGTGACACAGTACCAAATCCCAAGGGGAGAGAAGCATGCAATGCTATTACTTTGTGGAGTGGTAAATTGTTGCCTGGAAGCAAACATGTAGAAGAGAAGAGTGATGATGTGGAAGAGGACCAAAAAGATGAAATTGAGATAAATATGGAACTTGAGAAGAATGGTGAGCAAGAAGAAAATAAGTCTGAGAAGAAGGAAATATCAGCAAGGGTGGGAAATGAAATCACCAAAAATTCCAATCCTTACAATTTCCCAGATTATGCTCCACAAGCTCCATTTCCAGAGAGGAAGAAACCTCCACCTAAAAAGGGACCTCAATTCAATCGTTTATTGGATATGATCAAACAAGTGAATGTCAATGTTCCTTTGTTGGATTTGGTTACAGCCATGCCTAAATATGCTAAGTATTTAAAGGATCTCATTTCAAACAAGGAGCAAATCTTGAGATGTGAAGTTCCAATGATGCTATCAGAGTGCAGTCAAGCATGGATGGTTCACAAATTACCTCCAAAGCTTAAGGATCCAGGTAGCTGTACCATACCTTGTAAGATTGGAACCAGATATTTTGCAAAGGCTCTCTGTGACCTTGGAGCTGGAATCAACTTGATGCCATTATCCATTGCAATAAATGTGGGTTTGAGTGGAAGGATTTGACAAGTTGCAGTGACACTACAGTTGGCAGATAGATCCTTGGTGACTCCTACAGGCTTGGTGGAGGATGTGTTGGTAAGAATTGATAAATTTACCTTGCCTGTTGATTTCATTATACTTGATATGGAAGAGGACCCTGAGGTGCCCCTCATTTTTGGTAGACCTTTTCTAGCCACTGGTGATGCTTTGATTGGTGTGAAAAACAAGACAGTCACGTTTAGGATTAACAATGAGGAAGTGGTTTTTGATGTAAACTATGCTATGAAGCAACCTCTAAATATGGAGTCTTGTTTTGCTATCAAAGTTTTAACTTGTTCTTCTTTGAGTAATGTGAACAACATGCATGATTTTTCTATTTTTGATGAGTTAAGTGTTGATGAGGATGTTTTTGATGAACTTGATTTAGATGATGAGGATAAGAGAATTCTTGCTGAAATTGAAGATTTCATTGAATGTTGTTATTTGGAAGAGTCAATTTGTGAATTGCAAAATGATGTGGTGGAAGTTAAAATGCATGAAACTGTAGGGGAACATGATCATGAACCTACTGTTTTGACTAACGAAAATTTTACTCCCACTGAGGTGAGGACTAGTGAGAATTTGTGCAGGAATGAAAAGCTTTTACCTTCCATTGTGGTGGCACCAAAGTTGGAATTGAAACCACTTCCACCTTATCTCAAATATGCTTTCTTGGGAGAAAATGAGACATTGCCAGTTGTTATATCTTCAAAGCTTGAAGGTTGGCAAGAGGAGAAGCTTTTGGAAGTTTTGAGGAAACATAAGTTGGCTATTGGATGGACAATTGCTGATATAAAAGGCATAAGTCCAGGTTTATGTATGCACAAGATTTTGCTTGAGAAAAATACTGTACCAGTACGGGATAGACAGAGAAGATTAAATTCCCAGATGATGGAAGTTGTGAAGAAAGAGGTTATCAAATTGCTTGACTTTGGGATGATTTTTCCAATTTCAGACAGCGAATGGGTTAGTCCAGTCCAGTGCATCCCTAAAAAATGAGGGGTGACTGTTATAAAAAATGAGGCTAATGAACTCCTGGCAACAAGAGTGGTAAATGCTTGGCGAGTTTGCATGGATTACAGGAAGCTAAATAAAGCTACTAGAAAGGACCATTTCCCTCTCCCATTTTTGGAACAATTGTTAGATAGAATTGCTGGCTACCTTTTCTATTGTTTTCTGGATGGATATTCTGGGTATAATCAGATTGCAATTGATCCCAAGGACCAGCATAAGACAACTTTCACTTGCCTTTTTGGCACATTTGCTTATAAAAGAATGCCATTTGGTCTTTGCAACGCCCCAGCTACCTTTCAGAGGTGCATGATGGCAATATTCCACGACATGGTGGAATCAATAATTGAAATATTCATGGATGATTTTTCTGTCTTTGGTATGACATTTGATAGTTATTTGGAGAACTTGGCAAAGGTTTTGAAGAGGTGTGAAGAAACGAACCTTGTATTAAACTGGGAAAAATGTCAATTCATGGTTCAAGAAGGAATTGTGTTAGGCCATAAAATTTCTCATGCTGGGATGGAGGTAGATCGAGCTAAGGTAGATGTCATTGCAAAACTTCCTCCGCCGACCAATGTTAAGGGTATCAGAAGTTTTCTTGGACATGCGGGTTCTACAGAAGGTTTATTAAGGATTTTTCAAAGATAGCCAGACCCTTGTGCAGTCTCTTAGAAAAAGATGTTAAGTTTGAGTTTGGAATGGAATGTGTTGAGGCATTTGAAACTTTGAAAACGAAATTGGTGGAAGCCCCCCTGATAGTCACTCCCTAGTGGGGTGAACCCTTTGAAATTATGTGCGATGCCAGTGATTATGCCTTAGGAGCTGTCTTAGGCCAGAGAATGGACAAAGTGTTTCACACTATCTATTATGCTAGCAGGCTAATGAATGAAGCTCAAATGAATTATACAACTACTGAAAAGGAGATGCTAGCAGTGGTCTTCGCATTTGATAAATTCCGTGCTTACCTTTTGGGGTCAAAGGTTATTGTTCATACTGACCATGCCGCATTGAAGTATCTGTTTGCAAAGAAGGAAGCAAAACCACGTTTGATTAGATGGGTTTTGTTGCTCCAAGAATTCGATGTGGAGATTAAAGATAGGAAAGGCTCGGAAAATGTTGTGGCAGATCACTTGTCAAGATTGGAATCTCAAGAGCAAGATTCACCTGACATTTCGGTTAAGGAACACTTCCCTGATGAGCAGGTGTTCAAAGTGGGTGAACAAACATTGCCTTGGTACGCTGAGATTGCCAATTTTGTGGTTGCTGGCCAGATTCCATCTTATTATTCCAGTGACCAGAAGAAAAGATTGAGAAGTGATGCTAAATACTACTTTTGGGAGGATAATTCTTTATATAAAATATGCAGTGATCAAGTGATAAGAAAGTGTGTCAAGGAAGAAGAAAAGGAGGACATCTTGAAAGCATGCCATGAGGGGCCATGTGGTGGTCATTTTGGATCAACTAGGACAGGCTTCAAAATTTTGCAATGTGGGTTCTATTGGCCACATATCTTCATGGATGCCAGAATTTGGGTTGGAAAATGTGATCGATGTCAACGAACTGGCAACATCTCTTCAAGAAATGAGATGCCCTTGAACAACATCTTGGAAGTAGAAATTTTTGATGTCTGGAGGATTGATTTCATGGGGCCTTTCCCTAAATCAAGGGGTATGGAGTACATTCTGGTGGCAGTGAATTATGTTTCTAAATGGGTGGAAGCTGTGGTTTTAGCTCATAACGATGCCAAGAGTGTAACTGCTTTCTTGAAGAAATACATCTTTAACAGGTTTGGAGCACCCAGAGCTATAATAAGTGATGGAGGGACTCATTTCTGTAATAAGCTCTTTGAATCTTTGTTGGCCAGATATGGTGTTACTCACAAGGTTTCAACAGCTTACCATCCACAAACTTCTGGTCAAGCTGAAATTTCCAATCGGGAGATCAAGAGGGTTCTTGAAAAAGTGGTAAATCCAGGCAGAAAGGATTGGTCTTTGAAGCTAGATGACGCATTGTGGGCATACAGAACAGCTTACAAAACCCCAATTGGAGCTTCTCCTTTTCGATTGGTTTTTGGTAAAGAATGTCACTTGCCAGTAGAACTTGAACATAAGGCGTATTGGGCAATTCAAACCTTGAACATGAATCTGTCTGAGGTTCAATCAGAAAGGATGTTGGAGTTGAATGAAATGGATGAATTCAGATTCAATGCTTACATGAGTGCCAAGTTGTACGAGGAAAGGACTAAAAGAATCCATGATGCAAAGCTTCAATCCAAGATCTTTGTTCCAGGACAATTGGTATTGCTTTATAACTCTAAACTTCGACTGTTTCCTGGCAAATTGAAATCAAGATGGGGTGGTCCTTTTAGAGTGGTTGATGTAAAACCTTACGGGACAATTAAAATCAAGAACGACAAGAATGGCAATGTGTGGAAAGTGAATGGCCATCGTCTCAAGCCATACTTAACTTCTCAGGACAAGGATAGCACTAATGTGGCACGAGATCCACATGAGCTATACTTAGATGATCCCATCATCTCAAATTGAGCTATAATGCACGGTCGGGCTGTGACCTTAAACCAAGCGCTCCTGGGAGGCAACCCTGATTTTCTTCCTTTGTTTTATTTGTTGTGATTTCTTTTCTTTGTTAATCCTAGTTGAGTAGTATTGAGTAGCAAATTATGGCACAATCTCATAACATTCACTTGGCTATATATTTTTTTTTTTTTGCAGAGTTTCAAAAGGATGTTGGGCATTATTGATAGAAGCAGGGAAAAAGAAATTTCACTTTTTCATCCATGAGGGTACACTGAGTCTACATTGTTTACAACTAAGGTATATCTGATGGTAAGAATTGTTGTTCATTCATTCATGCTTGGTGTGGAGGTTTTCCATTATTGAGAAAAAGAAAGGACATCCAGCTATGACCTGACATTCACATGTGTTTGTTGGATAGTGAGTATGTTATCAGTATATATTGCACATCGTCTTTTTGCATACTCAGTACTCTTTTCTTCATATTGCTTCCCTAGCTGTTAATTTTTTTTTATTTTCAAAGCATGGATTTCTATTCTCCCCATCAGAACCCTTTTGAATATGCTATCTTTAGTGAAGATCCTGGAACCACATCTTCTCCTTCTTCGTCTTCTTCAGCTGATGAGGAGATGGTAACTGATCTTGAGCCAGCTAGTTGTCCACATTTTGTTAATGCTTCTGCTGAAAACTTTTACCATGGCTTTACTAATAGATCAGTTATGATTGAGCGACCATTTCAGGATCCTTCGAGCAGATTTGAGGATGTGATTTTCAGACAGTCGTGGTCTCATTTTGCTAGAGCCTCAGTTGTGGTGAATATGGACATAGTTAGGGAAATTTATGCTAATTCCCGAGCTAGTGGTGTTCATTCAGTGTTCGTGAGAGGGAAGTATGTGAGGGTCACCCGCCATAGTATTAATAGGCTTTATCTTCTTGAAGATTTTTCTCGAAATACATATGGTAGGTTGTTGAGAGCTGAGAACACCGATCATTTGTTGGCTTCAATAACCTTACCTGGTGCTACATGGGTGAGGAATGCTCAACGAGAGGCTTTATACGTGCCTACTAGTGAACTCACTGCCGAGGCCAAAATATGGTTAATGTTTATCAACTCCAGGATTCTTCCTACTAACCGTACCAATATAGCATCTAGAGAACGAGTTCTGTTGATTTATGCCATTTTGCATGATTTCTCTATTGATGTTGGGCAGTTGATCTTAGAGTTTATCAGGCGGGCACAGAGAAGTGAGTTCGCACCGATGTATTTTCCAGCTCTGATAACGGCCATGGCTCGGGAGACAGGAGTTCATATTACTTCAGCTGACAATCCTCAAAATCCTTTTGGACTGCTGGGACCTCCTCAGTGGCTTGCTCTTCAAGAGGAGGAAAGAATTGCGAGACTTTCTCGTGGCTTGTAGAAAGAGGACAACCAGGTTCCTTTGTCTTGGTTGTTATGTTTTTATCACAGGGACCGTGTCTAATTCAAGTGTGGGGGAAGGCTTCACCAAGATGTCTTGATTTTTTTTTAGTAGCATTCTGAATATGTATAGTTACCACGATGATGATTAAGGAGATTGTTTGCCATAATGGAATTGTGTTAGCATTAGTATTTCATCATGTTGTTTAGTATGTTACATTTGCGTTTGTGTTATATTCTTGAGTGAAGTAGTGAAGAAATTTGTGTGCTAGTTTTTGGTGTAGTTATTTTGTGTACATGGTCTTCGGTTTCAATTTCACACTTGCATTGATGATAAGGATAGCTGCATTTCTGAACACTTCCGAACATGAATTGAATTTTCTGAAAAGCAGCAAGGGATTGGATTGCTATTGAGCCGTGAATAGGATCATGAAATGAAATGGAAAGAAGAAGGCTGACATTTTGGTACAACATTTATTCGGATGAGTTCAATTGTTAAATGATTTAGCTCTGGACTTGGGTTTGTGATCTCATGATTTTGTTTGCATATTGCATTATTTGGTTTGGACGTTTTTGCTTGCATTATTCGGTAACCGAAATAAGTGTGTTGGGCAGAGAAAGAAATCAGAAATCACATGCTTGAGTTGAAATCACATGTCTTGCAATTTGTTGGGTCCCACCTTGGAATGACCAAATTGTTTCTTGTGGTTGGTGGGCATATTAACTATTCAAAGTTGACCGAATGAATGCACTCACATGAATTGGCTACCTTTGTTTCTTTATAAGTGCAAGAGGTGTTGCTAGTTTTTTTTTGCAAGGCATCATAAGCAATACAAGTTCGTGGGTGGTAAGGCCATAGTGCTTACATTGATAATCTCAAATCTACCTACTTCCAAAATTACATTTTTTTATTGCTCTCCCGTAAGGTACGTTTCACTTCTCTTAAACTTTTGAGATTTGTTGTTGCAGTAAGAAAATCGTTTAAGGTGGTGAATGTATAGAGCATGGAAATGTTGATTTTGTTGCTTAGATATTGGAAATGCTGAATTTGCAAGTTAAGGTGTTGATTAGCCAAGGGAATAAATGCATGATAAGTGTGGGGGTGATTCAACATTTCGATTTCCAATTTTTCCAGCACTGCCTTGTTTCTGTTTTTCAAGCATAACTTGAGTTAGGAATGATGAAATAAGGAGATTCCAATTGCATCTTTTAGCTAACATGATGGTCTTCAATGTTTATGTTGTACATTTTTTATAATTGTGGCTGGAACCTAGACTAAAAAATCGTTGAAAGTGAAGTACAATGTGAAATCAAGAATGCTGAAATTTTGATTCTGCCAAGTTTGAACACCATTCGGTGTTATGGTCATAACTTGCTCAAATGTGGTCCAAATGTGTTGATTCCAGTGGTGAAATTTAGCTAAGAGGAAGAGCTTCATTTTTCTGTTGGGCACTTTTGAAAATTCTGCCTGGAGCATGATCTAAATTTGAGAACAATGTGTGCTTACGTTATAGAGTATAATCTGAGAAAGTGCTGAATCTGAACATTTTTGGGACTGTCGGTATTTTAGCCATAACTTGGCCATTTTGACTTCAAATGGGATGATTCTTGTCCTCAAATTTCTATTAGAGAGTGCACTACAACTTTGATGTTTTATGTGCGAACCAATTCTGCTTGCTTCCTAGATGATTTTTTACAATCTTATAATGCTGGTTTTCAGTTTTTTTTTGGGAATGTGTTTATAAGAGAAAATGTAAGTGTTTAGCAATGTTCTCAATTTAATTGTTTTGCTTTGAGTATTATGTGACAAGTTGAATTTTTCTTCACAGAAAAGGCACCAAATAAAGATCCAACTTCAAGAAAAGCCACAACTTCAAAGAATGGCAAAGGAAGAGCTCAAGTACACGATGAAACTGATTCTGATCCAGAGTATTTTCCAGATGATATGCAAATGTTTGAGGAACCCCCGCAATATGCAATGCCAGCTCCGACACCTAAGAAACAGAAAGGAGTCCCTGAGGTTGCTCTGTTTGTTGATGAGGATGCCATGAGACGTTGGGAACAGGAATTCAATATGAAATATATACACATTGAACGCGGGTTTAGTGTGGAGAAAGGGCCGTTTAAGAAGTTAATTAAATTTTACAAATTCCATGAGAAGCTTACGGTGGCCCCTGAGTTTTGCAATGTGAGCATTGCACGGGAATACTACGCAAATGCAGGGTCTCCCAGGGATGGAGCTGTCTATGTGAGAGGCATTTGGGTTCAAATTACGAGCGAGATTATCAATGCACATTTGGGCACACCTGATTATCCTGAGGATCCGATCAAATTTCCAACCAATGAGGCATTGGATGAAGCTTTGATAAAAGAGTTGGCACATCCTGGGGCAGTTTGGGAGCTTAATTCAAAGGGAGAGCATAAGCATATTCGGAATGAATACTTGAAGAGTGATGTGAAAATATGGTTGTTATTTGTGTTGTCTCACCTCATGCCAAGTTCACAAAGAACCGAGGTGAATCGGAATCGGTTGTTCTTAATTTCTGCAATCCGAAGGAAGCGCAAGATTGACGTGGGACGAATCATCCTTGCGAGCATCAAAGATGGAACTGCCCAGAACAGTAAAGCACTGTATTTTTCTTTACTAATTTAGGAGCTTTGTGTGTCACAAGGTGTCGATGATCAGCTTGGTGCTTGGGAGAGGATGCAGTCTCCTATTCCTGAACAACTCTACATAAAATACTTGGCACAGGACAAGGAATTGGAGCAAGCGAGGATTTCAAGTGCAGAGGCATCTCGGGGGGATAATGAATTTCCAACTTATGTTTCAGACCAAGGGCAGCAGTCTTTTAATTTTGCATCTCTTCAAGGAGTAATTCAGAGTTTCCAGCTCTCAGTTGAAAATCGCTTTTCAGGCATAGAGGATAGGATGGATCGGCTGCAAGATGGTGTGAGAAACATAGATGAAAGGATGGAACGTATGCATGAAGGTTTTGACAATATGCAACAGGAGTGGACCTCACAAGCTGAACACATGGAGCATAGATTTGATGATTTATCCACGGTGGCTCAACAGCAATTTGAAGTGTTATATCATAGGCAAGTGTGCATGCAGCGAGAGCTCGATAGATGTAACAAGATGACGGTTTATTACCACTCGGATTCAGGACCCCCGAAGCCAACTCCAACTTCGGCACAGTTGGCAGGGTACCGAATCCCAAATCTGTCATGTGATATGGTTAGTGGTGCCGTGTACGAGCTTCCACCTGGAGTGACAGCAAGCCCTTCTTTACATCCGTTACCCACATTTGGTCGTATACCTACTATGCCTCATACTCCTACTTTCATACCAAATCCAGAGTTTGCACCCGCTGCAAGGTTTCCATTGATAGCATCAGGCCAACCTCTTCAAGGACCTGTGCATGGCCCTTTTCATTATGTGCCACAGTCAACTGGTGTGCCCTCATTTGCTACGGCCTCTTTGGATGGACAATTTCTTTCCACACCAGTTGCGTTTGGATCTTCTTCTTCATCAGCTCCATCATCGTCCTCTCAGGGAGTCCTTCCTCCCTCGTAGCTTATCACATTGAGGACAATGTTTAATTTAAGTGTGGGGGAGGAGGTGGAATTTTGTGTGATGTGTGCTGTGGTTGCTATCCTATCTGTTACTTGTGTGTTGATTGTGTTGATTGAAATTTTTTTTTTATGCATACGGGTGTTTTATATTGTGAGAAGGGGGGTTTGAAGTTGGGAGTGATTTTGAAGATTTCTGGACTTTCCTGTTGATTGAGATATGCTGAGTTGAAGATTATGTGAAGTTTCTTGAAGTGAGGAATTTTGTGAAGTTGAAGAATGGATCGGTTCTACTTTGATGAATCTTGTGAAGTGGTGCTTTGTAAAATTTGAAGTTTCTTTTTGAAAATTGTTGCTATGTTGATTTGCTAATGCCATGGAGGAGGAATGTTAAGAGCTTAGTGCAGTTTTTCTTATTGTATTGTTGAGTGATTAAAAAGCAGAATGTAGTTGCTACTGGTAAGGGTTTTAATGTATTATGTCTCTCGGGTTTGTTTGTGGCCTACATTTTGAACTAATGAAATTGAAGTGTGTAGTGTTGTGTGCAAGGGTTTGAATTATGATGTGAGTTGGTGAGAAGAAAACGATTTGGTAATGTTTTGAACCTTTAGTCTTGATAAGAGGAAGAAGAATACAAAAAGAGAGTGAATAAGAAAGATCAAATTGAGAAAATGAATCATCACCCTGTATGTGAAACTTTATTCTTAGTTCACTTTGGCTTATTCCAAATTCATCATTAAACTTGTTTTGAATCTTGCATGTGAAATTTTTTGTTTGTGGTACTAAGTTTGAAGAAATTGGTATATTTTGCTGACTAAGGCCCGATGTTAAAGTAAGATAGATATGCCATGCAAAACTCAATTGACATAGGAGGTAATGTGTATGAATTCGTTTCCGTTTGTTATGCATTTATTTGGTGTCTCCAGAATTCGTGCATGGTTAGTCAATTTGGGATTCTTATGAACATGTGCTTGCACAAGAAATGATATGGGAGAAAAAAGCCATATTGGCAAACTGGGAAGGAAAAAGCCATAAGAACCTGGCAATCAAATATGGAGAAAAAAAGCCATAAAACCCAGGCATTATTTCAGTCATTAATATGTGCACCAATGTGTAGCACTAATGTGCAGAATAAGGGCAATGTCCCATAGAGTACCAATGTACGCATAGGTACCATTGATCTTGTGATTGCATGTTCATAAGAGTGGACAAAGAGATTGGCATGTATTGAATGGTATGAGAGACTAGCTAGAGGGTGTATAACTAAGGAATAGATGAAGTGCATGTTCCTCAGCACACATTTGCACGCATGACATTTTGGTCTTTATTCATTGTGCCTTAGTTGATAATTGTATTGAAATCTGAGAGCTGGGTACCATGAACCATCAAAGTATAAGGTTGTGTGTGAAAAAACGTTTTGATAAATTTGGATGTAGTCAGTGTGGGTGAATGAGCAAGATGTTTGCATACGGGTGCTGAAAAGAGTTAAATTGTGTGTATCTTTGCTTGAGGGCAAGCAAAAGTTCAAGTGTAGGGGAATTTGATAAGTAGGTTTTATACCTACTTGTATAGACTAATTCACTTAGCTTTTGGCTTGAATTGCATACATTTATGTGATGAAATGTGCTATTTTGTGCATTTATGTGGTTCGCAACTTGATGTGCTAAAATGGTGAAAAAAGACCACAAAAGTTGTTAAAATAAGGTAAATGTGTGTTTGATGCTAAATGGTAAGAGGAGGGTTAGAAAGAGCTAGAATGGTGAGTGAGAGTTTTGAAGAAAACCCTAAAACGTGCTTAAATTCTTGGACTTTGACTTGTGTTAGTGCAAATGTGTGGTGTTTTAGGTGTTTATGCATATATGTGTTGTGTTAATTGGCAATGTTGAAATGGTGAAAAGATGGAAAAAATGGTGGAAAATGGAGTTAAAAGTGTTAAGGAAAAATGGATGAAACTGAAAATGCACAATTGGTTATTTTAGGGTTTTGGCAGCTTTGAGTGTGAAATTCATTTGAGTATATCTCTTTCAATACTAATCCAATTGGTGAGTTCTTTGGTGTTCTGAAAAGATCTTTGAATGCACTACATTTCTTATGTTGTAACTATTTTCTAATTGTGTGTGCAAGACTATGAAATGTGAGTTTCTTTTCGGAATACCATTCATTAGGGTTTTAAGGTTTTCTAGGGTTTTATCTGCCTGCCACAGTTTGGTGTTTTGATGATATTTTGTGTTTCAAGGACCCAATGATGCTGATTCTTGAACTGGTGGACAGCTAAGAGGATTAGCTAGAACTTTTATGTTCACCACTGGGTCTAAATGAGAGGCTAAGACACACTTATTTGGCATGAAAGTGAGGTATTTGGCTGGAATAAATACTTTGCCAATTCGGTCAACTGACCTTGCCAAGCTCTGCCAAGCCAACTTTGTCTTCGGCTAACCAACTTTGCCAAGCACTTACCACGCATCCTTGGCGTACCATTGACACACCATTGGCACACTTTGGCACAACATTTGCACATCCTTGGCACACCACTTGTGCACAACTTTACATGCCATTCTTGCCTAAACATTTGCACCTTGGCACACCACACATGCACACCACTTTGCCACACTTGGCACCACACCTTGCCGAACCATGCCAAGACTTGCCGAAACACTTTGCCAAGCACCAATATGCATTTAACTTAGCACACCATTTCAACACCATTTCAACACCATTTCAATACCCAATCTTAGCACACTACTCAATCATTCTTGGCATGACATTTGCACACTCTAAACAAGTTTTCACTCACATTGGCATAGGAGGGTACCAGCTGGTCAAGTGCATTTTTGCCCACGACAGGTTGAGAACAGAAAAATTGGCCTACGACATGTTCAGAGAGCAAAAAATGGCCTACGACATGTCGTAGGCCATTCCTGGAATGAAGTTTTTTGCCCACGACATGTCGTGGGCAAATTGTTGGAGGAAAAAGTTTGGCCTACGACATGTCGTAGGCCAATTTTGAAGAAAAAATATTTAGCCTACGACATGTCGTAGGCTAAGTGTAAAATGGGAGCTGAAAATGGTAGTGTTGAAGGCTTGTTCTATGAAGTTTTTTTTCCAGTTTTGTCACACTTTAGTAGTTTGATCATAACTTTCTCGTTTTAGCTCCAAATTGGGTAATTTCGATGGCTATGGATAGCTAAGACATGGTGTTACAACTTTCATGTTTTAAGTTTTCCTTAATTCACAGTGTAGCATGATCAAATATTAGTGGGAAGTTGCTGACATGAAATACTTTGTGTTTGAGTTTCTAAAAAATTGGCTAAGTGTTGAACTACTGATTTTCTGAAATTCCAGGTTGATGAAGGCGCGGTTTGCTTTGGCTGGAAGACGTGAATTTCAAAGCGCTGGATTCTTGAAGGCTCGCTGAGTTGCTGAAGGCATGATCCGTTAAGGCTTGAAGGCGTGATATAATTCTGATTTCTTCACCTGGGTCTTGAGCAGCAAAGGCGCGCGAAGCTGAGCCTGAAGGCGCGATGTAGGATGCTGAGGTTTATGAAGGCGCTGAAAATTAACACCAAAGGCACTGAAGTGTTGAATAATTTTTCAAACTTGGAATTTTTGACATTTTTGGCTGATTTTTAGTTTCCTCTCTTAAGGGCACTTTTGTAATATTTGATACAATCTACGTTGCGTATTAGTTACGTTTTCCCAACTCTATATATAGGGAAGATAGCTAACATGTAAGGAGATAATTTTTACTACTCACATTTTCTTTACATATTGTAACCGACTTTTGATTTTGAAGAGCGAGAATTCTCATTTTCTTTCTCGAGATCTACTTTCTCTCACTAAACATTTCTTCTCGAATCTCAATTCCGATTGTGAATTTGGACTGGATTCTTATTTCTTAGTCTCAATTGACAAAGGAGTCGACAATTCTCTCGATTTTATCGGTAAATTCTTCCAATTAAGTGAAAATGAGCTTATCAATGTTGGAATTTGTTGATTTTGAAATGAGAAAGATGTTTTCTGGCTAAATTTACGATATCTCAGGATTCTTAATGGATGAATATGTGTTTTAGTAGATTGTATGCTATGCAATTGATCTAATTGTTGAGGATTGAAATCACATTTAAATTGAGCATAAACATATGTTGAATTTCATAATTCCAAGCTAGTTTTGAATGGATCAAGTTTCAATTGTGGTCGACATGCTAAATTGAGGAGTGATTCATCAAAGTTAGTGAAGTTGCATGAATTGAGAACTAAATTGTGATTATTTGAGTCTTTGCACTCGTTTCTATAATCAAATCAATTCTGAGACTCAGGCCCGATCATAGGAAGTGTTGATGAATTGATACGTTAGATAAAGTGTTAAAGAAGCTTTCTGTGTTAACAACAATGATATGTAAACCCTAGGATGGACCTCGCCATGGGAGTTCTTAGGACTTTGCATGTTAGAGTAGTTAGCTGAGAGAGAGTTGAGACTTTGCGGAGATTATTCCACCATTCTCGGGCCTCGCCATGGGAGAGGATGGTGATTTGGGGGTACAAGCAGTGGTGTGGTCGCCATGCTAACCACAGCTTGGATTTCTAGGCAATTTAGGTCTCCGAAGCATTTAATTGTTTATCGATTGCATAGCATCGAGTCACTAAGCTTGTGTTCATCCAATACAAGAATCCTGGGATATCTGTTTCATCCTTGCTTGTTGCTATATTTTGCGTCTCTGTTTTCGTTCTTTTGTGTTGAATTTTCCTCTTTCTAGTACTTAGATTCTGTGACAAGAGTTTTAGAACAATTTACTCAATTTTCTTGACCTACGCCTTCCCTGTGGATTACGATCCCTACTTACGCTACTACATTAGTGTTTAGGGTAAAATTGAGCTGATACGACTTTAAGCTGTCAATCTTCTAAATTGTGGTTCAGAAGGTAATTTATTAAAAATTAAACTACCAACTTGGGTATTATCTGTTTTTACCACAAAGGGTTTAGGTAATAAGAAAAAGGAAAACTTTCTTATTCCTTTTATCATAGCTAATAATTCCTTTTCATTTGTGGAATAATTAACTTCTGCCGTTTTAAATGTACCACTTGTGTACCTGCATATTTCATTGATGTCAGTTTTTAATATTGCTGCCCAATATAAATCAGAAGCATCAGTTTGCAAAATAAGATTATCTTCTGGTTCAGGCATTCTGAGTTTAGGAAGTTCTTTACATTCTTCCTTTAAGGATTTTACTACTTCAGTGTGATTGTCTAACCATCCAGTAGTGTTATTTTTTCTTAGTAATTTTTGCAATAATGACCTTTTTCTTGCAAGTTGTGGTATAAATTCTCCTGCATAATTTAAACAACCAAGAAATTGTTCTATTTCTTTTTTAGTGTTTAATTTATCTGGAAAATTACATATCTTTTGAGATATATGGCTTTGCAATTTTATACCATTAGCGGTTATAATCATACCAATAAATTCTATCTCAATTTTACTAATTTCAGCTTTTTTCTGACTTAGAATTATTCCATTTTGCATGCAAATTTTTGCAAATTCATTTAAATGTTTGATGTGTTCTTGATATTCATTAGAACAAATTAAAACATCATCAAAATAAACAAGCATATATGGAAAAATAGAAAATATTTTATCCATTTTTCTCTGATATATTTGTGGTGCATTTTTTAATCCAAAAGGCATCACTAACCATTCATACTGTCCATTAGGCGTACTAAAGGAAGTTAGGGGTATAGATTTTTCAGCAAGCTTTAATTGCCAAAATCCTGATTTACAATCAAATTTAGAAAAGTATTTCTTTCCTTTAGCTAAATTGATTAGATTATTTTTATTTGGAAGAAAATATCCATCAAAAATACTATATTTATTTAACTCTTTATAGTTGACAACCATTCGTGTTTTTCCACGTTTTTCTTCAGCATGGTTTCTAACCATAAAAGCTGGCGAACTATGTGGACTATTACTTTCTCTAATTAATTTAAGATTAAGTAATTCCTTTATTTGAATTTTGAACTCAATTTTATCCTCTTCAGAATATATCATTGGTTTAACCCTAATGATAATATTTGGATCTTTTAGCTTTATTACAGCTAATTCTCGTTTTATATCCCATTTTGCTATAGTATTTTCTCCATAATTGCTAGCTATCAAGTCTTTAACTCTATCTATATCTAGCATTTTAACACTAAACTTTCTTATCTGGTTTGTATGTAACCAAATTTTATCATATATATCACCACGTGGTGCTGGTTGAACTTTATATGGTGTATGAATTCGCGAAGTGCGTATCCAATGTCCACAAGGGGTTTTTAAACTAATCATATAGATCGTTTGGTTATATGTCTGAAACTGCTGAACAAAGTCATTTCCTAACAGTAAGTCGACATCTAATCCATCATAAGCATATAGTTGTTTTATAACTACTATTTTGCTTCCTATTATAATTTCAGGTTTAAAACATACCTTGTCTAAGGAGTGCTTATCACCTGTTACTCCTTGTATTGAGACTTTTATTGGATTATTTATCCAATTTTTGAATAAGAATTCTTTTCCTAGACTTATTTCTGCACCTGTATCAATCTGGGCACAAGTGAGAATTTTCTTTTCATAACAAGTAATTTCTACAAAAATACTTACAGAAAATCTCTGTTCACTAGGCATTTTCTTTTTCTAAGAAAATATTTTTTCCTACAAAAGAAATCTCAATTCCATATTTGTCAATAGTAAAATTATCTAGGCTATCTAGAAATGATTTTCCTAGGATTATATGATGGTTTTGTTTTCCATCTAAAGTATCCAAATAACAAATTATGTTAAATTTGGTTTCTTGAAAAGTTATTGGTACTTTAACAATTTCATTAATCTCATTTTCTTCATTTGATATACATCTATATGTATCTTTATATTTCTTTATTAATCCTGCATCAAAATAACTATTAAAGTGATTCTGTGCACTTTTTGTGTTAATAAGAATATTATATCCTTCGATATAATTTTTTCCATTAAAGTATTTACCAAAAACTTTTAAGTCGTTTGGTGAATTTTCTTTTATAATCCTTGGAAGATTGAGTGAAGAATAACTCCTTCTACCCTTTTCTATCATAATATTATTTTTATTATATGAGACTATGTCTCTTGATGTTCCTTCTTCCAAATTCTTAGAAGTTCCAAATTCAATTGAATAACTATCTGGGACAGTTAGAATATTTCTAGTTGGTTCTAGAATTCTTCCTATTTCTAGGCATTCTTTATCTAGTTCAATTGCTGGTTTATTGTCAAAAACACTTCCATAGTTTGAATTAGTAAGACTGTATAATGCACAATAATATATGCTCATTATATGATTGCCTGGTTTGAAAAATCCTTTTCTTAAGATTTGAAAGTGTAAACTCAAGGCATCATTAAAATCTTTATCTTTTAAACATATACAGTATTTTGGATAATACGTGAAAAGTAATTTTTTATAGGCTAAATTGCCTTCTACTATTCCAAGATTTCCATCTGAAGCATTTGTAAATCTTTCATCAGATAAATTGAGGACTAAAGGACAATCAATTCCTTCTTGAAAAGTTGATTTACAAAGAATTTGTATGCCTGCAAGATAAACATATTGCATTTTATCTCTCTTTTCTTTAGGCAGTTTGTTTAACAAATCTGTTACCGTCTTTTTTGTTAACAAATTTAATTTTCTGTTTTCATATGTTTCTTGAATAGGTATTACCTTTTCAATTTCCATATATTCATGGTAAACATGTTTCTTTCTTTTGAAAGCATTTCCTATTTGACTTAATATATTTTGATTAGGTCCTTTAAGTTTAATTCTAAATTCTTAATGTTTTCATATTTAGAAGGGTCAAAAGATGCTTTAAGGGCATATCCTTCTATAGTCTCTTCTTCTTTTTGTATGAGGATACCTTCCTCTTCTTTTTTACTGATTTCTATTTCACTCATTCTGATTCAGATTCAGTAAATACTTCAAATATTTCTGTCATTTCAGAATCAAATGATGACACAGTTTCTAAATCAGATTCTATGTCTTCTATGTCAAGTATCGAAACTTTAACCTTCTTTTTATTACATTCATAGGACTATTGTCCTTCTTCACCACAGTTATAACATCTACAACTGGTTGATTTTTTCCTTTTATCTTTATCATTTTTCTCAAATTTATTTCTTTTATAATATTTTCTATCTTGTTTTTTATTTCTTTTATAGAATTTTTTATGTTTTTTATAAATCTTATTTTTTGATTTACGTTTTTTAGACTTATTGGTGGATCCATAACATCCCCAATTGCCTACTTCTTGTACTTCTTTGCAACATATAGTTTCATTAACCCTTTTTGCTTTAGAAAGTATTCTTTGTTGTGCACAAAGATCAGATAATTTTTCTTTTAAGAAAACAATTCTTGCTCCTAGAGTATTTGAATATCCTTCTATTTCATGATTTTTTGAAAATTGAGTCAAAAAGTATGAACTCCATATGCCTGGTAATTTTTGGTATAGCATATTAGATATTTTAGTCATATCTTCATTACTATCAAAGTATTGATAATAATATTCTTCGAATTCACATATATAAGAATTAATGTCACACATATTACAAATTTGTAATTGATTAATCTTCTTTAAAGCTTCTTGTTTTTCAGCTTTTCTGGATATGTCTATTCTTAAATTCCAATCGAATCCCATGAATTCATCTGCTATATAATTTATAAATGTAATAATTCCTTCAGTTAAGGAGGTTTCCATATGTCTGATTACATTTACTCTTACTGTATTTCTAGATGATTCAGACATTCCTTGATACCAGTTTTTAACATTTCCATCTAATGCTACTACGCATATTTTGTATTTTTCTTCTGACGAAAAGTTGGATGTTTTATCAGTCAAAAAATAAAGACCTATATCTTGTCCCCATTGTTGTAAAGTTTTTGACGGATCTAACTTACAGTCAAGGTTTAAAAATCTAAATCCAGAACTTGTGATTGTTGGCATATGTCTATTAGGTATATACTTTCCACTAGGTGAATAAGTATATTCTATTGGTGCTTTTATCATGTTGAACTCTACGGGTTCTTCCTTGATTTATAGGTACTGATGAAGTACTTGGTTTATCTGTTTTTAATTTTACAGATGTATCTTTATTCATTTTTACCTTTACAGGTTCTTCTATTACTAAATCTTCTAAAGAATATATTAATTCTTCTATTTCTTTATTCAATTGAAACTTTTTGTTTCATTTTTTCTTGTTTGATTCTTTTCATTTCTTTTAAATGAAATCTTTCATCTAAACTTCATTTTTCATATGGTCTATATCCTGTTGGAGCCTTTTTCATCCAAAATTCTTCAAAAACTTTTTGTTGATTTTCTTGAAATTTTTTACTATCTTTTACCTTATTAGGTATTTGATCTTCTACAGATTTAACCATAATTTCTATTGTATTAATCCTGACTTCTAGTCCTTTAATTAACTGGATTAAAATTTCTATATTTTCTTCTTGTTTAAGAAGAATTGATTCTATTGATTCAAGTTTACTCATTTTTATCCATGACTTCCATGAAAGTCTGTTTTTTCTTGCATATATAGAATCTCATATTCTAAATTTTTTATTACTCTTTCTTGCCGTTTTAAGGCTTCTGGGTGTACTCCTGCTATAAGATTTTCTTGAAATCTTTCTTTTCTTATTTTTAATTCTTTATTTGCATCTCGTAGCCTTTCTATAAAATCTATGCAAACATAGCATTTTTATTTGATTCCATAATTTTAGAAGCAGTTCTTCTATACATTTTAATCTGTGTCTGGATATTCTTCTGAATTCCATTCATATTCATATTCTGTTTCAGAATTATTCTTCTCTTCTAATTCTAATATATTTATTTCAGAATTTTTATGATCAAAATTTTTTAATAATTTTTCATAAATGATCTTTCTAAGATCTTCTATTAAGTTCATGTTCATTAATTCTCTTAATATTCCAATAATAATTGGAGTATTTATCGTTACATATAACTCTGTTTTTGGTTTTTTAAACATAAAGTTATGCTTATTATCTTCTTCGTAGAAGAAAATTAAATTATATTCCTTTTCCATTTAGGAAATTTTTTGTTTTTTATGAGCAAATGGCTCTGATATCAATTTTTGACGGGTTTATACTAAGGTTATACTTAGCCTCGAAAAGATCGATGCGGAATTATATTTATTAAAATTACATGAACTTGTTAAAGTTCTGTGGTCTATTTTTATGAACTTATTAAAGTTCTGTGGTCTATTTATAATTAAACAGACTTGCTTTTCCTATTTTCAGAATTGTAATATGAAGTTGTCATAGATATAGAAAATTTTTTAGAAATCACCCTAAAGTGAGAAATGACTCGTGTTTTTCTTCATCGCTTAGTGGGTGTATACATAAAGATGCAGACAAGTTTCTGTACAAAAACAGATAAAGATTGAATCTTTTTTTCCTGCAAAAAGTTAGCTTGAAGCTCGGGACTATGAAAATTTTTTGTCTTGATTGATTTTTCTTTTTCAATTTTCTTAATCTCTGATTTGCTTTAGTAGTACTTGTTCTTTGGCGGAGCTTTGGCGGGGGCTGAAGTCCCCCCTGCCCCCGCCTAGATCCGTCACTGATTCAAAGTGAAAAAACTTCCTTAGCAAATGATAAATTGCAAGAGGTTTTGAAGTCATTGAAGACGCAAAACGCCAAGTGGAGAAGATATGCCCTGGAGTTGTTTCTTGTTCAGACATACTTTCAGATGCAGCAAGGGATGCTTCAGTTGCGGTAAGAATCACTTCAAATTGTTCAATATATTGTCATATATAGGTCAATGCTAGAAAAGTAGCATAAGTTGAATATTCATGCAAGACTTAGGGGGCGTTTGGTTCAAATTCTTCAATGGCAATCACAATGGGTTTGATTGAGGGGTCAATGACAATGGAATTATGATTGCATTGTTAATGTTTGGTTCAAATCCTATAATGGGTATTATTGTGATTTATATTGTTTGGTTCAAATCAACAACAGTAATAGGAATCATTCAAAATTTATATTTTACCCTTTTCAGAATTCGCATCTTTATTATTATTATTAATCTTTATTATTATTATTACTATTATTAATTAATAATAATATTATTATTATTTATTAATGTTATTATCATTATTAATTTTTAATATTATTATTATCATTGTTAATTATTAATTATTGTTATAAGTATTTATTATAAATATGATTATTAATGATTAATATTATTAATTATTATTATTATTAATATTATTATCATTAATATTATTACTATTAATATTATTATTTAATAATTATTATTATTAATAATTAATATGAATTATATTAATAATATTATTATTTAATAATAATAATTAATAATAATTATTATTAATAATAAGTAATATGAATTACATTAATAATATTATTATTTAATAATAATAATAATTAATATTATTATTTAATAATAATTATTATTAATTAATATGAATTATATTAGTAATATTATTATTTAATAATATTAATTAATTAATTATTAATTATATTATTATTATTATTAATATTACTATTATTATTTTAATTAATAATAATAATAATAATAATAATACTATTATTATTATTATTATTAAAGTACATATTAGAGTAGGGAGTTATTTGGTAGAGTTGAGTAAAATTGATTACCCAATACAAAGTAATGGATGATTCCCTAGTCTCCCCCCATTAATCATCCATTACCTTGTATTGGGTAATCATTGATGAATAGTCATTCCCATTACCCTTTTCCAAACATTAACAATGACAATCACTTTTGTTGATTACCATTGACCCCTTTTATTCCCCCTTACCAAACGCCCCCTTAAGTATATGATATATACCATTTCTTTTATACAGGTTGGTGGTCCAACATGGCAAGTAAAGCTTGGAAGAAGAGATTCAACCACTGCAAGTCGGTCTCTAGCTGATGCAAATCTTCCAAGCCCCTTTGCTAGTCTCAGAGATCTTATTGACAGTTTTGCAAGGCAGGGCCTTAATCCTAGGGAAATGGTGGCCCTGTCAGGTCAGGATATATAATAGTTCTCTCTCACATATATATGTTCATTCTTTGTATAAATTAATAAGCCTTCTAAGAACTATATTTGAACTTTGAATTGAAATATTGCAGGATCGCACTCAATTGGGCAAGCGCAATGCTTCACTTTTCGGGATAGAATATATAGCAACGGAACAGACATTGATGCTGGCTTTGCGAGCACCCGTAGACGCCAATGCCCGAAACAAGTTGGCCTTGGAGATAGCAAATTGGCACCACTTGACTTGGTGACGCCTAATTCATTTGACAACAATTACTTTAAGAATCTCATGCGAAAGAAAGGTCTCCTTATATCAGATCAAGTCCTTTTCAATGGAGGATCAACTGACAGTATTGTCTATGAATACAGTAGGAATTCCAAAATTTTTCGATCGGACTTCGCTTCTGCCATGATTAAAATGGGAGACATTCAACCCCTGACAGGCCGAAATGGCATCATAAGGAAGATCTGCAGTAGAGTGAACTAGAATTTGTCGACAGATCGAGTTGATTAATTCTTTGATTCATTTCATTTTGTAGCTAGCAAGTGTACATCCATTATTATTCAATTAATTCTACTGTACTCATGATTCTTTCTTTTGTCATCTTGAAACTGTAATAGCATGCATTTGTTTTTACTTTAATTAATAATTAATTTATGTGTATTCTGCTCTACCTTCCCTTCTCAATTAATGCCTCAATTTTCTTACATGCAAGTTTGCAACTCACTATAATGGTACAAATTCATATTATTTGCCATTTTAATTAATACTAAAATGAATAAGGTTTCTGTATATTCCTATACTAGAAGTATGGATTGATCCTTTTACATATATATGACTCATAGCTATTGATAATTAACAATTGTTGATATGTAGTTAGGGAAAATTTCTATTAAGGGCGCACTTAGAATCATAATTATTAAACAAGGCATAACTTTAACCTAATTATTGTTAAGGGTGTATGGATAATTTAACTATTAAATACATTTAACAAAATACTTAACTACCCTTTAATCTTATCTTTTAACACCTTACAAACAAAATTCAACATTCCAATCGATCAAAAACTCAAAAAGGTTTTACAAAGAAGAAACAAAATATCTAAATCGAACAAATTTTTTATAACAAATTGAACATACAGAAACTAAAAAGAATAAATAAATTTATCATCAAAAGACCGCCCATTAAAACTAAAAATTGGTTATTAAATTTAAAATTTTGTTTAGTTGATGTTTAATCCCTTTATTACGACTATTTGGTTGGTTTAACGAGATATTTTAAGAAAATAATAAATTCTAGATCTAATTGAAAATTATCAAATTAATCTATAAACTATATTATTTTTGTAAGGGACACTGAAACTTGTAGTGAATGTACAAAAATAATTAAATTTATTTCTAAAACACTAAAACATCAACATAATTTCAATTAATCGTATATAATATTAGATTCTAATTTTGATTAGATTTGTATATTTTATATACCAAGAATTATTTAATTAAGAATAGTTTTAATAGGATTTAAAGAACAAAAACTAAAACACTAAAATACTAAATCATCAACACACTTCTAATTAATCATGTATAATATTAATTATATTCTAATTCTGATTACATTTTATATTTTATATTCCAAGAATTAATTAATTAACAAGAATTTTAATAGGATTTAAAGATTAAAATAGTAAAACACTAAAACATCAACATGCTTTTAATTAAATAATCGTGTATAATATTATTTAATTAATTATGTATAATATTATATTCTAATTCTGATTGAATTTGTATATTTTATATACAAAGAATTAATTAATTAAGAAGAATTTTAATAGAATTTAAAGACTAACACTAAAACACTAAAACATCAACATATTTTTAATTAAATTAGAATTAAATAACCATGTATAATATTATTTAATTAATTATTTATAATAATATATTCTAATTATGATTAGATTTGTATATTTTGTATATTTGATTGATTATATTTAATTATATTTTGAAAAACTTATCTAATTTCTTATTATAATTTATTAGTATTTTTTTATTACATTTTATTATATTTAATGTTTAATTTAATATATAGACATAGATTGGAATACAAAAACTTAAATTTATCCAGTTTCCAATTTTAAAGATAAGTATAAAAAAACTTTCTTAAATTATCATAAAAGAACCAATAAAAAAACTAATTAAATTTTTAAGAACTTTCCTAATTAACATAAAAACGAATTAAATATATAAAGAAAAAAAACTTTCTTAAATTAACATAAAAGAAAAAATAAAAAATGAAATAGATTTTTAAGAACTTTCCTAAATTAAAAAATAATAATTAATTAGATAAATATGACTAAAAATATGACTAAAATGCTAAAACCCTACAACATAACATGCTTTTATATATTGTGTATAATATTATATTCTAATTATGATTGAATTTGTATATTTTTATATACAAAAAATTAATTATTATTTTCTTAAATATCTTGTTAAGCCAATCAAATATCAAAATTAGTTATAATGAAGAGATTAAACATTTACTAAAGTATTAGGATCAAAATTTTAATTTTAATAATTGATGTTTAGTTTTATCCGGCCTTTTGATGATCATAAATTTATTTCTTCTCCTTATTTTTATGAATTTTCAATTTTTTATTAAAATTTTTGTTTTTTTTAGATCTTTTATTTTTGTATGATACGGTAAAACTGTTTTGACTTTATGAATGATTGAGATAATTGAAAGTTGTTTGATATATGTTAAAAGATAAGATTAAAGGGTAGATAAGTATTTTGATAAATGTATTTAATAGTTAAATTATCTACCCGCCCTTAACAATAATTAGGTGAAAGTTATGCCTGGTTTAATAATAATAATTCTAAACACACCCTTAATAGAAATTTTCCCTTACTTTTATTTGTGTTGTGTCATTCTTGTGTCACTGTTTGGTTGTTGTGCCTCTATTTTTCTGTATACATCGTGTACTATGTGTAAGTGTGGGGAACTTAGTTTGCATGTGGTAAAGATTAAATGTTTTCATTAGTTTCTATTTTTTTCTGATTTGTTGCATTCTTTCTATTTTCTATTTCAGTTAGTTCTTGGTTGTCTTTTTTTTCTGACTTGTTTGTCTGTTTGGTTGTTGTGCCTCTATTTTTTTGTATACATCGTGTACTGTGTGTAAGTGTTGGGAACTTAGTTTACATGTGGTAAAGATTAAATATTTTCATTAGTTTCTATTTTTTCTGATTTGTTGTTGCATTCTTTCTGTTTTCTATTTCAATTAGTTCTTGTTTGTCTTTTTTTTTTTCCTGTTTATGAATAAGTGTTGATGCCTTAAACTTTGTGAACAACATTGATATGGATTTGTGCATGTTTAGGTAATTTTGGTTGATGACTTTGTTGTGGTTAATGTAACTGCCCCATATCTGTTTTAGAATAATAAAATTATAAGAATTTTTTTTTTTTTGACTATAGTGAGTTTTTGAGTGTAAGGTATACAAAAACCACTTTCTTTGTACTTTTTAGGAAAAACGACAATTTTGATCCCCAATGTTTACAAAGTATCTAATTTGGTCTCCAATATTTTATTTTGTGACCAATTTAGTACGTTTGACAGATTTTGTTGGGTAGACAATAGAAATGATAATGTGTTATACACGCTTGTTAAAAGTTATATTTTTATGACTTTTTATATTTAAAAAAAAAATAAAAGCCATCTTATTCACTAATAAACAATTAACAAATAGAAAATGGCAATTTTGGTCCCTAATGTTTAGGCATGTGGCAATTTTAGTCCCCAATATTTCGAAAGTTGCCAATTTAATTACACCTAAAACTATCTCCAAATCCTCCTCCCTTTGTCGCCGCCACTGCCACCACCATTACCACCACCTCCACATATCAAAATTAACCAATGGACAAAATTTTCATCATTGTCATACCCCTCAACTTATCTTCCTCAAAATCAATTTGTTATGCCTCATCTACACCACTATTTCTATCTCCTCTCCCTTTTGCTGCCGCCGCCACCACCACCACCACCACCACCACCTCCATATATCAAAACCAACCAATGGACAACAATGAGAAACCCATTTACAAAATTCAAACACCCTAAATAAATCTAGAAAATAACAAAAAAAGTTGAAGGTACAAAATTTACCAAGTTTAAATCTACCTAAAATTTCATATGTAATACAACAAAAATCAACAATTATTTTTCCATTCATTAAGTACTCCATACCAAATGCAAAAAATAAAAGTTAAATTAATTGAGTTTATTTTTGGAGAGAAACATTAAATTATTGTACTTATTTGGTATATTTTAAAATTATATTTTGATAGTGGTGGCAAAGGGAGAAGGGGAGGTGGAGTTGGTGGTGGTGGTGGTGGTGGTGACAAAGGGAGAGGGGAAAGTGGAGTTGGTGGTGGTGGTGGCAAAGGAAGAGGGAGGTAGAGTTGGTGGTGGTGATGGCGGCAATAGAGGGAGAGGTAAAAGAATTGTTTTTCATAGAAAATCAAAAAACTTGACTTTTAACAGACATGTGAGATGCACATGATTATTTTCATTACCTACCTAACAAAATCTGTCAAATGTACTAAATTGGTAACAAAATGAAATATTGGAGACTAAATTAGCCACTTTATAAACATTGAGGGCTAAAAGTGCAATAGGCCTAAACATTAGGGACCAAAATTGTTGTTTTCCCAACTTTTTAATATAAATTTCATTTTGAGAGTATATTACAATTAATGGGTATTATAGAGTTTTCTTTGAAGTATAGGTTGAGGGCCTTGAGGCCTATATGACTATATGCATGAAAATAATAAAATCAATCTATGATTAACCTTTTTAACTTTCTAAAACTTCTACCTTTTAAATTCTGAACCCTAGTGAACCTTTTTATTTGGGCCAAGACATTTTCATTGTGATGAACTCAAAAAATTCAGCCATATAGCTTTGTTTTTAACTTTTTTTTTTCAACTTATTTGTCAAAGAATGTGTTAATCATGTCTTAAAGTTTGTGAGTTACTTCTTGAATATGAATTGAAAAGTGTGAAAACAGCTAGATATTGTTTCGATTGGTGCAAAAGCTTACTGATTATTCATTATGTTCATCTTTCTAGAAATATTCTAAATTAAAAATAAAAACAAAAAAAAATCATGTGTTATTTTCTATTAGTATATATTGTGAAATAAAAAAGATGTTTTGAAGCAAGGTTGTGCAAGAAGTAAGCATTAGAGGTAATGTGACTTAGTTAACATCTTTTTTGATAAATTTACCCTATTTTTATCCTATTATCCTACCTTTTATCCTTAAACCCATTACAACCCAATAAAACCTTTGTGATCTATGTATATACTGTTATTTTTATTGTGGTGTCGATGTGACTAATTTGCAAGTTTTTGATAATACCTTTGATTGTATTGTATACATTGCCCTACTCACTAGTGTGCTAACATTGAGTGAAAACTTTGAAAAATGATTAATTCTTGTAATTGTTAACTAAAATGAAGAAGTGTGTTTGCATTATTTGGAACAATGATTGGTTGTGGTAATATGGTTTAACTTAAGTCCATATTTTGTTGTTATTTGGTTAAGGACATTATATCATTGTGATGTTGAGTCAAATTGTTTCTTATTTTAAATTAAGAGTTAAGTTTTAATTAGTGTCTTGTTTAGAGTTAACCATAATTGGGATAAGTATGATTCAAGTATGAGGCGTTGATAATGCTAATATTTTTTAGATTATTTGCTATTATTTTATAATTTTATTAGCATTTAAGTGTTAAAAATCATGACGGTTATTATGTTTGCAGGATTTATGAGGAAACCAGTGAAATGTTTGATTAAGGGATAAAATGGTGCAAGGATGGAAGAGAACAAGAATGTGGGGATATAGTTTGTTGAGGATGCTAAAGAAAGTCCTAAGAAGTTACCTATTTTATTGGCAAATTCTATTGGAAGATTTTAAAATGAGTTAAATCCAAATCTTCTATTCTATTGGAAGATTGTGATTGATCTTTTATATTTCAAAAGGTGTGGAAATTTTTATCAATTATTAGAATGTTTTTTGAAGTTTTTAAATAGTTGAGTTTATGATTGATTGATAGAGAGAGGAATTTTTATTCAAGCACTTATTTTGATATTTTCAAGTTAGCTTAATAGTTTATTTACTTTTCAAAGCTAATATTTTGTTTACAATTTAAATTCTAATTTTAAATTCAATCACTTTTAATTAATGAGTTAAATACAGTTAAGATTTATCCTAAGCATTTTTTATTGATCGTATTTAATGTTACTAATGTTAGTTTGAACCATTTCATAACTTGTACAATTCCTACTTTATCTATTGGAATATTGTATAAACTACAATTAAGAAGTCTTGCAATCAATGTTATCTATTCTTCTTCCTATTATTTTTTTCTATCTCTTGGAAGATTGGATAAACTACAATCAAGAAGTCTTTGAAAGCAATGTTATCTCTTCTTCTTCCAATTATCGTAGGTATTATTTTTGTTATGAAATTTTACTTTAATTGGATTGTTTTGTTTTTCAGATATGTGTAGTTGCTAATTAAATGGTTCCGATAAAAGTATTGATAAACGTTAAATTCTTGTGAGATTGAATTAGATTTAATTACATAATTAATCAAGTTCTCTCTAATGCTCTGATAAAATGATTTAAGATGGTAATTAATTAGATAATGTATAATTTTTAATTAATCATGAATAATTTTAATACCAACCGTAATTGTCCATCTACTCTTAATTAGTGGTAAGACTATTATTCTCCATAAACTCTTAATTAATTAGTGGTAAGACTATCATACACTCCTAATTAGTGGTAAGACTACTTAATTAGTGGTAAAACTAGACTCTTAATTAGTGACCATAAGGGACTAATTTAGGCATATCAAAATAACGTTTCTTTAAATTTTAATGCAATCAATAATTTAAATATAATGAAAAAAATTTTAGACTAATTATTGATTAAAAAGTAATTAATAATAATTCTTTTAATTACTAATAATTAAGAAAGAATAATGTTATGTCAACAGGTTCAAGAAAATAATGTTAATTCAATATTTTAACCGAAATTTGTTTTAAATTAATTCTTAAATTTTGTTTTTTTTGAAAAACTATTTCTCAACACTTTCTTGTGATAATTACTATGAAGAAAAAGAATTACAACCGTTCTATTAGAAAACCAACCTACTTATACTATATAAAAAATATTATTGAATGAAAGTAGGAATTTATTTTGGTTGAATACAAATGGAGCCAGTAAACAGATATTGGGGTAGATCCGTAGATAGAGTTCGATTGATCCTTTTAAAAGAATAGGGAAATAAAAAAAAGGTGAGCAGATATTGGCATGTAAGAGGTTCTGCAACCGCTCAAAATGATCTCATACACATACACGTTGCCAAAAATTGGAACTCTTACATTACAGCTAATGTTTTTGGGAACTCTTATAGCTAATGGTGCCAATGTCCGATTCAAGTGGATCTGCTTGCGAGACATTTTATACAAACTTTTACATAAAAGGCACACATACAAAGTTAGAACTGTAAAAAGAAAGTCTAAAACATACTTAAAGATACCCACAGCCACAGAACATGTGTTTGGCCACAGATTAATTCTCCCTTGCATGGGAATTAAATGTATGTGGAGAGAGATCCATAAATAGGTAAGGCTCTCTTTTGATGCGCACTAAAATTAGTGATTTATTTTACAAATGTAAAATAAATTGTATTTTTTGTTCAATTTTTTCATCAAAATTTTTAAAAACAAAAACAATGCTACAGTAATTATTTTTGCTACAATGTTTTTTATAAATAAAATATTAAATTTGAATTTAAATTTTAAATTTTAATAATAAACAATTATTTCTAATATAATTCCTACCAAAATAAATTAATAAAATATTAATTCAAATTTAAATTTCAAACTTTTATTAATAAAAAAAATCTTCAATACAAATCCCAACAAAACAAAATCATTCATTCCAAACACTCACAAAATATATATTCTTTTCTCATAACAAATACAAAAAAAAAATTTATGATAAAATCCAAAAATACCTCATCCAAACGGAGCCTAAGTTGTCTGAAAATATTCCTGCATAAAAAGTTTAAATATCAACAAATGTACAAGATTTTGATCAAAAGAAGAAATCAACTTATGACCACTACAGAACAGGATTCTATCTTCACATATTCCAAATCAAAAGTAATATTAGGCTGTGTTTTGTAGCATTGAATTGGACCCTTTGAATTTGAATTGGAGGGTCCAATTCTAATTCTTATGTTTGGTTCCTTATTAAATCACAAAAATTGGAATTGTGTTCCAATTCAAAATGGTCCAATTCATTAGATTCAATTCTTTACTTGGATCAAAAAATTCCAATCCCATTTCTATACAAATTCCGGTCAACACGCGGGTCAACACTACACATATTTTATATATACTACACACATTTTCACACACTACACATATAATACACACATTTTCACACACTACACATATTTTACACATACTACACACATTTTACACACACTACACACATTTTCACACACTACACATATTTTACACATACTACATTACACATACTACACATATTTTCACACATTACACATATTTTACACATAGTACACATATTTTCACACACTACATATTTTTTCACACTACACACTTTTTCACACACTACACATAATACGCATTTTTCACACACTACACACATTTTCACGCACTACACACATTTTCACACACTACACATTTTTTACACACACTACACATATTTTCACACACTACACATTTTTACACACACTACACATATTTTACACACACTCACACATTTTCACACACTACACATATTTTACATATAGTACACATATTTTCACACACTACACACATTTTCACGCACTACACATATTTTCACACACTACACATATTTTACATATAATACACATATTTTCACACATTACACATATTTTACACATAGTACACACATTTTCACACATTAAACATATTTTACACACACTACACACATTTTCACACACTACACATTATTTTACACACACAACACACATTTTCACACACTACACACTTTTTCACACACTACACATAGTACACATTTTTTCACACACTACACACATTTTCACGCACTACACACATTTTCACACACTACACATTTTTTACACACACTACATATATTTTCACACACTACACATTTTTACACACACTACACATATTTTACACACACTACACACATTTTCACGCACTACACAATTTTTCACACAGTACACACATTTTCACACACTACATATATGTAAAATATGTGTAGCGTGTGAAAATGTGTATAGTGTGTGAAAAAATGTGTAGTGTGTGAAAAAATTTGTAATGTGTGAAAATGTATGTAGTGTGTGAAAATGTGTGTATTATGTGTAAAATATGTGTAGTGTGTGAAAAAGTGTGTAGTGTGTGAAAAAGTATGTAATGTGTGAAAATGTATGTAGTGTGTGAAAAAATGTGTAGTGTGTGAAAATGTGTGTATTATGTGTAAAATATGTGTAGTGTGTGAAAATGTGTGTACTATTGTAAAAGATGTGTAGTGTGTGAAAATATGTGTATTATGTATAAAATATGTGTAGTGTGTGAAAATGTGTGTACTATATGTAAAATATGTTTAGTGTGTAAAAAAGTGTGTAGTGTGTGAAAAAGTATGTAATGTGTGAAAATATATGTAGTGTGTCAAAAAATGTGTAGTGTGTGAAAATGTGTGTACTATGTGTAAAATATGTGTAGTGTGTGAAAAAGTGTGTAGTGTGTGAAAAAGTGTGTAGTCTGTGTAAAATATGTGTAGTGTGTGAAAATATGTGTAGTGTGTGAAAATGTGTGTACTATGTGTAAAATATGTGTACTGTGTGAAAAAATGTGCAGAGTGTGAAAATGTGTGTAGTGTGTGTAAAATATGTGTAGTGTGTGAAAATATATCTACAAAAGATTAAAAATAAATTATTTTGTCAATTCTAATTATCAGTGAAATCTAATTTCATACATTTTTTAAACTTTCAAACAAAGGATTTGGATTTATAATTCAATTCAATATGAATTTTGTTGTTTTGCCAAACAAAGGAATTCAAACATTTTAGACTTTCAATTCATTGAATTACAATTCTACAATATTCTAATTCTAATTCAATTCTAATTCTAAACAACCAAACACAGCCTTAGTTGATTCACAATACGGTAGGGAGTCCAATTTAACTTAAAAAGTTAAAACCCACATTTACTGATAATGCCAGGTAGATCTCTTCATTTTTCCTGCTTAGTTTTTTAGGAAGATGTGTTCTTAAAATATCAACTCCATGTTGTGAAAAAACTAGAAAAGGAAGAGAAGACGAACAACAGTTTGAGCCATTTTGTAGGTTTTGACAGCAAGCCCTTCTGCAGCTCTATTCTTGAATTACAAGAACCTAAAACATAATCTCTAGGGACTAGGAAGTATGATTAACTGTCTGAATCCCATTTTCCTGCAGAGGGAAGAAGATATAAATGAATCATTATTGTGAAAGTTGCCTGTTTTAACATTAAAGATGTTACTACATTCATCCATAGCCTCCATAGTAATTCTTTTCAGGAACAAGTAGATAGAGCCCCCAACTTGAACTTTTGCAAATATTTGCACATCAGAAAAAAAATGCTTCACCATACATTATTTAGAACTGAACCAAACTTTTCTTGCAAACCAAGAACAAGTATTTGCAGATTACCGAATGCAAATCTGAATCAAAACCACATTGCCAAAAAGCGCCTAATGTACCGATTTTCGTACCAAAATAAGAAATACATGAATGAGAAAATGTTTTTGTGTCACATGGACACATCAGTGTAGCAGTAAAAGTAATGGACTTCACTTACAACATACTGCCACCAGATGTCGCATCCAATAAAGCATTTCCTTGACTAAAAACAATAGACAATGAATTAGTTGTTTTCGATCATCAAAAACAGATTCTTAAGATAGTAATTGATCTTCTACCCTTCTTCAGGAGTCTATGCTAATCAGAGAATACATTTTGAAATGAAATGAAATGCATGAAAAACAAAGAACTCCAATATCAGAACCAAGAACTTCAAAATCAAATTGAGGTCAGTACAGGTTCACTGATATGGTCAATGATTTTAATCAAGAAGGGTTTGAAATTTTGTATTTCTCAGCGCTGGCTACCTGTTCTTATTGAGGTAGATTCACTTGTTTTACAATCAATAATTCTAAAAAAGGTGTCTTCGCCTTGGAGAATTCGGCAAACTGTGGAAGCTATCTGGAAGTTACAGCATTGTTTTATCGATGTTTTACATGTTCTTCGAGAAGGGAATGCTTCAGCTGATGCATTAGCAAATATTGGCTTCTCAACTCAGAGATATATTGAATATTTTGATTTTATGTTGCTTCCGCAAAATGTTAGGGGTTTGATTAATCTTGATAGATCGGGGTTGCCTCAATTGCGTTGTAAAACTTTTCATTAGTTTTTACATTACTTTTTGGCAACATTTTCATTGTACTTTTGTAATTCGGTTTATATATAATAAATTTTTGGGCTGGCAACTCCAAACCCGCTGAGAGGTCCTTTTGCCTAAAAAAAAAAAAAAAAAAAGAGGGGTTGTTGAAATGTCATATTGTAATTGAAAATCCATCATAAATGAGGAAGCATGAAAAGGCACTTCCCATGGAAATTTTTCATTACAAACCAGTGGTCATGAAATTGATAAAATTGATAAAGTTTCAGTGTACATAGTATGACAAACTCATATTAACCTTTTCCAATTCGATGCATAGTATTTTCATGAGCCAACAAAGCAGCATCAGTATTGCATTTCTGAACAGGAGAAAGACATGAAAGAAACATTATCAATTGTAAATCCACTACTTACTCAAAAGAGCAGACAGATAAATATTTCAAAGGACAAAAGTTCATGAGTTCTAATAATGATAACCATGCCACTAGGAGTAGAGGATGAGACAGTTTTGAGGTTTTAGTGTAATGCACTAAGGTTTGCTTAGTTACTGATGATACCACTGCTTTGCTGAATACAATAATTTTTATTTCGATGGGCCATGGAAAATAAATAGCAAATAGAAACTTATTCAACAGATACTGAACTATAATTTCAAATGATACAAAGGTAGAAATTTGCAAATATCAGAGAAATTAATCTTCTATTTCATTTTCCTGAACCATGCTAAAGAAGCATTTCTTTAAGGCAACGGAATATAAAGCACATGTAGAATGTGCGCCTGCTTGACTGCTTCCATATGTGTTCACATACAAAAATTCCACGCTTGAAAAATAGGTTTCATCATTTTTCCAAGAGAAAATGTCATTATGTACAAGAGACTTAGTCAGAGGAAGTGTAGTTATAGCACGACTCAAGTGTTATTTTAAGTTAGCATTTTGGTTCAATTATTCCAACAGGCCAAATAATGACTGTTTTTTCAAGATTTTGCAGCTAAATTGAAAAGTGATAGTTTGTTCATTCAGGGTTTGCCTTGCATCTGGATGGCATGAGACAGAGCTGTAGGACCCTGTATTTGATGGCTATCACTATTGCAATTGAGCAGTTTTTATTCTCATTTCATAAGCTAAACAACACACAAAACAAATTCGCACTTAAAAAACTAGGAGCATAGTTGATTAAGTGTAATACCTCTTTGTGTAAAGCGGAACTGCATCCTGGATCTACTATTAATGCATCACCATGAGCAACAAAGCTATTATTGTCACAGCTATTGGATTTAGTTCCAGATGCAAAGATAACCAAGTTAGTCATAGGTACAATTTGAAAACCAGGAGGATACTCCTGCGAATAGGGAGAGGTCAAGTATGCACAAGTTGTAGCAGTTCAAGAGTAACAATCACGACACGAGACAAACATCACATTAGCATACTCGTACTCATATTAAAGCTTTTGCAACAAAGGCTATTGAAATGAACAGAAGAAATATGCTAAATAAGAAGCTCAAACAACCAGTATGTCTACTATTGAACAAAATGTAGCTAATTATCGAACCTGAAATGGTAGAGTGAGAGGAGGACAAGGGAAATTAAACTCAGTTTTATCCCAACAACAAAATTTAAACTAGGTGAACCTTTCAGCTTCCCATCTTGAGAGCCTAAATGTCCGACAATATACAGTGTCCTAACAGGCAAACCGGGCCCAAAATCAGGTTCCTCTATTCAAGAACTCCCATTCTATCTCCCTGGCTGTCCCAAATCCTACTTGATCCAATGCCTACACTCAGAATCATTAATGAGTAGCATAAACGGTAACATAAAGTTAAACAAGTTATACAGAGCATATATTACGTTTCAGGATTAGTAGCCTCACCAATTTAAGCAATATATGATGCATAGTCATTTCTAAGAGCTATCCAATTCTAATAGAAAGAAAGCAATCTTCAGAATAAACTGGAAATAAAGGTCAAAACAATTTCTTTTATCCAAGCAATGCATGATAAATTTTCGGGAAAAAAAAAACTCTCAACATTCCACTAAAAATATACCTTTTTCTCACAAAGATTGTGAATATGAATATAATAAGCCAATGCACATAAAGAAAATTCATAGCAAGCAAGCCAAAATAATGATACATTTCCATTTTCTAAGCCAATAGCTAGTTGAGATTTAAATATAATTGAAACTCAATATGAAATTTTATAGGTTGGAGCTCTAAATGACTTATCAAACCATAAAGCATACAAAATTTTGAAATCAAATTTGTGTCCTTCATAATCAATCTAAAAGGACCAAGTGATAAAAGAGCACACCTGATTCAGAGCTGAACTAAGATCAAATTGGCTTAAATCCAGCTTACCTGAGGAAGAAAAATCATGGGTTTTTATGGGAATTAGGGAATGTGACAGTTGAGGAGGGTCTGACAGTGTAGTTAAGTCAGTGGAAGGCAAGTCCCAGAGGTCAGAATCAAGAAAAGAATCATATCAGGGTCATTGAAATGTGGGGGTGGACTTTGTTTGATGAGGATGAATTCTTCTTGGTTTAATGTGTTCTTGATGATCACTGCCAGTTTGTGAGTGATTGTGGCCATGGAACAGTTTTGGGCAGCAACGATTCGACTATTTAGAGAATTATCAGTTCATTGTAAATGCTTCTGCCATTGGATTGGCAGGTGTTTTTGGTTGTATTTATTTAGGCTGACAAATTCCATTGAATGATAGCAACTTATGCATAATTTTGTGGATACTATCAGTAGTATAATATGCAAATAACAAAATCAAAGCACAAAATAGGCACACTCAAATGTTTATCGTAAAATATTCTTGACAGAAAATAGTTTGAAGTTGTAAGAAAAACGTACCAATTTTTTTTTTTTTTTTTGGACTACACTACAGAATGCTCCAAAAGTGGCGGAGATATGCTCTTTATACATATTAGGAAAATATTCATGAAAATTTTAAGAAATATGGTAGTTTTTCTATTTTTTATTCCATTGACAAGTTTAAATAAAGAATATAAAATTGCTAATTCTTAGTTGTATATAATTTTCATATTTATATGTGTGTACTAATTACATCATATATGGAGGTGTTGATTGACATACACATAAGGAAAATATTTATGAAATTTTTTTAAAATAGCAATTTTCCTAGTTTTACTCCCATTGAAAAAGTTTAAATAAAGAAAACATATAGCTTTAATTTAAAGTATGCATTATTTTACTATTCAAATATAATATGATAGTTTTTATTGATTGATAAGTAATGAAAATTAAAAGGATTTAAATAAAAGTCTTATATTTTACTAACTAAGTTGACATTAACAAACAAAATATTAGTAAAATAATAGAATAAGATAAAAAAAGAGTAATGTTTGATATATGTATTCATCTTTGATTCGAACATGTTTATAAACTTTTAGAAAAGTATTAATATATAATTTGTAACTACAACTTTTAGAGAATACTATAAAGTAAGATATATAAATGACAAAAATTATATGGCAAACTACATTAGAAATATTTTATTTGAGAGTTGCTAAAATATTTTGGAACTTTACAAGTTATGCACACATATTAAATATATTTTAGAGTTCAAAATATCACTGTTTAACTGAAAATTGAAAAAAAAATGTATTATTTGATCGTTGGATAATCAATTATATATGCCCTCAATTACCATAATTTTTAGCTCCGCCACTTCTCCAAATCAAGATTTTCCCCATCATAAATTGGTTTTATAAAGGTTGCAAAAGGGTGATCTTGTCAAGGAATTACTGTTAGTATATCTTTAGTTTCATAGTGGTTACCAGTTAGAGGTGTATCCTAAAGAATTAAGAGACTAAACAAGCCACTCTAAAAGATACAAATGGTAAACATGCCAAGGAAACAGGAAGGAGATGCATTCTAAAAGATAATTATAACTCCCTGTAGATGTTTGATATCTTACAAGGTATAAAAATCCCTCTGAAGCTTCAGCAATTGCTTTCATCCGAGCTGTGGAGGTAGTCGGAGTTGTCAGCAATACCTTAAATCACAGAGAAGATAAACCAGAAGAACAATTACTCATACACCATTCACTAGGTAAAACCATCAAGCACGGCAATAATTCAACATTCACTTCCCTCTTTTTCTTAACTAGTAGAACAACACCGCGCCTGCGCGGTGTGATTTGCCCTGAGAAAAACTTGTATGAGTAATTAGAAACGATTAAGTTGTAGTAAGCAACTTTTCAACTGATAATAAATTAGGATTTAATAATGAATTATAGAAATTTGACAGTAAATGTTAAGAACAAATATGTTTCATAATCTAACGAACTGTGTTCCTATGAAAAAATATTTAATTGTGTATGTATATATAAATATTTGTAGTATGTAAAGAAAAATAGTGTTGTGACAATATACTCTATTCATAGTATGTGCTAATGTTTGTAGTATGATAGAAATTTGTGAAGCATACATTAATATATATACCGTGGCAAAATACACAAAGCAAGTACAATACGTAAATGATTAAAGCATATGTGAATACAAAATATTATAAAATAAAGAAACGTAATGTAAATCTAAATATGTATATTGTTTGGAAATGTGTATAATATGAAAATATGAATAATTTGTGAAATAAAATATATATATATATATATATAATGTGTGAAATATGAATAGTATCCATAATATGTAAATTGCGTGAAAATGTAGGAAGTAATTATAAATATGTATAAATATTTAGAGCATGTAAAAATTGTGTAGTATCAATAAATAAGTATAAATAGCGACTGTAAATATGTACAATGGGTGGAAACTTGTGTAGTATATATAAATAAAATATAATTATGCACGTGTTTGGAATTTTGCTTTGAATGTGTAAATGTATAGTTATTGATGATCATTAGTCGAATTAAAAAAAATTGTTTTGAATTGAATATGTATAGTTATTGATGATTACAATTTTATAAGTGAGATGTCTGAAATTTGTAATTAAAGCAAAATGGAATATTATTGTGCACGTTTTCTTTGTGATATATAAATATACAGAATTTGTTGACACAAGATGACCATATATAATTATTAGGATAAATGAAAGCGAACATAAATTTGTAATTATAAATTATATATTTTAACAATGAGAAAGAGATGGAAATATTCTATTGTCTCATGTAGTTGTAAAAAATTTAAAATGGCAAGGGTACAACTTTTCAATACCATGCTTGTTAAAAATCACAACATCATAGGTATAGACGCAAATCTGAACAATTTGTGGAATAAACACAATCACATCTCTGTGCTGAGTTTGATTGTTGAGTACAAAATAATTCCAATATCCCATTAAAGTATTTTTTTGTAGTGCGACAGCAAAGGACTAAAATATTCCTCTGCTGAATTTTTTGTAGTGCGTATTCACATATACATCACTTTGCTGAATTTGATGGTCGAGTATATATAAAGTATGTTAAGTATATGTAAAGTATATGTGAATACGCAATTTATATATATATATATGTGTGTGTGTGTGTGTGTGTGTGTAAAGTATATGTAAATTAATATGTATATTATTTGAAAATGTGTATATTATGAATAAATATGAATAATGTGTGAGGTAAATCCAAAAATGTATAGTGTGTGAAATGTGAATAGTATACGTAAAATGTAAACTGTGTTTAATATACGCAATAAGCATAAATATGTATAATGTGAAAAAACACATTTAGTATGTATAAATATATGGAGTGCGTGAAAATTGTGTAATATGTGTAAATACGTGTTTATTGACTCTAAATAGGTATAGTAGGTGAAAAAGTGTGTAGTATATATAAATATGTATATGTTTGAAATTTTGTGTTGAATGTGTAATATGTATAGTGCGTAAAAATATGTAAATATGTATAGTACGTAAAATGTTTAAATATTTATTGTCTGTGAATATGTATAAGGTATGTATACATATGAATATTGTGCAAAAATGTGTATAGCATGTATAATAAAAATGTATAATTTATGAAGTATAAGTAAATATCTATAATATGCGAAAATTGGTATAGTATGTGTAACATGTATAGCATGTGAAAATATTGGTAATATATAACATGTAAGCGAATGCGTGTAATATGTATAAATATGTACACATAGTGCACATGTTTTCACACACAACATATATTTATACATATTACACATATGCAATGCAAAAGAGTGTATATTTAAAAAGTGTATAGTACGTGTAAATATATAAAATATGTCAAAATGTGTAAATATGCATACTATGTGAAAATATATATTGTGTTATAATGTGTAATGTATGTGTTTGAAAATGTAAGTCATATGTGTAAATATGTATAAAAATGTATAGTTGACGAAAATGTTTTAAATGTATAGGGTTTGAAAATGTGCGTAGTAAGTATAAATATATATAGTGTGCGAAAACGTATGTAGTATGTATAAATATATATAGTGTGTAAAAAAGTATGTAGTATATGTTAATATGTATAGGGGTATGAAAATGTCTAAATATGTATAATGAGTTTGAAATGTGCGTTGTAATTATAAATATGTATAATGTGTAAAAATGTGCGTAGTATGTATAAATATATATAGCGTGTGAAAAATTGTGTAGCGTGTGTAAAATTGTATAGTGTGTGTGAAAATGCGTAAAATATGAATATTATATGAAAATGTGTGTAATATATATAAAGTGTGAAGTACATGTAAATATGTATAGTGCATGAGGTATGTATAAATATGTATAGTGCATGACAACGTAAGTAAAATGTATAGTGTGTGAAAATGTGTTTAGTAAGTATATATATATATATAGCGTGTGAAAAAGCGTGTAGTATGCTTAAATATGTATATTGCGCGAAAAGTGTAACATATGTGTAAATATGAATAGTGCTTGAAAATGTGTATAATATGTATTTGTATAGTGTTAAAAAATGTGAATAGTATGTATAAATATGTATTATTGGTGAAGAAGTGTAAATGTATATAGTGTGGCAAAATGTGTATAGTATATATAAAAATGTGTATAGTAAATATAAATACGGAGAATTGGCAAAAAGAAAATTGACATTACACAAAAAAAAATTATTTTGGATTTATTTTGGATTTATTCTACTTTTATTTCATGTTTACTGCACATTGAGAAAGAAATGATGCAATTGATGTTATTGGCGATGAGGTTTTTAATTTTTTTTTCTTTTTCTCTTTCTTTTGCACTTTGTTATAATCTTTGCATTAGGTTTCAAGTATTAAATGTAGTACACATTTTAAAAAAGATTCACACTTTTTTAATTTATTAAATGTTTCCATTTTATCTGAGATTGAATGAATTTCTCAATCTCAAATATAAAAATGAATGTATTGGTAGGTTAGATAGTCACGCTAAGAAAAGCAAGTTTACCTAAGGTAAATTATGCATATTTCATGAAAGTTTTTTGTAATCTCATTACTATTTGTAATTGAAATGCACTAACAATTTTAATAAATTTCTATATTTCATGAAAAGTTCTATAATCTCATCTATTGAAAATGTTCTAAATTTGTATGAATTTTAAAGTTTCATGTGTCGAAGTTGTAGATGGAGTGTAGTAAATAATGAACATTTTCTTATAATGGTGGCAAAGTTAGAGATGGAGTATAGATTATCGATGGACATAGTGAATGATGATCATTTTCTTATGATGATGTATTATAGTAGTGAATGATGAATATTTTCTCATCAGCATTGAATGCAAATAAGAGAAGGTGCTAAACTTTCCCTTTCAACAATAAATTTGACAGAAAAAAATACGAAAAATGCAAGTAGGTGAACCATCAAATAGTCGACCTGAAATTGACAAGATCATTGTTGGTAATTGAAAATTATGTCCAAAAAGTAGATCTTAAATTGGTGCATATTAAAGTCTAGAAAATATATGAAATAAGAACAAAAAATTTTCAAGGCAAAAAATGAAGTTAACATGGCACAACTACCATAACAAGCTTTAACACATAAGAACTTTAAATTTACATACTAAAAAATCAAAATTACTTCCAAAAATATGTTTCTTTTAATGGAATATACATAATAGACAAAAAATAGAAAGGACAACAAAATTAAAGATCCTCGGGAAAATACATAAAGCGTTTTATATCATGATTCCAGTTTTTATGTGATGGGCTCAAGATATAATAACTATACTCACAATTTTATAGCTATCTGAATCATTCACTGCCATCTAGGATTTCACGCCAAGATAAGATTTTCCATAGAAGAATTCAGAGGAAGCATTGGATTTTCTATAGAAGGTTGCAGATCTTGGACAACAAAGCATAAATGTTATCACAATATTGTCTTTAAAATAATAATGGAAATTGAAAGTTGCATCAACAAAATCATAAACTTTTTATAGTAAAAACTTGTAGGCATATTACATCATCTATGCTACTTGCAAAATAAAATTTACTCTATTAGAGTAGATGGCAAGTACTAAATAACAGTAACCGTACTCCTGCATTAATTTCTGCCCAACAAAGGACAAGCTACACCATATACTGCCTGCACACATTATCTAGGCAAGCAATTATGCACATAAACTTCCAAAACATCAGGGAAAAAAAAAGAAATGAAAAGAGAAAAATTCCAAGATTTGAGGAGAAAAAGGCAAAGCAATGACTATTTTTCTATCAAATCAAAAACCAAATTCTTGAGAAAAGATAGTCATGCCAGGTTGTGAAACTCAAAAACTTACAAAACATGAAGCAGAACCATTAAATGGCAAAGAAAGCAATATTGTTACAAGTGACTGAATATACATATGCAACAATATTGCCATTTGTGTGCCCCTTTATTGGCGCATAAGATCCCAGCATTGGAAAATGTGTTTCTCCAAACTGAGAAAATAAAGGTCAAAAAAATTTCGACAAGCCATTATGAAAAATCAGTTGATACTCTCATGGGAAGTTGACAGCAAAAGCATTATAAAGAAATAAATATATTGACATTCTTTATGCATTTAACCTGGTACATTACCATGTCATTAGTATGATTTGCCTCTTTCAGAAGACGTGGATCATCTAATACATCACGACTGCTCGTAATCTTGGTATTGGCATTAGCCAATTCCTTCTCCTCTTCTTCTGCTTCTTCTCCAAATGAAAGCAAATTCAACTTTCTATAGAGAACAAGCGTAAAAATTTTTAGCCATCAGAACCAGTGAATGAGACAATATTGTACATTTGATTGATGAGTTAACAGCTAATGAGACCAAAGTCAGGTAAGAAAAGCATACTTTGTAGCTTTGGGCCTAGTGTCATTTTTGCTAGTTTCATCTTTGGAAGACTGTAAGGACTTTGAAGATGCTAGCCTAGGAACAATATCATCAAATGGATTCCACAATACCTAAAAAATGATTAAAAGAAGAGCATTAAGAAGGGAACATAGTAAAATACAAGTTTTTGGACTGGTAAAGCATAAATGACATGTAATCAGTATCTTTCCCTTTTGATTATGGCAAAAGAAATGGACAAGTAAAATTTTTTAAAAATCTCAATTTTCGTGGGTTATAGCCTTGGGATTTTAGAAGAAAATCGTCAATAAAAAAAAAGAAAAAACTATGTAAGCATGCTTTTAACTGTCCATTTTTTGCTCCTTACTCAAAGGGAGACTTGTAAATTGGAAGATTATGGAAAAAAAAAGAAAGAAAATTAAAAATTCTAAAAATCTCGGTTTTTTGTGGGCTATAGCCATGAGTTTTTGAATGAAGAACATTCAATCCATGAGCCAACATTTAATTAAAGTACATATAATCAGCAACTACAAAAGCCTTTAGAATCGATGAAGTATGCTTCCTTATGTGAAATTAAGAGACAAATTTAATGTAGCTAAGGCACAGGAGTATGATTATAATTCTTTTCTTCTTCCAGAATGATCATCTATTCACAAATTGTATGGCTGGCATTCAAAAGAAAAGATACCATCTGATGAAATTAGGCTATTGTCGAGAATGAGATCCCGCCAATTTTATGACAACAAAAGATAATCAGATACAACATGTGCATTTAGAACAGCTAGAGTGGAAGGCTGAATGTATAATATTCAACAGCAAATTGTTTCAATAAGCACCTAGAATTTACATCTCCTCAATAAACCTTTCAATACCTGGAGAAAAAAAAAAAAGCCTCTACCAACCTTTTTGAACATGGAGATCTCACACTTAAGCAAAACAAGGAGTTTAATCCACATATAATGATAAATGTTAGAAGATAAATAAGTGATCACATCAAGGGTATGGCAAAACAAGGATGTAAATCCACTTCTAATGATAAATGTTAAAAAGATATAAGATTGATCATATCAAGGGTATGATTTCAATATTTTTTAAAGAAGAATCAAAAGATATAGATCACTGTTTCTAAACCCGTCCTCTCGATGAGTGGCAGAAAAGAAAATCTGGAGATTACAGAAGATGTATACCTCAACTGACAGTACTTTAGGGGGATCATCCAATGGCCTGTCATCCTTACCAGTTTCAACTTCACCTATCGTGAGTAGATTATATATTGAATCACCAGTTACCTGCAACATGAAACGAACTCAATTTTTACGACAAATACAAAATCACCAAAAGGAAAATGTGAGGATACAAATATATATCCCATTTGAGAGAAAATCACAAATCCACTTCTCATGTTGTATTTATATCCCATTTGAGAGAAAGATTACTTTTCCAAAAATCGTATGCTTTTTGTCAAGCCAATCACAGCGATCCAATGTTATGAAGAATTGGCTTCCATTTGTATTTGGTGAACCAGAACCAGCACAGGCTACCAGACCCCTATGCTTAAACCTTAGACGAGAATGGAACTCGGCTGGAAAAACACCACCATATATACTCTCACCACCTGCAAATAGTCAAGAAGTAACAATATTGCTTTCTTTGAGTAACAATATTGCCATTTATGTGAGTATTCTTTTACCCCACATATCTTTTGCTGTTACACAGCTTTCTTCGGTCAGGCCAAAACAGAGCAATACTGAGACACTTACATTCTGTGTTTCAGATGCAGCAATGGCAAAAGTAACTGGGGGGTTATCTTTTGCAGTCCTGTATCCATGCATTATTGTCAGAGAGTAAACCACTTTTAATAAGATGTGTTCTTTTCAGAAGTTAGCATTATAAACATATCCAAACATACATCAGATGTAAGACCATGATATTTTCCAATTAGTATGCAAATATGCAAATGCATTTTCAAAACTCTAACTACTTCATGGAGAAAGTGTATTTGGCTGGATAGTAATTCTTAAGCTTTCTTCTTAATTCATGAACACCAAGCTCAAACTGGACGAAGCAGCAAAATATTAATCTTCAGTCATCAATGTAAGCACAAGATTGAAAAGAATTTCTACACAGTCAGTCTGGAAAAAAACTCAACTAATGTTTATATCAGTCTATCTAAAGAAATGCAATACAGAATATATTATATGGCTAGATTTGTCGGATATCTAATGTTTAACATATAAAGTCAGTAGAGAAAGAAAATTACTAAGCTCCATATCAGCTTCCAGTTAACTAAAATTAACATAAGGAAGTCAGTAAATGCCAAAATTTCTATGGTTTATGGATAGAATTTTCACAAGGTCAAAGAAAAATATGCATATCGTCTTAAGTCTTTTGCTTCGATTTTTTTATGCGTCCTCACTCCCTTCACTTGCTATCCATACTCTGCCAGCCAAAAGTTGATAAACTGTGTATTTGCCCATCAAGGTAGATTATTCTAAAGCATGTATCTCTGCACCACAGAAACTCTCCTACTCATCCTTCATCATGAATACTCACATAAATGGCTCATTCACATGATCTCCAGACATATGTGAGACACCTCCAATCGAATTCTGCAATAAAAGAACATGTGACTGAATATACATATGCAACTTTACATTCTTAAATGTTCTGCCATGAAAACCACAACGCAGAAGAACAAGCTTATCGCCCATGTGAAAAGAATGCTGACTTTCGCTCTTTCCTTTCCTGTGTTAACCAACTACAAACCATACAAGTGATAGGCAAATGAGCAAAACAAATCCTTTAACAGCTTTCATGCAGTTCGACATTGACTTGATTCATTTCCAATTAAACATTCTTTGAAGGATAGTTTTGCAATCAAGGTCAATTCAGATTTCATTTTGCTGGATCTGATATGTGAATAACAGATTAAAATAGAAAATGAATTATAACCACATGTCTTCTGTTAGACAAGATATTGAATCCAATATGTGTCGACAAGGCCTGTAACCGGCGATAAATTCAATTCTCTATGTCTAGTTCCGTAATTATTTAATAATATGAAAAGTTAACTGTTCATCTGAACATAGCAAATTCAAGACAGACAGTACCTGACGTGCTCATGTCAAATTAATCCCACATAAGCATAAAGGTAATGTGCAGGAACCATGCAAACAAATTGGTAGGAAATATACTAAACAAAGATTTCAAGAATACAGGAATCAATTGCAACACAGGCACTACACACACAGAACTGTTAATCTCAGAAATGTAACAACTATTAAGAAAAAGAATGAAGCGTTATAAAAGCTCACAGTAAGCAAGATTCACATACAGTGTAAGCAAAAACAAAAACACTGTGAGTGAGTGAGTGAGTGATTGAGTGTACATAAGTATATTTTCTATCTATTATTATGAATTTATAACCTCTGCGCACATGTGACCAACAAAAATTAAAAAATTGATTTCCACTTTAAATTGATCAAGAATCAAATCTAGCTCCAAAAAGCAATGAAAAACTCAAAAAACAAAAGGCCTAGAAAGAAAGAAAAATGGAAAGGACTGAAACGGTAAAAGAAGTATAGAAATTGACAGCCAACTTCTTTCCCAGACCCTTGACATGGACTTTTTCCCCTGGCTGTGGTTCATAAAACTGACTGCCAGTGTCCCCAATAGAAGAGTCGTTGCTAGGCCTGTGAGCCTCAACAATGGAAGCAATTGCAGACTCTGACTTCTTCAGGAGCACACTGTACTGATCAGCATCAGCAGTTGCAAGCTGGTTCTCAAATTGAAGGACGACATTTTGAATCTCAGTCTTCACGGACTTTAATTCCTGTTGCATCTGCTGTCTTTCCTTTGCCTTCAGAGCTGCTTCACCCCCCTTAAGGTCATGTGCCTCATTTTGTATCTTCAATTAGGAAAAACAACAACTTATCAAGGGGGAAAAAAAGATGCAAAAAACTGACATGCTAAACTGTGCACCAGCCATTTAGATTTCTGTGCAATTTATATGAAAATAAACATGAACAGAGCAGGTGGAATATGTAACCACCAGTGCCAGACATAAATGCAAAGTTTTTTCATCTAACATTCTCTTTGTTTCCATTTCATGCTACCTTTTAAAAATTCAATCACCCTGAAACAAGAAATAAACCAATGAGGATGCTCATTGTGTCTGAGAATAAACATGATATCTCTCAAGTACTTGGGGTCAGACAATAGAAGTTCATCTGTTCTTAAGTAAATTTCACTATATGCTCGTGCATATACATAGCCACACACACACCAAAGTTACTGATTCAAGCAATTTAACTAAGTACCTCATTATAAATATTCATAACATCAGCAAGAAGAGAAGCAGATTTTGTTGCTTGAATTTCTAATCTGTTTCTTTCTTCAATCAGTGACTGGTATAACAAATCTTTCTGCATCTGCATCTGCATCTTTTCTGGTGCTAACTTGCTTAACCATTCTTGGGCACGTTTAATTATCCGTTCATTAAAACCAATAGTTTTAGCAATGGTTATGGCATTCGATTCTCCTGTGCTTCCCCAGAGCATCCGATAGGTAGGCTGTAAAGTCTCCAAGGAAAACTCCATAGCTGCATTCTCGAACCTATTATTTTTGTCTTTCAATCGAGTCAAATCAGCATAGTGGGTTGTGACAACAGCTAAGTTGACCCTATCAACAACATATTGCAAAAGGATCAGTCAAAATGCTGGCAGCGAGAGCAACACCTTCGATCAGTTCCACTTCCAATTTCATCAATAAGGACGAGATTTTTCAGATGTAGCTTCCAAAATTTTACAAAGTCTTGAAATGTGCCCACTAAAAGTAGAGAGACTTTGTTCGAGAGACTTCAATCAAAAAGGATTTGTGTCAAGTCGTTTGTCAGAACAAAGACAACACATTAAATTGAACAAGGAAAGAACCAGCACCCTGTTCATCCCCAATATCTGCCAGAATAAAATCAAACCAGGGAAGTTGTGAATAAAATCTTTCAATCGAGCCACGTGCCACATCAGCAGTGGTCCGCAGCTGTCCAGCAACGACGAAGGACGACGAAAGTTTGGTTGGGTCGCACATTATAAGAATACCTTCTAAAGGGTATTCCCTTATTTTAGATAAAAGCTCTTCCTAAACGAGTTTTCAAGAGTTCAAATCATTCAAAGGAGAGGGCCAGCCAAGGACTTAGATAGCCCATATATTAAGCCACCAGCATCCCAATATTCATAAAACAAGAAGCCACATGTACCATTCCTAAAGGACTAACTATAGTCCACTTGCATGCATGAACTTCACTACAGAATATCCAAAATATTCACAGTTAAACCCATAAAATTCTGAGCGTACTATTTCAAGATTCCATTTGGTAGCTTCCTTTCTCAACATTCCAGTCTCCTCCAGGGGACATCTGGAAGTACAATTCCTGAAGGTAAAGAAAAATTACAAGACAATATTGGTAATTAATAAGGTTGTGCGGGGGTGGCGTGGGAAACCAAATCAAATAGACAAAAGGCAAAAACTCGCAACCATCAAACAAACCTATGAAGATGCTATTCCATCAAATGTGTGCTTTGTAATGCACATTAATACCTTGTAAGCTATTGGAAGGAGGGCCAAGGGTTTGTTGAGTATTCGATAGTTCAAACTATATACATTATTGAGCATAATCAGTTGAGAGGAGAACATGAAAAATGAAAAAAAAAAAAAAGGCTTGAATTAAACTCTTGCAGGAGTGATCAAGTGCTAGTTGCTAAACAACTGTGAGAAGCATATCAGGGTCTAAAAGAATTCTTCACAGGATCCTAGAACAGTTGCTAAATTAAAGTGAGCTTCCATCCAAAAACCCAAAAAGATTTCAATTCAGCCAATGCAATTATTGGCAAGAAAATCAGCTCAAAAAATTCAGGTGTGAATTACATTCAGACTTCCATTCTTTTACTTATGTATCACAAGTGCAAAAGACAAAATTCAAAAGATTTCTAGAAACACATAAAGCAATCTATAATCCAGCATCTCTGACAGTCCTCATGAACTTTTCAATACCATGGTTAAGTATTGGATTATAGTACGAGAACAATGCAATTGGACAAGATATACGAGGCACAACCTGTAAGGCAACAAGAGTGTAATATTAGGGGCAAAGAAAGGACATTTAATCCCATAAATCAAAGTTCTGAGTCAAACTTTCCCCACCCTGGGAAACAACTGCAAATCAAAGATTATGTGCTAATTAGAATTAAAGAGGACATTAAATCTGAATACTGAACATTCTATGCAAACTTCCCCTGCCCCATATCACGCAAAAAAAAAAAAAAAGAATCTAAACATTAAAATTCTACCGGGGAAAAGAAAAGAGAGGAGAAACACTACAAAAGAATCTAAACATTAAAATTCTACCGGGGAAAAAAAAAGAGAGGAGAAACACTACAAAGAACTTTATGTTGGAATGAGTATCCTAAAGTCAATCATTTGATGATTGTTTGACATTTTATTATCATGAATATTTTATTAATTAAAGGCATTTTATTATTGTCACAATTTTTATAATTGTTATATGAATTATAGAAATAATAATGTCCCTAGAATATAATGTATATTCTTAAATGTCCTTAGTCGAGTATTATTAATAAGGACATTAATAATACGGTAAGACTAATATGTGGTTGATTAATATGTGATATTAAGGACAATACATAAGTGCATAAATTAGAGAATTCATGTACTGGACCAACCCGCTATGAAATTATTACATGGATCATGTTATGATAGTCATAAATGATTTCTTAGTGATGATGGTGTTGACTGTTCCTTAGACCTGAGATCACCATGGTGCTCAACATAAAGAACTGTATATTTTGACTCCATCAAACGTTGCCCTTAACAAGGTGATTATAAAGATAATGATTGGATATATAATAATTTATGTAGTGGGTTGCGAGTGATCAAGATGGGATTTGTTCTTCCTATAACATGGGAATGATATCTATGGCCTCTTGATTGAATTAAGCTAATAAGTGCATGGCCATGCCCAAATGATTTGTCATTTGTTTTTGATTAGCTAATTCAGGAATCAAGAAATAAAGATTAAACTATACGAGAATGACATGTCCATGTCTCGTGTTTAATCTAGATATCGAGAACAAAAGGAATTTACAACATGGTAACATCAGTCACAGTTTAGGTTGCTTTGAAGCATATAATTCTTCGTAATTTGGGTAGCAATGATGTGTTGCTAGATACCGCTCATTGTTTATAATTATGAAATATGATTTCATAATTATTGCCAACATTACGGGAACCTACAGGGTCTCACACTTAGAATAGTAAGTAGTTCAGAACGTTTAAATCCATTAGATGAATTTTATTTCAGCAATTAATAAACTTTCCAAGTTAGACTAGGATTAAGTTTTGGTTTTGTCATAATTAATTAAGTAATATATATGATATATATTTTAATTAATTTCCTAGTTAGACTAGTATTTGACTATTAATTGGTTTCTTATTTAATTATTTAATTAATTAAGGAAATAAATTAAATAATAATAAAGGTATATCAGAATAAGAATTCTGTTTTGGTTTGGGTTTTATGAAACTCTAAGCCTATAAATATATCAATTTAGCTGTCTGCCTCCCAAGAGAGAGAAAAGAAAAAGAAGAAATATACGTTTTATTCCAAAGATATCTCTGAGACAGTTCAGTTTATTTTGGAGAATCAAAACCTTACTATATTACTCAAAGATTAATTCAAGTGTTGAATTAATCAACTAATTAACAAGAATAAAGGGCTAGCACCCAAGTTCTTATGAGTTCTATCCGGGTTCGTGAGACGAGTTCAGAGATTACGCTGTTCGTGTGGATACCGTAGAGACACGATCTAATTGTTTGTGTTATGTTGATGCTTCTACAGTACGAAAGTCGCACCAAAAAGGTATGTTCTAAACATTGTTTTTAAACTGATCTTGGCTTAGGGAATTAAATTTTTAAATTTCTGCTGCTTATGCCTATTTAATTCCCAACACTTTAATCCTGCCAAGGGTCCACCGAAGTAATAAAAAAATTAACTGGAATGTACTAAGATAAGTTTCCTCTAACACCAACCATCAGTTGAAGTTTCCACAATGTAATGGTTGAAATTCAAATATTTGCTAAAAATCATCAGCGACAAAAAAATTTTACAGGCAATTCCAAACATCTCTTGCATCAATCAATAGTAAAAGTGAAAAGTTCATAATAATGCCACATTATGCTTGTATCAACTTCCAGAGCAACACATAGAAACAAATATTATGTCAACTCAAAACACCATAAACACTATGCTGACGACCATGTGATCCAGATTACAAACCTGTCTAACGGGACCATCTGCCAAAGGATCAGAATAACTAATAAGGTACACATACCTCAATAATGTCCGCACCACATACATCAAGTAATTTCAATGCTTCAGCTGTAGTTAAAAGGTCAGGATTGCCAGCTATGATATATGGCATTAAAGTCACCTTCAGCACATAAGAATGCTCATCAAAAGCCACATACATCAAGTAACTTGCTCAATATTTACAACAGAGCTTGGCTGCATTCAACCTCGTATATTTTCCATTATTTCTAGAGCCATATTCATCCACGAGTATGCATTGCCGATTTTATAGTGAATGTTATTCCATCAAAATTTCCTTCTAGGTTACATCTTTTGTATTAGAGAATTTGCACAGAACCCCAATTCACATAAAGAGAAGACCTTCATTCAAACTAAATGCCTTCAATTAAATATCTCAAACAAGTTCCTAGTTAGACAGCAATGGCACTTCATTTTGCTTTTGAGTTTTCAGGGGTTTAACAAAATGGAGATAAGAAAGTAAACAGAAAGATTCAACAAACAAGAAAACCAGTCCTGCTAAAACTCGCCCCTATTGAGAATTTAATCCAATCAATCAAATGAAACCCATTTATCAAGATTCAACGAGAAAGAACTTCACAAACATCCTAATCGACAAGACTGGTAATGCCCGACTATCTGATTTTGGCCTCTCAGCCTTTGCATTGCCCTCATTTGGATGGCTGGAAACTCACTCGGCAGTCTGATGTGTACTCATTTGGGGTTCTTTTGCTGGAGCTGCTTACTGGTAAATGTCCCTTTATAGTGGACAATGGAAGACATGGGACAGGATACACTGGTATTGTTTATATACCAAGGTGGGTGCAATCTGTGGTGAAGGAGGAATGAACTGCTGAGGTACTTGATTTGGAGCTAATGAGATACAAGGAAATTGAGGAAGAAATGGTGGGGTTATTGCAGATAGAAATGGCTTGTTCTTCAGCATCTGCAGATAAAATGTCAAAGATAAACTTTGTAATAAAAATGATACAAGAGCTTAGAGGGGTAGAGGTGTCACAATCCCACGAGACAAGTGATTCTGTTTCGGACTCGTCTTCTACGTTTGAAGATGCATGCACAGCAAGTCAATGATTGATGATTAGTAGTGAAACTAAGGGGGCGTTTGATTCAAATTCTGGTAATTACAATGAGTTTGATCAATGAGTTTGATTAAGGGGGTCAATGATAATGAGAATCATAATTGTATTGTTGCTGTTTGGTTCAAACCCTATAATGACTATTATTGTGATTGATACTGTTTGGTTCAATTCAACATTAGTAATAGGAATTAGTTAAAATTCTAATTTTACCCATATAATGACTACTATTGTGATTGATGCAATTTGGTTCAATTCAACATTAGTACTAATCTTTCAATTTTACCATTTTTCTAATAAAAATTTTTGTTTTTATTATCAATCCTATTAACAAAAAAAAAATCACTTTAGTTTAGCAACCTTAGGCGATTCAATTCCAACTTTAGTAGGCAATAAAAAATAAACTTAAAAAAAAGCTGATAAACACAATTAGCTTCCAGAAAAGTAGGCAAATGACTTTGCAATCATTCATTAATAGATAAAACATAGGAGTGATAAGTATAATTTTTAGGTTTTATTATTTAATATCTTAAGTTGTTTTATTAGCAATAATATTCGTATTTTGTGCAAGATTTATGGAGATTATGTGGAAAAATGTTTACTATGGTAAATAATGAAAAGAGGGAGTAGAAGTTGCTGAGAAGGATAAAAGAAGTAGTCAAGTCAAGATTTGTTGAGGCAATTGAAGTTTTTCAGGGATAATCCAAATTGTTTCCTGATATTTTGGAAGATTTGATTCTGGAATTTAAGCAGGGAGACGTTGCAGATTTTTAGAATTTTTGGGTTGTGTTTTTCCCTCGGATCTCCTGTCTAATTTCCCCTCTGTCTTACTCTGTCCAGGAACCTAAACGACATCGTTCCACTTAAATTTTGCACAGAGAGTAATTCATTTACAACCTAAACTTCTCCAACTACTTCACTCTTCTTCGATCGGTTTCAAAGGAGGCGATCGACTCCTTACTATCTTCTCGACACTCTCCCTACCTAAGAAAATTCCACGGCCATGAATCCATACAAGGTAGAGAACTAATCCAATACTATTTTTATTACATCCCGATCCCGTTGTTTTTGTTTGTGGGGTCATATTTTAGGAATTTTGGATCCGTTCTAGTTTCTGATTAATCGATTGGCTTGGATGAGACACTTCTTGTTCACAAGGACTTGGTGCAGACTGGTACTCTCAATGAGCTAATCTCGGAACTCCAAATCAAAGGTGGTCATTTACAGAGCATTGGGTACCTCATTCTCCTGAACCAAAAAAATTAATACTGTTTATCCGGTTTGATGTCATTGAAGTCAACCCTGCAACTATGAATTTGTAAGATGCTTACTGAAAACTGATAATTTTCATCTTGATAAATTGTCTTTGTGAATCATGCATGAATATTTTTCGATTATAAGAGATGGTTGAGGACTGCAACCCCACATTTTTTTGTGAATCATGCAACCCCACATTTTTTTCTCAATTGAAGTGATTTTCTTGGTTTTGTAATTTATGAAGGCCCATAACTTCTGAAAGTTAGTGTTAAGGTTCTGTTTTTGGTTGGAAGGATGAAAATATAGAATTTATGCATGAATATTTTTCGGTTATAAGAGATGGTTGTGGACAGCTATAAAGTTGATATGTAGGAATTTAAGTAAAAATACAGAGATTAATTCATAAATTGAAATTAATAACTTTCTTCAGGGTTATAAATTTTTATAATTGCAGAGTGAAAAGTTTTTTTTTCCTTTGCAGAAATGTAGTTAAGTAGCACCAAAGAGGAAAGGTACAGTTTGAGGATGATGAGGGTATTTTGGTGCAGTTGAATAGTGAATCTGGATAATTGATTTTATTGAACTCTGTGATTATGTGTGAAACTTGATCATGGTATGAAACTTCTGATCTTAGGGGATTTCAATTTTGTGCATCTATGGACATTCTTTTGCTCAAAGATTACAGTTTACTGATTGTTTGGGATTGGGTGCCTTATTACCGTTTTTGTTGTTCATTGATTCATTGAGGTTGATGTTGGCCAATTTAGTTCTGTTGCTGTTATTTCTATTTTTAGGCTGAGGAGCTTCCACCGAACTTCCCCTTCAAACTTGAACACAACCCTGGGCAGCAAACCGCAACCCTAACAAGGGAGTACCAAGGTGAACAAATCATTATTGAAGTCCAAATGCCTTCAACTGTCACTGGGGAAGAAGATGAGAATGGTGATAGTGGTGATGACGATGCTGATGAGAATGGGGAACATTCGACTTCTCAGCTTCTTATAGTCGTAAGAGTCTCTAAGAGCGATGGGCCCTGTTTGGAGTTTGGTTGTACTGCCAAACCAGATCAGATTTCTATTGATAGCCTGTCTGTTAAGGATCCAAATAGTGATGAAGATCAAATTGCATGTGAAGGACCTGAGTTCCAGTGAGTATTGCTCCTCTAAACAAATTCTAGTATTGTCCACTAGTGTGCCTCTATTTTTCATTTGTTTTTTTTTGTTCCTCCTGTGGATTCACATTTTATTCCCTATTTGTACTTTTTCAGTCAATTAGATGAGAATCTGCAGAAGGCTTTCCAAAAGTATCTGGAGATAAGGGGTGTCAAGCCAAGCACAACCAACTTCTTGCATGAGTACATGCTCAACAAAGATAGCAGGGAGTATTATATGTGGCTCAAGAACCTCAAGAAATTTGTAGAAGCATGAAAATTTTGTAAAATTTATCCAAGTAAATGGTTCTGTTATTCATTTCCATATGGATATATCTTGCCTATTGTCAGGATTATTGGAAACAAACAGGATGAATTTTGTTGACTGTGTGGACTTCTTTTGTACTACCTGAACAACATAGAGTATTTAATTGGTCGTGGACAAATAGAATTTGGTGGATTGTAGGATTTAAGTATGGTTATCTCATTACTTGCTTCATTTCTTCTCTTTTGATATGTTCAAAATTGCAATGAGTACAATAAAATTCGTTCTAAGAATTTCACTATATGCATCTACTCAATATCCGGTCTGTGCAGGACCGAAGTTTCTTATCTCTTAATCATCACCCTCATGGTTGATGGTACATGTGTGGATGTAAAAGGTACAAATACAATCATTCGAAGTTATAGTCCGCATTGGATGGTTCTCTGCAAGTTTTTCATGAGAGTGTAAAATAAGTTAATTCTGAACTGAATAAATGAAAGCGGGACTTAGATGTAGAGATGAAAAGTCATCATTTCCCGTACGAAAATTTGACACTTTATTCATCAGAAAGAAAAAAGATTACAGCCGACAGCCGTTCTAAATTTTGGTAACAAATTTAGATTTGATATTTGAAAGAATCTGTTCGACAAAAATACAATACAACATTTTCAGCAAGTAACCGCTGGGCCTGTCTTGCGTCCGCTTTAATGTTCAAACTTCAAACAGTCGTTGGTTCGTGAATTGTTTTACCTTTATATCAGATGCTCAAGTCAATAGCCGTATGACACTTTAATCTCCCTCCACAAGGGGTGGTTTGTACATGCTCCACAAATCCCAAGCTCAAACTGTCAAGTCCTTATGCGTGTAAATGATTCCTTTATCGCCATTCACTACTTGCCCATTTCTCTTGCAATCCTTAGACAAAATTTCGCATTACAATCGTGGCGAAACTTCTTAACTAGAACAGCAGGAATTGGGTTGATGGTTAAGATGACAGAATGACTGAGATGAAGAAAACAAGAGAATATCTTTTGAGAACACAAAGCTGTCACAAGTGATGTTGACTCTTTCGTAATTCGACAAGGATGAGAAAAACAGGTGCCCATTTGCATGAAACATTTCACTTCAATTATCATATGACTACAGCCTAAAATAACAACAAAATCAAATTGACAGCTCAATTTCCAAGTGCTGCTAGAATCATGCAGCCCTACCCCTACTTCCAATTTGAACTTTTTTACTGGCCTGTAGATTCCTCTACCAATGTTAACCTATCTCCCAATAATAACTCTTTACCCAAGTTGGATGAATAAATTTAAAGGAGCTAGGTTTCCACCATAGCCTACAAACATATCATCTTCCTCAATGGCTAGGACCCAAGATTAGGATGTTTTTGTAGTGCCTAAACAATTTATCTCAAGGACTCTAGGCATAATACAGCATTCTTGTGTTTAACTACGTCAGTATGGTATGTGCAAAGTATCATTTAGATTAATTGCAACTATACCTGTCATCTTGATGTAAAAAAGTTCAGCAACTTCATGATCATTAGTAACTATGCTATCCGTATGTGCACTGCAATGGGAAGGATAAAATCTTGAGAAGCATCATTCACAATAAATGAGACTCATAGTAAGAGCATTTTTCTAAAACACAAGCACAAATTTAGAAAAGCTAGCATGCCTTCCATGTCGGTGTATGTGATCAATTGCAGCATGTACATCATCCACAATTTCAACCGTGCAAGCAAGTGGACTGTATTCATGATGAAATGAACGTGCCTCTGGTAGATTCAGCAAAGAGCTGGCCCATGGTCCACCATGGTTGTGCTTGGCTTGACACCCCTTATCTCTAGATACTTGTGGAAAGCCTTCTGCAGATTCTCATCCAATTGACTAAAAAAGTACAAATAGGGAATAAAATGTGAATCCACAGGAGGAACAAAAAAAAACAAATGAAAAATAGAGGCACACTAGTGGACAATACTAGAATTTGTTTAGAGGAGCAATACTCACTGGAACTCAGGTCCTTCACATGCAATTTGATCTTCATCACTATTTGGATCCTTAACAGACAGGCTATCAATAGAAATCTGATCTGGTTCGGCAGTACAACCAAACTCCAAACAGGGCCCATCGCTCTTAGAGACTCTTACGACTATAAGAAGCTGAGAAGTCGAATATTCCCCATTCTTATCAGCATCGTCATCACCACTATCACCATTCTCATCTTCTTCCCCAGTGACAGTTGAAGGCATTTGGACTTCAATAATGATTTGTTCACCTTGGTACTCCCTTGTTAGGGTTGCGGTTTGCTGCCCAGGGTTGTGTTCAAGTTTGAAGGAGAAGTTCGGTGGAAGCTCCTCAGCCTAAAAATAGAAATAACAGCAACAGAACTAAATTGGCCAACATCAACCTCAATGAATCAATGAACAACAAAAACGGTAATAAGGCACCCAATCCCAAACAATCAGTAAACTGTAATCTTTGAGCAAAAGAATGTCCATAGATGCACAAAATTGAAATCCCCTAAGATCAGAAGTTTCATACCATGATCAAGTTTCACACATAATCACAGAGTTCAATAAAATCAATTATCCAGATTCACTATTCAACTGCACCAAAATACCCTCATCATCCTCAAACTGTACCTTTCCTCTTTGGTGCTACTTAACTACATTTCTGCAAAGGAAAAAAAAACTTTTCACTCTGCAATTATAAAAATTTATAACCCTGAAGAAAGTTATTAATTTCAATTTATGAATTAATCTCTGTATTTTTACTTAAATTCCTACATATCAACTTTATAGCAGTCCATAACCATCTCTTATAACCGAAAAATATTCATGCATAAATTCTATATTTTCATCCTTCCAACCAAAAACAGAACCTTAACACTAACTTTCAGAAGTTATGGGCCTTCATAAATTACAAAACCAAGAAAATCACTTCAATTGAGAAAAAAATGTGGGGTTGCATGATTCACAAAAAAATGTTATAATCGAAAAATATTCATGCATGATTCACAAAGACAATTTATCAAGATGAAAATTATCAGTTTTCAGTAAGCATCTTACAAATTCATAGTTGCAGGGTTGACTTCAATGACATCAAACCGGATAAACAGTATTAATTTTTTTGGTTCAGGAGAATGAGGTACCCAATGCTCTGTAAATGACCACCTTTGATTTGGAGTTCCGAGATTAGCTCATTGAGAGTACCAGTCTGCACCAAGTCCTTGTGAACAAGAAGTGTCTCATCCAAGCCAATCGATTAATCAGAAACTAGAACGGATCCAAAATTCCTAAAATATGACCCCACAAACAAAAACAACGGGATCGGGATGTAATAAAAATAGTATTGGATTAGTTCTCTACCTTGTATGGATTCATGGCCGTGGAATTTTCTTAGGTAGGGAGAGTGTCGAGAAGATAGTAAGGAGTCGATCGCCTCCTTTGAAACCGATCGAAGAAGAGTGAAGTAGTTGGAGAAGTTTAGGTTGTAAATGAATTACTCTCTGTGCAAAATTTAAGTGGAACGATGTCGTTTAGGTTCCTGGACAGAGTAAGACAGAGGGGAAATTAGACAGGAGATCCGAGCTCCAAAGTCACCCACCCCGATCCTATCTTTTGAATTCTTTTGAATTTTATTTCAAGTTTAAATTCTTGTGTCTTTACTTCAATCCGAATTTAAGTTTGAAATTTTTAATGTTTTGAAGTTTTTTTAATTCAGTATTTTGATTTTAGTAAAATTCTTATCTATTAATCTCAAGGTAATTTTGTTTATATCCATGGAAGAATTATTGAATTGTGGGTTTAATTTCATCTATAGATTTATTTAGGCACTGCGTAAGGGAAGTATTTATTTGCAAGAATCCAGACATGTAAGTTATTTGTTATTAAAATTTTAGCTGAAGGATAGTATAATTGATCAGGTTGAATTTGGAATTTTAAACGTGTTGATCAAGACCATTGAATTGTTGTCCAGGTCCTAGAATTTTAATGTCATAAAAAGTCTTTTATTTTGGGGTTTGGTAATTGTCTTAATTCTAAACTCAATCAAATTCTTAATGAAAGGCTGTTCATTAATTTCGTGTATGGTGCTGAAGAAATTGGCTAAAATGTTAAAGTCATGTTTCCAATTTAAATTATGAGTCTTTGTTTAAGTAGTTAAAATAAATCAATATTTTTTGTTAAGTATATCCTATTAAATAATATATCAATCAAGTATATTCATTATTAAAGGAGCAATAGTTTGTGGATTAGCATTGACAAGGGTGGAGTCTATCTTGGAGTTCAACGAGCATCCAGTTACATCAGAGTGGTTCTCATCAGAACACCAATAAGCTTCCTTTAATCCTTTATCTTTTTAGTTTAATTTTATTTTGTATTTAGTAATTAGTTTAAAAAGTCTTTAATTATGGCTGTAGCTTAATTTTATAATTCGGCATTAATAATGAAATGCTAATTAAAATAAGATCGTGAGACCAAAATGTGCGTATTAAATTAACTAGGATAAATTCTGGAAATTCCCTGTGTTTAATGAATATGTTGAGATTAATTTAATCTTGATCACATTTCTTTAATCAATGCAATGCCAAATTAATTTTCTATTAATTATTTGAATTAATTGGTTCATTAATTAAGTGGTAAAACTACCATTAGGTAGGTAGGAGGGAATTAAAGGTTAGTAAATTATGACATACTGTTGATGATTGTAATTTACTAAAATTGGGGTTTTCTAATAACTAATGCAATTAAATCTTTAAATTTAGTGTTGGCTGATTCCAGCTAAATTGAGATTTAATTAGGGGTAGTTAATTTATAGCTGATTCTTGTTAATTATCTATTAATTAAGGAAAAATTAGATTATGTCAGAGTTGATTCTCGGTAATCTATAACCAATTGGTTTGACAAAGTTAATTTATCTGTGAGTCTAGGATTGATCTAAAATTGATTAGTATGGATTTATAAATTGCCGAATTTTGCTTAATTGCCAGATTATAATTTTTGTGATTTTCTTTTAATTTATTCTAGATAATTTGTTTGATTAATTTTTAAGTTTATTTAAGTTGACACTTTGAAATTAAATTGTGACATTGAGAATTAACTAAATCAATTGTATTTCCGTTCCTCGAGGGATCGACCCTACTTCCATGTGCTAATTGTATTCTTTGAAGTAGGCATTTAATTTGGTACTAAACGACGTGCCAATTTTTGGCGCCGTTGCCGGTGAACGGCGTTATACTTTTCATTTTAGTTAGTTCTTTTTATTCCTTGGTGTATGACCCGTTCGTCTAACCATAATCTCTTATATGATACAGAGATCGAGAAGACAGCGAGAAGATTAAAGAAAGAGACAAGGGAAAGACGCCAAGGGCGTTTTTTTTGGATTCTGTTCCCGAACCTCCGTTTGCCCAAACAGAAGATACTTTAGCAAGCACATCCTTTGATAATTTTGACATGGCAGAAAATCAAAATGGAAATAACCAGGGTGGAGGACAACAAGCACCTGCTCAAGAAAGAACATTAAGGGAGTTAACTAGTCCCTTAATAAATTATCAGCCCTCATGCATTGTATTACCTGCTATAACTGTTGATTTTGAACTAAAACCGTCGTACCTTAATTTGTTACCTAAATTTAACGGTTTAGTTGGAGAGGATCCGCATAACTTCTTGCATGAATTTTTAAGAGTGTGTGGAACATTGAACAATCGGGGAGTGACGCAAGAATACATTAAATTAGCAAGTTTTCCGTTTACCCAAACAGGAGAAGCTAATATATGGTTTAGTAGTCTAACTCCAAATTCTATACGTTCATGGCAAGAATTACAAGGAATCTTTTTGCATAATTTTTTCCCTGCATCAAGAATTGCATCAGTAAGAAAAGAAATTTGTGGAATCAAACAAGATATTGATAAATCTTTGCATGCATATTGGTTAAGATTTAAAAGACTTTGTAATAGTTGTCCTCAACATCAAATTTCTGAAGAATTACTAATCCAATATTTTTATGAAGGTATACTACCGGAGGAAAGAAGGACGGTTGATGCTTCAAGTGGTGGTGCATTTATGGATAAAACTCCGGCACAAGCTAGAGCTTTGATTACACAAATGTGTGAGTCCCGACAACAATATCATGTTTCCCGTTCGGCCAAACAGGTAAATGCGGCGAACATGTCATCTTTTGAGACCCGACTTGATGCATTGACTACTTCAGTGGAACGTTTAGTGGCAACATTGGATAATACCCAACAAATTTATGGAGTATGTAATAATCCAGGACATCCAAATGATTTGTGCCCATCAGTTCAAGATGACCAAACAGCTTCGGTAAATGCAGCAAATCAGCAGTATGATCCTCATTCTAATACATTCAATTCGGGGTGGAAAGATCATCCAAATTTGAGATATGGGAATAGACAACAGCCAGTCCCTGGAGTTTTATATCCTCCACAATATATGCGACAACAGCAAATAATGGCTCCAGTTGCCCAACAATCACCTGTACCCACTTCAAGAGGAGGTATACCTTTAGAGGATTTGATTACAACATTAGCCACCACTACTCAAAGTATGCAGCAAGGATTTATTAAGTCTCAAGTGGAGGTGCAAAAATTTCAACAGGAGACTCGTGCAAGTATAACAGGGTTGAGTAATCAAATTACTCAGTTATCCACCGCCATAAATGCTTTAGAAGGAAATCAAGGGAGGCTACCTTCACAGGTTTTGCCAAATCCAAAGGAAAATGTTAGTCAAATAACATTAAGGAGTGGAAAGCAGTTGGAGGAACCTGCATCAAAGATTAAGGAAAAACCAACAGAAAAAAAGGTTCCGTTGGACCTAACGGGTGACAGTCAAAAATCTGAGGTAAAATTTGATTTAAATAAAAATATTTCCGATATTAAAATACCTCCTCCTTTTCCTGGCAGGTTAAATCGAGATGTGAAGGACGATGACATGAGTGACATTCTCACCATATTCAGCAAGATTGAAATTAATATTCCTTTCCTTGAAGCAATCAGGAAAATGCCAAAATGTGCAAAGTTTCTAAAAGATTTTTTGGCCAGAAAAATTAAAAAGTCGAAGGATGAGAAAGTGGTGGTAAGTGAAAATGTTTCAGCAATAATTTAGAAAAAAATTACCACCAAAATGCAAGGACCCAGGTATGTTTGCCATTCCATGTATAATTGGGGATAAACGAGTAGAAAGTGCTATGTTTGACTTAGGAGCATCAATAAATGTTATGCCTTTGTCTACATATGATGAATCTAGTATGGGACCCCTTTTTGAAACACGAGTTGTAATTCAATTGGCAGACAGATCATTGGCATATCCACTTGGTGTTCTTGAAAATATACTTGTCAAGGTGAATGAATTCATATATCCTGCAGATTTTTATGTTCTTGATACAGGAAAAAATTATGATAAAAAATCTGCAGTTTTATTGTTGGGAAGACCATTTTTGAAGACTGTGAAAGCCCAAATTAATATGGATAAAGGAACCTTAACTTGTAAATTCAATGGGGAATTTTTGACCTTTAATATTTATGATGCTATGAAACACTCCCATGATATTGAAAATTGTAATGTTGTTGATGTTTTTGAGCCATTTATCTAAGATCATTTTGAAATGAATTTTATGGAGAATAAATTGGAGTTAGCAATCACAACAAGTTTGACAGATGTTGAAGCAAAAGAAATACAAAATGATGAACTGCGAGATGCCATTATGTCACTTTATTCTTTAGAAGAATTTTCTAATAATTCTGAGTTCTCTCGTTTGGTCAAACAGAATACAACTGATAAACTTTTGCCTTCTCTTTTGCAGGCACCCGCATTGGAATTGAAGGTTCTGCCTGAACATTTGAAATATGTGTTTTTAGGTGAAAAAGAAACATTTTCTGTTATTATTAATAAAAATCTCAGTCAGAGTCAAGAAGATAGATTGATTAGACTTTTGAGAAAATATAAAGCGCCAATAGGGTGGACTTTGGCAGATATAAAAGGGATAAGTCCAAGTGTTTGCATGCATAGAATTTTTCTTGAACTAGATTCTAAACTGGTAAGAGACCCACAAAGGAAATTAAATCCAAATATGAAAGAAGTGGTGTGAAACCCCATAATTTTATATTAATACATTTATCGTATAGGATTGTTTAAAACGTTTAATTTTATTTTTTTTTCTGTTATACGAGTTTTGGTTTAGTGCTTCGTATAGAAATAAATTTTAACTCGACTTACCAATGGAATAAAATAATAATAATAATATATTTATGATGTAGGATTACCAAGTTAAAGTATGTATTAATTATTAGTTATTTAGTTCTAAGTCAATATTAAGTAATTTTATTTGGCAACGTAAACGTTTAAGTCTTAGGGACTATGTTGTATAGAATTATTGAAAATTAGTGGAGTTTATTTGAATTCTTTTAAACTCTAAAAATAATAAGGCAATTTAAGAAATTAAAAAAAAAGAGATAATAGAAGGATAATTAATGACAAGCTTGTTAGACAACCCACCGCCTCTTCTTATCAATATATAGCATTAGTTAGAATTAAAGGAAAACAGGGAAAAGAAAAAAAAAAGGGGGGTGAAGGGCAAGACACGCACAAAAGGATTGAAGCAAGGCGGTGAGTAAAATTTCTTAATCCCTTTTATTTGTGAATGACTACAAGGAATTTTTTTTTTAACTCCTTATTTTAAGCATGAAGATTCTGTTCTGGATAACAATTCATTCGTACTTATCATTTATCACCTTGGTTTAACACATCTAGACTTAAACGAATTTGGCTCACATCCTTTGGATGTTTTACTGTGGAGTCATAACGAATTGAATTAGATAAGTTGCTATGTTAAATTATTCTGGATAAGAAATCATTTCTTTATTATTTTTTATCTATATAAGTACATGTATATATATCTATATTTGATGGGTTGATTTGAAAATCTGTTATTTTTAATCCTTTTAGACAGAAGCCATTTTTTTTTAGTTGGTTTTGAAGACAAAGGGTTTGACTAGCCTTCAGTTTAAATGAATAGATTGAATCATTAAGTTTTAATTGTTCTAATGTCATTGATTCACATCATTATTTTAACATATATATATATATATATATCCATGAATTATTTATACCTGTTTGTTTTACAACTTTGCTAGAGCTTCACAAATTAAAGTTGTAATTTATCTCCTGCATATTCAGTGACATAGGAAAGAGAAATGTGGACAGCATTCATTTGAAAATATGCAGCTTCTTGGTGAAGAAGAAAAAATGTCCAACTGATGCTTTTCCCTGAAAGGATAAAACCGCAGCTTCTGGGTGGAAAAAAAAATGATTGACTGGTGTGTTTTTTTTTTATTAAAAAGATTCTAAGAGAATCAAGTGATGATCAGTTGGTATATTTGTATTTGTTTTTCTTGCATTAAACTTGCGTTCCAAGGAACTGTGTACATGGTCAGTCTCTTACTACTTTCATCAATTTTGGCAAAACTGTGTTAACACATAAAACAATGATATTCCTTGAGTCCAATCTTCAAGAGGTTTGTGAGCATGCCTCTTGCTATGTGCATGAACATGAATAGACTTGTTGGGAGAAAAACGCACGATACATATATCTTTTAATCAAAATCCCGTGCCAATGTGATTGTTTTGCTTGAGTTACGCATAAAATACTATTCGCGCATTATATTTGAATATTGTGGGCCCTAGTAGGTGTTGTTTTGGAAAATAATCGGGACGGTATTGGGCCGGCGATTATGCCAAAACTACACCGGTGAGCCCCGTCACAAGATTAAGGAGGTTTTAGTCTTGTTTGACGGGAGTCGCAGTGGCAAATCCGGATGCCACGTTAGGCCTGCGGGGCCATAGTGGTCACTGACCACAAGGAAGGATAAGGTAGCTTCACAAGTCGTGCACGCATCAACTGAATTCCCGGGGAGATAAGGTTGGTAAAGGTCGGTAGAACCGATCGACAGGTATACATATATGTGAAAATAACATGTGACATCGATATGTAAAAATGATATGAGATATGTGCAGCTTCATATTGTGCAATATGATTATTTGTGCTTAGGAAAGAAATGCATTTACAGAAATTGTACTCGTCTTTAATATTACGTTTTCTCAAAACTATTCTCTGTCCCCTCATTGAGCTATTTTGAGCTCACCCCCTTTTATAAATTATTGTTTTCAGAGCAATTCGGAACTGACTAGGAGCTGGTTTGGATACGGAGACTACGACGCATCGTGTAGTAGGAAATAAGGGGGCTAAGGTATAAAAATAGAGTTGTTTAAAATAGTCTTTTGTTATGTTGGACTATTTAAATATTTTAGAAGTGCTTTTCTTTTGGAATGTAATATATATGCAACTAGGATAGTTTTGTGGTTTGTAGGATTATGGTTCCTATTATTAATCTTGGATGTTGGGACATTGAATAGTGTAAGTAAAACATTTGGTATGCAATAAATAAATTATCGTTGAATAAGCGTGATTTCCAGATTAAGTATAATTATGAATATTCGGAAATATTGTTATTTGTATTAAGCCCAGACTTGAGTCGGACGTAATCTAACGCTTCCGTCAAGATACCGTTAAAGGATAAGGCGGGGTGTTACAAGTGGTGCTTAAGGAAATATTAAAATTTCTTGAATTGGGAATAACATTTCCTATTTCTGATAGCAAATGGGTGAGTCTGGTACATGTGGTACCAAAAAAATCTGGATTTGAATTGGTAAGAAATGAAAAAAAATGAACTATTTCCTGTGCGTCTCCAAACCGGATGGCGAATGTGTATTGATTTTAGGAAATTGAATTCTGCTACCAGGAAAGATCATTTTCCTTTGCCATTTCTAGATCAAATGCTTGAAAGACTGGCGGGTAAGTTATTTTTCTGTTTTCTTGATGGATATAGTGGTTATTTTCAAATTTTTGTAGCACAAGAAGATCAAGAAAAAACAACTTTTACTTGCCCATTTGGAACATTTGCGTATAGACGTATGCCTTTTGGATTGTGCAATGCTCCAGGAACTTTTCAACGATGCATGATGAGTATATTTTCAGATTTAATAGAACATTGCATCGAAATTTTTATGGATGATTTTACTGTACATGGAAATTCTTTTGATGACTACCTTGAAAATCTTGATAAAGTGTTGAATCGATGTGTTGAAAAAGATTTGGTTTTAAATTATGAAAAATGCCACTTTATGGTTAAAGAAGGAATTGTCCTTGGACATGTAATTTCTGAAAAAGGACTTCAAGTTGATAAAACTAAGATTGATTTAATTTCTCAATTACCTTATCCATCTAATGTTAGGGAAATTCGTGGTTTTTTGGGACATGCAGGTTTTTACAAGAGGTTCATCAAAGATTTTGCAAAAATAGCACAACCCCTGACACGTTTATTGCAGAATGATGTTCCGTTTGATCTAACAGAAGAGAAGAAATTAGCTTTTGATACATTGAAGGAGAAATTGGTATCAGCCCCTATTGTTCAACCACCCCGTTAGGAATTGCCATTTGAGCTAATGTGTGATGCAAGCGACTACGCAGTAGGAGCTGTGCTTGGTCAAAAAGAAGGGAAAGAGAGCCATGTGATTTATTATGCATAAAAAACTCTAAATCAAGCTCAATGCAATTATACTACAACCAAAAAAGAATTATTACCTATAGTATTTGCATTTGAGAAATTTAGATCATATTTACTTGGCTCTAAAATTATTGTTTATACTAACCATGTAGCTTTGAAGTATCTCTTACAAAAGAAAGAATCAAAACCCCGACTAATTAGGTGGATTTTGCTCTTACAGGAATTTGACTGGGAGATTAAGGATAAAAAAGGAGCAGAAAATAATGTGGCGGATCATTTGAGTAGATTGGTTCGAGAAGGAGACCGCTTGGCCAGACAAGAGACCTTTCCAGATGAGCGTCTTTTGACCCTTACTGGTAAGATTGGTAAGGAACCTTGGTATGCGGACATTGTAAATTATTTGGTAAGTAAAGCATTTCCTAAGGGATTATCTCATGCACAACGAATGAAAATTAAAAATGATTCAAAATATTTTTTGTGGGATGAACCTTATATGTGGAAAATTGGTTCGGATCAAATAATTAGAAGATGCATTCCTGAAAGTGAAATAAATGAAATTTTGAATCATTGTCATATGTATGCATGTGGTGGACATTTTGGTCCAAAACGAACGACTAGAAAAATACTAGATAGTGGTTTCTTTTGGAATACACTGTTTAGGGATGCGTATTTGTTTTGTAAAAGTTGCGAGAAATGTCAAAAATGGGAAATATAACAAACAAAGATAAAATGCCCCAAATGCTGATAATTGTGTGTGAAATTTTTGATATATGGGGAATGAATTTTATGGGACCATTTCCTTTTGGCAATTTGTATATTTTACTAGCTGTGGATTATGTATCAAAGTGGGTGGAAGCCAAAGCCACCAGGACTAATGATTCTAAGGTTGTTGCAGGGTTTTTAAAATCTAACATTTTTAGCAGATTTGGAGTACCACGAGCTATCATAAGTGATCAGGGAACTCATTTTTGCAATCGCACGATCGAAGCTTTAATGAATAAATACGGAGTACACCACCGTTTGGCCACACCATACCATCCCCAATCAAATGGCCAAGCGGAAGTCTCCAATCGTGAGATTAAGCAAATTTTGGAGAAAACCGTTAATACCTCTCGAAAGGATTGGAGTATGCGATTGGATGATGCTTTGTGGGCATACAGAACGGCTTTCAAAACTCCAATCGAGATGTCCCCATACCGGCTTATATTTGGTAAACTGTGTCATCTTCCAGTAGAGATTGAACATAAAGCATATTGGGCTATTAACCAAATTAATATGGACACATTTAAGTGTGGGGAAGAGAGGAAATTACAACTTCAAGAGTTGGAGGAATTGATACTAGAATCTTATGATAATGCTTTGTGGTATAAAGAAAAAACTAAAATGTTGCATGATAGAGTGATAAGAAAGATACAGTTTCAAATAGGGCATAAAGTACTACTTTTTCAGTCTAAATTAAGATTGATGGGAGGAAAATTAAAATCTAAATGGATTGGACCTTTTGAGGTAGTATCTGTTTACTCTAACGGAACTGTAGAAATTAAAGGTTTGGAATCAGGAAAGATTTTTAAAGTAAATGGACAGAGATTAAAACTTTTATATGAAAATGTTCAGGTTAGTATGGTGGAAGAACTCAATTTGGCATTGCCAAAATATTTTTAATATCCACAAATTTCTTTGTCTAGCCAAAGACTTTAAATAAAGGCGCTAATTGGGAGGCAACCCAATAATTTTTTATTTTTCTACCAATAATTTTTCTTTCATATAAATTTAATTTTTTCTAATTTTTTGTTTTTGCAGGTTGAATAAAAGGAGCAAGGATAAAGGATTTGAAGTTTTTTTTTAAAAAAATATTTTTTAAAAAATATTAAAAAAAAAAACTGGGCAAATTTTGGTACAGTTTCAAATTTTGGGCAAAAATATTAAAAAAAAAAAACTGGGCAAATTTAGATTGGATTTTTTAGTTAGTTTAGGTAGGTATTATTTCAAATTCCTTTTTGACTTTATCTTTTGACCTAAATTGTTTTCTTCTTCTTTCTTGCAGACGTCAAAGCAAAGTTCTTTGTTCTTTACTTTCTTCTCAAAGAGCGGCTGTACTCCTCTTCCCTATCACAATTCTGACTTTTTTCTCCATAAAAAATCATGGACCAAATTCTTGCAACAAAAAGCTTGGTGGATTATACACTATCACCATCACCATCTCCACCTTCTTCCCCAAGGTTTAATCAATAAATTGAAGACCCACTTCAGCAACCACCATTAATGGAAGAAAAAGGTTTTGGAGAAGCCAACGATGATAAAAACAATGAAGGATCTTTACCCAACACAGAAATTGTTGGAAGAAGTTGGGAAATTGTGGTTTATCAACCTCCAATTAACCCACAACAATTGCCAAAATCCAAAAAAAAAAAGATTGAGAAAGTCTGTATCAAAGTGGGTTTCATCACAACGGAATTCTGCGAGTGTGGAGGCAATTCAATTGGAGGATTCAACACCAAAGTGTACTAATCCAAATTCTGGAGTTGATTCGGCGGTTTTTTCTTCAAGAACATCTGAGACCATGTCATTGTAGATTTATTTTATTCCATCAATGACATATCAAACTACATAAGTTAACTGTAGCCCATTCCTTTCTTGTTTAAACACGAATTTGGCTTCCTAGTATCGGCTTGAAAAGCCAAAGTACCCAAAATAACACAAGCTCAAGATGTCTTACAAGACAAACAAAAAGATATCGATAAACTGAAAACAAGGAAACGTCATGAACAGAGAATTCTTTTCTAAAGAATCAATTAAAATTCTAAATGTCCTGCATTGAACAATTACTAACATATATACGTTTTAGAAAAAACACAAGAATACCATAGTTCAAATGAAAGCATGATAGTAATTTGATGTATCATGAAGTCCTAGCTGACGTCTTAAATCATCATCAACCTGATACGAAATGTTTGCTCAGTGAAAAATGTGTAAAAGTCTGTCATCATGGGATGAGAAGGAAAAAAAATCAAAGAAAAATTATTCCCAAACAAATTAGAAGACCTCTCCGGCATTCTGAAACCTAGACACTTTCATCCAATTATATTACACGGAGTGAGAAAATAAATCCCAAAATTCAAATCTTCAGAAATTCTGAAACAATGGATAATATTCCAATTGAAAAAGTTAAAAGATGGAGAAGATATTTAAAAACTAGTACCAACAATGATTTATCAATTCCTGCATTATCATTGAAAAGTCAACTCCTTCTCAGCACAAAATAGGATACAAAATAGTTGGGTTAACATAGTCTAATGCTCACAACGAAGTTAACATTCTAACAACAGTTTTAATAGTTTAAATATTAAACTTTATTCAAATAGGAGTGAACACATAATCCTTAATTTCACTGGGATCCAAACTAAACAATAAATCAACATTCAAAGCATGTTGACAAATTGCTTTAGCAGCCTTGTACTTATCCGTTCCGCTAAACCCATGCTTATCCAACACTTCAAGAACTTGTGACATTCTTGAAGATGTACCTTGCATCCAATTTGACATTGCTTCATAGTGACCATTTATATTTTCATAAGACCCTGAATTTCATCATTAAATTCTTTATACTCTGATTCAACAATTTGACCAGTAGCAACTTTGGCCTTCTTTGAGCTTTTTTGGACTTTGCTATGTGAAACTTTCTTTCTTTTGTTGGAAGTACATGCACTTGATGAAACAGATGGCAGTGAATATAACATAGACACTTCATTACAGTCATAAGCACTTTCATCTGTGTCAGACAAATGAATATTAACCTCTTCTATGTTGTTCGCAGCAATTATAGGATCTTTTGCCATAGCTCCTGATGCTTTATCCTTGCCATATACTATTTCCAACTCAAAAAGGTAAGGAAAAGACATATTATATAGACTCTTAGCTTTTTTATGACCCTATAAAAAAATGAAACATCAATAAGAATTAAAGAATTACATGAATAAACACAACTCTTTCACCAATTAGAATCTCATTTTTTTTGTAAAATTAGGCAAATGCTTGTGGAAACAGGTCATGTCATGTCAAATATGCTATACCAAAAAGCAAGTCCTTTCAACATCAAAATATGTTACAATATCAATATAGTGTCATTTTCTATTATATTACAGTACTGTAGTGTCCCTAATAATAAAAACTTCACGTGAGTTACAAAATCAAAAGTTTCATTTTCTACTATATTAAAGTATTATAATGCCATCTAATAAATGAAAACACCACATGTGTTACAATAGCAACATAATCTCATTTTCTTACTCAATACTTGAAAATATACACATACACCACAAAACATTAGTTGAAACTAGGAAATCATATTAATTTTTCATACCTTAACCCATTCTTCATACTATGAACGTTCATATGCTATCCTTTTTTCAACATCATTCCAAGTGCACCCACTTTGCTTGCACATTTCAGAAATAGCATGAAATTTTGATTTTAAGAACTTGAGCCTCGAATCAATGTGTTTCACTTCTTTTGTGAAGTTGGGCAGCTTCAACATCATTATTCTTCTTATATCGTTCATATAGTTGTTCTTGAACCCTCCATCAGTTTTCCAAAGTGGATCAATGGCCATATCTTGCAAACATCTTATTAACACCAAAGTTTCATCCTCTGTCCAAAAGTGTTTGTTCTTTCCTCTTCCATATTTTGCATTATTTGTCTCAAACTTGTTGTTGTCCAATGCATTGTTCTCCATTCTACTGCTAAATTCATAAACACATTCAAGAAAGGTGAATTTCAAAAGATAATAATATAAAAAAAACACATTATATAACAAGCCACATTAATAACCACTGAATATTAATTAAAAACATTACTAATACATATGGAAGCAAGCACAATCATTCATAAATACAGTACATAACAATGAAAAATATTGCGACCAAAGTGCAAGAAAATTTCAAAACATTGCTAATGGTCATTCCACATCAAAAATCCCATTTCTCCAATTATTAAACAACTCGGTTGCTATATTATTCCTAAAAGCAGTCCATTGATCGATTAGAGCAATTGTTCGAATGTACTCCACTTCATCATCCTCATCATCACTTTCCTCATCTTCATCTTCCTCTGTTATGGACTCTTGAGGATTTTGACTCATGAATTTTCGGATCAAATTATGCAGTAGACAACAAGCAATAATAATACGCACTTGTGTTTTTATTGAAAAAAATGAAGGAGATGCCAAAATTTTCCAGCACCCTTTCAATAAACCAAAACATATCTCTATAATATTTCTTGCTCTAGAGTGCTTCATGTTAAAGTACTCTTCATCCATTTCAGGTCGATGACCCTCAAATTCATTGAGATGATACTTGTGCCCTCGATAAGGAGCAAGAAACCCAGTTGAATTGCAATATCCAGAATTCACCAAGTAATAACAACCTTAGGTAGCAAAATAAAACATAAAAGTGAGAATACAAAAAATTGAAATAAAATTATTCTAACTTTTATTATTTGGATATTGTAAAAAAAATTACCTTGTGGGACTTTAAGCCCATTAGGCCTACTGATGGCATCACGAAGAACACGACCATCATGAGCAGAACCTTCCCAACCCGGTAACACATATATAAATTGCATATTTGGATAACACACTCCTAAAACATTAGTTGCAATACCTCCCTTTCTTGTGCGATACCGCGGTTTTTCTTCTTTAGGAGGTGTCACTTTGATGAAAGTATCATCTAATGCACCCAAACAACCCTTCAATATTTAAAATAATTAATGAGAAAAAGAACCAATACATAATGGTAATAATTTGTAGTATAATTTTAATTTAATTGTGAATACCTTAAATGGCTTCCATCTTTCTTCTTGGCACTCGTCAAGTATAGGTTCAGATTTCTTAAGCAATATATTGTGTAGTTGTCAAATTGCTCGAAGACAAAGGTGAAACTGATGACTCAATGTCTCCTGACTTCATTGAAAAAGTAGACACATTATTCTATTTTTCTCGTGATGTGCAACAGTATAGATAAATAAGGCTATAATTTTAGCAACGGATGCATTTCTTGTATCTTTTAAACCCCCAATATCTCTTACCATATTGCATAATCTTATAAATGTATCCCTGTCCTTTAAAAGCTCACTAATATAAAATTTATCACTTTCTTTCGTAAGGCTAAATATCCATTGCATTCGCTCAATCCTTTTTTTCTTCCTTTGTTTTTATTCGTCAAATTTTACTTCGAAGGTATAATCGATACGAATGTAGATACAATAAAAGAATCATACAAGCTACAAGCATTACATTTAAATTCCAGAATGTGCACATTAATCTACGTCTTCTACAATTAAAAGAAGGCTGTGATATGTTTATCTACAACATAAGCAAATAGTGTAAATAATAACTAAGAAAAAAATACAAAATAATTCCTTACATACAACACATACGAGTTACTATTTACATGGTATAAAAATAATAAAGAATAAATAATATCAATAATTTTCTTACGTATCATAAGTTCTACATGTTGTTTGCATGGATCAAACTAATTTTGTAAAATAATAACAACATGGTAATAAGATACCAACAAAGATAAAACTTCAAATTTGTGTACATTTCAATCCCAATGGTAATATAAACTATATATTTCAATCTCCAATATCACAGAATGAAAACTCAACTTAACCAAACCAGTTCTTGGGGCTTTAGGAAATCCTCCCTAATTAAGGGAAATATTATGGTTAGTCTTAATAAATAACTATACGGGATTACAGTTTTAAACTTAATAATACAAAGCATACTAGGAATCAGTTAATTAATGTAGGACTTTTGTATTCAAATCCAGGACTAAAAAAAAACTCAAATGACTATCATCCACACTATCATTTCACACAAAATAGAAAATTTACTTCACTGATCAGCTATTTTGAGCCACAAGATCATATTTCATAGAATTGTGTTATTATATGCAATACATTTCTTAAAAAAGTTTGAAGAAAGTTTATATGGTTCAGAATTGTAGGACTCTTCTAATTTGTTATATGTGAACAGAAAGCCTGATTACTAGAGTAACATTCTACACTTTTAACTGGTACAGAGATAATATAAATAATATATTTTTAAATGCACATATATAGGGGGAGAGAGAGTGATTGATTCAGTAACAACAGGAGATTCTTTAATATTCATTCAATCAAGAGAATCAAAAGGGGTATGTTTTTTTGACTGATTTGAATCAAAAGGGGAATGATTTTTTGATTGATCCTTATTTTTAAGGACTGCCTTTTTCAGAACTTTCTTTCAGATTTTCACAAAAATGGAGTTCCCTTTGCCACTGCAAAAATCATTGAGTTGCAGAGTGGTCTCTGCAGTTTGTATGCTTAGACGAACATAAATTTATATGCTTAGATGAACACTTCAAGAGCCATAATTTTCAATGGCCAAAACTTGATACCAAATTCATAGCTTATTACTGTATAATAAAGAATGAAGCATAATATGAAAGGCATGAAAACAAGTCTTTGTCAGTTTGTTTCTACATAAAGATTTTAAACACACTAGATAATTGTGCACAAGGAACAAAGTAAATGCTTATCAAGAACACATTCTTGCTTCTACCTTGTTAGATTCATCAAATTAAAAGCCAATATGGTTAGTAAAGAAATTGAGAGAGAATTACCAAGTAAATGCTAGCAAAGATCGGTGAGGATAACAGATGATTAGAACGATGGAGAAGAAATTGACGACAACGATTGTAGTTACAAATGTAAGGAGTAATCTTTCTCTTGTGAGATCAAATATTGCCTAGTATTTCGGAAAAATTGATGAGCATGATAGGTGATGAGGATGGTGATGATGACAACAATGAGATTAGAGGTTGTCTGAGCTTGAAGGTTGTCTAATATGGATTGTGAGATCCAGATAATAAGGATGATGGTGGATGAAGGAGCTTGTCTGATATCCCGATGCTAGGGTTTTTTTTGGAAAACATACCAAGTTTGATTACCTAATACAAGGCAATCACTCATTAACGGGGATGTACTAGGGAATGGGTCATTGACCAGTTTTAGGTATTCATTAATGAATTTCTATTCCTATTAACCTTTACCAAACATCAACAATAATAATCGTTTTTCTTTATTACCATTAACCTCTTCTATTCCCCCCCAACCAAACACCCCCTGAAAGGTTTTGTTTGTTTATTGATGCCTAGATTTTGTAAAGAACTGCTTGCTTTTCTTTTCTTTTTGTTTCTCTTCTCTATGCCTTATAGGAACTAGCTCTTTAATTAGAAATTTTCATATCTTAACAGTGCATAGGGGTCATATCGAGCCAAGCCGAACTCTAGGGTGTTCAGACCCTGTTCATTTATTAATTGAGTCTAAAAATTTGTTCATGTTTGTTTATTTATTAAATGAATGAGCTCGAGCAGAGCTTTACGTGAATCGAGACGAGCCCGAGTTTTGTTCGTGAACACTTCACGGCTCGAATAAGAAGGTATAATTTAGTTAAATTAATATATTTTATCTCTTTACATAAATGTCCAAATTTAATTCAAACTCATATTTAATGATTTTAATAGTTCTTAGAATAAGTGGGATGAGAGTTCCACCACGTCAGACGCGGTCGTCCTCAAAATAGCATTAATTGCTTCTCTAAATGGAATAGTCTTAATTGTCAGTGTTTGCTTAACAAAAACTTTATATTCCTAATGCCTATACATATTTATTATTAATATTAGCATAATTAATATAATCCACTCCAAAAAAAACTAATTTTCTTTCCTTCATGTAAGTTCCTACCTTTTTCAAACTTCATATTCCTAACGGTTAAGAAATCAATCCTAGCAACATTTAATTGCCTTTTTCTTTCCTTTTTCACTTTTCCTCTTCCTCTTCCTCACTCAATCCTAGCAACATTTAATTGCCTTAATTCCTGAAACCTTTAATTTTTTTCCCCCACCAGTTACTATCTTCTTTTCGTCTCCACTTCCACTCCTCTTCCTCTTCCTCTTCCTCTTCCCCTTCCTCGTCCCCTTCCTCACTCAAACCATAACTTATGATTATTAAATAGTAGGATTGCTTCTCTATTTTTCCTCATTATCCGCAACCTCTTCCCTTCATAAATTTTCATCTTTCAATCCCTTTGACAGTAGATTAATAGAAGCATATATGCTTTTGATGGCTCTTCTTTAGCCAATCAGATAATCACGTGAACCCACTCAAGATTAATTTTTGTCAGCTTCACCTTTGGCATTGACTCAGTCTCTAAAACCTTCGCAGCCCTTTGGCTCTCTGGCACCACAAGATCCACCAATGATCCCCCATCGGATTCAATCAAAGAACTCTTGATAATCACAGTAGTCCCTTTGGAAGAACAAGGTAAAGAACCCTTCTTTTCGTGTATTTGTTTGGAATTGATTTTCTAATATATCTTCTTTCGAACAATAAAACCCCCACTCATATTTTCCTTCAATAAAATATGTACTTAATGAAATATGTAGTGATCGGTCTTCCTACACTCATGCGTCCGCCAGAATGCCTCCTTGGTTCGGCTTATTGAATAAGCACAATATCCCCCTATCCCATAATTGGCCCATACACGAATTAATAGCACAAGTGCTGATAGACGACAATCTCAATAACTTTTTAATTTCACTTTTGATTTTATAATTGATAAAATAAATAAAGCTTGATGGGATTTTGTTTCTGTTTTCATTTAGCCTTATTTTATGGTTAGTTGATTTGGAATTTGATGTTTGATTGATTAATTTATTTTAAATTGACACTTTTTATGGTTTATTCTGTTTGAGTTATTATCTTAAAAGTTCTTACATTTTGTGTATCTTTTTCTGGAATTTGCGACTTTTTGCCCGTGGTTAGATATCAAATTTTAACAAAGTCATATGTCGGCTTCTCTTTTGTTTGGCATATTGATTAGTTGCATTAAGTTTGAGAAGAAGTGAAGCTGGATGATTATGCTGTTTGTTAGCTTGAGTTGCTTATTCTGAGAATGTGCAGGAGATAGTTATCATTTTTCACTTATTTGTCTTACTTTCTTTAACTCGTACTATTGTAAGATATCTAAGGATATGTGGTGGATTAATATTTGTTATATTTATGTAAGTCTATAAAAAAATTTAGAGGAACAAAGCTGTGCTTTTCTAAATTAGATTATTTCCCATGTCCTTTTGATTAAAAGGAGTTATAAGGTACATATTTGGCTTGGCATATATTTATATTTCATAGAAATGATGAGCAATTATTCTTGTGTAGTGTAATTATTTCAGCTTTAGTTTTCTATATTTACATTAAAGTTAAAAGTTAAATAGCCAACCGTGTAGGTATTTACATTAAAATTAAAAGTTAAATATCCAACCGTGCAGGGCACAGTTCAACTCTACTAGTGTGTTTATATGTATAAAAAATTAATTTTTTCTATTATTTAAGAGATTTAATTAGGGTATATATTATTTATATTATATAATTTATATTTTAACTAAATTCTTAACAAGTTGTTGACCAACCTAAACGAATCTTTCACTTGCTTGTTGATTTATTATTCATTTATTAATCAAACCTAAAGTTTTGTTTGTGTTCAGTTGTTTATTAAGTAGACGAGATTGAGTAGAATTTTAACCGAGCTGATCCAGGTCTTGTTCATAAAGGTTTATGTTCGTTCTCACCACCATATAATGTGATTTGTGTATCAATAAATATATAGAAACCCAATTATATATTTTTATTGTTTAATATTTTTATTTCGTATATAAGTTCAGTATATATTATATAATTAATATTTTAACCAAGCTTTTAACGAGCTTTAATCGAGTTATGAACGAGCTGTTCATGAACATAAACCAGCTTTTACACATGTCTTCATTTTTGTTCATTTATTAATCAAACCTAAAATACTATTTGTGTTCGTTCAAAGCTCGAGCAGAGCTTTTATCGAGTCGAACTAGAGCTTGTTCGTGAACGTTCGTATTCGTTCTTAACCCTAGCAGTGCATAATGCTAATTAACTAATGATACTGCCTAAAACAGAAGTTAGGATTCATATGTCTAATAGCCATATTTTTGCTTTAAAATAAAATGCATATCTCTAATAGCCATACCAAATGTTGCAAACATCAAAACTCATGCAAATATACCAAAATGTCTACGCTATGTCTATGTCAGGTATCAAAACTATGAAAATGTCTATCTATTTCAAAACCACATTTTCATGTTGTCATTTTCATCATTAGCTCCTCCTCATTTACTTATTTACATACTATAGCATATTACAACCCAATGCTCTACCGCCGCTCCTTATCCAAAAGAGTTATACCAAGTAAAAATATTGCTACCGACAGTAGAATCAAAGACCCTCCAAATGCAGAGGCTCTCCTGGGATTTGACTCATGAAGGCGCTGCGTGGCTGCAACAGCAAGTAACATAGCCCCGACAGTACCAATTGCTGATCCTTCGAACGCTATCATATTTTTATCACTAGAATTCATCTTTTTTTGTCAAGATCGCCGTCAATGAATATGCTCAACATGGTGCAATTATATGCTAATCTAAAAATATAATTCACCAACCTCATAAAAATACTAGTTGCATTAGTTAGATCAAAAGGCATGACTAACCATTCATACAATTCATACTTTGTTTTAAAGGCTATTTTTCATTCATCATCTTCTTTAGTTCTAATTTGATAATAGCCATTTTTAAAATCTATCTTGGTGAATATTGTAGAACCATAAAGTTTATCAAACATGTTATTTAACCTAGGGATTAGATGTCTATACTTAATGGTAATATTATTAATAGCCCTACAATCAAGACACATTCTCCAAAATTCATCTTTCTTTAGAACCAATATAACAGGAACATAACAGAGACTAAGTGGTTCACGAACAATACCTATGTTGAAAAGTTCATTCACTTGCCTTTGTATTTCCTTGGCTTTCTTGGGATTTGCTCTATATGCTGGCCTATTTTGGATAGAAGTTTCAAGCACAAAATCAATCTGATTCTCAATTCTCTAATAGGTGGTAATCCGGTAGGTAACTCCTCGAGAAACAAGTCTTCATATTCATGCAAAGAGACAGCACAACACTAGGCGAACCGTCAAGGTGAGCACTATCAACAATCTCTTTTCTTTCGAATCGAATCAGGTCTAACTGTGGTGACGAACATCAAAATACCATGATTCTTGATTGTTGCTTTGGAATTAAAGAATTCTCTCCTTGATAAGGCATCACCCACCCAATTTTCACTACCTTTCTTATATTGGATTACATAATCCAACCCCAACAAATTAGAGAGCCAATTATGTTGTAGAGAGGTGTGCAATTTTTGTTCGAGCAAAAACTTTAGGCTATGATGATATATTTTTATGATGAAATGGTGCCCAACCAAGTAATGTCTCCTAGAAACTGCCATAACAACAATGAGGAGCTCCTTTTCATAAATTGATAAGCCTTGATTCTGTTTGTTCAGTGTCTTACTTAAGAACTCGATAGGTTAACCATGGTGCATAAGAACAGCCCCAATGCTTATCCCAAATGCATCAGTCTTTAATATGAAAGGTTGAGAGAAGTTGGTTAATGTTAACACAGGGCACTTCTCATAACTTGTTTCAGAGTTTGAAAAGCCTATTGAGCTTGTTTCCCCCATTGGAATCCCTTTTTTTAAGTAGATCATGTAAAGGTCGACAAATGACCATAAACCTTGATAAATCATCTATAGTATCTAGTGAGGTCTAGGAATTTCTGAGAGTTTTAACATTCTCGGGATTTGGCCAACTAGTCATACACTATACCTTATCATATCCATAGTCACTCCCTTTCCACAAATCATATGTACTAAATACTCCACTGAATGTTGTGAAAATGTGCATTTAGTTTGGCATAAAGTTGATATTGCCTAAGAATTTTGAGGACAGTTGGCAAATGTTGGATATGAAATTCTAATGTGTGACTATAGATTAAGATATCATCAAAGAAAACCAAGATAAATTTTTTAAGGTATGGCTTGAATACTTCATTCATGAGAGTTTGAAAGGTAGCTGGAGAATTAGTGAGGCCAAAGGACGTAACTAAGAATTCATAATATCCATAATGTGTATGGAATGTTGTTTTAAACATATCTAAAGGTTTAACTCGAATTTGATAGTACCCTGACCTAAGGTCTAAAGTCGATTTTAGAAAAAAAAATTGGTTCCAAAATGTTCATTCATTAACTTATCTATATTTGGGATATGTATTTATCTTCTATGGTCATCTCATTGAACTGTCTATAGTCGATGCATAATCTCCAGCTGCTATTTTTTTTAACTAACAAGATAGGTGATGCAAAGGGACTTGTGTTGTTTTGAATTATGCCAGATGCTAACATTTCAGAAACCTATTTTTCTATTTCATTTTTGTGTGCATAAGGATACTTTTATGGCTTAAGTTTGAAAGGTTGAGAATTTAAAAGAATGGAATGATCACAAGTTCTTTCAGGAGGTATAGATTTTGAAATTTCAAAAACATATGCAAACTGCCTAACTAATTCTGAGACAACATCTACCTTGCTAACCTTTATTTGAGAGTGATCCAGTACATTGATTAAAGATAGGTGTTGAGCTTTGGCTTTTAGGTACTGATCAAACTCCTTGATCCTTATTAATGTTAGGGCATGATCTACAACTTTAACTCCAAGCCTGATATGTTGCTCATTCTGCTTACATTCAATAATCATCTGCTGAAAATCAAATGTGATTGGATTGAATTTCTTCATCCAGTTGACTCCTAAGATTATGTCCCAATTTCCAATATTCATCACCCTCAATTTGTCTTGAAATTTATATTCATGTATTTACCAATTCACCTTAGGAGTTTCCATTGTACTCATAACCGACCTGCCATCTGCTAAGGTAGCTCTCAAATGCACGGCATGTTTTACGTTCAAATTCAGTTTTTGGACTAATTTGATGTTGACAAAGCTGTGTGAACTTCTAGTAATCCCAAGAATATGCAGAGGCTCTCCTTTCACCATTCCTTGTAAAGCAATTGATTTATCTTGCAGAATGTCACATAGTGCATTCAAGGAAACGTCAATAATTTTCCAGGAATACCTGTTGCTTCATCTTACTCTCACATAGCATCTACAAATTCGACATCATCTTCTTCATCTGCTACAATAAAACTCAAATTCCCAAATTTACAAATATGACCAAATCCATATTTGTCTCAACATTAGAAACACAATCCTAAATTTCGTCTTTTCTGAATTTCTTGTGAGGATATCTTTTGTGATCTGAAGTGCCAATGCTACTATTAACCAAATCCCGTTTTGCTTTCCTTACACTTTTGACTACAACATTCTGTAATATTTTGAAAGTAGGCTGAGATTTCTTATTCCATGGCTTACTTCCAGTTTTTCTTTTTTCAGAGATCAGCTCCATAGATTGTTCGTGTAATAGGGAAATTTCATATGTTTTTAACAAAGTAGAAGGTTTCAACATTTTGATCATAGGCCTGATTTTATGTAACGCCCTGATTTTTGAGGAATGAAACACGCCATAACTTCAAAATTTAGTTTCCATAATCTCAAGATTACAAGGCACCTCTTACTGTCATTTCTCAATAATATGAAACTAATACTTCATTAATCATCCTTACAAAATAATAATTAAAAAATATCCATCATAATTATTCAAACACAATCATGGGTCTAACTTTACTCAAAAGTTCATACACTAGACGCTTGATCCATTCATCCTTTACTATTCCCAAACCACGGTCTTGTCCTTATCTACTCCATCAACTTCATCTATAAAATATTATATATATATATATATATATATAAGATTGAGCGAATTGCCCAGCAAGTAAACCCTATTTCATTTAAACTAATCATACTTCACAAAATAATACCTTTTTAAAATAAATATTTAATCAACCAAACAAACTTCAATAATCGACTTACAAAAAAATAAACATTACGTATACTTTCATATGATATGTACAGTTATATATAAAAAAACTAAAAACATGTTCATGTGATATATCTTAATGAATGGGTAACCATGACATAACATGCATTCGCGGCTTACTGTGTACTTAACGTAGTTGTATTCCCGCTAGGTCAGCCATTAGGCCTGTCGGCTACATACATGACATACATTGATCCCTCTTGGGTCGAAGATGTCGGCCACATACATGATATACATTGATCCCTATTAGGTCATGGATCATCATGACATAATTTAATCCCCCTTAAGTCGAGGATTAACTATAGCATGACATATATGCTTGAAACAAGTGTTCATACCATTAAGAAATGCAATTCATGGAGTTATTCATTAAGAATTTGTCACGTAGACTTGTTAATCTTTATTATATATTATAAGATAATCATAAGCTATATCTTTTTGATATACTTAACTCTCATTCATTAAATTAACTTATCCCAATTTAGTGTAACAACCTTGAGAAAATTTTATGCATCATAACATCAATTGAGTTAAGGCATTTTTTTTAAAGGATTAAAAATTCATACATGTCATGCTGCACACATAATCATAAGATATTTTCAAATCACGTGTAAATTGAAATCATACATTACATACTCAACTTTCTAATTTTTAACTTACGTCATAATGATATACACGTAAACATATTATGTATTCAGATTACTTAAAAACAAAATCATGTATATTACACACACAAGTTTCTTGTGAACAGTTGTAATATATAACCTAGATATTTGAAAACATGAATATATGTATATAACCTATATACATGAAAACATGAATCATACTGTGTATATTTAAGTGTTTGGAAAGATTTAAATCTTTATAAATTTAGAAAATATCTACAATATAATTACATAATCACTTTGCAGACTTACATTAAATTCAAGTTATTTACTTCCATAATTTTGTAATCAGAGGTCATAATGTATATATATTAATTTTGCAATAAGAAGACATAATGTATAATCAAAAGTCATAATGTATATATATTAATTTTTCAATCAGGAGTCATAATATATATATATATATATATTCAAGGTAAATGAATAACAACAATTGAATATTTGTAATCCTACATACATATATATTTTTTTATCAAAATCATATTATATGTCTTGAATAAGGAACAGAACATCGTAATTTGTCATACCTAATTATGCACATGGCAACTAATACGAAATCGAGATCATATGTCAAGTTCGAGGAATCCAAAGTGTTCATTCCAGTTGTAGAAGACGAGTCATTCATTTGGAGATCTGGAATTTAAGAAAAAGACGTGGACGGCAAGCCACGTCGCGACGTCCAGAGTCGCACGTCGCGAATTCCAGAGTCGCACGTCGCAACGTCTATGCACATCGCAACGTCCAATAGCGATAGGTTTTTTATTTTTTGGGTTTGTTCCCCGATGTCGTGACGTCGGGCTCTCCACGTTGCAATGTGCGGGAAAAATTGGCGTTAATTTATTTTCTACTTTTTGGTAATTTAGGATTTAAGTTAATTAAAGTTTTCTTTTCTGGTATAATTCGTCTAGGGTTAGTGTTAGGCCTATAAATAGGTGCTTTCCTTCAGTTGTAATAGTTAGAGACGTGAAATTTGAGAAATAAAGAACACAGAGTTATTTTTTTTACGTGAGTTGTTTTCCTGATGAGGGATTTTGATTTACATTGTGAAGATTGTTCCTGAGGAGGGAGTTCTTTACTTGACTGTCTGGTTATTTATTGGTGAGAAGCCATCAAATAACTGTGCATACTGTCATCCTACAGAGATAGGTTGATTCGACTTAATCAAATTGATTTACGAAAAGATCGTGGACACTTTTCTGCAACAACTATCAATCTACGTGAGGAGCGTGGTGAGATCGTTATCAGCAACACCATGATTAATGATTATAACTATTATGTATGTTGAGTGGAAGAAGTTCCATATACTTGAATTATTTAAAAATCACGTAACGCATGTAAAGTTACTCATAGCATATTTCATAATTTTAAAAACTGATATGTACAAAACATGATGCTTTTCCATAAACAGTTTAATTTGGCATATGCAATCAAAGACATATGATGCACAATAGAAAACATACATAGTGCATATCAAGTTATTTGAAAAAAAGATTTATACTATAGCGTAGAAAGATTTACGTAAATTTTCTGATGTATAGGAGGGGTCTTATTTATAGTGTTTAATTAGGGTTTACATGTTCCAGATTCTTTATACATAAAATATTCTATTCCTACATTTTAGCCTTGTTTCTCTAGGGTTTACATGTGTTAGATTCCTTATACATAAAATATTCTAATAGTTTCACGTAAATCACCTTATCAAGAATTTCTTTCACACCTTAATTATCCCTTAATCATAAATAACTACTTTTGTACACTTTATTTGTAATTAAAATTCTTGATATATTACATACTTACTCCCTTAAAATAAGTTTCGTCCTCGAAACTTGCTGATTCTATTCTTTGAATAGTTGAGGATACTTCTTCTTCCACACCTTAATTATCTCTTAATCATAAATAACTAATTATGTATACCTTATTCGTAATAAAAATTCTTGATATATCACATACTTACCCCATTAAAATAAGTTTCGTCTTCAAAACTTGCTGGTTCTATTTTTCGAACAATTGAGGGCACTTCTCTCGCATCTTTTCTTCTAATTCCCATGTGGCTTCTCTTGGCCTGTGATTTGTCTATTAAACTTTCATAAATGGTATGCTCCTATGTCGTAACTCTTGTACCTTGTAGTCTACAATTCTCAGAGGGTATTAATCATAAGTTAGGTTCTCCTCCAGTTGAATGTTATCATCCTTTACATCTTCACTTGTGAACCAATAGGTCACGGGTTCGAGTCACCAAGGGGGTAGATGGGGTACCATTGTTGATCCTCTTTTGAAAAAGAGAAAAAAAGAAAAAAAGAATGTTATCATCCTTCTCCATTACATGGCTTGAATCATATATGTATCTCCTAAGTTGTCATACATGAAATACATTGTGGACACAAGACAGGTTTGGTGGTAATTCTAGTTGATAAGCTAAGTTCTCAAGAATGTCATAGGGTCCTATATATCTTGGGTTCAACTTTCCTGATCCTCCAAATTGCATGACTCCTTTTGTGGGCGAAACTTTAAGGTATACTTTATAGCCTATATGTTGAATTCTATCGGCCTTCTTCTTAAATCTGCCCAACTCTTTTGTCTATCTTGTGCAGTTTTCAAATTTTCTCTAATTGAAGATAAACTACTCTTATGATAATTGAGGACTCTTGATCAGAAGAGTATTTTATCTCCAGTTTTGTGAGTGGTCTTAAAGATGAAATCAGGCCTATGCAGTGGCGGAACTAGGCACCGGCTCGCCCCCCCTTCATTTTGGAGAAGAAGGTAGGGGTATATATTTTTGCCTTCATCGCCCACCCTCTGGTGACTCTGTTAGGGCGTCGCTTGGAGTTCAAAGTTAGGTTGTTGTTGCTATTCTGGAATCTGATAAAACGAAGAAGAAGCGACAAAGAAGAAGAAGAATATTTGATTTTGTTTTTTTTTAAATCTTAAGTAAAACGACATCGTTTTACTTACTGCTAAAAAAATGGAAAATTTGGATTAAGGGTGCGCTTCAAAGCCTTATTATTAAATGGGGCGTAACTTTAACCTATTTATTGTTAAGGGCATGGAAATACTTTAATTAGTAAATATAATTAGTAAAAGACTTTATTGTCCAGGGATAAACTCAAACAACAAACAATAATTATCCAATTAATTCACTTTTAATCATTTTCAATCACTCATCAAAACAACGTCAATAAATCAATTCAATTTTAATCATTTTCAATCACTTCTTCTTTTGAACTCATCCAGTCTTAAACTATCTAGTTTTATTTGTCATTGATTGATTCAATTTTAATCTTAATTTTTTTATTTAAATCTAGAATACATTGTCCATTAGTTTAAACACAATATATATTAACTAATGATTTAATCATATCAGTCATAAATTTATAAAAATAATTACGTTAGTATAAGAAAATAAAAAAGAATTTTGATATTTGAATATAATAGATAGAAATAATTAATTCCACATTCACTTTGAAGAAAAAAAAAAAGAACATTATGCACTCCCTTCTGATACTTTTACCTTTGTAAAAAAAATAAAAGTTAAAAAAAAAATTTGAACTAGAGGATTTAAGCTGCCTATCATTGGTAATATTATGATTTAATTTGAGATAAAATTTACAATTTTTTTCTAAATTAGTTTTAATTTATTTTTTTCTTGTTGCTATTTTTTGTTTTAAATTGAATATAGAATTATGAAAATTATATAATTTCAACTTGAGATATAATTTACCTTTCATTTATTATTTTTCTAAATTTCACTTATAATTATTTTTCTTTTTTCTTTTCCAAATTTTACTTTTTTTTTGTTTGTTTTAGATTGAATGAATAATTGTGTCACTAATATGAAATTTGAAACGTAATTCATTTTTATTTTATTTTTTTGAATTTCAGTTTGAATTCTTTTTTTTTGTTACAATTTTATTCCTTTGCCATTTTAGATTTGAGGTAGAGTTATAACATTAATGTGATTAATAATTTATTTATCTTTCTTTTTTTTGAATTTTTTTTTCTAATTCTCTTCATTGTTTTATTGTCACATTTTTGCTTATTTATAATATTGGAGATAGAGTTCTAACATTAATATGATTAATAATTTGTTTACTTTTCTTTTTTTTCTAAATTTTTTTTCTTCTTTTTAATTTTTTTTATTGTCATAATTTTTTTTATTTTATAGTTTTTTAAAATAGAATGCTATACATTTTTTATATTTTTGTTTAAGACAATTTACAGAAACTCTGGAGAGAAAAAAGATTACTGATTATAAAGGAATAATAAAGTCTTTTAGAAGGGAGTGCATAATGTTCTTATTTATTTTTTCTTCAAAGTGAATGTGGAATTAATTATTTCTATCTATTATATTCAAATGTCAAAATTCTTTTTTATTTTCTTATACTAACGTAATTATTTTTATAAATTTATGACTGATATGATTAAATCATTAGTTAATATATATTGTGTTTAAACTAATGGACAATGTATTCTAGATTTAAATAAAAAAATTAAGATTAAAATTGAATCAATCAATAACAAATAAAACTAGATAGTTTAAGACTGGATGAGTTCAAAAGAAGAAGTGATTGAAAATGATTAAAATTGAATTGATTTATTGACGTTGTTTTGATGAGTGATTGAAAATGATTAAAAGTGAATTAATTGGATAATTATTGTTTGTTGTTTGAGTTTATCCATGGACAATAAAGTCTTTTACTAATTATATTTACTAATTAAAGTATTTTCATGCCCTTAACAATAAATAGGTTAAAGTTACGCCCCATTTAATAATAAGGCTTTGAAGCTCGCCCTTAATCCAAATTTTCCCAAAAAAAAACAAGTAATATCTTCTAACACTCTAACCTAATCTTAATTCAATACTCTTTCCAATAGTGCACACCACTGCCGCAGGCCCCCTTTCCCCCTGCTCCTGGAGACCAGATCTCCTGTCCAATATTTATCGTATCTTATTCTTTCTAACGTTTAAAACGATATAGTTTCATTAAAACTGGGGACTAAATGCATAAATATCACTAAAATTACTTTACAATTAGTAGACCCTAACCAAGAGATTAGTGAACCCTACGACGTAGTTTTAATTAGAACGGAATAAGACAGACAAAATATTGGACAGAAGATCCTATGTCCTGCTCCTGCTGACTTGCTTTTGCTTACTAACCTATTCTTGTTGTTGCTCACTTGCTTGTGGTTCCAATTTGCTTTAGATTGGTAGTTCATTGTTCAATCCCCATTATCTTTACTTCAGGTAAGTTTTTATGTTTTAATATATATTTTTAATATTTAAGAATAAAGTATTTAGTGATATTTTTTTAATGTAAGCTTTTAGTAATACTTGAAGTAAGTTTTTTATATAGTGTTTAATTTTCTAATATTTTAATTTTTTATGTAAGTTTTTAGTAATATCTTTATGTAAGTTTTTTAATGTTTTTAATTTTTCATAATATTTAAATTTTTGTGTGTATATTTTTGTGAATTGTAATTGATTGTTATGATTAAATATTTATTAATAGTTTATTTGTGAATTTTGATTAATTAATTTGAAATTTATAAATTGTAATTATTTAATTAAAAAAATAAGAGACTTATTAGTGAGTTAATAAATGTTCTAAAAGATATTAATATATTTTATGACCTTGTGAATTATGATTATTTATTTGTGTAATTATTTTAATATTGTTATAATTTTTGATTTGGTAATTTTGATGAATTATGATAGGTTATGGATAAATTTTTAAGACGAAGTGTTGATTCTTCTAAAAGTTATAATGAAGAAAATAGTAGAGAAAAACATTCCCGTGTGGAATTCAATCCGAATGATATTGTTAGTGATCCAGGGTTACGGAAACCAATTAAAGAATTCGATGTTTTTATTAGAGACCAAGTTCGAAGAGAATATTTGATAAGAGGCCCTTGTTAACCAATTGGCCATACTTATCCCCGAAAACAATTTGGTAAAGAGTATAGAAGTTTCCAACGAACTTGGTTTAAAAAATTTTCGTGGTTGGAGTATAGCATATCAAATGATGCAACATTTTGTTTTTAGTGCTATCTCTTTAAAAATTCACATAAAGGATGTCGAGTTGGAGATTAGGCCTTTACTAATTCGGGGATAAGTAATTGGAAAAAAGCAATAGAAATATTCAATACACATGTTGTTGGTGTAGGTAGTGCTCACAATGATGCAAGAATACAACTTGCCACAATTTAGAATGAACAAATTTTGCAACGTTTTCAACATATACAGACTCATAGGACACGGTTGTCTCCTCTTATTCGTACATCCAACGCTAGTAGTTCAAGTGTGAACAAATAACTGTTTTATTGTTATGTGGATATATTTATATATTTATATTTTTATTATTATAATTCTCAATTTGATACTTTAGCCATGAATTTTTTTTTTCCAAATACAATTGAGCCTCCCTCAAAATATGTTCTAGTTCCGCCACTGGGCATAGGAACAATTCTTCAAATCTTTCTTGGTACTGTACTGCTCCACTTTATTCTCCTGTAGAATTTTATTAAATTCTTCTACAAAATCCATCTTCTTTCTACCTTCAAACTTTTTGCAAAGAAGATCACTGAATTCCTCCCAAGTGAGTTTGCCCATAGAAACCTTAATGTTTTGGAACCAGATGTCTACTCGACCTTCCAAATACATCTCTATCACCTCTAATCTCTAATTCTCTTGAACTTGATTGACTAAGAAAAATTTTTCGCACTTCCGTAACCATATCCTCGGATTCTCCCCTTCAAAGATTTTTGGTAACTAAATCTTTGGTGTAGTATAGAAACCCCATTTCCTCCCTTCACCCCCATCTTTGTGTTTGATGTGAGGATTGGGTAAAATAGATGTCCTGAAATTGGAATTTGTTTCTTCCAGAGTTTGTACCTTCTCCTTCGACATATGCCTCATGAAAGCTGTTAGCTTAGATTCAATTCTGCCATGAATTCCTCCATTTTTTTTGGTATTATCAGTAGCAAATCCTTCCATATTGTTTTGCATCCCCTCCATGTGTAATTTTTTGTCGACTTGATCTTCCAAAGCCTTATATCGCGTGTCTTTTGCCATTATCTATAGGTGAGGAACCAATGCTTTGATACCAAAGTGTAACGATTTGAGCTACTTTTTTGAAGTTCTGGAAATAAAAAGAAGAGAGAAGGAAGAGTGATTGAAGAGGAAGAAGAATAGAGAGAGTTGTATTGAGAGATATAAAGGAATTCTTTTACAATCCAACTATTTTCCTTGTAGTACTAACTCCAACCTTATAGTGCTAACTAAGCGAGCTAACAAACAATGACTGATGAGCTCATCAACAATAAGAACTAACTAGCTCTTACATTCAGAAGTTACTATGATGAAAGCATGGTTTCTTTTGGTGTAAAGGCTTGACAGAAGACTCCAATACACCAAATACTACTCACACTTTTAACTGGCAATGGATCTTCTATATCACTTTTTGTGTATCAATTCTCGTATTGCTTTATAAAATTTTGACATGTGTACGTAACACTTATCCCTTATGGTTCACTAAACAGATTTTAGTATTATCTAAAAGTACACTTATCATATTTATATAGAGTGATACATTAAATGGTAGAGAAGATACAAAAACAAAAACAGAAGGAAAAAAGGGAATTTAATTTGTTACAAGAAATAAATTTATTCGGTATTGATAAGTGTTTAAAAGCTTGATCACTGTTTGAGGAAAAAAAACAAGAAAACGTTTCTTGTAGCGTTTCAAATATCTCAGGCAAGAAGTATAGCAAAGTAAGTCAAGCAATTTTTTGGGGTTTTGTGTTTTGTTTTGAAGCATACTGTGCTTATGATTTTTGTTTTTTTGGCACTCAAGTTGCCAATTTTATTTTTGTAGATTTAAGGTTTTTCTTCGTTTGGAGATTATTGTTATCGCACTATTGGGTTTTTGTTGTTTTCAGTCCAAAATTGTTTGTGTGCTTAAATCTTTTGATTTATGTGAAACTTTGGGAATCGGCCAAATTCAAAACAGGTTTTTCAAACCCATGATTAACTTTTAAGCTTCTGTTGTTTTAGTGAAATGTTTTGAGTTTTTTTAGCATATGTTGTTTTACATTTCTTGTTATGTGAGAAAATTTAGGAACAAATTATAAGATGAAATATTAATCAAATTATCAAATAGTTATTTTGGAGTTCGAATTTGTGAATTGATATATATCTATATATATATATATATATATATATATATATTTGAAGATGAAAAACTTTTTCCCAACAAATACAGAAAATTTCTAAACATAAGTACAAGAAAATAGAATTGTATGTACTAAAAAATTGAATGATGAATAAATCATTCAATTTTGTCTGAAGAATAAATCAATTTTTCACTTTTACTATTATATTAAGTCGTCCGTTATGTGAACGTGCATTTTCTCTGTTAAAAAACTAACATAATTTGGTTGAATGACTAATTTAGTATATTTTTTAAATGTGGTGAGTAAAATGCATCATTTTTAATGTATACGACAAAATATATATATATTTTTAATATAAGTGACTAGTTTGGCAATTTTCTAAAAATGAGGCTTAAAAATCAGCATTTTTTTTGTGCATGATCAAATAAAAGGAAAGGCTCACATTTCCCAAGAGTAATGATATACAGAGTAAAAAATATTAGTGAAAATCAGTAGTGACGTGACAGTTATAAAAAGACAAAATCATCCATTATATATAAAAATACAAAATTATGTACAACTTATAAAAAATTGACACGTATACAATCATTTATCCCTTAACTCATCATTTGGTTAGGGTATTAGTTTATTTTTAAAAATTAGAAAATTAACTAAAATGACACGTGTTAATTTTTTTATAAAGTGATACATGAAAATTATACAACAAACCCGATTTTATCTTTTTATACCTGCGTCAGTCACTTTACATTTTTACTCTAATTTTTCTATCCCCCTATCATTACTCTTTCCCAATATGGATTCCAATTATTATCTGGATTCTTATATTGAAATCTTTTATCATCAGCTTTGAAGATAAAGCAGATCAATTGCATGCTATAGCTTCCAATTCATGTAGTAGTTCTCTTGATTTCTCAAATAAACCGGCCTCTAACATATACTTTAGGCAATGTTGTCAAAATAACCTGCAAGAATACTACACACATAAAATCATTTTTTATTTTAAAATTTATTTAATAAAATAATTATTCAACGCAAAAATAATAAGAACAAAACTTATCAATCGAGACAATTTAAAAATATTTCTTTTCTAAAATGTAAGCGGAGACCTGTTTTTATTGATTTTCAAAACAAAATACAGAACCAGTTTTCAAACAATAAGGATGAAATTTGAAAATTTTCAAAACTGGGAGGGTTTTTATAATTTACCCTGATCTTTGTTGATCTATTGATAGTGAAACCCTGAAAAGGTGGGAGGAAGACTCCAATACACGAAACACTACTCACACTTTTAAGTTTTAACTGTAGCAAAGCATATCATTGGGCTGAAATTTTGTGATTATTCATTCACTCACTTAATGAAGTCCTTTTTGACAAATTCTTGTGTAAAAAAAAAGAGTAAAACATAACCAGAAGAAAAAAAGGGAGTTCAATTTGTTACAATAAAGAACGTTTTTCGTTATTGATAAGTGATTAAAAGTTTAAAACCTTGATCACTGTTTGATAAAGAAAAACAAGAAAACGTTTCTCGGAGCGTTTCAAATATTGCTTGCAAGAAGTATAGAAAAGTAAGTTTTGCAATTCTTTTTCATCTTAAAACCCGCCCTTAATATTCTTGAATGGGGATTTTTTTTATGTTTTTTTTTGGAGGGGTGTTTGAATACGATTATATTCTGTGTTTTGTTTTGGAGCATTGCTGTGTTTATGATTTTTGTTTTCTTGGCACCCTTGTTGCCAATTGAAGGTTTAAGGTTTTTCTTCGTATGGAGATTATTGTTATCGTACTTTTGCCAAATAGGAATCAAAACTGTAATTGAATTACTTTTGGGTTTTTGTTGTTTTTATTTCAAAATTTTTTAAGTGCTTAGATCTTTTGATTTATGTGAAATTTTGAGAGAAATCAGCCAAATTCAAAAAAAGGTTTTCAAACCCATGATTTAACTTTTAAGCTTCTGTTGTTTTAGTGAAACGTTTTGATTTTCTTTTAGCATATATGCCGTTGTACATTTCTTGGTATGCGAGAAAATTTAGGAACACATTATAAGATGAAATCTTATTCAAATTATCAAATAGTCATTATGGGCTTTTAATTTGTGAATTGATTAATATATATGTTTCAGAAGGAAGAAATTTATAAAATGAAAATTTGCTTAGAGAAATGCAATTGAAAACAAACTCAGGACATGAAAAGCCGGGAATTAGACTCTGTAATGTTTTTAACTATTTCTTGTTGTTAATTATCAACTATTGTATATTTTTTTTAGTGCATGAAGTTCTATTTTCTGGTATTTATGTTTAGAGTTTCTTTGTTTTGTTGGGAAAAAGTTTTGATCTTTAAATATAGTAAAAATCTGTTGCTTAAACCTCATCTAAAAGTGGGACTGTCTGATTTTAGGACATATTTCTGGCTGTTAAGGACAAGCAAACATGAAAAGGAAAATTGAAAATAGAAAAAGAAAATTGAATCATTTTTTGTTGCATTGTTTACTTACATTTGACAATGGTTTTACAGATCTTTATGCAATGGGCTTAATTTTTTTTTCTCTTTTGGAATCACTTTAATTTTGTTTTACTTGTGGCAAGGTTGCTTTTGATATGTTTGAGATTTGTCTCCTTGTTCTTCAGTACATATTTTGAGTGATGAATACAATGTTAATGCCTTTTGTGAGCTTCTAAAATATCTTTCACGCCATGATCAAAGCGCCAATTGGTCCTATACATGTGACCCACTATCAAGAAAAGAATTGCAATAGTTAAATAGTGGTGTGCAATATCCGTCAGTGGCTGTTTAATGATTCATTGTTGATCTTTAGTAAATTTGAGAAAAGTAGCAAATGAAATGAAGAAAAAATTCAGTGCATTAGAAACTGCATGTTCAAATTAGTGAGATTTTATTCTCTCAAATTAGTGAGATTTCTAACAGCATATTCCACTTTTATTTTGTTTATATCCAATTGTCTTTCCTTCAACTTTGTCATTTGGCTGTAATTGTAGTGTTCATCTTCTTGTGCTTAAAGCGTCGAATTCTTAAAGTCTTCAAAACTATTTAATAAGATTCTTAAATCATTTCACTCTCTGTTAATTTATTTGAACTGAATGTTGAATGTTTCTAACATGATATCAGTGTTTTGGATTCGAGAATTTTGATTCCCAAAAGAAAGGGATGAATAGGAGTAGACAATGGATTATTTCCGCATAATTAATCCTTTATCAGATATGAGAATTTTTCATGTTCTGATCAAGTCATGTGGTTTGGACAATAGTTTATATCTGATTGTTTGATTGGAAGATAATTTGTATGCCTAAATTTCAATGCTGTCAAAATGTTAATCCTGTTGAATTTGTAATGTCCTAATTAAAGTGCTATAAATTCAAACTAGCTTTCTGAGATAGAAGCCAACATTTGAATTTTCTTTCCTTGATTATTTTGTAACTCTAGCTAGTTAGTTATAAGCAGTTTGCCTCTACAAGTAGGTTGATTCTAAACTCGAAAAAAGAATGAAGGTTACGATAGACTAACATTCAGCGTAAAATTTTGTCAAATTTTATTATATGGATTATATTAGAAATCGTGTAATTGAACACGGTGGCAAAATGTGATCCATATAGCCAAGTTCATTTAGTGGAATAAAGTTTTAGTTCTTGTTGTTTGATTATTTTGTGTTATGTATATTGTCCTGTTGTCTATGATCTGTGCTGATGACTCTCTCTTCCTTCTTAGGAAGGCAAGGAAAAAATGTATCGTGTCGCAGAGGCATCTGAATTTCTTGTTATCACCGGGGCTTTCATCGAAGACATCAAGATCGCAAAGAATACATTCATTTGGCCATTTCAGAAATACAGGATCATTGATGTAACTCCCATTAACTACACTTTTGAAGTCAATGCAATGAGTGCTGAGAAACTGCCATTCCTTCTCCCTGCTGTTTTCACTATAGGTCCAAAAGTTGATGAACATGAGAGCCTCATCAAATATGCCAAACTTCTATCTGATCAGCAGCGCGATTCTCATCATGTTAGGGACTTAGTTCAAGGTATTATTGAAGGAGAGACGCGTGTTATTGCTGCTTCAATGACCATGGAACAAATCTTTAATGATACAAAACATTTCAAGGAGGAAGTGTTTGGGAAGGTCCAGCTTGAGCTCAACCAATTTGGACTTTTGATCTATAATTCCAACATTAAGCAGCTAGTTGATGTTCCGGGGCAAGAGTATTTCTCATACTTGGGGCAGAAAACTCAAATGGAGGCAGCAAATCAGGCAAAAGTTGATGTTGCTGAAGCCAAGATGAAGGGTGAGATAGGATCAAAGGAAAGAAAAGGATTGACACTTCAAAATGCTGCCAAGATTGATGCCGAGACAAAGATGATAAACGCACAAAGAGAAGGCGAGGGGAAGAAGCAGGAGATCAATGTGAAATCTCAAGTACAGATATATGAGAACCAAAGGGAAGCTGAAGTTGCTGAAGCAAATGCTGTTCTAGCAGCCAAGAAGGCTAGGTGGAATCAGCAGGCAATGTTGTCTGAGGTGGAGGCTAAAAATGCTGTAGCAATTCGACAGGCTGAGTTACAACAGGAAGTTGAGAGGAAGAATGCATTGGCAAAGACTGAGCAACTAAAGGCTCAACTCCTCAGCAAGGCTACTGTTGAGTATGAGATTAAGGTAATTCAGTATGCTGATCTCGAGTTTATAAATTACTTAGATGATATGTATAAGTTCATCTTTCACCATGTTGCTAATCGTTCTTTGGACCGGCTTATGAAACATTCTAGTGAATCAACGTAGGCTACGATTTAGAGCAAATGCCACTCTAAATTTACTTGAGTTCATGTTACAAATGTTGCATTTTTCACTTTTAGGTTCAAAAGGAAAATTCAGAGCTCTACAAGAAGCAAAAGGCAGCAGAAGCAATATTTTATGAGAGGCAAAAAGCTGCTGAGGCTCAAAAAGTGGCAGCAAAAGCTGAATTGTATGCAAGACAACAAGCTGCAGATGCAGAACTTTATGCAAAGAGGAAAGAAGCAGAAGGAATGGTTGCTCTTGCAGAAGCACAAGGATTTTATATACAAACTTTGTTGCAATCATTAGGTGGAAGCTACCATGCTTTGAGAGATTATCTGATGATTAATGGAGGAATGTTCAAGGACATTGCAAGAATTAATGCTGAAGGGATCAAAGGACTACAGCCAAAGATCAGTATTTGGGCTAATGGTGGAGGAGCCATAGATGGAGCAGGAAGTGGAAATGCAGCTTTTAATGAAATCGCTTCGGTCTACCGAGCATTGCCACCATTGTTTCAAACTGTGCAGGAGCAAACCGGTATGCTACCTCCAGCTTGGATGGGTAGTCTCCCTAGTTCTGATGCTGGTCTTGCTACATCAAACCAACCAAAAAATTAATAGTTTCACCTTTGAAACAATTTTTATTGTAATTGAGTAGGGCAAGTTGGAAATTTTCTTGTAGAATTGAGGAATAATCAGAGTTATAAAACCAGCATCATGCATTCAAAATTTAAGTTAAAAAGCCAATTTAAAGAGGAAAATACACTTGAGATTGCCAAAATATAAAAAGGGGTATATTACTTTTGTTGTTCCTCAATTTCAAGATTTATTTATTTTTTGTTTCCAGTTTTTCAAAAAGTTTCACTTTCATTCCTCAAATTATAATGGGTTAATAGCATTTTACCCCGTAAATGTTTACCTTTGAACACTTTGCCCCTGTAAACATTTTTACCCTAATTAAACATTTTTACTAGAACTTTGAAAAAAGTTAAATTTTTTCCTTAAAAAAGTTATTCTTTTTCATCTTTCATATTTTGGACTGTTTTAACGGTTTAACCTTAATTTTAATCGTAAGAACTTGTCTTCCTTATCCTCACTGTGTTTTCTTTTTGTTTTCATTTTTCTTGGTATATGCTTTATTAAAAAAATTTATTCTTATTTAAATAGTAAACGGATATATTCTTACTAAAAAGATTTAGATTTTGAACACAATTTATTGTGTTTTATAATTTGTTAACTATTTTTAATGTATATAACAATAAAAAATCTTATATGGATTATTTAATTCTTTTGAAGATAATAAAACAATAGGTACTTTGTCTAAAATTTTCTAGTTCTTCAATAAAAATTTTATAAAACTTTTTATTTTACCACTCTAATATCTACGAGTTTTTAATTTAGTGTTAATTAATTTTTTTATAAAATTTATTAAGTATATAGATATCTCTATTAGAAATATATATATTTAAAAAGATTACAACTTAAAACTAACAAGTTAGCAAATAATTATTTGATTTAAACAATTTTTTTGGTAATTATATGTTATATAATTGTATTGTGTTGTTTAGATTGGTGTAATATGTATAAAAAAATATAATAAAAAAATTTAAGATAATGAATCAAAACTTTATATTGTCAATAATATAAATAAAATAAATAATTATATTACAAAGAGATTACAAACTAAATTGAGTAAAAAAATCACAAATTGGATCAGATCTTTTGAACCTAGCGAAATGTTGTATTTTTCCTATAACCCCATGCCAAATTACAAGTAGCATGATGTAAATTAATTTATATAAAAGAAGATGAAATAAAAGGACAAGAAAAAGAAAGATGGAAAAAAATAAATGAGTACCTACAATTGATAAAAAAATTGACTGAATATTTATGACTCAAACTAATAACATTTAAATATGAACACAAAATTATGGAGTATATAAATTGAAACTTATGTTTAAGTATAATAGGAGTAAATGTAATTTAATTTATTGGTAAAATGGTCATTTAAGACTAACAATTGATAGTATTACTAATTAGCATTTTTGATTAAAAAAGGTTGAAAATGATCATAAAAATCTTTATGGTTGTAAGGTATTAAAAGGTAATCTTTCATAGGGGTAACATGTAATTAATCTTATTAGAATTTGGGTTTTAAATCGTCTTACTATTTTTCAACTTAAAATCTAATTTAAACAACTATTTAACATACATATGACAAATGTGATGGCATAAAAATTTCATAAAATTAGACAAAGGTGGGGGAGAATTTTTTATAGAATCATTGGAATTGTCTATCTTTAAATATATGCTTATAACCCAAAACAGGTTGCTAAGAGCGTTCAACCCCAATTCAGCAAATACTAGAGGTGTTCAAGTTCGATTTTTGGGTTCTATTTATTCAATTTGAACATCTTTGAGTTCAAATCTGAAAATCAAACCAAATTTGAATTCAATTTGAATTTGGACATTTAAAAATTAAATTTGAATTTGAATTAATTGAATTCACACAAATAAAGTGAACTAGAATTTGGTTTTAACATAAATCAATTTATCAAATTACATCATAATTTATGATTCAAAACAATAATTTAGTTAAATATTATATATTTTATATTAATATATATTTTCTATATAAGAATTAGTTTTTCAGTTCAGTTTTCACGCGAATTGAAATCCCAATACGAAAACCGAATTATGAACCAAAATTCAAATTCTGTCAATTCCAATTTAGTCGAAATATCTTAGCTGCTCCTAGTTAGCATTCACCCAAAAAATTGTTTGTTTCCTTCTCACTCTTCTGTCTCAGAGGAAAACCGAACAGGGAACAGAATAATGAGTATAAACACAAAATACTGAAAGAATATTTTAATTGTATTACTTATATACTGAGCGTTTTACATATCAGTACAATAAATAGCAAAAGTGATTTTGATTATTCCTATTTACAAGGGAAAACATAGGCAAATATTATGTAACAGCTTTTGAAAAATTCTTGTGTGTGGTGTCAACCGAACTTAATGAATGAGGTTATGCATGTAGATTCTGTTGGAGATTCTTGTGGCAGCAAAGATGGAACAACAACTTTAACATGCCACTGGAGACACCGAGCTTGGAACGTAACTGCTGGAACGATGCAGCAAGAAGGGGCTTGGTAAGAGCATCAGCAAGTTGGTCATTTAAAGAGACATGAGAAACAACAAAGGTGCCTCGAGTAACATGATCGCGAACAAAATGGTAATCAAGCGCAATGTGTTTCATACGTGAATGAAAGACTGGATTGACGGAGAGATATGTAGCACCGATGTTATCACAGAATAGTTGCGGAGGAGAAGAACGTCGAACATGAAGTTCGTGCAACAAGTTTTTAATCCAAAGAACTTCAGCAGCACATGAAGCAAGAGAGCGATACTCAGCTGTCTTTTGCTTCTTAGAACACCAAGAGATAGCATTGCCACCAAGATAGACTATGTAGGTTGAAGTAGATGTGAAATCATCACGGTTACCCGCCTAATCGGCATCGGTCAATGTTGTAAGGTGAAGTGATTGGCCGCGCTTAAGAAAGAGACCATGATGCAAAGTAGCCTTAAGATAGCGGAGCACACATTTAGCAGCAAACCAGTGTGTGTCGGTGGGAGCATGCATGAAACGAGCCAACTTGTTGACAGTGAAAGACACATCCGACCGAGTGAGGGATAAGTATTGAAGAGCTCCAACAACTTGGCGGTACCGTGTAGCATTTGTAGGCGCAGATCCATCATGAAGTTGCAGAGGCTGAGAGGAAGACATTGGCGTGGTACACTCTTTAGCATCAGTCATGTTGGTTTTGGCTAAAAGATCACGAATATATTTATGCTGAGAGAGAAATAATCAAGACGATGTAGGAATAACCTCAATTCCAAGAAAAAAATGTAGGTCACCAAGATCTTTGATGGAAAATCTGGCAGCCAACGAATAAAGAAATTGGGCTTGGAAGCATGTATCATTACTGGTGACAATGAGATCATCGACATACACCAAAAACTAAATAGTGACAGTGGAAATATGGTAAATAAATAAGAATGGGTCACTCTTAGAATTGACAAAACCATAAGACAATAGAAATCCTTTTAACTCGTTGTACCAAGCACGAGGAGCTTGTTTGAGACCATAGATGGATTTACGAAGTTTACACACATAGCTTGGGTTTGTAGTATCAGTTAACCCCGGAGGTTGTTGCATAAATACCTCTTCAGATAATGTACCTTGAAGGAATGCATTATTAACATCTAATTGGCGGAGAGACCAACCATGAGATAAAGCAAGGGCAAGAATAACACAGATAGTTGTAAGTTTAGCCACGGGACTAAATGTGTCATGAAAATCAATGCCGAGCCGCTGATGAAATCCCTTTGCAACAAGGCGGGCTTTATACCTAGAGATTGAACCTTCAGGATGGCGTTTAATACGAAACACCCACTTGCAACTGTGATAAGTTGGTTTTATACCAACTTAAATGGCTTAATTCACTTAGCTTTTGACTTGTTTTTCATGAGTTAGTGCGGTGTTTTGTGTGATGTTGTGCATTTATGTGGTTTGCAATTGGTTGTGCTAAAATGGTTAAAAGGGACCAAAAATTATGATGAACTTAGGCAATTGTGTGTTTGATGCTAATTGGCAAGGTTGAGAGGTCAAAACAACTAGGAAGGAGAATGAAACCGAAATGAGCTTGGTAGGCTTGATTTAGGGTTTTGGGCAGATTCGGTTAGTGAAATTCATTTGAGCATAACTTCCTTAATTCTAAACCAATTGAGGGGATCTTGAATGTTCTGGAAAGCTCTTTGAGTGTACTACATTTCTTATGTTTTAACTGTTTTCCAATTTTGTGTGCAACCATGAGAAACGGGGGCTTCTTTAAGATTGCTACATTCAGGATTCTTATGTTTTGGTTTATTGCCACAGATTGGTAGAACGTGCATAACTTGAGCTACAGGTACCCAATGATGCCGAATCTTGAACCTTTGGAAAGAAAAAAGGGAGATCTAGAACTCTTAAATTCACCACCAAGTCTGAATCAGAGGCTACGACATACTTACTTGGCATGGAAGTAGGGTGTTGTGCTGGAATGAACACCTTGCCAACACCTTGCCAACACAACCTTGCCAAACCTTGCCAATACCTTGCCAACACCACTTGTGCACAACACTAGCGACACTTGCACATGGCTTGCACACACACTTGCACTCATACGGCACATAACATGCACTAGCCTTGGTAGCATCCATGCACACAATTGTTACACATTTCATGCACCATTCTTGCCACATTGTTTGATTCATTAATTGTTGTTGCATTTTACCAAGACTACCAACACACTTGTGCATGACTCATGCGAAACACAACACCATTCATACAAAACATGACTAGACATTAGAGCTAACATTTCAGCATAAAGGAGTTGGGCAGAACTGGTTGTGTAAATTGTTTTGAGTGTAACTCTCTCAATACTAGTCCTTTTGCTGAGATCTTGGGTGTTTTAGGATGCTCTTTGAATGTACTCCATTTCATATGTTTTAACTTTTGTCTAATTCTGTGTGCAAGGTGGAGAAACGGGAGCGTCTTTACAACTGCTATTTCAGGTTTTCGTATTTGACTTCTCATTGCCACATTTTGGTAGAATGAGTATATCTTGAGCTACAGACCTCCAATGAGGCTGATTCTTGAACCAATGGAAAGCCAAGAGAGAGCCCTAAAACTTTGATGTTTACACAAAGCTTGATTCAGAGCTGAAGACACACGAATTTTGCATAGAAGTAGAAAGTGTTGTTGAAGCAAGAATTTTGCCTACGAAATCTCGTGGACAAAGAAAAAGTGTCAAGATTTTGCCCACGAAATCTCGTGGACAAAGAAAAAATGTGAAAGTTTTCTCCACGAGATCTCGCAGGCAAATGAAGAAGTGCCAAAATTTTGCCTACGAGATCTCGCAGGCCAAAATAAGGTGAAAAAAATTGGCTTGCGAGATCTCGCCATGAAATTTCAGTTCTGCCACACTTTAGTATTTTGGCCATAACTCTCTCATATTATCTCCGAATTGGATGATTCAAGAGGCTGTGGACAGCTAACACATAGGGCTATAACTTTGGTGTTTTAAGCTTTCCCAAATTCACAATGCATCATGGTCAGATTGTTGTTGGAAGTTGCTATCGTGAAGCATTATGCGTTTGAGGATCAAAATATTGGCTAAGTGTTTGGAGTTCTGAATCTCAGGTTTCAACAGGTGGGAGAAGGCATGGAGTTCTGAGGCTTGAAGGCGTGATTCCTCAGCGGCTGGTCTACTTGGAAGCTCGGGGAGTTGCCGAAGGCGTGCGAACCGAGGCTCAAAGGCGCTGGAAATCTCTGATTCCTTCGCCCGACTTCTGAGAGGTGAAGGCGTGAAATGCATAAGCCTGAAGGCGCGGGAGATAAATAGAAGGCGTGTCCGGCAGAAGCCCAAAGGCGCTGGATTGCTGAATCATTTCTTCAAACTTCGAATTTCACTTCTTGGGTTGATTTTTGGTCTTTTTATTCAAGGACACTTTTGTAATACTTTAGATATTTTACGGTTGCGTATTAGTTAAATTTTCATAACTCTATATATAGGAGATGTAGCTAATGTGTAAAAGGGATCCCGAGATTATTTCTTTCCATTAGTTAGGATTTGAACTTGGAACCAACTTTTGATCTAGAGGGAGCGGGAATTAATTTGAAGATCTACTTTGTCTCTCTAGTCTCTCTCTCTAGCATTTGAGCTCCATTTTCTATTCCGATCAAAGATTTGCTCCGATCATCGTAATTCTTATATCAACTAAGGAAGCTCTTGGAAGAATTCAATTGGTAAACTCTTCCCAATTATTGAAAATGAATTGTTTCAAGTTCCAAGTTGTTGATCGTGAATTGGTAATGGAGTTCTATGGTTAGATCTCTCATGTTCTAGGGTTTCAACCGGTTAAATGTATAATCAAACTATGCAATGCTATGCAATTGACATAATTTTTTAAGGATGAAATCATATGTGATTTTTAATGATTAAATCTTGTTGAATTTCATGAATTCACACTTTTATTGAATGAATTGAACTTTGATTGTGGTCAACATGCTGAGTTGAAGTGAGATTTACCAATATCTGTGAGAATTGCATGAAATAAAGACTAAATGTGTGATGATTGAGTTTTCCACTTGCTTCGCTTGAATCATGATTTGAGATGCGGTCGCCATGCCGGTGGAGAATCATTGAGTTGTTAGGAGAAAGTTAGAAGAAACTTTCTAAAGTAAGCAAACACTCTAGGTCCTAGGTCAGGCCTCGCCATGGGATACCGTAGGAATTGCATGCTAGATTTGCTAACTTTGGAGAGTTGAGGCATTGCGGGTTGAATCCATTCTACTTAGGCCTCGCCATGGGAAAAGTGGAATGTTAAGGAGTATAGAAAACACTGTGGTCGTCATGCTAAGTGTTAGCTAGCCTCTTGGGCAATAGAGATCTCCTCATTGTTTTACTTGTGTGTCAAGAGCATTGCAATCATGGCCTAATATGCATTCAACTGGTGGAAATACTCTAGAGCATCCACTCTCTTCCTGTTTTTTTTCTACATTTTATTTGTTGCATTTGATTCTTTACTAGTTAGTGTCTAGTTTTATTTCTTTCGTGACATTCTGTGAGCAAACATTGAGATTCTTGATACCTCCTTTTCCCTGTGGATACTATACCTAGCTCACTGCTACTATAGTTAGTGGATTAGGATAAATTGACGAGCCACTACACTTGATATCAAACTGACAATATTTTTTGTTGAGCTAGGCGGCACTAGTTCCCATGTACCATTGTGAAGAAGGGCAGTAAGTTCATCAGACATAGCTTGTCTCCATTCAACATGTTTAATAGCAATGGACTCAGGTAAAGGATGATTGGTAGTAGTGTGATAAAGATGCTTTGGTTTAAAAATATTGTTTTTGAAATGGGTGGTCATATTGTGAGAAGGAGGGGGAGGTAGAGAGAAGGACACAGATGGAGTAATAGAGGTAGTGGGGAGAGGTGCAGGGGAGATAGAAACCGAAGATGATGGAGAATTACTTAACTCTGTGGAAGTGGGCAACAGTGGTGTCGATGATGGCAGTGGCAAGACTTGCAGGGGAGGAGATGTTGCTTCCAGAACTGGTGTATGTTGAGCAGTAGGAGTGGTGGAAGAAGAAGATGGAAAAACAAGAGGATAGGGAAACTAGTTATGACATGGTAAAGTCGAAGAGGTGGGGAAAACAGATTTAGAGAATAGAAAGTCAGTTTCAATAAAACGAACATAACGAGATGTGTAGACTTTATTGGTTTTTAAATCCAGACAAAGATAGGCATTTTAATTAGTTGAATACACAAGGAAAACACAGGGAGTGGACTTAGGTTGAAGCTTATTGGCGGTGTAAGTTTTGAGCCAAGGAAAACATAAACAGCAAAAGATTTGTAGTTTTGAGTAATTTGGTGACTTAGAAAATAGTTTGTGATAAGGAGAAGAAAAATTAATAATCGGTGTAGGGAGACGATTAATTAAATAAACTGCAGTTTGAAAGGCATATGTCCAAAATTTGTATGGTAGATTGGCGTGATGAAGAAGAGTGTATCCAGTTTCAACAATATGACGATGGCGGCGTTCAGAAGTTCCATTATGTTGAGGTGTATGTGGCGGTGTTTTAAGATGTTGAATACCCAGATTACTTAAGAAATCTTTAAGCGCAATATATTCACCGCCACCATCAGAGTAAATAGAAATAATAGAGCGATTAAAAAACTTTTCAACAACAGCTTTAAATTGACAAAAAATAGTGAAAACATCAAATTTTAAGGGTAACCATACATACTTGGTAAAATGATCAACAAAAATAACATAATAAACATGACCAGTAACAGATTCAATTAGGGACGGTCCCCAGAGATCAGTGTAAATCAAATCAAGAGGACCACGACTTGCCAAAGTTGATTCACCAAAAGGTAAACGGTGACTTTTATTACATAAACAGGAAGTACAAACACAATCAAAGGAACAAGAAGAAGACAGTGAGACAAGACCAAGATTGGAAAGTTTATTTATAATTCAAAATGAAGGGTGACTGAGATGACCATGCAAGATAGTCGGAGAAGCAGCTAGCATGACACCAGTAGAGAAAGCAACACAGGAATATTTGGATGCATAGTCAGCCGCTAGCCATTCGTAGAGATCATGTTGATTCCTTTCGCGGAGTAAAGACGTCCCCGTCTGTAAATCCTTGACAACAAAATGTGAGGGAAAAAATTCAATAGATGAATTGTTAGAACGACAAAATTGAGAAACTGAAATGAGATTGCGATTAATAGTAGGAACACAAAGAACTTGAGATAAAGTGAAAGAAGGTGAGAGAGAAGTAGACCCAGTATGGGTGATTTTCAAACCTGAACCATCACCAATAATAATATCATCAGGGCCTTCATAAGGTTGATGAATAGATAAATTTGAAAGACGAGAGGTGACATGGTGTGAGGCTCCTGAGTCTAGGATCCATGGAGTATGAGCAGAGGATGACATGGTTACATGATGAGCAGATGGACGTTAAGGACGTAGCTGTGGGAAAAGGTTGAAGTAACGGTTAGCACTGTGACCACGTTTGTCACAATATTGGCAAACAACAGAACCAGGAGGAATAAAAGCAGGGAAGATAGGCTTCGATAATGAGGATGATTTGGGAAGAGATGGGGTGGGAAGTAGACCAGATGAGGGAGAAAAGGATTGGTGTTTAGAAGAGCCAGGAAACAGAATGTTAAGCTTGGTAAAGTTGGCTGTAGGTAGAATATGATCATATTTGAATTTGTCATCATGAAGAAGGAACATTTCATGGTCAATGATCTTATCAAATAATTCTTCGAATGGTATGGCAGAGTCGCGAGTGCAAATAGAAGTGATAAGTTCCTTGTGAAAGTGGATCCAGGAGCTGGGGTAGACAACCGATCGGTGAGTATTCAGCTAGATCCAGCTGGAAATCGTCCGGAAGAGCAAAACTTGAAAGAAAATATTTCCTTAACATAATTTGGAAATAATCAAGGCGGTGCATTGATGTAAGACTCCTTGGAGGAATCAAATAAGAAAGTAGAAGAAGGAGAGAAATTAGGAAACTAAAAGGAAAAGGCTTGCATGCCTTAATCCGTGGCCGCATGTGGCATTATCTTATTTGAAAATAAAAGATTTTTTTCTTTATATTGTTTTTGGAAGTCTTGAGTCAATAGAGTTATTCCTTCAGAAGGATATATGTTTTTCTATATAAGGAAAGCAAGTCAGTTAGTAGGTAACTCGTAGTAGTTAGTATATGGTAGATTGGCATCTAGTTAGATAGTAATAAGTAGTTTATAGCAGTAGTTTAGTTTTTTCGTTCGTTCGTTTGTAGTGCTGGCTCTAGACCCACATCATAGAAGTATCAAGATTAATGATTGGAGATCAAGTAAAGAAAAGAAAAATCAAATAATTAAATTGCACTATGACCTCTTAGCAAGAAGAAACAACTTAAAAATAAATTATTGATCAAGATCATATTTTATTATTTAATATAACCTTTTTGTAAAAGTTATCAACTCGGAATTTTTCATTAGAAAAATGAGTCAACATAAGCTGATTTGGCAACTTCAATTGCATCCCATCTTTTAGAAATTTAGTATCCAATAAATTTGATTACATTTTTTTGAAATGTCCATTGAAGTTTCAATTGAGTTAAACATTACAATTTCACTATAATGTTCAAGAATTATTTATCTAAAACCTTCATCAATTTTTTATGTCATACTAAGGCACAAAAACCACAGAAAAAAAAGAACATCAACCTGGAAAAATTCTATCATGAAGTAATTTGAAAAAGTATTGTATAAAAATCAGACAAACTTCAAAACCTATACAGTGAAAAGATTTTACTCACTAAGAACCACCTAAACTACTGAAAGCAATTAAGCTTTTAAGAAAAATAAATCGTGAGAAGATTTTACTTGCAAAAAAAAACAAATTCAGCCTTGATAGACACAAATTATACGATTTATTTTATGATCTTTTGGGGCTAAACTTGAATGAAAATCACACTTAATTTAGAATATCTTGCAGGTTTGGATTAATTGATTGTGTCGAGGAGTAGAAAAGAAAAAAGAGGAACTTGGAAGGTTTTGGGATCTTTTGGAGTTTTTGGTATTTTTTTTAGGGTTATCTTCAATTTACCCCCATAAAAGATGGCCTTTAATCACTTTGCCCCCATAAAAGATTTTTATTAACACTTTACACTGTTGACTATCAATTAAAGATGCTAATGGATAATATCATTAATTATTAATTTTAAATGACAATTTTATCCATCAATAAGAAATAAATTAAATTATATTTGTCCCTCTTATATTTAAACATTAATTTCAATTTATCTACTCCATAATTTTGTATTAATACTTAAATATTATTAGTTTGAAGCATAAAATATTTGGTCAATTTTTTTAACAAAATAAGAAACTTGTTTATTTTTTTCATCTTTTTTCTTTTTCTTTTATTTCATCTTCTTTTATATAAATAAATATGTCAAGTTTCTTGTAATTTATGATTTTTTTTACTCATTTTAGTTTGTTGTGTCTTTATAATATGATTGTTTATCTTATTTACATTATTGACAATTTAAAGCATTGATTTAATATCTTAAATTTTTTTATTATATTATTATATATGTTAAAGTAATCTAATCAACATAATAAAATTATATAATGACAAAATAAAGAAATAAAATAATTATTTGTTTATTAGTTGTAAGGTGTATATTTATTATAAATATATATTTTCCTAATAGAGATATCTTTTATACTTAATAAATTTAATAAAAAATTCATTCACTCTAAATTAAAAATCCATAGATATTAGAGTGGTAAAATAAAATATTTCATTAATTTTTTATTAAAGAATTAAAAAAATTGGACAAAGTATGTATTATTTTATTACATTTCAAAAAATTAAATAATTCATATGAGGTTTTTATTGACCAAGTACATTAAAAATAGTTTAAAAATTATAAAAAATAGTAAATCGTATCCAAAATCTAATTTTTTTAGTAAGATTATATATATTATTCTATTATTTAAAATAATAATAAGAAATTTAATTTGTTAAAGTATATATAAAGCAAAAAGAAAATAAAATGATGATAAAATAGGATAAGATTTTCAGAATTGAATTTAAGGGTAAAATAGTCTAAAATATAAAAAAAATTTAAGGCAAAATTTAAACTTTTCATTTAAATATAGTAACAAAATATCCTTATCGGTGCAAAGTACTAATAAAAATCTTTGATGGGGGCAAAGTGATTAAAAATTATCTTTCATGGGGTAAATTGAAGATAACCCTTTTTTATTCTAGAAAAGAGATAAAAGACTTTTTGTTCTCCATGCTGAATTTTTGAATTAAAAGGATTGTTTGGATAAATTATGTCCTATGTTCGATATTTATATAATTCTAAGATAGAAAAAAAGGGAAACAAAATTTTTACCATAAAAGTAGATGTTTAATGATAAAATCGAGTTCCAAAGTAGGCAAGGGTATGTTTGGAAAATTTTGGTAAACCGTCATTTATTTTACAACTTAACAATTTTTTTAAAACGTCAATCATTCTGAAACAGATGGAATACAAAATAAGAAAGGATAGGAATGTTATGGATAAAGGTGATTTTTACATCTTTATTTTTAAATTTATTATTAAAGATGATATAACTTTAAATAAAAGTTTTATTTTTGAGAGAATAGAAATAATAAATATTTAATATTTATTAAAATGTTTCAATATCCTTAATTACTAGATCTCAACTTGAGATTCTCTATCTTAACCCTAATTCCAGTTTTTTTACCCTCCCTCAATCATCAATTTAATTTCAAAATCTAATTCGTTATTCCTCGGTAATTTTAACAATCAATTAAATTTCAAAGTCTGATTTCTTATAGTCAATAATTTCAATGATCAATTTAATTTCAAACTCTAAATCAGTATCACTCAACAATTTAATTTTTTCAGCAAGTAATTATAGAAAAATCTACCATCTAATTTTAGTACTACTTAAAATTAATAATCAATTTAATTTCAAATTTTAATTCTTTATTTCTCAATAATTTCAATAATCAATTGAATTTTAAACTCAAATTCTTTATTAGTTAACAACATTTTCAAAATAACTTTGACGACCTTATTTAATCTCAAACTCTACCATACATACATTCAAATTCTTTATTAGTTAACAACATTTTAAAAATAATTTTGATGGTCCTATTTAATTTCAAACTCTACCATACATACATTCATAAATCCATCGATCAAATTATTTTGAAATTAGATGGATGAGAAACAAAGGATAAGACACATGATTAAATTATTTTTATATCTTTAACCATAAATCTTTTAAAATTATACCCTCTTTTGGTAAAATGTGACCCTTTTATGATAATTTTCCTAGAAAATAGCGATAACAATCGGTTTGAACCTTAATGTTGAATTGAATTTGAATTATTGATTAGAACACGCAATATTGATGCTTCAATGTCATAAATTTTACTCTTATATTATTTCCTAATAAATTTATATATACTAGACAAACATCTTGCTATATTTTTTTTTATTTTTAAAATAAATCCAACTATAAAATTAAATGAAAACTTTTTAAAAATAAATCTCACAAATTAATTATAAAAAAAAATTGGATAAATTCAATTCTCGAGTTTCGAAATTAATTTTTAATTTTGTTCACGAGAGTTAAGCATAAATATTAAAAAAATTGTTTGTAACTTTAACGAATTTCGAACCCAAAAACAAAAAGAATTAACAATTTCTTTTTTCAACTCTAATATTTGCAAGAACTCAAAAAAAAAGAAAAAAAAAGGAAATAACGAAGAAACAAAATTGTATTCGATCAGAACAACAATATTATTGTTGTAAAAGGATAAGATTTGTCGAAATTAGAAAGTTAATAATAATCCCAGAAAAGCTTTTTTTTTTCTCTAAATTCATTACATAAATAATTGTAGTTTCCTTGAAGTATTCTGATTCCTTAATTAGTAAATGATGAAATTCCCACGAAATTTCCTTCGCAATAATTATAGTTTTCAAGAATTCTGATTCTCAATATTATAAATAAATGAATAAGCATTGCCAAATTTGCAATACGTAATTCACAATTGAGTTCAGAACAAAGTCTAACATTTTCTTGAGTAAATTTTCGTCAAAAGGGTTTCAAGATTTCGTCTTTAGAAGTTAAAAAGAAAGAAAGCAAAGTGAGTATCATGCATTCTTGCTACTGCCCTTTAAATTCAGGGTTTATTTACAGTTCTTTGATTTTGATATTTGATGGAATTTTGAAACCCATTGTTAAAGACTTTAATATAATGTGTTTCTTGGCATTTGAGTAAGTGAATTCTTGTTTTTACTTTTTATGATCATTTTAAGTTCTTGTATTGTTGTGATAAGTTGTTTAAAGGGTTCTCTAAGGATCTTTTGTTTGGTTTTCTATGTTTTTTTCTTTCAATTTTTTTCTTATTTTTGCAGAATAGTGTTTGAATATTCAAGCCCATTATTGAACTTAATTGGTTTTCATTTTTAAACTTTTACTTTCGATTTCTTTTTCCTTGTTTGTTGGATTTTTTTTTGTCTTTTTGAGAAGATTGACATGAATATGTTAACTTACTTTGTTTATGGGAAAATTTGCTTCAATCTCTCTGTTAATTTTTAAAGTATTCACAGAAGATAAGTATGTGAAAATTGTTTTTCGTTGGTTCATTTTTAGCTCTATTATGGAAGGATTTTTAGATATGGGTCATATATATGAGATTTTAAGTTTCGAAACTGTGTGTTTGGTTCCTATTGTTTGAAATTTTTCAATGTTTATAAAAACAAATCAATTTAATGTTCATGGATGATTCATACAGTTTAAAATGCACTTGATCTACAGAGAGATTTTAATTTTCATATGCTTATTTGGTGCTTGGAAAGGGAGATATCATTGAAAATTTCTTCTTCAATCTGCAAAAGATTCTAGGTTCTATGTTTGTGTTATGAAAAGTTGTGATTTCAGTGGCATGATTTATTACATTGACAAGCTTAAAGGAAAAAAAGGGGCCCAAAAACAGGGGGATTGTAGAAATTTTGAAAAGGACAAAGTAACATTGCTTTCAACTTTAAATGTATTCTTTATTGCCTGAGGCTTGGCTGATGTTTTTAGTAGTTAAACTAATGGTTGCTTGTGGTCACAATATCATTTGGTTGGATATTTGGATTCTAATGCATTTGATTTTTTGGGGATTGTCCAAATGTTTACTCTGCAATTTTTCTTGAATGAAAATAGTGTTATTGCAAGTTATGTAACTGTATTATTTTTCAAATTCATTCCTGTTTGCCTTTTGGTTTCTACACTCAATTGGGCATAGTGGATGTAAGAAAACATAACTGATTGAGAATTGAGTTGAAACTTGAAACTACAACTACATTATCTATAACCCTTGGCACAATTCATCTTTGTTTCTGAATATCTTCATTGAATATAGCTAACATTCATTCTTTCTGAAAGTTCTTTACTTGAATTTTGCTGTATTGTAGCTTTTCTTTCATATGCACTGATTGTGTGGTTCATTATTTATTCCTGGACGTTTTGTATTGTGCTTCCATCTGCACAGAATGTGTGATACATTGTCTATTCCTTGACGTCTTGCATAGTGTTTTTAAGTTATTATTTTCTCCATTCTAGGTAGAGAAATTACTAGAGAGACAAAAATGTATCGCATCGCAAAGGCATCCGAGTTTCTGGCTATCACTGGATTTGGCATTACTGACATAAAGATCACAAAGAAGGCTGTTGTTTGGCCACTACAGAGATGCAGAATCATTGATGTAACTCCAGTTAACTACACTTTTGAAGTGAATGCAATGAGTGCAGAGAAGCTGCCATTCCTCCTCCCTGCTGTTTTCACTATTGGTCCAAGAGTTGATGATCATGAGAGCCTTGTTAAGTACGCCAAACTGCTTTCTGATCATAGGCGTGATTCGCATAATGTCAAGGAGCTTGTTCAAGGTGTTATTGAGGGAGAAACTCGTGTTCTTGCTGCTTCGATGACCATGGAAGAGATCTTTAGAGGGACTAAAGATTTCAAGAAGGAGGTGTTTGAGAAGGTTCAGCTAGAGCTGAACCAATTTGGACTGTTGATTTATAATGCCAACATCAAGCAATTGGTTGACGTCCAAGGGCACGAGTATTTCTCATATTTGGGACAGAAAACCCAAATGGAGGCAGCAAATCAGGCAAAAGTCGATGTTGCCGAGGCAAAAATGAAGGGTGAAATAGGAGCTAAAGAAAGGCAAGGCTTAACTCTTCAAAATGCTGCCAAGATTGATGCTGAGACAAAAATAATAGCTACACAGAGGGAAGGGGAGGGGACAAAACAGCAGATCCAAGTTAAGTCCCAAGTTCAGATCTTTGAGAATGAAAAAGAGGCTGAAGTTGCTGAGGCAAATGCTTTGCTTGCTACCAAGAAGGCTGGGTGGGCTCAGCTGTCAAAGATGGCTGAAGTGGAGGCTGAAAAGGCTGTAGCTATAAGGGAGGCAGTGTTACAACAGGAAGTTGAGAAGAAGAATGCATTAGCTATGACTGAGCAACTTAAGGCTCAACAGCTGAGCAAGGCTACCGTTGACTACGAGATTAAGGTATTTCATTTCAATGTTTTATCTCTGTCGTTTAATAATATTCACTTGATCCTGCATGATGCTTTTGCATTTGAACTGATTACTAGAGAATTGAACAAGTTTATGATTTCCAAATACTTAGAGATTAGGTTTCTTTTTTTCAACATTTTCAGCATGAAATGCATGAATTAAAGGGGAATATGAATTGTGTGTGAGAATCCAACCCTCCTTCCTTTACCATTGCCTATGCATGCTTGTAAACTCTAGTTCTCAAGTTTGGATATCAGTTTAACTTTCCCTTGTAAATCACAGCATGACATATAGAATAATCTAGTAGTCCCATGCAAGGCTTGCTTTCATAATTATGCAAAAAGTGTTATTTCTGACAGGCAAGGTCCAATAAAATCTTCACTTGCATTGTCAATGATTATAATTTGTCCCATGCAAAATTATTTTTCTCTGTTCTATTAGAAGCTTTCTGAAAAGATTTAATACAGATTTAGTCATTGAACTCCTCAGATTGGCTAGGTTTATTCACATCATGGCATTTATATTGTATATATACTTGGAAATTTAGGTTCAAGAAGCAAATTCAGCATTCTATAAGAAGCAAAAGGAAGCAGAGGCAGTTCTCTACGAGAGAGAAAAAGCTGCAGATGCACAAAGGGTGACAGCAGAAGCTCAATTCTACTCAAGGCAACAAGCTGCAGATGCCGAACTTTATGCAAAAAGGAAAGAAGCTGAAGGAATGGTAGCTCTTGCAGAAGCACAAGGAATTTATGTCAGCAAATTGTTGAACGCATTGGGCGGAAACTACCATGCTTTGAGAGATTATCTAATGATAAGTGGTGGAATGTTCAAGGACATTGCTAAAATTAATGCTGAAGCTGTCAAAGGAATGCAGCCAAAGATCAGTGTTTGGTCTAATGGTGGAGAAGCCATGGATGGAGCAGGTAGTGGAAATGCAGCCATGAAAGAAATAGCTTCAGTTTATCGCGCATTGCCACCATTGTTTCAGACTGTGCATGAGCAAACTGGTATGTTGCCTCCAGCTTGGATGGGCAGCCTCCCAAGTTCAGGTGCTGGGCAAGCTATATCAAACTAGCCACATAATTAGATATCAAAACAGTTGCTTCTTAGCTTTCTTGTAATATTGCTTTACATGAAAATTTTCTTTAAAATTGTGAAGTTAAGATTTAGGTGGTTTTAGACTTATGTCTGGATTTTAATAGTAATCCAAATATGGATTTATCTTTTATGCAAAGTTACTACATAGTTAACAAAATTAAAGAGCTGCATTTGATTTCAATTAGATTGACCATTCAATATTAGTTAGAGCTGCATCTATATTTGAGACGTGATTTTAATTTTGTGCTGTATGTCTCTGCTTTAGAGAGACTAATTGATTATCATCATTGCAATCGCGCTCCCGCTCCTTAATATTCACTTTAATTAACTGGTTAAAAGCTCTTTCATTCACTCTTATACTTTTGAAAATAAACTCTAATTCTTTCATCAAATTAATGTACTTTCTCCTCACATTTGCAATTGGATGAGCATCACTAGACTTATAGTAATCATACCATTCTTTAAAAATTCAAGTACAAGTCTTGTTTTTCAAAGAAAAATCAAACATATTAGGATGTTTGGCAAATCCCTTGGTTCAGAATAGAAGTGCAAGTCTTGTTCTTCAAATATAAATGAAACATATTAGGATGCCTCCCAAAAAATTGATGGCTTTTGGAAAATGGAGATAACACACAAGCCCTCTTCCTCAATTTGAAGTTTGATCAATCCTCATAGGGTGAGTCATTTAATTAGAAGCTTCTGAAACTCATCCAACTAATCAAAGATCTTCCTGTTTGACCTCAACCCTTTTGATGGAAACAAGGGAAATGCAATTGCATCCCTTTCACCAACACAGCCAGAAAAGGATCTAGAAAGTCGATTTCGGTTGAAATTATATGAGATTACTAATAAAAATTATATTTATATATATATATATATATTTTGCAATAAAGTTAGGCTTGCTTGGAGGGATATCATAATTAATTGAAGTGTGTTGTTTATGGAACATAAGAAGTTTAGTGCTCTAATGTTTCCTTATTCAATACAATATTAAGCCATCTCATTTCTGTTTGCTATACTTCAAATATCCAAAATTTGATTCAACTAGAATTATAGAAAAAACAAAAGAAATCATTTTGGTCCATTTTATCTCAAAATCATAATGATTAAGTGCAATTTTTGTGTGAATATATGGTCATTTAATGATTACATGAATGTTCAAAGCTTCCCATAAAAAAAATGAAAAACAATTGTCAAAATAGTAGTTTACATTAAACACAAATATTTATTTAGGTATTTGAGTAATTTTATTATGTATTTTATGGATTGAAATAGGGAAATTAGAGATTTTGAATTTAAATTAGAGATTTTGGATATTAACTAATATTAAAAATTTTGAATTTAGATGAAGTAATATTAGAAATTTTGAATTTAAATTATAAATTTTAGATATAAACAAATACGTAAGTGCAGAAAAATTATTTTAAAGTCATCGTCCACTAAATTTTTGTTCTAGTTTCGCTAGTACTATTAGATACATTAAAAAAAATATAAATACCAAATTTTAATTGATAACTTAAGTTAAACTTTAGGGTAAAATACACTTAAATTCCATTATACTATTGCTCTGTTCCATCCTTATCTCCTATAGTTTTAATTACAACAATTAACTCCCTTAACTTTTCAAGTTAAAGAAAATCAACAACTTAAATATAGTTAATGTAAATATAATTTTAATCCGACTAAAACACTTCAATACTTACGACAGCCAATTAATTTATGAAAAAAAAATGAATAGAGCCAATATAAATATATTTTAACCTTATTAGAATTGTTCAATACTTACAACACTAATTGTATTCCTATAAGAATTGTTCAATATTTAACCCAATTAAACTCTAAAAAATATAAAATAGAATAAATTGACATAAAACTCACCAACAAAGAAAGAAATTTTTCAAGATATATTCTACAACATTTTTCATGATTTCTTCCTTAGAAAGGCATAAGAGGATTCCTTCTTATTCTTTTGTCAAATTTTTTATTTTTATAAAATTATTCTTTATTTTGAAGCTAATCTTGTCATTTTATTATTTTATAATAAAATCATATGTTCAATTTCGTTTAATTATTTAAGGACAATTAACATATTAGACTAATTATATTCTAAAATTAGAAAATTAAGGGGGTTAAATATTTCAATTGAAACTATAAGGGGTGTTTGTGAAACGAAGCAATAGTACAAGGGAATTAAGTGTATTTTACCCTAAACTTTATTTATTTGACAGTTTCAATACATAATTATTTCACATTAAACCGAACAGTGCATTAATGATTCAACAAAAGTAAAATTAGTAGATTGAAGATCAAAGAAAGCCACCAATTATTTTGAAAAATATTTTGAAAATGTAGTTAGTTTGGTGTATGAGTTTTATAACTCGTTAAATGACTTCAAATTAATTTCAATGTCAAAGTTTCTTTCAGAATAAACTGTTTTTATATTGGCTCTTAAAATACTTAGGTTGTTGATATATAATCAATACATCTCCATTAATGTACGAGCTATGCATGTACTTGAAAATGAAAATAGCGAAAAGATATCTTTTTCCATTTAATTAATAGAGATAAATTCAGCTCTTTTTTTTTTTTTTTTTTGCAAAATTTAATAATCCTATTTAACATTTTATTTCACATTACGTCTAAAGAATCAATACATTTCCAAATTAATAAATTTCGGAATTTACAAATTATGCGACTTGAAAATCAAAATATGCTAGAATATTTAATAAATAGCTATGGAAAAATTCGTTTTTGCTAGATTATTAGATAAATTAAACTTAAACTGTTATTATATTGCAACATATAGTAGTGATACTATTTGACAATTTATTTTACATTTATTACTCATTTATTATGACTCTCTTCTATTGCCTATTTATTCGACTTGATTGTTAAAGAATATTTTTTAGATAGCTCTTGTCTTGCTCACTCTCATTTATTTTCACTACTCAATTGTATGGAAGCTTTTAATATGCTTGAAATTGTTGTGAAAAAGGGCAATTGAAGAAAAATTAGTTATTAGCTAGTCTCATAGTTTTGTTGATAGCGAATTTCTTGCCAATTAATTTCAGCCCACTTTTTCAAGGCTTAATTGCGCATTATAAATATTGAGCAATTCCAACATAGTTACAGTTATTTTTTTCATTGACTGTTTTTAAGTGATTATTAATTTTGTTTAATCTAAAAAGTTAAAAGAGATTAGTTATTGTAATTAAAATTATAAGGGATTAAGGGATAGTTGCGGAACATACCAATAGTGTAGCGCGATTTAGTATTTTCTGTAGTATAAAATACCGATAAAAATCATATTTAACTATTATTTGTTGACTTGAATTTGAATTATTGATTAGAATGTGCATATGAAGTTTCAATGTCATACATTTTACTCTTTCATAAAAACTCTTGTAAAAATCGTCTTATATATGAGAGATGTTATACGTGAATTATTTTATATATTAATATGCTAATTTTTTATACGTTATACGATAATATATATTTGATACTTATATGCTAATACGCTAAGTTTTTATTCTTTATCCACTAATGTTTGATACTTTATACATTAATTTTTTATACTTTATACGTTAAAGTAAAATTCATATACAAATATCTCATATACATATAAGACGGCCTCATAGGAAAATGACTCTTACTCTTTTATTTGTAATTTTATTTACAAAAGAAACATATTGCTATAATTTATTATTTCTAACATAAATTCTACAATAAAATTAAATGAACAACCAAAAAATCACAGTTAAACCTTTATCCCATTTAGTAGAGTTACTTATATGAATTTGGTTTAAAATCATTTTCTATTTACATTCAAGTATAACATATCTTTTTTTTTCATGGTTTCTCTCTATTTTTGTTTTGGGTTTTCCTCCTCTCTTTTTCATTTATATTTGAGTGTAACATATCTTTTCCTGTGGTTTTTCTCTAATTCGTTTATAATATTCCTCCTCCTTTTTAATTTGAATTAGTAATTTTTTATTTTTTACATGTTACCCACATAAAGGTCTTATATATGTGATTTTCCTCCTCCCTTTTTAATTTGATTTAGTAATTTTTTATTTTTTACATGTTACCCACATAAAGGTCTTATATATGCATATGTTCAAACAATTTTAAACGTGTTTATTTTATTTTTCTCATTTAAAACAATCATACTTCTTTACATTTAAAACAATCAAAATATGCTAGAATATTTAATAAATAGCTATGGAAAAATTCGTTTTTGCTAGATTATTAGATAAATTAAACTTAAACTGTTATTATATTGCAACATATAGTAGTGATACTCTTTGACAATATATTTTACATTTATTACTCATTTATTATGACTCTCTTCTATTGCCTATTTATTCGACTTGATTGTTAAAGAATATTTTTTAGATAGCTTTTGTCTTGCTCACTCTCATTTATTTTCACTACTTAATTGTATGGAAGAAGTACATTCTTTTAATATTCTTGAAATTGTTGTGAAAAAGGGCAACTGAAGAAAATTACTATTATCTAGTGTCATAATTTTGTTGATAGCAAATTTCATGCCAATTAATTTCATCCCACTTTTTCAAGGCTTAATTGCGCATTGTAAATATTGAGCAATTCCAACATAGTTAAAGTTCTTTTTTCAGTGACTGTTTTTAAGCTGACTCTTTATTTTGTTTAATCTAAAAAGTTAAGGAGATTAGTTGTTGTAATTAACATTATAGGGGATAGTAGCAGAACATACCAATAGTGTAGCGTAATTTATTATTTTCTGTCCTATAAAATGCCGATAAAATCATATTTAACTATTATTTGTTGACTTGAATTTGAATTATTGATTAGAATATGCATATGAAGTTTCAATGTCATACATTTTACTCTTTTATAAAAACTCTTGTAAAACCGTCTCATATATGAGAGACGTGGTACGTAAATTATATTTTATACGTTAATATGTTAATTTTTTAAACGTTATACGACAATATATGATACTTTATATACTAATACGCTAAGTTTTTATACTTTATCCACCAATGTTTGATACTTTATACGTTAATTTTTTACACTTTATATGCTAAAGTGAAATTCATATGCAAGTATCATATATGAGATGGTCTCATAGGAGAATGACCATTACTCTTTTATTTGTAATTTTATATACAAGAGAAACTTGTTGCTATAATTTATTATTTCTAACATAAAACCTACAATAAAATTAAACGAATAACTAAAATAATCACAGCTAAACCTTTATCCCCTAAGTAGAGTATTTATATGAATTTGGATTAAAATCATTTTCTCATTTACATTTAAGTGTAACATTTTTTCTTCATGGTTTCTCTCTATTTTTTTGGGGGAGGGGGTGGGGGGGGGGGGGGGGGGTGGGTGGTTTCCTCCTCCCTTTTTCATTTATATTTGAGTGTAATATATCTTTTCTTGAAGATCATATCATCTGTCTTAAATTATCTCTGTCATATTTTGTCCAATGTCCAAAATGACGTAGTTTAAATAAAATTATGGACTAAAAGCATAAATATCACTAAAATCACTTTGCAATTATTAGACCTTAACCAAGGAATGAGTGAACCTATGACATAGTTTAATTTTGGACATGATAAAAAAGAGATAATATTGGACAGAAGTTTCCAACTCCTTTTCTTGTGATTTTTCTCTAATTCGTTTGTGATTTTCCTCCTCCTTTTTAATTTGAATTAGTACTTTTTTATTTGCTACATGTTGCACACATAAAGGTCTTATATATGCATATTTTAAACGTGTTTATTTTATTTTTCTCATTTAAAACAACCATATATCCTTAATTTCTAATGTATTTATTACTTATCCTCTCTAGTATATCCACTTATCCTAATTTTTAAAATGAAAATTTTTGAAAAAATATCACAAATTAATTATAAAAAAAACCTAATAGCCAAATTGAATAAAAATACTGGCTCGTGCCTATTTTATTGACCGGAAAATACGAGTGGGAAAATAATAGGTTGCGTTGAGTACCCACAAGATACCCATAGTATGTTATTTAATTGCTACCCAAAAGTAACATAAATATTGAGTAATGGGCCATTATCGTGTGAGACTGTCTTATATATGAGACTTGTGTATGAATTTCATTTTAACGTATAAAGTATAAAAAATTAGTGTATAAAGTATCAAAAATTAACTATAAAGTATAACAAATTAGCGTATTAATTTATAAAATATCAAATATTAGCGTATGCCATATAAAAAATTAGCTTATTTACATATAAAGTATAATTTTGTATCACATCTGATATATGAGAATGTATCACTAGAGTTTTTGCGTTGAGCAATTTTTACATTACTTTATTTATTTTTTAATTTAGACTACTACTAACTTAAATTCGCTAATTTTATTCTTTGTTATGATAAATTTTGGCATTTTCAATTAGGCCTTGCTCTAGCTTCTTTAGGGGTTATTACTTCCTTTATATCTTTCATTCCGATAGTTAATTTAGACTACTATTAACTTAAATTCGCTAATTTTATTCTTTTTATGATAAATTTTGGTTAAAACTTTAAAACTTTTTTTTTATTTCGCATTGGGTTGTACTTTTTATGATAAGTTTGTTTTTGAAAATATATTATATTTATTTTAATTTGTCATGAAAGGATCCTATTGCATGAACATGTTACTACGAGCATTAATGAAAGTTACTCAATAAATTAAAAATAAATAAATTCTTATCAACTCTCATATTGCAAAAAGAAGAAGGAAATAATGAAGAAACAAAATCGCATCCAATTAGAAAACAGTATCGTTGTTTTAAAAAGAAAATAACAAAATTCCAGGAAAGTTCTTTAAAGTTTTTTTTTTTTAAATTCATTCTGTAATAAATTGCAGCTTTTCCTTCAAATAGTATTCTGATTCCTTAATTACTGTATGAAATTCCCACGAAATTTCCTACGGAACAAATTTTAGTTTTCAAGAATTCTAATAACACAACAAGTACAATGTATATATAAACGAATAAGCGTTACCAAAATTTGCAATACAGAATTCACAATCTCGTTCAGAAAAAGTCTAAAAATTTTCCTGAGTATTTTTCTTCAAAAAGGGTTTCAAGATTTCGGCTTTAGAAGTTAAAAAGAAAGGATAGCAAAGTAAGTATCATGCATTCTTGCTACTGCCCTTTTAATTTCAGGGTTTATTAACAGTTCTTTGATTTTGATATTTTTTTTGGAAATTCGAAATTGTTGAAGATTTTAATATAATGTGTTTCTTGGCACTTGAGTGAGTGAATTCTTGTTTTTATGATCATCCTAAGTTCTCGCATTGTTGTGTTAAGTTGTTTAAAGGGCTCTCTAATGATCTTTTGTTTCGTTTAATTTCTGTGTTCTTTCTTCCAATGTTTTCTGTTAAGACTTTTGCTTTTGCTTTCGATTTTCTTTTTCTTTTTTCTTTCTATCTCATCCATCAATTCGTTTGAGGAATTGGCATGAATATGTTAACATAAATTTTTGAGAAGTATTCGCAGAAGATTAAAGTATGTTGAAAGTTTTTTTGAGGTGTAATTTTTATCTCTATGTAGAAGGATATTTGGTTATGGGTCATATACACGAGATTTTAAGGTTTGAAACCGTATTTGATACCATTGTTTAATTTTTTTCAATTGTTGTAAAAGTTAATAATGTTAATGGATAATTCTTGCAGTTTGCAATGCAGTTGATATACAGAGGGATTTTAATTTCTTGAGAAGGGAAATATCTTTGAAAATTTTCTTGTTCAATCCGAAAAAGATTCTAGGGTCTACATGTTTTTGTATGAAAAGTTGTGATTTAGTGGCATGACAAAATAGGGGCAACAATTTTATTACATTGGAAACAAAAAGGGCCAAAAAACAGTGGAATGGTTGCTTGTGGAAGATTTTCAAAGGGAGAAAATAACATTGGTTTCAACTTTATATGTATTATATGTATTCTTTATTGGCTGAGGCTTTGCTGTTGTTTTAAGTGACTAATGGTTGCTTGTGGACATTGTATCGTACGTTTGGTTGGATGTCTGGGTTCTAATGCATTTGATTTTCTGGGAATTGTACAAACATTACTCTGCTTGAGAATTGAGTAGAAATTACAACTATATTGTCTATAACCCTTCATGCCATACATCTTTATTTTTGAATATTCTCATTGAATATAGCTTACTTTCATTCTTGTTATTCATAACTTTCTTATCAGCACAAATATGAGCATGATGAACTCATTCTGGACTTATATACAATGATCTACACTGATTTCTTATTTAACAATGCTTGATGGATGTACTTGCTTTACAATTTTGTACAATCGATGAGAGTTGTTCAGCCAGGTGAAAAGTCTTGGTGGATAAATAGAAGCAAAAGATGGATTGTGTATTGCTTTCTGAAAGTTCTTTACTTGCCAATATGAAAAAGTTTTGCTGCATTTTAGCTTTTCTTCCATCTGAACAGATTGTGTGATACATTGTTTATTCCTTGATGTCTTGTATAGTACTTGAAGTTATGATTTCCTTCGTTTTAGGTAGAGAAATTACTAGAGAGACAAAATGTATCACGTCGCAAAGGCATCCGAATTTCTGGTTATCACTGGATTTGGCATTAATGACATAAAGATCACAAAGAAGGCATATGTTTGGCCACTTCAGAGATGCAGAGTCATTGATGTAACTCCAGTTAACTACAGTTTTGAAGTGAATGCAATGAGTGCAGAGAAGCTACCATTCCTCCTCCCTGCTGTTTTCACTATTGGTCCAAGAGTTGATGACCATGAGAGCCTTGTTAAGTATGCCAAACTTCTGTCCGATCATAGCCGTGATTCACATAATGTCAAGGAGCTTGTTCAAGGTGTTATTGAAGGAGAAACTCGTGTTCTTGTTGCTTCAATGACCATGGAGGAGGTCTTTAAAGGGACTAAAGATTTCAAGGAGGAGGTGTTTGAGAAGGTTCAGCTAGAGCTGAACCAATTTGGACTTTTGATTTATAATGCCAACATCAAGCAATTGGTTGATGTCCAAGGGCATGAGTATTTCTCATATTTGGGACAGAAAACTCAAATGGAGGCAGCAAATCAGGCAAAAGTTGATGTTGCAGAGGCAAAAATGAAAGGTGAAATAGGAGCTAAAGAAAGGCAAGGCTTAACTCTTCAAAATGCTGCCAAGATTGATGCTGAGACAAAAATAATAGCTACACAGAGGGAAGGTGAGGGGAAAAAACAGCAGATCCAAGTTAAGACTCAAGTGCAAATCTTTGAGAATGAAAAAGAGGCTGAAGTTGCTGAGGCAAATGCTTTGCTTGCTACCAAGAAAGCTGGGTGGGCTCAGCAGGCAAAGATGGCTGAAGTGGAGGCTGAGAAGGCTGTAGCTATAAGGGAGGCAGTGTTACAACAGGAAGTTGAGAGGAAGAATGCATTAGCTAAGACTGAGCAGCTTAAGGCTCAACAGCTGAGCAAGGCTACTGTTGACTACGAGATCAAGGTATTTCAGTGATTTATATCTGTGATTTAACAATATTCACCTGGTCATACATGATGCTTTTGTATTTGAAGTACTGAGTACTAGAGAATTGGACAAGTTTATGAATTTCCAAATACTTAGAGATTAGGTCCTTCTTTCAACCTTTTCAGAATGATGAAATGTGAGAATATTGAAGGGGGAATAAGAACTGTGAGAATCCAACCCCTCTTTCCCTTTACCATTGCCTAGGATTTTAAACTCTAATTCTCAAGTTTGGATATCAGTTTAATTTTCCGTTTAAATCACAGTATGACAGAGAATGATTTAGTGGTCCCATAAGCACGTAGAACAAAATCTGCACTTGCACTGTCATTGATTATACTTCGTACCATGCAAAACTATTTTTCTCTGTCTATGTTAGCAACTTTCTGAGATGATTTAATATAGATTTAGTTCGTATGCCTCATTGAACTCCTCAGATTAGCTAGTTTTATTCACATCGTGGTATTTATATTGTATATTTGTAAATTTAGGTTCAAGAAGCAAATTCAGCATTCTATAAGAAGCAAAAGGAAGCGGAGGCAGTTCTCTACGAGAGAGAAAAAGCTGCAGATGCACAAAGGGTGGCAGCAGAAGCTCAATTCTACTCAAAGCAACAAGCTTCAGATGCCGAACTTTATGCGAAAAGGAAAGAAGCCGAAGGAATGGTAACTCTAGCAGAAGCACAGGGAGTTTATATCAGCAAATTGTTGAACGCATTGGGTGGAAACTACCATGCTTTGAGAGATTATCTAATGATTAATGGAGGAATGTTCAAGGACATTGCTAAGATTAATGCTGAAGCTATCAAAGGACTGCAGCCAAAGATCAGTGTTTGGGCTAATGGTGGAGAAGCCATAGATGGAGCAGGTAGTGGAAATGCAGCAATGAAAGAAATAGCTTCAGTTTATCGCGCATTGCCACCATTGTTTCAGACTGTGCATGAGCAAACTGGTATGTTGCCTCCAGCTTGGATGGGCAGTCTCCCAAGTTCAGTTGCTGGCCAAGCTATATCAAATTAGCCACATAACTAGATATCAACAGTTGCTTCTTAGCTCTCGTTTGCAATATTGCATTGGATATTTGGATGCATGCAAATTTACTTTTAGCCTTTTAGGCTTATCTCTGAATTTTAATAGTATGGATTTATCTTTTATAGATCTTTACTAACATAATCAATGATATTAATTGTGGTTTGATGCATGTGGACTTATGAGGTATAAAAGTACTAATCCCTATCATCATTACTCAAGTTTTATATCACAAAATTAATTTTTACATGCAATATTCTCTGATGGAACATATATAAGACAATTTTTGTCAAAGGATTGTTATAGCAAAATTACTTTGCAAGTCATGATTTGCATTCTCATTGTCTAAACTACAGGCTTCTTGCCATCTTCTTAAAACTCTTTCATATAGTAAAACATTTTAGCTTCAATCCCTTTTCTTTTCTTCATCAAGCACTTTATCCCAATCAAATTGACCCTCTCCCTTTCCTCTTCTGCTCAAATATGACAGCCTTAATCAAAGGCACAATTAACTTTGTGATTAAAAGCTCTTCTAGTCACTCTGATTCTTTCATCAAGTTAATGAATGTATTTTCTCCTCACATTTGCAATTGAATGAGCATCACTAGACTGTGTAAGTCTTGTATTTCAACGATAAATAAAACATTAGAGGATGTTTTTGCAAATGATCTTCTAATTAGGATGCCTCCCTTAGAAGTGCAAGCCTCGTTCTTCAAAGATAAATAAACCTTATTAGGATTCCTCCCTCAAATGCCTTTTCTTACACACAAAAGCCTCTTCCTCTGTGCAGCATGCTAAACAATCAGATCAAGCAAATCATAAGGCACTACTAACAGCCATCTTCTCTTATAAATCACTATATATCCATTTTCAAATTTGAATAATCCTCCAATCATGAGCTATATGGAAAGCTATGAGGAAATGCCATTGCATCATCCCTTTCACCATTACTCTCTCAGGAACAGCCAAATCCCTTCAAAGATCAACCCATCTCCCATTTCCACTGTCCTAAAAAACCCACCAATATTTCTTTCAGGGATCCTCAGAAACTCATCATGCAGCCACAAATATCTAACAAATTATAACTTTTAGAAAAATTAAAGAAAGAAAAAGTGGACGCTAGGCCTCCTTTGGATTCAAATGAAACAAATAGTGGGAGCTTAATTTAATGGTTTTTGATTATTTGTGATTGACTTTAGAAGCTACACTAATGGTTTAATTATAGAAAAACCATATTCATTAATTGGTTCCTTTGATATGTTCATTTTGTACATCATAAATCATACTTTTATTGAGAAACCAAAACTTAATTAATTTGTTCTATCAACTTCATGACCGAATTAAACTCTCCTGAGTTTTCACTTTTAAAAGGCACAGACAATTGAGTAATATGTTCCAAACTTTAATTTTGGAATTTCATTGAACCATTCGTATTCCAAACACCAGTATATATATAGCCTTTTTCTTAATTTATTCCACAAAGCAATGATATAATTAATATCATAATTTTTATTAACACTTTTATATGAACTTTATGATTTTATAACTATTATTTAACTAATTATATAGCTTAATTAGGATTATACGTGTAATCTATTGATAGAATGTTGTCCATAATGTGAAATCATAATACAAGAGTTTAATAATTGCATCAAATACTCAGTTACGTGGATTATCAATAATAAGGATTAGAAATTATATTAATTTAATTTCTTCATTCGTTTTTTTTTTTTCTCTTTTTCTTTTGTCTTGATTGCTAATGTGTCATTAAGAAATTGGAATACAAATTTCCAAAATAGCCAAAAGAGATTAGAGACTTATGCAAACTTCAATTACAAATCATTATGTATATTACTTATATAATTAACTGCATGCTCAAATTTCGCATTTCGGCCATTTGACTCCACAGGCTTCCACAGTCTTTCTAGTATTGGGATTCTTTACAAAACCGATGTACTTTGGATCAGTTATGTAGGTGCAGAAGCATGGTTCTTGCTCCTTGATCTTTTGGCAGCATAATGGTGTTGGAGGATTGCCATTGTTCACTGCATCCAAGCATGGACTAAGCTCTGCTATAACACAGTCGACTGCCTCCGTCTTCTCGACTTGGCCAAGAAAAACCAGCCACAACATCATCATAAAGCAGCAGAGAACGACCCCAGAGAACTTCTTCATTTTTTATTTAAAACACTAAAGTTGGAGAGAAAATTGATTGAATTTTGAAGCTGGGTTCAACAATTTTTGCTGAGTTGCTGCTTCTGATCATGTCTATTTATAGTGAAATGATGAGGAAGGAAGAGTGAAGTGTTGAATAAACACAATGTGAAATTGCATGATTTTTGAATGAGGAGAGCAGCAATCTTGTTTCTCACTCAATCTTAGTTAAATAAAAAAAAAGTAAACTAATTTATTTGTGTGCATGATTTTAAAATAATTCTATTCTTTTCATTGGATATATAATTGACGTGTTTTTCCCGTTAAAAACCAATAACACTCTATATAAATTCACAAAAACTCATGCAAAATCGATTAATATATAATGTGGTTTATATATGAAACGGACAATTAATCGCATTGAAATCATAATTCTAATTTTTTGTCATTTTTATCACGTGTTGAAAAATCGATTAACTACCTATTGCATATATGAATGGATTCACAAGAAACTAATTAATATACACTAATTTATTTTACTTCACAATGTATGACTAAATTAATGATGAGGCCAAAATAACAGGGAAGTGATACACCAATCATCAAGTAATAATTAAAAAGTATCGATAATAGCCAACTTACACAAAAACTCATTTGAAATCTGCTTATATGTAAGATTTGATTCATATATAAAATGAACAATTAATTATTTTTGAAATCATAATTTTAATTTTTAATCATTTTTACCGCAAATTGAAATTACGATGAACTCGGCCTTTTATATATCAAGTAAATTAAATTTATTTTAAGTTTACCTAGTGTCCTACAAAAGGCGTTCATATATATATATATATATATATATATATATATATATATATATAATAGGGAAGCGTTTCATAGGACACCAAATAAACTTAAAATAAATTTAATTTACTTGATAGTGTAGTTCAATCACAAGACTTCAATTGGAAGTGATATATTAATTATTGTGCAATAGTAGATCCAAAACGTATTTATATTAGACCCTTATCAATTTATACCTAAAAGTTCTGCCAATATAATTTTTTTTTACTAAATATACATGTTGGATATGCCAGGAAAAAGTATTCAAATGACGACACAATTTAGGTATTTAATATTTTATACAAAACAAAATATATTCTAGATATCCAAATTAGTATTTCATAGAATGGTTGTAAACTACTTTACCTTTGAAAATTCTATAGTATGTAAATTAACTAAAACAATTCATAATTTCCGTAATCTATTTACTTTTTTTTTAGAAAAAAAAATCTACCTTCATGTTTAACGACGATACAATGGATAAAATTTTAGACCATGCATGCTAGCATAAAAATATTTCTTCCTCCTTATAATCAAAATTGTTTTCCCTAATTGATTACGTAATAATTGTAGTTCTTTAAAGTCTCTAATCTCCTTAATTCATTAGCTGATAAATGTAGATTCCTTCTAGTATTCTGATTTCCTTAATTAGTATACGAAAACAATAGTTTTTCTAATCCAACAAATTTTCTAGCGTGCATGTTTTTTAATTCAATCAATGCGTAATAGATGTAGTTTTCAAGAATTCCGATTCTCAATATGAAAACTACAAGTACAAGTCTAAAATTTTCTTGAGTAAATTTTCTTTAAAAGGGTTCCAAGAATTCGGCTTAGAAGTAAAAAAAAAAAAAAAAAAAAAGAAACCAAAGTAAGTAGCATACATACTGCCCTTTTAAGCTCAGGTTTAATAGTTCTTTGATTTCGATGCTTTTATGGAAATTCGAAACACATTGTTGAAGATTTAATATCCTGTGTTTCTTGACCTAAGTGAATTCTTGTTTTTATGATCATCCTAAGTTTTTGTATTGTTCTGATAAGTTGTTTAAAGGGTTCTCTACTGATCTTTGTTTCGTTTTCTATGTTCTTTCTTTCAAAATTTTTTCTTATTTTTGCAGAATAATGTTTGAATAATTCAAGCCCATTATTGAAATTAATTGGTTTTCTTTTTTGAACTTTTACTTTCAATTTTTTTCCAGAAGATTGATATGAATATGTTAACATATCTTATAAATTCTTTCTGTTTTTGCTTCCATCTCTCTGTTAATTTTGAAAAGTATTTGCAGAAGACTAAAGTAAGTAATTTTTTTAGCTCTATAGCAGATGGATTTTTGGATATTGGTCATGTATGTGAGATTTTAAGGTTTGAATCTGTAGTAATTGATTCCCATTGTTTAAATTTTTTCAATGGTTATAAAAACAAATCAAATTCATGTTCATAGACAATTCTTCAAGTTTACAATGCAGTTGATCTAAAGATAAGGGAAATATCTTTTGGAAAAATTCTTGTTAAAAGACTCCATTCATACAGATTGTGTGGTACATTGTTTATTCCTTGACGTCTTGTATAGTGCTTCCATCGGCACAGATTGTGTGGTAGATTGTCTATTCCTTGACGTCTTGTATAGTTCTTCCATCTGCACATATTGTGTTGTATATTGTCTATTCCTTGATGATTTATTGTTCTTCATTTTAGGTAGAGAGATTACTAGAGAGACAAAATGTATCGCGTCGCGAAGGCATCCGAGTTTCTGGCTATCACTGGATGTGGAATTAAAGACATAAAGATCACAAAGAAGGCATATGTTTGGCCACTACAGAGATGCAGAATCATTGATGTAACTCCAGTTAACTACACTTTTGAAGTGAATGCAATGTGTGCAGAGAAGCTACCATTCTTGCTCCCTGCTGTTTTCACTATTGGTCCAAGAGTTGATAATCATGAGAGCCTTGTTAAGTATGCCAAACTTCTTTCTGATCATAGGCGTGATTCGCATAATGTCAAGGAGCTTGTTCAAGGTGTTATTGAGGGAGAAACTCGCGTTCTTGCTGCTTCGATGACTATGGAAGAGATCTTTAGAGGGACTAAAGATTTCAAGATGGAGGTGTTTGAGAAGGTTCAGTTAGAGCTTAACCAATTTGGACTTTTGATTTATAATGCCAACATCAAGCAATTGGTTGATGTCCAAGGGCATGAGTATTTCTCATATTTGGGACAGAAAACTCAAATGGAGGCAGCAAATCAAGCAAAAGTTGATGTCGCCGAGGCAAAAATGAAGGGTGAAATGGGAGCAAAAGAAAGGCAAGGCTTAACCCTTCAAAATGCTGCCAAGATTGATGCTGAGACAAGAATAATAGCAACACAGAGGGAAGGTGAGGGGAAAAAACAGCAGATCCAAGTTAAGGCTCAAGTTCAGATCTTTGAGAATGAAAAAGAGGCTGAAGTTGCTGAGGCAAATGCTTCGCTTGCTACCAAGAAAGCTGGATGGGCTCAGCAGGCAAAGATGGCGGAAGTGGAGGCTCAAAAGGCTGTAGCTATAAGGGAGGCAGTGTTACAGCAAGAAGTTGAGAAGAAGAATGCATTAGCTATGACTGAGCAACTTAAGGCTCAACAGCTGAGCAAGGCTACCGTTGACTACGAGATCAAGGTATTTCAATGATTTATCTCTTTCTTTTAACAATATTCAATTGATCATACATGATGAATTTGCATTTGAAGTACTGATTACTAGAGAATTGGACAAGTTTATGAATTTCCAAATACTTAGAGATTTGATCTTTCTTTCAACCTTTTCAGAATGATGAAATGTGAGAATCCAACCCCTCTTTCCCTTTATCATTGCCTAGGCTTTTAAACTCTAATCCTCAAGTTTGGATATTAGTTTAACTTTCCCTTGTAAATCACAGCATGACACAAAGAATAATCAACTTGTCCCATGCAAGTCTTGCTTTAATAATTATGCAATAAGAAGTGTTATTTCTTATAAGAAAGTCCAATAAAATCTTCACTTGCATTGTCAATGATTATAAATTGTATCATGCATGCATAATTGTTTTGTTTCTCTCTGTGCTATTAGAAGCTTTCTTAGAAGATTTAATACAGCTTTTGTTCATATGCCTCGTTGAGCTCCTCAAATTAGCATCATGGTATTTATATTGTGTATTTGAAATTTAGGTTCAAGAAGCAAATTCAGAATTCTATAAGAAGCAAAAGGAAGCAGAGGCAGTTCTCTACGAGAGAGAAAAATCTGCAGATGCACAAAGGGTGGCAGCAGAAGCTCAATTCTACTCGAAACAACAAGCTGCAGATGCCGAACTTTATGCAAAAAGGAAAGAAGCTGAAGGAATGGTAGCTCTTGCAGAAGCACAAGGAGTTTATGTCAGCAAATTGTTGAATGAATTGGGTGGAAACTACCATGCTTTGAGAGATTATCTAATGATTAATGGAGGAATGTTCAAGGACATTGCTAAGATTAATGCTGAAGCTATAAATGGACTGCAGCCAAAGATCAGTGTTTGGTCTAATGGTGGAGAAGCCATGGATGGAGCAGGTAGTGGAAATGCAGCTATGCAAGAAATAGCTTCAGTTTATCGCGCATTGCCACCATTGTTTCAGACTGTGCATGAGCAAACTGGTATGTTGCCTCCAGCTTGGATGGGCAGTCTCCCAAGTTCAGGTGCTGGCCAATCTATGTCAAATCAGCCACATAACTAGATATCTACAGTTGCTTCTTAGCTCTCTTTTGTAATATTGCATTAGAAGATGCATGCAAATTTACTTTTAACATAGTGAACTTAAGGTTTAGTTGGACTTAGGTTTCAGTTATACGTGGTAAAAATAACTCAGAACCGTTAAACTCGTAAAATTTTGCTCGCGGTATAATCTGATAAGGTAATAATAGGCTAATATATCCGCAGATAACGATGAGAGTATGCAGATAATCTCATTAATTCCATTTTTATACAAACATTTGGGAATCCTAGTCTAAATTTTAAAGTGGGAAACAAGGAAATGAAGGTACTCGATGCTAACTTTAAAAAACAGTCCTAATAGATCACAATGGATCTGTCTCTTAGTTAATTTTTTGAAATTTATGCTACTTCATGTGAATATTCCCAGTTGAGAGGAGTACATAAGAACTATATGGCTTCACGATTTAGCACTTTTTTATGTGAGGATCCTATGAGTGTTTGAAACAAAGATGGCCAATTCAAGAATTTCAAGAACAATTTGAAGAACACTTGAATAGGGTTGATCTACCTAAGTCTTATGCAATTAGTTGCTTCTTGAGCTGGTTGAAGGAAAACATCCAATTATTTTTGAGGATTTTTTTGTCAAACTTTACAACATGACCTATGCCTAGCAAAATTGGAAGAATCGAAAATTATGGATTCTATGAGGAGAAATAAAATATTGCAGAGACAAATCAATGTTCAAGGTGGACAGTTTTCTCATTCTGTTCAGAACAATTGGAATTCGAGTCCTATTCTACCAACATCTGAAAGGAACAGTAGGGGAGTTTTTTTTCAAGAATAGAAAAACTCATGTGACACGATATCAGTTATGAAACACAATTAATAATTGTTAAAATTGTGTTTTTAATTTTTTATAATTTTTTATTATATGTTGAAATTGTATTTTTCTCTTACACAAAAAACCGTCTCACATGAGTTTTTCTCTTTTAAGAAAGTCTAGAAGAATTATTAGTCATGCAGGGATGGGATGAGAAGAGGTCTAAAAAGTTGTATTTTTGGTGTAATGATAAGTATTAGCGAGGCCACAAATGCAACAAAAGATAGCGGTATAGATAAAATTGAAGTCATAGAAGAAGAGATTAATAAAGATGAGATAGAGCATATGTGAGAAAACTTTGATGAAGAACTGGTCATGTTGGGAAAAGGCTGGTCAATATATATGCACACTAAATGTGGTAGTAGTATATAGAAATAAACTCACTATTTGGAGAATGTCCATAGATAAGTTTATGGTCATGACATTTGTACTGAAAAATGTACCATCAATATTTTAAAGTCTCTTGAATGATCTTTTTAGAAACTATTTAAGGAAGTTTTTGTTGACTTTTTTTTGCATAATATACTTGTATATGCAAAAACTCTCGTGAGACTATACATGAGACGTGATACTTAATTATATTTTATACATTATTTTATACGTTATATAATAATATTTGATACTCTCTACGCTAATTATTGATATTTTATGTGCTAATTTTTAATATTTTATACGTTAAAATGAAATTTATACGCAAGTTTTATACGTGAAACAGTATCACAAGAGAATGAGCCTTATATATAATGTAATATGACATGATCATTTAGAGCATTTTATTAGAGTTGTTTTCATGATTTTACGACACCATCAGTTGAAAATTAAGAGAAACAAATGTTCTTTTATTGTACAAGAATTAAACTATCTAAGTCATGTAATTAATTCTCAAAGTGCAAGTGCTGAATACAAGACACATGTGGAACAACTCGTTCAAGATTTAAAGACAGGTTCATTACTGAGTACTGACTCCTAAATTGCATTAATATTCTTGGCATAATGGTCGATTGAGGAAGAAGGGTAACTACTGGTGTGGTTCGATATATATGGATCTTCAAACAAAATTGGTTGAATGATCGCATTCAAGTCCTAGTGGAGGGGGTTGCAAGCTACATATCAAAGACTAAATGAAGTTTTTTATTGGAAGAAAAATACAAATAAATATAAACATTCATGCCCCTCACGAGAAACATATAATCTCATAAGTCATAAACATAAATAGAAGATAAGTGTTAACAAGAGTTTGAAAAAAAAAAAGGAGTTCCCTAACACATCACAAAGTTTCTTGATTCAACACAAGTAAATTGCAAACGGCTAGCAAAAGCCTAATAATTTAGTTATTTCCCCCTCCTGCAAACCAGCTTCATTCGGCCACGGATGTCTAACAACAATACCTACCAAAAAAAATAAAATAAAAAATGGAGAGGAGCACTGACAAAATGTCAAAGTGAAACTTATTAAAGTGTTTACAATGGCGGATCCACAATGGCGACAATAGGGGCAATTGCTCTCAATGCCTCCACCAAATCTGTAAAAGATTTGTAAAAATAATGGTAGTTTCTTAGGCTCGGTTCAGATGAGCTATTTTTGGATTATATCATGAAATTTTTTTCTTGGGATTTGTTATGAGAAAAGAATATTTTGGAAGTGTTTGGAATGAATGATTTTATTTTGTTGGGATTTGTATTGAAGATTTTTTTTTATTAATAAAAGTTTGAAATTTAAATTTGAATTAGTATTTTATTAGTATATTTTGGTGGGAATTGTGTTAGGAAGAATTTTTTATCATTACAATTTAAAATTCAAATTCAATATTTTATTTATAAAAATTACTATAGCAAAAATAATTACTGTAGCATTGTTTTGTGTTTTAAAAATTTTGATGAAAAAGTTGAACAAAACAAACACCTTATTTTGCAATTGTGAAATAAATCACAAATTTAACACATTCCAAACAGACCCTTAGTTTTGCCTTTTAAATTAATAAATAAGGGACTGACATTCCCTTATGTATTAGGGGTTTTGCAAAAAAATAAAAGAAAAAATTGCTATTAGACTAAATGTTTAGAAAGAATTACGAAATATACAAAACTATAGTCTAGCACCATTTTAGACCCAATTTTTTATTATTATTTTCGTGCCTATTTTCTTTTTTCAGTAAATTTTGATTTTTTTTCCAGTTTTAAGTGTGTTAAAAGCCTCGAACTATGTAAACACTTGTAAAATTTTATTTTTGATCATTGATATTATTATTACTCAATAAATTCTTTTACTTTTTTAAAAAAAATTTTAAGTCTTTGTGGAGATTAATTGTCTTCTATGAATTTGTGCCCTGTTTTTTTTTTGTCCAAATATCGTTGACTTGTTAAGTTTCATCATTTTCTAGAAAATTTTGAAAATATTTGATGAGAATTTCATAATAGTTTATTCGCGAAAATGATATTTAATTTCTCAGTATACAAATTTTAAATAATTTTTTCATCCCAAATTTTTCATGAAATAAGGATGAATAGTGTTAATGGAGTTGAATTTGTCTACTATCACTCGTTTCTCAAATTGATTTTTTTTTTTTTTTTTGTATTTTTCTTTTCTCTTAGTAAGTCATTCATAGTTGTTGTGGTTGAAAATATTGGCAATGTTCCAAAGAGAAGTGATTTGCGTGTTGGAAGGAAAATGAGTGTAGGAAAATGTATGAGATTGTTTCTTTTGGTGATTTATTTAATGGATAATTAAGAAATTTAAACAACAATCTTATCAAACAAATATAAATATATATTTAATTGCACGAGAAAGATTGTTTACAGAAAATGCAATTGAACAAGTTTATTCTTTAGCAAAGAATCGTTACTGAGTACATTGGGGGATGAATCCAGTCAAATTATTGTTTGCTAGATTTAATTGTAGCAGTCCAGATAGTTTACAGAAACATTGAGGGATGCGTCCACTTAAGTTATTCATTCTTAAATTTAGCTCTCGAAGCTGTGATAGTTGACAGAGTGTACGAGGAATACCACCATGAAAATTATTTGACTGTAGTCTCAAAATCGATAGTGACTCCAGGTTACCCAGTGAACTTGGAATATGACCAGACAGATTGTTATTTGACAAGACCAACCCAAACAAATGTGTCAAGTTCCCCAAACATGAGGGAATTCTTCCTGTCAACAGATTATTGGATATATATAGGGTTTGTAAACTTTTCATCCTGCAGAAATCTTGGGGAATACTACCTGTTAGAAGATTTGTGGAGAGATACAATTCCAAAATATTTGTGAAAACTGAATTTAGAGATCCCTCAAATTTGTTGGAATGCAGAAATATCAGTATTTGGGTATTATTAGCTTGTTTGAACTCTAGTGGTGGCTTCCCAGTCAAGTTGTTGTAGGACAAATCCAAATAGTCAAAATCAGTATGGAAGATGTTCCCAAACCAATGGGGGATGGCACCTGATATGCTTGCATTAGACATGGATAACTCTTTAACCTCTCTTTGTGTCTTAAGCCAAATAGGAAATTGGGGTCCAACTTTGATGGATCTCATGCCAATATATTGCAGTTGAAACGGTGGAACCCATGAGGAGCTGACATTAAAAGTGAGTGAGGTCCCCGATATGGCCAACCATTTTAGCTTTGTGAGCTCTTCAAAGTGCTTTTCAAACAGTACACCACTGAATGAATTACCAGAAATGTCTAACATCTCTAACTTTTCAAGTTTCCGCAGACTTGAGGGAATTGACCCTTTTAACTCATTATGAGCAAGGTTAAGTTTAGATAAATTTTCAAGAACCCCAATTTCAGTTGGTATTGATCCTTGAAAATTACAACTATACAAGTCTAAATGAACAAGACTGGTCAAATTCCACAGAGATTTTGGTAGTGAAGTTTGAAATGGGTTCCAAGAAAGATCAAGATGAATTAGAGAGGCCAATTCCCCAAAATTATCAGGAATGGAGCCATAGAAATAGTTAAAGGAAAGATCAAGATGGACCAGGGAAGTGAGATTAAAAAGCCAGTGAGGGATGTTGGAATTAAAGTAATTGCTACTGAGATCAATTGAGGCAAGAGATGTGAAATTAAACAGTGAATGAAAATGATGAGGGATATTGCTAAGTCCACAACCTCTCAATTCCAATGAGATCAAAGAAGGAAGCATGTTCAAAATCTCTAACCAATTATCAACATGTGAAAGGTTTATTCGAGAGAGAGACAAAGTTTGTAAAGAATGAAGGCTTGCAACCCAATAGAGATTATTAGTCATCAAAAATGAAAATTCATCACCAAAATCTAAATACTGTAAATTGGAAAGGTTTGCCAAATTTGGTGGTATTTCTCCATAAAACCGTGCACAAGAGAGATTGAGGTACCTTAAATCTTTAAATGAATCAAGAAATGTTGGAATTTGGATTGTTGAAAAATTATTCCAACTTAAATCTAAGTAACGCAAATATTTCAAATTGACCAAAGATGGATTCAACTGACCTGCTAAACAAGTGTTACAGGGATTTCTGTAAGAATAATAATTTTGGTCTGAATTACGTAAATCAAGCTTCACCACATTGCCAGTGTTTTTGCTGCAACCAACACCTCTCCATGCACAACAATCTTTACCAGTCCACGATGACAAACGATTTGATTTATCTACCAAACTTTGCCTAAATTGAATAAGAGCCTTTCTTTCACCCTCAATGCAACTGCCATATGAAGTAGTAATATTAGTTTGATCTCTACTGCTGTAGCCATATACAATTTGGCTGATGAAAAGAAGAGCAGCAACTACAACAACTACTGGAGTTGAATCAGCAGGAAAATGAACCATTTGGTTCTTCTTTTCTTGCGCAAATGAACTGATTCCTAAATATTAAATGTTTCTATTTATAAACTTTTGGATGTAAATTCCAGTGTCTTGTTTTGTTGGTACAAGTGTTCATACAGTTCTACACTAATTAACTTTTGAAAAAAAAAAAAGAACTTGCCGTGGATTTCACTTCTACAAAACCAACTTGGACCATTTTTCTCATGCATTATAAGTCTAGTTTAACTACAATATTCTTGGTGTCATTTTCTATGAGGTTGGAGCAATTAATTCATCAAACAAATACTACTATAATTAATAATCAGAAAAAGAAAAAGAAAAAAACTATAAAATACTTACAAATTATTAGATACATAAAAGTATTAAAAAGATTAATTCTCATACAAGTTCTAACTTTCAAAACTTTATCCAACAACTAGACAAAACCTACCTACCACAAGCAATCAAGTCTTACTACAAATCAAATTCACTAATTAAACTTAGTTTTAATTGTCTAACAACATGATATTGTTTTGTTTATTATTAATTGTTTCCTAAACAAATCCTAAGTTAATCGAAAAAAAAAATATTGGTATGCTAGATTGAACAACTAGCGTGGTGTACTGGTGTTAATGTGATTATCAAGCATGTTATAATTAAGACTTAAAAGGACAAGCAAAATGCAATTTCCAACAAGTTTCTCAATAAGTTTTAAAGTAAAGTTTTGTAACCAATTAAGCCGACAGAGAAGGCCACAATAATGAATTGGTGGAATTCAGTTTGCATATTGCTTATCATTAATATCTTACTAATCTTTGTCAAATGCCCACTCAATATCCATTCCCAATATGATCAATAAATTAACACGTTTCCTAAGTGCTCAAAAAACGTTTGTGCTTTGTAACTTGTGATTTTTACAAAGCCAATTGAGTTCTACATTCCATAGCTGATCAGTTCTCTATTGTAGATGTTTATCGCCATATTTATGTTTTTGCTACACAACACAACATGCATTTGGAACGGCTTACATTTTATTCCTTACCAAAATTATTTATTCCGACATATTAAATTTCCAAAATTTGTCAAATTTCACTAAGACCATAATTCAAAAGAAAAAGCACACTTAGGCTGTGTTTGGTTGTTTAGAAATAGAATTGAATTGGAATTTAAATATTATAGAAATGTAATTCAATGAATTAAAAATCTATAATGTTTGAATTACTTTGTTTGGCAAAACAACAAAAATCATATAAAATTGAAGTATAACAAAATTCACATTACACATATTTTACACATTTTCATACACTACATATATTTTCACACACTTCACATATTTTACACATAGCACACACATTTTCACACACTATACATTTTTTCACACACAACACACATTTTCACACACTACACAAATTTTACATATAGTACACACATTTTCACAGACTACACATTTTTTCACACACTACATACATTTTCACACACTACACATTTTTTCATACACTATACACTTTTTCACACGCTACACATATTTTACACACACTACATATGTAGTGTGAAAATGTGTGTAGTATATGAAAATATGTGTAGTGTGAATATGTGTAGTATGTGAAAATGTGTGTAGTGTGTGAAAATGTGTGTAGGGTATGAAAAAATGTGTAGTGTGTGAAAATGTGTGTAGGGTGTGAAAAAATGTGTAGTGTGTGAAAAATTGTGTAGTGTGTGAAAATGTGTGTACTATGTGTAAAATATGTGTAGTGTGTGAAAAAATGTGTAGTGTGTAAAATATGTGTAGTGTGTGAAAATGTGTGTAGTGTGTGTAAAATATGTGTTGTGTGTGAAAATGTGTGTAGTATGTGAAAATGTATGTACTATGTGTAAAATATGTGTAGTGTGTGAAAATGTGTGTAGTGTGTGTAAAATATGTGTAGTATGTGAAAAAATGTGTAGTGTGTGAAAATGTGTGTACTATGTGTAAAATATGTGTAATGTGTGAAAAAATGTGTAGTGTGTGAAAATATGTGTACTATGTGTAAAATATGTGTAGTGTGTGAAAATGTGTGTACTGTGTGAAAAATTGTGTAGTGTGTGAAAATGTATGTACTATGTGTAAAATATATGTAGTGTGTGTGAAAATATGTAGTGTGTGGAAAATGTGTGTAGTGTGTGTAAAATATGTATAGTGTGTAAAAAAATGTGTAGTGTGTGAAAATGTATGTACTATGTGTAAAATATATTTAGTGTGTGAAAAAAAATGTAGTGTGTGAAAATGTGTATAGTGTATGAAAATGTGTAAAATATGTGTAATGTAAATGTCTACCATGAGGAAAGAATTGGAAATATCTACCATATGGAAAGAATTGAAAATGCAGAATTGGGCCATTATAGAATTGTAAATGAATTCAAAATCCAAATTTTATTTTGTAAACAAACACAAGAATTAGAATTGGACCCCTCAATTCTAATTCTGATGTCCAATTCTATGCAACCAAACACAGCTTTAGTTTAGGAGATCGGATCATATGTTCAAAATCATCGTGTTTTGTTCTGTCCAATGTTCAAAACGATGTCGTTTTATTAAAACCAGTGATTAAAAACATAATTATCACTAAAATTAAATTTACCATTATTAGACCCTAGCCAAAATATGAGTAAACTCTATGATGTGATTTTAATTACAGACTGAATAAAATATGATAATTTTGGACAAAGAATACCATCCACGAAAAAGTTTATTACTACTCAATAAATAAACAATGTTATTCCTATCATTACTCTTATTCATTTTATGTTTTCAGGTTAACTAGCTAGTTCTCTAGTTTGTTTTCAAAACCTGTGTGGAATCTACAGCAAAATAACATCTGAAAAGTGTCAATAACCATCAAATATATACATATAAAATTTATGTAAGATGTACTTCAGACTTTCTTTTCCCCTTTTTTGTCAGATCAAATTTTACTTATTTGCGATTGTAAGAACTAAGAAGGAATCTTTCTCAATCCTCAACTCCCAAAGCTAGCTCAATCCCACAAACACTAACGAAATGTGTGGAAATGGATACAAATTAAGGATCTTTGTATTGTTTTGGATGCAGAGTTGCCCAATCAAATAAGTTAAACTACTTACTCCTAAATATAAATGTTTACTTGCGTGAACAAAGATTGTTTTCACAAAATGCAAATTTGAAATGAAAAATACATCTAAGAAAACAACTTCTTCATTTTATTTTGAAGTTTATTCTTTACTAGCTAGCTAGGTACATTGAGGGATGAGTCCAGTGAAGTTATTCTTTGCCAGATTTAACCGTTGAAGTTTATATAGTTGACATAAACATTGAGGGATGTGTCCACTTAAGTTATTCATTCTTCCTCTAATTATGAAATTTGGTTTTCATATTTTGAAATTTTTTTAAAAATAGTTCATAAATGCAACGTAGAGCTTAATTCAAAGATTAAAGCCAAAAAGCTCATCAAATCCAACAATAACGAGTAAACACGCAAAAACTTGAAATTGGAAAGCAACTAGTTTAATCAGTTTGCTTACCCCTTACTAGGTGTTTTTTCTTTACACATATAATTTGAATTGTTTGTTTTATCCAAATTTTTTTGTTAGAATTTTTAATACTAAAAATAATGGTACAGTTGCTACAAAGTTTATATATATATATATATATATATATATATATATTCTTGTTTATTAATAAAATCTAAAAAATTTACATTTGAATTGTAAATTTTTTTTAATAATAAGCAGTTTTCTAGACATAATTTCACACCAAAACAAACTCGATCATAATATATTAAATATTAAATTTTTATTAATAAAAACAAATTCATCAATTTCAATAAGCCCAAAATATTTCTTTTTTTATAAGAAAATATATAATTTAAAAAAAACACTATTCAAGTGATAAATTCTCAATGTTCTTTTTCACTGTTTTTTTTCCTGACAAACGACTTGTAGGTGAAGAATAACATTTGATAGATAACACAAATACTTGGCTGGTTAACCAAATACTTGGCTGGTTAACCAAATACTTGGCTTGGTAAATACTAGGATAAAGTTGATGCATGTCACCATTTGAAGCTACCAATAATTAATATTTAAACTGGACCAATAAATTAATCCAACAAATAATAATTCAATAGAATTAATTGAAGGAAAAAAAATCTTCCAAATAAGCAATAAGTGTTTCTCTAAAGTGTATGCACACTCAAAAGACTTGTTGTCTTCAAGGAGTGAATAGTGAACAGTGAACACCACTCCAAGCTTTCTTTCTCATTCCTTGAAGGGAATAGCATATTGACGAATAATGATGATGATGGCATATTGGCATGCCATCTCGGAGTAGTATAAGGTTTTGTTTGGTTGTGTGAATTTAACAATTTATTTTACAAAATCAAAATGTTATGTTTGTTTTACTTATTTTTTCTATTAAAGTTTTTAAAACAAAAAATAATGCTACAGTAATTATTTTTATTAAAGTATTTTTTTATAAATAAAATATTAAATTTGAATTTTAAATTTTAATAATAAACAACTCTTTATAATATAATTTCCACCAAAACAAATTAATAAAATATTAATTCAAATTTAAATTTCAAACTTTTTATCAATAAAATAATCTCTCATACAAAACCCAACAAAACAAAATTATTAACCCAAACACTCCCAAAATATTCCTTTCTCATAACAAATGCTAAGAAAAAAAAATTCATAAAATATCCAAAAATACTCCATACAAACGGAGCCTAATTATTAATACTTTCTTTGCTCCAACCCCCTAAACCACCCCCCACCCCAAAAAAAACACCAAAAAAAAAAAAACCCAACCTTTGCCTGTTTCACAAATATTTTCAGTTTGCTATGGCTGTTCGTGATATTTTTCTCTCTTCAACTCTAACAAAAGTAGATTCTGCCTAAATCTTGCTATGCTGACTCTTTACCCACTCATGTTGACTTCTTCAGAACCAATCTCCTCTAATCTACATCCTGTAGAAAATTTCTCATTAAATGCAATTATATTCAAATTCAACACAACAAACTATCCAAAATGATAATCAGAAAAACATAGCTACCAGTGTAGTATGTGTAATTGATGCGGTGTGTGAAAATTTTAATTCCCTCACATTAAAGTTCAAAAATTTGCCAAATTTCTGTAAGACCAAAATTTGGAGAAACTACTAATCAAATTCCTCACATATTCTACAACTAAAAGAAACCAAATCATAAAAACTCCAATGAAACCAATTCATATATAAAACGTGATTTATATATGAAATGACAATTAATCGCATATTTTATATATGATACGGATATTCAATCAATTAAGTAGATAATCAAGACAATCAAGATATCAAGACAATTAAGGAAAAAATTAAGATATCAAGACAATCAAGGAAACAATCAAAAGATTTGTATCAATTATAATTAATTGTAATTATATCATTACTATAGTTAGTCTAACCTTGTACACTAAATATAGGTAACAATGATATATGAGAAAGATGTGCCATAATTCTACAAACTCCCTCTTCTCATAATCCTTTATAGTACCAAAACGAATTCTATTATAGTATTAGAGAGAAGGTTCGACCTTTGATTTTTTTTTTCTTTCTCGTTAGCAACTTTCTTTTATTTTTTCTACAACTCCATTACTAATGAATACCCAAATAATAATATTATCTCATTTTTTTATCTTTTTTTTCATATCCTCGAAGAAAAAAAATCCATTTCATTATAAAACCATTTCTTCTCTCTTTCTCAATTTTTATTGCCTCTTATAATCATTTTTTTTTTGTGTTTGCCTTAAAAAAAAAGAATTATACTTCAAAAGAAAGAAAAGTTTTTTTTTTCTCTATGACGAAAATGTCAACATTTCATACTGTTGCACTCGCACATATCTCTCGTTCTAAAATCTTCTTTCTTTCTCTCTTCCTCTATTTGACTATTTCAAGACTAAGATTGGATTTCTTCAAAGTCGTCCATCTTACGAGAGCATAATAAGGATATTTCAAGAAAATAATTAAGATATCAAGACAATCAAGACCAAGATTGGACTTCTTCACAGCTGTTCATCTTGCGGTGGCATGATAAGGATATTCAATCAATCAAGGAGATAATCAAAACAATCAAGATATCAAGACAATCAAAGAAAGAATCAAAAGATTTGTATCAATTGTAATTAATTGTAATTAATTGTAATTATATCATTACTATAATTAGTCCAACCTTGTACCCTATATATAGGTAACAATTATCAATGAGAAAGGTGTGCCATAATTCTACAAACCCTCTCTCTTCTGAAAATCTTTTATGTCACCAAAACAATTCTATTAAATCAAATTCCTCACATATTCTACAACTAAAAGAAACCAAATCATAAAAACTCCCATGAAACCAATTCATATATAAAACGCGATTTATATATGAAATTATAATTAATCGTGTGTTTTAAAATTGAATAAAGGTTTCATATATAAAACGCGATTTATATATATAATTATAATTAATCGTGCGTTTTAAAATTGAATAAAAAGCGAAAAGAACTAGAATAGATTAGATAGTTTGTAAATCAAAAGCATTATTAGGATGATTGAAAGTATCACTTGCGTTTTAACATGGTGATATTAGTGAATAAGTATTGTGTAATTTAAAAAAAAAAATGATCCTGAACTTTGAAAGTATTGCTGTATATCTGAAAAGTATTTGTGTTAAGTTTAAAAGTACCACTCTAAACTCTAGAGGTATCATTTTTAAGTTTAAAAGTAATACTCTTAAATTGAAATGTATCAACATTAGATTAAAAATTAACATTCTAAACTCTACAAGTATCATTATTGTATTTAAAAGTACACCATTATATCGAATTAAATCACTGCTGAGTTTAAAAGTAACATTGTCGACTTGACAAGTATTAGTGTTGAAGTTAAAAGTGACACATTTAGATTGAAATGTATTAGTGTAAATTTAAAACTAATAGTCTTATATATATTGAAATGAATAAGTTTTGTATTTAAAAAGTATCACTATAAACTAGATAAGCAACAATATTGTTTAAAAAGTATCACTTAAATAGTCTTTTATATATATATATATATAAAGTATCACTTAAATAGTCTTATATATATATATATATATATATATATATATATATGTAAAGTAAAGTTATGGGTCATGAAGATAATGATGCAACTACAACCAGATTTGTTAGTGGATTGAATTGCAACATTACAAAAATTGTGGGCCTCTACCATTACTTGAACATGGAGGATTTGGTTCATAAAGCCAATGAGGTAAAAAAGCACTTTTGCTTGAAAAGAAGGCTGATCCTAGTCCTACTTCATTGTGGAAATCCATTATGGTGGATTTACAACTGATTTGCAGTGTTAAGTCAATGCTTCATGAAGACACTGTCGAGGCTTAGTGGGAGCTGATTTCCACTAAGATTTCACTGTCTCATGAACTGGCCCATTTGGTTCTTTTTCATGAGTTTCCATTTGGATGAAGTATTATTCCATTTTGTGATAAAATATATTTTGTTGAAAGTTGTTATGAGAAATGAATATTTTGAAATTGTTTGGATTGATGATTTTGTTTTGTTAGAATTTGTATTTTAAAATTTTTTATTAATAAAATTTTGAAATTCAAATTTGAATTAATAGTTTATGAGTTTTTTTCTTTTCTCTATTTTTTAAAAAGTATTGATATTTCACCTACCATTTGATAACTCGAACCGATAACCTAGTGTTTCACGAATGAAGATGTAAACAATTCAAAATAGTCATAAAATTGCTCTAAGGATATTTGACTAGATTGATGACTTTATGACCAATACCAAAGTCATCTAAAATACTTTTTTGTTTTATAATGATTGTTGTCTCATTAAGTATATTATAAGAAAAGAATATTGATGAGTTTGCTTTTGTAGAAATTTGTATTTCATAATTTTTTATTAATAAAATTTTAAAATTTAAATTTAAATTAATATTTTATGAATTTAATTGTTTTGGTTGAAAATTGTTTTAGGAATAATTGTTTACTATTAAAATTACTGTAACAAAAAATTATTGTAACATTATTGTTTGTTTAAAAAAATTTGGTAGAAAAAAATGAATAAAAAAAACAAGATAAATTTGATTTGTAAAAAGAAACACCGTAAAGGTATAAAGGAAACACACCTAAATGAACTTAGGTCACTTCGTTTAGACCAAAACTCGCCAGTAATTTTCAAAAATTTTACGATTCAATTTTTACCAATATAGTTGGGGGGAGGGGGTAAAAAATGTTTTGAAAATAGTCCAAAATAGCCAATTTTTAAACATTGCCATTTTGTTTTTACGAAAACTCGTGTTATTGCCCACGAAAATAGTTAGTTTTCAAAAATTTTACGTTTCCATTTTTTTTGCTCCATTCACTAGATAACACATTCCTAATATGATAGGTATAAAAAATGGTATGAAAATTATCCATAACAACCATTTTTTAACCTTTTCAATTTTTACCAAAACTCGCGAGTTATAACCTATAGGCTTACGAAATAAATCTCTAACTTTCTAAAAAGATGAACTAAACAAAAGCTCAAAATTAAAACTCAACTTAAACTCCTACTAAACAATAATTAGAAGACATGTTTCTGGGCCTTAACATCTTAGGAACACTTTAGGAAACAGCCCAAAATAAAAAAAAAACACGAAAAACACAAAAAAATTGAAAAAACAGAATATCTCGAAATTTGCCCACGTCACGACGTGGAGAGTAGCACGTTGCAACGTGCGGCTTCACGACGTGTTTTCACATTGATCCTATCAGAATCTGGAAAAATGCAAACATTAAAGTTTTAGTTCTGGATCGTAGCTTTCCAATATCGTTAAAATCAACCCATTCCGAGCTAAATTGATAGAGATATAGCCAGATTACTAAAACATAGCAGCATCTCTCACCAAACAATATTCGACACCTCTTGTCATGGTTTTCTTTGTTATCCCATTTTGTAGTCTCGAACCTCATTGGGACCAACATGAGGCTTATTCTCCATTCTATTCAAAGGCTCTATACATTAGATTCATCTTTTACAATTGGAACGAGCACCTTGGATTTTCCCCAACATGGGATCACACATGATTTCTTATTAATTATTATTTTCTTTTTTCTTAAATAAATATTAGAAAATAAAAATATATGGTATAGTCAGACATGGGAATTGAAACTCTTTTTGGCGATTGTCATTATGACTGTATTGATATATCTAGCTTTAAATTTAGTTTATTTAAACAATTTGAGTGCTTAATGCAATTTCCAACGAGTTTCTCGAGAAAAGCCACAATAATGAAGGTGGAATATTCACTTGATGATCATTTATTTCTTTAAGTGTGAATGATTTCCACACTGAAAATGACGTTTGATAGAAGTGAAAAATCATTGAATTTGAAATCTGAAAATTAAAAGTAATGAATTGATAAATTCATTAATTTTATATGATTGATAATCATAGGTGGAATAAGACGGAATTGTTTGTGGGCTAAAAGTTATATTTTAATTTTTAGGGGGTGAAATTCTAACTTTTTTTTAGAATTCAATTGAAAATTTGTAATTTTTCAAATTTTAGTGCCGCTCCATTGTTGATAATTCAACTTATTTCCAATGTCCACTCAATAGCCATTCCCAATTCCCCCTGACCTTTTAAATTCTCGTAAAGCCCTAAATATGACTAGGGTTAATTAGATTTACCACCCTCGAGGTTTGGTAAAAGTACCAAACGAACCCTGTGGTTTCAAAAAATTACGGTCACTTCCCTGCTGTTAAAGTTGACAAAAAAATTGATTAAAAGACCAAAATGCCATAACTTTTTTTTGTTAAAAAAATAATAAAAATATATAAGTAAATATAAAATAACAATAAATACTTTTTTCACTTTTTAATTCTTTTTTATAAATTATCAATTTCATATTCTTTATTACAAATGGGTTTATCAAATTAATCAAACTTTAATGAAGAAATCTTTTTCTATATAAATTTAAATTTTTGTAAGAAAAAGAATTATTTTTGGAGAATAAAATAGTTAGTTTGATTAATTAAGAAAGAAGATTTTTATTTTTGAATTTTTTTATGTAAAAAAAATCTTTGATTTTATTTTAATATTTAACATATGTATTTAGTTAACTAAAATAATATAATTATTATAGATAAAGTTTTAAGGGCATATTAGACAATACACAAATACTTTTTTGAGGGAGGGGTTGATTTGTTAAATGTTTGCTCGGCCAGGGAGTGGCCGTAATTTTCTGAAACCACAGGGTTCGTTTTGTACTTTCATCAAACCTCATGGGCGGTAAATGTAATTAACCCATATGATTAATAACCACAACCAATGACAGTTTCCTAAATGCTCAAATAGGTTTGTAACTTGTAATTTTTAGAAAGCCAATTTAGTTTTGCATTCAATAGCGCTTAGTAACATAAGGGAGTTTCCAAAGAAGAAAGCCTTGCAACCCAATATAAATTTCTAGTCATTAATGAATCATTATCACTAATATCTACATACTGTAAATTTGAAAGATTTCCTAATTGGGGTGGTATTTCTCCATAAAACCGTGTACATGAGAGGTTGAGATATCTTAAATCTTTTATTGATCCAAAAAATGTTGGAATTTGAATTGTTAAAAAATTATTAAAACTTAGGTCTAAGTATTACAAATATTTCAAATTAACTAATGACGGATTTAACTGACCTTTTAAACAAGTGGTACAGTTATATAAAGATTGGAATAATGGAGATTGATTTTCACTATATGACCAGTGCTGTTGTTGCAACCAACACCTTCCCATGTACAACAGCCTTTTCCTATCCATGATGAATATAATAAACGATTTGATTGCCTAAATTGGAGCAGAGCTTTTCTTCCGCTCTCAATGCAGCTGCTGGCACTTGAATTATTAATTTCTATAGTGCAACCATACAAAATTTGGTTGATGACAAGAATAGCAACTATGACAAGTTGACTGGAATCGGGAAAATGACCCTTTTGTTCATTTTTTCTTGAGCAAATGAACTTATAGCTTTCTATTTATAAATTATTAGATGTAAATTCTAAAGTATTGTTGGCAGAAGACGATAATGCTTCGCCGTGAATTCCACTTCTAGAAAACGATCTTGGACCATTTTTCTCATACATTATAAATCGACCCCATTGAATTTGGTGATAAATGTATAATATGAATTGGAAGTCAGATAAATATTTTAAGCTTTTTGGTTAGTAATGAAATTACCAATTTGTAGTTCACAATATTCTTTGTATATTTTTTTATATGGAAGATTGTCAAAATCATCATTGACATAGTAAAAAAATATTTTATAACATACAATGATGCATGGTTATCTCAACATTTTTAACCAAAAAAAAAATAAAAAAAAAAATGAAAATACACGCTCCAATCATGTGATACTTATTGACGATTAAAAATTTAAAATGAATTCATCAAGCAAACACACCTGGTCAGTTTTATTTACACAAAACTTTAAAGTCACTCTTGATGAAGAAATCAAGCTTATATGGAGCAGAAACAAGGCGATCTCCATTTAACACCTCCCCAAGAGATTCTTTCTTCTCTTTCAAAGCAGCTGTATTTTAACTCAAAATCAACAAAGAAAGAAAAACTAAAGGAGAGACGATGTATTTAGCAAAAGACATGGATACATAAGCAAAGAAGAAAACCTGGTCGGTAGAATGGAAGGCTGTAATATGCATAAGTTTCACTGGAATTAGCCAGAAGCCAGAAGAGAAGGAAAAAGGTAGGAATTAGGAAATTTGTGCTAAATATTTGTTAAAATAACAACAAACTCTTCAATTTCTGTGACAATTTATTTCTCTAGTCATAAGAATGAGTGAGCCTTTCCATAAAATGTGCCACACATCACCTCATACTAAAAAACAATTATAGGTGGACAATTCATTCAATTTAAATTTATAAAGACCAATTCAATCTTTATATTTTATCTGTTCCAAATTAATTATTCAGATACAATAGAAGTGGTCAGCAGGGCATCAAGAATGATTCATTTGCCGCATTTCTACAGAGAAGGATTGGCAGTGATGAAGCATCTGGATGTTGCTCACCGGGCAAGATAGGGAGGAGAGTTGCACCTAGATATCTAGGGAGATGTTGACTTGGCCAGGAAAATATACACAGACCAATGGCTCTTGGCTGTCATTACAGTGAGATTTCTTAGGCAAAGATAGAAGAATCATGGAAACAGGGAGAAACAGGCAGAACAGTGGAATTATGCTTTATGGTTCATTTGTGATATGAGATTCGCCATTTCAGGAGCACACATCATCGCAGCATAAGAACTACTAAATTGCTGAATGATGAAAACTAATACAAGTTCAAATTTGTAAGTTGCAAAATAGGAGGCTCAAAATCATCATATCTATTCAGATTCCATTTGGCAAAGATGCAACCAGCACTTACTCTACTGCTTGATTCAAAGTTTCTACAACCAACACCCATCAATTCTAATTTCATAGTCAGTTTCCTTCATATTATCCTACATTCTAATGGCATTCCTTCTATAAATATTCAAAGGAAAAACATTTAGAAAAACTAACATCATTTTACTTCTGACCAAAATTTGTGATTCCCCCACATAATTAAACTTTCAAAATTTGTCAAATTAGAGTAAGACCAAGCTATTCCAAAGCTGAAAGAAAACCAAATTGATACAAGAACTCTGAATTACTAATACTTTGTCCAGACCCCAAATGTGAGCACTTGAATCATTTCAAGTCCTTCATCAAACTAAAATTCTTCAATTCAATATCAACATAATACCATCATGCACAGAACACCAAGATTGTAGGATCGAATTAACCAAGCTCCACAACAAAGATACTCAAACCCAATCGATAAAATATTGATAAGAATGTCCCCAAAAATCAGACAACCCGTATGGCTGAATTATGTGAAGAAAAACAATGCAATTGTTTGTAAGGACACGCACGCAAATCAAGACACGAATTAACTTGAGGCAAATTTGTGAACTTTCTATTAAATCTTAAGCCGTATGGCTTTCTTTAACAAATCGAGTTTGACACCATACTCTTTCCTAAAGGCGACGGCCTTTCTCTACTTTTTTCTATTGTTTTGTTCTACAAAAAATACTTCTAACCTAACCTTGTATTTATAGGTTAAAAACTAACTAAAACTAACAAGGATTTGAACTCTAATCCTTTTACAATTTTGTTTCCTAAAACAAAATAATTAATTAAAACACCAATCTAAATAGGATTTAGTTTAATCCTACATTTGCCTCCCTTAAACTAAATCTGCATGATTAATCATACCCAAAAGCTTCTTCAACTTCACGAATGTTTCCATCTTCAATGCCTTCGTGAAAATGTCCGCCACTTGATCTTCAGACTTGCAATAGTTAATTGCAATTTCCTTGTCTCGAACCAATTCACGTATAAAGTGAAACTTGATATCGATATGCTTGCTCCGTCCATGAAACACTGGATTCTTTGTCAATTCAATAGCTGATTTGCTATCACAAAATACTGTAGTCGGACCATCTTGTTTATGTTGAAGAAACCCAAGCATCCTTCGTATCCATAATGCTTGAGTAGCACTGTTTGCTGCTGCAATATATTCTGCCTCTGCTGTTGATAATGCAACCACTTGTTGTTTCTTTGAACTCCAAGAAAACACACCTGATCCAGTAAAAAATGTATACCCAGAAGTACTTTTCCGTTGAACTGTGTCACCAGCCCAATCACTATCTGTGAACCCAAAAAGTTCAACTGGATCACCAGATGAATAAAGAATTCCATCTCCTTGAGTACCATTAATGTATCTCAAAATTCTCTTTGCTGCATGTAAATGTGACTGTCGTGGATTTTCCATAAACCTGCTAATCAAACCAACACTAAAAGTAATGTCTGGTCTTGTAGAAGTCAAATATCTCAAACTTCCAACTATACTCTTAAAGTATGTCGGATTTACAGGTCCACCTGTTCCTTCTTTTGTTAACTTTAAATTTTCCTCGCCAGGAGTCAATATTGGTTTAGCTCCTTCCATCTTGAACTTTTTCAAGATATCTCCTGCATATTTTTTTGAGAAATAAATATGCCTTGATCAGACTGTAAAACCTCAATTCCAAGAAAATATGACATTAGACCCAAATCAGTCATCTCAAACTGTTTAATCATGGCCTCCCTGAATTCAGCAATCATCTCTTGATTGTTGCCTGTAAAAATTAAATCATCTACATACAAGCATATCAAAAGAACGTCACCTTGACTAGATGATTTCACATATAAAGTATGCTCATATGTACACCTTTGAAAACCATGATCCACAAAGAAAGTATCAATACGTGTATACCACGCCCTTGGAGATTGTTTTAAGCCATATAAAGCTCTTTTCAACCTGTAAATCTTATCTTCTTGACCTTTTCTGACAAAACCTGCAGGTTGCTCAACATATACTTCTTATTCAAGAACACCATTCAAAAATGCAGACTTAACATCCATTTGATAAACCCTCCAATTTTTTTGTGCAGACAAAGAAATTATCAAACGAACAGTATCAAGTCTGGCAACAGGAGCAAATACCTCAAAATAGTCAATGCCAGGTTTCTGTTTATAACCTTTAGCAACAAGTCTCGCCTTGTATCTATCCACTTCTCCATCAAGTTTATATTTTGTCTTATAAACCCACTTCACTCCAATTGCTTTCTTCTCACTTGGAAGATTTGTAAGCTCCCAAGTGTCATTCTTCTCAATGGCATGAATTTCTTCACCCATTGCTTTTATCCAACAATCATCATGAGCAGCATCTTTAAAATCAACTGGGTCACAATCTGCAAATAAAGCGAAATTCACAACATCTTCATCAGATAAATCATCATTAGTATTCTCACCCACAACATAATCCTGCAATCGAGCTGGTAATTGTCGTTGCCGTTGTGGTCGACTAGACTGTGCAGGAGTTATTTGCACACTTGAAGATGAAGGATCACGAGGTGGTTGTTCAGCTTGCACTGGTTGCTGTCTATTTTCTTCCTCCTCAATTATTAAAGGTACTGGTGGTTGACCAACTGATGTTGTTGGTTCTTTAGAAGACCAATTCCATGCTCCTTGTTCATCAAAAGTAACATCTCTACTCACAATAATCTTTCTTGTATCTGGATTAAACAACCTATAGCCTTTTGTCTGTAGACTATAGCCAACAAAGATGCACTTCTCTGCCTTATCATCCAATTTCTTTCTCAAGGCATCTGGAACATGAGAATATGCAAGACAACCAAATACTCTTAAGTGACTGATATTTGGTTTCTTACCAGACCAAACCTCGTATGGAGTAATTCCACGATTACACCTCGTACCACACCTGTTCAAAATATAAATAGCACTAGAAACTGCCTCAGCCCAAAATTCCTTGGGCATAGTTTTTGCCAACATCATGGATCTCACCAAATCCATCACTGTTCTGTTTTTCCTTTCTGCCACCCCATTTTGTTGAGGAGTGTATCTGGCTGTCATCTGATGTTTAATACCATGATTCGTCAAGAATTCATCACATACAGTGTATTCTGTACCTCTATCAGTTCTCAAGGTTTTAATGTAGTACCCACTTTGTTTTTCTACATATACCTTGAATTTCTTGAAAACATCACAAGCATCAGATTTATTCTTCAGAAAATAAACCCATACTTTCCTGCTAAAATCATCAATAAAGGTGATAAAATACTTACTACCACCATAAGATGGTACCTCAACGGAGCACAAGTCTGAGTGAACCAGCTCCAACAGATGATTAGCTCTCCAAGCCTTGCCTTTTTGAAAAGAATGTATGTGTTTCTTTCGCTTTATACAAGACTCACACTGTCTAGGAGAAAAATCAATAGAAGGCAGTCCCAAAACTATATTTTTCTTGGAAAGAAAATCCAAACCACCAAAATTAAAATGGCCAAATCTCATATGCCACAACCAAGCATCATTTGAAATAGTGGAACTAAAGCAAGTAGAATCACCATAGTTTAGAGATATAGGGAACAATCTACTCTGGTTCATATTCACTTTTGTGATTAATCCCAACCTTGCATCACTGATCATGCAAGTGCCATGTTTAAAATTCAAATCATACCCCTTTTCAAATAACTGTCCAAGACTTAACAGATTATGATAAAGATTGGGCACAAAAAACACATCACCAATAAAACTTCTTGACCCATTTTTCAAAGTAATGGGTATATTTCCTTTTCCAAGAACAGGCACAACAGTATTATTTTCAAATTTAACTGTACTTTTAAACGACTCATCCAAATTAGAAAATAACTCATTTTTTCCACACATGTGATTACTACAACCAGAATCCAAATACCAATTATCATTCTTTGTTTGTTCACATTCAGCAGTAGAAAATAAAACAGCCTCTTGTTTATTCTCATTCCCATTAGTTTCAGCAACTTGGACATGCACTTCAGATTTTGCACTCTAACAATCCTTTTTATAATGGCCAAATTTTCCACAATTATAGCATTGAATTTTACTCTTATGGGAATTATTAGACTGTTGAAAAGTAAAACCATTATTTTCTCTTTGCTGAAAAAATTGGTTACCTCTACCGCGACCTCGGTAATTGTTTCTACCACGTCATCTTCCTCTGAAATTCTGGCCATGAGCATTTGTCGCAGCAACATTGGAGTTATTCTTTAATTTATTTGTCTGGGCCTGCAATGCCTTCTCCGTAGTTTCTTTCTCCACAGAATCATTCAACTTTCCATTAATGCGCTGTTCATGTGTAATTAATGTACCTTGCAATTCTTCAACTGACAATGTAGATAAATCTTTGGTTTCTTGCGTTATAGCCACCACATAATCAAATTTCATGGGCAGTGTATTGAGAACTTTCTCAACAAAAACGTCATCTTTTAAAACGTGCCCATTTAATTCCATCTCGTCTCTGATCAGTGACAGACGAGAGAAGTACTCCTCAATGGATTCAGTCTTTTCCATTGTGCAAAGCTCAAACTTCCGTTTCAACACCATCAAATTACTCTGTTGAACTTTGTCAACACCTTTGTATGTCTTTTCCAAAATATCCCAAGCCTTTTTTACAGTTTTGGCCGTTGAGATTTTCAGATAAACCGATTGATCAATGGATTGATGAATTTGAGACAACACCATTTTTCCTTGCCTCTTTCTACCTGCAGTAGCCTCTTCAGGTAATTCGTTTTCAACATATTGGAGCAAATCAAAAATTTCCAAATGGGTTTCCATCTGACCTCTCCAAATATTATAATTTTGTTTTCCGGAAGTTTGGAAACAACACAAATTATATTTGTTGTTGCCATGACCACCAAAACAACCAAGCTCTGATACCAATTTGTAGGATCAAATTAACCAAGCTCCACAACAAAGATACTCAAACCCAATCGATAAAATATTGATAAGAATGTCCCCAAAAATCAGCCAACCCGTATGGCTGAATTATGTGAAGAAAAACAATGCAATTGTTTGTAAGGACACGCACGCAAATCAAGACACGAATTAACTTGAGGCAAATTTGTGAACTTTCTATTAAATCTTAAGCCGTATGGCTTTCTTTAACAAATCGAGTTTGACAGCAAACTCTTTCCTAAAGGCGACGGCCTTTCTCTACTTTTTTCTATTGTTTTGTTCTACAAAAAATACTTCTAACCTAACCTTGTATTTATAGGTTAAAAACTAACTAAAACTAACAAGGATTTGAACTCTAATCCTTTTACAATTTTGTTTCCTAAAACAAAACAATTAATTAAAACACCAATTTAAATAGAATTTAGTTTAACCCTACAAAGATTATCTCAAGCATCTATTATAACCAGAAAATTCTTCAAAACTAACATACATCTCTAATAAATATCTGAAATAATCACTAAAAAAAATTGATTTTAACTTGTAGGATCTTTTCTGCACTTTCAGTATTCTCAATAAATTATGACTCCTTAGTTGAATTGGAAACTGACCCGTAATTAAAAATAATGCTATGTACACTAGAAGACATGGATGATGAACAAGAGCAAAAAGTCAACCCCTCATATGCAGGATGACAAATAAAAATTTTTGAGCAGATTATGCTTCAAAAAACAAAAATGAAGAGCATGAACTCATATGCATCAGTTTTTAGTGCTAACATAACGTGATAGAAAATGAGTTCTAGAATTGTTACCGAAGAAACAAAGAGGGAATCCTCTTCGTCAATCCTTAACGCCCAAGCTCAATCACGCAAACACTAACAAAAGGTGAAATAGGATACAAATTAAGGATTGTTTGTAGTGTTTTAAGTGCAGAGTTGACCACAAAGTTGCCCAGTCAAGTAAATAATCCCTCCCTTTTAAAGTCGTTAAAGTCTTCCTAAACATAAAATAGACTAAATAGTTGAGACTCTTTTTTTTTTAATCTGGAACCGAATGTGGAGTATTGTGCTGCCCATAGATGGTCTAACAAAGGGAAAAAAACTTTATTTTGCTTATGGATCTTCTCTTAACATTTTATGTTTGTATATTGTAATGTTTTATATAAACTTGTCACATATTAAATATATAAACATACACTCGTGCATTTGTATAAAATATTACAAAGATTTAAACAAATAATATCACAAAAGATTCAGAATAGTTTTGTTATTAGATGATAGTATTCTCCTTTAAATTTTATTCTCTCAAACTTATGAGAAAAAGGCAACTTGGATCTCCAACGCTTATGTACGTGGCATTTTTGTATTTTTTATGTGATGATCCTATGAGTGAATTGATGTCTTTGAAACAAAGATGGTCAATTCCAGAATTTCAAGAACAATTGAAGAACACTTGAATAGGGTTGATCTACCCAAGTCTTATGCAATTAGTTGCTTCTTGAGCGGGTTGAAGGAAAACATTCAATTATTTTTGAGGATTTTTTCGTCAAACTTTACAACATGACCTATATATGCCTAGCAAAATTGGAAGAATCGAAAATTATGAATTCTATGAGGAGAAATAAAACATTGCAGAGACAAATCAATGTTCAAGGTGGACAGTTTTCTCATTCTGTTCAGAACAATTGGAATTCAAGTCCTAAAGGAATAGTACTGTAGGTTTTTCAAGAAGAGAAAAACTCATGTGACACGGTCTCAGGTATGAGACACATTTCAGGTATGAAACGGACAATTAATAATTATTAAAATTTTAATTTTAATTTTTTAATCATTTTTTACTATATGTTAAAATTGTGTTTTTCTCTTTTACATAAGACTGTTTTACATGAGTTTTTATCCTTTGAGAAAGACTAGAATAATTCTTAGTTATGCACGGATGGAATGAGAAGAGGTCTAAAAGGTTGTATTTTTTGTGTAATGATAAGAATTAGCTAGGCAAAAAAAGAAAAAAAAAAGTTATTAACTAGGCCACAGATGCAAGAAAAGATAGCGGTATAAAATTGAAGTCATAGAAGAAGAGATTAATAAAGATGAGATAGAGCATATGTGAGAAAACTTTGATGAAGAACTGGTCAAATCTCATGAATGATATTTTTAGAAACTATTTAAGGAAGTTTTTGTTGACTTTTTTCAATAACATACTTATATATACAAAATCTCTTGTGAGAATATATATGAGACGTGATACGTAAATTATATTTTATACGTTAATATACTAATTTTTTATACATTTTATAATAATATTTTATATTTTATATTCTAATTTTTTATATTTTATGTGTTAATTTTAATATTTTATACGTTAAAATGAAATTTATACGCAAGTTTTATATATGAAACAGTATTACAAGAGAATGACCCTTATATATAATTTAATTATAACATGACCATTTAGAGCATTTTAGAGTTGTTTTCATGATTTTACGACACCATCAGTTGAAAATTAAGAGAAACAAATGTTCTTTTATTGTACAAGAATTAAACTATCTAAGTCATGTAATTAATTCTCAAAGTGCAAGTGCTGAATACAAGACACACATGTGGAACAACTCGTTCAAGATTTAAAGACAGGTTCATTACTGAGTACTGACTCCTAAATTGCATTAATATTCTTGGCATAATGGTCGATTGAGGAAGAAGGGTAAACTACTGGTGTGGTTCGATATATATGGATCTTCGAACAAAATTGGTTGAATGATCGCATTCAAGTCCTAGTGGAGGGGGTTACAAGCTACATATCAAAGACTAAATGAAGTTTTTTATTGGAAGAAAAATACAAATAAATATAAACATTCATGCCCCTCACGAGAAACATATAATCTCATAAGTCATAAACATAAATAGAAGATAAGTGTTAACAAGAGTTTGAAAAAAAAAAAGGAGTTCCCTAACACATCACAAAGTTTCTTGATTCAACACAAGTAAATTGCAAACGGCTAGCAAAAGCCTAATAATTTAGTTATTTCCCCCTCCAGCAAACCAGCTTCATTCGGCCACGGATGTCTAACAGCACTACCTACAAAAAAAAAAAAATAATAAAAAAAAAATAAAATTGGAGAGGAGCACTAACAAAATGTCAAAGTGAAACTTATTAAAGTGTTTACAATGGCGGATCCACAATGGCGACAATAGGGGCAATTGTTTCGCTCCACTAAATCTGTAAAAGATTTGTAAAAATAATGGTAGTTTCTTAGTTTTGACCCTTTAATTATTTTAAATTAAATATTTTACCTAAAAGGATTATGTTTATAGAACTTTTTTTAAAAATTATAATTTTCTTAGTTTTGCTCTACACTAATAATTTGAAGGGTTAATTGCACTTTGTCAACCTATGATTTGTGGGTAACTACACTTTGTCATTTTATGCTTACAAATTATACATTTTACTACTCTATTGACTATTCAACAAGTGAAAAAAAGTAATACCATCCAAATATATGTATGAGTTGACATAAATATCCCTCATAATAAACATTCTCCACAAACTTAGGGTACCAAAATGTTATTACATTAAAATTTAATTTTTTTCTTTCCAAATTAAACTATTTTTTAAAATATTTATACTTCATTGAATTAAGCTAAAATATTTGATAATAATTAATAAAAAAAATTTAAAGTTTCAAAAAATATACATTATCACTAAATATCTCGTCTCTTTTCTATTTTTTTTTGTCAATTAGAAATTCAATATTTTCATTCATTTTTAGCATATTTTTAAATAGTGATATAGTGACACGAGCTGTCGTGGGCTCGTCAATTTAACCTAAACCACTATGTAGTAGTGATGAAGGATCGTCTCCACAGGGAGAGGGTTATGTATCGATTTCAAATATGATAGCAAAGAACAACGAAATGATATTGCTCTAACACTCTAACACTGAACAAGCTAAATGAAACAGGAAATAATCGGTAAGGGAAAATGCGTTGCCTCAAGGGGAAACAATTAGCATGGATTTCTGTTCATTATCATGGACTTGTGTATTATGTGAGGGGACTGTCTACCAGTGATGTGAGGTTGATTGGCCTGTTGGCCCTCACAACTCCACATCACAAATACCCTAAATCTTCTCTTGCTAGAGCAAGATCTCGGTTCCAAGTAATACCCTAGATCCCTATCCTATAGGCCAATTCTAGTTCTAATCTCAACTGACTCCCTTGGTAGGGCAACCAACTAAGTTAAGCATTCGAATTGAACCATACAGATAAACTCAGCCCTTATCATGTACTTGACCGTAAGATTGTCATTTGGCAACACACAACCCAGATCACAAAGCAAGTAGGTAACTGAGACTCACAAGACATAGATTTCAATTCATTACAGGTTTTATCCAATTGACTTAGGTAGATCCACATAGATCTCAGTGGGTACCGCAGATCAATTTAGGATTTGGATGAAATTATATGAACCCATTGATATAAAACAAGCAATGAACATCAATCAAGATTTGGCACAGATAAATTCTATTTCAATTGTCTCAAACGAACTAGAAATCCATACAATTAAACCCTCAAGGCAACACTATGAGTCTAGCCGATCATGATGATCGGCTCACAATCTATGATTACAATCAGAAAGTTCAAGATACAAACTATCCCCCGTCTCTATTCTGCTCTCAATCGTTCTTTTAGGGTTTGGTATCTTGCTGTGGAATTTTTCTCTCTCTTCCTCCCCGACTGCCCCTTTTTCTCTCTCCATCTTCCTCCTTTTATCCCTTCCTCGTGTCATTCTTGATCATGTTGGTTGAGTCATCTTTGCTCCCCTCCTTGATTCTTGCACGTGTCCTGTGTTACACCAATCAGAAAATGATATGAGTTCACGTGGTCACCCCAATGACTTAAACATTAAGAATCAGAAATACACAATTACAAACACCTAGTGAACATGTCAATTGCTATGCTTATGCTTTGTGCATTTGGTGTATGTAACGTGCCTTGCCTTATGTGTTCACATGTGTGTAAGACTATAGTGACATTGAGTGTGACAATGTATGACTTGTGAGCTAGTGCATAGATGAAGTGAGTGGGTTAGCTATTTGCTGAGCATCAGTGCAATGAGAGTGAGTAGGATAATGAATTTAGTGTAAAAAAAATTACATGAGTGTGTGAGGTGCGTGAGAGGGTCGGCCGTCGGGACTGACGGCCGACCAACCCGGACGACTGACCAAACGGACGGCCGACCAAACGGTCGGCCGACCTGTGTGTGTGTTTGTGTGTTGTTTTGTGTTGTGTGTGTTTGTGAAGGTTGTGAGTGAGTGAAGTGCAAGAGAGTGTTGAAGGTATGTAAATGGATGAATGTGTATGCATTTATGTGAAGTGCTAGTGTAGGTGTTTGATTTACAAATTCAGTGCATGCACAACTCATTTCATGTCTCGTTAACACTTCATCTCACAAAACCATTTTCATCATACGTTCATTCATCACACTGCATTCAAAACATCAACCAACCCAAACCATCCTGCGTGTGTGGTGTGTGTGTGAGTCGGCCGACCGTTTGGTCGGCCGACCAACCTTGAGTGTGTGTGTTGTGTGTGTTATGTCGGTGGTTGTGAAGTGTTGGTGTGCTAATGTATGTGATTTTGTAAACCTTGTGAAGCACGACATGTTTCTTAGTTCATCCTTCATCACACAATTGCATCAATTCATGGCATATTTTCTCAACACTCTACCAATTTTCACATTTGATAGCTTCAACACATTTTCACACAAAAGATGTTCATCATATGCTCTTTTCATCGTAAATGCATGCAAAGTTCAAGTAAGAAGAACAATTAAGCACAAATAAGTTGGTGCACACACAACTTATCATATAGTTGTTTTAGCATAAAGCATGATTATATGTCTGTAATGTTGCTACCTCTGTTCTATATTTTTTTTGGACTTTAAAATAAAATAAAATAATAAAAAATGAAAAAACCCGTATATATTAATATTAACCCAAATTATTTGATAAAAATATATGATTAATATTTCCTAGACGTTTATAATTTCTCCTCTAATGAGGTTCTATATTTGAAATTGATATGTGACATTTTAATCCAAAAAATAAAAAATACAAACAAAAAATAGGCTTCAAAATCAACATAAGTCTCTATTTGTATTGAGTTTTTTTTTTGTTTTGCAAATGAATCTTTTTTGTTATAACAAATGAATATTAATTTATGTTTTTGGATTGATTAATTTATTTTGGTAAAATTGATGTGGTAGCTAGAATATTTTACTATTACAATTTCAAATTCAATTTTATTATATAAAATAATATTGTATTAATAATATTTTAAAATTTTAAATTAATATTATTATAAATGAGTCCTATGCTCTTTATTAAAAAACTCAATAAAACTATGTCCATTTTGTTTTTACAAAATTTTTGGAAAAGAAATGTTAAATAAGATTGTGGGGAAAAATGTCTAAAGACAAGAATATTTTTGTCCAAATATAAGTGACATTAATGTAGGATCATTTTGCATGGTTAAATTGATGAACACCGTTACTTTAAGAGTGATAAAGTTTATATTTTGGAAATATAGGGTGGCAAAGTGTAGCTAGTCACAAAACATAGGGTGATAAAGTGTAATTAACCCTAATTTGAAACAACTATACTACTAAATTGCTTATATTATGTTTATTTAAAAAATATATATTTTTGTGACTTGAATATATAACTTCAAAAGTTTAGTGATTTAATTGCTATATTATTCTTAGTTTTTTAACGGTTATATAAAATTTTTGAAATTTTATTCCTATATCTATACATTGCTAGTATATAAATATTAATTGTGACCTTTAGAAATACCTATAAAGTAATACAAGTAAAATTAGTTGTAAGTATTTCATAACAAACTACAATATTGCACATGGTTGTATTTGAAAATTGTCAAAAAAAAAATTTACTAGATTACAAATCATATATGTATATTAATTATTAAAAATAGTTTAGAGTTTAATCAAATAAAAAACTAAAAAAAATACTAAAAATATTAGATAAAAGAATAAAAAACTATATTATTTGATTATACTATGATCAATTTTGCCTCCTCTAACTCAAATTTCTAACTCCCATTACGTGTCAACCACAATAACCATTCAAAGTGAAAGAAAACTATAAGGGCTTGTTTGGTTGGCCTGGATTCTGACATGGGAAAGTATTGTTTTTCCCTATTTTTAAAATCCTATGTTTGGTTCAATTTTATTAGGTTAGGGAAAGTTAAATGATTTCTCAAAACAAGGAAAGTTGTACAACTTTCCCAGATTATTATTGCTAAAAAAAAGATGGTATTCTGATTACTTGCCTGGGGAATTTAATAAAAAAAATTCGCGTACATTTTAATCCTTTTTTTTCTCTCTCTTCGATAATAGGTTCAGCAAGGGTTTTCTTGGTATTGGTTCTCTTAGTAGAAAGGCTTAGTGTAGAACTTTTCTTAACAAACTTCCATCAGAGATAGAACTCTTTACATCACAAACTCTTTTAGACGATCGTTGAGGACTTATTGCAGGTTTGTTTTTAATATTTTTTTGTTAAGCTTTCTCATTTGATTTTTGTATTGAGTTCTGATGAAGCTCAAATTCTCACGTCGGTCAAATTGAGAAACACCGAGCTAGAAACACCGAGCTCCAAACAATAATCACGAACTTTTTCTGTAAAAAAGAATAGCGTTAGAGCAAAGTCCCGAGGTGGTCCCCGGGGATTCTACTCCGATGCTAAAGTCAGTAAATTGAATTCATAATCATATCCAGAAATTTGTATATATGAATTATAGAGAATATTACCGTTCAGCTACTTCCCATTTACACTCCTTGATTCTCGGTAATTAGTTTGGATCACATCTGACTCCTTCTATGCTGACATGGAATATTTAATAATGCCACATCAATACCTCCTCAAGTCGGTATAAATATTTTTACCCCGACTTGACGATTGCATATGAATATTCCCGAGCTGGTTCTCTTGGACTTTTAAACAAACACTGATGCTTCGATATCAACAAAGGTGATTTTAAATCACAATTCATGAATCAATGCCTTGATTATGAAGAACTAAATCTTTAATCTCTAATCATTAATTTGCACGCGGTTTCACTCAAAAGCAATCATTATCCTGATAACGTATACGTTACTTGAAATCACCGTCGATTATTCAAAAATCCTTTTTTTTCAATTTCGAACTCGACCTCATCCCTATTTTCACGTTCTTCTTTCTCGAAGACAAATCAACTTCAAGCACTAAAGAAAAACAACTTCTGCACAAATTGAACTGAGTACTTGGATTTTTTCTTCGCCGTTTCCAGAATTTCCTGCAAATCTACCTCTGCTACCAGGTATGTCTTTTGAAAATCCTTCTGATTCATCTGAACCAATTAACTCTGCACCTTTCGTCGAACCTTCCACTTCTCAGACTGCCTCGATAGATGTCAGTTTAGAATCCATAGGCGAGAAAAATCTCTCACCCTCTATTCACAATGTTCCACCTCCAGTTACTGGTGAGTCCCCAAGTTCTTCTAAGTTAACAATCCCTCTTAGAAGGTCGCTTAGGCAATCTTTTAAAACTAATCCTTCGAATACTGTTATGGGAAAAGTTGGCGAAGCAGAAACCTCTGAACCAGCTGTACTGGAACAGAACAGTGAAAAAATTTCTATGCCAACTAGTGAAGATGTTGAAGATATAACCGATGGGGTCCTTGCAAACTCTATTTCCTCCTCTTTGAGTAGGAAAAATATTGATCAAATACTGACTAAATATTTCATTCCAGAGAGTTTGCCTGTTAGAGCCCCATCCAGAGACGACCGAGCTACGCACCCCCCTCAGGGTTTTATCACCTTATATGAACATCAACTCCAAGCGGGTCTCCGAATTCCCATCTCTAGTTTACTTTCAGATACTTTAGACCATTACGAGGTGAATTTGAGTCAACTCACTCCAAATTCCATTAAAACAATTGTGTGTTTCGAGTTACTCTGTATACACTATAAAGTGGCTTACAACCTTTCTCTGTTCCGACGTTTTTTTCTCTTTAAAAACGGTCCCTAACGAGCTGGGATGGTTTTATTTTAACCGTCGCCCTAACTCAATTCCCCTTTTACAAAATTTTCCCAACTCTATTCACCACTGGAAAAAACGATTCTTTTACATTCATTCAGAATTTCTTATCCAAAACCACCCATGGAAAATTGTCAATAACATAATTGACAGACAGCCCAAAAAATCCTCTAGCACAAATGGAGAACAAATGCTGGAATCTTTAGGAGTTGTTTTAGATGTGTCCCGACTATCTGAGAGAATCTTGATTCAAGGCGGGTTAAGTCCTGCCATACTTGACTCTAAGTATAAAGGTTCCAAGGATAAATTCGGAGTTGAATGTAAGTATCTCGCTTTTTCCTTCCAGAATTTTTAAGAGTTTACTTTGATATTTTCCTTTTCTGATATCTGCTCTCATTTCAGTGATGGACATTCCACAGCTAATCAGGTCGGGAATATCTAAAACTACTACTACTGTTTCATCCCCTAGCACCTCCAGCCCGGGTGCTTCCACTCCACCAACAAATTCTACTGAAGATGCTACTTTGCCTTCAAACGCTTCCACTCGACCTTCTGCTCCTGCTAAGGTTATCAGCTCGGGTTTGCCTCCGCTACCTAAGGATAAGGAGAAAAAGACCAGAGGCTCTAAGAGGAACACACCGACCTCGACTGTACAAGATGTTCTTCCAAGCAAAAGAAAAACTACCCCAGTTGCACAGACCTCAATACAACAGGATGCGGGCCAAGACATACCACTTGAAACAACAACATCTATTCCAACTCCTACCTTTTTTGCTGTACCTTTTAACTTTTCTCAGGATTCCGAGTTTGGATTCTTATCTCAGATCAATCCCAGCAGATTGCCTATCTCTTACGTTCCAGTTACGCTCCCTGGGGACCAATTTTGTCCGAGCTGGGGCTTCAATCGAAATTCCCGAGTACTCACCCCAGCATTAGCTCATCAGTGGCTGGGTGAAGGAGTTCTGCCTCGGGATTAGAATTCATTGAGGCAACTAGACGAGGAGAACCTGATCAATGTCATGGCTCTATATGCTGCTCAGGTATATCTCTAAGTGCCCTTCTCTTTACTTCATCCCTTTTTATCTAACTTATACTTACTCCACTTTTATCCTACTTCATAGAGTGCGGTCATATCTACTAGAGCCATCGAGGTCATTCGCTCTTCAGAGGGTTCATCTACCCTTCGTGCTGAGTTAGAAGAAAAGAGGAAAAAGGTAACTGAACTCGAGGACAGAATCTTGGCTCTGGAAGAAAAAGGACGGCAGCTAGAAAATATGGAATCTCAGGCTAGACAAGAATTGTCCACAGTTAAATCGCACTTGGAAATCGAAGAGCAAAAAACTGAAAGCTTCCAATCTCAAATTCAAGAACTTAACTTAAAGTTAGGAAATGAGCAAGGGAAATCCGAAGAGCTCCAGTCTGTGGTTCAGAAACTCACCTCCAGCTTGGAATCTGAACAAAAGAAATCTGTTGACCTCCATTCTAGAAATGAAAAACTTAGTTCTTCTATTCTGGTTTGGGAAAGGCATTTCCATAGTATGGAACGTAAATATAAATTCCACAAAGAGGAAGGAATAAACCGAGCAGTAGAGAATTTCTTGAAATCACAGGAATTTGCTGATATGTCTGCCAAAATGAACATTCCAGTAGCTCGGCTTGGGTATAATGAAGCAATCAAGGTTCTTCAGCAAGCTCACATCCAGGACAAGAGCTTGGAAAGTTTTGACGTTGCAGCAGGAGAAAAAGTCAATGCTGTTTTCAAAGAGATAACTGGTGGGGAGCTCGGATTCTCCATGAACCAGTTCATTTCTTCAACTCCTATTTCCGAGACTCCCGAGGTGGATCCTACCGAGCTGGACAAGGACGAAGGCGGCAATTAGCCTTGAAGTTTATATATTTCCTTAATAGCTTTGTTTCTTCTTTCTGTTTGCAGTAATGATGTTGTTGAATATTTTCGGGTCTTTATCCCCAATTCCTTTGGACAATTCATCCTGGGAGATTTTATCCCTGAAGATGATTATCTTGTTTACCCCGAATTGCATTCTCGGGCTTTTATACAATTATTTTGCTTTTTCCTTAGATCATTCATCTTGGAATTTTGCATGCATTGCTCTTTCTGGAAATTCTTTTCCTGAAATTTGCAAAGTAAATTACTCTTTTTCCCAAGCTTTCGACCTCGGGATTTTATGAGACTTGTTTTTCTTAGAAATTATTTTCCCAGAATTTACAAAGTAAATTACTCTTTTTCCCTAGCTTTCGACCTCGGGATTTTATGAGACTTGCTTTTCTTAGGAATTATTTTCCCAGAATTTACAAAGTATGTATCTGGACTTTTCACAGGGATTAATTTCCTCCGGAATTCATCACCAGAATATATTTTATTCAACAGAACCCAACTCATTACATTATTTGAAATGAATGACGAACAAAAATAACCGAGCTCATTGCACTTTGAAATTTCTCAAACTAATAGTACTTTCTCAAATTTTGGAAGTTCCATGTTCTTGGAATAACCCTTCCATTTAAATGAGAGAGTCTACAATAACCTGTTGGAGATACGTCTTCAATCTTATAAGGCCCTTCCCACGTGGGATCAAGCTTTCCAGTTTTTTCAACTCTACTGGCTTCCACCTTTCTCAATACTAGATCACCGATGTTATACTGCTGGGCTTTCAGCCTTCTGTTATAAAACCGAGCTGCACCTTCCTTGTACTTAGCATCTCTTAGCTGGGCGCACATCCTCCTTTCTTCTAAAAGATCCAGATTCGTGTGAAGTTCCTCTTGATTCTCCACTTCTTGGAAAAACAGAACTCGGGGACTCGACAATCCAATTTCTGGAGGAAGCACAGCTTCAGTACCGTAAGTGAGACTATAAGGTGTTTCTCCAGTAGCAGTTCTTGGTGTAGTTCGATATGACTACAACACCATTGGCAATTGCTCAACCCAATCTCCACTAGAACGTTCTAGACACGTTTTTAAGCCCTGCAACAGTATTCTGTTAGATACCTCTGCCTGACCATTAGTCTGCGGATGTGCCACGGAAGTGAACTTCTGTTGAATTCCAAGTGAATAACACCAAGACTTAAACGGCTCTTCTGCAAATTGCCTGCCGTTATCAGATACAACCACCCGGGAATTCCATATCGACAAAGGATATTTTTTCAGAAAAAATTAATAACATTTTTTCCCGAGATATGCACTAAAGGCTCTGCCTCGACCCACTTGGTAAAATAATCAACAGCTACAATTAGATGTTTATACCGACCTCGTGTTTCCGAAAAAGGCCCCAGGAGATCCACACCCCATTGATAAAATGGCCACACGGATGCGGAAGACTGTAATGGAACCTGTGGATTATGCGCTCTTATTGCATATCTTTGGCAGTTCTCACATGTTCTTACTAATTGAGCAGCGTCCTCGAACATAGTTGGCAAAAAATAACCGAGCAAAAGTGCCTTCTTTGCCAGCATCCTAGATCCTACATGTGACCCACATATTCCTTCATGGATCTCATAAAGTACGTAACGAGCCTGCTCGGAGTCTACACACCTCAATAATGGTTTCAAATACCCTTTCTTGTATAAGACATCACCTTCTATGATATACCGAGCTGCTCGCATGCGAATTCGCCGAGATGCTACTTTATCGTTGGTCAGATTTCCCGACCTCAGGAAACTATAGATCGGGGTCATTCAATTCTCAGCACTTTCAACACTCATCACCTTGTTCACAACAATACTTTGTTCAGGGAGTGTCTCTACCCATATCTGCTTATTCAAATGCGATGAAGTGGATGAAGCCAGCTTACTCAGTGCGTTAGCTCGGCGATTTTGAGATCGGGATATCTTTTCCATGTGGAAACTTTCAAACTTCATCATTAAATTCTGTACTATACCTAAATACTTCTTCATCATTGTATCCTTGGTAGCATACTTCCCAGATAATTGTTCCACCACTAGCTGGGAATCACTGTGAGCTCTTATGTGCCGAGCTCCTACTGAAAGTGCTAACTTGAGCCCAGTAATTAGTGCTTCATACTCTGATTCATTGTTAGAAGTAATAAACTCAAACTTCAGAGCATATGCTAACTCATTACCTTCGGGACTAACCAGCACTAAACCAGCTCCTGCTCCTTCTCCAGCTGAAGCTCCATCAACAAACAATTGCCATTCTTTGTCTGCTTTAGGCTGAACAGCTTCTACTGCAAGTGTCTCTGCTTCTTCTTCTTTCCGCGACATCTCAGCAATGAAATCTGCTAGAGCCTGGCCTTTTATTGCAGTCCGCGGTTTGAAGCTGATATCGTATTTCCCGAGCTCAACGGCCCACTTATTTAACCGACCTGAAGCTTCTGGTCGGTATAGGATCTGTCTGATGGGTTGATCTGTCAAAACACAGATCGGATGTCCTTAAAAATACGGCCTCAATCTCCGTGCTGCAAAAACTAAGGACATTACCAACTTCTCTACTTCTGGATATCTCTGCTCGGCTCCATGCAGAGCTTTACTCACAAAATAAACAGGTTTTTGTATCCTTTCATCTTCTCGTACAAGAACTGCGCTGATGGTGAACTCTGACACAGCTAAGTACAAAAATAGTTGTTCCCCTGAAGTTGGGATAGATAACGTAGGTAATTGTTTCAGGAGTTCCTTCAACGCCTCAAAACACTGCTGACATTCTTCATCCCACTTAAAATCCTTGGCAGATTTCAAGAGCTTAAAGAACGGTAAGCCTCTATCTGCAGCTCGGGACAAGAACCTATTCAAAGCTGCCATGCATCCGGTTAATTTCTGTACTTCCTTTACATTCCTGGGAGCTTTCATTGCTATTATGGCTTCTAACTTCTTGGGATTAGCCTCGATTCCCCTTTTTGACGCCATAAACCCGAGAAATTTTCCAGAGCTAACTCCGAAAACACACTTCTCTGGATTGAGCCTTAAACCGACCTGCCGAAGTGTTGTAAACGTCTCCTTTAAGTCGTCCAACATGCTCTCCTCTGCTTTACTTTTGACCACCATATCATCTATTTACACCTCCAGATTCCGACCTATTTGTTTTTGGAAAATCTGATTCACCAGGCGCTGGTATGTGGCCCCGACGTTTTTCAGTCCAAACGGCATTTTCTTATAGTAAAAAATCCTCTGATCGGTCACAAATGCTGTCTTTTCTGCATCTTCGGGGTTCATGAGAATCTGGTGATATCCTTTGTAAGCATCCAAGAAGCTTAACATACCAAAGCCAACAATAGCATTGATAATCTGATTAATAGACGGCAAAGGACAACAGTCCTTCGGGCAAGCTCGGTTCAAATCTGTAAAGTCAATACACATCCGCCAACCACCATCAACTTTTCTGACCGTCACAGGATTTGCTATCCAGGTCGGGTATTTAACCTCTCCCAGAATTCCGACCTCCAATAACTTACTAACCTCTTGTTGAATAACTTGTTTTCGTTCAGGGGCAAAAGTTCTCTTTTTCTGCTGCACTGGTTTTGTATCTTCATGAATATTCAACGAATGGGTTATCAATTTAGGAGAGACTCCTCCCATCTCCTTGGGGTCCCAAGCAAAGATATCCCTGTATTTCTTGAGAAGTTTCAATAAACTACGTTGAACACATTCAGAGATGTTCTTACCAATCTGAATTGTCCTCTCAGGTCGCGCACAATCAATTTGAATCCTTATTATTTCCTTATCATTGAAATCAAAATCGACACTTTTCACGGGATGCTGTTCCCGTACCTTCATTGGGCCCTTTGTCCCAGTCTTTCCCTGTACGCAATTCACCCGGATGTCCCGAGCTGGATGATTCTTCCCTCTCATAGTCACCATATAACACCTCCTAGCTTCTTCTTGATCTCCCCTTATTGTTGCTACTCCTCCAGTGGTGGGGAATTTCATCACCAAGTGGTAAGGTGACCAAATGACCTTCAACTTCACCATGGTAGGTCGGCCTATTATAACGTTGTACGGGGATGGTGAATTCAGTACTGCAAAATCTGTATACACTGTTCTGCTCCTCGGGTATTCGCCTATAGTAACCGGCAATGTCACAATCTCCATAGGCTGAACAGCTTCCCCAGAAAATCCTACTAATGGAGTTGGGCTCCGTCGGAGGTATTTAGGATCTACCTCCAATTGTTCAAATGCATTAATATATAAAATATCCACCGAGCTCCCATCATATACATAAACCCAGTGAACCAACTTGTTGGCAATATTTGCTTTTATTATTAAGGCATCTGAGTGCGGGAACTTTGTTGGTACAGCATCTTCTTCAGAAAAGGTAATAGTCTCTGAAGGTTTAAACCTCTTCCCTATAGGTTCCTTCTCGGGGATTCTTCTGCACCTGTTTTTACGTACAGAATTACTTTCTCCCCCTTCTAATCCTCCGAGAATAGCATGAACCTCACCGTTAACATCCCGAGCTGGAGGATAATTACTGGGACGCTGACGCTTATCCACATTTCCAGCAGTATTCCTTCCCATTTGAGGTCGGTAAGGTGAGCGTCTTTCAGCAGATCGGCCTCTCCTAGATACCTTATTAGTTGATTTAACAAACTCCTGCAGGTACCCTTCACGAACACAATCCTCGATTTCTTTCTTCAGGTCGGTGCAATCCTCTGTATCATGTCCGTGCTGCTGATGGAAATTACAAAAGAGATCTCTGTTTCTTTTATGGTTTGGGGCATTCATCTTTGTAGGGGACTTCAAAATACCCTGTCTGCCAACAATGGCTAAAATTTCTGACCGAGTTCGGTTGAGGTGGTCGTTATTCTGTCCCTTATTGTTGGCTCGATAATACGACGTGGGGGATTGAGGCGATCGAACACCTTTAATCGCCTATCAGGTACTGAACCCTTCTTTCCTTCATCCCGAGTCCTCACGCCCCGCTTATCATTGTCTTTTTTCTTCAGGTCAGCCTCTTCTCCCTTAGAATATTTCTCAACTCGATCCATCAATTCTTTCATATCACCTGGTGGTTCAGTAGCCATTTTGGTGTAAAAACGCCCGGGTCGTAAACCATTGAGGAACGCTCCTACTAAACCATCCTCTGAACAATTTTTCACTTGTAAACTTTCATCATTAAATCTCCCCATATAACCCCTCAGGGATTCATTATCTCCCTGACAAAGATTTAATAATTCTGCTGTGGATTTGTCAAATTTCTTTTGTTGTAAGAAACGGTTAAAGAAGAGATCACAAAGTTGAGAGAAAGAACCCACGCTCCTGGGTCTTAAACCCTCGTACCAGAGACGGGCTTTTCCTTCCAGAGTAGTAGGAAAAGCCTGGCACTTTGTTTCTTCCGGTGCCTTTAAAAAATCCATCGTAGATTCAAATCTTTGGATATGATCATTAGGATCTGAATCTCCAGTATAAGCTTACAGTTGTGGTAACTTGAACCGGGGCGGTAATGGAAAATCAGTAATCTCCTGGGATAGAGGGCTGTCGCTACGAGGCCTTCTCTTCCCCGGATTATTATCCACATCTCGATTAACATTTTCAGCCCCTCTAGTCCGAAGAAAAGGCTGAGTCTCAGACCTCCCGTTGTTTTCTCTACTAGATTCACTTTGGATCACCAGGGGTTTTTTCCCTGGGTCTTTCTGCTGATCCTGATTTTTCTTCCGAACTTCTTTTACCATGGCTTCCATTTCATCATAGTGTTCAGCAAATATTTTCATCATCTCAGGAGTAATGTGACTCCCTTCTTGTGGTGACTTCTCATGAGCTTTCTGATGAGAGGGTGACGACTGTCTTCCTTCCTCTCGCCTGCTAGTTTGAAGAGCAGCCCCCTTTGATCTTGTGTTTGCCATTCGAAATGCAATCTTACGGTGAGAACCTTTTGTACGGTTCCCACAGACGGCGCCAACTGATGAAGCTCAAATTCTCACGTCGGTCAAATTGAGAAACACCGAGCTAGAAACACCGAGCTCCAAACAATAATCACAATATTTTTCTGTAAAAAAGAATAGCGTTAGAGAAAAGTCCCGAGGTGGTCCCCGGGGATTCTACTCCGATGCTAAAGTCAGTAAATTGAATTCATAATCATATCCAGAAATTTGTATATATGAATTATAGAGAATATTACCGTTCAGCTACTTCCCTTTTACACTCCTTGATTCTCGGTAATTAGTTTGGATCACATCTGACTCTTTCTATGCTGACATGGAATATTTAATAATGCCACATCAAGTTCCAATACATATTTTTCAAGAATTTTCATTCTATTTGATTATATATTTATAATCGATGTTTAAATTTCCTTATATATTAGAATCGATGGTTATTTTCTTATTAACTCCATTCTTGTTTCTTACAAGGGTTTAGTATTTAACTCCATTCTTGAGATTTGAATATCGTACTATAACATTAATTAAACATGATGATTACTCTTACTTTGGTTGGATTAATTGAGTTATCAAGTCATAACTAAGTTTTGAAGTTCGGAACTATATTAACCACTGATGATGGAGCTCGACTTTGCCTCACTTGTGTCTTTTTGTATGATTATTAAGTGGTAAATCAATGATGCTTTCATATTGGAAGAGTGGACGTCAATTACTATTTGTTCCTAGCAGATTATGTGATTTTCATTATTCAGGACCAGAATGTTATTACCTGTGAAAGGAAAATCAACAATACCTCCTTTCTGCTAAGATTGTTTTGGGTGGGTTAGGCTTATTTGATATAGGAACAAATGAGAAGAAAAGAAAGGAGTATGTGATATTTGTTGGAATTCTTTGTGAGAGAGTAGAAAGGTATTGGTAGATTTTGAACTAAAAAATCCATTTGCTTTTCTTCCAATAAGTGGGAATAAATGGAAGTAGAGTAAGAGTTTCCCATTGTAAATCATCAATTTTCTCTATTAAATATAAACTAAGCATCACAAATACATGGGTACTTTCATGAAAAGCTGAATCACTAATTATTTATTGTCTTATTTTTGAAGCACTTGCAAGCAAAGTAGTTCTTATCATTCATCTTTTATCTTTTCACTTGGTTGATTTTTCTCTTCTCCATCTTTACTTGCTGAACTCAAAAAGATAGCCCCTGCTGTTTGGAGTAGCTTACTCTTTCTAATGTGCTCATTGAGAAAACAAAGAAAATTTTTTTAGTTGTTCATAATTGTCTGAAGTACAATTGCTTGGGGTGTTAGATTGCTGAGGTAGCTATTGATTTCTTTTTTTTCCTTTTCTTTTTTTTAATACTTCTCTATATCCCTTTTGTTGGGAAAAGTTACTCCTTAATTTGCTGAAAATTTAAAAATGCTATAAAGCACCAGCAGATGCAAATTGTAATATCTTCTAAAAATCAACATGTACTTTATCTGCCAAATGTAAGTTGGCTGTTGAGCTTTGGTCTGACTTGACCTTTAGTATCCTTCTGGCTTTAATCTTGCTTGAATAAGTCATTAAAAATTGATGAACTAAAGTCTGAAAGAGAGACATTTGATGTCAAGTTGTCCATTGGCCCTCTGTATACATCACCAGGAGCTAACAGTGGATCACATCGCCAAAAGAATTACTTTCTATAGTCTTTGCACTGTTTATTAATGTTAAAGCTTCAAAGGGAGTGAACTTCTGTAATTTTTCCTTGCGGATTCTCTAGTATGTTGCATTTTTAGGTAGAAGTTCTTAACTACAGTCTGAATAATATGTGAAACTCAAGTACAATGATTAAAAATCATACTCTTGGTCCTGTTAAGGAACCACAATATCTTTGAACTAGAATTTTGAATGAATTAAACCACAGTTTTGAGGTTGATGGCAATAGTACTTCCCTACTTGCAAATGAGATGAACAAGATTCATCATTGATGAACTGACACTTCACTTTTTTCCCACTGGAAGAATTTTTATGTTGTTTCATGGCAGTTTTCCATTGTTAACCTATCTGTATTTCTTGTGTTCTCCATGAGGTGTTAAGCTTTGGGTTCCAAAAGCCATTCTTTCTCAGTTAGTCATCAGTAAAACATGGAGAGTCATTTTGAACAATACTTGTAGGCATCTAATGTCTTTGCGGTGTTTTTATATAGTCGTATGAATGCATGATGTTAAAGTGGCAATTATATTAAACCAACAATTTCTTGATTGTCCCAACATTTTGTTATAAGATAAACTTTTTGTGCAATTGATCTCTCAAAATTTTTTCTTTTTAGTTTTGTAATGAGTTGCAAATTTATTTTTTAGTCAAACAAAGCAATTGAGGCCACATTAAGAGGTTGTGTTACTACATTCCGCTCTATTCTCAAGTTGATAAGTCATTAGAATGAAATAAGAAACATGCTTGTTTTAATTTAGATTTAAGAATATTCTTGAGTTAGAAATTTAAAATGTGTTTAATTAATATTAGCTATATTTGGACTTCAAAAAACATTTTTACATATTCTTTTATACATATGTATTTATATATAGGGGTATTTTAGGTTTTTTAGTAATAAATTTATTACATTCCTTGTTTAATTAATTTGAACCAAACACTGGAATAGGAATCTTGTGAAATATTCCTAATCTTTCCAAACATAGGAAAAGTATTCTTTTTCCTGGAAATCACATTCTTAGAAATCACATTCCCATTAAACATTACTTTCCTGCCAACCAAACGAGCCCTAAATAATTTTTATTCTTCTTTGTTGCATCCACCATTTTGTCTGCTCTCTCCTCCAATGTTTCCCGACGAGCCACCACTCGAGTGTATTTTTTCTTGTAATTTTCAACTTTATTTTTGCATTGGTCCTCAAATTCTTTGTTCTCAGACTCTTCTTTTTGCATCATGAACGCATGCGTAATTACACCACCAGTGCAACCAGCCACAACAGACACTACACGCTCAGTAATCTTCCCAGCTGCATTGCTCATCCTACAACAGCAACACACAAAAGTAAATATATTTTAGGTTGAAAGAAAATTAAAATATAAAAGAAATTTGAGAGACTAAAAAAACTTACTTGAAAATGTGTTTGAAGTATGCGTGGGTAGAGGGAGAGAAGTTGGCTTAATTTTTTTTGAAACGACTAAGACACTTGGGATTATGGATTCTACCACTAAAAACTTGATAAATTATAAACACAACAACTTGATTCATTTTAAAGGTGGAGAAGTAAGTATTTACGGTGGATATTAGAAAAAATGACGGTTGGGAAATATTAATTAGTAAAAACCATCACATAAATTCTAATACTCAAGATCATGTTAAATCACTAAGAATCAATAAACATTAGAACATAAGTACACCTGAATCCATAGTCGCAAATAAATCTTTTGCAGTGGATGTTAGAAGAAATGGCTGTTAGGAATTATTAATTAGTAAAAATCATCACATAAATTCTAATACCTCATGTCAAATCACTAAGAATCAATAAAAATTAGAATGGAAGCGTACCCGAATCCATAGCTGCAAATAAAGCTCTAGTTCCGTGTAGCCCCGTTGGTTTAGTCTTTCAAATCTACACGATTTCCAAGTCTTCCAAATCGACACGATTTCCATCTGGAGAATCCATTGAATTAGTCTTCCAAATCTACACGATTCTGGTTTAATCTTCCAAATCTACACGGTTTTCTCCGGAGAATCCCTTTAGTTTTCTCCGTATGTCTCTCTAGTAATGGGATGCCGAAGAGACAGAAAAATCACGATGATTTGGGGACCATAACCACCATATATAGACAACTAAACCTAGTTGTCTTTTGACAGTTTCTATTTCGGCCCATCATCAAAATAGAAACTTCTTTGTTATTGTGGCATTCTTATTCCTTATTTCCTTACTAGTCTCGGAGGATGATATTGCTTTTGATTCTTTGGATATCGCAAAAAAATCCCTGTCATTACACTTATCGAAGCATCGGGCTCTTTCAATTTTGGCATTCCTATGTTGTTTACTGACCTTGCTACCGATCTGTCAAGGACGCCGCCTTCTAGTCGTTAGTTCGGGACAACTTTTGGCACTGTTAAGCATCTCATAATTGTCAATTAATCTCTTATTTATTTATTTATTATTATTTTTTATCCTCTTTTGCTGCTTTTAAGGTGATGTCCCCCGTTTCGCCGGTGCGACTCTTTTTGTTGCTTCACGGATGCCCCGGTAAGTGCTGCTAGTAGTTCTGCTTCCCCCACTGCCTGAGGAGTTGAGCCTTGGTGACTCACTTCTCCGGTAGGGCCTTGCTTCCATGCCATCTGGGGGGATTTCTTTCTCAAATCCTCTTTAAATGGGTGCGGCCTTTGGTTCTGGGGTCGGTGGTTTTTCCGCCACAACCACTCAGGGTGCTCAAGTCATAGATACACCCCTACCAGTTGCGTGCCTCTTGCTAAGGCGAGTAGTTTTTTGGGGACGCGCAGCCCACCAATGAATCCAACCTCTTGAATAGTAAGTCCTTCGGACTTCACCCTGTGGCTGGGCCTATGAAGAGCGAACGCTTCATTTTTTGTGGCCTCTTAGGTCGGAGGGCTAGGACGGTCCCTAAGGTGACACCCATTGCCCCCTCGTGAGCTACGAGGGTGACCGCTGGTGTCCTCGGGAGAGGGGGCTGAATATTAGCGACTGCTTTAATAACTCTTCTACATGCACCTGCTGATTAGATAATTGCCTGCCACCTCGTGACTGGCCCACTGCACATTTCTTTACTAGGGAGAAGGAAGCCAACGTTTCTCCTACCTCATGGGGCAAGTCAATTTTGTTCGAAGTGTTGGTGGCAGTTTTCAATTTTAGTTTTTAACTTCTTTCTTTTGGTGTTTAGCTGGCTATCATGGGCTTTAATGTCTCTACTTTTACTCAAGAGGCGCCCGAGAAGTTGGCACAATTGGGAAAAAGGTGTGGGAGTTGACAGAGACTTGCTTCAAGCAATGCACCGAGATCAATGAATGGAAAAAGAAATGCGCTGCGTGAGAGGTTGTGGTTTTTCCCTTAACAGTTGGCCTTTGTCCATTTGGAGGAAGAGTTAAAGAAGTCCCAGGAAGCCTTTAAAAAAATCTTAGCTTGAGAAAGGGGAGGCGACCAGCTCCCTTGCTCTCTCCAAGGAATAAGTAAGAGCGTTATGAGACCAGATAGCTTATCTCGAGGGCTTTGGCATTAATGACTCAATCCTCCGCTTCACTCAATCGCAACTATTCAGAGGTTATATCAAGAGCTCATTTTGCTCGAAAATGGCCCTGGGGCTCACGCGTAGGCTCTGCGAATGCATGAAAATCTCCTCGCCCATGTATCTCAGGAGGACATCTCAAGGCACAACCATGGGACACCCTTTTCTTTGGATGGCGCTTTTGCCAAATTGCTTGCTTCCATTCAGTCAGCATCTCTTTCTGATTTGGGCACTACTCCACCCGTTGGGCCTTGACTTTGCAATTTCGTATCCCTTTGTAACTTTTTGATGAACTCGGAGGGCCCCCTTGAGTGTAGCCCTCATTTTTCGTAAAAGTTTATATATATTTACATACATATGATGATTTCTGTTCACTTTTGTGTGTGTAGTTAATCTCGCATTTTGATTTATATATTGTCAAATTGGGTCTCATTGATCAAATTATTTACAAGATTGACCACGCCCAGCAGTGGGGGCAGCAACACAAATAAAAATGAACAATGGGAAGAAAATAAAAGAACACCTGAGCTAAGTACTAACTTATTGAGCTAAAATGGTAGGAGGCATGATCCCGCTCGCGACGTCTCGCTAAGGAATAAACTTCTTTAAGTGTTCCAAATTCTATGTGTGAGGGATTTTTTTTCCTTTTTCAACCCTTTAATCTTGCAGTGCTCCACCCTGTGGGCTTCTACCACCCTATAAGGTCCTTCCTAATTGGCCTCCAACTTTCCCAACTGGCACCCTTTAACCTTAATACTAGGTCTCTTGGTAAAAGGGTTAGGGCTTTAACCCTAGCATTATAGTACTTAGCTACGATAGCTTTGTACCGGGCTTCTCTTACCCGAGTTGTCTCTCTCTTCTCTTCTAATAGTTCTAAGTTTGTCATTAGACCTTTGTCATTTCCTTTAGGGTTAAGGCCCAGAACTCTGGCTGTGGGCATGCATATTTCTGGAGGAATAACGGCTACTGACCCATACACCAGGCTATAGAGGGTTTCCCGAGTAGAACTGGTGCCATGGTGGGTACACCTACAAGACATGAAAAATCTCTTCTGACCAGCTCTTATTGGCCTTATCTAGGCAAGCATTTAGCCCTTATAGAATGGTTCTATTGGTGACTTCCGTCTGACAATTTGCTTGGGTGTATGCTACTGAGGTAAAATATTAAGTAATCCTAAGCTTCTTGCACCAAGATCGAAAGGGATCGTTAGCTAAATTGCATCCCGTTGTTGGATACTAGGACATGAGGTTTGCCAAACCGGCATACCACATTCTTCCAAAAAAAAATTATTGGCCCCGGTGATCGTTGCAAGGGGCTCAACTTCGATCCACTCATTGAAGTAGTCCACGGCTACAACTAGGAACTTCACCCTCCCCAGGACCTTGGTAGAAAGACCAAGGGTAATGCAATGTTATCATGTTAAATTTAGGGATTCTTTAGATAGTGGTGTATATCTGGTATTTTCTATAGCTCTTTACCATTATGTCGGCATCGCAGGATAGGGTTGGCCAATAGCACCCTGTTCTCACTATTTTGGTGGCAAGGCCTCTAGAACCTATGTTTCTCCCACATGTCCCCCCTATGGGTGTCAGCTAGGATATGCTCGGACTTTTTAGGGACAACGCACCGCAACCAGGGTGTTAGATACCTCTTTTTAAACATGACCCTCATTCTAGGCGTAGCGTGCGACCCTTACTCAGGCTTTTTGGGACCGTCCCTCCCGACAAGTATCGTATTAGGAGTTATTCAATTGGCCTATTTTTCTACTGCTAGCACATGTTCTTACTCGATGCTCTTTTTATTTATATTTTCCGCTAGAACTCACTTTGTAAGGTGAGCGTAAGATGAATATTCTAGCTTGTTCAGGGAGTTAGCTTGCTTATTTTATGCTTGAGCGACTCGTCTCATTTAAACTACTCTAAGGCTTCAGCCAGTTGGCGAACACTCCTCAAATAGCTGATCATTGAGGGATCATTGTCCTCATATGAGCCTTTCATCTGCTTAACAACCAAATGATAATCACTATTGACTCTAAGTCTTCAGGCCCCAGTGGTCGATGCCAATTTTATGCCTAAAATAAGGGCTTCATACTCGAACTCATTATTCGAGGCTGGAAAATTGAAACGTAAAGCATATGCGATTTCTACTCCTTTTGGGCTGATGAGCAACAAGTTCGATTTTGATTTATGCTCACACGAGGTGCCATAAACATACAGCTCCCATCTCTCTTGGTTAGGGAATCCCTGCATTTCCTAACCTTCATCTTGCTTTGTGACTAGCGTGTTTGGGACCCTTTGTTCAGGATCTTACTTCATGACATTTTTGCCAGAAAAGTTTGCCAATACTTGGCCTTTGATAGCCGTCTAGGGCTGATATGTTATATCGTGCTCCCCCAACTTAACGGCCCAGTTAATCAGTCTTCCTGATGCTTCGGGATGATGCAGCACATTCTTTAATGATTGATCTATTCTAACGCATACATGGTGCACTTGGAAGTAATGGCGCCGCTTCCTTATAGTATAGATCAATGCCAAGGCTAAAGTTTTCATAGCCGGATAGTTCCTTTTCGCTCCCTGTAAGGCCCTACTTATATAGTAAATTGGCTTCTGCACTCTTTGTTCCTATATCAACAGGATGGCACTGATGGTTTTATTGCTCTCTGCCAGGTAAATAAAGAACATCTCCCCCGTCTTCGGGGCAGTAAAGCGGGGCAAGTTGTTTAAGTATTTATTTAGTTCCGTGAAGGCTTGATTGTATTCCTTTGTCTAGGAAAAATGGTCTACTTTCTTGAGAACTTTGAAAAAAGAGAGGCCTCTCTCAGCAAACCGTATGAGGAATCTCTTTAGTGATACCATTCTTCCTATTAGCCTCTGAACTTCCTTAATATTTCTGGGGGAGTACCAACTAGGTGATTGCCTCTATCTTTTCTAAGTTGACTTCTATTCCTTTGTGGGAGACTAAGAATCCCAAAAACTTTCCTACCCCACCCCAAAGGTATGTTTTTGAGAATTCAGTTTCATGTTCGCCTTTCTTAAAACTTTGAGGGTCTCTTCTACGTTATCCAACAATTGCTCTTGCTCTTTGCTTTTTACCACCATGTCATGAACATATATTTCGATGTCTCTCCCTAACTGGTTTCAAAATATTCACCAAACGCTGATATGTAGCCCTAGCATTTTTCAAGCCAAACGACATTTTTTTGCAGTAAAACACGCCTCTCTCTCTCTATTATGAAGGTAGTTTTCTCAACATCTCCCCCTCTTCTATGAAGGCTTAGTGATATCTCTTGTATGTGTTCAAGAAGCAGAGCCACCCAAAACTGGCTAAGGCGTCCACCGTTTGGTCAATCCTAGAGAGTTGATAGTAATCTTTAGGGCAAGCATTGTTGATACTTGTGAAGTCTACGCACATCCTCCACCCGTCTTCACTTTTCTTTACCATAACGGGATTCACCAACCATGTCAGGTATTTCACCTCTTTGGCTATATCTGCCTTTAACTTGCGATCCACTTCCTCTTAGATGACTATATTTTTTTTTGGGTGCAAACACCATTTTCTTTCATTTTACTTGCTTTACGAGAGAGTGTGCGCTTAGTTTATGCACCATAATCTCTCTAGACATCCCTATTATATCTCCTTCCGTTCGTGTGAACACATCCTTATACAGCTGCAATAGGTTTACAATGGAGTGCATGCATACCTCTGATAGGGAAGCTCCAATCTGTATAAGTTGCTATGAGTGATGGGGGTGTATTATTTTATTACTCATTCCGTGTTTTCGTAAGGTCTTGGAGTATCATTCAAGACCTGATCTAATGCTTCTTTTTTATCTTTCTTTTTGTTTGACTTGTCCTCCTTGCTCAAGGGCTCCCGTGGTTGTTTCTTTTCCTCTGCCCGAGGTGGTCGGCCTCTGTTCAAACTATTGGGATCTATCCCCACTATGGTTCCTGACATCGGGGCTCCTAAATTGCTTGTGTCAACTTTAGGGGCATCCCCTCAAATGTAATTGACTTTCTGGGCATCAGATAAAAGTTTAGTCTTCCCTTTAAGGGCTATCAAGTGACATTTCCGCCACATTTTGATCCCCCATAACGGAGGCCACCTCTTGCTCGGTTGGGAATTTTATAACAAATTGGTAGGGGAACCATGTGGCTTTCCGCCCAACAATGATGTGACGCCCTAATATCACATTGCAAAGCAATAAAACCTTAATCACCAGAAAATCCACCAGAATCAGTCTATGTGTTCCCCCACTGTCACGAGCAGGGTGATAACGCCCATTGGAACTATCATTTCTCCTGAAAATCCTACCAATGATGTCTTATATGGCTGCAACCTATTGGGGTCAAACGTAGCTTCTGGTACACTTCTTGGTACATAATATCCACTGAGCTCCCGTGATCAACGTAAACTCAGTGAACTAACTTGTTTGTGATCTTTGCCTTGATGACGAGAGCGTCAGCATGTGGGAACTTGGAAGGTACGGCATCCTCATCCGAAAAGGTTACCACTTCATCCGATTTGAATTGCTTGTGGGCGGGCTTTTGTGGTGGCACTCACCTAGTCCAAGCTTTCCTAGCGGTATTACTATCTAGTTTTGGGAGCGCATTCCAAATATGTAATGAACTTTCTTCATGAAAATCTTATTGTCCTATATTGGAGGTCGGTTCTGCTCAGGCTTTTTACAGGGACAATGGTTGTCTCCCAACTTTGCCTTCTTATGCTGCCAGTTGCATCTGATGCCGTGTTCTTCCTTCGGACCTCTCTGACAAATTCATAAAAATAGCCATCTTTAATGGCCTACTCGATTTCTATCTTTAGGTCTATGCAGTCTTTCATGTCTTGTCCGTGTTGTTTATGGAAGAGGCACCACAACTTCTTATTTAATTTATAGGCAGGAGCTATCATTTTAGGGAATGTATGCAGAATACCTTTATTAGCCACTATCGCTAATATCTCAATATGAGTTCGCGTGAGGGTAGTATAAGGGGTTTTGGATTACGATAAAGGTTTGGTAGGCAGGGGTGGTATCCCAAAGTTAAGCCTGTTGAATACTGGTCCTCGTTTCTTCTCTTGAGAGACCTCTTTTTTCTCCTCTCTTGACTTCTTTCCATCACACTTATCTGTGTCGTGCTTATGCCGGTCCGCCTTCTTCCCCTGAGTGAACTTTTCTACTCTCTCATCAATGCTTGCACACTGTCCAGAGGAGTGGCAATAAGCTTCTTATATAGTCTCCTGGGCGCAGCCCATTTAGAAAAGCGTTGACTATCACTTCTTTGGACCCTATCTCTATTTGGAGCCTTTCATCATTGAATCAGTTGATGTAATTCTTGAGAGTTTCACCCTCTCCTTGACGTACATTCATCAGGTCTACTGGAGTCTTTAGAAATTGATTTCTTTGTTGAAATCTGATATAGAACAGATCCACTAGTTGCTTGAAGGAGGAGATGGAACCTGGTCTTAAGCCTTCGAACCACATCCTAACCTTTCCTCAGAGCGTCATGGGAAAAGCATAGTAGATAATTGGCATAGGTGTACGATGGATCTTCATTGCGTGCCAAAATTGGGAGATGTGATCTAAAGGATCCGTGTTCCCCATGTACTTATCAAGTTCTGGCATCCTAAAGTACATCGACTTGGGATAGCTTTCTATCTCTAGTGTGAAATGCGATGCCATGCCATACATGTCCTTTGCGAGGTGCTCCCTGCTGGCTCCTGGGTGGTTGCTACCACCTTCATCCCGAGACCATCTTGCACCCCTACTGTCACGCAGTAGGGTGGATGAGAGGCTCTGTGGATTCAATGCTCTTGAAAGTTTGGAGGTGATATTTCCCTTACTGAACTACCAGTTTGTTAGGGATAATGTCTCTTCGTGCATCAACTTGGCTTGGAACAGTTCTCGTCTTCCTCACTAGGACCACTAAAGGAATCTTTAACACGATCCTTTTTGCGGATCTGGCAAGCTAGGCGGTCAGTAGTTTCACAATTCTCGTCCACGTACTGAAGAATTTGAGGAGGTTCCACTTCATCTGGTCTTACTTCTCTCTCCTTTCTCCCATTTTCGCGAGGAGGGATTTGCACACTAAGTTTGCTAACTCCTCATTTATCCACACTTCTTCTCATCTGGCTTGCACTGGCCTTTTAGACTAGTCATTATTTGGGCGGATCTATGTAAGGAACCCAAAAACACAAGATTCAGTACACTCGATGAGAGAGAGTGTTCTCACAGATGGCACCAATGTTGCATTCTGCGTCTTGCCTGTTGAGTAGGATGACCTGCAAAAAGGAAAGCACCATTGGGAAATGCCCAGGGTGCTCCTCTAAAGAGTAGGATAAGCTTTTTGGTCGTTAAGGAGTAAATCAAAGGGATAGAGCTGGGGTTGACTTCAGACAGAATCTTCTTGAAAATCAAATTTCAATTCTTCCTGATTTTCTAGGAGAGGATTCTTGTCCGAAGATCTCTTACCTTTTCAGCTGCCGCTCTTACTTGTTTATATTTAGGTTTGAGCTGTGAGGTTGATGTGGCTATTTGGAAAACTTCCTTCATGGGCTGCTCCCATTTGGTAGTGGGCTCTCCCAATTGGGTCGCATGGATCGTGGGACTTTGGCCTTTTTTCTACCATGGCCTCATCAATACCTTGGTTATGTATACATAGGTAATTTGGAGACAGTGCATAATTTTGGAGTTAGTTAAAAAAATAGACTATGTTGGAATATTTTTTTAAATAAAAGTTAGAATATACTATATCCTAAAGAATGGCAGTTCAACTCGCTCATAGATAAAGGGTGGTTTGGATCATCATATAGTTGGATATTGAAGTTAAAAAAAAGATAAAAAATATTTTTTTCAATTTTTTTACCAATGTTGGTCTTACCATCATCAATCAATATTCAACCATTGAATATTGAACTGAAAAGGAAAAAAAGACAAAAAAAGTTTAAAATTAAAAAGGTCAATTACTAAGAAGTCCCATGTGTTTTGTTGCATTTCTATATCACCTTTATGTGTTATAAAAATATATTGTTAACCCCTACGTATTTTGGTGTGAAGTGAAATTTGGTCGAAAAATAGGTCCACTAACAGAAATTGAGTCACACGCACGAATTATATAATTATGATATACAAAAACTAATTTAATGATAATAAATTTCTTAAATTACCTTTCTTTGACATTGAATAGCTTACTTTTTGAGTTAAATTTATCTTTTCCTCAACCCTACTATTCTAATGCTAAAGTCGCCCATTCTCTCCTATTTTATTTTATTTTTTCCTTTTTTTCTCTATCCTTATCTTTTTTCCTTATTTTTTCTCATTTCATTTTTCCCAGTTTTTCTTTTATTTCTCTTTCTTTTCTTCCATTTTTTTCTTTTTCCATTCACTTTTTCTTGTTTCCCTTTTTTCCTATTTTTCTTCTCCCTTTTAATTCTCTTTCCTCTAGTCTCATTTTTACTTTTTTTTGTCTCATCCTTCATTTTTTGTGCATATCAATTCTTTCTTCCTTATTTTTTTATTTCAATTATTGAAATTTTTAAATTTTATCATTTCATATCTTGAAATGTTAGATATGTAAGGCAAATCAAACTCTTTTCAAAAATTATTCTTTCTTAATTATTCAGTGTTCTAAAATAACACAAATACAAAAATCAAATAATTTTAAACATTTTTCTTTTTAATTTTTTACCAACTCCAACTAAAACAAAAAACAAAAGCCATGTTCATAATTCTAATTAAATTCCTTTTCGATTGTGCAAGCCAACTAGATCATCATGTTACTTTTTATTTTGAAATCTCCAAAAAAACTTGAATATTCTCTAACCCACAAGAGCCACTGTAGCAACTGCTATCAATGTCCCAGTCACATCAAATCCTACTTCAAGTTCAATAACTCATTCCCATATTTTGAGTAATGTACTACTATGCATAAAATAAAGGAAACAAATTAAATCAACGTCAAAACTTTTTTACATGTTCATATTTGCATTCTTTTAACAAAAATCCGCTAATTTATCAAATAATTCAAATACCACACATATAAGAACAAAAAATCTACAATAAATTAATGTTAAATATGTATGAACAACAAAATCCAAAAAAAAAAATCAATCACGTGCACATAAGAACAAAACCCACAAAAAATCAATTCTAATTTTGAATGACCAGAAAATACCCACAAAAAAATTAATTACATATATAAAAAACAAAACCTACAAAAAATAATCTCAGATATGTATAAACAAAACTCACAAAAAATAATCAAAAACCATATTGGTTTTCAAAGTAAGTGCATGTTTGATAACTAAACTTAATTTTGAAAATTAATTGATTCAGATTTTGACCAAATAAGTTTGTTTAATAACTAAAAATAATGTTGTAATGAATTAAGAGCATATGAAAAGACATGCAAAATTCTTATTTGATTTTAAGTGATAAAATCTAACTTATCGTTTAAAATCAGAACACGCTCAAACCCAAGGATTTAAAATAAATTCAATATATAATAATTATTTACAATATCTCTATAATATAAATAAGTATCCATAGTATCTCTTCAATATTTTCTACCTTCTCGATTTTTTTAACTAAAGTTTTGGTAAATTAAGAATTATATTTTTAAATTATAATATCTAATATAGTGGAACACCATGAATATGAAGAGGTTACAAATATATACATTTCTATGATATTTTTTAAATATTATAATTTTATTTTTTTAAAAAAATTATATTTTTTATAATAATTAGATTAGTTGTTTAAAAATTAACATATTGCACATTTATTGAAAAAATAAATAATTAAAAGAAAAAATTGTACTATTTGAATCATTAAACTATCATATCAATATGTTTATAAAATAAATTTAATTATTTCAACATTAAGATTCAGGCATTTAAAAGTGATTGCTTAATTGTTTAAAATTTAGACACTTAATTATTTCAGATTTTAAATTTAAATTTTCATATTTCATATTTCATATTTCAGTTTTATCAAACAAACCCTAAAAGATAAACTACAAGAAGAAGAAAAATGATAAAACTGCAAGGAGAAGAAAGATGAGAAAATTGCAAGTAGAAGAAAGATGAGAAAACCACAAGAAGAAGAAAGAGGAGAAAATGAAAAAAGAAGAAAGAGAAAGAAAAGGAAAAGTGTGAGAAGAAAGAGAAGAAAAAGAAGAGATAATAAAATAGAAGGAAGGAAGTAGCAATCGGAACAGAAGAAAGAAAAAAAATAGAACGAGAGACTATTATATTAACAAGGGTATTTATGAAAATTTAAATAAGAAATCCAACCTCTGTCCAAATTCCACTTCATACCAAAACACAATAGGGTTAGCGGAAAACATGTTGGGGTTAGCGGTATATTTTTGTAACAAATGTTGTGATAGGGAAATGCGGAAAATCATATGGGTTTTAGGTAATTACCCTAAATTAAAAAGTTGATTGCAGGATATTGAATTAAAAAGTGAAAAATTATTATAAAAATACTACAAACTTGTAGTATTATATTGTGTAACAAATTATTATACCACTACTTAAAAGTAGAGATATAATGCTATATTACTATTCCTATAAGACTAGTAGAATACAACTATAAAATATGAAACAAGTATATTAAAAAGATAGAGAGGAAAAGAGAGCAAAGTAGAGTAAGATGTAGTGAGTCCTCAAAATCTAAATTTCATTCACATAAGCTTCTATTTATAGGCTTGAACTTCACACCTCTACCTATAGGTTACAATGTCCTAAATGTAAGTTACAAGAGTTACATAGGTTACATAGGTAGTGAGTGATTATGAAGGAAAATGGTGTTACATGAGTTACATGGAATAATGTGAAATAATTGGGATAGAAAATGGTGTGGACATTCACAATTATTCATAACACTCCCCCTTGAATGTCCACCTTTAAGAAAAATACCTCGTTAAAACCTTACAAGGAAAAATTCAATGGGATAAAAATCTAGTGAAGGAAAAAGATTACATTTCCCATATATAAAACACTGCCTCATTAAAAACCTTACTAGCAAAAAACCCTAACGGGAAAAAAAACCTTGGTTAAGAAAAAAAGAGAACAGTGTATTATAACTCCCTCTCTTGAGCACATCATTTAACATCTTTTAGTTGACGCTTTCCGATCTTATAAACCAACTTTTGAAATGTTGATGTTGGTAGTGATTTAGTGAACAAATCTGCCAAATTGTCACTCGAACGAATTTGATGTACATAGATTTCACCATTCTTCTAAAGATCATGTGTGAAAAAGAATTTTGGTGAGATATGTTTTGTTCTATCGCCTTTGATATATCCATCCTTCAATTGAGCAATGCATGCAGCATTATATTCGAAACAAACAGTGGGAACTTTCTTGTCCAAATGTAAATCACATGTTTCTCGAATATGATGGATCACTGATGGCAACCAAAAACACTCCCAACTTGCTTCATGAATTGCCAATATTTTAGCATGATTTGAAGAAGTAGCAGCTATAGTTTGTTTCATAGAACGCCAAGAAAATGTTGTATCACCACATGTGAACACATAACCCGTTTGTGAATGACTATGATGAGGATCAGATAAATATCCAACATCTGCATAACCTATTAGATCAAACTTGATTGCCTTAGAATAATAGAGACCCATATCTATCGTACTTTGAAGGTAAAAAAATATATGTTTTATACCATACCAATGCCTTCATGTAGGTGAAAAACCATATCTTGCTAGTAGATTCACAGCAAATGAGATATTAGGACGTGTATGACTAGCAAAATACATTAATGCTCCAATAGCACTAAGATATGATACTTCTGGACCAAGTAATTCTTCATCATTGTCACTCGAACGAATTTGTTGTACATAGATTTCACCATTCTTCTGAAGATCATGTGTGAAAAAAATTTTGGTGAGATGTGTTTTGTTCTATCAACTTTGATATATCCATCCTTCAATTGAGCAATGCATGCAACAATATCTTCGAACAAAATAGTGGGGACTTTCTTGTCCAAATGCAAACCACATGTTTCTCAAATATGATGGATCACTGATGTCAAAAAAAAAACACTCCCGACTTGCTTCATGAATTGCCAATATTTCAGCATGATTTGAAGAAGTAGCAACTATAGTTTGTTTCATAGAAATCCAAGAAATAGCTGTACCACCACATGTGAACACATAACCTGTTTGTGAACAACTATGATGAGGATCAGATAAATATCCAACATCTGCATAACCTATTATATCAAACTTGATTACGTTAGAATAATAGAGACCCATATCTATCGTAACTTGAAGGTAACAAAACATATGTTTTGTACCATTCCAATGCCTTCGTGTAAGTGAAAAACTATATCTTGTTTGTAGATTCACAGCAAATGAGATATCAGGACGTGTATGACTAGCAAGATACATTAAGGCTCCAATAGCACTAAGATATAATACTTTTGAACGAAGTAATTCTTCATCATTTTCACACGACCGGAAAGGACCTTTTACACATCAAATGATCTAACAACCATAGGAGTACTCAAGGGATGTGCTTTATCCATATAGAATCTTTTTAAGCACTTTAGTTGTATAACTTGATTGATGCAAAAATATGCCATTTTCCAAGTGCTCAATTTGCAATCTAAGACAAAATTTTGTCTTTCCAAAATCTTTCATTTCAAATTCTTTTTTGAAAGAGTTAACAACTTTTTCGAGCTCTTTAGGAGTTCTAATGATATTTAAATTATCAACATAAATTACAATGATTACAAATTCGGATGCAAATCTTTTAATAAAAACACATGGGCAAATGGGATAATTCATATAGACTTGTTTATCAAATATTCACCAAGGTGATTATACCACATGCATCCAGCTTGTTTTAATCCATATAAATATTTGCACAATTTAATTGAATAAAGTTCTCGAGAACTGGAATCATACTCCTTAGGCAATTTGAATCATTCAGGGATTTTCATATAAATATCATTATCAAGAGAGGCATACAAATAGGCTGTCACAACATCCATTAAAAGCATTTCAAGTAGTTCATTTGCTACCAGATTAAGCAAATAACGAAAAGTTGTTGCATCCACCACGGGAGAATATGTCTCCACATAATCAATATCCAGTCTTTGGGAAAAACCTTGTACGATAAGTCGTGCTTTATATCACACAATTTTATTTTTCTCATTTCGTTTTCGCACAAAGACCCATTTATAACCCACTGGCTGCACAGCTTCAGGTGTGTGTATTAGTGGTCCAAAATCTTTACGTTTCACCAACGAGTCTAACTCTGCTTGAATTGCGTCTTTCTATTTTTACCAATCATTTCTATGTATGCATTCATTTACAAACTTTGGTTCATGATCCGCATTTTTATTTATTATACTAACTGCTGTAGCATAGGCAAATTATCATCGACATTTGTTGTATGTCGATTCCGACTTTCCCCAGTCATGACATGATTTATTGAGATCTCATGATTATCAGAATTTTCACGTACCTGAACTTCTTCTAAAAGTTTATTATCTGTCATGTCGAGAATTTTTATTTTTGAAGATTATTTTGGAACCTCAATTACCTCGATTTTGCCATCATTATTATTTGCTCTTTTTTTCTTTTGAGGATTTTTGTCTTTAGAACCAATTGGTCTACCACATTTCATTAGTGCCTTTAATGGATTATTACTGATAGAAGGTCCTTCAGGGACATCAATTCTAATTGGAACATTAACAGCTGGTATATGTGATTTAGTCACACATTTTGGGTTAGTAAAAGCATCTGGCAATTGATTTGCTAAACGTTGCAAATGAATTATCTTTTGAACTTCCAGTTCATATTGATTTGTACGAGGATCAAAATGAGATAGTGATAATTCATTCAACTAATTTTCTTAACCAACTATTTATTTTCTCCCCTAATATCGGAAAAACTGATTTGTCAAGCTGACAATCAACAAAACGAGCTGTAAATAAATCTTCAGTTGTTGGTTCAAGATATTTCACTATAGATGGAGATTCATACCCAACATATATTCCCAACCTCCTTTGAGGCATCTTTGTGCGTTGTGGTGGAGCAATTGGAACATATATCGCACATCCAAAATTTCTAAGATGGGTAATATTTGGTTTCTGACCAAAAACCAATTGTTAGGGAGAGAATTTTAGATAATTTGTTGGCCTTATGCGAATTAGTATTGCAGCATGCAAAATAGCATGTCCCCAAGCAGTTGTTTGAATTTTAGTTCTCAAAAGCAATGGTCTCGCAATTAATTGAAGACGTTTAATAAATGATTCTGCCAAACCGTTTTATGTATAAACATAAGCGACAGGATGTTCAACACTTATCCCAATAGACATATAATAATCATTAAAAGATCGGGATGTAAATTCACCAGCATTATCAAGACGAATTGTCTTAATAGGGTAATTCGGAAAATGTGCTCGTAACTGAATTAATTTTGCAAGTAATTTCGCAAATGCCAGGTTGCGAGTTAATAATAAACATACATGTGACCATCTAGTTGATGCATCAATTAAAAACATAAAATATATAAATGGTCCACAAGGTGGGTGAATAGGCCCACAAATATAACCATGTATGCGTTCTAAAAATGCAGGAGATTCGGTACCAATTTTCATTAGTGATGGTCTTATAATTAATTTGCCATGAGAATAAGCAACAAATGAGAATTCATTAGATTGAAGAATCTTCTAGCTCTTCAAAGAATGACCATATGAATTCTCTAAAATTTTTTTGCATCATTATAGAACCGGGTTGGCCCAATCGGTCATGCCAAATAATAAAATCATTATGATCAGTAAACTTCTGATTTATTGTTGCATATATTTCAACTGTAGAAATATATGTATAATATAATCCGGTGGAATGAGAAGGTAATTTTTCTAATACAATTTTCTTTCCAAAATCTATACTTGTAATATACAAGTATTCATTATTATCTTCAATTTTAGTCTCAATATGATATCCATTTCGGCGAATATCTTTAAAACTTAACAAATTTCTTTGAGACTTAGAAGAATATAATGCATTTTCAATGCAAAATTTTGTTCCTTCTAGAAAAATTATTATTACTCTTCCGGAGCCTTCATCAATTTTGTACTACCAGATATAGTACTAACATGAGTTTCTTTCATAATTTATATAAGAAAAATATTTCTTATCTTTAAGTATGGAATGTGTTATTGCACTATCTGCCAGACATAATTCTTTGTCATTGATCGTTGAAACATCCATTTTCTTCATAAAAGAAAAATTCTAAATGAGAAATTTCTTTAATTTCTTTAATTAAGTATAAAAAAATATTGAAAACATATACATTAATAATAAATATTTTTATTTGAGTACATATAATAAAAATATTTATTCATTTCTTCAAAGTGAGAAACTAAAATGTTTATTCATTACATCAAAGAAAGAAACTAAGATGTTTATTCATTACATCAAAATAAGCAACTAAAATACTTATTCATTATATCAAAATAAACAACTAAAATACTTATTCATTATATCAAAATAAACAACTAAAATACTTATTCTTGGACATTTTCATCACTAATCAAGTGACTTGTATCACCTTCATGGTGATTGACAAAGAAATCATCAACACCCAAAGAAGTAAAATTAGTAAAACTATTGCTTATCAATCCATGGTCAAAATCAGCATCATTACTAATAAAATTTGTCTCTATCTTTTTCTCTTTGTTCTTCATTGATTCTTGATAGAGATCAGCAAGATGTTTTTGGAGTACGGTAAGTACGAGACCAATGGCCTTTCATGCCACAACGAAACCATTTGTTATCCGCTTTCTTTTTATTTTGGCTTCCATCTTTCTCATCACTACTCTCCCACTTCTGGTGGTGAGTTGTACCTTTTGCATGACCACCATAGTTATTAAAATTATTTCTACCACATCTACCGCTACGAGCACGGCCCCGATTATGTCCATTATTTGATTTTATGGCTGTCGCATTTGCTTCAAGAAATGGAGCAACACCAGTTGGACGAGTTTCATGATTTTTTAACATAAGCTCATTATTTTGTTCAGCAACAAGAAGTCAAGAAATCAGTCCAGAATATTTCTTAAAACCCTTTTCACGATATTGCTGCTACAGGAAACACATTAGATGCGTGACAAGTGGAGAAAATTTTTTTTCTAATAAATCTTCATCGGTTACTTTTTCTCCACACAATTTTAATTGAGAACTGATTCTGAAAATTGATGAATTATATTCACTTATAGTTTTAAAATCTTGTAAACGTAAGTGCATCTAATCATAATGAACTTTTGGAAGAATAACCATTTTTTCGTGATCATACCTCTCTTTCAAGCTTATCCATAAGACAAAAGGATCTTTTACTGTTAGGTACTCAGTTTTCAAACCTTCATCAAGGTGGTGACAGAATAAACATCATTGCTCTAGCCTTTTCTTAACTAGTGGATTGATTTCCTTCTTTGATGGTTTCTCTAAGACCATTTGCATCTAGATGAATTTCAGCATCTAGCATCCATGACAAGTAGTTCTTGCCAGTAACATCAAGAGTAACAAATTCAAGTTTTGAAAGGTTAGCCATAATAATAATTATATCAATAAAATAAACAAAAATTTACCACACTTACCCAAAATAAAATTGATCAAAGTGGCTAGAGAAATCGTGCTGATAACGTATTATAAAAATACTACAAACTTGTAGTATTATATTGCGTAACAAATTATTATAACACTACTAGAAAGTAGAAATATAATGTTATGTTACTATTCCTATAAGACTAGTAGAATACAAATATAAAATATGAAACAAGTATACTAAAAAGATAGAGAGAAAAAGAAAGCAAAGTAGAGTAAGATGTAGTAAGTTTTCAACATCTACATGTCATTCACATAAGCCTCCATTTGTAGGGCTGAACTTCACACCTCTACCTTGTAGGTTACAATGTCCTAAATGTAAGTTACAAGAGTTACATAGGTTACATAAGTAGTGGGTAATTATGAGGGAAAATAGTGTGAAGTTTTTAATTTTTTCCTTATCGGCTACAGTCAACATAGTATAGGGGTGAAAGGGAATTAAAAAAATAAGGATTAACATTTATCACCCCTGGGGTTTAATAAAAGTACCAAACAAACCCTGTGATTTCAAAAAATTACGGCCATCTCCCTGGCTGAACAAATATTTAACAAATCAATCTCTCCCTAAAACAAATGTGTGTGTATTGCCTAATATGCCCTTAAAACTTTATCTATAAGAATTATATTATTTTAGTTAACTAAATACATGTGTTAAATATAAAAATAAAATCAAAGAATTTTTTACATAAAAAAAATTCAAAAAGAAAATCATCTTTCTTAATTAATGAAACTAACTATTTTATTCTCCAAAAATAATTCTTTTTCTTCCAAAAATTTAAAATTTATATAGAAAAAGATTTCTTGATTAAAGTTTGATTAATTTTATAAACCCATTTGTAATAAAGAATATGAAATTGATAATTTATAACAAAGAATTAAAAGGTAAAAAAAGTATTTATTGTCATTTTATATATACTTATATATATTTTTTTATTTTTTTAACAAAAGAAGTTATGACATTTTGGTATTTTCATCAATTTTTTTAGTCAACTTTAACAGCAGGAAGTGATCGTAATTTTCTAAAACCACAGGGTTCGTTTGGTATTTTCACCAAACCTCGAGGGTGGTAAATATAATTTACCCAAAAAATAATTTAGTTAAAGAAACAAAAAATACTTACTCGATTATAGAAAAGAAAATAACTGCTAATTTGTGGGCGTGATCTAACTACAAAAAAGACCAGATCCTCTGTCCAATATTTATCATGTCTTATTATGTCTAAAGTTCAAAACAATGTAGTGTCATTAAAACTAGGGACTAAATGTATAAATATTACTAAAATTACTTTACAATTATTAGACCCTAAACAAGTAATAATTGTTAGGGTCTAATAATTATAAAGTAATTTTAGTAATATTTATGCATTTAGTCCCTAGTTTTAATGAAACTACGTCGTTTTGAATGTTAGACAGAATAAGATATCATAAATATTTGACAGAGAATGGTCTCCTAACAAAGATATTAGTGAACCATACAACATAATTTTATCTAAGACAGGTCGAAGATCCCGTGTCACTACAAAAAGTTCACAAAAACAAAACTCAAATAGATAAGGCACAAATTCTAGGGTTTATTTGATCATTTCAATTCCTCTACTTAGTCTTCACATACTAAGTAGCGTTGAGTGCGATTTTTACTACTCGATATATATCGTCTCTCAATTTATAAAACTTTGGAAGATGGATGCGGCGGAGGGCAAAATCAGGGTTGCCGGGGAGGAGGAGGACGAAGACCTCAAGAAGGGGCATGGAGCGCAAAATCAGGGCGGTCAAGGAGGGCAAAATTAGGCCAAGGGTGAGGGAGGGCAAAATCAGGCACAAGGGAGCATTGAGATTCCCCCTGTGCCGCCGTACAAGAATATTTTTATCCGGTTTTTGGTTGTATTAAACGTTGCCATGAATGTGTCTTTCATGAATGTTATCTTGGAGTATGACGGGCATATGAGTGTGAACATCGTACTTGTTTTATTGACTGCAATATTGATGAACTTCATTGGTAGCATACTTAGCATCCATACTGATGTTCTTGGACGCAGACGAATCAAACAACCAACGGAACAACCAGCCAAACAAACTGTGTTAGTGATCCGTCTCACTGCCGTCACAGCCGTATTAACTATGACGGTCTTCTTTGCTCTTTTTCTTTGGTCAATTTCTTTGGTGTCTTTAATCTTGATGGCTGAATTCCATTTATACCAATGTTGCAAGAAATAATCCATCACTGGTTAGTGATGACTAAGCTGAGTTTGTTGTCTGAGGCTGATGTTGAGTCTGTTGTCTGAGTCGAATTGAGTCTGTACAAGTTGAGTTAAATGCCGTATAATGGTCGTTTTTATTTTTCTGGGCAGATTACTTTTATAGGTAGTATTCAAACGGACAAAGCTGATGCAACTTTTTCAAGGCCCGCCTCTAATGTCTTTGGAAAGGCGTGAAAATTGGTTTTTGTTCCGTGCAGGAATTATTAATTCTTTTCCCCAGTATTTCATGAATTTTTGCATAATGATCTGAGTAATTAATAGACCTTTATAATCGATGTACAATGCTCATACTAAACACGATCCTAGCCCCTAAAAATGTTGTCATGAATTAATGAACTGCACGAAAAATGTCCCAATAGATTTTAATAATCTGGGAAAGATAATATTACTATTCATACGTACGATCAATGCTGAAATTTGCACAAATGCATAAAACTTGTTGAATTAAAAGACCAACAAAAATTTAATGACCCAATTAACAAGAATACATAGCAATAGAGATATCATTTTATAGAAGGTCACTCCTGCAAGCGCACTATGCAAGGTTGATTCTACTAAACATATGGAGTGCCACCAAGAAATAAACATCAATATGAGGCAAGAACTACACAGTGGTCAGAAACTTGAAGGCCTTTTCCATTCAAAAAACGTACATCAATTCCAGAAATTCTCACTAGTGTACCAATATGTAAATGTAAAGGTTGGAGTATTGCAGTTAAAAGCCAAACAATTAAGTCTAGTCGAGGAAAGGAAAGAATTTGATCGTGTCTAGTGATGGAGGAAAGTGGTTAGAATGACAATTACAATGCCACATATGATACCAAACTGAAAGGTAAATTGAGGTGGCAAAGGTGCAATGGAAGGCACACAAATTGCATGCAAACAAGTAAACTGTACAGATGAAACAAGATGCACAACCTCAGTGGGATTTTGTTCAACTGAGTTACAGCAATAACCAAAACCAAAAATTGTCACACCATGGTTTCAATAGGAGTTGAAGCCGTGAGAAGTATGAGATCACAAGGATCTGATAGACAAAGCCAGGGCAGGTGCTGCTTGTGTGGTGATACATGATCCCGCGACAACGTAGGCACTAGCTCCACTAGATGTGAAGAGATAGCAAACTAGGAAAGCTTCAACAAAGTGTCATAAAACAACACATTGGCAGTTATAGATAAGAGAGAGAGGAGGGAAAAAAACCCCCTCAAATTCAATTATCTAGGCCAGAAAGAATGTGATCCTAAAATGTAAAACCAATATGGAATTCTTTCTGCCTGGTGCCAATCGTTATAGCACAAAGACAACTCCTGCCATGAAACTGCAATAGAGCTCCATGCATGGTCAGTGGCGGAACCAGAAACTTTTTTGAGGGGGTGTTTAATTATACACGAAATTGTTTTTCATAAAATACATATATGTAATTATTAAAATAAAATAAATATTCAATCGTAGTAATTAATTAAAAAAATACACAAAAAATTTTAAATATTACCAAGTAAAAAAGACATAAAAATAAAAAAAAAAACTCATATCACAAGACAATGCTAACCGCAACCACTACAAGAAAAATGCCATTCAGTGACGACAATATGTAGTGAATAATTCTAAAAATGTAGTCACTGTAACATAACAGTGACTAGTTTGGTATCGTCACTACATAGTCAATACTGCCCTGACGCAGTATCCAGTCTGTGACGACATTTATATCGTCAATAAAGCTTTGACACTTTGTGACGACACAAAGTCGTCAATAGCACGTCCTACGTGGATTTTTAATGCTACCGTGGCAATATGACGTGGACAACAAGCTGACGTGGAAGGTCATTAGTGACGACATATTGCCGTCAATAACAACATTGACAACATTTAGGTCGTTATGCATAAATGTATCAGTGACGACGTCGTCACTGAGCACAACTACTATTTTTTTTTTTTGCACATTTTTGTACAAATTATAGTCACTTAAATCTGACCAATTAATGCATTTACAAAAATATCAAATCAAATGGTTTAAAACTCATTTGCACTAAATAATATCAAATATATTTCATTCATTAAATAATAGTATCTAATAGTGCAACCTTTTCAACCAAAATCAGGTAACAAAATCAATGTATTTATAGTTGTCAACTATAACTATACTCAATTCCTGATTCTTAGTCATACACTTAGAATGAACTGGAGAACTTCTCAATCTTTGAAATTGCTTCAATAATGCTATCTAATAAAGCTGAATGCTCCCTTTCTCTTTTCTTCGTTAAGAAATTTATTAAAGCGTGCAGGCAACAAGTTGAGACCTTGAGAGCATTCTGAATAATCTGAACACCAATCTTCTGATCAAAGTTGGCGGTTTGTAGCTTCTCCAGCTCCTTTGAGGCATAAAGAAGGGCAACACCACCACCTGCACAGGAAATGCTCATAAGTTACTACAAAATGCTCAATGCTTCTTCCCATTTCCAAATTCCTCTGCTTTTAGCTCACCATTAATATCTATTATAGGATTTGAACCAAACATTAACAATGCAATTATAATTCCCATTACCATTGACCCCTCAATCAAACCCATTGTGAATTTTTTTTCAGGCAATAATAAACCCTCTCCTTGGGCAAGGAGTGCCAATCCCCTCATTTATTAATAAAAAAGTAACCATTACAAATAAATCATACAAGGAGGGATACTATCCCTTTACCAAAATTTAACACTACAACCTCTCAATTGCACACTAATCTAAAATTAGGTAACTGGTCCAAGTGGATCAAATGCTTTGCACGAGCTGGAAGCAATTGAAAATATAAGAATTCAGTCCTAGACTGCCACGACAAGCCCACTTCCGCAAAAAAAGATGCTGGTCTATTACCTTCAATGTAGATATGGGAACATTCTCCAAGTCGCCAACTCCAAATCTCCTCCAAACACCCCCTAAGTCGCCATGGAACACCATATTCACGCTTCAAATCTCCTCCAAACCCATTGTGATTGCCATTGAAGAATTTGAACCAAACGCCCAATGCATCTGATCATTAAAGCATTTGTGTTTCCATGTTTGAAAGACAAAATGGGAATTGAAAGGGACCATGAATTTGTATTTTATGTAATGTGCTTCCTAGTGGTACCCCATGTCTCAATATTCTTAGCATAAAAAAGGACACCTTTGAAGGCAAACATGGCTCCCATATAAACTTACTATACCAGTAAGCTATATTAGATGTATGCCTGAATTTTTTGTATGCTGATATTCTAGAGTGAATTCACCATTTTTAGTTAATGTCCATAAGATATGATCTTTGGCTTGTAGATTTGGTTACTTCAGCTAAGGCAATATATCTAACCAATCATGAGGAATGATTAGTTTCGGTCTTTGGGAATCCCACCCCTCTTTATTTATGTAATTTTTAACTTTTTGTTGTCCTGTTTGGTTTAATTTTTCACCTAATTTACCTCTTCCAAGCCAATTATCATGCCAAAGATTGCATTCCTATTCATTGATGTAGAAGAGAATGTGTTTTTCAGCAATATCTGAAATCTCAATCATTGTTTTCCACATAATTGAGTTTCCTACATAATAAGCTACTACTGTGGAATGAGTTCGTCTGCAATATTTGCTTTCTATAAACCTAGCCCAAAGAGTTTCTTTTTGTCTGAATCTCCACCAAAGCTTAATGTTGGGGCTTTAATGATGTCTTCTAATGCTTTAATTCCCAACCCCCTTCCTCTATTGGATGACATAAAGCAGACCACCTTATCCAGTGGTGCTTGTCCTTCATATATCTAGTTGTGCTATGGCAAAATGAATATAGCTAAAACTTGGGACAAAACTGAACATCTACACTCACTCTAATTCATTGTCCACCAATCTATAGTTATGGTGGAATACTAAAACAAATAATAGTGTCTTCAATTTCTTGATCAGAATTTTACCCTCAGTTCTATGTTGGGAGGTATAAAAAATGAGAAACAAAAAGTGTTTGAGGGATTAGATATAGGAGAATTTCTGATATTAGAGGGGGTAATGAAGGCAGTGAGATTGATCACAATCACCAAGATCCACAATCTGGAATTAGATGGGGGAGATTGGGACACATTCTGGAATCAAATAAAAAATAAAAGAGGAAGGACATCCATCAATCTGATTAAGTGGCAGTCTCTAGAGATGAGGGTCAAATTGAACATTGCTATCACAGTGGATAGGGGGAGGGCTGATAAGAAATGAAGAAGGAAAGGTACTTTTCTCCTATGTAATTTCAGAATCTAATGCATACTCACAAGTGTAGGTGGAGATATTGACAGCTGAGAAAGGTGTTCAGATATGTAGAGGAATGGACATCCACAGAATTTTCTGGAGACAAGTTCAAGCAGACTGCTGCAATCAATACAAGAGTTCAAAGCTCTTTCGTGGCAGACTCTATATATCCAAAAGGATTAACAAAAATTCGAGCCTCTACATTAGTACAACAGATACCTAAAGAAGCAAATGCTCCTGCCATGTGGATTGTTACTAATGAGTATAGCACTCCATACAATGGGAATGAACCTCCAGCACTAAAAAGGCTAATTCTAGCTGATCAACTACAAATCCCACAGTTCAGAAGAACAAGGTCAACAGTACAGAAGTCCTCATTTCCCATTAATGAGCATCATTGAGGATAAAGGTAAAATGAAATGGCCTATGTCTGTTGTGTTAGGATAGATTAGCCAGTAAGTGAAGTTGATTTTAATGCCTTATATTTTCATCTTGAACTGGTCATATGACATGCTGGCCCCTATCTACTGAAGTTAGGATAGGTTTGCCATGTGCATTTATGCTGTTAAGAAATTGGAATATGATGTGCTAATTCTTCCAATGCTATCCTTTAAAGCCTAATGTTCAAACATGTATTCAATTGGGGCCTCAACTACAGATGGTAGGTTGATTTCCCCAAATAGTGTTGAACAGAATTAATTTAGGGAAAATCATTGATCATTCAGTGATTATTCTTGAATTTTTTTGCCTCTAAAACGATCAGATCTTTATTCACTCCTGGTGATCCTTCTCATGAATTTTTTGCCTTATGTAAAATATAGTTGTATCATTGTAAATACTTTCCAGATCATGGACAGATTGTATAGAACTAGTGGATCTGGAAATTTTGCAAATCTCTTGTCTTGTAGTAGATTACATTCTGGATTGTAAATTTTGATTACGGAGGAGTTCTCCAAAGTTACGCTTAGACTATGTATTTTTTAAAGGGAGAAGTCCTCTTCATTTATTTACTTTTGCTAATGGTCTATTGGAAGGGGAATCCCTGATATGTAGGTGTATCCCCTGACATTGGACATTCTCGAACTTGTAAGAATTATATTAGGGTATATCCATCATCCAAAAATTGTATCAATATATTAGGAGTGGTGCCCCACCTCGAAAAAGAGGTTTTGTCAAAAAAAAAGTTCGATTTTAAGCTGAAAACAACAGTTTTTCATAAAATGGAACTAAAATCTCTTTTATAAGCACATTGTTTTTTATTTTCTTCTTTTTGGCCGAAAGCGTATTTTCTCCTTAGAACTCTATTTTCGAGTAAACACAAGACGTCTTGTAAAATAACACAATATAATGCTAATTTTAGGATGGAGAAGTCACTTTCGACAAAAAAAACACTATTTTGGGCACAAAAATGGTGAACAATACGAAAGATGGACAAAAACACTCCCGAACAGTGCTATTTTCTGACTTGAGCTTTTTGGCACAACTTTGGTTTTAAGGTGAAAACAGCACTTTTGCAAAATATGGGATTAAAATCTCTTTTACAGGCATATATTTTTTTAATTTTATCCTTTTTTACCTAAAAAATTATTTCCTGCTTAAAAATACTGTTTTCGAGAAAACACAAGGTTTTTTTGCAAAATCACACCATACGAGGCTAGCTTTAAGATAGAGAAGACATTTAGGGCAAAAAAATCACCATTTTGAGCACAAAAACGACAGACAGTACGAAAGATGGACAAAAATACGGGCATTCACTGCAAATTTGAGAATTGAATTTTTTTTTTGGGCAAAAGTTCAGTTTTAAGCTGAAACAGTTGTTTTGCAAAAGACGAGACTAAATTTCCACTTATAGGCACATTTTTTTGAATTTTCTCCTTTTTGGCCGAAAAACGTATTTTGATCTTAAAAACGCTATTTTCGAGTAAACGCAAGATTTCTGGCAAAATAACACCATATCAAGCTAAATTTAAGATGGAGAAATCACTTTCAACAAAAAAACACTGTTTTGAGTACAAAAACGGTAGACAGTACGAAAGATGGACAAAAATGCCCCCGTATGATGCCATTTTACGACTCTAGTTTTTTGGTCCAATAGATTAGTTTCCAGCTGAAAATAGCAGTTTTGCAAAAGATGGGTCTAAAATCACACTTATAGGCACATTTATTTTTAATTTTCTCCTTTTTGGCCCAAAAACGTATTTTCTGCTTAAAAACTCTGTTTTCGAGTAAACACAAGATTTCTAACAAAATAACACCATATCAGGCTAACTTTAAGATGAAGAAGTCACTTTTGACAAAAAATAACACTGTTTTGAGCACCGAAACGGTGGACAGTATGAAAGATTAATAAAAACGCCGTTGTACGGTACAATTTCTCGACTTGAGTTTTTTTGCCCCAAACGTTCGATTTTAAGATAAAAATAAAAGTTTTACATACTATGGGACTAAAATCTCTTTTATAAGCACATTATTTTTATTTTCTCCTTTTTGGCTATAAAACGTATTTTCTCTTTAAAACACTGTTTTCGAGTAAACCCAAGATTTTGTGCAAAATAAGACAATATTAGGCTAATTTTAAGATGGAGAAGTCACTTTCGACAAAAAAATATACTATTTTGGCCACAACACAGCGAACAGTACAAAATATGGACGAAAACACCCCCGAACTGTGCTATTTTCCAGTTTGACTTTTGTGGCACAAAAGTTCGATTTTAAACTGAAAGCAACACTTTTTCAAAATATGGGGCTAAAATCGCTTTTACGGGCTTTTTTTATTTTTTTTCCTTTTTGGCCTAAAAATTTATTTTTTACTTAAAAACGTTGTTTTCGAAAAAAACATAAGATTTTTGGCAAAATTACACCATATAAGGCTAACTTTAAGATAGAGAAGACATTTAGGACAAAAAAATCACCATTTTGAGCACAAAAATGGCAGACAGTACGAAAATGGACGGAAATGCCCCCATTCGCTGCCACTTTGCGAATTGAGATTTTTCAGGCTAAAGTTCAGTTTTAAGCTAAAAACAGTTGTTTTGCAAAAGACGGGACTAAATTCTCACTTATAAGCACAATTTTTTTTTAATTTTCTCCTTTTTGGCAGAAAAACGTATTTTTCTCTTAAAAACGCTATTTTCGAGCAAACACAAGATTTCTGGCAAAATAACACAATATTAGGCTAATTTTAAGATGGAGAAGTTAATTAAAAAAACTATTTTGAGCACAAAAACGGTGGACAGTATGAAAGTTGGATGAAAACACCCCCGTACAGTGCAATATTTTACTCTAGTTTTTTGGTCCAAGAGTTTGGTTTTAGTCTTACAATAGCAGTTTTACAAAAGACGGGTTGGAAATCTCACTTATAGGCACATTTGTTTTTAATTTTCTTTTTTTTTTTGCCGAAAAATGTATTTTCTGTTTAAAAACACTATTTTTGAGTAAACACAAGACTTCTAGCAAAATAACAACACCATATTAGGCTAACTTTAAGATGAAATTTGATAAACCCATTTGTAATAAAGAATATGAAATTGATAATTTATAACAAAGAATTAAAAAGTGAAAAAAGTATTTATTGTCATTTTATATATACTTATATATTTTTGTTATTTTTTTAACAAAAGAAGTTATGGCATTTTGGTATTTTCATCAATTTTTTTAGTCAACTTTAACAGCGGGGGGGTAACCGTAATTTTCTAAAATCACAGGGTTCGTTTGGTACTTTCACCAAACCTCGAGAACGGTAAATGTAATTAACCCAAAAAATAATTTAGTTAAAGAAAAAAAATACTTATTCGATTATAGAAAATAAAATAACAGCTAATTTGTGGGAGTGATCTAACTACAAAAGAGACCAGATCCTCTGGCCAATATTTATCATGTCTTATTATGTTTAAAGTTCAAAACGACATAATTTCATTAAAACTAGGAACTAAATATATAAATATCACTAAAATTACTTTACAATTATTAGACCTTAAACAATTGATTACTAAACCCTAATTTAGTTTTAATTAAGAGACGGAGAGAAGATCCCGTATCACTAAAAAAAATTCACAAAAACAAAACTCAAATAGATAAGGCACAAATTCTAGGATTTATTTGATCATTTCAATTCCTCTACTTAGTATGTGAGTTGAGTACGAATTTTACTACTCGATATATAGAGTCAATTCTCAAAATAGGACTCGTTTTAAAAAATGTTCTCAGAATAGGGTCGTTTTCGACCCCTATTCTAATTATGTGGACTTCGCATTCAGTGAATGCGAAGTCACCAATATATGAAAAAAAATAAAACAAAAATCAAATAAATAAAATTGTAAAATAATGAATTAAATATAATAAAATTTTAAATTAACATAAGGAAATAATTTTATATAATTAATTTATATTAAAAAAAATTTTAAAAAAATTTAAAAAAATATTTGGGCATGGCCGGACGTCCGGGCATGAGGCACTTCGCATTCGGCAAAATGGCCGAGAGTCAGCTTCCTTAACTTATAAATTCTACAAACAAAACAGATTTAAAAATTGGCATCCGGACGTGCCGGCATGACCAATTTTTTTTTAAGTTTTTTTAAAATGTTTTTTAAAATTATTCAATTGCTTAAAAAAATTAAGTTTTTTCAAATTAATTTTATATGATATACTTTACTTATATTAATTACTTTTTTGAATATTAGTTATTAATATACATTTGTTTTGTTAATGAGTTTTTTTTATAAAATGCCATAAATGGTTCACAATTTTTTCTTAATAATTTTTAATTTTTTTCAATATAAGTATTAAAAATTATTTGCATGGAAATTTTGTTATTTACAAAATACATTTATTTTATTTTGTTATAAAAAATTAATTTTTGAAAATATTGGAAGTAATTAATTTAGGAAAAATTTGAATTCACACATGTAAAATATTTTTAAACTAATTTAAAAAAATAGGAAATGTTTAAAATAAATTCGAAAAAAGTTCTATCAAAAATATTATAATTACAAAGGAATTTCGCATTCACCAAATGCGAAGTAAGTGAAATATGAAAAAAAAATTGGAAAAAATGAAAAAAAACCCTTTCATACTCAAAACGGAAGAAACCCTTCTTCTCTCACAAAATAACAAATTATTAATAACCCTCACATTTCCTTCTCTAATTGTCTCTCAACTCACCTTCAAACCCACACACTTACTTTGATTTTCTTCTCGCATTGAACCTTCAAATCATCCTAGCGAGTCCTCATTATCATCATAGCGAGTTCCATTAGCAGGTTACGGTTATTGAAAACAAATTCTTCATAAAACCAATTCATAACTTTGGGTTTAGGATTTAGGGCATTCAAAGATTCGGGAATCAATTACAAGAAGTCTACAGACGGTCTTCAAGGTTCCAACCATACATTAATAACACAAATTTCTATTTGCACTCAAGAAGAAGGTAACATACTTCACTTTTTTTTTGTTCAAATATATTTTTTCATAAAATGTTCAGGTGTAAATTTGTGCTTGAATTGTGTTATATTGTGCTAAGTAAGTTTAATGAAATAGTTGTGTTGTTGATTGGTCTACTAGTGCACTACATTTCTCATAACAATTGACATGAACCATATAAGCACCCTACGTATTTGACAAACCGTCTCAAAGAAGTTGATGCAAAAACTTATTCTAATTGTGAAAGGTGTTGGTAATTAGCATAAAATAGTTGTTCACCATCAACTCTTGACATATTTGCAAATCATTGTATCCACTACGAAACTATAAACTCTTGGCATTTAATAGTAATATTAACTGTGATAGTAATATCAACTCTTGTGCAAGTGTGTTTCTTACTTTTAGTACTTCTTTTGAAGGTCATTTGAAGACTAAAAACATTTTCAAAACATTTTGACTTGAGCCTTAAAAGAGTAAATCAACTTCTTGAGCTATTTACCAAGTTTAGGGTTTATGGTTGGGGAAATGACCTAATTTACCATACTTCCATATATTTTGCGCTTTCAATTCTTTCTCCATGCTATGGTGCTCCATGCATGAATTATTGTATATCTATCACATTAAATCACTTTTTGAACCATTAGCATAAACATAATTATTTGTTAAACATCAAAATAAGTTAGATTAAGACCATAGGTCTCACATGTATATAATTGTATTCAATTAATTTGTTAATTGTTAATTGTATGCATATCCATTATAGGGATTGAAGACGCGACATGCCGCCTAAAAGCTTGTTTGCGATTAGTTTATATTGGGGAGGCAAAATAATTCATTCAATGTCATCAGTATCGTATGACCCTCCCCATGCAAAACGAACATTTAAGGTGCATAATAGGATTCGGTATTTCGAGTTGGTTGATAAAATCTATGATATTATGGGTGTTGACAAGAATTCAGTGAACCTTACCATCTTGTTTAAACAACCACATTGTTATACGGAAGGTGATCTACGATATGGCACAACCCGAAATAAATGACGATGAGTCGTTTGAGTTTGTTTATGATACTGCTGCAGAGATGCCACATTACACTGTTGAGTTATGCATTATACAGAATGTACTTGAACCTACTTACAGAATGCAACCCACAGTTGGGATGCATGGTCCTGGTGCAATGATGTCTTTATTAAATAGTTTTTCAGACCCAATGGCAATTGACAATTGGGGAAAAAGTAGTATTCAAGTATTCGTACCCTTATTTGAACCAAGTAGTAGAAGTGGCAACACCATCTCGAAGTAGTGGTACACATTCACCCCACGGTCGCGAAACATCTCATTATGTTGGACTCGGTGATTATATTTCTGGTGTTCATGCCATCCCGGAATCAGGACGGGACAACGCTCCATGCCTATCTCCCAAGATTTCATTTGATATGGATGGGGATGATGATTCTATTCCAAGTAGTGTTGAGAAGTCTACCGAAGATGAAAGTATGAGTCTGGATGATATGTGGGCGGACCATTCAAATGATGTAGTTGGTAGTGTTGGTGGTGATGATGATGTACATCACTATACATGTCATACAATGGTCTCAACACATACAAAATCATACACACCACCTGGTCTTGAATTCTATAATGATGTTGGTTCAAAAGGTAACGATCCTACTGATAGAGGTGATCATGAAAGTATAGACATTTGGACGGAGGCAAACAATGATATCCGATTGGGAATGAGATTTGAAAGTAAAAAGCAATTGAAGAAGGCAATTACTTTGTGGTCTATAAAAGAAAATAGGGAGTTCGTAGTTGTTGAGAGCAAAGGAAATACTTGGGTTGCTAAATGTAGGGGGCCCATTTGAACGATGTTGGGGAAGATATGGCACGAGGAGCTGTCAATTGCGATTGGTATGTTCGGGCTCGTCAAAAGACCATACACAAAATATGGCAAATCACAAAGTGGTGACAGATCACAATTGCGGTGGGTCAAGTCTTTCAAACAACAACAACAATCTGAGTGCTGCAGTCATAGCTACCTATATTTTGCACTCAATTGAAGGTGATCCTGCATATAAGTTTAAATACATTCAATTGGATTTGAAAAATACTCTTCGTGTTGATGTATCCTACAAGAAAGCATGGTATGCTCGAAGAAAAGCTATTGAAATTATTTTTGGAAATTGGGAGACCTCATTCGCTGAATTGCCCCGATATGTCGACGCGTTGTGTGATTCGAATCCAGGAACTGTGATCCAATGGTGGCACCACCGAAGTAGTTCTGCTACCATGAAAACTTTCAAATATGTATTTTGGGCATTCGGCCCTGCAATAGATGCATTCCATTTTTGCAGACCTGTAATTAGCGTTGATGGCACCCACTTACGTGGTGAATACAAAGCGAAACTACTCACAGCTGTGACAGTGGATGCAAACAACAAGACATTACCTCTTGCATATGCAATTGTTGATGAGGAGACCAACGAGAGTTGGCGATGGTTTTTTGAGCAGTTTCCAATCCATGTTGCTCACGATCGGTATCCCATATGTGTATTGTCTGACAGACACAAAGGGATACTTAATGTTATGACACATATGGATGATTGGAAGGAACCAGCAGCAGTTCATAGATTTTGCTTGCTACACATTAGGAGCAACTTCATGTCAAAGTATAAAAATTTTCATTTGAAAAAGCTGTGCGGGTCTTTGGGTTCAACTCGTCAAAAACGCAAGTGGATAAGGCTTCGCAATGAAATTATGAGTACTGATGCTGAGGCATGGGATTACTTAAATGACATTGATAGAAGTAGGTGGTGTCTTGCATATGACAAATGTCATCGTTGGGGTAATTTGACTACAAATCTGTCTGAGAGTTATAATAATATATTAAGGGGTGCGAGACATTTGCCTATAAAGGCATGTATTGATTTGACGTGGTATCGGACTGTACAGAGATTTAGAGACAACACTGAGGCTGCTCAAAATTCTCGTTATCCGCTGACAGAAACTACGTGGAAAAAATTAAAGAAAATTGAAAAGACCGCGCGCAAGGTCATCAAGTATTTGAATTTGACTACTCATCCGGTGTTTACAAAATAGTTACAGCTCGTCGCGTTAATGAAAAAGGGGGGAACATCCAAATCGTTAGGTATAATAAGAAGAGATGTTCATGCGGCAAGTGGCAAATGTATAGATTTCCATGTTCACATACAATGGCTGCTTGCAGACATAGAGGGGATGACCCGATGATGATAATTGATGCGGTTTACACAACTCGCATTTTTTTGCAACAATATTCGAGAATATTCCACCCAATGCCACATGTTGATTATTGGCGCGATCCAACCTGGCAAATTATACCGGATATGAGTCGCTTTCATGATCGTCGTCCTGGCCAAACTCGAGTTAGTCGCATTCATAACGAGATGGATGTTTGACACCCCGATGAACCTTGCAAGTGCTCATATTGACGTAGAGTTTTATTCAGTTGTGTGTCCTATCTTGGGCCATCATTGTCTTTTCTATCTTGTAATAGTTGTTTTTATTTAATGAATGAAATTTTTGTTATTTTAGTAGTTTCGATATCATTTGTATGATGCATTAATATTAAAGTAATTTATTGATACGTAATTTCTTCATTACAAATTTGGTGTTATATATCATAATTTATTGATATGGCAGATGAAATGTTCCCATAAGTGCAAGTGTAAAATATCATGTCATCTCATTTGCGGCAAAACATAAATCCAGGCCCTTATGTGAATGACTTGCTCTTCTTGCAGCATTGACACAGAACAAATGCATTGTTTAGAGGACAATTACAGGATGAAAAACTTATAGTTAGGCGGTGTGATAGTAATTTCTGGAACCATCCCATTCCTGAAAATGTGATGGAATACATTAGATTGGTTGGATTTGAGGGTGCTGAACCATCCCATTTCTGGAACCATCCCATTCCTGAGAGCTCAACGGCGCGCCGGAAAATGTTGAAAAAAAAGCCCAAAAATCTGCATTTTCAGTGCGACGGAGATCTCTCCGGCGCGTCGGAAAATGCTGAAAAAAATTCCAGAATTTGAATATTTTAATTATAATTTATTTTAATTAATCATGTATAATATTAATTATATTATAATTCTTATTGGATTTTATATATTATATACCAAGAATTAATTAATTATCAAGATTTTTAATACAATATAAAGATTAAAATAGTAAAACACTAAAACATCAACATGCTTTTAATTATGTATAATATTATATTCTAATTCTAATTGTATTTGTATATTTTATATACTAAGAATTAATTAATTAAGAAGATTTGTAATTGAATTTAAAGACTAACACTAAAACATTTACATAATTTAAATTAAATTAGAATTAGAATTAAATAGTCGTGAATAATATTATTTAATTAATCATATATAATATTATATTCTAATTATGCTTAGATTTGTATATTTTGTATATTTATTGATTAAATTTAATTATATTTCGAAAAACTTATCTAATTTCTTATTATATTTGATTAGCATTTTTTATTACTTTTTATTATCTTTAATCTTTAATTTAATATGTAGACATATATTAGAATACAAAAACTCATATAAAGAAAAGAAACTTTCTTAAAGTAACATAAAAGAACCAATAAAAAACGAAATAGTTTTTTAAGAACTTTCCTAAATTATAAATAATAATTAATTAGATGAATAATATTATATTTTAATTATGTTATACAAAATTTTTGTTTTATTTAGATTTTTTATTTATGGGGTAAAACAAAACATGTCCAAGTTGTTCAACCCAAGCTTAACCCTAAGTCTAGAAAAAACTCATTCAAATCACTTTTCACAATAATGGGACTCCATTTTGAAGGCGCAAAGTGTTCACTACTGACATTTGGGCACTCCAACAATGTATTGATCCATGCCGCATCAAAACTGATTCGACAACCTTTAACCACTGTAAGCAATAGCCCATCCTTTTCTTGCATATTTGAGAAAAACTCCCTGACTAATTTTTCGTCGTACTTATTAGAAATTACCAACAGTTTTGACCAACCCAAGGCAGTAAAATTTTCTATAATCGATTCAAAACCATGAACGAAATTGGATGTATTGCACCATTTACCTCCACATATAGCTTTGTTGGAGGTTTTTTTTTAGAAATCAACGGCTTCCTCAGTTGTAAAAGATCCACCTTCAAATTCTATAAACGTATCTCCGCCATCTCCACCTCCTAATCTGCCCGTGGACCGACCTCCTCTACCGCTAGCTGTACCACTACGGCCTCCACGCTTTCTAACCATATTGCATTTAGAAACATAAACTCCTTTCAGACATTTTGTCAAACACCTAGGGTGCATATATTGTTCATGTGAATTCTTATGAAAATGGTAGTGTTTATGCACACCAATCAACACCACGAATAGTTCATTACACTTACTTCGCACAACAGATCACAATTGAAGTACAAATTTAGACCGTAAAGTGCATATGCAAAATTCATTGTGCCCGACATCCTACAGTAAACAAAGTTTAATATAATTGACATGTGCTGAGTGTGCTAAAACAATTACTATTTATATAAGAAACTGTTTGCAATGTGAGTTCGTGTAATTGTTCACCAATTTCCAACGTGGAATGGAGTGGGAATGATGTCATAATATATATACTTATCACATATGTACAGTAATACCAGCATTCATAGCCAACTGCACTACATTGCACATATGTGTCTAGTCATGAACTCATTACAAACATCTCCTAGGAAGTTCCATGTATGATCGGAACTAAGTAGTGTAGCATTTAGAAGCTTAGAGTAACTTGAGACATTTTGTCAAACATGTAGAGTGCATCCTACAAGGTTCATGTCAAATCTATTAACAAAGTAGTGATTATCCATTCCAAACACCAACATAACTAGGCAACTACACTTAATGAGTACAATGCAACACAATTGAAGCATTAATTAAAATGGGAATTGCAAAAAAGTGTGAAGCATGTTACCTTGAGGTCTTGAGTGCAAGTGGGGATTTTGTGTTGTTAATGGATGTTTGCAACTGTTAGAACTGTTAAAACCTTGAGAAAACTTCTTACAGTGAGCCTTTAGCCTTTGAATGTCACAACTCTATCCAAAAATTTGTTTTTTTTAATGGATATGATTACAGTGAATGTGCACAACCCGTCACTTTGCCTTCAATGCAAACTTGAGTGGTGAAATTATATTGTTTGAAGGGAGAATAAGGATTGTAGACTCCTTAATGATTTGGTGGTTGAATTTGTAAAGAGAAATCAAAGATTGTCTGTGTGTGGGTGTGCTGGTGATTTGAGAGAAGAAGTGTTTTTAATAAATTGTTATTTTGTGAGAGAAGAAGGGTTTCTTCCCGTTTTGACTATGAAAGGGTTTTTATTTTCATTCTTTCAATTTTTTTTTTCATATTTCACTTACTTATAATATTTTTCATATAACTTTTTTTCGGATTTATTTTAAACATTTCAAATTTTTTAAATTACTTTTAAAAAAAATTACATGTGTGAATTCAAAATTTTCCTAAATTAATTAGTTCAAATATTTTTTCCAATTAATTTTTTATAAAAAAATAAAATAAATGTAATCATATAATTATGTTTGTAAATAACAAAATTTCCATGCAAATAATTTTTAATACTTATATTGAAAAAAATTAAAAATTATTAAGAAAAAATTGTGAACCATTTATGGATTTTATAAAAAAAATCATTACAACAAATTATATTAACTAATATTCAAAAAAGTAATTATATAAGTAAAGTACATATAAAATTATTTGAAAAAAGTTAATTTTTAACATTGATAATTTAAAAAAAAAATGGACATCCGGACGTCCGGATGGATGCCAATTTTTTTAATTTTTTTTAGAATTTATAAGTTAAGGAAGTGACTTCGCATTTGCCAAATGTGAAGTCCGGATGTACTCCAGATGGACAATTTGTCCATCCGGACGTCCGGATGCCAATTTTTTTAAATTTTTTTAAAAATTTTTTTAATATAAATTAATTATATAAATTTATTTCCTTATGTTATTTTAAAATTATATTATATTTAATTCATTATTTTACAATTTTATTTATTTGATTTTTGTTTTATTTTTTTCATATATTGGTGACTTCGCATTCCCATAATTAGAATAGGGGTCGAAAACGACCCTATTCTGAGAACACTTTTTAAAAAGAGTCCTATTTTGAGAATTTACTCTCGATATATACCGTCTCTCAATTTATAAAACTTTGGAAGATGGATGCGGTGGAGTGCAAAATCAGGGTTGTCGGGGAGGAGGAGGACGAAGACCTCAAGAAGGGGCATGGAGCGCAAAATCAGGGTGGTCAAGGAGGGCAAAATCAGGCCAAGGGTGAGGGAGGGCAAAATCAGGCAAAAGGGAGCATTGAGATTCCCTCTGTGCCGCCGTACATGAATGTTTTTATTCGATTTTTGGTTGTATTAAACGCTGCCATGTATGCGTCTTTCATAATTGTTACCGCGGAGTATTGACTGCAATGTTGATGAACATCAGACATGGTTTATTGACTGCAATGTTGATGAACATCATTGGTAGCATACTTAGCATCCATACTGATGTTCTTGGACGTAGACTAATCAAACAACCAACGAAACAACCAGCGAAACAAACTGTGTTAGTGATCCGTCTCACTGCCGTCACAGCCGTATTAACTATGACGGTCTTCTTTGATCTTCTTTGGTTTTTTTCTTTGGTCAATTTCTTTGGTGTCTTTAATCTTGATGGCTGAATTCCATTTATATCAATGTTGGAAGAAATAATCCATCACTGGTTAGTGATGGCTAAGCTGAGTCTGTTGTCTGAGTCTGATGCTGAGTTTGTTGTTCGAGTCTATTGTCTGAGTCGATTGAGTCTGTACGAGCTGAGTTGAATGCCTTATAATGGCCATTTTTATTTTAAAGTGCAGATTACTTTTATGGGTAGTATTCAAACGGACAAAGCCGATGCAACTTTGTCAAGGCCCGCCTCTAATGTCTTTGGAAAGACGTGAAAATTGGTTTTGGTTCCGTGCAGGAATAATTAATTCTTTTCCCCAGTATTTCATGAATTTTTGCGTAATGATCTGAGTAATTAATAGCCTTCATAATCGATGTACAATGCTCACACTCAGGGACGGATCCAGAAAGAAATTTTAGCGGGGGCTTACTTAAAAACTTTTTTGCGATTAAATAAATGTGTTTAACAATTAAATTTCTAAAAACAATAATAAAAATGATAAAAGTGTATAAGTACGCATAACTGCACTATTGGTTGACACTTGATGAACTAGCTTTCGTCATGTGACGTAGAGGAGGCAATTGTATTCTACTTGTTTACATCTGTTGAAAACGTTGCAAGATTTGCTCATTTTCAAACTTGAGTTTCTAAACTATTATTTATATCTAAAATATCTTGTTTAAATTCAAAATTCCTAATATTAGTTCATATTGAAAAACCCTAATCTAAATTCCAAATCACTAAATATTTAGTCCATAAAATTCTTAATAAAATTACCCAAATAAACTTAATAATTAAAATTAACTACAATTAACAACATTTAAATAACAAAACTCTAAATAAAAAAAGAAGAAGTAAAACTAACCATTCTTTAATTTTGAATGCAAAAAATGGAGATAAAGAAAAAGAAACTATGAGGGAAGAAAAAAAAAGTTTTTTTACTAGTAAATTTAAAACTTGAGTTTAGAAATTTGGAAGATAGCTAAATTGAAAGGGATTAGAGTTGGAAATTAGATTTGGGAATTTGGGGAGATCGGAAGGGTTTGGAATTTGGAAAGGAAATGTTTGGAAAGGAAATGAGCTCTTTATTATGTAGCAGGCTTGCTGCAGCCTCGTTTTCTATTTTGCATTTTCTTTTTTTTTTTTTTTGGAAGTCACTTAACAAAACGACATCGTTTTGTTAAGTGACTTTTTATTTTTCTTTTTTTCCTCAAAAAAGTCATTCTTTTTCTCTGTCTTCTCAGTCGTTCCTCTTCAGCGACAGAAGCGGCCGGACTTCAGCAAGACAGAAGACTACTACTAATCCATTTTTTCGGTGACGATGGCGGGGGCTTCAGCCCCCGCCTAGATCCGTCCCTGCTCACACTAAACATGATCCTAGCCCCTAATAATGTTGTCATGAATTAATGAACTGCACGAAAAATGTCGCAATGGATTTTAATAATCTGGGAAAGATAATGTTACTATTCATACGTATGATCAATGCTGAAATTAGCACAAATGCATAAAACTTGTTGAATTAAAAGACCAACAAAAATTTAATGACCCAATTAACAAGAATACATAGCAATAGAGATATCATTTTATAGAAGGTCACTCCTGCAAGCGCACTATGCAAGGTTGATTCTACTAAACATATGGAATGCCACCAAGAAATAAACATCAATATGAGGCAAGAACTACACAGTGGTCAGAAACTTGAAGGCCTTTTCCATTCAAAAAGCGTACATCAATTCCAGAAATTCTCACTAGTGTACCAATATGTAAATGTAAAGGTTGGAGTATTGCAGTTAAAAGCCAAACAATTAAGTCTAGTCGAGGAAAGGAAAGAATTTGATCGTGTCTAGTGATGGAGGAAAGTGGTTAGAATGACAATTATAATGCCACATATGATACCAAACTGAAAGGTAAATTGAGGTGGCAAAGGTGCAATAGAAGGCTCACAAATTGCATGCAAACAAGTAAACTGTACAGATGAAACAAGATGCACAACCTCAGTGGGATTTTGTTCAATTGAGTTACAGCAATAACCAAAACCAAAAATTGTCACAACATGGTTTCAATAGGAGTTGAAGCTGTTAGAAGTATGAGATCACAAGCATCTGATAGACAAAGCCAGGACAGGTGCAGCTTGTGTGGTGATACATGATCCCGCGACAACGTAGGCACTAGCTCCACTAGATGCGAAGAGATAGCAAACTAGGAAAGGCTCAACAAAGTGTCATAAAATAGCACATTGGCAGTTATAGATAAGAGAGAGAGGAGGGAAAAAAACCCCCTCAAATTCAATTATCTAGGCCAGAAAGAATGTGATCCTAAAATGTAAAACCAATATGGAATTCTTTTTGCCTGGTGCCAATCGTTATAGCACAAAGACAACTCCTGCCATGAAACTGCAAGAGAGCTCCATGCATGGTCAGTGGCGGAACCAGAAACTTTTTTGAGGGGGTGCTTAATTATACACGAAATATTTTTCATAAAATACATATATGTAATTGTTAAAATAAAATAAATATTCAATCATAGTAATTAATTAAAAAAATACACAATAAGTTTTAAATATTACCAAGTAAAAAAGACATAAAAACAAAAAGAAAATACTCATATCACAAGGCAATGCTAACAGCAACTGATAAAGCTCTGATTCACACGTCGGGCAAATTTAGAATACACCGAGCAGGAAACACCGAGCTCCAGCAATGATCACCAACTTAATCTGCAACACAAAATAGCGTTAGAGCAAAGTCCCGAGGTGATCCCCCGGGATTCTACTCCGATGCTTAAGTCAGTAATCCTGTATATGATAATTCATTAACTCCCTATTCTATATCAATGAAATGTATTAAATACCATTACTTTACCATCTACAAGACCCCAGCTCTTTCTCCTTAAATCTCGGAAGTTGGTTAGGATCACACTTGACTCATTCCATGCTGATCTGGAATATTTAAACAATGCCACATCAATACCTCCTCAAGTCGGTATGAATATTTTTATACCGACTTGATGATTGCATATAAATATTCCCGAGCTGGTCTTCTTGGACTTTTAAAACAAGCGCTGATGCTTCGATATCATCAAGATTGATTCCTAATCATAACTCATGAACCAACGCCTCGATTTTGAAGAACAACAATCCCTAATCATTAATTTGCACGCACTTTTATTCAAAAAACGGTCATTGTCCTGCTAACGTATACGTTACCTGTGATAACTGTCAAATTATTCAAAACTCCCCTTCCTCAATTCAAACTTGACCTAATCCCTGTTTCCACGTTCTCCCTTCTCAAATTAAAATTCAATTTCAAGCAATCAAAAACTTCGGTTTCCTTATTTGCTTCCTCATAAGTTAAATCAAGTGTTTGGACTCTTCTCCACCATCTCCAGAATTTCTTACAAGTCTGCTCTAGCCATCAGGTATGTCTTCTGAAGATCATTCTAATTCATCTGAACCCATTAATTCTGCATCCTATGTTGAACCTTCTGCTTCTCATACCCCATCGATGAATGTCAGTATGGAATCCATAGGCGAGAAAAATCTTTCACCCTCTGTTCACAGTGTTCCACCTCCAGTCACCCGTGAGTCCCCAATTTCTTCTAAATTGACAACTCCTCTTAGAAGGTCGCTTAGGCAATCTTTCAAAGCTAATCCTTCAAATAATCTTATGGTCAAAGTTGTCGAGACGGAGACCTCTGAACAAGTTGTACTTGAGCAGAACAGTGAAGTAGAAACTCCCAAACTAAACGATGAAGATGTAGAAGACATTACTGAGGGAGTTCTTGCAAACTCTATTTCCTCTACTTTGAGTAGAAATAATATTGACCTAATATTGACAAAATACTTTATTCCATAAAATTTGCCTATTAGAGCTCCATCTAGAGATGACCGAGCCACACACCCTCCTCAGGGTTTCTTAACCCTATATGAACACCAACTCCAGGCCGGTCTTAGAATTCCCATTACTAGCTTGCTTTCAGACATCTTAGATCACTACAAGGTGAATTTGAGTCAGCTCACCCCAAATTCCATCAGAACGGTTGTATGTTTTGAGTTGCTCTGTGTGCACTATAAAGTAGTTTGTAGCCTTTCTTTGTTCAGACGTTTTTTCTCTTTAAAAACAGTTCCCAATGAGCTAGGATGGTTTTATTTTAACCAACGCCCTAACACAGTTCCCCTTCTGCAAAATTTTCCTAGCTCTATTCACTATTGGAAGAAACGAATCTTTTTCATCAATTCAGAGTTACTCAACCAAAATCACCCTTGGAAAATCGTTAGTAGTATAGTCGATAGACAGCCTAAAAAATCTTCTAGTACAAGTGGAGAACAAACACTAGGATCTTTAGGAGTTGTCCTTGATATGTCTCAATTATCAGAGAAAATTCTGATTCAGGGCGGGTTAAGTTCTGCCGTACTTGATTCTAAATATAAGGGCTCCAAGGATAAATACGGAGTTGAATGTAAGTATCTTTCCTTTCTGTTAAGAGCTTTTGAGAGTTTATCCTGATATTTTTCCTTTCTGATGCCTTCTCTTATTTCAGTAATGGATATTGCGCAATTAATCAAGTCAGGCATGGCTAAAACTACAACGACTGCTTCCTCCTCGGGTAATTCCAGCCCGGGAACTTCCACACTTCCAGTAAGCCCTGCCGCAGATACTGCTCTTTCATTAAGTACTTCAACACCACCCAATGTCTCTAGAGTTGTCAGCTCGGGTTTACCTCCATTACCCAAGGAAAGAGAGAAAATGCAAGAGGTTCCAAGAGAATCTTACCGACCTCAGCTAAACAAGATATTCTCCCGAGCAAGAGAACAGCTACTCCAACTACACCGACCTCCTCCGCTCAGGAGATTAGCCAGGACGTACCTCTCGACAGAACAACAACTATTCTAACTCCTGCTTTTTTCACCCTTCCTTTTAATTTTTCTTAGGACGCTGAATTTGGATTCCTGTCTCAGATCAACCCAGCTAGAATTCCAATTTCTTATGTCCCTGTTACTCACCCTGGGGACCAAATTTGCCCGAGCTGGGGCTTTAACCGCAATTCCCGAGTACTCACCCCAGCATTAGCTCATCAGTGGTTAGGTGAAGGAGTTCTGCCTCTGGATTTGGATTCGTTAAGGCAGCTGGACAATGATAATTTGGTTAACGTCATGGCTCTGTATGCTGCACAGGTATGTAACTAAATATCCTTCTCTTTACTTCATTCCTTTTTATCCAATTCTTACTCACTCCCTCTTTATCTTGCTGTATAGGGTGCAACTTTATCTACTAGAGCCATTGAAGTCATTCGCTCTTCAGAGAGTTCATATACTCTTCGGGCCGAGCTAGAAAATAAAAAGACGAAAGTGGCAGAGCTGGAGAGCAGGATCCAACTTTTGGAAGAAGATGCGCAAAAATATCAAGACTTGGAAATTGAAGCTCAGCAAGAATTGAACACAACTAAGGCTGAACTGGAGAAAGAAAAGAAAGAAAAGCCCGACGTCCATCTTAGACTAACAGCCGAGCAAAAAAGTTCTGATGACCTCCGCTCCAAATTGGCAGCAGAAGAAAAAAAATGTGGCGACCTCAGCTCCTCTATCCTGGTTTGGGAAAAACACTTCCATAATATAGAGCGTAAGTATAAGTTCCACAAGGATAAAGGTTCGAGCCAGGCAGTAGAGAACTTCTTGAAATCAAAGGAATTTGCTGAAATGGCTGCCAAAATGAATATTCCAGTGGCTCAGCTAGGCTATAACGAGGCAATCAGGACTCTCCAACAAACACATCTTCAAGAAAAGAGCTTGGAATAATTGGGTTTTGATGCTGAGGCTCGGACTAAAGTGAATGATGCTTTTAAAGAGATGACTGGAGGGGAACTCGGATTCTCCATGAACCAGTTCGTACCTTCTACTCCCCTTTCTGAGACTCCCGAGGTGGATCTTGCTGAGCTGGAAAAGGATGAGGGCGGCAGCCAGCCTTGAAGTTTATATATTTCTTCAATGACTTTGTTTCTCCTTCTTATTTGCTATATTACTTTATAATAATTTTGTTGGATATTTTTGGGCTTTTACTCCCAATTCCATTGGACAATTCATCCTGGGAGATTTTATCCCTGAAGATGATTAGTTTTCCCGGAATTTTATTCTCAGGCTTTTATATGAATGTTTTGCTTTTTCCTTATATTCTTAATCTTGGAATTTTATATGAGTTGCTTTTCCTGGAAATTATTTTTCCAGAATTCGCAAAGTGAATTGTTTCTTTTTCCGAGCTTTTGATCTTGGGATTTTATAAGACTTGCTTTTCCTAGAAATTATTTTCCCAGAATTTGTGAAGTATAGATCTGGACTTTTCACAATGATCAATTTCCTCTGGAATTCATCGCCAGAACACATTTTATTCAAGAAGAACTAATTCATTACATTATTGAAAAGACTGACAAATAAAAACTGCCGAGCTCATAACACTTAGAAATTTCCGAACTAATAGTACTTCCTCAAATTTTGGAAATTCCATGTTCTTGGAATAATCCTTCCATCCAAGTGAGAAAGTCTACAATAACCTGTTGGAGATACATCTTCAATCTTGTAAGGCCCTTCCCATGTGGGATCAAGCTTTCAAGTTTTCCCGACACGGCTAGCTTCCACCTTTCTTAATACCAAATCACCGATGTTATAACTTTGGCTTTTCAACCTTCTGTAATAGAACCGAGCTGCTCCCTCTTTGGATTTCGGGTCTTTCAGCTGAGCCCGCATTCTTTTTTCCTCCAGTAGATCAAGATCTGAATGAAGTTCTTCCTGATTGTTTTCCTCTCTGAAAAGTAAAATTCGAGGACTTGGTAGTCCTATTTCCGGAGGAAGAACAGCTTCGGTGCCATATGTAAGGGTATAAGATGTTTCTCCAGTAGCAGTTCTTGGTATGGTTCGATATGACCATAATACCATTGGCAAATGCTCAACCCAGTCTCCACTAGAAAGTCCTAGACGCGTCTTTAAACCTTGTAATAGTATCCGGTTAGATACCTCTACCTGACCATTAGTCTGCGGATGTGCTACATAAGTAAATCTCTGTTGAATTCCAAGCGAATAGCACCAGGACTTAAATGGCTCTTCTGCAAACTGCCTGCCACTATCAGACACAACCACCCCGGGAACTCCATATCTGCAAAGGATATTTCTCCAGAAGAAATTGATAACACTCTTTCCCGAGATGTCAACTAAAGGCGCTGCCTCGACCCACTTGGTAAAATAATCAATAGCTACAATGAGATGTTTGTACCGACCTCGGGCTTCTGGAAAAGGCCCGAGGAGATCCACACCCCATTGATAAAATGGCCAAACAGATACAGAAGATTGTAATGGAACCTGGGGGTTATGTGCTCTCATCGCATACTTTTGGCACTTATCACATGTTCTTACTACCTGAGCAGCGTCTTCAAACATTGTTGGCCAAAAATAATCAAGCAGGAGTGCCATCTTTGCCAGCATTCTGGATCCGACATGTGACCCACATATTCCTTCATGGATCTCATAAAGCACGTACTGAGCTTGTTCGGAATCCACACACCTCAACAATGGTTTGAAATACCCTTTCTTGTATAAAACCTCGCATTCTATCACATACCTAGCCGCTCGCATGTGAATCTGCCGGGCTGCTATTTTATCATCTGTTAGACTCCTTGACCTCAGAAAATTGTAGATCGGGGTCATCCAATTCTCGGTACTTTCAACATTCATTACCTCCTTTGTAACAATGCTACGTTCAGGAAGTGTCTCTACCCATACTTGTTTGTTCAAATGCGACGAGGTAGATAAAGCGAGCTTACTTACTGCATCAGCTCTGCGGTTTTGAGATCGGCATATTTTCTCCATATGGAAACTTTCAAACTTCTTCATTAAATTCTGCACTATACCCAAATATTTCCTCATCATTGCATCTTTGGTAGAATATTTCCCAGACACTTGTTCAACTACTAGCTGAGAGTCACTGTAAGCTCTTACGTGCCGAGCTCCTACTGAGAGTGCTAACTTTATCCCAGTAATTAATGCCTCGTACTCTGATTCATTATTAGAGGCAATAAATTCAAACTTCAAAGCATATGCTAACTCATTACCTTCAGGGCTTACCAGCACTAAACCAGCTCCTGCTTCTTCGTCAGCTGAAGCTCCATCAATAAACAATTGCCATTCTTTGTCTATTTTAGGCTGGACTGCTTTTACCGCGAGTGTCTCTGCTTCTTCTTATTTTCGCGGCAATTCAGCAATGAAATCAGCTATAGCCTGGCCTTTTATCGCGGTTCGCGGTTTGAAGCTGATATCATACTCCCTGAGCTCAACAGCCCACTTAGTCAACCGCCCTGAATTTTTTGGTCGGTATAAAATCTTTCTGATAGGTTTATCAGTCAAAACGCAAATTGGATGACCTTGAAAGTACGGTCTCAATCTCCGAGCTGCAAAAACTAAAGACATTATCAGTTTTTCCACTTCTGGTTACCTTTGCTCCGCCCCATGTAAAGCCTTACTCAAGAAATAAACTGGCTTCTGTGTCCCTTCATCTTCCTGCACCAGAACTGCACTAATCGTGAATTCTGACACCGCCAAGTACAGAGATAACTGCTCGCCGGATGTTGGAGCAGATAAAGTGGGTAATTGTTTCAAATGCTCTTTCAATGCCTCAAAATGCTGTTGGCACTCTTCATCCCATTTAAAATTCTTGGCAAATTTCAAGAGCTTAAAGAACTGTAGGCCCCTCTCCGCTGCTTGGGATAAGAACCTATTCAGAACTGCCATGCACCCGGTCAATTTCTGCACTTCCTTTATACTCCTGGGAGCTTCCATTTCTATTATGGTCTCCAACTTCTTCGGATTAGTCTCGATTCCCCATTTTGACACCATGAACCAGAGAAACTTTCCCGAACTAACTCCAAAGACACATTTTTCTAGATTGAGCTTTAGACCAACCTGCCGAAGTGTTGTGAATGTCTCCTTTAAGTCATCCAGCATATTTTCTTCTGCTTTGCTTTTAATCACCATATCATCTATGTAAACCTCCAAGTTCCGTCCTATCTGTTCGTGGAAAACCTGATTCACCATGCGCTGATATGTAGCCCCGACATTTTTCAACCCAAACGGCATCTTCTTATAATAGAAAATCCCTTGGTCGGTCACGAATGCTGTCTTTTCTGCATCCTCTGGATTCATTAGAATCTGATGGTACCCTTTGTAAGCATCCAAGAAACTTAACATCCCAAAACCAACTATAGCATTGATGATCTGATCAATAGATGGCAGAGGATAACAATCATTCGGGCAAGCTCGGTTCAGGTCTGTAAAGTCAATACATATCCGCCATCCACCATCAACTTTTCTGACCATCACTGGGTTTGCTATCCAGGTCGGGTGTTTAACCTCTCCAAGAATTTCGACCTCCAACAACTTATTAACCTCCTGTTGAATAACTTGTTTGCGCTCAGGAGCAAAACTCCTCTTCTTCTGTTGCACTGGTTTTGTATCCTCATGAATGTTCAAGGAATGAGTGATCAATTCAGGAGAAACTCCGCCCATCTCCTTTGGATCCAAAGCGAATATATCTCTGTACTCCTTGAGAAGTTTCAACAAACTACGTTGAATGCGTTCGAAAATATTTTTACCGATCTGGATGGTCCTCTCAGGCGCGGCACAATCAATTGAAACCTTTAATATTTCTTCATAGTTGAAATCAAAGTCTACGCTTTTTACGGGATGCTGTTCCCGTACCTTCATTGGGCCTTTAATTCCAGCTTTTCCTTTGCACATAATTCACACGGACATCTCGAGAAAGCTAATTCTTCCCTCTCATGGCCACCATATAACACCTCCTAGCTACTTCTTAAACCCCCCGTACTGTTGCTATTCCCGCATCAGTTGGAAATTTCATCACCAGGTGATAAGGTGACCATATTGCCTTCAGTTTCACCATGGTAGGTCGGCTTATTATCACGTTATAAGGGGATGGTGAGTTGTGCACTGCAAAATCTGTGTACACAGTCTTACTCCTTGGGTATTCTCCTATGGTAACCGGCAATGTTACAATCCCCATAGGTTGAACTGCTCCCCCAAAGAATCCAACCAACGGAGTTGGGCTCTGTCGGAGGTACTTGGGGTCTACATCTAGCTGTTCAAACACATTGATGTATAAAATATCTACCGAGTTGCCATCATCCACGTAAACCCGATGTACTAGCTTATTGGCGATGTGGCTCTAATTATGAGAGCGTCTGAATGAGGAAATTTAGTAAGAACAGCATCTTCTTTAGAAAAGATAATGGTCTCTGAAGATTTAAATCTTTTTCCCACTGGCTCCTGCTCGGGAATTTTCCGGCACCTGTTTTTAAGCGCAGAATTACTTTCTCCTCCTTCCAATCCTCCGATGATGGCGTGAACTTCGCCGGTGACATCCCGAGATGGGGGATAATTGTTGGGTCGCTGCCGCTTATCCTCATTTCGAGCAGCATTCCTTCCAAATTGAGGTCGGTATGGTGAGCGTCTTTCGGCAGATCGGCCTCTTCGGGATATTTTGTATGTTGTCTTAACAAACTCCTACAAGTACCCTTCACGAACACAATCTTCAACCTCCTTCTTCAGGTCAATGCAGTCCTCAGTATCATGTCCATGCTGTTGATTTAAACTAAAGAAGAGATCTCTGTTTCTCTTATGATTAGGGGCGTTTATCTTCGCAGGGGGTTTCAAGATACCCTGTCTACCAACAATGGCTAAAATCTCTGACCGAGTTCGACTAAGGGGGGTTGTTATTCTATCTCTTATTGTTGGCTCTTCAATACGACGTGGAGGATTGAGGCGATCAAACACCTTTGACCGCCTATCTGGCACCGAACCCCTCTTTCCTTCATCCCGAGCTCTTAAGCATCGCTTGTCATTTCTTTTTTCTTCTCATCAGCCTCTTCTCCCTTAGCATATTTCTCAACTCGGCCCATCAATTCTTCCATATCACCTGGTGACTCAGTAGCCATTTTGGTATAAAAACGTCCGGGTCGTAAACCATTAAGAAATGCGCCCACTAAAACGTCCTCAGAACAATTTTTCACTTGCAAACTTTTGTCATTGAACCTTCCCATGTAATTCCGAAGGGATTCACTATCTCCCTGACGAAGGTTCAATAACTCTGCCGTGGATTTATCAAACTTCTTTCGTTGCAAAAAACGGTTGAAGAAAAGATCACAAAGTTGAGAAAAAGAATCTACACTCCTCGGTCTTAAACCTTCATACCAGAGGCGAGCTTTCCCTTCCAGAGTAGTAGGGAAAGCCTGGCACTTTGTTTCCTCTGGGGCTTTTAAGAAATCCATTGTGGATTCAAAACGATGAATGTGATCATTTGGATCAGTGTCCCCAGTATAAGCCTGCAACTTGGTAACTTGAACCGGGGAGGTAACGGAAAATCAGAAATCTCCTGGGATAAAGGACAGTCCCTCCGGGGCCTCCTTTTCCCTGGATTAATACCCACATCCCGATTAACATTTTTTTCACCTCCAGTTCGAGAAAAAGGTTGAGTCTCGGACCTCCTGTCATTCTCCCCATCAGACTCACTTTGGACCACCAATGGTGTTTTTCCCCGGCTTTTCTATTGATCCTGCTTTTTCTTCCGAGCTTCTTTTACCATTGCTTCCATTTCGTCATAATGTTCCGCAAATATTTTTATCATCTCAGGGGTGATGCGATTCCCCTCTTGTGGTGACTTCTCAGGAGCTCTCTGATTAGAAGGCGATGACTGTCTTTCTTCATCTCGCCTGCTAGTCTGAGTAGCACCTCCTTTTGATCTTGTGTTTGCCATCAGAAATGCAATCTTGTGAGGAGAACCTTTTGTACGATTCCCACAGACGGCGCCAATTGATGAAGCTCTGATTCACACGTCGGGCAAATTTAGAATACACAGAGCAGGAAACACCGAGCTCCAGCAATGATCACCAACTTAATCTGCAACACAGAATAGCGTTAGAGCAAAGTCAAGAGGTGATCCCCGGGGATTCTACTCCGATGCTTAAGTCAGTAATCCTGTATATGATAATTCATTAACTCCATATTCTATATCAATTAAATGTATTAAATACCATTACTTTGCCGTCTACAAGACCCCAGCTCTTTCTTCTTAAATCTCGGAAGTTGGTTAGGATCACACTTGACTCATTCCATGCTGATCTGGAATATTTAAATAATGCCACATCAGCAACCACTACAAGAAAAATGCTATTCAGTGACGACAATATGTGGTGACTAATTCTAAAAATGTAGTCACTGTAACATAACAGTGACAAGTTTGGTGTCGTCACTGCATAGTAAATACTGCCCTGACGCAATAACTAGTCTGTGACGACATTTATATCATCAATAAAGCTTTGACACTTTGTGACGACACAAAGTCGTCAATAGCACGTCCTACGTGGATTTTTTATGACACTGTGGTAATATGACGTGGACAACAAGCATACGTGGTATGCTGACGTGGAAGGTCATTAGTGACGACATATTGTCGTCAATAGCAACATTGACAACATTTAGGTCGTCATGCATATATGTATCAGTGACGACAAAATTCGTCACTGAGCACAACTACTATTTTTTTTTGCACATTTTTGTACAAATTATTGTCACTTAAATCTGACCAATTAATGCATTTACAAAAATATCAAATCAAATGTTTTAAAACTCATTTGCACTAAATAATATCAATATATTTCATTCATTCAATAATAGTATCTAATAGTGCAACCTTTTCAACCAAAATCAGGTAACAAAATCAATGTATTTATAGTTGTCAACTACAACTATACTCAATTCCTGATTCTTAGTCATACACTTAGAATGAACTGGAGAACTTCTCAATCTTTGAAATCGCTTCAATAATGCTATCTAATAAAGCTGAATGCTCCCTTTCTTTTTTCTTCGTTATGAAATTTATTAAAGCGTACAGGCAACAAGTTGAGACCTTGAGAGCATTCTGAATAATCTGAACACCAATCTTCTGATCAAAGTTGGCGGTTTGTAGCTTCTCTAGCTCCTTTGAGGCATAAAGAAGGGCAACACCACCACCTGCACAGGAAATGCTCATAAGTTACTACAAAATGCTCAATGCTTCTTCCTATTTCCAAATTCCTCTGCTTTCAGCTCACCATTCATAACTATTATAGGATTTGAACCAAACATTAACAATGCAATCATAATTCCCATTACCATTGATCCCTCAATCAAACCCATTGAGATTGCCATTGAAGAATTTGACCCAAACGCCCAATGCATCTGATCATTAAAGCATTTGTGTTTCCATGTTTGAAAGACAAATTGGGAATTTAAAGGGACTATGAATTTCTATTTTATGTAATGTGCTTCCCAGTGGTACCCTATGTCTCAATATTCTTAGCATAAAAAATGACACTTTTGAAGGCAAACATGGCTCCCATATAAACTTACTATACCAGTAAGCTATATTAGATGTATGCCTGAATTTTTTGTATGCTGATATTCTAGAGTGAATTCACCATTTTTAGTTAATGTCCATAAGATATGATCTTTGGCTTGTAGATTTGGTTACTTCAGCTAAGGCAATATATCTAACCAATCATGAGGAATGATTAGTTTCGGTCTTTGGGAATCCCACCCCTCTTTATTTATGTAATTTTTAACTTTCTATTGTCCTGTTTGGTTTAATTTTTCACCTAATTTACCTCTTCCAAGCCAATTATCATGCCAAAGATTGCATTCCCATTCATTGATGTAGAAGAGAATGTGTTTTTCAGCAATATCTAAAATCTCAATCATTGTTTTCCACATCATTGAGTTTCCTACATAATAAGCCACTACTGTGGAATGAGTTCTTCTGCAGTATTTGCTTTCTATAAACCTAGCCCAAAGAGTTTCTTTTTGTATGAATCTCTACCAAAGCTTAATGTTGGGGCTTTAATGATGTCTTCTAATGCTTTAATTCCCAACCCCCCTTCCTCTATTGGATGACATAAAGCAGACCACCTTATCCAGTGGTACTTGTCCTTCATATATCTAGTTGTGCTATGGCAAAATGAATATAGCTAAAACTTGGGACAAAACTGAACATCTACACTCACTCTAATTCATTGTCCACCAATCTATAGTTATGGTGGAATACTAAAACAAATAATAGTGTCTTCATTTCTTGATCAGAATTTTGCCCCCAGTTCTATGTTAGGAGGTATGAAAAATGAGAAACAAAAAGTGTTTGAGGGATTTGATGTAGGAGAATTTCTGATATTAGAGGGGGTAATGAAGGCAGTGAGATTGATCAAAATCACCAAGATCCACAATCTGGAATTAGATGGGGGAGATTGGGACACATTTTGGAATCAAATAAAAAATAAAAGAGGAAGGACATCCATCAAGCTGATTAAGTGGCAGTCTTTAGAGATGAGGGTCAAATTGAACATTGCTATCACAGTGGATAGGGGGAGGGCTGATAAGAAATGAAGAAGGAAAGGTACTTTTCTCCTATGTAATTTCAGAATCTAATGCATTCTCACAAGTGTAGGTGGAGATATTGACAGCTGAGAAAGGTGTTCAGATATGTAGAGGAATGAACATCCACAGAATTTTTTGGAGACAAGTTCAAGCAAACTGCTGCAATCAATACAAGATTTCAAAGCTCTTTCGTGGCAGACTCTATATGTCCAAAAGGATTAACAAACATTCGAGCCTCTACATTTGTACAACAGATACCGAAAGAAGCAAATGCACCTGCCATGTGGATTGTTACTAATGAGTATAGCACTCCATACAATGGGAATGAACCTGCAGCACTAAAAAGGCTAATTCTAGCTGATCAACTACAAATCCCACAGTTCAGAAGAATAAGGTCAACAGTACATAAGTCCTCATTTCCCATTAATGAGCATCATTGAGGATAGAGATAAAATGAAATGACCTATGTCTGTTGTGTTAGGATAGATTAGCCAGTAAGTGAAGTTGATTTTAATACCTTATATTTTCATCTTGAACTGGTCATATGACATGCTGGCCCCTATCTACTGAAGTTAGGATAGGTTTGCCATATGCATTTGTACTGTTAAGAAACTGGAATATGATGTGCTAATTCTTCCAATGCTATCCTTTAAAGCCTAATGTTCAAACATGTATTCAATTGGGGCCTCAACTACAGATGGTAGGTTGATTTCCCCAAATAGTGTTGAACAGAATTAATTCAGGGAAAATCATTGATCATTCAGTGATTATTCTTGAATTTTTTTGCCTCTAAAACGATCAGATCTTTATTCACTCCTGGTGATCCTTCTCATGAAGTTTTTTGCCTTATGTAAAATATAGTTGTATCATTGTAAATACTTTCTAGATCATGGACAGATTGTATAGAACTAATGGATCTGGAAATTTTGCAAATCTCTGGTCTTGTAGTAGATTACATTCTGGATTGTAAATTTTGATTATGGAGGAGTTCTCCAAAGTTATGCTTAGACTATGTATTTTTTAAAGGGAGGAGTCCTATTCATTTATTTACTTTTGCTAATGGTCTATTGGAAGGGGAATCCCTGATATGTAGGTGTATCCCCCGACATTGGACATTCTCGAACTTGTAAGATTTATATTAGGGTATATCCATCATCCAAAAATTGTATCAATATATTAGGAGTGGCGCCCCACCTCAAAAAAAGAGGTTTTGTCAAAAAAAAGTTCGGTTTTAAGCTGAAAACAGCAGTTTTGCATAAAATTGGACTAAAATCTCTTTTATAAGCACATTGTTTTTTATTTTCTCCTTTTTGGCCGAAAGTGTATTTTCTCCTTAGAACTTTGTTTTCGATTAAACACAAGACGTCTTGTAAAATAACACAATATTATGCTAATTTTAGGATGGAGAAGTCACTTTCGAGAAAAATACACTATTTTGGGCACAAAAATGGTGAACAATACAAAAGATAGACAAAAACACTCCCGAACAGTGCTATTTTCTGACTTGAGCTTTTTGGCACAACTTTGGTTTTAAGCTGAAAACAGCACTTTTGCAAAATATGGGATTAAAATCTCTTTTAAAGGCATATATTTTTTTAATTTTATCCTTTTTTACCTAAAAAATTATTTCCTGCTTAAAAATACTGTTTTCGAGAAAACACAAGGTTTTTTTGCAAAATCACACCATACGAGGCTAGCTTTAAGATAGAGAAGACATTTAGGGCAAAAAAATCACCATTTTGAGCACAAAAACGACAGACAGTACGAAAGATGGACAAAAATACGGGCATTCACTGCAAATTTGAGAATTGAATTTTTTTTGGGCAAAAGTTCAGTTTTAAGTTGAAAACAGTTGTTTTGCAAAAGACGAGACTAAATTCCCACTTATATGCACATTTTTTTGAATTTTCTCCTTTTCGGCCGAAAAACGTATTTTGCTCTTAAAAACGCTATTTTCGAGTAAACGCAAGATTTCTGGCAAAATAACACCATATCAAGCTAAATTTAAGATGGAGAAATTACTTTCAACAAAAAAAAACACTGTTTTGAGTACAAAAACGGTGGACAGTACGAAAGATGGACAAAAATGCCCCCGTACAATGCCATTTTACGACTCTAGTTTTTTGATCCAATAGATTAGTTTCCAGCTGAAAATAGCAGTTTTGCAAAAGATGGGTCTAAAATCACAATTATAGGCACATTTATTTTTAATTTTCTCCTTTTGGGCCGGAAAACATATTTTCTGCTTAAAAACTCTGTTTTCGAGTAAACACAAGATTTCTAACAAAATAACACCATATTAGGCTAACTTTAAGATGAAGAAGTCACTTTTGACAAAAAAAAAACACTGTTTTGAGCACTAAAATGGTGGACAGTATGAAAGATTAATAAAAACGCCATTGTACGGTGCAATTTCTCGACTTGATTTTTTTGCCCCAAACGTTCGATTTTAAGATGAAAATAAAAGTTTTACATACTATGGGACTAAAATCTCTTTTATAAGCACATTATTTTTTATTTTCTCATTTTTGGCTGTAAAACGTATTTTCTCTTTAAAACACTGTTTTCGAGTAAACCCAAGATTTTGTGTAAAATAACACAATATTAGGCTAATTTTAAGATGGAGAAGTCACTTTCGACAAAAACATATACTATTTTGGCCACAAAACAGCGAACAGTACAAAATATGGACGAAAACAACCCCCAAACGGTGCTATTCTCCAGTTTGACTTTTGTGGCACAAAAGTTCGATTTTAAACTGAAAGCAACACTTTTGCAAAATATGGGGCTAAAATTGCTTTTTCGGGTTTTTTTTATTTTTTTTCCTTTTTGGCCTAAATTTTTTTTTTTACTTAAAAACGTTGTTTTCGAAAAAACATAAGATTTTTGGCAAAATTACACCATATAAGGCTAACTTTAAGATAGAGAAGACATTTAGGACAAAAAATCACCATTTTGAGCACAAAATGGCAGACAGTACGAAAATGGACGAAAATGCCCCCATTCGCTGCCACTTTGCGAATTGAGTTTTTTTAGGCTAAAGTTCAGTTTTAAGCTAAAAACAGTTGTTTTGCAAAAGACGGGACTAAATTCTCACGTATAAGCACAATTTTTTTTAATTTTCTCCTTTTTGGCAGAAAAACGTATTTTTATCTTAAAACGCTATTTTCGAGCAAACACAAGATTTCTGGCAAAATAACACAATATTAGGCTAATTTTAAGATGGAGAAGTTACTTAAAAAAAACTATTTTGAGCACAAAAACGGTGGACAGTATGAAAGTTGGACGAAAACGCCCCCGTACGGTGCAATTTTTTACTCTAGTTTTTTGTCCAAGAGTTTGGTTTTAGTCTTACAATAGCAGTTTTACAAAAGACGGGTTTGAAATCTCATTTATAGGCACATTTGTTTTTTAATTTTCTTTTTTTTTTGCCGAAAAATGTATTTTCTGTTTAAAAACACTATTTTTGAGTAAACACAAGACTTCTAGCAAAATAACAACACCATATTAGGCTAACTTTAAGATGAAATTTGATAAACCCATTTGTAATAAAAAAATATGAAATTTATAATTTATAACAAAGAATTAAAAAGTGAAAAAATTATTTATTGTCATTTTATATATACTTATGTATTTTTGTTATTTTTTTAACAAAAGAAGTTATGGCATTTTGGTATTTTCATCAATTTTTTTAGTCAACTTTAACAGCAGGGGGTAACCGTAATTTTCTAAAACCACAGGGTTCGTTTGGTATTTTCACCAAACCTCGAGAGTGGTAAATGTAATTAACCCAAAAAATAATTTATTTAAAGAAAAAAAAATACTTATTCGATTATAGAAAAGAAAATAACAGCTAATTTGTGGGAGTGATCTAACTACAAAAGAGACCTGATCCTCTGGCCAATATTTATCATGTCTTATTATATTTAAAGTTCCAAACGACATAATTTCATTAAAACTAGGAACTAAATAAAGTCTCTCAATTTATAAAACTTTGGAAGATGGAGTGCAAAATCAGGGTTGTCGGGGAGGAAGAGGACGAAGACCTCAAGAAGGGGCATGGAGAGCAAAATCAGGGCGGTCAAGGAGGGCAAAATCAGGCCAAGGGTGAGGGAGGGCAAAATCAGGCACAATGGAGCATTGAGATTCCCCCTGTGCCGCTGTACATGAATGTTTTTATCCGGTTTTTGGTTGTATTAAACGCTGCCATGTATGCGTCTTTCATAATTGTTACTGCGAAGTATGGCGGGCATATGAGTGTGAACATCAGACTTGGTTTATTGACTGCAATGTTGATGAACATCATTGGTAGCATACTTAGCATCCATACTAATGTTCTTGGACTCAGACTAATCAAACAACCAACGGAACAACCAGCCAAACAAACTGTGTTAGTGATCAGTCTCACTGCCGTCACAGCCGTATTAACTTTGACTGTCTTATTTGCTCTTCTTTGGTTTTTTTCTTTGGTCAATTTCTTTGGTGTCTTTAATCTTGATGGCTGAATTCCATTTATATCAATGTTGCAAGAAATAATCCATCACTGGTTAGTGATGGCTAAGCTGAGTCTGTTGTTTGAGTCTGTTGTCTGAGGCTGATGTTGAGTCTGATGCTGAGTCTGTTGTTCGAGTCTATTGTCTGAGTCGAATTGAGTCTGTACGAGTTGAGTTGAATGCCTTATAATGGCCGTTTTTATTTTTCTGGGCAGATTACTTTTATAGGTAGTATTCAAACGGACAAAGCCGATGCAACTTTGTCAAGGCCCGCCTCTAATGTATTTGGAAAGACGTGAAAATTGGTTTTGGTTCCGTGCATGAATTATTAATTCTTTTCCCCAGTATTTCATGAATTTTTGCGCAATGATCTGAGTAATTAATAGACCTTCATAATTGATGTACAATGCTCATACTAAACACGATCCTAGCCCCTAAAAATGTTGTCATGAATTAATGAACTGCACGAAAAATGTCCCAATGGATTTTAATAATCTGGGAAAGATAATGTTACTATTCATACGATCAATGCTGAAATTAGCACAAATGCATAAAACTTGTTGAATTAAAAGACCAACAAAAATTTAATGACCCAAGAAGAATACATAACAATAGAGATATCATTTTATATATAGAATGTCACTCCTGCAAGCGCACTGTGCAAGGTTGATTCTACTAAACATATGGAGTGCCACCAAGAAATAAACATCAATATAAGGCAAGAACTACACATTAGGCAGAAAGTTGAAGGCCTTTTCCATTCAAAAAACGTACATCAATTCCAGAAATTCTCACTAGTGTACCAATATGTAAATGTAAAGGTTGGAGTATTGCCGTTAAAAGCTAAACAAGTCTAGTGATCGAGGAAAGTGGTTAGAATGACAATTACAATGCCACATATGATACCAAGCTGAAAGGTAAATTGAGGTGGCAAAGGTGCAATGGAAGGCTTACAAATTGCATGCAAACAAGCAAACTGTACAGATGAAACAATATGCACAACCTCAGTGGGATTTTGTTCAACTGAGTTACAGCAATAACCAAAACCAAAAATTGTCACAACATGGTTTCAAAAGGAGTTGGAGCCGTGAGAAGTATGAGATCACAAGGATCTGATAGACAAAGCCAGGGAAGGGGCAGCTTGTGTGGTGATACATGATCCCGCGACAACATAGCCACTAGCTCCACTAGATGCGAAGAGATAGCAAACTAGGAAAGCTTCAACAAAGTGTCATAAAACAGCACATTGGCAGTGATAGCTAAGAGAGAGAGGAGGGAAAAAAAACCCCCCTCAAATTCAATTATCTAGGCCAGAAAGAATGTGATCCTAGAATGTAAAACCAATATGGAATTCTTCTGCCTGGTGCCAATCGTTATAGCACAAAGACAACTCCTGCCCTAAAACTGCAAGAGAGCTCCATGTATGGTTATGTAAACTAACTTTATCCCAAAAGAGGTAAGAAATGCTGAATAAGGGATACACTTGGGTTTATGTATATATACTGTTGGGGAAAATTTCAAGGATTACAACAATGGTAAATTAACTATTACAGGAAAGGAAATCTCACTAATTATTACATGAATATTGCAATAAATGTAGAATACTATCTATTACTATAAATGGTAGAATACATGAAACTCTTCAAATCATACAGTAATTGCATTTTCCTTTCGAATATATTTGCTCCTTTATTGTGCAGTAATTATATGAGCAAATACCATTTAGGATAATTTGAAGTAATAAGAAATACGTATTGCACTATACATATCTCTATACACTCAGGACAACAGAAGAGTTTGGTAAGAGATAGTCTTTTTCTCAGAGTGAAAGTCTGCAATCTTTCTTACTCTCTCTCTCCACTCTTTTACTTTTCTTTTTAATTTATACGTAGAGATTGTTCTTCCAGTTATTAGTTGGATAGAATTCCAACAAGTTCCAACAGTTAATAATCAGTTGGAGACATGTATATGATTTCAGACACATCAAAATAATTGATATCAATTTTTTAAGATTTTACCCGACGTCGCGACGTGCAATTACCCCCACGTCGCGACGTCCAATTCTAAACAAATTAGAATTGTTAAACAGTAAGCCACGTCGCGACGTCCAAGCAATTTTTAGTTTTTTAGATTTTATTTCTTTGATATTTCAAATATTGAGAAATATCCAACAATACTCCACCATTTTTAATATTTTGAAAAGCCTTTAAAGGAGTCAAAGACTACTCTTGATAATCTATGATTTCAATAATGGTGTCTTTTGATTGAACTACTATTTAAGTACAAATCTCAATAACTAATCATATGAATTGTTAGACAAGCTTTGAAACAATCATATATGTGACTAGCTACTTTAACTTGTATGCATAGATTTAACACTTCCAAATGTCATTTATTTTGCGTGGTCTTTTGCACTAATCCTTTCATGAGTGATTACAAAATTATGTCCATTAAACTTTGTAGATGCCACAAATCTTACACTCATATAGGCAAGCTCTTGATGCCTCTACCATTTTTGGCATTTCCAAGACTTGTTAAGAACCTTTTGTTCAACCTTTTTCTCTTGGTGGATAATTCAACATTACACTTCTTTTGGGATGATATTTTGTAATGTTCAAATCACTATAATAGTGTACTTTCATTAATTGAATCTAAAACTAGACGATGTGACTAGCGTTAGATTAAAGTTTCCACTATTAATGATTTTATAAAATGAACTTCCATCCTTTTAGATGTGTTCATAGTCATATCCTTAATTAATCCGTTTTGTTAAGGATTTTCCAAAATTTTTAATTACTTTTAAACTTCACAAAGTTCATAGTAATTCTTCACTTGTGATTAATCATATCAAGTCTTAGACCATTATGTCTAGACTTATTATTGTGCACTTTAGCTAGCGTAAATGCACAACCTCTCAATACTTAACTCTATAAAGTATTGGAGTTAGAATCACAATTATTTGATCACATCATTTTATGTCTTAGACCAAAGAGTCTAGAAATACCATTGCGTATTCACAATATGTTTTAGCTTGTTTTAGCTAACATATATACACAATCTCACACAACACTTAACTTTATACTTTAACAAGAATAAATTCACAAGTGTTTAAGTGCATTACATTTTAACCTTTAAAAGTTGATTAAGTTTTTAGCTTTGTAAGCTTTAAACTTTTCAATCACTTTTCCTTTAAAAATGTAATAAACATCATTAGCAAACTTGTGTTTGACCACATTACATTTTAGCTTTTAGAAGTTGATTTAGTTTTTCAACTTTGTAAGTTAAAAAACTTTCCAAATCACTTCTACCTTCAAAATGTAATAAACATTGGAATCACAATTGTTTAACATTACATTAGTACCTTTAGAAGTTGATTTCTTAATTTTTTTTAGCTTTGTAAGCTTAAAACCTTAATCACTTCTCTTTAACAATGTAATGGGCAATCATATCCAACTTGTACAAGCATTTAATAAAAGTAACATAGTACTTTTACTTATTAAATTAAGTTTGTACAAGTTTCTATTTATTTAGTCTATTTTCTTTCAATTTAAGAAAATAGTTGCATGTAAGTATATGCTTTAATTAGCATATTTATTCAAACACAAATTTTGTCCACATTACATTGCAAAATTAAGAAGTAAATTTTCAAGTCATTAATTTTACAACTTTTCAAATACTTCTTTTTACAATGTAATAATTTAACATAGAAAACTTTTTCAATCATCAAGAAAAATATCACAATACTTTTAGTTTTGAAAAATAAATATATGCTATATACTTACATTCATCATATCAACTTATTTGATTTCCTTCAACTTTAAGAAAACAATTTGCCTTGTTATTTTAATAAATATGCAAATTTCTCAATTTCTCTTCTTCTTATAATATGGCAAAAATTATGTTTTATCAACATTTATAAATGTCACACAACATAATCTATTATGCCATAATAAAAAGATTAAATCAAATAAGTAAATTTAAACAAATAGTTTAAACATTACATTGCAATATTAATTGCATTAATTAAGTCACTTGTCCTTTCATGGATTTTAAACTCTTCAAGAATTTATTATTCTTGAACACACATTTAGTGGAACTTTTATCAATCTACTAGGGAACTTTTCCACAATATTTAATTTCGAAATTATTGTAACAAAAAATTTGATAATCATCTTTGGATGATTTTCCCATATTGAACACTTTCTCGTTCAATAAATGACATTCTTTTGTAATGTCCTTCTAGTTACAATAAAAATACTTTCCCTTCTTTTAACCTTTTTGTTAGATTGACATTTGCATTTTGTCTTGGCTTCTTGACTTAGATAGGCTACTTTAGTTGGCCATTTCCATTTTTCCATAATGTGTACCTTGTTAGAAAGATTATTTTTCTCTTCCTCTCCTTGCTTTACTTAAGGAAATTTATTTTCCTACACATGACATTCCTTTTTATACTAAGGAATTAAGTACGATTTTCAATAGTCATTTCTTTCTTTCTTCTCAAATTTCAATTTTCCCTTGAAAATTTTCAAAGAAGAAGAAACATTTCCACCCATGTTTAAGGATAAAATTTCTATTATAGAAATTACTATAATAGTTTTCTCAATATGCAAGTTATGTAAATTAAACTTATTTAACAAAGTTTCAATTTCATAAAATTGATTCATTACCTACTTGCATTTGCCATTTCATTATTTAAAGAGGTTAAGACAAGAAAATTCTTACTTGAACATCTTTTCATGTATGTATGATGTACCTTATCTTGTCTTAAAAGTCCCTTGTTGTAGAACTTTTGTAGATACCTCTTTTCCCTGGCTTCCATCCAACCTTTCCAATTTGGTATTATTGGAAACAAGTTCTTTTCCTTTCCTTCTCCTACCGAATACCTGAAACTATTCAAATTAATCATGCAGTAATTGCATTTTCCTTTAGACTATATTTGCTCCTTTATTGTGTAGTAATTATCTGAGCAAATACCCTTTAGGATAATTTGAAGTAATAAGAAATACGTATTGCACTATACATATCTCTATACACTCTGGACAACATAAGAGTTTGGCAAAAGATAGTCTTTTTCTCAAAGTGAAAGTTTGCAAATCTTTCTTACACTCTGTCTCCACTCTTTTACTTTTCTTTTTAATTTATACGTAGAGATTGTTCTTTCAGTTATTAGTTGGATAGGATTCCAATAAGTTCCAACAATTAATTAATAATTAGTTGGGGACATGTATTTGATTTTAGACACATCAAAATAACTGATAATGAATTTATCCGAAAAACTGTCCAAATCTTAATCAATTTTCCCAGATTTTACCCGACGCCGTGACGTGCAATTACCCCCATGTCGCAACGTCCAATTCTAAACAAATTAGAATTGTTAAACAGTATCCACGACGTCCAAGCAATTTTCAGTTTTTCAGATTTTATTGCTTTGATATTTCAAATATTGAAAAATATCCAACATATACCCTATATCCGATGGTCCAAATCAAAGCTCGAAAGCTACCACTATTTCTCTCATTCTTCCCTACTCTAAATTCTAAATAAGACGAGAGAACAAATTTTAGGCTGAAAAAGAACAAGCATTTAAACAATTTATATTAGCCACCTCCCCAGACTTCTTTTGGGTTTCTTTTGCATTTGATGCATGTAATAACAATAGAATTGTAACTTCTTCTTTTGGGTCAAGTTTAAATTTTTAGACGCACGTATATCATAACAAGGTTGAAAGTATTTCTAAATGCATCTGATCATATAAAGCACGTGGAGAGCAAGTAGAAAATCAAATTGCCTAGTTAATTAAATAATGAAACTAAAAAGATAATGTACCATCTACATCATATGATGATGGGAAAAACTGCAAGTAACAAAATGAAGCAACTGTAATTCCTACATTGATAGAAATGAGAAATTGATACACAAGACCTCCAGTGGATACATCTTGCCGTTGGTGCTAATAATCAACTCGAGAAACTTCAAATAATACTGCAACAAAGGCAGGAAGATAATGCAGAGCTTTGAATGCTCCAAGTTTCCCGGACAAGTACCAGGCCAAGAAACCAAGACCAGCAAAGGACCCTAAACGGTGAAACCCAAAACCAAAAAAGCTAGTTACGAAAGTAACTAAAATCTTGTAAAGGAAAATGAACAAAACATGAAAATTACATATTATATATTGTTAGGGAATAATCGAATCTCACGATGTATCTAATAGCCCAAAAGAATATATGATAGTAATGAGAAAAATAAATAAGATAATGGACACAAAAATTTACGTGGTTCAGTCAATGTGACCTATGTCCACGGCCGGAGGCGGTGCCAAAATTCACTATTATGTGGAGACAATTTACAAAAGTAGAACACTAATTTCCACAAGGCTTTAAAGCAAAAGAAGTATAAAGAAAGGAAGGACAGAAGAAGAAAAGCTTAGGAATGCTTTTCGTTTTGGGGTGGTTTTAACTTCAGCCTTTTGCCTTCTATTTATAGGCAAAGGCTGAAGTGTGAACCCAAAAAAATTTCTACGCGTCTGAAATGGAGGAAGTTTCCATGTTTCAAAATCATGCACTTTGAATTCCACCAACTCTGCAATAATTCAATAACGACGTGCTGTTCCACAAAAAAATCAACAATGATGTGCTATTCCACAAAAGTTAATGATGTGTTGTTCCAGAACATTTATTACAAATCTCCACCTTGGTCTGGAACTCGAAAAATAGTGACTTAATCAAAACACACCTCCGGCAAAGTCCTAATGGGCTGAATCACAAATTATGAACACCAATCAAGTCCAAACACTGCTTGAACTTGTATACTGGAAGAGCTTTTGTAAACATATCGGCAGGATTGTTCTTGGTATTAATCTTCTGAACAAGGACCGTCTTTTCAGCAATGGTATCTCGAATGAAATGATATTTAATATCAATATGCTTCGTCCGCTCATGATACATCTGGTCTTTAGTCAAATGAATTGCATTTTGACTATCACAGTAAATGGTAGTAACCTCTTCTTATAGAGTTAATTCACCGAATAAACCTTTCAACCATAAAGCTTCTTTGATAGCCTCAGTGACTGTCATATATTCTATTTCAGTAGTGGATAAAGCCACTACATGTTGTAGAGTAGCTTTCCAGCTAATTGCACAACCTCCAATGCAAAATACATAACCTGTAAGAGACCTGCGCTTATCAAGGTCACCGGCGTAGTCTGAATCTACAAAACCAACCAAAGTGTTGCTGGTTATACCAAACTCCAAACAAGAGTTTGAAGTACCCTTCAAGTATCTGAGTATCCATTTCACAGCCTGCCAATGTTCTTTGCCTGGATTTGCCATATACCTGCTAACAACACTAACTGCTTGTGAAATATCTGGACGAGTACAAACCATCGCATACATGATACTGCCAACGGCACTAGAATAAGGAACACGTGTCATATAACTTTCCTCTTCCTCTGATTTTGGTGATTGAGCAGGAGATAGCCTAAAATGGCTAGCGAGAGGAGTACTGACTGGTTTGGCATCCAATATGCCAAATTTCTCCAAAACTTTCTTAAGGTAACCTTCTTGGGTCAGATATAATTTTTTAACTCCTCTATCTCGTCTTATCTCCATACCAAGAATCTTCTTAGCTGCTCCCAAGTCTTTCATTTCAAATTCACCATTCAATAAGGCCTTCAACTGGTGAATTTCTGTAAGATTCTTAGCCGCAATGAGCATGTCATCATCATATAACAAAAGATAAATGAATGAATTATCTTTTAACTTTCGGAAGTAAACACAACTATCATACATGCTCCTGGAGAAATCATGACCCAACATAAATGAATCAAACCTCTTGTACCACTGTCTTGGAGATTGCTTCAATCCATACAAGGATTTCTTCAACAGGCAAACATGGTCTTCCTTACCTTCAAATTCGAAGCCTTCAGGTTGTTTCATATAGATCTGTTCATCTAATTCACCATGTAGGAACGCTGTCTTGACATCAAGCTATTCCAATTCCAAATCAAACATGGCTACTAATGCAAGCAATACACGAATAGAGCTATGTTTCACAACAAGTGAGAAAACATCATTAAAATCAACACCTTGTACCTGACTATAGCCCTTTGCAACTAATCGTGCCTTATACCTTGCATCGTCAACACCTGAATTACCTTCTTTTCTTTTGAAGACCCATTTGCAACCAACAATTTTCTTTCCTTTCGGCGGCGACACAAGATCCCAAGTACCATTCTTGTGTAGAGATTCCATTTGGCCACCACCCACTTATCTGAATCAGCACCTGAAATCGCCTCTGTGTATGTGGAAGGTTCTCCGTCTCCACCTGTTTCCTGTGCTGCTGATAAAGCATATGCAACTAAATTTGCCAAATTTGCATACCTCTGTGGTGGTCGAATCTCTCGTCTTGGTCTATCTCTAGCTTTGGAATATTCTTCTTCTACTGGTTCACCTTCAACAAGGTCTGGAGTTGGTTCATCACCTTGGTCCGTAGAAAATCTTTGAGAATGATTGAAATTTATGATCTCGAACTCCACCTATTTTTGTGTGCTATCTTCCTTTTCTAAATTACAAGGATTACAAGACTCTTTTCTAGGATTTAACATAAATGACTCATCAAAAGTAACATCTCTGCTAATTACAAATTTAGGTAATTTGGGATCAGGACAAAATAATCTATATCCTTTCACCCCTGAAGCATAACCGAGGAAAATACATTTTCTAGCCCTAGGCTGTAACTTTCCCTCATTAACATGCATATATGCTGGACACCCAAATATTCTTAAATTGGAGTAATTAGCAGGAGTACCTGACCACACTTCCTCTGGAGTTTTGAAATCAAGAGGAGCACACGGAACACGGTTGACAATATAACAAGCTGTAGCAATGGCTTCTGCCCAAAAGTCTGAAGTCAACCCAGCATTTGAGATCATACACTGAGCTCTTTCCAAAAGAGTCCGATTCATACGCTCGGACACACCGTTCTGTTGAGGCGTCATTCTAACGGTACAGTGTTGAGCAATTCCTTCATTTTTACATAATTCATTGAATTCTGTTCCACAAAATTCCAAGCCATTATCTGTCCGCAGCCACTTAATATGTTTTCCTGCCTGCTTTTCAATTAAAGCCTTCCATTGTTTAAATGTTAGGAAAACATCATTTTTGTTTTTCAAGAAATACACCCAAACGTTTCTTGAAAAATCATCAATAAATGTTAACATATACCTAGCACCACCCTTAGAAGGAACACGAGAAGGCCCCCAAAGATCAGAATGGATATAATCCAAAGTACCATTTGTTTTATGGACTGCAGGTGAACTGAAAACTGACTCTTTTCTGTTTCCCAAAATACAATGTTCACAAAAGTCCATCTTACCAGTACTTTGTCCACAAAGTAGGCCCCTGTTGCTTAACAACGTTAAGCCCTTCTCACTTAAGTGTCCCAATCGCATATGCCACAATTTGGTGATGTCGGTATCTGATGATACGGAGACTGCTGCAGCACCTAAAACTGTAGATCCCTGCAAGATATACAAACTACCAGACTTGCAAGCTTTCATCAATACAAGAGCACCTCGTGAAAATTTTAAAACTCCACCTTTAGCCGAATACCTGTACCCGAGAGAATCAATGGTACCTAACGAGATGAGATTTTTCTTCAAATCTGGAACATGTCTAACATTAGTAAGTGTTCTAATAATGCCATCATACATCTTTATCTGGACCCTTCCCCTACCAACAACTTTACATGGAGCATTATTCCCCATCAAAACAACCCCACCATCATATTTTTCATACGTGGAGAAATATTCCTTTTCAGGACTCATGTGGTAAGAACAACCAGAATCTAGAATCCACTCATCTTTATACCTAACTTTATTTTTTGTTGCTACAAACAAAGTTCCATCATTCTCATCTGCAACTACACTAGTTTCGGCAGTGCTGCTGTTATTCTGATCATTTTTATATTTTTCTTTATTTTTCAATTTGTATCAGTCAGCCTTAATGTGCCCCTTTTTCTTGCAATAATTACAAACTTTATTTTTATGTCTGGATTTTGACATGCCATTGGATCTACTACTTTCAAAATTTCTATTTTCAGGTCTCCCCTGTATCACTAATCCCTCTGCCTGACTTTCACTAGTCTCCCTTGTGATATCCCTATCAATCTGCTCTTTGGACTTTAATGCAGATTTTACATGACTATATGAGACAGAATCTTTCCCATAAATCATGGTATCACGAAAATGTTTAAATGACTGTGGAAGAGAGCATAACAACAAAATCATCATCTTCCATCTTAACATCTACATTCTCCAAATTCAAAATAATGGAATCAAATTTATCAAGATGTGAGATAATAGATGTACCTTCAGTCATTTTTAACATGTACAACTTTTGCTTCAAATAAAGCCGATTCTCCACCGTCTTTTTCATATAAATGGACTTTAACATGTCCCACATTCCTTTGGCTGTCTTTTCACCGGCAATTTCCTGCAAAACCTCGTTAGAGATATTTAATATAATACCTGATCTAGCCTTTTTATCTAGATCCAAGAAACTTTGTGGCTTCATTTTTTGTGGCTTTTTCTCTACTCCTTCAAGAGCTAACTCACACCCATCCTGAATTAGAATGGCTTCCATTCTGAGTTACCATGTACCGAAGTTGATACGCCGGTCAAATCTTTCAATGGAGTTCTTAGTTACTGTCATCGTGGCTAAAAGATCTAAAATAAGATATGGCTCTGATACCAATTTGTTAGGGAATAAACGAATCTCACGTTGTATCTAATAGCCCAAAAGAATATATGATAGTAACGAGAAAAATAAATGAGACAATGGACACAAAGATTTACTTGGTTCGGTCAATGTGACCTACGTCCACGGTCGGAGGCGGTGCCAAAATTCACTATTATGTGGAGACAATTTACAAAAGTGGAACACTAATTTCCACAAGGCTTTAAAGCAAAAGAAGTAGAAAGAAAGGAAGGACAGAAGAAGAAAAGCTTAGGAATGCTTTTCATTTTGGGGTGGTTTTAACTTCAGCCTTTTGCCTTCTATTTATATGCAAAGGCTGAAGTGTGAACCCAAAAAAAATTTCTACGCGTCTGAAATGGAGGAAGTTTCCATGTTTCAAAATCATGCACTTTGAATTCCACCAACTCTGCCATAATTCAATAACGACGTGCTGTTCCACAAAAAAATCAACAATGATGTGCTATTCCACAAAAGTTAATTATGTGTTGTTCCAGAACATTTATTACATATATAGCATGCAACTACATCAACCACAACACCATTCATATACATACTATACATTTCAAGGTCTATATGCCTGAACTATGTCCAATGCATAGCATGCACTTTTGTGCATCTGCAACAATTAAAGGAATGGCTCATGTTTATCAATAATAGGAGAGTAAACTCTATTGTTCTATATTACCACAGACAAATACACACACACACATATAGCATCCACACATACATTAACAAGCTAATATTTATAAGAATCTTGAGGCAAATGGTTAGCAAAAAAAGCTATAAATTAACCAAAACTGACACAAGATTTCTTGCAAAATAACACCATATTAGACTAATTTTAATATGGAGAAGTCACTTTCGACAAAAAAAAAAACACTTTTTTGGGCATAAAAATGGCGGTCAGTGTGAAAGATTGACGAAAACATCCCCAAATGGTGCTATTTTCTGACTTGAGTTTTTTGGCACAAAAGTTCGATTTTAAACTGAAAACAGTAGTTTTGCAAAATATGGGACCAACATCTCTTTTAAAGGCACAGTTTTTTTTTAATTTTATCCATTTTGGCCTAAAAACTTATTTTCTGCTTAAAAACGCTGTTTATGAGAAAACACAAGATTTTTGGCAAAATTACACCATATAAGGCTAGCTTTAAGATAGAGAAGACATTTAGGACAAAAAAATCACCGTTTTGAGCACAAAAACGGCAGACAGTACGAAAGATGGAAGAAAATGCCCCCGTTCGCTGTCGTTTTGCCACTTGAGGGCAAAAGTTCAGTTTTAAACTGAAAATAGCTATTTTGCAAAAGACGAGACTAAATTCTCACTAATAGCCACATTTTTTTGAATTTTCTCTTTTTTGGCCAAAAAACGTAATTTCCTTTTAAAAACACTATTTTCGAGTAAACACAAGATTCTGCCAAAATAACACCATATTAGGCTAATTTTAAAATCAAGAAGTCAATTTCTACAAAAAAAAACACTGTTTTGAGCACAAAAATGGTGGACAGTACGAAAGATGGACAAAAACGCCCCCGTACGGTGCCATTTTGCGACTCTAGTTTTTTGGTTCAATAGTTTTCCTTTAAGTTGAAAATAGCAGTTTTGCAAAAAATGGGTCTAAAATATCACTTATAGGCACATTTGCCTTTAATTTTCTCCTTTTTGGACGATAAAGCGTTTTCCGCTTAAAAACTCTGTTTTTGAGTAAACACAAGATTTCTGACAAAATAACACCATATTAGGCTAACTTCAAGATGGAGAAGTCACTTTCGACAAAAAAAACTGTAATGAGCATAAAAACAGCGGACAGTATGAAAGATGGACGAAAATGACCCCATACGGTGCGATTTTGCGACTTGAGTTTTTTGGCACAAAAGTCCATTTTTAAGCTGAAAACAACAGTTTTGCATAATATGGGACTAAAATCTCTTTTATAAGCACATTGTATATTATTTTCTCTGTTTTGGTCGAAAACGTATTTTCTGCTTAAAACGCTGTTTTCGAGTAAACACAAGATTTCTTGCAAAATAACACGATATTAGGCTAATTTTAAGATGGAGAAGTCACTTTCGACAAAAAAAACACTATTTTGGGCACAAAAATGGTGAATAGTACGAAAGATGGATGAAAACACCCCGAATGGTCCTATTTTTTAATATGAGTTTTTTGGCACAAAAGTTCGGTTTTAAGCTGAAACAGCACTTTTGCAAAATATGGGACTAAAATCTCTTTTACACGCACATTTTTTTTGGAATTTTCTCCTTTTTTGCCTAAAAATTTATTTTATGCTTAAAAACACTATTTTCGAGAAAACACTAGATTTTTGGCAAAATTACACTAAATGAGGCTAGCTTTAAGATAGAGAAGACATTAAGGACAAAATCATCGTTTTGAGCAAAAAAATGGCAGACAGTATGAAGGATGGAAGAAAATTTCATGCCCCTGTTTACTACCGTTTTGCAACTTGATTTTTTTTGTGCAAAATTTCAGTTTTTTAAGCTGAAAATAGCTAAGCATTTCTCTCTAGGAAATTTTCTCTCAAACTTCAGCTTTCCACTACAGAGTCGGTCAAACTCTCTTCCATAAATCTCACACCTAAGCTCTATAGCTCTTACCCTCTTGCTATTTCATTTTGCAGCCTTTTCTTTCACAGCTCTCACCTACTATCTCCACCACCTACAGCTCTCCATCTCCATCGGTTTCCTGGACAAAACCTTGCTCCACCAGCTCCCGTCTCTACCATCCACTGAATGGCTACACGGATCGGTGCTTTTAACTGCCCAAGGTAGCTCCTTCAATGGAGCTGCCAATGTTGCAATGGATACGTCCTGTGAGGCTCTTAGCTCTTTAGATCAGAATGACTACTGTGAGGTTCATCCGAGCCCTATCTCTAGAGGAAAGATCGAACTAGATCGCTCCTCTTTCACCAGATCAGACCTCGCTCTACTTGGATACTGTTCATCTGTCCTATTCACAACTGGTAGATTACTGTTCACAACTTAGTTAGATCTAAACCTGAGGTAATCTATGAATCTCTTGGAACATTGATTTAGTGATTTTGAGCTTCTATGAACTTGTACTTGAACGAAAATGGAATCTCTGTTATACTGAGTGTCATGCATTTGAAGAGAGCTCCCGGTTCCATTTTAGACGGCTCTGAACTTAGTGAATTGCTCAACTTGATGTCGGTAATCCATTCATGTACTTGGTAAACCATCTATGAGCTTGGTGAAAAAGTTGATCTTCCTAGCTTATGGTAGAATTTTAATTGCTGAATTAACTGGTTGTGAGCTATTATGACTTGAACTGGATGATACACATTTGACGTTAGCTCCAGGTGCTGGCTTATGGTAGAATTTAATTGCTGAGTTAACTAGTTGTGAGCTATTATGACTTGAACTGGATAATACATATTTGAGGTTATCTCCAGGTTGTTTATGGAAGTTGGAGACAGAAGGTTCTGGTTTCCACAGTACTTGGTGGGTTGTGGACTTGTCGTTTCTTAGATGAATGTGGATTTACAAGCGGCCCCTTTCTCCAACTCAATCTGTCAAGCTACGGTTGGAGCAGGCACTTGAAGCCTCAGCTGAAATCATTGGTCCAAAACTATAGCCTGAGGTAACTTGATTATATTGGGGAACATAGATTTGGTGTCTATGCTCTACTTTGAATCTAAATATGAATCTGTGCTTAATGGTTGATAAACCCTTTGGGTATTTTCTCCTATGATTGGGCGGTTATGCTGGCCTTGTGCTTTTGAATGAACATATTGTAGAATCATGTGATTACTAAGGTAGCTTGATACCCCTACTGTGTGTGGACTCTTTGTGGAATATGTGAACAACATTTGAGGAGAATCCACAGTCCACTTGCTTATAGTAACTCATTCATATACTTTGAAACTGGCGATGTTGCTGAATAGTTCGTGTGCTTATTGACTAATCCACTTTGAACCTTAACTTGAATGTGGATCCCTTGGTAAACCGTGTGATCAACATTTGAGGGGAATCCCATGTCAACTAGATGTTGGTATTTTACATTTGCTTGATGAGATCGGGCCAATCCGTGGTACCCGAATGTTCATTTGCTTGACCTCTGATCGATAGCAAGTCCATAGCTGTTGGTGGAGGCTTTGGAGCTGGGCTAACAATGGCCAGAAACATCAGAGCTCCTCTTCACATTTGCTTATTAACTATACAGATTAGGACCTCAAGTTTAGAGAAAAATAAAGCCTATCTACTGGAAGTCCTTTCAAGTAGATTACCTCTATTTTCCTTATATATATTGAGATTGATCTTTCATGTATTGGAGTAGTACTCTAGATTTTCTACAATTGCTTTGTAAAAGTGTGGACGGGTATAGCCGGCACTGTATTTTTTTTTGTTTTATCTATGCATATATCTACTTTTTCCAAAAAAAAACCTGAAAATAGCTGTTTTGCAAAAGACGAGACTAAATTCTCACTTATAGGCACATTTTTTTTTGAACTTTCTCCTTTTTGACCGAAAAACGTATTTTCTTCTTAAAAATGCTATTTTTTTAGTAAACACAAGAGTTCTCACAAAATAACACCATATTAAGCTAATTTTAATATGGAGAAGCCACTTTCGACAAAAAAAACACTATTTGAGTACAAAAACGGTAGACAGTGTGAACGATGGACGAATATGCCCCCGTACAGTGCCGTTTTGCGACTCTTTTTTTTTTGTCCAAAAGTTCAGTTTTAAGCTGAAAAGAACAATTTTGCAAAAGACATGACTAATATCTCACTTATAGGCAAAAAAAAAATTTATTTTCTCCTTTTGACCGAAAAATGTATTTTCCTCTTAAAAACTCTGTTTTCGAGTAAACGCCAAATTTTTGGCAAAATAACACCATATTAAGCTAACTTTAAGATAAAGAAGTTACTTTCGACCAAAACTCACCATATTTTGTAAAAAATGGCAGACTGTACGAAAGATGGATAAAAACGCTCTCGTAAAGTGCCATTTTGCAACTTGAATTTTTTTGTCCAAAAGTTCAGTTTTAAGTTAAAAAGTTTTGGTTTACAGATCTGAAATTTTCTCTATTTAGAAAATGTCCTCTCCCTTCTCACTTGGCTATTACAGAGACTCCCCTTTTCGTCTCTCACAACCACTAAATGTAGCATATTGGTAGAACTAATATTTTACATTTATTTGTTATTATTTCATGCATTTTATTAGCATTTATGTAGAGGAAATCATGACTTTTGTTATGTTTTCAGGATTCATGCAGAAAATTACTGGAATGTTAAAAAAATGCTGAATTGATGCAGAATATGATAAGAAGAAGGAGAAGATTTTACTAGAAGGATTTTTACTAGAAGAAGAAGATTTTATTGGAAGGATTGTTACTAGAATGAGAAGATTTTTCTAAAGGTTAAGGATATTTTGGAAGAAGTGGTTATGACAAGCATCTTTGCAATTGGATGGGAAGGATTATTTTTCCTATTCAAATCTCCTAATATCTTGAAATTTGAGATTTGGGAGTTTGTTAAGGATTATCTTTTGTTAATATTTTTAAGGAGTTAGTTGGTTAGGTGAAGTCTTTAAATAGTGGGTTTTGTCTTGAGTAGAAGGGGGGTAGAGAGTAGAGGTTAGCAGCTTAGTTTGTTCTGAATAATTCTTAAGTTTTGTTTTCACGTAACTTTAAGTATTCAAATTTATCTTTTGGAATTTAATAAATTTATCATTATTTTAATTAGTGCATTTAAATTTCAGCAACATTAGAAAGATAATTGAGTTGATAAGCTTTTTGGACAATCATTATCTTATTCCTATGCTATTGGATTTGGATTAAATTCAACCTGAATTCCTACCAAGAGATTGTTAACAACAGGTTATCCTTTCTAATTCATTTCATTTAATCATTCCAGGTTCGTTTATTTTTATGATATTCAATTTCAATTTAATAGTTTTATTTTCAATTATGTTTAGTAGCTAATTATTTAATTTCGGTTAAAGTACTGAATAACATTAATATCTTGTGAGATCAAATTGGACTAAAATACTGCATTAATTAAGTTTCTATTTGTGTTCTGTGATAGAATTAATTAAGGCTATTCTATGGTAATTAAATAGTGTACAATATTTAATTAGACATAGAATAATCTAATACCAATTAAAAGGGTGGATCCGTAATTGTCCATTTACTTTTAATTAGTGGTAAAACTTTCATTCATCGACAGTAGGCCTAAAACTATATATGTCTCTGCATCAATTGATATGGCACTCAGGCAATGTGAGGCTAGAGTTTGTGTAGAAATGGATGTAAGGCATGAGGTCCCTAAAAGAATGTGGATTGTGGACAAAGAAAAGGGAAGATGGCAAGAAATGGAGGTTGATGACTTGCCATCATATTGCACTGAATGCAGCAAGCAATATTATAAGAACTCACACTGTAAGCAAAACTCTCAACCAACACAGCAGATGAAGCCACCAAATCCAAAGCAAACAAATTGGGTTCCTAAAGGTAAGAATCAAATCACGAATAGGCAAGAACAAGGTCAAAAAATAGGGCAAGCAGTGGGAACAAAAAGTACGAAGGCAATGGAATTAGCAAGGAATTGAAAAAGGGAAGCAAGTAGTGGAGAGAGCTGAAGGAGTCCTTATTCCTACTGAGATCCTAGAATCTTCAAAGGGTAACAGAGCAATGTGTCCTATGTTAACAAATATGTTTGCAGTGCTGGAGGACCATGAGGAGCTACAAGCTCAGAACCAGCTGCAACAATGCCAATACCAAGAAGAAAGCATGGCAGCACACAAACTCTCAGTCCCCAAGCAAAATAGTCCCCTGCCTGAGATACCAAAAATGGAGGCTCAACAAGATCAAGGAATTGCTCTAAACCAGGAATTTACTGGAGAAGAAAAAGGAACAGAATCAGAAATTAAAGGCGACATTGAGCAAGCTAAGTCTCTCCATGAAATTGATAACTTCAATTATGATGAAAAAATTGAAAATACTAAATCTCTTAATGCTTTGCAGGATCTGGAGACAGAATCAGAGAATGAAGACCAGGAAGAAAAGTTTCTAAGAATTGAGGATCACTTGGAGGACCATCCCAAATAGATAAAGCAGCAACAAAAAGAAAAGGAAAGGAAAATTGCAGAATCAAGCGCAAGGACAAGAGCTGAGTATCCCTCTGACCGAAAGTAAAGAAAATATACAAATAAGCATGTTGAAACTGAAAGTATTAATGATTAATTTTCTATTTTAGAATATACGTAGTATTAGGAAAGCTCCTAATATGAGAAGACTGCAAAAACTGATAAGAAGTTCAAGATCAATTTTGTGGTGATTTCTGAACCACTAGCATATAAACACCATGTAGAACATATAAAGAAAAAATTGAAATTTAACCAAGGAATTTCTAATGTCGAAAGCACGATATGGAACTTGTTTAGAAGTCCTTGTGTAGGGAAAATAATAGATTGCACAACTCAACAAATCACAATGTCGGTCAGTCAACCTATTTTGCCCCAAGACTTAAATATTTCAAATGCTTATGCAAAGTGTACGCTATTAGTAAGGAATGAATTATGGAGCTCATTAGAAACATATAACCATAATAGCCCATGGTTGTTATGGGGTGATTGGAATTGTATTAGGCATAAGGAAGAAGAGAATGGTGAAAAACCATTTCATGTTAGAGAAATTCAAGAATTAGGGAAATTTGTTAACAGAAATAACCTAACTGATATAAATTATCAAGGGGCTAGGTTTACATGATGTAATAATCGAAAAGGTAGGGCTAGAATTTGAAAAAGGTTGGATAGACTATTGGTAAATAATAGTGCATTGACTTCTAAAGTCCAAATAGCCATCCAACACCTTGCTAGGAACCATCAGATTATGCTCCACTATTGATGAACATTTCACAAAATCTGTAAGGAAGACTAGAAGTTTTAAATTTAGAACTTTTAGATTTCTATCCAGAAATTCTTAGATGTTGTGAGGCAGGCTTGGAATAGGAACTAGAGGGCAACCCTTTAAGAGTTTTTGCTGAAAAACTAAAAGACTTGAAAGCAGAACTTAAGAAATGGAACCAAACTGAATATGGAAATATTTTTAGCCAATATGAAATAGCAGAAGATGAGCTAAGACAACTAGAAAGAGAAGATGAAATATCCCCGGTTCCAAGAAGCACCTTGAACAAGGCTGCTGCTAAGCTAAATTTAGCCTTCAGAAATGAGTAAATATATTGGGCCCAAAAGGCTGGTATAAAGTGATGGCTGAGGGAGATAAAAATATAGCATTCTTCTATGCTAATGTAAATCAGAGAAAAGCCTTCAATCATATTCATTCAATTCAAAATGCATCAGGGTCATGATTAGAAACTGAGAAAGATATAGGGCAGGAAGCTATCAATTATTTTAGGGATTTATTTTCAGTGAGCTTCGTTGATGAAGAACTATATCCTCATCTGATTCCCAAACTCCTTAATGAAGAAGAAAACCAAAGACTTGTAGAATTCTCAAACTTGGAGGAACTCAAGCAAGTGGTTGTCTCAATGAGTAAAGAAAGTGCCCCTGGACGCGATGGGTTCAATGGTCACCTCTACACCTCAACATGGGAAATCATTAAGGAGGACTTGCTAGAGGCAGTCAAACATTTTTTAAATGGGGAAGACATACTGAGAGCCATAACTGCCACTTTAATTGTACTCATCCCCAAAACAGCAGGTCCAAAAAACTTTAAACAATTTAGACCTATAAGTTTGTGTAACTTTGTAAATAAAATCCTTTCTAAATTGTTAGCATCAAGACTAGCACCTCTATTAGGGAAACTAATTAGTGATAACCAAAGTGGCTTTGTTAAAGGGTGACTAATTACAAATAATTACTCATTAGCCCATGAGCTCATTGTATCCCTACCTAGGAAAATCAAGATAGGCAATGTAGTACTTAAACTAGATATGGAGAAGGCCTATGATAGAGTTCATTGGCACTTCATTCTAAAGATAATGAGAATGATGGGATTCGGGGAAATTGGATTGATTCCATATGGAGACTAGTCTCTAGTATATGGTTGTCAATTCTTATAATTGGTTCCCCTCATGGATGGTTTAAATCCACAAGAGATCTTAGACAAGGGGGCCCAATCTCCCTAGCGTTATTCATAATTGGAGCTGAGTATTTCTTAAGGCTACTAAACAGAAGTAAGGACATCCCTTCCAATTCTGCACGCCTAAAGGATGCCCTACAGTTAGTCACCTTGCCTATGCTAATGACACTATTATTTTCACTGCTGCCCACACTAAGACCCTTAGAAAAGTCATGCAAAATATAAATCACTATAAGAGGGTCTTAGGGCATAAGGTAAATCCCCAAAAAAGATGTTACCTAACACAAAAGTTATTAGCTAAAGGGAAGAAACATATGATTGGAAGGATTACTAAGTTCTCAAGAGGAACTTTTCCCATTATTTATTTGGGAATTCCTCTTCATTACAGCAGAATTCAGGCCAGATATTTTGCATATCCTATTCAGAAAATTTGTAACAAGATTCATTCATAGAGCTCTAACATATTGACAATTGGAGGAAAAATCATTCTAATTAGAAGTGTGTTGTCAGCAATGACAACTCACTTAACAATGGCCATAAATCCCCCAAAGAAAGTTGTGAACCAAATTGAGTCAATCTTGGCAAACTTTCTATGCAGTGGTACTGATAGAAAAGACAAGCACCACTGGATAAGGTGGTCTTCTTTATGTCATCCAATAGAGGAAGGGGGTTGGGAATTAGAGCATTAAAAGACATCATTAAAGCCCAAAAAATTAAGCTTTGGTGGAGATTTAAACAAAAAGAAAAACTTTGGGCTAGGTTTATAGAAAGCGAATACTACAGAAGAACTCATTCCACAGTAATGGCTTACTATATAGGAGACTCAATGATGTGGAAAACAATGATTGAGATTTCAGATATTGCTGAAAAACACATTCTCTTCTACATCAATGAAGGGGAATGCAATCTTTGGCATGATAATTGGCTTGGAAGAGGTAAATTAGGTGAAAAATTAAACCAAACAGTACAACAAAAAGTTAAAAATTACATAAATAAAGAGGGGTTGGATTTCCAAATACTGAAAATAATCATTCCTCATGATTGGTTAGATATATTGCCTCAGCTGAAGCAACCAAATCTACAAGCCAAAGATCATATCTTATGGACATTAACTGAAAATGGTGAATTCACTCTAGAATCATAATACAAAAAATTCAGGCATACCTCTAATGTAGCTTACTGGTATAGTAAGTTTATATGGGAGCAAGGTTTGCCTACAAAAGTGTCCTTCGTTATGCTAAGAATGTTGAGACATAGGGTACCACTGGGAAGCACATTACATAAAATACAAATTCATGGTCCCTTTCAATTCCCATTTTGTCTTTCAAACGTGGAAACACAAAATCATGTTTTCTCTAGTTGTGCTATGGTAAAACGAATATGGCTAAAACTTGGGGCAGAACTGAACATCTACACTCACTCTAATTCATTGTGCACCAATCTACAGTTATGGTGGAATACTAAAACAAATAATAGTGTCCTTAATTTCTTGATCAGAATTTTATCCTCAGTTCTATGTTGGGAGGTATGGAAAATGAGAAACAAAAAGTGTTCTGAGGGAATTGATGTAGGAGAATTTCATATATTGAAGGGGGTAATGAAGGCAGTGAGATTGATCACAATCACTAAGAACCACAATCTGGAATTAGATTGGGGAGATTGGGACACATTCTGGAATCAAATAAAAAATAAAAGAGGAAGGACATCCATCAAGCTGATTAAGTGGCAGCCTCCAAAGATAGGAGTATAATTGATTATTTCTATCTACAAGAGGAATCAACAGTGGATAGAGGGAGGGCTGATAAGAAATGAAGAAGGAAAGGTACTTTTCTCCTATGTAATTTCAAAATCTAATGCAATCTCACAAGTGCAGGTGGAGATATTGACAACTGAGAAAGGTGTTCAAATGTGTAGAGGAATGGACATCCACAGAATTTTCTAGAGACAAGTTCAAGCAGACTATTGCAATCAATACAAGAGGTCAAAGCTCCTTCGTGGCAGACTCTATATGTCTAAAAGGAATTAACAAACATTCGAGCCTCTGAATTAGTACAACAGATACCTAGAAGAAGCAAATGCTCCTGCCATATGGATTGCTACTAATGAGTATAGCACTCCATACAATAGGAATGAACCTCCAGCACTGACAAAGTTAATTCTAGCTGATCAACTACAAATCCCACAGTTCGGAAGAACAAGGTCAACAGTACAGAAGTCCTCATTTTCCCGTTAATGAGCATGATTGAGGATAAAGGTAAAATAAAATGGCCTCTGTCTGCTGTGTTAGGACAGATTAGCTAGTAAGTGAAGTTGATTTTAATGCCTTATATTTTCATCTTGAACTAGTCATATGACATCATGCTGGCCCCTATCTGCTGAAGTTAGGATAGGTTTGCCATATGCATTTGTGCTATTAGGAAACTGGAATATGATGTGCTAACTCTTCCAACTCTATCTTTTAAAGCCTAATGTTCAAAAAAGTAGAGATAAAAGCAAATATATGGATTGCCGCTTTAGTAATAAGAGAAGTAACAACAGGATAAATGTTAAAATTGGTTGGTACGAAATAAGAGAATCTAAGAGTTTTAAATATTTTGGATTTATCATTGAAGAAAATGAGGAAATTGATAAAGATGTTACATATATGATTCAAGCAGGTTACAAGAAATGGAAAGTGCGTTCGCTATACTATGTTATCGTAAAATACTACTAACATTGAATGAAAAAATTTATAGGACGGCTATAAGACCAACGATGCTTTATAATTAGAATGTTGGACGACTAAGTATGATCATTGAAAAACAAAAGTAGCAAAAATGAGAATGATATGGTGGATATATGGACATACTAGATCGAATAGAATAAGTAAATAATAGATTAGGAAGAACTTGGAGTATTTCCAATAGTTGGGAAAATAAGATAAAAACGTTTCAGATTATATGGACATGTGCATAAAAGACCTCTAGATGCACAAGTGCGATGTGTAGAAAATAGAGAAAAATTAACTCAAATTAAAAGGGTAAGGGGAGGTTTAAAATAATTAGAAAGAAATTATCAAAAAAAGATATGATATATTTAAATATAAATAAAAACGTGTGTAATGATAGAATTCGATGGTAAAATATGATCCATGTAGCTGACCCCACATATTGGGATAAATGTTTTGTTGTCATTGTTGTTTTAAGACCAATATTCACTTATTATAATTTGTTTAACCAGCACATTAAAAATTTAAACAAATATTATAAAAGTAAATAATAAATATTATCTCAATCAAACACACGTGCACAACAAGTGCTTGATTTAGTTTTGCCATAGTTTGGTATTTTGACCATAACTTTCTCGTTTTACCTTTATTTTTTGTGGTTCAAGTTGTTTGGAAAGGTAAGAGATAGGAATACAACTTTTATGTTTCATACTTTCCATGATTCAAATTGCATCGGGCTAAAATAGGGTTCAAAGATTCAGAAAAATAAAGAAATGAATACATCACGAAGGCAAAGGAGAAAAAGTGACCGCATGAAGCGGCCACTTATGCAAGCAATCAAGGAAAGATGCGACCACTCAAGGAAGCTAGCAAGGGGAGGATAGCCGCATTATGTGGCCACTTGAGGAAACAAATAAGAGAAAGCAGCCACATGATGTGGTCACTTGGAACAAATAAACACAAGCTATACGGCCGCTTGCATGATGTTTAGGAGTCTCTAACCCTTCACTTGTGCACTTGGAGTAACCTTTGGAGTAACCTTTGAGTCAAGTCTTCAATAACTTCTACAAGTGGACCACATTTTTTTAAGTGTTTCAACCTTCATTTTTGCACACAATCCACTTAGAACTTCAATGTTTTCATTCAACCAAGTCAAGTATAAGTCAATCTTTAACGATTTATAAACAATTAGGCTAATAATTTATAACCAATTAGGTTAGTTGTTCAGTCATGATTAGTCTTTACTTTTTACTATAAATAAGGGATTGATTTTAGCTATTAGATGTTTTCATTGGTTGATACCGATGCATTACTAAGCTACAACCATGAATCACTCACGCGCACGTCTCTCTAAAAATCACCGAATTCAAACGACAAAGATTAGCATTTTTTTCTGCCATAGATGGCTGCCCTTCAGTCTTTGCCTGAAGGGCATCTCAACTTTAAATCACTTCCAAGAACTTCTTATGACGATTTCAGTTCAAAAAATTTGAACATCTCTCACACACACTGAAACCTTCAGACTGGAGGGAATTCCGACTCTAAATCACTTCCAAGAACTTCTTATGTCAATTTCATTTCAAAACAATCTGAACGTCTCTCACACACACATAAACCTTAAACCTTTAGAAGTGAATCGGTGGTTTTCATCACGCCGAAACAACAACAGTCATCTACAAAAGCTGGTTGTAAAAAATAGAAAAATGGAAAAAGAAAGAATGTGTAAGTTTAGAAGAAGAAATTGATTCCACTGAATGTGAAAGCTTGCATGACAGTGAGTATGAATTCACTGATGAGAAGGATTTAACTGTTGTTTTTTCTAAAAAATCAAAAAATTGGATTGAAATTGAAAAAGGGTTTTAAGAAGGCAAGTAGTTCAAATCATTCTAATCAACAAAAGGCGGAATATATTGATCAGGAAAATGAAGAAGATGTTTTGGCTTCAGATGAGTTGAATAGTATATTTATTCAGAGGAGGAAACACATATCAACAAGATAAAATCACATGTTCTGAGGATCAAATCTGAAGTTGATATGAATAATCCTCATTTCAAGCTTGGCATGGTTTTTAGCAGTAGAGATGAGTTTAAGAAAGCTTGCAAGCATCATGGGGTAAAGCATGGAAGAAAAATCATATATAAGAAAAATGACAAAAGAAGGATTAAGGCTTTCTGTAAAGTATGTGAATGGTTCATTTCAACAGCACAATTGAAATGCAATAAGGGTGTGCAGATTAAAAGCATGAACACTACGCATACTTGCTCTAGGAATTTTAATCATGGGTGTGCAAATTCAACATTCTTGTCTAAAAAGTATAAAAAAAGATATTAGAATAATGCCACAAATGAAGATTGGAGATCTTGTGTCAAAGGTACATCAAGACCTTAATATTAACATTTCAAGAAGTCAAGCATACAAGACAAAGAAGAAGGCAAATGTGCAAATTGAAGGTGACTATATGAAGCAGTACAGTAGGTTGCATGACTACTGTTATGAATTGATGAGAGCTAGTCCTACATCAAATGTATTCTTGAAATCTAATAAGGATGAGAATGGAGATCAGCAGTTCAAACGTTTGTATGTGTGCATTGAAGTTTGCAAGAAGGGGTTTTTAGATGGCTGCAGACCATTGATAAGTCTTTATGGGTGTCACTTGAAGGGGCCACATAAAGGTGTTCTACTGGCTGCAGTGGGATTAGACCCAAATAATCAAATTTTTCCTATAGTATATGTAGTTGTGGAGATTGAGAATAAGCAGACATGGAAGTGGTTTATTAGAGAGCTACAAAGTGATCTTCACATATGGAATACCAATGACTGGACATTCATAACTGATAAGTAAAGGTAATTCCTGCAAAATATCACATGTTTTTACTTATAAACTATTGTAACTATGTTATGCTTGTTATTTAATACATTACATTCAAATGTAGGGACTAACAAATGCAATATGAGAGTTGATCCAGGGAGTTGAGCATAGAATGTGTGTACGACATATGTATAATAACTTCAAGAAATAACATGGTGGACTGGCATTGAAAGACAGAATTTTGGTTGCTGCTAGAGCAACATAAAAGAACAAATTTGTGACTGAGATGGATACACTCAAACAAATGGATGAATCTACATACAAATGTTTGGTTGAACATACAACACCAAAACATTGGAGCAGGTCACATTTCAGAACCAACCCTAAGTGTGATATCTTGTTGAATAATTTGTGCGAGAGTTTTAATAGCACCATTCTTAGTGCATGAGAGAAACCAATACTTGGGATGCTTGAAAGTATAAGGTTTTACTTGACGGTACGAATGGAACAAAAGAAAGAATGGATGAAAAAGCAAAAAAGAAAACTGTGTCCTAAAATTCAAAAAAAGTTTGAAAAAATTAAAGAGGATTTAAGTGCATACATTGCCACACACTCAGGTGCATGTATGGTGAACAATTCACAGTTGATTTGGCTAGCAGGACTTGCAGTTGTAGAAAATGGGATTTAAATGACATCCCATTTGCTTATGCAGTCAGTGCTACAGGCACTGCAAATGAAGATCCCGAGAAGTTTGTGCATGAGTACTACCACAAGGATGCATATTTCAGGGCATATAGATATGTTATACAACCTCTGAATGGACAGAATTTGTGAAAAAAGCAACATAAGCCTCATGTGCTTCATCCTACCAAATTAAAGCTTCCTGGCAGACCAAAGAAAATTAGAAGAAGAGAGGCAGATGAAGTAATAGTTGGCAACAATGGTGTTAACAAACTTTCAAAGGCAGGTCAAATGACATATAAGTGTAGGATATGCAAAAACGTTGGACACAACATCAGAAAGTGCCCTAAAAGACCAACTAAAACTGCAGATGAAAAGGTTCATGGGGAGGATAGTTCTGTGCCTAAGCAGGGTTCTATGCATGAGCAAGGTGGAGGTGCAAATTTCGTGCATGAGCAAGGTGAGAGAACTATACTAGCTGAAATTAGTTTTACTCCAATCATACACCTACAGTTGAGACTTTTTAACTACTTGTTGTCTATTTATGCAACAGAACCTAACAGCAAAATGTTTTTAGTGAGAATTCACTATGGGGGTGAATATCGAAAGATTCCCAAATCAGAATATGTTAGAGAATGTGAATATATTGTAGATTATTGTGATCTAGATACATGGTCTTTGTGTACTTTAGGCAACATAGTTGAAAGAGTAGGGTGTAAATGATTCAAGTGTGTTATATTTCTTTCATATCCCTGATAAAAGTATGGAGAACGGCATATTGTCTTTGTTGTCTGAAAATCAGTGGCTAATTATGGGGTGAAGCTAAAACTGATAAATATATATGTAGTTGAAAAGACAAAAATGCCAAGTACTGCTGCTAATATTGGAGTGAGAAAAGTTCTAGTAGAGTTGAAATAGATTTTGTTAATCTGAATGCTCCAACACAAAGAAATGACGAAGGATTAAACAAATTACAGTAAAGAAGAGTCCCTTGAAATACAAACAACTTCGAACGCAACTTGTGGAACAGCTTGAACAAAGGGAAGTTGCAAGAAAGTTGAAATGTGAGAAAAAAAAAAGAAGATACAACTGCTAATATTGAGCATGATCGAAAGCCCATTAATCTTACTGAACCAAAGCTGCATGGTCACAGTGTTAGTGAAATTGTTGGATCAGCTAAGCAAGTGCAAATCGCAGATGCGAAGTACGCTCTCTCTTATGAATGGATAGTTCGCGTAAAATTCGCAAACTATCATAGCATTACCTCCTAGAGGCTTGCGGCAGAGCTGTTGCCAATAGCGAGCGCGTATCTGATTAACGATCAGCATAGCAGTAACCTCAATGGTACGCTCTTCAGCCATAACTTCGTGTGCCAGCTTCTTATTGTTGAAAATCTCTGCCTCCCGACACATAAATTGGAAATTGTCGAATTGTGTGGGATTCGGCTACGGAGGTGGAGGGGGTGGTGGTTGTGGTGCTGCTAATTCAGAAGCTGTGCGTGAACGCTTTGGTCTTCTTGCCATATCTGTCTAGAGAAAATAGAACTATAATTAACAAAATATGGCAAGAGTATCCTAAAGTTTCTACACATTAAATGTCCACACCGTATTACATACATTAAAGCCCAAATACCAAAATTTAATTAATCACTTTAATTGGATCAAACTTGCAATACATAATTATTTTACATATAAGCCCAATGTTGAATTAATGATCCAACAATGACAACAATCTAATAATTTCAAGCCATGATGGGTTACACTTGGGTGAAACTTGTTCATTAAATGTTCGGTAAAGCATTTGATCGTTGATAGATCAAGATCTTGACTTGATAAATATTTTGTTTGTTTCTTAAAACTTTAAAATTTTGTTCATAAATATTTCCTGAAATTGTTTAACAAAACTCATATATCATGATTTAATAACACAAACATGAAACTTGGTGGCATTTAATTAATAATTAATAAGCCAGGTTAAAAACAGATTTAGTTTTTTAAATGTAAAACATATTTTTAATTGTGAAACCAAAAACTGGTTCGATTTCAATTAGAATCGAACTGAAACCAGATTTGGCGATTTCGACCGATTTTCAAAATTCAAACTATCATGTCATAGTTTAAAACTTCAGAGTTGGGGTAAGTTTTAAAATCAATTCTTAGATTCTTATATTATATTTGAACTTTTATTCCCTTGTTCTTCTTATTTCTTAATTTATAAATAAAAGTTACATTACGGAAAGCTTTAGCTTAATTTGTTCCAACCAATTTACATTGGTTCGAAACACATAACCTATAGGATTTGCCAAGTTTGTCTTAAACGCATGACAAACATCTTTAATTTCAATCAATCGGGAATAGTGATATCTTCACACCGATATGAAATTTGTAAGCTAATGAAGAGATTTTTTTTTGTACAATTAGTGACAAATGTAATTTGAACACGATGTCAATTCGAAAATAATTTGAATACAAATGTTAATGATTTTCATTGTACAAAAATGTTTTCTTCCTTCATATAAAAACACAACCAGCGACGTGTGCCATCATAACTCCAACAGCAAAGTTTGTATGAATTTTGCCCAAGCTTTGGTTACAATGGAATAAAATTTCTTTAAGAAAAATGTAATTTTGGTCCCAATATTTAGGGTTTTATCACTTCTGGTCGATTTTGAATCTTTTGTATCATTTGATATACCATTCTGTGTATCACTGTTTATAAATGTGACACGTGACCTTTTGGTTAGTTATTTAATTTTTAAAAATAATACAAAAATCCTATCAAATGATTAATGAATTCTAAAAGATAATTGATTATTTATGTGTCAAAATCTTATAGAGTGTTACAAGGAGTGTTACACAAAAGTAATACAGAAGATCCATTGGTCTTTTGGTCCCCAGTGATTTTGGACAAATAAAACCGAATGTTTTAATTTGTGACTAATAAAATACACTTAACAGATTTTATTGACCTATTAACGGAAGTGTACACATGGCAGACATGTGTCTATTCACCGTCAACTATATCATTTTCTCTAAAACAAAAGAGAAAAATATTCTTTTATCTAATTAACAAATAATACAACCTCTTATTTGACTATTAAAAAAACAAAGTCAACAATCATATTTTATCTATTTCCATAATTCCATGAGCAAATCCTAATTTCACCATCAGCAAAAACAAATTCCTCTTTTCCATTCACTATCGGCAGCTAACAAAGTAAAGTAACTCATTGTAAATTAAAAAGGAAGCCACAACAATCAAGAAATCACTCACCCTCTGGCACTCCAAAATGCTAGCTATGCTCCAACCTCTATCATCATCACAATGGTAATGAGAAAATTCATCATCAATGGCTGACACAGATAAGATCATAATAGTAGGCTCTGTTTTCATTGAAAATATTTTAATAATTTATTTCACAAATGCAAAATTGCTTATTTGTTTTGTTTATTTTTTTCTACTAAAATTTGTAAAATAAAATATATTGCTATAGTAATTATTTTTGCTACAATATTTTTAATAAATAAAACACTATATTTGAATTTTAAAATTTTAATAATAAATAATTATTTCTAACACAATTTTCACTAAAAGAAACTGATAAAATATTAATTCAAATTTAAATTTTGAACTTTTATTAATAAAAAATTCTTTAATACAAATCTCAACAAAACAAAATTATCATCCAAACACACCTAAAATATTTGTTTTTTATAACAAATTTTAAGAAAAAAAAATTCATTATAAAACCCAAAAATACTCCATCCAAAGGAGCCTTAATTTTTAGTGTGATGAATGCACAAAGGTAAGGAATATATAAACAGTCAATCTTTCTCTTCAACAGCTACTCTGTTTTAAAAAATCTAATATGGAATATTATGAACAAACAGTAGTTGTACACCTAAAGAATCAAGATTGTAAATTCCCCAAAGCTCCAATACAAGTCAATGAAAGCTAATTTAGATTAAGAAACAATAATGAATTTTTTTGTCGATAGTGAAATTAGGGATTACTCATTACTGCGGTACGGTGAATGACATTAGGGAAAGAAATAAAAGATGATTGTTGACTTTGTTTTTTTAATAGTCAAATAAGAGTTAAGAGATTGTATTATTTGTTAATTAGATATAAGGATATTTATCTTTTTTTAAGAGAAAATGATAAAGTTTGGTTAACAGACACATGTATGCCACTTCTGTTAATTAATGATCCGATAAAATCTGTTGAGTGTCTTACATTGGTGACAAATTGAAATATTTGCGATCAGTTATGTCCATCTGAAATCATTCGAAACCAAAACGGTACAGGCCTAAACATTGGGAACTAAAATTGTATTTTTTTCAATTTCTTTTCTACCTTTGCTCCATCATTGACATATAGGATAATTTGTTCATCCCTTTTTAATTTCCTCTCAAATTGCACCAGCAAAATTGATCAATTCGATCTATGTCTAACTTTACTTGGAACTGCGGTGCTAAAAGCAAATTAATTATTGTCATTGGGTGACTCATTTGTTTTCCATCTATTACTTCCTGTAGCCTCAGATTATCTTTCTCCTCAACTTTTTAATCCCCTATTTTTTTATATTCTAATATTTTTATTTAATACAAAAACAAATATGATTGATAAGTAAAAAAAAAATTAGATGTTAAAATTTAATTAGTCTTTCTTATATACCTTCTTTTATTTTCTTAAAAATAATGTTTTGGTTAAACAATAATATTATATTTTTAGAATTTTTAAAAGATAACATATAATGTAGTCATGTACATGCTACAAATTTATGCGTTTCTGAAATAATAAATTATAATATTTTGTAATTTTACTTGTTTACAAAATTATAGTGTATAATTTTTTTTATAATAATTTTGACACATTGTTTAAAAAAGTAATATATTGCATATTTATTAATAAAATAAGTAATTAAGTAAAATTGTACTATTTAAATCATTCATCTGTATCCAGAACATGCCCTAACTTTAAGATTTATATATCTTCCAAATCTTGAAATCACATGGCTTTTCATACTATCTTATTCTTAAATTGATTCGAAACATAAAACTATCGACAACATAGTATTAAAACTTTCTAATCATTTTTACAATGGAAAACTAATAAACGTCCAATGTTAACAATAGAAGTATAGTCATGGGTTCTAAGCACATAAATTAATCAATGTTCTCTATATTAACTATTTGGTCTATTCCTTCTTTATCATTATTGGTCTCTTTTTTTGTAAAAATATTAGTTAATAAAAATTGAGCGAAATCGCTCCGCAAATAAACTTTAGATCATATTTAAAATTAAACATATTTATAAAACAACTTATATATTCATAAAATAAATACTTATGTGAATTGAACTTTTAATTGTTAATAATAACCCAAAACACTGATAATGATTCAAATCATCGATAAAGACATTAATAATAGATATCAACCCAGGTCAATAAAACCCATATTGATACCAAACATAGTATGTATTATGTTAAGAAATCAATCAGAATTTCTTAATACAGATCAAATGGGTTTGTCAAGAACAGAAGTTATACAAATCAAGAAGCAAGAATGGGAAAGAGAGAGAGCTCAGCTAATTGAGAATGAGAAAATGATTATTCCAGAATATGTCTGAATGTCCAACTGAACACTTCATCCTTATACAATATTTCCTACCAATCAATCTCCTCCACCTATCTCTATTACAATGTTTAACAGCAATTGCTTAGCAATAAAATCGTAGAACCTCAAAACTGAAAGCGTGAATTGATTGGAATAATCATAATATATTACTCAGTCTAATTATACACGGTTAGGTTAGCCATTTGACCTGTTAGCCCAATATATTACATACATAGATCTCCTAGATAGATTCCCTAGATCGAGGACCATTTATGATATAATTTAAATTCCTTTATAACCGAGGATAAATCATGGCATGATAAAATATGGTTCAAAATGCATTAGGGTCAGAAACATGTAAATCACACATGCAAGCACAATTGTCTGCCTTTAAATATAAGTTTGTTTATTACTTGTTTTAAGACTCTTGATCGTTTCGCTTAATTATTTTAAAACTAACTTAAATATTGAAATTTTTTTAGACAAAATCTCATATAATTTATCGCCAACGGTATGATTGTGGGACTATGAATCTAAGTTTGTTTACGTGTTTAAGGATTCCTCATTGTTTCGCTTAAATATCCAAATTTTTTCAAGAGAGGATCTCCTAGAACTTGTCACCATTGTTGGTGAGAAAATAATAGCTTACTATTCGGTAAACTATACTATACACAAGAAGTCGGAATCCGCTAAGGCAATTCCCAATTATTCAACAATTCACAACAAATTTTAAATCCCAAATACGTTGTGGTATAAGGATGTGATTATAAAGGTTTAGTAAACCTTCTATTACATTCAATATTTTATTATGTGTTTCATTTTATGAAAGTAAGTATTTCATTAAACAAAACAGTGAATAAAATAGAGAATGAAACCCTAAATATAGCGCAAGATTCGAATTGTTATAAAGGTGGAAAGTGAGCATTTCCTTTTTTTAGTATATTATGCCAAGCATGACCACGGTTCCGGTTCCGCATAGGGCAGAACCGGAACTTAACCGTCCCTAGGCGGTTTCGGTTTCGGTTCCGTCCCGGTTCCGGTTCCGATTTTGGTTCAGGTTTTGCTCCAATTTCAATTTTTAGTTTCGAATTTCGATTGTAATCCTACTTTTAAATTTGATTTCTATTGAAATAATGATTAAACAATTAATTGAAACTCAAATAATACAACATAATAACATAATTAGAATAATAATAGTTACAATTGAACTTAATTAATATATAATTTTTATGTAATAGAACTAGGAAGAATTAAATAAGTGAGATTCAATGATATAAAAATCATAAGAATATTTGACTTATTAATTAAAATTCAACTAGTATAATATAATAACATAATTAGAATAGTAGTTAAAATTAAACTAATATATGAATGTTTTAGAATAATAGAATTATGAATATTAGATAAGTGAGAAAGAAAGATATAGAAAGAATAAGAGTATTGAGAGAATGATCGAACTATTAATTAGAATTCAAATAGTATATTAGCATAATATAATAATAGAATTAGGTTAATATAAATTAGAAAATTAAGTTGATATATAATATAATTAGATTAATAGTTGAAATTGAACTAATATATTGATGTTTTAGAAAAATAGAATTATGAAGGATTAGATAAGTTAGAAAGAAAAATATATAAATAATAAGAGTATTGAAAGAATGATTGAACAATATAATAATATAATTAGAATAATTAATTAAAAAAAATAGATACCCTAAACTGGAAACTGTAAACGTTAAAACTTACAATATAAAGATTAGAAAACTAAGAAATTATATGATGAAAATGAAATGGTATAGAAATATTTAAATATAAAAAAAAATTTGGCCAATTCTGGCGGTTCTGAAACCGAACCGTCCTTGGACGGTTCGGTTACGATTTCATTTTTGTGGGCCCATGGTTCCGCTTCCGGAACCGGCCATGTGGCCATCTCAATATTATGGGAACCGGGAAGGGAGAATATCAGTTAGTGCAAATGGAAACACTCAAACTCAAGTAATTTAAACAAAACTAATACATCATGATTTAAATATTAATACGAAACATCAAACTTAGTGACATTTAATTAATTATAATATATCAGCCAAGTTAAAAATAGCGTCAGTGTTTTTTTTTAATTATTATTACCAAATGTAAAAATATATATTTTTAATTTTAAACAAAAAAAAAACAATTTATCATTAGCATACCAGGATGGCACCCTCAGGAATATTTTGACCATCCAAGATAATGAAGAAACTTTCAAAAATCTAACAAAAGTCGAGAGCGTTTACCAGCTGGATGTGGCTACTGTTCAACTACTTTGACCTTTGACCTCGTTGACTGAATGTTGGTAAACTCTTCTTGACATTTTATTCATCTTTCTACGATGCCTATATTTTTAGACCGCATTCTCAATGTTTATTGAACTTATTGTGAAAGCAACCAAATTATGCATAGAGGGCTTTTCTTTTTTTGACAACTTTTGCTGTCTTAATTTTTTTTTTTTTTACGTTTAAAATAATTAATACGTTTCAAACTTTATACAATTTTTATGCTTCTTTAGAATAAGTATGGTAAAGAAATGAGCTTATATCAAGATAAAAATTAAATAATTTATATGTTATAAATAGAGAAAATATGGTCAATATTTCTTCTTCTTTTTTTTTTAAATAAAAGCTACGTTTGACATGAACACCTACTACTTTATTAATAAAACAAAAAATTTGTGAATATCTTGCTTCTATGTAATAACTAGATTTAAACCCTCGAGTTCACCAAACAAAATTTTATTGGCCTAAAGAAAATCAGAAATGTAAGGTAATTAATGATCAAGCCAAAACATAAAATACAAACTTATTTTATTTAAATTCCTATGCTAACTAATATGTCACAAAAACTCTTATGAGACCGTTTTATATATGAGACGTAATACATGAATTATACTTATACGTTAATACGTTAAATTTTTATTCGTTGTACACTAATATTTAATACTTTATACTCTAATACGCTTATATTTTATACTTTAATATGCTAATATTTTATACTTTAATATGCTAATATTTTATACTTTATATGTTAATATTTCATACTTTATACGCTAATTTTTTATATTTTATACACTAAAGTGAAATTCATACGCAAGTCTCATATATGAGACGATCTCACAAGGGAATGACGCTTAATATGTAGAACTAAGCATGCTCAAAAAGTTATTTACTAATATTTCTTAATTTAGCAAAGTGCCTCTTTGAAGTTGCAACTTTTACATAGCATTTTCAAATTATTTAAAGAAAAAAACAATGTTAGAGATTGACATAAAAGAAAAAGAATAACAACTCACATTGACTTTCAACAGAATAAAACAGGAAACTACTAAGATTAGCTTTTTCTAATTAAGGAACTAACGTGACCTTAAATGATACAAATATTCTTGCTCTATCCTAATAATAAAATTATTGTCTTTTATCAATTCTCTATTACTTCTTCACCACTATATATGAACTTGTGAAACCATTAAAAGAGATGATATTATCAAAGTGGGGTGGGCCAATCCAAAATAGTTTTTGGTAAAATATAGTATAAAATACTCCATTATGCTTTGACAATTCTTCTTCAAATAAAACGAGTACGTTTTTTCAAAAAGAAATGGGCAGTAACGCGGAGCAGTCACTAGTTGACCAAAAGAGGACCACAACGACTTCATTCTTTTTAGCCCTATAAATTCAGTGCAACTTATGCTTTCAGAATCATCATCTTCAATCCAAACAAGAATTCATCTTCTCTCTTTCTCATCCATCAGGAGATTCATCTCAACGAGTATCGATCAATACATTTCTTCATTAAACACAAGCAAATTAATATTAATCCAATGGGTTCTTTTCTAGCAATCTCTACTGTTACTTCAGTACTATTTCTCTTGCTTGCCAACATGCAATGTGAAGCTCAGCTATCTGAAACATTTTATGATGGTGCATGTCCAAGAGCATTAACTACAATTCGCAGTTCTATTAGGCCAGCCATTTCGCGTGACCGTAGAATGGCAGCATCCCTTATTCGCCTCCATTTTCATGATTGTTTTGTTCAGGTAAAGAAGGAAAATTATTAACATATATCTTGATGATGATCATGTGTCAATAATAATAGAAGATCGACTTGATGATATTTTCATGCATTTTCAGGGTTGTGATGCATCAGTATTACTCGATGAAACGTCTACGATTCAAAGTGAGAAGACTGCATTGGGAAATAATAACTCTGCTAGAGGTTTTGATGTTATAGAAGCTGCAAAAAGTGAGGTTGAGAAAATATGCCCTGGAGTTGTTTCTTGTGCCGACATACTTACCGTTGCAGCAAGGGATGCGTCCGAATTTGTAAGTAGTAATTAATAGTTGTTTAACTATGATGGACCGATGGAACGCCTTTTGCATCAAGATCTTAATAATTATTTCATATCCTGATCGAATTGCAACTAATTGTGAATGCACATGCATGCATGTGTGATTACTTAAATATATAGCTGGGAGTTCCAAAATGGCAAGTGAAGCTTGGCAGAAGAGATTCAACCACAGCAAGTCGTGCTGCCGCAGATGGAAACCTTCCAAGTCCTTTTAGTGATCTAAAAGATCTTATTTCAAGTTTTTCATCAAAGGGTCTTAGTGAAAGGGATTTGGTTGCACTGTCAGGTAAAATATTATCGAATTAATTAATATTATTTCTCATCATTCGATATGAAGAAGAAGTTGTCTTAATTTCCATTTTCATGGATGAATACAAAGTGAATAATTCATGATCACATTTTTCACTCCAAATCCAAATCCAAATCCAAATGCAGGAGCACACACACTCGGCCAAGCACAATGCTTCACTTTTCGCGACAGAATGTATAGCAACGGAACAGATATTGATGCTGGATTTGCAAGCACTCGTAGACGCCAATGCCCGAGAGCCAATGGAAATGGAGATAGTAATTTGGCACCGCTTGATTTGGTTACACCAAATTCATTTGATAATAATTACTTCAAGAATTTAATGCAAAAGAAGGGTCTTCTTCACTCAGATCAAGTTCTTTTTAATGGTGGATCAACTGACGGTATTGTCTCCGAATACAGCAGAAATCCTAAAACTTTTCTAGCAGATTTTGCTTCTGCCATGATTAAAATGGGAGAAATTGAACCACTCACCGGCCAAAATGGGATCATAAGGAAGATTTGCAGTGCTGTGAACTAGAAGTATATATGTCACGGTCCATGAACATGGAAGATCGATCGATCAACTATGCACATTCAAGAATGTTTGTGTTTTTTTTTTTTTTGGTCCAAAATATTGATTCATTCTTTGATTCTTTTTTTTTTCTTTAGCAAATTGTTGTACTTAATTTGTAGACTCATTGAAAAAATAATCCAATCTTATATTTTTATCTTGCATTAATCCCTTCTTTGATGAACATATTCATTCTTATTCATTAGTCCCTCCATTGTATTTGATTTCTTATCCGGATATGCATGCCAGGATTTTGGATATTAAATCAAAATCAAACGTAAGAGTAATTATGACAAAAACATGTTACATTAATAGGGTACTAATTGTCTTGTTTAATTATATTAGATCTTCTTCCAACTTCATGGGAAAAAAAAAACTTTTGCATTGACTATTTAATACTTATAGGCTCTTTACACAATAGAGTTTCCCTTTAAATTAAGATAGATAATTAAGTTAAGAATATATTCGATATTATCATCTAATGGGAGGTCGGGGAGTGAGGTCACCCCTCAAGATATAAAAATTTGCATTTTTTAATGAAAATTTTAAAAAAAATTCAATAAGATCTATAACAAAATTAAAATTTTGTCTCTTTAATAATTAACATATGAGTAATGATATGCAAAGTGAAAATATTCAACAAAAATATAGAGTGGCTGAGGATCAATTAATCACCAATTTGTGATAAATACGACTCGACAATTGGTGATTCATTGGTTCACGTCAATTACCTTTTGTTTTTCGTGAAATTTTCACTTTACATATCATTCATTACTTATAAAATATAGCTTTTACAAATATTGTTATGCAATTTCAACCAAAATTATACTTTTTGAATTCGCCACTAATTGTCGCTAATGTTTAATAAATGAATATATTGAAAATGTGCCAAAGCAAAAGTGACGAAAATACTAAGATTGAATAAATTGAAGTTACTTCAATTTTCAGAGGTACGAGAATATTACTTTATTTTGACCATTTAAAGGTCACTACTCTGAAGAAAATCAATGACAATAATATTGAAGGGTCAATGAGTTGTGCATGCAACAACAGAAAAGTTCTGGATAGTTGGAGAAATTGTTGTGCAGGAACAGCCTTTCTATACACTGTCTATGCAAGCTTCATTAGTCTTTAAATTCAGAGGATGGCCCGGATTCACCACTGTCTTACTTTCATCAGCTGCCTCATCACCTACGGTCATAATTAAGAATAAATTTTATCAGTACCAATGTACCATCAGCCTAAAAATTGATTGTAAGGATTAGAAATAAACCAATCTTTTATGTAATGATAATATAAGATTGAATTTAGACAAACATGCATGCAGATTAAGACTTGTTCTGCATTTGTATGCATTTGACAGGGATCAAGGCTTGCATGAACACTTGTTTTAGGAGTCGAAGTATCGTTAGTCATGTGAAGATCAGATCATGTTTATGACAAAGAATTAATACCATTTTGGCCATAATTACTTAATGCTCACTAAGAAAAAGAGTCAGCAGTCGTGAAATCATTACGGAGTTGATGTAAACCAAAAGAGAACAAAAAAGAAAGCCAAAGTCTTAATTAAATTATTATTATTATTATTATTTCTTTTTTTAGAATATATGAGGGCCATTAAAACCTTTTTTTTTTAAGAGCTAAAGAAAAAGAAAAGAAAATCAAAGTATGCCCTCTAGTATAGTGTTGCAGAAATGGCAATGGACATAGCAATTAAACACGTTCAGATATTGTGATATCTTGGGACATTTTAGCTAGCCGAGTCAAAGAAGACTTTCTTTCACTAAAGAATACGAAGCAACTCAAGGGTATAGCTCGATATGTAGATCAAGAACTTTATATATTTGAGCTGAAAGACAAAAAGAATTAACAATGAAAAGCCAATTTAGTGTGAGAAAAATAAATGAATAAAAGGATCAAGAGAATTAAAGGGGTGAGTGATATATAAACATGGCTTGTACATGCATGTTCGTGTTGTGTAAGTAAAGAAAGAGTGTACAAAAACTCACCAGGATGAGACTGATCAGAAAGTAGTATTGTATTGTTTGTGTTTATAGTGTGTGAGTGTGTGAAAAAAGCAAAAAAAAAAAAATCTCAATAAGAAATTAAACTGTATAACAAAAATGGTAAATTAATTCAATGGCTTTTGTTTTCACTCTTTAAAAAGTTTTATTTTCGTCACTCATTGTATAATTTAGTTTCAAATCGTTATTAGTCCATTTTTCTCCACTTAAATTAATTCCAATTTAAATAAGTATTAACTCAAATATATATAACAAATAGAAGGATATAAAAATTCATAAAATTGGATGTGCCCATTAAATAGTCATTGAAGTGAATTCAAAATATGCTTCGCTTGAGTAATATGTTCCAAACTTTAATTTGGAATTTCATTGAATCATTCGTCTGCCAAACACCACATATATATATATATATATATATAGCCTTTTTCTTAATAAATTTATTCCACAAAGCAATGATATAATTAATTAATATCATAATTTTAATTCATAAGATGTTATTACAGTTTTTTATATGAGAATAATGAGGATATAATTAATCTATCGAATATCATCCATGCATAATGTGAAATCGTAGTCACTGCATGCTCAAATTTAGCAATTCGGCCATTTCAGTCCACAGGCTTCGACAAACTTTTTAGCATTTGGATCATGATTTGCAATATCGCGGTACTTTGGATCTTTTCTGTAGGTGCATAAGAATGGTTCTTCCTCCTTAACCGTTTTGCAGCATAATGGCGTTGGAGGAGTTCCAGTACTCTTCCATGAATCCAAACATTGATCATGAAGCTTCGTTGCATCCCAGTCGCCGCCTGCCTCCGCCTCCGTCTTCTCGACTTGGTCAAGAAATACCAGCCACAACATCATCAAGCAGCAGCAGAGAACAAGCCCAGAAAAATTCTTCATTTTTTCCAACTGTAAAATATTTTGAGAGAAAATTAATTCAATTTTTTATTTTTTTTGAAGAATTGTTGCTTCTCATGTCTATTTATAGTGAAATGGTAAGCATGCATATCTAAATAGCTAAACAATTCTTCACAAAAGTTAATGTTGGGGAATCGTGAAGTCTTGAATAATTAAAGATGATGTATTTTTTTTTTTCTGTGCATTATTTTGAGGGAAGAAAGATTTTCTGTTTTAAAATTATTTCTACTCTTTCCATATTGGATTGGTTTTCTTTTTTGAACTTTTACAGCTCATTCAACTCAAAACCAAAACCAATCGGCAATGATTGGAGTGGCCAAGGATCTTAAGGCTGCTAGGGCTCTGATACCATGTTAAATAAGCCTTGTGCATCCAACTCAAAACCAATTGGCAATGAGTGGAGTGGCCCAAGGACCTTATTAATTAGTTCAAGTTCTTTTATTTAACCGATGTGGGATAGCCCTTAACAGATACGTAATAGGTGAATTATATTTTGTACGATTTTTATACGTTATATGCTAATATTTGATATTTTATATGCTAATTTTTTATACCTTATACGCTAATTTTTAATACTTTATATGCTAAAGTGAAATTGATACCCAAATCTCATATATGAGACAGTTTCACATGAGAATTAACTTTTTTTTTTGTTTTTTTTAAGAAGATTGACAAATGAATATCTTATATTTTCTTTCTATTTTTTCTTCCATCTCTCTGTTAATTTTGAAAAGTATTCACAAAAGATTAAAGTATGTGAAATTTTTTAGCTCTATAGTGATGAATTTTTTCGAACATTGGTCATATATATATATATATATATATATATATATATGAGATTTTAAGCTTTGAAACTTTAGTTGATTCCCATTGTTTAAATTTTTTCAATGGTTATAAAAACAAAACAAATTCATGTTCATGGACAATTCCTCAAGTTTACAATGCAGTTGATCTAAAGAGCTAGGTATTTTAATTTTCATGCTTTTTTTGAATCTTGAAAAGGGAAGTATATTTGAAATTTTCTTGTTAAAAGATTTCATCGGCACGGATTGTGTGGTGAATTGTCTATTCCTTGACGGCTTGTATAGTACAGATCGTGTGGTGTCTATTCCTTGACGTCTTGTTGCTTTTTAAGTTATGATTTTCTCCATTTTAGGTATATATTTCAATGCATGATGTTAGAAAATAAAATCCCAATTAATATACAAAATTAAAATTGACAAATGATCAATAATAAATATGAAAAACAACAATGAAATAAAGAACATCAATATTAGCATACTTCGGTCAACATGACATACGGCATAAAAAAAACAAAAGTCATCTTTCTTTTTATATAATAAAAAATAAAATTCTATAATGATGGATTAATTTACACGGCTGAAAATTAGTGTTTTAGTTTTTTCTTATATGAAAAAGAAAATTTTCAAATTTTTATAAGAGAAAATTGTAGGAGGTTGACTATTAATGACATGTGTTAAATACGTAACAATTTATGTCAATCAACAAAGAAAATTTCAATTATCTTATATATATTGTTCACAAATTAAAACTTTAAGAATCGGATTAGATTATTCAAAATCATTAAGGATCAAAAGTGTTAATGCTGAAAATTGTGGAGATCAAAATTGTATTTTTCTTCAAAAAGAAAGGACGGTTTTTCTTAAGGAAGTCAATAGTTAATTCTTAATTAGTTTTTTAAGGGTAATTCTCGCTAAAGATTCCCTAACTGGAACGTATATTTCTCTAATTTTTGAAAAAGTTTGAATTACACCATTAAACTTGCTAATTTAGAGCTTAATGCCATGCAATATCATGTACAATGAAGGGATTAATGAGTAAAAATGAATATGTTCATTAAAGATGGGAATAATGCAAGATAAAAATATAAAGATTGGATTATTTTTTCAATGAGTCAAAGTACAAAGTACAACAATTTGCTAAAGAAAAAAAAAAGAATCAAAGAATGAATCAATATTTTGGACAAAAAAAAAACACAAACACAAACATTCTTGAATGTGCATAGATGATCGATCTTCCATGTTCATGGACCGTGACATATATACTCCTAGTTCACAGCACTGCAAATAAATTACAAACACAAACAAGGATTGCCTCTGATCAACTGGGATTTAGGGGAGGAAGAATATCTTCAATGGCATCAAAAAGGGATTTCTCTACCTCTTCTGAATCATCTTCAAAAATGGATGCCAACAAATTACCCGAAATGGATGAAAAGGGTTACAAAAAAAAAAAAAAAAAGCTATTCCGAGAAAAAATTGGATAGTATCCTGTTTGAACTTAAAGTCATAAGTTTTTAACTTTGCCTGATTGCCCCGGTTGTAGTGATTCGCGGTGTGATGAGTCTCAGAAAACTCACGTCGTCTTCGGGATCGTCTGGTCGTTTGAACACTCCGTACGTTCCGAAGACCTGCACAAAATCCCCGGGATTGGTCCCAGGGAGTAAACTCCGATGCCTAAGTCAGTTACGAGCCTTAAGCAAATATCGATAAGCAATTGAGAATACTTGAATCGAATCCCCCTCCTTGGTGAGGGAGGGGTTGTATTTATAGAATACATACCTGAATTAGAGTTGTATTGAAACTCTAATATCGTACCTTGAAGAAGGGTTTGTTGTAATGTAAGAGTTGTAATAGAATTGTAACTCTTTTCATATATGTAATAGGAATATGGTCTGAGAAGGAGTTGGACTCCTATGAGCTGAACAATACTTGTTGTATTAGGAGTCTATTTCTGAGGTATTATACTTAAGGGCGAAGTCCATTTTACCCTCCTGTGGTTATGCATAAGCACCCTATCGCTACCTCGTGGTTTCAAAATACCCACATAACCCCCTCGTGCTTCGAAGTAATGTGGAAACCCGACGGAATCTGTTAAATCTGACGGAAATGAGTAATTTTACTATAATACCCTTAAATTCATTCCCACGAATTTTACTATTCATCATCTTCTCAAAATTGTGAAATAGGTTTTCTTGGATTCTTTGGAGCAGACCACCGAAGAAGCATACCATATATATCTCACATTCCTATTTTGAGGGATAAATCTGGGTTTGCTTGGGGGTTTATACAAACCCAGTGGTACAATCCAAAGCAGAAGCAACTCTGCTCAACCAAGAGTTCCTGTCCACCAAGTTACCATTCCATGACCATTCCAAACCAAAGTTCCTGTCATGATAATTTACCAGTCCATGACAATTTAGCAAATAAGCTCCATAGTTGGCAGAGATCAGCCATCACCAAGAGCAAATCAGCCATCACCAAGAGAAAATCTCTACGGAGATCATCCAAATCAATTAAGGTGCAAAGGTAAAAAAACCATCCAAGGTCCAAGGTGGAAGTTCCGGTCAGTGAGTTGACTCGGCAATGAACCTGATTCCAGCTTGGAGTTTCTTTTAGCCATTGACAAATCGACCTAGAGAGAGTGTTAGACGAGTTCGCCGGAGTCCCGATCTGAGTTGCCAAGGGCAGATCGGAGCAGTTGTGAACCCAGATCGGAACTCGCTTCCAAAGACGTCGGTATTGGCCCTTCGTGGAGAGAAGATATCCGTTGAAGCCCATCGTGGCCAAACACGAGAAATCAAGCCAGGGAGCAGCCTTAAAATCAAGCTGGGGAACAGCTTTCAGCTTCTTTAGCAAGAGTGAATGGGTTTCGGATACAGTAGATCGGAGCATTTTGAGTCCGAGGAAGACGATGAAGTTCCAAATCGGACTCTCTTCAGTTCCAAATCGGAGGAAGACGCTGAAGCTCCCGCTCCGAGCTTCTTGTTCGTTGATGTCCGTTGAAGCGCAGATGAAATTTTATCTCCAAAAACTGAAAAGGAGAAATCTTATCTTCACAAATAAAGAGAAGAAGTCTGATCTTCGCCAAATAAGAAGGTAAAAACGTATCTTCAAAAAAGTTGGATCGAAAGGCCCTAAAATTTTTCAATTCCTAGAGAGAAGGAGGTGAATGAGGGTAATTTGGTAACAAAAATTGTATTTTAATGGCGTTTAATATTTTCACACGCCTATTGTTGCTCGTGTAGCACACATCCGTCAGTTTAGGCGGATTCCGTCCGATTTCCACTTAAATCCAAAGCAGAAGGGGGTTATGTGGGTATTTTGAAACCACGAGGTAGCGATAGGGTGATTATGCCTAACCACAGGGGGGTAAAATGGACTTCGCCCTCTACTTAAAGTAAAATTCAACCCTCATCAATAGCCCCTCAGGTCGGATTGTATTTATTCATTCCGATTGGACTCTCTAGGGGGGTAAAATGGACTTCGCCCTCTACTTAAAGTAAAATTCAACCCTCATCAATAGCCCCTCAGGTCGGATTGTATTTAACTGCCGAGTACACGTTTATCACCTCAAACTTCGTGCCCGAAGAACACGCTTACACGTTTCCAAGCACGTCTCATCAAAATCGACGTTTCGGTTGCACGTTCTTCGAAACAACTGTCGTGTCTTTTCGACTTCCCACACCCTTGTCTATAAATATGGGGTTCTCAGAAGTAAATATCACTTGTATTCTTCCAAGCTTTTACATTTCTCAGTTCGAGTTTCTGATGTTTCTAATCGGTGCCATCATCAGCTATCTAGCCTTCCAGCTCAATCTTCTAGACTTTCAACTCTTAAGTCAATTTCGCTCCATCTCACAAGTAAGTAAATGTCCATTTCAGATCATTCCAATTCATCTTCTGATATTCGATCTGAAAATAATCTAGATCACGAATCACCTGTGCACGAATCCATATCGTCTAGTGGTTATTCTGATTCTAGTTCTCTTAACAATTCTCCTAGGCCAGACCAAATTTTAAAAACTACTAAGAAGTTTAGTTTAGTTCGCCTAAACAAAAAGGATATAGAAAGAAACTCCAAGACCACAGCTTTAGATAACTTGAGCCGACCAGAGAATTTAGATAATTTAGAAGACATGATTGTTCATGCTATTCCCATAACTGTAGAATTTCCTGAGAATAATCCTTCTACCAGCCGACCTGAACCCTTAAATCCTCCGACCAAAGGATCTGCCATGGTTAAATTAGAAACATTAAGCTCCACATTAACCACCTCATCTTTAGCTATCACCCTCAAAGATTTCCACATCAGCCCTAATATAAAGACCAAAATCCCTTTAGAAGGCGAATTGGCTAGCAAACCTCCAGAAGGTTATGTAAGCATTTTTGTTGAACAACTTAGGGCCGGACTGAGATTTCCTCTATCTCAATTCGTAAAGGACGTCTTAGCTGATTACATGATCAGCATAACCCAGCTTACCCCAAATGCGATCAGAATTCTGATCGGATTTGAGTTATTTTTTAAACACATCGACCAAACATGTTCTGTTCCATTCTTTAGGCATTTTTTCTGCCTAAAGTCTTCTGGTAAAGACCACGGCTGGTATTACTTTACCCACCGTTTTAAGAAACCTCAACTCCTGATTGGTAACCCCAGCTCTATCCATGAATGGAAGGATAAATTTTTCTTCCTTAGTTTAAAATCCTTGGAATGTGAGTAGTACTGGAAGGAGCCTGGTCGAGTTTTCGATCCTATCTCGATGAAGAGTCTCCCAGCCGATGTGGCTAAAAAATTAGGAAATGAAAAGAGAGTGCTTAACACCAATTTCTTTCCTGAACAAATATTGGTGTCGGCGGGGATAAGTCCAACCATTCTACCACCCAACCAGCCAGAGGACGAGGGTATACTCTTCGATCTCAGTTGTCAGTTTTTGAAATGTCTTTCAATTTTCTCTAATGCCTTTGTTTTCTTCAATACAGTGATTGATATTGACGACCTGATGGATGAACTACCGGAGCCAACAGTTGCCGACCAACAGCCTCCCGAAACCAATGAAGCAACTGGCTCTAAGTTGACCGCCGAAGCCCCTACTGACGAGGCAAGGCCAAAAACTAAGTCTTCCAAACTGCCAACAAAAGGGAAAGGGAAGAAAATTGTTCCCGGGGACGGCAAACCCTTTAAAAAACTGAATAAGCAAGCTGAGAAGAGGAAGCTGGACGCTTCTGAAAATGAGAATCAGAAGAAACCACGAATTGTGGAAATGGAAGTGGACGAAGCTGAGGACGGTCCATCTCTTCTCGGGGATATTTTTATTCCCTTTGGCAAGGTCCCAGAAGGTGAAATCTCAATCCTCGCATCCTCTTTTCGCCCCGACGTCAAAATGGACGTAAACGAGAGGCTCACCGTGGAGATGGCGCCCTGTTTTGCGTACAACTCTATCCCTCATCGGGATAGAAAAATGATGAAAAAGCTTGACAATTCTTCTCTTCACCAACGCCTTCAGCTCGGCATTGCTCAGGTACTTTTCGTATTATTGTTTTTTCATTGTGCTGTTCTGTTTTTTTTTTTTTTTAACCAACAGTATTCCAGGTCCTTGGCTTGGCTTCTGAGGTCGTAGTTTGTCACGACGCAACCTTAGAAAAGAATGAAGAGTTATTGGCTGAAAAGGAAAGCGATCAGGAAGATCTTTCGACCGCCAAATCTCTTTATTCAGCCGAGCTGAAGAAGTCCCACGACTTGAAGCAAGAGAACATGCTTCTTCAAGATGACTTAAGGGCAGTTCACGCTTCAAATGAAGAATTGTCTGCTCAGTTAGCATTTCTGGAGGGGGAAGGCTCATCCCTGCTCATCTCCAACTTCCTGGCATCAGATGAGGGGAGGAATGTGCTGGTCAAATTGTGTACCCCAGCTCGTAACCATGGCTATCATAAAGCTTTGGTGGCTATTAAGGAAAAACATCCCGAGCTGGATGTAACTAAAGAGAAGGGCTACAATATCAAGTCCCAAGAAACTTTGAATAAGGCCTTTAACGACCTAAAGTTCGTCAAAGTGGATGGACGACAGTACATTCCCCCGACCCCCGACCAGGAGACGACTGGAGCAGATAAGGCGACAGAAGCAGAAGACTAACTGAGCCTGCGTGCTCTAAAAATATTTTTGTAATAGCTGTAAGCTTCATGTATTTTCTAAACAGCAATTGACCAATTTTTTGGTCTTTTTTAAATATCATTTCGATTTATAAATTATCAATCGTATTTTTTTTAGTAATTTAATTTTGTTTTTGAGTCGTACCTTGTTAATAAGTAATCCGAACTAAAATCTATTCGAATTAAATTAAGCTTGGTTTAACTCTTCAACAATTGATTTGTGAACAAAATCAAACTTCAATTTTCTCTTAATCCGAGTCGAATTGAACTTGGATCTAATTTGATTTGCATATTTCCTTTTTGGCGGAAAAGCAAGTACAAAATCCGAACTGATTTGAATAGTAACATAATTTGCATATTTCCTTTTTGGCGGAAAGGCAATAATACGATCTGAAATCTGTTAATTTGAACTAAATCAAACTAGATTCGCATTAGATCTGGACGTTATCCTTTTTGGCGGAAAGCCCATAAAAAGATGTCGTGTATTTCGATCCGATCCGGAGTGTAAACACAACATATAAAACGAATAATCTGAAGACGAACTCAAGTTATAAGAGTGAACTCATAAAGAGCTATTTTATTTGTGTAGCCTTTAGGCTGAATTACACTTATTGACGCACTATCGCGCTTAAATTGACAACATGAACTAGAAGATAAAACTATTATTGATAGTATCTTCGTAAATTGATGACATTCCACATCCTCGGGACAGTTCGTCCATTGAGCAATTCAACACTTGTTTTCACAAATTTTTGTCTCTGCACAAATATGTTTGTAAATGCTGTCTTTATTTCGCTGAATCTTCTAAATGACCTGGGTGGAAGATTGTCATACCACAATCGTGCAGTTCTCATCATAGTTATTCCAAAGCACTTGCACAATATCTGATCTGTGTAATTGTAGATTCTCATGCTCTGCACGTAATGGTGCACATGTTCTGCCGGGTCTCCTTCTCCATTGTAATACAGCAGAGTTGGCATTTTGAATTTATGCGGAAGAGGATAGTTATCCACGTCGGTCACAAACGGAGAATTTACACCCAAATCATCATTATTACGCTGTGGTTGTGAAGTGCAGGGAAGGTCGGATGGGCCTATGTCTCCGAACCGCAATTCCTGATTCCTTTGCTGGTCGTCTCTCACGTACATATTATCACCAACATGATCTTCTGTTCTTGTACGCTGACGATAATGTGTACGTATTTCGTCTCCGTTCGGTGATCGTGAGTCTATTCGGCGAGATGAGACTGAAATATGATCCTGATTCTGACCCCGATTTTGATCTCGACTATTCCTATAGGCACGCTCTTCAGCTCTCAATCTGAGCTCATGTTCCTTCTGCAACTCCTGTCGAAGATTTCGTTCGTGATTCAAGTATCTTTCACGAATTGCTTGTTCCCGATCTCGCTGTCTTGCATCGCGAGCTTGTTGTTCGACCAAATTATTACCTGGAGCGTGACTTGCTATCATAGCCTGAATTCGCTGTCCATTATCGAGCAGAAATTTGACCACATCAGGTGAATCCAAATTGACGATGGGAATTGAACTTCCTTCTTGGTTCAGAGGAACAGAACCTTGTCCGTCCTGACGAGGAGTTTCGGTAGGCGAACTCATAGGATTCTCCCCTATGGGAGGATTGTTCTCCGCCTGCTGATCAGGATTGGGAGGAGGTGGTTGATTTTCAAGTCTTGACATCTGCAAACGAGTAGTAGGCATGTTTTTTTCGGCCCCACGGTGGGCGCCAATTGATGAGTCTCAGAAAACTCACGTCGTCTTCGGGATCGTCTGGTCGTCTGAACACTCCGTACGTTCTGAAGACCTGCACAAAATCCCCGGGATTGGTTCCAGGGAGTAAACTCCGATACCTAAGTCAGTTACGAGCCTTAAGCAAATATCGATAAGCAATTAAGAATACTTGAATCGAATCCCCCTCCTTGGTGAGGGAAGGGTTGTATTTATAGAATACATACCTGAATTAGAGTTGTATTGAAACTCTAATATCGTACCTTGAAGAAGGGTTTATTGTAATGTAAGAGTTGTAATAGAATTGTAACTCTTTTCATATATGTAATAGGAATATGGTCTGAGAAGGAGTTGGACTCCTATGAGCTGAACAATACTTGTTGTATTAGGAGTTTATTTCTGAGATATTATACTTAAAGTAAAATTCAACCCTCATCACGGTGTTTTTGGTTAAGGATCAGAACTGCATGCAGAAGAAGATTGATCAATAGCGAGGAGTTATTGAAGCATTCAAGATTGTTGCTTGATTATGACCAGCCTCGATCTGAAGAAGTTATTGTTCAACTATTGATTATAAGAATTAATTTAGAATAGTATTGTATGTTTTAGTTCAACTATATACGTACCCATTTGTGGGATTTTAATTTAATTGTTTTAATATTTTAGAAAAGATTTCGTTTTTTTTTTGTCCTTATATGATCTCTTATGATATTTGGATGATCAATTTTATTTTATTTTATTTTATTTAATTAAGACATGAATATCAAAGTTTTTTTTTTATGGAAATATGTTAGGTTTTTTTTTCCAATGGATCTTTTTTTTAATTTTTAATTTTGTGTCAGTGTATCTATATAAATACACATCAATACATCGTATTTAATGTTTATTTCTTAGGGTATTTAATATTTATCTCTTAGGGTTCGTTCATTAATCATTTGATAGGGTTTTAGTTAAATATACGTGATTTTGTATTTTTTTCAAAAGATCCTGAATGTTTTTTTGGCTGACATTGTATTATCTCAAGGCATCGATAGTATTCCTTACACATGTTAATGTCTATGAAAGACTGAAGTAAAAGAAATCATTTGCACATTGGTTTGTAAGGAAAAATAATTTCTTTTAGTGTAAAATACAATAAAATATTATCATATCTCATGTTTATCTCATATAATTTTAATTGAGATACTTGTCTTCTTGATTTTTTTTTAAAAAACATAATTCACCCAACTTCTGATATTTTTTATTAATTTCAAAATAAATTAGTACAAAATATAAAATGAATATGACAATATTATTGACATATAATTGTGTTTTACAATGAAACAATTACATCACTACTTAAATATATGCTAAAAAATTGAATAAGAAAGGCTAAGTTTTCATTGACAAAAAAAATAACAAAAGAGATTTTTAGTGATAATGTATATTTCTCAATATATATATATATATATATGTGTGTATATCATTTTTTTATTAATTATCATAAAATATTATAACTTAATTTAATGAATTATAAATATTTTGAAAAATGAAATAATTTGAAAATGAAAAAAATAGATATAATCACACTTTGCTCCCCTAAGTTTTATGGGGAATACTTTTTATAGGGACATTTATATCAATTCACAAATATTTTGGATGATTGATTTTTATTTAACGTGTTAACTAATATCCAGAGTACTAGAGTAAATATTTTCGAAACAAATAATAGTGAAATGTAACTAATCACAAAATTTAAGGAGGCAAAGTGTTATTAACCCTGTGTATTTATAATCAACTCGCAACTTGACCTTTGTAAAATTACTTGAAGAGTTAATTCAGCTATAAGTACATTTTGTAAATTATTCTATCAAGGCAATTCGTCTTGACAATGCTGGTGAATTTATATCTTTTTTTTAATGATTATTGTATGTCTATTGGGATAATTGTTGAATATCATGTCACTTATATTCATACACAAAACGGTTTACTAGAATCGTTTATTAAGCGCCTTCAAAAAATTGAGAGACCATTGATTTTGAGAACTAAACTCCCAACATCTGCTTGAGGATATGCTATTTAGCATGCATGCTGCAATATTAATTTGCATTAGTCCAATGAATTATCGTGAACTCTCTTAGTCTTTTGGCCAAAACCAAATATAACTCATCTTAGAATTTTTCGAAGTGTGGTCTATGTTCCAATTGCTCCACCACTTTGCACAAAGACCTTAAAGGAGGTTAAGAATGTATGTTGGGTATGAATTTCTATTTATAATAAAATATTTTGAGCCAAAAACTAGAGATTTGTGTATGACTCATTTTGCTGATTGTCATTTTGACAAATCATTTTTCCCGACATTAGAGGGAGAATAAATAGCCAGTTAAGAAAATTATTTTGAATGAATTATCATTATCTCATTTTGATCCTCATACAAGGCAATGTAAATTATAAGTTTAAAAGATAATTCATTTATAACATTTAGCAGATCATTTGTCATATTCTTTTACTGATTCAAAACGTGTGACTAAGTCAGATGCATATACCAACTGGTAATGCTCCAATTTGAATTGATGTCCTTGAAGACCTTCTATCACTACTAATGAATTAAAAATACCCATGAAATATGGTAAACCAGTCGGTTCTAAATATAAAAATCTTTGAAAGAAAAAAGAAATAAATAATCATAATAGCAAAATCGATGTGATTGAAATTCCAAAAGAATCTTAAAAATAAAAGAATTTTCTGATATAACAAATAGTAAACTTCCAAAAGAAGTTCATATATATGAAAATCCTAATATTATGAGATCTCAATCAATTATGTCATGACTAGGGAAAGATGCAACCGATGTACAACTAACGTCGACTATAAATTTGTCTATGTTGTAACAATTATTAACATGAATAAAAATAAGGATCGTGAGACAAAGTCTGTAGATAAATATAGAAGTAGAAAGGATAGGCCAAAATGAAAGGACGCAATTCAAACGGAATTGGACTCACTAGCAAAAGTGTAAATTAAGTTTTGGACCAATAATATGCACACCTAAATACGTGTAACCAGTGGGTTATAAATGGGTATTTTTACGAAAACAAAATGAGATAAATGATATCGTATGGTATAAGGCACGACTTGTCACATAAGATTTTTTTCAAAAACTAGGTATTTATTATAAAGAGACATATTCCTATGTGGTCGATTCAATAACTTTGTGTTATTTGCTTAATTTGATAGCTCATGAATATTTTAAAATGAGCCTCATAGATGTTGTAATAACCTATTTGCATGACTCACTTGATAATGATATTTATAGATCGAATTATAGAATTATATAACACAAATCACGATTAAACAAACCAAATAATGCAAATAAAGGTTAAAAAAAGAAATATAGAACTGAAATAAACCTAACCGTACAAGTATAATGTGTTTAATAAAATTACTTTGTAGCAATCAATCCGTCTGCTATGTAAGTTTTGCTCTCTGTCGTTGATTTGAATCGATTTGTTCAATGCCCTTTTTCCAAAATTCTTGATTTGGATGAATATGTTCTATTTAGAGTTAAAGTTATCTTCTGTCCCTTTGCTGTATTCTTTGTTTTTTTTTATCTCTTTGTTGTGTACTTGCAAAACAAAATGAACTCATTTGCGTGTTGATTTTTTAATTTATTTAGGAGTACTCATGTCAATTTCGCCAACTTTGTCATGCCCACTTTTTTCAGTCTACTTCTCATAAAAATTAAAGAGCAAAGAGGTAAAGTATATATTTACAAACTACACGAAGATAACTTGAAAGTTTCTTAAATCATAGGTGAGTTTCTTGTAATTTGTCAATAAAATGCTACTAGATTTAGTAGTACTTTTTTAACTTTTTAATTTAAAATAGATGAGATCACTTCATTAATTAGTTCCCATCAAATATAAAATGAATCAATAGACATGTTTAGAACATCATATTAGATGATTGTATCAAGAATAGTTTATAAATAAATTTGAATTTATAATTTTATTTAATTATTTGAGAAAACTTAACAAAATAGATTAATTTATCTCAAACTAAAAAGTCGAGGTTACACACAAAAATTCCTGTGTATGAAGCAGCCTCACGCGTGATAACATAGAGAAAAAGAGGCTAGGGATTTCTTATTGACTTGCATAAAATAAATCAGAATACAATAAGGAGTATATATAGTTAGGGATTACAATGAAAATTAAATAGACTAAAATACCATTAGATAAATACAGCTAAGCTAATATCCCCCCTCAAACTCACGATGCTACAGCGATAAGCATTGAGAGTTTGTCAGATAGGAAACTAAATCGCAAAGCCGAGTGTGCTTTTGTAAACATATCAGCAATCTGCAGAGAAGAAGGAACGAATGGCAATGTGATGGTGCCGATCTGTAGGTGGTGGCGAGTGACATGACAATCAATCTCGATATGTTTGGTTCGTTCATGAAAGACTGAATTTCGTACAATCTGAATAGCACTCTGATTATCACAATGTAGCGGAGTAGGGTGACAAAGAGAAATACCCATATCAGCAAGCAACCGACGAACCAAAAAATTTCACTGGTAGTCGAGGCCATGACACGATACTCAGCTTCTGTAGAAGACCGAGAGATGACATCTTTTTTCTTGCTCTTCCATGAAATAAGCGAGTCACCGATGAAGATACAAAATCCAGTGGTCGACTCGCGGTCCGTAGGATCACCAGCCTAATCCGCATCAGAATAAGCACGCAACTCTAACGAAGACGTAGAAGGAAACAAGAGACTATGAAACTGAGTACCCCGAAGGTACCTGAAAATACGAAGAACAGCAGCCAATGAACTGTAGTATGGGCAGTGACAAACTGACTAACCACATGAACAGCATGCGCAATGTCTGGGCGAGTCACAGTAAGATAAACCAGGCTGCCTAAAATGGTACGATAGAGACCAGAATCCGCCAAAGGAGTGCCATCTGACGGAGAGTATCTAGCATTGGTCTCAAGAGGAGTATCAACAGTCCTGTTGTCAGTAAGTCGAGCATGCTCAAACAAATCAGCTATATATTTTGATTGAGATAAGAGATAGCCTTTTGGAGAATAGGCAACCTCAATTCCCAAAAAATAACGTAGCATACCCAAGTCTTTCATAGCGAAGCAACGTGCCAACTCAGACTTCAAAGATTCAATACCATCATAATCATCACCCGTAATAATCATGTCATCAACATACAAGGATAATAGAATACGACCTGTTGTTGTACGCTTGACAAATAAAATCGAATCATAGTGACTAGGAAGGAAGCCAAGCGAAGTGATCACCAGAGAAAACTTCTCAAACCAGGCACGTGGTGCTTGTTTGAAAACATAAAGAGCTTTGCGAAGCTTGCAAACTTCACCAGGCTGATGAGCGACACTAGGAGGAGGCGTCATATAAACTTCTTCATGAAGATCGCCATTCAAGAAGGCATTCTTGACATCCATCTGAGATATTCTCTATCGGCAAACGGAAGCAACTGCGATCAGAGTGCGAACAGTCGTCATTTTTGCAACAGGGGCAAACGTTTCTTCATAATCTATGCCATACTCCTGAGAATAGCCTTTAGCAACAAGCCGAGCCTTGTATCGCTCAACGGATCCATCTGATTTGGTTTTAATCTTGTAAACCCAACGAGAACCAATGGTATGTTTTCTGGATGACAGCGAAACCAAATCCCATGTATGAGTCTGGTGGAGAGCAGTAAGCTCCTCAGCCATAGCAGCCTGCCAAAGAGGATCACGAACTGCCTCTCTATAGGACAAAGGCTCAGAAAGTCGATGAATAGAGGCAACAAAGGAAGCAAATGAAGTAGAATAAGAGGAGTACTCAAAATCGGGGAGTTTAGTAGATTTACGAGTGCGAGTGGACTGACGCAGAGGAGGATTATCCGCAATCTCATTCGACAATTTGGTGGTCGTAGGAACAGGGACATGGGAGGTGGATACCTCGGGAACCAAAGTATCAGATAGAGCTTCATCGAGGTCGGTATCGAAAGGATCAATACGAACCAAATCTGATTGTGTCATATGATGTGAACTAGCAGGAACAGAGAAGAATGGAATATGCTCTAAAAAGACAACATGACGCGAGACATACAATTTTTGACTAACTGGATCAAAACAACGATATCCCTTTTGACCAACACCATAACCCAAAAAGACACATAAAACGGACCGAGAAGACAATTTATTACGCTCAACATGTGGTCGAAGAACAAAGCAAGTACAACCGAAGACGCGCAACGAGGAATAATCAGGTGAATGACATACAACTTTTCAAACGGGGACAAACCTGAATTATGAGATATTGGAATTCTGTTGATCACATGAGCAACGGTAAGTACTACTTCCCCCCAAAACACACTAGGAACCTCGGCTGACAACAAGAACTAACGAGCTGTTTCAACAAGATGGCGATATTTTCTCTCAGCAACACCATTTTGTTGAGGAATGTCTGTACACGAGGTTTGATGGAGAGTTCCATCAGAAGCAAGTAACTGAGAAAAATCGTGTATTCACCCCCCAAATCACACCGAAAATATTTAATGACAGATGAGTGTTGGGTTTTCACAAGAGCTCGAAAGTTACTGAATATGGTAAGGAAATCAGACCTGTGTTTCATAAGATAAACCCAAGTTTAACGAGTGAAATCATCAATAAAAGATACATAATATCTAGATCCTCCTTTGGTAGATACAAGAAAGGGTCCCCACACAAGATCAAATGGCGCAATTGAAAAAGAAATACTTTTATTAAAAAGCAAGGCTGAAAATTTAGCCAGTTTACAACAACTACAATCAGAAGTATCATGACTGTCCAAATGACCTAAAACTCCTGTAGACACCAAAAACTTTAAACGAGACCCAGAAACATGACCTAAACGAGAATGCCAAAGATAAAAATCGAAAGACGAACGACTCAAACGAAAAGACGACAAATCCACACTAGAGGTAGCAATATCTGATATTTTTAGCTCATCCAAAACATAGAGTCCCCCTTCCCTATGGCCTATCCCAATCATCTTCTGAGATCGCGAGTCCTGAACAAAACAATTGGTAGAGGTAAAAAAACTAAGAGGTCAGAATCACATAATTAACCAACAGATACAAGATTTAAAGTTAGACTAGGAATATGGTATACGTTTGAAAGAGATAAACGAGATGTGTGAATAGAGCCAATTCCTGCCAATGGCATTGGAGTACCATCAGCGATCATGACAGACAAAGATGGAGCAGAATTAACAGACACAAAAGAATCAATATCAGGAGATATATGATGAGAAGTGCCTGAGTCTAAGATCCATAAAGGAGATGATTTACCAGAATTATTAGACAAACCTTTAGGAGAGGAGGCAGACATGGCATGAAGCTGTGAAGAAAGGAACTGCTTAAACTGCTCCATCATATGTGGATCCAAGGATAGGGCAGCAACTGCATTATTGGGCTGAGGTGGGCGATACGTCCATGGAGCAGTCTGTGGCGGGCGTTATTGTTGAGGTGGTCGTTGTTGCTGCTGTTTGCCTTTACTCAACAATTTCGGACACTGAGCCTTCCAATGACCATTCTCTTTGCAGAAAGCACATTCATCCTGAGAGACCTTAAGAGCTGGTCTGTTTTGGTTGTTAGGCGGAGATTATTGTGGAGCAGCAAAGACAGATGGAGGTGCAGGTGGGGCAGACCCCGTATTTGCTTTAGACTTAAGCCGAATTTCCTCTGCTAAAAGTTTATGAAACACAGAATCAACAGACGGAAGAGGAGAACGATGTAGAATTGTGCCACGCAATCCCTCAAAATCATTTTGAAGAGCCATCAAAAACTGTACCAGGCATTGTTCTTCCCTATGAGCCAGATATGGTTCAAATTTTTGCTGCTCTGCAGACTCAGTGAGAGCCAACTGATCCCAGATATTAGACATGACAGAATAAAACTCCTGAACACTCATATCATTCTGTTAAAGTGTGCGAATATCTGCCTCCAACTGATACTGCTTGGCGAAATTAGATTATGTATACAATCTAGTCAGATGATCCCAGACCTCTTTAGCCGTCTCATACTTAGCCAACTGAACATCAATAGAGTGGGTAACAGAATTGTTAATCCACGTAATAATCTTCGAATTATCAAAATCCCAACTATCGATCAAGGCTGCATAATCGGTTGCCTTATCGTCTGTAGGTTTAATTCGCACACCTGTAACATGGTTCCACATAGATTTTCCAAGCAAGAAATTCTTCATAACGTAGCTCCAATACGTATAGTTTGGACCATCCAATTGAACACTAATCAACTGAAGTGAATCATCCTTACGACTAGCCATGATGAAAGAGGCGAAAAAAACAACTCTCCCAAAACCGAAATCAACAGATTCGAAATGCCCAAAATCAACAGAATCTAGACAAATCAATGTAAGCAAAAACACCACAAAATCGAAATCAACAGATTCGAAATGCCCAATATCAACAGAATCCAGACAAACCAACGTAAGCAAAAACAAATAAAAGGGAAAACGGAAATACCACAAAAAAAGAGGCTAGGGAAAGCTGTGGATTGAATTATAACTTCTTCAATCAAGCAAAGAGAATCCATGAATGGTGGCTCTGATACCATGATAACATAGAGAAAAAGAGGCTAGGGATTTCTTATTGACGTGCATAAAATAAATCAGAATACAATAAAGAGTATATATAGTTAGGGATTACAATGCAAACTAAATAGACTAAAATACCATTAGATAAATACAGCTAAGCTAATAACGCGCACATATAATGCATTTCACGTATAAAGTATCATAATTATTGTATAACGTATGAAGTATAAAGTGTAAAGGTGTTATGATTAGCATATGAATTATGAAGTATGAAACCATTATGATTAGCGTTTAATATATAAAGTATGAAGTATGAAGAGGTATAAAGGCATTATGATTGGCGTCTAACATATAATGTATAACGTATGAAGTATGAAGAAGTATATATGAAAACATTATGATTGGCTTATAATCGTATAAAGTATGAAGAAATATGAAAGCATTATGATTGGGGTATAACGTATGAAGTATAGAATATGAAGACATTATTATTGGCGTATAATATATAACATATCATTAAATGAAACTTAATATGCTAAAAAAAACACGTGCACCTGATCCACCGCATATATACAACCGTTTCACACGACACTTCCTTGAAGTTGAATGTTAAAATTAAAACGACATAAAGACAATGCCAAATAGAGTAACAATCAAGAAGGTTTATCGTATTTTATTGACTTAACTGTCAAAAATAAAAACCCTGAAACTATGGAGATCATATCCTCTGTCCAAAATTATCTAAAGCATAAATATCAGTAAAATTACTTTACAATTATTAGACCTTAACCAAGGAATGAGTGAACCCTATGACGTAGTTTAATCTTGGACATAATAAGACATAGATAATATTGGACAGAAGATCCCATATCGATACTATGAACTTCCACGTATTTTTCTTTGAATTTCTAATTGTAATAATTTTCATCCTCACACATTTAATTAATTAACAATCAACCTACCTATATGATAGGCCGATTTTCTATCGTTTAAATAAATTTAAAATACAAAATGTTACAATTTAATATTAATAAGAAATTCACGAAAACCTTAAAATTTAGGCAAGTTTTTGGAAATTAACTTTATTTTACTTTACGTAGAAATATAATTTAGGGCTAATTCCACTCTACCCCTTGTGGTTTGGAAAAATTCTCTTTTTTTACCATGTGCTTTGAACTAATGTGGAAAACATATGAAAATCGAGATAAGATCCTCTGTCTAATATTATCCTGTCTTATTGTGTCTAATGTTCAAAATGACGTAGTTTCACTAAAACTAGGAACTAAAAACATAAATATCACTAAAATCATTTTACATTTATTAGACCCTAACCAAGAGATAAGTGAACCATACGACGTAGTTTTAATCTAAGACAGGATAATCTTGGATAGAGGATCCAATCTCATGAAAACCGTCTAAACTAATGGAGGTGTGTTACACACTCTAGGATATGCGTGTAGGAAAATAAGAAGGGTTTAAAGCCAAATTTTTATTCCAAAATTACCCTTATTTAGAGAGGAATTTTTTTCTTTTTTTTTTTTGTTTTCTTCCTCTTTCACATCTGAAGCCTTTAATAAAAGAAAGATTCAATTTATGGGTTTTATAGTAATTATATATTATTCCGTTAGTTTTGATGATTTCCGTCAGCTTTCCACTTTAGTCCAAAGCATAAGGGGATTATGTGGACATTATGAAAATACTATGTAATAAAAGGGAATTTTCTCAAACCACAAGGGGGTAAAGTGGAATTAACCCTATAATTTAATTATTTTTTTCCAAAATTAGCTGTTGCACTTTTTTGTCAAAGGTGGCTTTTTTTTTATTTTTTTAGAGAAATGCTTTAATATGGCCAAATTGAAGGGAAGATAAAAATATGTGAACTAAATTGGCAAAGAAAAAAAGTTAATGGACTAAATATGCAATATTTCCAAAACTCCTTCATAAGCACTAAAACCTTCTCAAACTCCCACTCTCTCTCCATTTTTTTTACAAAAGAAATGGGCGCAGAGGCAAATTCAGCTGATGTTACTCTTCCTGAAACAACCCCAGATAACGTTGATGCATTACTTGAGGTACTTGATATGCACTGCTTGTGTATTTGTGTGTTTGTGTGTGTGGTGTGTGAGTTTGTCCAGCTTGAAAATAATAGCAAAGTTATGTTTGGAACTCTTTTTCTTTTGTGGAAAAACAGCAATATAAATTCAGGGATTCAAAAGGGTTCATTTGGAAACAATGCTAGATGTTGTGGGAATAATAATTGGGAGAGTTCTGATTAATTAGTGTACCAAAGGGTTCATTTAGTTTTCTGCAAATTGTGATTTTAAAGATAGAACCCCAGAAAAGTTTAGGAAGATTTGTGCTAATTGGTAGTATTGAAGTCTTTGACTTGTGAAGAAGCAGTAAACAATATTGGGGAACAGTTTTTGGGTGAAAGATTTGGTTGATATTGACAGTTTTTCTCAACAAAAAAACTTATCCTGGAATGATGAAGAAATTTGGAACCTTACCAAGTTTTTGGGAATTTTTAAGATGATCATCGGCCTAGAAATCAATGGTAAAGCCTTGGAAGGAGAAAACATAATATGAGGGAATGGATGGTCACATTAAATTTGATAAAATTGGTCTATGATTACCCTTTTTTTTTTTTGGGCTTGCTTAATTGTTGTATTTTGTGAATTCCTTTTCAATCTTTTTTGGGATGAATGAATGCATATGCACGAAGTTGAAGATAAATGGTTGGTGGGTGTGGATAGATTAGTGATGGTGAATTTGGTGTATTCATTCTCTAATACCTCTAGTCTTTCTAAGATAGGATGATGGCTAAGATGGTTGCATGCAGAAAAGTAGGCCATTGTTCATTTTCCATTTTAGAGTTCCGTGAGAAAATTGTTTGGAAATTCCTTTCTAGTGTCCTAGTTGTCTTCCCTAAGCTGGCTGCGTGGTAGTGGAATTTGGCAATCATCTGGCAGTAGCTAATGATAAACAAAATATTGACAAGGTTTAGACCTTGACAGTAGACAGGAAGTGATTATATATGCAATAGTAACCAAGCCTTTAAAACTAGGGAGGAAGAAGTGATTAGAATAACATCAGTAACCAAGCCTTTATCCCACTATGCGGGGTAGGCTAGAAGATGAGATGAGAGTAGAGAGCTGAAATCTTAGCCTAACCTAAGAAAAGAGGGAGGAAAATTCTTCTCAATATTTCTTCATTTCAGTGTCTGTCTTCGCAAGGAGAAGATACAGATATTTATAGCCCAAATTTCTAATAACTAGGCAGCTTTCATTAAGCTGTAAATGGCTTCCCTTAAAAACCATGTCGAATCTTAATTCCTGCTAGCATGGGCTTGCTATTATTATGCATATGGTTAGGCATACTGTGTCAGATATCTCCTGCAACGTGCAGGATTGTATGCTTCCCATATCATTTCAGATGACTGTTATTTCTGCTGATATAGTGGTCATCATCTATTACAACTGAAATCATAAATTAAATGCGCTCCTATTTAACTCTTAAGATGGAATCATTAAAAATAATCACATTTATTTGGGATTTTTTATCTTTTTATTTTTTATATTTATCTGGGACTTTAGCTTCTTATCTTCTGTTCTTTCCCAATGTGTGCAGTTCTGCATCATTTTTTCTATTGAATTTGTTGTATTACAATGAATAGGAAGGCTTACTTGTTGTTGTACAATGACTAGGAAGGATGCTAGAAAGAAATGATGAGCTAGATTGTATAGCGAATTATATTTTGGATGTGAAGAAAGGAAAATTTTGCTTCTTCTTACACATTTCTTTTGTCATGAAAATTATACTGTTGTTTTACATTCCATCCCAAGTTCTCTCAACCTTAAATCATTATTCTATTATTATTTAGTAGACAGCTCAATTATGGTTTTTCTGTTCCTTGTTAATTTTTATTTTAGTGCTGTTGTTTCTTATATGATTCATATCCAAACTATGGTTTGAAGTTACACTTCTTTAAGCAATCTTCCACCTGAGGAATTTGAAATGCAATCTGACTTGTTTCGCATTCAATATCTTATCTATAAAAAGTTGCCACTGTGTTTAAGAATTAGGCCAAAGTGAGTGCGGATATTCTAACACGAAAATAGGGATTATCTCAATGTGACCAACTGTAGACTCTTTCTTTCTCTGAGATAATTTTAGCATTGATGAAAGTATCCCCATGTTGTACCGTATTGAAGTTTCATCTTGGCTGTTTTTTCATGTCCCTGTCCAAAGTTAGAAATAAATGTGTAATATACTGGTGCGTTTTTCTTTTTTTTCTTTCTACACTTTGGTGTTGAATATTTCAATATCACTTCAGGAAGAATGGGAGAGTGTATTGCTAAGCTCATTTCTTTCAATAGAGGTCAATTACATGAGTGCCAGGGAGATTCTTGTGAAGTCTACCACATAGGTAGATCTACTTTAGCATGATGGACATTCTGCGGAAGTCTACTATACAAATAGCATAACACCTATATATCATTAAAAGTGTTGTCAAGTGAAAGTTATCATAATCCTCGCTGATTTACTAGCATATGTCACAAGCAGGTCTTATATTGTGGAGTCATGTTGATCAAGAATACAGTTTATTAGATCTCAATAAGTTTCCATTTGCTTATTGAGTCAGCACATACTTCCAAACAGCTTTAGTGTTTCGCGTGACTGATAAAAAAGAACTTAGCAGTTAATTTAGATAATGCTTATGATAGATTCCACTTTATACCTCTTGATATCCTTATAGTTGGAAAATTAAACTATCTAGATGGGATGCACAGTGATTTGCCTTTATTTATTAGAGTTTGAGAACATACTCAGCTAAATGTAGTCAATTCCATATCATAACAGAGTCGATTTAATGAATTTGTTTGGATCATGTTTAATGGAAAATATTGAAAATTTTCCTTTTTCGTTTGGTGATGATAACAAAGAGAGAATCACTAATAAAATGGCACCAGGGTGTCAATAATAGGCATCCAAAGAAGAGAACAATGTCTGAAATGAACTATGGAAAAGAATTAGACTATATGACTTCCTTTTTACATAGATTCTCAGTACCATTACATATTATCTTTAGAATGCCGTTGTTTTATGACAGTCTGTGTGGGGTATGTGGATATTATATGCCAAATTTCACTAATGCTTGCATTCATGCAGCATCCCACTATAACTAGTGTGACACTGACTGTGTGTCCTCCGACCTTTGTTTTTCCTGAACTGTCTGTGTCAGGTATGTGGAAATCACACCACACTGCTTACCACTTGCATTTTCAGATCCATTCTCTTCAACAGAAGTTTAGCCTCTTTTGCTGGTCTTCTGCAAATATCATAATTGCATATTTTGCTGTATTTAATTTTATTTAAGAAGCTGTTTGACTATTTTTTTATATTGTTTATGTACTTTCTGCCTTGAATTTTGTTTAAGATGCTGTTTGACTGACATTTTGATATTGTTTGCTTGCTAAGGATGCCATTACACTGCCAGTTGATTTTTATTCTATTATTAAAACAGGCTGCTAGATATGATGATATTGATGATTTGACAAGCATAATTTCTGCTGGTGTTTCTCTTGATTCCAAGGATTCACAGGGTCGAACAGGTTACAACTCTAACCTCTACCTTGTGTAATCACAAACTTTTGTCAATTGAGAAGATAAATTGTTCAATTTAAGCTTTTAATTTATGATTAATTGTATTTTAGGAAGTTTATGTACTTTATTTTTAGTTGGAACTTGTATTTTTTTGTCTCTGGTGGTGTTGTTTTACTGATTCAGGGACAACCTTAAGCTTATAAGAAGTAAAAATAAAATTGGTAACTTAAAGATTTTGAGTTCTTTTTGAGTAACTGGGCCACATCTACATTGGCTTGGATTTTGAATGTGAGTTTTAGAGAGGTCCTGCTGTTCTCCATGTTTGGTTTAGTGGCGTGGTTCTTGAGAATATGTCCAACCAATCTTAAGCTCTGCTAAAAAATTTCGGTCAAGTGATACCCTTTTATGGACTACATGAATTGGAACTTTGACAAAATATTGGCATGCTTACACACATACCCTACAAGTGAGCACATAGTTTCTAGGTAGAGGAAGAGCTAATTGAAAACAACTTTAATATGTAACAGAAGTTCTGCTGAATCTCTGAATATGAATTACACGGTACTTTAAAATGTTGCCAGAGTATGGAACGTTTGTTGCAGGTGTTTCATGTCAGTTTTTGCGACCTTGTGGAGCCTGAGACTCAGACTTATTATGTTGCATTTTTACTATGTAAATTTGAAACTGTTTCGCAGTTTTAGCATACATGTGCGATTTTCCTTTTGATTCCTGAAATTTTATTTTTTTTTAAGGTTCTTCTGCAACTTGTGGCTGAAATTTAGGTATTAGTAGTGCATAGTTAAACTATTATATTCCATGAGAAAACTGATACACTTTCACAAACGTCAGTTGACTGAGATACTTATCAATATTTCTTGTTTTGGACCAATTATAGAAGGTTTTTTATTCATCATATGCCCCATGTTTGGAACTATTTCATTTCATCCTGCTGTTTTCATTAAAAAGTGTGTTATTCTGCTTATGTATTATACCTTTCTAATCAACATTTAGCTTGGTTCATTTGTATATATTGGCAGCACTTCATATGGCTTCAGCTAATGGACATCTTGACATTGTACAGTATCTTGTGAATCATGGAGTGGTGAGGGAGTCAACCAATGCTTCTAGATATTTATAATGTTGTTGCAAATTTTTCACAATTTCTTCCTTTATTCTCTCTCTCCTTCTCTCCCTCTCTCTCTCACACACACACCCCCACACACACAAATACTCTGTTCTTGCTTTACTTTGACTGCTATATTATGACTGCTTTGTGGTTTTGTTAGCAAATAGTGAAGTAATAAATAAATTGATTTTAGCAAATTGTTACTTCATACAGATGCCTTTGCTTTTTTGGTTGGATTAATTTGTTTCTTTTCTAAATGCAAGTATGACTGAACAGAAGGGCAGGGGTGTTACTGCATTGATACTCGTTTGCTACATGGAAATAAGATTTCTTTGGAAAGTTTGCTACATGGAAATAAGTTTGCTGTCACATAGATAGTCTAAGATGGGGCTTTATCTTGGTGTAGTGTAGTTTTGTCAGTGCAACAGTTGAGAGATACTGAATTCTTGGGGAAGAGACCTTTCATTATTAGATGTGATTTCTACAACCTAAGTTTTGAGTTTTAGGATTATTTCCTGTTATTTGCGGTTTCATCTTGCTGGTTCTTCAAATTACTTCTTAGGTACTGAATTCAAAAGTTTTCCACTATTAGCAACTTTTGGTTTCACTGTGCTATAATACTTAGGTTCTTTGGTTGACATAGACTTTAGCAGGTTCTTGTATGTTCAAAGAAATAACAAAAATTGTTGGTTTTACTAGAAGGATACTTATCTGTTTCGTAAAGCAAGTGCCACCTAAAAATCATGTGTGGCACTTATTGCTAGAATATCAGACCGAATATCGCATTTTCTAGCTATCATAGGAAGTGGCAACAAAAGCACATTAGTTTGCACTATGGTGACATGTCTACCTGTACGATCTTGTAAGGTTGTGGATTGAGTCGTTGTTTATCTTAAAAAGTTGTAGATAGAGAAACTGCATTCATGCAACTTAAAATGACTGTGATGATTGTGTACAAGACATCTGCCTTGAGAATAGTGAAATCCCTCCTGAAACAATCACAGAGGATACTTCCAGTATGTAACTTTTACTGTAGTTGATAACTTGTTTTGAACATTTAGCAGCTGCTTTTCCCTTTCATGTCAAGTTTGGCTGCTGATTATATCTCTTAAAGTTGATATAATCAATTTTAAAAGGTGTTCTTAAGGTTTTGCTGAGTTTAAAACCTGCCTCCCAACTTGAAGAGCGAATCTCCTGTTAAAGAAGTTGCTTTTATCTTACTAAGCTATTGGTTGACAGAAGTTGGAACCTAAAAAAAATCTCACCAGCATTTGAACAACTAACAATTAGTTGTCCGAGTTGAAGTCACACAGTATGTGCTCTAGGTGTAGCAAACTTGCGTGACTAATTATCTAGGGACTTCGAATTGGACTTGGAGCTAGATTTGGCATTTGAACTTGGATGATCCTGTCTTTCGGTTTTGGTATTCTTTGGCTTTGGATTTAAAGTTCCTCGGCCAATTGAGCCTTCAGAATATTGGTTCCTATTTGCTTTGGGGCAATTCAGCTTCTATTATCCATTTGATTCAAGTTCTTAACACACGAACTGGTCAAAGTAACAGCACCTTTCCTATTTTACCCCTTAGCATTTGGATTAAACCTTGCCGCAATGTAGAATTTCTGTCCAGGATAGAGAGCATACTGGATGCTTATTGGTACTTGGTAGAGTTGGAACTTGGAAGTTAATACACTGTCTAAGTTGGGACCTACAATCTACTGATTATTATTTTTATTGGCTACTGATTTACAGATTCCAATAACTGTTCAGTTTTTACCTGATTTGTTGTTTTGTAAATCTTTGGAGATCAGATAAACAAACATACCATTTTTTTTCCCATTCTACTGCTGTAATAGGCAGAAAGTTTCTGGAGTTTCTGGGGTGTCTTTTCTATATAAGAAACATAACAAGGACACTTATAGACTTTGGATAACCGCAGTCAAACTCTTGAAGTTTGGGACAATTTCTGTGAGGTGTATGTGTCCTTGCCGACCTTGAGATGCCTATAAAGAATTCTCATTTCAGTTTTACTGAAGTTATTAATTTGTTATACATTTTGTAGTAGAAAGTGCAAGTGGTATCTCCTAATTAGTTCCTCTTTTTAGTTCCCAAATTGATCTATAATTTATAGAGCTAGGAATGTCAATATGCTAAAGCATGCTTTTATATGCTGTCATTTCTGTTATTATAATCTTTTATCTGGTGTTATGGTTTCTTGGTTGTGACAATATTGCTTTGAAAAACATGAAGATTAATTCATGCAACAGCAGCCGGTAAGCAGAAACTGAGTTTCTAAAACTGGAAGGAAAGTGAAGTGGCAATGTGTTAGAAAATGACTTCTAATCTACGGATGTGTACAGCCATCTTGATTTTTTGCTGATAATATCTTTTTTTAGCTGTTCATATATTCATGCAACTTTAAATTCTTTTAACTAGATTTTTCAATGCCCAAGTTTGTTTTTCTTTAGAATCTTGCATTTTGGTATTTCAAGCTCTGCCATTTTTCTCATGACTTGCTGCTTATGGAACAGGATGTGAATGCTGCTAATGTTGAGCATAATACTCCTCTTCATTGGGCTTGTCTAAATGGGCACATTGAGGTACTACTAAACAAATTGTTTTGTGCTCGAAAGCTTGACAAAACTAATTATATTTTGACAAACAGGTGTATATTTGAAAGGAATTGTTTCAGACTTTTACATTCTAATCTTTTGTCTCGGCAGGTTGTCAAGCTTTTAATTCTTGCTGGAGCCAACGTCTCAGTTCTAAACAGGTGACGTTATCTCTGCCTTAATAACTGAGTTCTTTTGCTATACTTCATGATTGGTTTATGACTGTCTTCCAACTCTTCTTGTCAACATTGACAGCCATGAGAGAACACCTGTGGATGAAGCAGTGGGTAGGGGAAAGATGGATGTTGTCGATGCCATCAACGAGGCTGTGGCTCAAATTGAACTCACAGGCACTCAGGTTTCCTAATTTGTAACATTATGGAAATGTAAACTTAGCATATGGTACGTTTTACCAAAATTCTGACTTTTCTCTATGTGACAAATCAAAATTTTACTATTATTAGATGGTAGATTAAGTTATGCAGGTGTTTTTCTACTTTTTTTTCGCGAATCTCTCGCAAATTTTGGAATCTAAGCTTGTATTTACTAAGCCATTTTGAGTATTGATACTTACACACATTCATATGAATAGGAGGATGCAATTGTTAGCTCATTCATGGCCACAATTGGAAGGAGTCTTTGCTCACTATTTCATAAGCATCCTTTTAGTTTTAATTTAGTGGATTTCAAATTTCGAAGTCCTTCAATTCCACTAGAATTTTAATGCAAAGATTGTAGATTTCTTAATAGGATGTTATCATTTTCCGAGAAATTCCGAAATTCTTATGCCTTTATGCATTTTTTACAAATGTTGAGTTTGTCAAATTTATAAGTTGACAAATTACCATTTTTTTTTTGTTTGAAAAAGAGTTGAAGCTAAATGAGTGTTTGTGTGTGTGTGTGTGTGATTAGTAATTTGAACATTTACATGTTTAATCTTCATGACTGAAGCAACGAAAGGAAATGAAAACGTGGAGGGACATCATTAGCATTGCAGACAAAATGCTAAATCAATGCTTCAAATTACATGTTTTTTTTTATCAAAAAAATTCATGTGAAACCGGTTCATATACAAGACGTGGTTCGTATATGGAACATACAATTAATAGTCATCAAAACTGTAATTCTAATTTTCTACTGCTTGTTTGTCCGTTGAATTCGCGATTAACTCTTCGTTTCATATATGACATGCTTTTAAATAGGACAACTGTTTTTTTTTATTATTTTTTATATCACATCTTATTTGCATAAATAGTAATCCCTGGCTTGAAGCCAAAAGTACCCTTTACACAAAACTTTCATTCATCTTGCAATGCCAAATTCTCTCTCTATATTTACCATTTTGTAAAGTGCTTAGTGCATAATGCATTAGACTTACTACCATTTATAAATTTGAATGAAAAAAAAAAAGAACAGAAAAAAGGATGAAAAATTGGACATTTTAAAAGATGTTTAATCAATGGTTCTTAACATTAATAATTTTTAGAAAATACACATTAATAATTCTTAGAACAAATAACTTAATTTTACCTTGTTGCTCAATCATTTTTTAGATACGGTGAAGTATGATGAATAAGAACATTATTAACAAGGAATTTTAATTAATTAATTAATTAACATAGCAAGAAATTCACTCAAAAATGTAGAAAAACCATCTATTATGTACAATCGATAGTTTGATTGTATATAAGAAATGACAATATCAAAATACATATTTTGAACTATTATTATAAATTGAAGCATAATCACAAGGCTTTATATGAAGCCGATCATGCGATTATACAATTGGTGAGAACTCAATAGTAACTGCACAATTTTACTGCTTTTTAAATTCTATAGTTTGGTTGTATATAGAAAATGAGAAAACCATGATAAATATTTTGAACTATTATTAAAAGGGAATCACACGATTATATAATTGGTGATAATGAAAATACTATAATTACACAGTTTCACTGCTTCTTACACTCGACAGTTTGATTGCATATAAGAAATGAGAATACCAAAAATATATATATATATATATATATATATATATATAGGGTGTACCAATTCTTGAATGATATGTAAGCTTTTTTTTAAAAGTTGAAGCATCACGTGACAGGATATAAAATGGATTATTCGATTGTATTTTTAGATCTTCTATACTATTTATTGTATCACTTCGTATAAATGTGACACGTATACTTTTAGATAATACTAAAACACTATAAAGTAGTTACTGAACCCTAAGAAATCAGTGTTAAATATACGTGTCAAAATATTATACGGTGATACAAGAAGTGATATATAAAAAATCCATTGCCCATAAGATATGAGAATACCAAGATATATATCTTGAACTATTGTTAAAAGTTGAAGCAACACATTTAAAAAAAAAAAAAGAATGACTGAATAACCAATATTCACATTTCAGTCACTATTTTCTCATTTTATAAACTAGTAGTATTTAGATAATTTCCAAATTCTCAATTAGTTTATGGTAATTTGCAATGTGTTTTTTTTTTTGTAATTATTTAACAACATTAGGTGTCTTTATAAAAAGTTCATTTTTCTTAAAAATGACTTTAATTTTGAAACTAATAAGAGAATATCAAACAAAATTTTAGAATTAATTCAAGGGATGTCAATTTCATTTCCATCCAATACATTGCCATATTTTCTTACATGTACCGGAAGTCATAGATTTAATTCAACCAATGATTTAATATTTTGAAGAGTAATGAGAGAGAATAAATATTTTTAATGCAAGACTCACGTAGAGTTTTATTATTACTCAATATATCTGTAATTTAATATAGATACATAAGTGATTGATTAATAATAAGGTGGAGTTGCAATTTCAACAACAACAAAAGTTTTTATCTGATTATATATCAAGGATCAATTTTCAGTTCACAATACCAATCTAAAAATTAGTGTATCAAGTATAAAAGATTAGCATATTAAATTTTCACTTTACCGTAACAAATTTTCACTTTAGCGTATGAAATTTTCACTTTAACATATCAATTTTCAATCCAAATGTATCAATCTACTACAAAAAATTAGCATATCAAGTATACAAAAATTAGCTTATCAAATATAATGTTAGCGTATTAGCATATATATAAAACTTAGTTAGCCACTGGGGCTAGCCCAGTGGTTAGGGAGTTAGTGTCCCGACCCCAGGTTTAGTGTTCGATTCCTGAGGGATGCATGTGAGGGTGTGTGAGTGTAATTAAAAAAAAAATTTAAAATCACGTTGCATATATGAACCCGTTTCACAAGAGTTTTTGTGTTTTCTTTCATACAATCACGAATATGATCCCTGTCATTTGAGTAATAAAGTTTTACGCCAATTACAAACCTAATGCAACCCTCCTCTTTTTTTCATATTTTGGAATTGGTTACTTATAGGTACTCAAGCTACTTAAAAGTATGTCGAGTTTAAGTAAAGTTGCAATTTTCACGTAAAAAGTCTACCCTATCGTTACTCTATTTTCAGATTCTATGACTTGTAACCACAATATGAACAATTTCCAGCAAATTCCACCCATAAATTCAAGACCAAACACAAGTCAATAATTTGCTAATACAATGTATCTTAATAATGAAATTTCCCATTTGAGGGAAAGTCAAATACTTGATCAAATCCATCACTTCATGAAGTATTTAATCATTTATTGAAGATCGTGTTTGATCATCTATTTTATTCACCTTCTAACATTTTGAACATAGATCATGGCTTTGACCAAAAGAGAACATAGGCCATGGTCCCTCATATTATTTTTCCAAATAAGAAAACATGTAGAAAAGTCAGTTTGAAATGAACACAAATAGGATTCAATGAAATGAATTTTACAAACCTTTTAGAGAGTTGAATAAAAGCAAGATATCAAAGTTGAAGATCCAGAAAATAAGAACAATTTGCAAATAAAGAATATTTTTTGCAGCCATGAAGCCATGAAGCCATGAAGTCAACAACTGTAGGAAGAACTTTAACAAATAAGGCCAATTGGCAGTCAGATATCCAAAAATATATCCAAAAATTTGTAAGCAAAAGATAACGAAAGAATATCAGGCTATCAGCACATTCTGACCAAAAAAAAAGGAATATAAAATCAATAATAAATAAACTATCAAAAGATCATTGGATAGACTATAATACGTAAAATTATAATTTTATATAAAAAAATCCAAAATTATTTTTAGTAGATTACATAAATCCTATATATATATAGTCGAAATTGTAACTTCACTGAGATTGAAATCGGAAAATTAAAGATTTTGAACGTCTATTTATATTAGCAATTTTAAAATTCTAATTAGGAATTTTATGGATTAAAATAGGACTATAATACGTAAAATTATAATTTTATATAAAAAAAATCCAAAATTATTTTTAGTAGATTACATAAATCCTATATATATATAGTCGAAATTGTAACTTCACTGAGATTGAAATCAGAAAATTAAAGATTTTGAATGTCTATTTATATTAGCAATTTTAAATTCTAATTAGGAATTTTATGGATTAAAATAGGACTATAATACGTAAAATTATAATTTTATATAAAAAAATCCAAAATTATTTTTAGTAGATTACATAAATCCTATATATATATAGTCGAAATTGTAACTTCACTGAGATTGAAATCAGAAAATTAAAGATTTTGAATGTCTATTTATATTAGCAATTTTAAAATTCTAATTAGGAATTTTATGGATTAAAATAGGAAATTAGGAATTTTGAATTTAGATTAGAGATTTTGGATGTGAATTAACATTAGAGATTTTAGAAATTCAATTAAAGTGATTTTACAAATGTTAATAATTTAAATTTATATTAATCATTTATATGTTGGAGTAGAGAAAATAGGGATTTTAATTTGTAACTGGAAACCCTAATTTAGACCATTCTAATTTATTTAATTGATTTTACTTCTAAATTACTTATGAATTGGGAACCCCAATTTAGACAATTCTAATTTATTTAATTGATTTTTCTTCTAAATTAGTTATGAATTGTGATTGAAAGTAAGCAAATTTATAGGATTTTCACCCCAATTTAGACAATTCTAATTTATTTAATTGATTTTACTTCTAAATTAGTTATGAATTGTGATTGAAAGTAAGCAAATTTATAGGATTTTCAATAGATATAGAAAAATAGAATATAATTACCTCCTCTTTGTTGAACGCGACAAAAACTAATACTTCATTAAATATCAAACAATATTGTAGTTGTGTATATTTATAATTTTTTTACTATTTTTACGTAAAATTTCTTGTGAGATCGTCTCATATATGAGACGTGATGCGTGAATTATATTTTACACGCTAATATACTAATTTTTTATACATTAATGCTAATATTTGATACTTTATACGCTAATTGTTCATATTTTATTTAAAGTGAAATTCATACACAAGTGTCATATATGATACGGTCTCATAGAAGAATGGCCTTATTTTTATAATAGTGAATTTAGAAATTTAGCGGTAAAATATATTTATTGAATTGCACAAAAAAAATTATTTTGAAGTCAGTTCCTTAAATTAGTCATATTCTTTTTCATTTTTGACAAAACCTTTCATGATCATATATAACTTTCTTTGGTTTACAAATTTTCACTAAGGATCTATCCCCTCCAGCAATTGATTCTCAGAACTACAGCACTTTTTACCATTTCTACAGTTATTAAATTGCAAGAATCCTTAGGGAATACATAAAGCCAAGCAAAATCAATAAGCACATAAACTCATTAATAGACAAAACAAGATTAACCCAAACAAAAACTAAAAATAATAACACAGATTTGGAGCCTTTCAAGGACCCTTATAATGCAGATCATTATGCAATTTGTTGAGCTTCTCTTTAATGTTTTAGTCTAACCTGTCATACAATAGGAATCCCAGAACTGAATTGCCAGAATCAAGAACTTTATTTGTACAGTTTCATAAGATTCTTTAGTATGATTTGTCAGACAATACTAACTTGGCATGAAATATTTGTTCTAAAATTGTTTGAGACTTTCTTCCTTTCTGTATTACATTACATGTCAAAGTATAGAAATATTTACACTGAATGCTATGTTATATGTGTAGGAAACCACCAGCTGCAAATATGGACTGTTCAAGGAAAGAAAGAAAATGGCCCTAACAACATAGGAGAACCATTGATCATTGACACAATTACAAGCTAGATGTTGAATGAATGTTGTCAAGCCAAGAAACTAATTGCTGTGTAGAAGGCCTTGCTTTAGGGGACTCACTTAAGCAAAGGCAAGCAATTTCAAGAACATATAATATCTCTTCTGCATGTTGTTTGTCATAAATGAAGGGATCAAAAACTTCAGTTTCCCTTTTATCCTTCTTCATTTGAATCACCCAAGAAATCAAATCACGAGTTCCTTTCGGCTTGCAGATATCCATTGGCCTCTTGCAAGTCAGAAGTTCTAAAAGAACCACCCCGAAACTATACACATCACCCTTGTATGTTGCCACCGAAGCTTGGCCGTATTCAGGAGGGATGTATCCCAATGTTCCAACAAGATCAGTGGTGACATGAGTGTCATAGGGAAGAATGAGCCTTGATAGTCCAAAATCAGCCAAATGAGCTTCAAAATTCTCATCTAAAAGGATATTACTTGACTTAATGTCTCTATGTAGGATATGAGGCTCACATGATTGGTGCAAGTAAGCAAGCCCTCTTGCTGCTCCTTGAGCAATCCGAAGTCTGCTATGCCAATCCAAGGAGGAAGGTCCTTCAACTTTTTCATGTAGCCAATAGTCCAAACTCCCATTCTTCATGTAAGAGTATATTAGGAGTTTGTCATTTTTGTAGCTACAATAACCCTGAAGAAGCACTAAATTGGGATGCTGTGCTCTTGAGAGTGCTTCAATTTCAGCATGGAATTCTCTATCCATCTGTCCACCATCTCCACAAAGCCTTTTGATTGCAACCTCCCTACCATCAGAAAGGATGGCTTTGTAGACCAAACCAAAGCCACCACATCCAATGATGTTTGACTGATCGAAATTGTTGGTGGAATCCACAAGTTCATCAAGTGAAATCTCTTTGTTATTATCCTTGTTTTGGAAAACTATCACTAGAGATGACCCAAGTTCTTCCAAATCCTTCTTGGAGTCATCACCCTCCTCTGGATCAACTGCTTTCCTACTAGCAAACCGCAGGACAATCATGAGCACAAGAGCAAGGACAAAAACAGTTCCAAGACCAATCCCCACAGCCATTCCAATCACAGTGCTTCTCGGTTTCTTTGCTCTTCTAACTGACACACGAGGAACTTGGTTGCCATCAGGACAAGGAGAACTATGACCACCACAAAGGCCCTGGTTCCCTTCAAAACTTGAACTGGGAAATGTATTAAACTGACCTCTACTGGGGATTACCCCAGAAAGTCTATTGTATGCAACATTAAATGTTGACAAAAAATTGAGGTCTACTAGAGAAGGGGGTATTGTTCCAGACAGGTTGTTATGAGACAAATCCAAATTTTCTAAGCTCATCATACTTGACAAATTACTGGGAATAATGCCTGATAAATTATTGCATTTCAAGTCCAAGAAGATTAACTTTTTCAATTTTCCAAACTCTGGCCAAATTTTTCCAGTCAGGAAGTTATTTCCAAGCTCCAGTGTGGGTGGAAGCTTCAAAATTTGATTATACTGCAATCCTCCAGCACTTACATTTCTCTTCAAGAACAATGGGAATTCGGGAGAAGGCTCGTCTGAATAGTTTTTTCCAATAATAAGACTCTGTAATTGAGTAAGTTCTATTGGAATCTCCCCCGATAAAGAGTTGTTGGACAAGTCCAAGTAAAACAAAAACTGAAAGTCACCAAACCAGGATGGGATTGTTCCTTCGAGCTGATTCCACGATAAATCCAATAATTGCAAATTTCTTGAATTTCTTAACCATGAGGGAACAGTACCTCTGAGTCTACAATTTGCAATGACAAGAGCTTTAAGCTCAGTAAAACGTAGAGTAGAATCAGATGGCAACTCCTCATCACGAAAATTTAAGGTAAGAATCAAAGTAGTCAAGCTCTTACAATGCTGCAAAGTTGCAAGGGCAGATGAGAGGTTATGGATGCTGGAATTCGAAAAGGAAAGATATGAAAGAACTGGAAAATTCTTGAAGCTTTCTGGAACTTGCCCACTGAAGGAGTTTCTTGCAAGATTGATGGTTTTCAGTCGTGGACAGTCAGGAAGATTATCAGGGATCAATCCACGAAACTGGTTCGTAGCCAAGTCGAGTGAAACAAGATTAACCATTGCAGAACAATTAAGATCCATCTTATCCCCCAAAGAATTATTTCTCAAATTAAGAGAAGAAATGGTTGGGGAATTTGCCAATGACTGAGGTATACCACCAGTGAATTTATTTGATTGAGCAGAAAAATAACTCAACATTCCAAAACTATGAAAAACATCTGGTAAGTTTCCTGAAAATTCATTCATAGAAATATCTAAATGGACAAGACTAGAGAGGTTACTAATGTTGTCACTGAGATTCCCTGAAAATCTGTTATCCTGAAGAGTCAAACTCACCAATTTTTGTAAATGGAACACATCTTCAGGTAAACTACCAGAAAGAAAATTTGATGCCAGGCAAAGTACCTCCAAAGAACTACAGTTGGCAAGTCCTGGTGAAAGTTTCCCAGTAAAATCATTTGCTCCCATCCTCATAGACTGAAGTTTGGTTGAATTAATGCAAATTCCCACTGGAACAAGACCAATGAACGAATTCTGAGAAATATTGAAAACTTGGAGCAAAGGCAAGCTCATGCTCATTGGAAAATCCCCAGTAAAATCATTGCAACTCAAGTCAAAAACCTCCAAATTAGGCAAATGGAACAGTGTCAAAGGAATTGAACCCGTCAGAAAATTCTTGGAAAGGTTCAGTGTTCTAAGCTGGAGCAAATTGCCTAAAGACTCTGGTAACTTCCCAATTAACCTTTTTTCAGTAACTTCAAATTTCACCACCCTGCCAGAGCCAGCAGAATCATTCAATCCAAGCGATGAAGAAGAATTGCATGTTATCCCAGCCCAATTGCAACAGTTGGGAGAAGATGAATTAACATCCCAACTCAGAACTCTTGAATTCAAATCCAACCCATTATAGAAATCCACTAATACTTTCATATCATTTTGGTTGCATGTAAGATTCTGAGAATTCACAACCAAAGCTTGTAATGATAAGCCAAGAGACATAAGCATAATCCATACCTCCAAACAACCCATCTCAGGCACATAAAAGAGCAAACTTTTTCCAATATCCACTGTCTACTCAATCAAGACTTTATGCTGCACATTTTTGCTAGAACATCAGACAAAATCCCAGTAAGCCAAATCAAGAAAACTACCAAAATAAAAATTAAAAAAGGGTTTTTTTTTTATCTGGGCTTTTCTGTAAGGCAAGAATTAATGGAAGGGGAAGAAGAAAACAGATCTATCAGGCAGGAAAAAGGAAAGATGGTACAAGTGGGCAGAGAGATGCAAAGAAAAAAAAGGAAGAATGCAAGAAAGACAAAGAAGTGTGGGGGGGGGGGGGGGGGGGTGGGTTGGGGAAGTTATTAGTTGCTTTTGACTTCAAAACAACTTTTTTGGTCCATTAAAGGCTGCTGTGAGAGGCTGCTCTATCATTTTCTCTTCTTCCAGTGGCACAACAACAAAGAGAGGGAGAGAGATGGAGAGAATAAAGAGGGAGTTGGAGCTACTCTCACACAACTTACAACTTTTATGACAGTAATCAATGAATGAATGTGTCATATGACAAATGCCACCACCACTTCATGTTTCTAGCTTTATTTAGTGGGAAATCTAAACTTGCATTCAACAATTTTTTTAATGAGAAAAAAAAAATGTATTCTTTAAGTTTTACCTTAGAATTAATTTAATATTTAATGGTATTTTAAAGTTTATTTATAACTTTGTTAAACCTCAAAATTAGTTTAGTAGTTTAGTCAAAAAGAAATAAATGCAACTAATCCTTCATTTCTAATATAAAATGGAACATTTAATGGTACCAATTTCTTTTTTCCTTTTCTTATATTTTCACGTATATCTTCTTATTTATATTAATATTTATGCTATTAATTATTGTTTTTCATCCTAATCATTTTCATGTTAAGTGCCAATAAATTTAAAATTTAAAATTTGAACAAAAAATAAATCTTAATATTAATAATAATTACAATGAGAGTAGAAAATTAATGATATAAATAATCATACAAATAACAAGCCATAGGTCAAAATATTAGCATGCTAGCATAATAAAAGTAGATTGAAATCTTGTGTGATAAAAATTCATGATATATAAAAAGTACCTGTGGAAGAGCTGTTGTAAATATTAAGTCAAAGGATGACACATATTTATTTTATTTTGTTTTTGGGGTCAATTAAGATCTAGACTAAGCCCTAAGGTTCCAAACTTTCAATAAATCATGCATGGTGTAGAAACTTGATGGGTACAAGTTGGAATTTTTTTTATTTTAGTTAAGAAATAAAAGTTATAATGTTAAAAATAAATTAAGACTAGGCTTAATTTTCTACAATTTTGTTTTTTCCTCAAGAAAATTTTTCCTACCCTCGACTTTGACTTTTTAAAATGTGCCGAAGCATGTAGGAAAAATACCAACAGCAACAAAACATTTATACTACTAATGCGTCGTAATATGTATTATATTTTCCGCCACGCTCGATTTTACATAATTTTTAATGTGATTTATGTTATAAGATTTGACAAAGTTTTAAATCTATAAAAATATTTTTTTCCTCTTTTTTGGATTGGAACTGTCTATCTATTTATAGTCAGAAAAAGATTTAAATTTTGCAATTCAACCATTCTCTTCTTGTCGGATTAGAATCGACTATTTATAATCTGACATAATATTTATAACTATGCGGAGCTACCAAAAACATGTACTCCCTATCACTTTTTAAAACATGTACTCCCTATCACTTTTTAAGTGACGTTTTGACCAAATGCACGCTAATTAAGGAAATGAATTAATTATCTTATTTACCCCTAATTTTCTTATTGGAAAATGAATAACAACAATTAATGTCATTGATTTTAGATAAATGGATTGAATGATAAAATTGAAACTTTCAAGTTTTTTTGTATTGAAATGTGTAAAACGATATTTATTTGAGAATAAATTTTTTTTTGTTAAAACGACACTTTTTTTTTTGGCTAAACTATCTTAAAAGTCATAAAATTATTCCAATAGTATACTTTTGACTACTCAACTTTCTTTTGTTTTACTTTGGTCAGTTATTTATTAAAAGTGATCTACTTTTGGCCATTCGGTGTAATTTAGCTATTAAGTTCATGTAATATGGATTGGTAATCCCTTAAAATTAGAAGGCACGGGTTAATGTTCCATCTGCTTTTAACGGCCAAAGTAGATAGAAGGGCCAAAACTATATATTTTTAATAGATATTAAAAATGGAACAAACAAACAAACAAAAAATTTCAGTGGTAAAAAATGTACTATTGTGATAGTGTAATAACTTTTAAGCTAGTTAACCCCCATATTTTTTTACTCATGCAGAGTCACTTCTTCACTTAACACACTTTTTTTTTTAATCAAATTCTATATCTAGACGTCGGATGCTAAGTCTAACTCCCTAACTGCCAAGGATAAGAGGGAGTGGGTACTATGCAAAAAATTCATATATTGATATTTCTGCTGCATTGATCCCACTTTGAGGAAATTTTGTTGGAGACAAATAGTTAGATTTGGAGTAAATGTGGACAAAATTGGATGGAAGGGAATGAAGGCGACAATTAATTTGACAGTAAAAGTCAAATTTTGTTGTACAGAACACGTGCATATAGTCTTCAAATTCTACGCGGAATTGCAAGAAAAAGTCATCCCATCAGATTTGCAATTCAATGGAGTTGTTCAAAGTTCACTTCTCAAATTCAGTTTAAAACTTTAATCAAGAGAAAGAAGAGGAGGGATTGAAACTTGAAAGTCCAGATTAAAATTATATTATATTATAAAAGATCTTGAATAATTTATAGTAAATATAAAAGTATTGATGAGAAATATGAAATTATTTACGGGATATAAGAATTTCATTCACGTGAGTGAAATTTTATCGAATTTTAAAAGATTGGCATTAATTGTATATAAATGGATGAATAAATTATGATAGAATTTCATGTAAGTGAAATTGTTAAGTCGTGCAAAAATACTATCATTAAATATAAGATAATATATTTGAGGTATGTTTTAATGTTAAACTATAATCCCTCTAATCTTTTTTAAGTAATGTTTTGACCAAGAACATAATAATAAAGAAATTGAATAAATTGTCTTATTTACTCCTAATTTTTATTAGAAAATGAATAAGTACAATTAATGTAATGTGATTTTAGATAAATGGAGTGAAGCCTAAAATTGGAACGATATAATTTTTTTTTGTATTTTTGTATTGAAATGTGTTAAACGACATTTATTTGAGAACAGAAAAATCATAAGGTTCTTTGGGGTTAGATGTCATGGGTTCAAACACCCCCCCACCTTATTTTCCCTCCTATTTGATCGAAAGTCATATATATGATCTGGTCTGTAGCGATCCTAGTCAGCGCTAAACGCCAGCAGAGGTTTCGAACAAGATGGTTTTAGATATAGCCACCACCGAGAGTTGTAATAGTGTAGGATTTGACCTAAGTTGGTAAAAAAAATGGCTAAAACAATACTCAAAAAAAAAAAAAAAGAGGGAGTAGTACTCAGTTCACTTCTAAAATTGAGACAAATCTAAAACTTAAAGGACTAAAGTTGTAATTTACTTGTATTCCTAAAGAAACACTAATTGCCTTGTATTGCTTTCTACTTGGTTCACAACATTAATTTTTTTAAAAAAAAATTAAGAGAAAATTGCAAAAATCACCTTATATATGTTGTGAAAAAAATTATTTGATCACTTAAGTTTAAAATATTACACTTTCGTTACTTACATTAAAATATTATACTAAATATATCATTTCTTCCAATTTCATTTAATTTTTTAATAGAAATTATACACGTGCACATCATCTGACAAATGCATGCATATTTTATGATAAAAAAGTAGATAAAGTTATATAAAAGAACCAATTTAGTATCAGTGATGAATCATATCGATCATTTTAAATGTGAGTTGCGAAAATTTTTTCCATAAAAACGTGGAAGATATATATATTTTTTTGTTTGTAATTTTCCAAAAAAAAAGTATAAATGGTTTCTCTCTTTTCCTTTTGAGTCTAACATATATATGATAACTAATGAAAAAAAAAGTATTCACTTAGAACCAATCCATGAATGATGAAATACAATTTTAAATTGATTGTGCAATTTGCATAATATAAAATTCTTGTATCTTTTGGAGAGAAAAAAAAAATGCACATTTGAAATTTTTGGTCTTCCATGACATGGGAACTGAGTGAAAAGGTTAATAGAATTAAGTGTTGACCGGCAGCTTGTGATAGTAATACAAAAAATGATGATGGGGATGCAAACGTTCAATTTCAAATATTGCTGCAAGTTGCTGCGGATCACACACATTTTGCAAAATGTCAGCTTTTTCATCATTTTCAAATGCATGAAAATGTACGTTGAATAGGAAAAGTATTATTAATATGCATGAAATACATGCAAAATGCAAATGCAAATGCAAATGCAAAACTCCTTGGCTAAGGTTTGATTGAATTAAAGGTGAAAATTAGATTCAAATATTCAATATTAATTATTGCAAGTTGTGTTTTGTTCTATATTGTTTTCTGTAGTCAATTACAAGTTGCAATTGCAACTTTCAAACACGGTTATATGCACTTTTTGGTATTTGGGTTTTTTTTTCCTTTCTTGGTGCATTGCTTTTTCCTTTTTCTTCTTTCCTTTTAAGGGCAACAAAACTTCAATAGTCGTTAACTTTTTTTTGACAAAATTTTGTTAGATTAGCACTCACAATGTACAACTAAATTTATCAGTTACTCTTAATTTAGCCTTCATTTTGCTCAAAAAAACTTCAAATTTAATGAAAATAAAAGAGATAACGGTTAATTCTACCCGAATGACTACTTAATATACTATTTTTATTATATGAGTGGAGTAAAAATGAAAAAAAAATAATAATAGAAAATTTACTATTGTGAAAGTTTAGTAGTGGGTTTAGATTTTACTGCTTCCTTTAATTGATTGCAATTAATCTTTTAGTAAAAAAATTTCAATCGTATATCTTTGATCATTATTGGTTTTTTTAATTTATCAACTTATTTAGTGAAGTTATACATTAATGGTCATTCTATTAAGTTTAACCTTTATCTCTTATTCTTTCAGTAAATTCAGAATTTCATTTAGATACGATTTTAAATGTAAATTTATTGATAAAATTTTGTTAGATTAATACCCACTAATGTACAATTAAATATACTAATTAATTGTATTTTTTAGACTCGATTCTCATTTCGGATCTTCTATTTCATTCCCTGTTTCAATCGCTGTTTTATTTTATAAAAACACATTACGTATATTTTACTAAAACTCTATCAAGTGGTTAGTGAACTAAGGGGTTTGTTAATACACGTGACCTGTATTTATAGATTGAAATAGGGATTTAAATAGGGAATGTAACAGAAAATCCTTGGATTCAATTTTGCTATAAAACATATTTGAATTTAACAAAATAAAATTATAAGAGATGACGGTTAAATTTGACGGAATGAAGGCTAATATTTTATTTTGATGGGCGATTTAGAAATGGAAAAAAATAATTAAAAAAAATATATGATTGATGATAGTTTAGTAGCTTGTGATGTTTTTTCCTCTTCCTTCAATTAATTGCAAATTTTTTTATAACGTATTTTTCGATTAGTTTACGTTAAGAAGAGAAAGTAGGAAGGTTCAATGAAAACCCAAGGAGGCAGGAATCTTGCATGACAATTGATGATCTTAATTAAATGTTGACTTATGTTTATAAATTTTTACTTTAGTGTTAATGTCAATGAAACTTTATGTGATATTTCATTAATGTCCTTAAATCAAATTCATTTCTACATAATTATATATTTTTCAATATAGAAAAAAATGTGACTTTGAAAGGAAAATTGTAAAAAAATATCCCTCACATTTTATGAAAAACTTTTTCCATCATAGATTCACATTTAAAATGACGTAATTTCGTCAATCCCACTACAATTTTAAAATTGAAATTCATTTTAAGGTAAGAACACATACTATACATATGACTTCTTAAATATAAAATTGAAAACCGAATTTTTCTTTTCTCTTCCGTCTCTATTATTTCAACTCCAAACCCTTAAATGAAACCCAATCAAACCAAACCATTGGGGCTAGCCCAGCGGTTAGGAAATTAGCATTCCGATATTCGCGTCTAGTGTTTGATTCTTGAGAGTTGCATGTGAGGGTGTGTGAATTTTAAAAAAAAAACCAAATACAAAGGAAATGATTTTTTTACATAGAGAGAGAGAGGGAGAGAGAGGGAGAGAGAGAGAGTACTACATAATCAATTTGACTTGTCCAAGTTGGCTAGAAGTTGTTTCTAAGTTAAAAAATCAGATCCTTTGAATTTGTCAAGTTTATCTTGACCTATAAATCCATATGAATGTAAGTCATCTTATGGTTTTCTTATTCTAATCCCCTTGACTGATTAGCACTGGCGAAACTAAAGGGGGCGAGCCGGTGCGGCTGCCCCTACTTCTTCTTGGAAAGGAGAAGAGTAGTACTCCTCTCCACCAGTTCTGCCCCTCTTCTCTGGCGGTAGTGGCACCACCGCAAACTGCCAAGGAGGAAGATGACCATCTATTCATTGTCTTTTTTTAAATTTTTTTTTTGTTTTAATCTTTAGTAAAATGACGCGTTTTACATAAGAGTAAAACAAAAAACACTCTTAAGTAAAACGATGTCGTTTTACTTAAGAGTAAACAAGTTTTAAAAAAATTCCAAACTGAATTATTAAACTTTCATTACTAAAATTTCATCTCCATCCTAATTCTTCCACCAGTTCCGCCCCTCTACTCTAGCGGTAGTGGCACCACTGCAAACTGCCGAATGAGGAAGATGACCATCGATTCATTGTCTTTTTTTAAAAAAAAAAAATTATGTTTTAATCTTTAGTAAAATGACGCGTTTTACGTAAGAGTAAAACAAAAATCACTCTTAAGTAAAATGACATCGTTTTACTTAAGAGTAAAAAAATTTTAGAAAAATTCCAAATTGAATTATTAAACTTTAATTACTAAAATTTCATCTCCACCCTAATTCTTGAACTCTATACGTGAATTTCTTTCTTGCTCCCTCATGTTTCCAGCCTACTCCTCCCTCATGACCTCACATCCCTCGACTCTTTCTTCCACTGCTATTTAATTAAATTAGTCTATTTTGTTAGAGCCTATTCCGCCGTATTTAACTTTTTTTATATATATATTTTCAATAATAGTAATGTTTTTTTTTTTTTGTATTTTCTAATGTCAAATTGATACTTTAAGCTCTGCTTGGATGATGCATTTTTTGGTTTTATTTATAAAATGATTTTTTTGGGTTTTGTTATGAGAAAGGAATATTTATAAAATGATTAGATGTGTTTAGATAGATAAATTTTGTTAATTTATTAGAAATTGTGTATAGAAAAAATTATTATTATTATATATAATGATTGATTTATATATTATTATCTAATTATTTTTTTCAAAAAATGGGACCCACTTACATATTTAAATATATATTTTAACTATCTTTTTTTTATTTGTGGGATCACTTATAAATGAATACACGGTTATTAAAATTCTTCTCACTTGTGGAGCCTACTCAAAGAGAAAGGATGGACTATTTGTTGAGCCCGCATGAAAAGAAAAGTATATTTTGAATTTTTAACAAATTGTTGTTCATGTCCATTTTTCCTAGTTGTATAAATCAGTGTTATAAAACTCGGACTGGAGTGCGAGCCGGTAGAGCTATTGGGTTAGGGGTCAATTGGTCGAACCGGTTTAACCAGTGTAAAAAATCGGATGACGTCATATATATATTTAATATAAATATATTAATTAAATATTAACATATCTCACATTTTATGTTAAAATAAAATTATCAAATTATTAAAAAAAATAATATTCAATTGAATTCTTAGTTTCTAATCCATAAAAAAAATCATAAATCGTATTGTTTAATAAACTAATAATTATTTTGTTTATAATTTAATAAAATTTTATTAAAATACACGAGATATAATAAAGTATTAATTAATTTAATATTAAATCAATCATATTAAAACAAGTTAGAAAATGTAGTTTTCAATACACAATTTATTTATTTCAAAACTTAAACTTGTGAATTAAAAAAATTAGTGACATATCATACTTTGAATTTAATTTTGTGTTCTATAAAATAATAATTAAATAAAAAACAATAAATATTATATGATAAAATTTGAAATTCATATTTATTTAAATTGTATGAATGTGATTAATTGAAATATTGACGAAAAATATAATTTCCATATTCATTCAAAATCTTGTAATATGGTAAATTGAAAGTATTTATGGCTATTAGAATTTATTAAAAATTTTAAAATATGGTAAATTTGACGCATTTATGATAATTGAAAGATATTAAAAATCTTGAATATAGTAAATTAAAGTATTTATGACAATTGAATGTATTCAAATTTTAAAATATTGAAATATGGTAAATTGGAATCATTAATGATAATTAAAAATTTTGAATATGGTAAATTAAAATATTTATGACAATTGAATGTAATCAAATTTTAATATATTAAACTATGGTAAATTGGAATTATTAATAACAATTGGGGTATATTGATGGAAAAGCATTAACTACTATTGATTAAATTTAAATGTGAAAAAAAAATAAAAAACCGGGTTTCAACCGGTTTCCGGTTGAACCCGATTTTTGACCGAATTTGACCTGTTTTTTAATTGACGGGTTTTTAACATAACCCGGACCGGACACTGGTCGGTTCCTGGTCGAACCGGCCGATCCGGTCCGGGTTTAATAACACTATTATAAATGCAATATTTTTTAAAAACGCTATCCAAACATAAGTTATTTCACTTTTACAAATAAATCCTAAAATGTCATCAACCAAACAGAGCCTTAGTAATTAAATATATGTGTTTTATGAGGAAAAAAAAAATTTGTTGTACAATCGAGCCTCCCTCAAAAAATTATTTCGGTTCCGCCACTACCAATTAGATTCTCCTTTCAAATAATGCATAGATAAGTAAGTTACAAATAGTATAGAATACATCACTAATAGGAAAAAAAAACCTTAGAATAATGTATAGGTAAGTAAGTCAGGTAATTAAAAAAAAAAAAGGAAGAGAGAGCAAAAGAGAGTAATGCACTATGTGAAAAATTGAGGAATGTAGCTAAAATTCCAATTGGGATTTCTATACCATGTGTTCTTTAGGTATTAGATGTAACATAATTTATTATTTCCAATCTGAGTTTCATTCAGATTTAAAACATAAATTAATGTTAGATATAATAGCACAAATGTCTACCTAATAATATTACTAATATTGGATTCAAAGTGTACCCATCAATTATTGCTTTTATGTTCTTTAGGTATTAAATTGTGGGCATAACTTTTGGTGTAACATCTGGTTCAAGACTTAACCAAATTGGAAAGATATCATATGACTTTAATAGTGACTCAATTTGGGATAAGTATCGTTTTGATTTCTAATTTTAAAAAGTTGAAAAACTTTGGGGTAAGTATAGTTTCATCCCTAATTTTGATTTCTTAATTTGAATTTTATCCCACGAATAATTTTCAATTCGTTTTCCATCAATTTGACAAGTAACGCCGCTAATCGTGTGATATAAAACGAAGTTATTTTGAATGATAATCTGTGTCACAATTAATAGTATTTAATAATTATTTTATTTGACAAGTATCCCTATTTTCTTAAATTTTTTCAGAAAACCACAAAGATTATTAAAATTCAAGGCCAAGTTGGTGTTGAAAACACTTGACAAAGTATACATTGGAGTGGTGAGTCATTTGGCATAATAATAATTTTATGAGTCATGAACAATTGTCTATTTTGACAAGTTTTATGATGTATAAAACTTTTATCTTTTGCCACTTTAAGATGTACCAATTATTTTAAAATGGGTTCATATGTGCGACTTATGTATTAATTTAAAAATTAGCGTATTATGTATTAATTTTTAATCCAAAAATTAGTATATAAAGTACAAAATATTAGTATATTAAAATTTTATTTTAGCGTATCAAAATTTTACTTTAGCGTATCAATGTTTACTTTAGCGTAACAAATTTGCACTTTAGTGTATCAAAATTTCAAATTATCATATCAAATTTTTACTTAACATATCAATTTTCAATCCAAACTCATCAATCAAATACTAAAATTTAGCGTATCAAGTATACAAAAATTAGTGTATCAAATATAATATTAGCGTATTAGCGTTTCAAATATAATATTAGTGTATCAAATATAAAAAAAGTAGCATATCAAGTATAACAAAATTAGCCTATCACGTTTCATATATAAACCCGTTTCACAAGAATTTTTGGGTTATTTTAAAATTGAGGTGTCAAGCTTTACCCTTAGGCTTTAAAGATATATTGATCAAGTTAAGTTTAACTTTTTAAATTGATCTATTTAGTTGATGACTTAATTATATTTCATTTCATGTATTACTAGATAAGATTTCTTGAATTGTAGGTCATGAACAATAGTAGTTCACACATTCTACACAAATAAATAAATAAATAATATATATATATGTATATATATATATATATACACACACACACACAAATTATGAATAGAACTTATAGATATTTTTTTTCTTTTTCTGCTCAAATTGAAATTTTCTTTTTGTGCTTTAAAAATTTTTCATTAGAGAGAGAATACAAGTTGCCAACCTCATCTGAATGTTACTATTCCATCAGCCTACTTTTGCCTGTATTCTACAATGCTAAACATTTGGAAACTCATTAGTCTCTCGTGCTACAAAAATCTGCATAGCTTCAGTGAGCCTCTGAGAGAAAACAGGACTTTAATAATTCTCAAAAGCTGTTAAAAACAGGACTCATAATCCTTGCAGCTGCTTTGAATATAGTGATGAATCGCTGCACATAGTATGGACTGCCTAAAGAAAGCTTCAGAGAGGCAGAAAACATTCCTGTGACCCGATGCATAGTGTGCTACCACAAGACGGAGGCAGCAGTTTGCACATTTATATTCATTTTCCATCACTGCACAGAATGTAACTAAGAAAGGTTGCACCTCATTTAGAAATCTGGTGAAGTAATCCAGCAATGTCTCTTGAACTCTGGGACAATGTGGAAAGGAACTTATAACATGAAGCACGGTATATCGACCTTCAGGAACCTGACCTTGTAACCAGACACATGGCATGAGAAGCACCGATTGCCACAGAGAGCACTTTGTCAACCGTTGATCCATCATCCTGGGTGAGGAATTTAACTTCAACAGGAGAAGATTGCACCTCAGGCAGACCAGGAACTCCCAGTTGACAATCCTTGGCATTTCCCCACATGTACAACTTACCTTCATCTGTGCAAAAGTAGAACAGCCCTTCATAAGATTTCAAATTTATTCTAACACAACAATAGTGAAAGTCCCATTAGAAAATATACGCAACGGTTTACTGGTGTAATTTCTAAAAGGTGCAAGCTTTCACTCTTGCCCTCAGTTTATTCTTTATAGCTGCTACAGGTTACAAAAGGTTTAAAAAGTAATTGAATTCGGTAATCTTCCATACTTTCAGTGTCTACATCATACCAGTTGCAATAGGATATCAAGAAAAGCATGTTAGATATCAAGCTAATCAGATGTAATATTGAAGAAGGTAAATGACCACATCTTAAGGTGTTGTAGCAACAATGACCAAAATTTTTTATAGTTATAGCAGATAGAAAACTTGAAAACCAAAAAATAAATGTCCTACACCTTGACCAAAAATATCCCTTAACAGATGCATACCAAAACTCTAACGGGGTAAGGAAAGGCGAGCTTCAAAATAAAGAGGCGAAAGAGATAGAGAGCTGAGAAACATTTGGAAGTACAGTAGAAAGGAAAATGAAGGTAAGAAAAAATATTTTGCTCATTGGTTCACTTTCTTAAAAGCAGAGAGGGACTCCTTTACCAGTTATAGCAGCCGATGATGATCCTCCACAAGCAATATAGATGACCTTCTCATTAGCTAGCGCCTCAATGAGCATAGGAATTTTCTGGTTTCCAATAGAGGAATGCCCTAACTGACCATGCCCACCATGACCCCAAGAAAGAACTTGTCCTTTATCTGAAATCATTTACCAGTATTGAGATTCTTACATATGTGCACATGAGAAGTCAAAGCTTCTCCATGACCTTACCAGTCAAAGCAATGGAATGATAACCACCACTTGCTATCTGAATTATACGAACATCTTTGAGACTGGGAATTGGTTGGGGTTTCCAACCACCAAGCTTATCACCTCTTCCAAGCTCATAATTCGAATTTGCTGTGGAAACAAGACATGAGAAAAGCTATCAGTAGCAGTTGAAGTAAATTTCAAAAGTCAAAAGGGATAGAGTTACCTAGCACCAAAAACAGGCTTAAGAATGCAGAAAAAACCAGTTTGGTTGTCCTTAGGAGATCATAATTTATTTAAAGAATTTAGCTGAACTTACCAGTTTCCCAAATATTACATTATTATTTTACTTTCAATTTATTGATGTTCTGCATGTGCTTACAATAGATAAAACAAAATGCCAAAAGGGCTGTCAAAAAGTTCTGGAGATTGCAATCACAAATACTATACACAACAGCACTGCAGAGGTGAGGGAGGATAGCAGAGACAAATATCAAAGATTTGGCAGTATACAAATGTAGGTCACATAAGCTGGTGGAGCCTGATGATTTCTCCTCACCAGATTTAGTAGTTTGAAACACTAAGTAATCATATGCAGATGTGACACAACACAGACAAACCAAAAAGGTGAGAACTACAAAAAATACATGATCCTTAACTTTTAGTATAGTTGGGAGGAAAAAGTGTATCAACATCATGCATAGAGGCATCTGGTTTGGAATAACTGTATTCTTCTTGTAATTGCACAACTTAATCCTAGAATGAGATTTAGAAAATTATTCTTTGCTTCTTTTCCTGAATTTTTCTTGTCACTACGTTTCTCATATTAATATATGACTAATATAAGCAGTCTACCATTTATACAAAGCCTTATTCAGGTAAGGCCAGGATAGGTTAATCCAGTCATGTTTTCTTTGATTCATTAACTCAATTTCACTTAAAAAGAAAGAACAGTTTATACCAATATAATTTCAAGAATATTTGATGCATTTAGAGCTGTAGTGGATCAGAAAGTTCGATGTCATAGAGTTGTAAGTTGAAACTCTCTGAACCAAAATACAAAGTTTGAATTATTTCTTCTGTTGAGAATCTACTTCAATAACATATTCTTTTTTATGAAATGACAAACCCATCCTGCTGAACTGAAATTTCCCATGAAGATTTTGAAATGGAAGAAGGAAACAAAAACATAGATTGGTATTAAGGTCATAGTATCAATACCTCCCCAGTTCCAAAGTTGTCCGTCCTCTGACAAGGCCATTGTGAAAAAACCGCCACATGAAACAGCAGCTACTGGCACCGGTAGTGTTTTTACTTTGGAGGGTATACTCAGCCCACCTGCCTCATCTGGCCCACGACCAGGACCAAGGCCCAATCGACCATCCCCCTCATCTCGACCCCAGGTATAGAGTTCACCTACCCGAATTCATAGAAGAAACAAATTAAGGACTAAAAGAAGAAAAATCGTGCAAATAGAGCAGAAGCAGCTCCGACGCCTATTTTCCTGAACAATGATATACAAGCTACTTAGAAAGGATGTACTTTAAGAATGGTTCTAGCAACCTGTTCATCCCTTTAACTGTCATTGCAATAAATTTCCATCTTATCTTTACAATATCCTGTTTTTCATTAGGAAAGTCCGCCAAATTTATGAAAGGAGAGAGCATTTTTTGACATGGGAAAATGCTAAATGTCCCTAAATTTTTATTTGTGCTTTTCTCAAGGAAAACGTGATTACAAGAGGCCAAGAACCACCATAATGTAAGGGACTAAAAATGAGCTTTTAAGAATGCCTTGGACTAATGTATTAAAACTTCCATTTTCCTGCAGGATATAATTGCTTAAAGCATATCCAGCAAACATCCATAACACATTTCTACCATAAAGTGGTTACAAAAAGACGAGATGTGTGGTTTTTGAAAGATGAATAGTTAGCCATGGAAATATCAAGAAACTAGGGCGTGGGCGTAATAGCTATCAAAGCTGCTATTAAGCATTCATAATCAAGCTACATGTGAATCTAAGCTCATAGAAGGAATACAGAATCACTATGACCTCCAAATTGGCTTTCAAAATAAGCCAGACAACATCATAAAACCTATTCAAATAGGCAAGAGAAACCAAAGGGAAAAGGCTAAAAAAGCTAAAATATGAGAGTACAAAATCTTTTACACATACAACCTGAATTGGTTATTGCAGCTGTGTGTGTCCCACTGGTTGCAATGTTACATATTTCCTTGTTCCAACGACCTTCAACCAACCTAGGGATTAGCTCTCTGTGATAAACAGAATGACCAAGAGCTCCAAACCCACCATAGCCCCTGAAAACTTTCATCATTAAAATAAAAGTATCAACTGATGGTAATATGAGACTCCCAAAAAATTTTATATTAATGTGTCCCACATTAGATTACAACTTGGACATAGGAAATGTGCACTTAAAATACTAACAACTCAATGCAACCAGCTGAAAGGAGTGGGATATAAATAGCGAATCAAATAGAACATAGAGGAACTTTTTATATGTTCTTAATTGTTTTATGGCATTTTTGACATTTCTCTTACAAATATTGAGTGAATCTTTCAAGAGTTTTGAGAGCTAACACTAGTGGAGTGGTGAGGTCATATAAAATTTGTTTTATCACTAATCTTTTTGTTGCAGGAATTCAACATAAGCAGTGTTAAAAGGATAACCAATTGAGTTGAACTTGAGATTGTCAAGAAGGAATCTCAAGAGCTTTCCAAAGCTTTATCCACGATGATAAACAAGCTAGTGTACCCTTCAATTTCCGAACCCTCTACAAACTTCACATACAAGCATAAGCAATACGAAATTGTTGCAGAATCCATCATACACAAGCTTTCTAGCAGATTTAGCAGTTCAGTTGGGCAACAAATTTCCTCCAAGACATAAGTGGTGAGGTCATATAAAATTTGTTTTATCACTAATCTTTTTGTTGCAGGAAATCAACATAAGCAGTGTTAAAAGGATAACCAATTGAGTTGAACTTGAGATTGTCAAGAAAGAATCTCAAGAGCTTTCCAAAGCTTTATCCACGATGATAAACAAGCTAGTGTACCCTTCAATTTCCGAACCCTCTACAAACTTCACATACAAGCATAAGCAATACGAAATTGTTGTAGAATCCATCATACACAAGTTTTCTAGCAGATTTAGCAGTTCAGTTGGGCAACAAATTTCCTCCAAGACATACAGACACCGAGTCAAACTTAAAAAAATAAGATATCTGGATTGACAAATTAATGTTTGACATTAATTATTACCGAACTCCAAAGACAAACAACAAAAATTAGAGCTAATTTAAGATAACAAAACTTATAGTGGACCTGAGTCATCTCTTTTCATTTACATCCATATAGTTGTAAACCTCTGAATCTCCTAAGAAGAAACAACTGACAAGAAAATAGGAAAAAGAGAACAAATCGAATAACAAACATCCAACCCTGCCCTCACCTTTGCTGTCCCTCCAGGCTCCCTATAGCGCTTCCCTGCAGCTCTTTCCCACGTCCCACCTAGCCGGTCAGTCACCTTTCTTTTCTTCTTTTTAGGTATGGTCAGCCACCTTTCTACTTTCTCCTCTCTATGCTGCACCATCTTCCACTCCCCCCAGCTGCTGCCTTCACTCCCACTCCCACTCTTACTCTTTTTCTTCCTAACCCCCACTAAATAAAAACCAATGGTAAAATAAACCACGAGAACCCCTCTGTCTTGGTTCACAGCAAAATGTTTCTGTTTGCGTGCATTATACTAGTATACAATCAATGAACAGTACACCACGAAGAGCGGAAAATATTGAAACTATTATGAAACATTTTTTGGTTTTAAATTCCTGTTTTAAAATGCTATTTCAGGCCCCCAAATAATTATCAATAAACACTAACTGCATCCATGAAATCTACCACAATAATCATGCTCAAGATTGATACTCAAATACAGTCCAATGAACTCACATAAAAAATTGCCAACTAAACAAAGATAAACAACTCAAACTCCGCTATATAAAATGGAAAATTAAGCAATACTGACCACGTAAAAACTTGCCCACGAGAGTCGAGAGCAACAGAATGAATCCCACCAAGAGCAACACTCCTAATTGAATTCGAACCCAAATGAGTATTCAAAGTGGGAACAAACACGGGATCCTCATGGCCAAAGCCAAGGCGGCCACCATCTCCTTTTCCCCAAATCCAAACTTGCCCATTAACCAACAATGCCGAATGAAAAAGCCCACAAGAAATCCCTATCTTTACCGCCTCTTCCTCATCCTTAATTGCAGATTTTGATACTGCCAGTTGACCAGGGATGGGCGAAGACAGGGTAAATGAAGATGGAAGCAAAAGGGATGCAACTGCAGCTGGATATATGCAGATTTCTTCAATGCCGCCACCAAGTTGACCCGAGGCGCCACGGCCCCATGAATGTAACTGTACTGTCACTGCTTCGGCTTCTTTGGTGGTGGAATCGGATTGCCTGCAGTCCCAGAGGATTGGAATGGTTTTGTTTATGTGGTTTTTGGTGGAGTAACTGAAGTGAGAAGTTGAGATTTTGTAACGGAAAGAATGCCTACCAACTGTTTGATGATTTGCCAAATAGCGAAGTGCCATTTATTTGAAATTGCCGGGAGTGTGCGTGAGCAGTGAGCGTTCTTGGAAATGAAACTTTTATATTTGAATTTTGATGAAATTACGTAAAAGCCCCTGATCTAATTTAGAACAAAATGCAAAAATTGTTTCTCTCTCTAAATCTCTGTTTCATATTCTCGCTCTTCTTAAGGTTTTGGAATTTTCCCCGGTTAGTTTCAAGCGTTCGACGTTAGGGCTTTGCCAGATTGAGATTCTTCAACTTGTAAGCACTTTTTTTTAATCTCTTTTTAGTTTATATTCAGATTTTCATGCACGAATTCTGCTAATTGTTTTTCTTCTTTTTTTTTCTGTTGTAATGCTGTAGTGTTGCGCTAGTTTTATTATGCTTTGCTGATGTGCGGGGTTGAATTTTGATGTTTATTTCCTCATGATTTATGCTTTTTTTCTGGGATTTATTTTGGTAGGGATGATTATGCTGTTTGCTTTCTGCTTCTTAATTTGGCTGCAAGTTCAGAGATTTTGTTGTCTTTGAAACTTTCGGTACTTTTGCATTGATGAAGGCGTACTTGTAGGTTTGTGGGTGTTCATGTGCATGTTTATGCATGAATTTAAAGGTGAGGATTTCTTGTTTTTTTTGGATTCAGTCGGTTAAGGCTGCGTAGGTTATGAGTCAGATTGCAAAGAAATACGGGAGAGGAGGGAGAGGAAGGTCCTTGTGTAGTTGTTTTTTGTCATCCAGCTACTGTTGGAAGGGCTGCAGTTTTAACTTCTAGACAAGACTGTGTTGGTTATTTCAAGTTCAGCTGGAATTCAGGGTCATGAATTGTATCTATTTTAAATGCCTCAAACCAAATTCTTTTTACTTCTCCTCTTCACCTTTTTACCTTCCTCTAGAATCTAAACTGTTCTTGGCTCTATCCCAAAATTCGCTAACGCCCACAAGAACCAAGATTTTGCTTAAAGGCAGAAGGGTCATTGATATCCTAGCATCAAAGCCTAATGTCTCAGACCATCGCCAAAGCCATTTTCGCCTCATTGACAACTTTCTACGAACAAATTCAGTTCCGCTCTCGAGACCCCAAAGTAATAATGTTAAGTCTCATTCAAATACAACTGAGTGTTCTATTTCAGTGCTGTTTAGAGTTCATCAACAAGGGTTGAATATTTGCCCAAGTTTGTTGTCACATGCACTGAGTTTATGTGGGTCCGAAAGAGATTTAAGTATTGGAATTCAAATGCATGGCTTGGCAATTTCTAATGGGTTTCTCTCCAATGTTTATGTTGGCAGTTCTTTGGTCACATTTTATAGCAAATACGGAGAACTCAATAGTGGTTTGAAATTGTTTGAGGAAATGCCCACAAAAAATGTTGTGTCATGGACTGCAATTATAAATGGTTTTGCACAAGAAGGTCGGATTGATATTTGCTTGCAACTTTATCGAAGAATGATGAATTCGACATCAAAACCTAATGCTTTTACCTTTACGAGCTTTCTCAGTGCATGCACTGGTAGCAGGTGTCTTGGGCAAGGAAGGAGCGTTCATTGTCAGATCCTTCATACGGGTTTTAATTGTTGTATCCATATTGTGAATGCTCTCATATCTATGTATTGCAAGTGTGGAGATGTTGAGGATGCTCTGTGCATATTTAGGGAAACAAATAATAAAGATTTGGTTTCATGGAACTCAATGATTGCTGGTTATGCTCTGCATGGGCTCGCATCGAAGGCCATTGAGATTTTTGAAGAAATGAAGAAGAAGAGGATGAAACCTGATGCCATTACTTTCCTGGGCATTTTGACTTCATGTCGGCATGCAGGTTTTGTCGATAAAGGCCAATTGTACTTTAGTGCAATGACTGAGTATGATCTTGAACGGGACTTAGACCACTATTGCTGCATTGTAGACCTCCTTGGTCGAGCAGGTATGCTAGAAGCAGCCAGGGATTTCATCAAAAGAATGCCCATCAGTCCTAATGCTATCATATGGGGTTCATTACTTTCGTCATGTAGGCTTCATGGGAATGTTTGGATTGGCATTGAAGCTGCTGAGAATAGGCTTGAATTGGAACCGTCTTGTGCTGCCACCCACTTGCAGTTGGCGAACTTGTATGCCACTGTTGGCTACTGGGATCAGGCAGCGAGAGTGCGAAAGCTGATGAAGGATAAGGGGCTGAAAACAGATCCTGGTTGCAGTTGGATTGAGATCAAGAATGGAATTTACCAGTTTCGAGCAGAAGACAGATCCAATTCCAATTTTGTAGAGATTCTAGCAACAATGGATTGCTTAGCAGATCACATACGAGACTTGGGTCATTTGCCTAAAATATCTGAAGTAACTGATTATCATCCATAGAAGGGAAATGGTACAACGCCAAAAAAATGAGTTGATTGAGCATTTCAGAGATCAAGTACGGACTCCAAAAATGATAAGTTGATCGGTAGGACTATTCTGAAGAAGGTGGTTGTGAAATGAATACGACAGATTTAATCACAAGTAGTCATGTAAACTATGTCACCACACTACTTGTGAAGTGGCTCGTCAAATGGTTTTTGGACTGAAAATAAAGCAGGAGCAGTACAAATCACCCCGTATTTTAGATATTGCTTATTCATTATCTTTTAGAACTTCACACCCATCAGAACAAGGGGTCAACACGGAAAGTGACGAGGTGAAGAGGAGAAAAAAAGATTTCCGTCTGAGGCGTTTAAAATAGATACAATTCATGATCCTCAACCAAACCCCATCGCTTTCGTCTTCGAGCTGGACTTGAAATAACCAACACAGTGCTTTTCAAAGCAATTTGCTAAAAAAGGTGATTCTTTTGAAAAGGAACAGAGTGGGGCAGTTTTGTCATTTACTGAAAAGGTTTGTAAGAGTTGTCGTATTGCTGATGTTGCCTTAAATTCTTTGGCTAGTGGGCGGGGCTGAAGACAAGAAGCGCAAGTGATGTTGGTGGGCACTAGATTTTTCATCACAATTCCAGCAACAGTGCTGATTTTAGTACTGCCAATTAGCAAACAACAATAGGAACTTAGACACCAATAACTGTGGATCATTGCACGGTTTTGAAGCTTTTTGGTGATTGGAAGTCCTTGAAACTGACTTTTAAACCATTAATTGAATTAACTGGGAAGAATTGGCTGGTTACTGTCAACAGAAATGGGGTAGGGGTTGGATCTTGAATGGTAGCTAAAAGAGCATTGCCCAAGAAGACTTGTGGAGTCGCTGCATGCTTGTGCACTTCCCAGTCATCATATGATTATTAAATGTTTTTCGTTTCTTTAGATTAAGGATACATAGAAGTCAAAAGTGTTCATCATTATGTTTGTCAAGAACTTTCATTGTTCAATCACTTCTAGATTAATTTGTTGCTCCTTGTTCTCTTAAGTGGAGGGGTAGATGTTAATCTCACTTGAGTAAATCTTGATCACTTAATAATAATTGTGCCATACAAGTGTTTGCAAAGGGAGAATCTTGTTGGACATTTAGAAGTGATTGAACAAGACTGCGTTGGTTATTTGAAATAACCAACAAAGTATTGTATTTCTGTTACTTAAAGGAGCCAACTGTTACATTTTCTGGCGGTGCAATTTTGGTCCGTGTGCTCTACCGAGGCGGAATTTCTCAAAGAATTATACTTAAGGACAATTTGAGTGCCAGAAAATAGGTGAGAGTGTAAAGGTTTGTACATGTTTTTGGGTTGTATGAGGAGTGTGCATGCTGATGACTGTTATTCTTGCAAACAACATAAGCCCTTTTACCTTTAAAAAAGAGTTTACGCATGCTGATGATGGTTGTATGAGGAGTTTGCAGCTGTAATATTGTTTGGTATTTGGTGATATATGGTTGGACTATTTTGGTCTAAGTGAATAAGAGGAAAATAAAATGCTTTTTCTTTTTTGGTTCCCAGTTGTAAATATACATGGTGTGTCAGATATTGGTATTTGGAAGGGGAAAACATAATTCTGATTGAATTTATGTGAAATACCGAATTGGGATATTAGTTCATCTGCATTTTCTGCACAAGCGTTTGGCTTGATCACTGGCGCCATATTTTTGTGGGGGCTGGCTTTAGTAGACTGTTGATGGAAAGGATATTTTACTCAGTTGTTTGTTGTTGGTTATAAGGGAATTACTTTTTAAGTGTGAAAGTGTTAATGAAGTATCGATCATCCCCTGATGCTAGCCATTTCATTTTTTATGTATATCTATGAATATATCTGATTCTTAACCTGTTTCTATAATTCCATTTTCTGGCTCTCTTGCATCTATATTTTATCTGCTGACAGATGTTCTCCTATGGGATTTAACACTTTATTGAATGGAAAAGTCGAAGTCTTTCTGTTATTCATAGCTCATAACTTGTATGAAGTTGGTTTCAGCTGGTATCATTTTTTCATTTGTTTTTCACTTTTTGGATGGAAAATAGTTAAACTTCTGCAAAGAAATTGAAGCTTTGATCAGAGAATCATATAGGTAGGTGTCTCTTCTGTAATATGTAGTTACATTCTAACTTTGTCCTCTATGACAGTATGTATTTTATCTGTAATTTCCCTTTTAATCTGTTTTTGTGTTTTTTCCTGTTTTTGAAACTGGTTCAAGTCATTATTTGATTATTAGAATGGCGTTTATTATGTAAAAGAAACTTGATACTTTTAGTTTGTGTTTTAGAGCTGTTTCTCAGTTACCCTTACCTTCTACCTTTTTTTAAGGTCCAAACTTGCATTGATCAAGACAGATTTTTAAGTTTCTTCTCCCTCTTTTGCTCATTACCAGTGCCTAACGATGTTTTCGCCTTGATTTTATTCTGTGATTCTATGGACTTATTCGTGATGCTGGTTGTTTATCTTCATACACTCTCTAGCATCTAGACAATTGGGAAAGGTGGCATCAAGAAAGTGCAGCTGGTCTTGGTCTTTTGAGGGGCATACTTCTTGGGAACAACTTTTTCTTTGGCTGTCAACTGGCTTCTTGCAATAGACCTCCAGAGTTACTTATTTATGGTTATTTTGAAGTCTTCTGAAGCCACTATAAATTGTAGAAATAGCCGCATATGCTTTAAGTCATTGAGGACAGACGGCATATGTTTTACAGCATTTCCTTTCATCCATGTGGCAAAGAGCATGCGGATATTTGTTGCTGATGTACTTTGCCTGTTTTTTTTGTTAAATATAAATGAAAACGTGATGATAGAATTAGATCGTGAAATATGATTCATGTGCCCGACCTACCTACATAGTGGTTGTTATTGTTGTAATGTTACAGATCGTTTGCAAAATTTGTCCTGAATGGATTTTTGTGATTAGAGGGTCTCTAATGTTTCAAAAATCACCTAAGTTAAGGTACTAAGCCATTTTTTTTTTTTTTTAATTTTTATTTTAACATGTACAATCACATGCGTGCCCTATTAGTCATACATGTATCTTTATTTTTTTTCTATTAAAAAAAATAAAAATATGATCTTTTGACTTATTATTAAACTAAACCTTCTTTTCTCTAAAATTCAAATTGAAATTTAACCAAATTGAAAGCTGCAAAGAGAATTTACGGTGATATGTTGAAAGAATAACAATCATAAGAGAATGTTTTTATTATGTGTTAAATGGGTTTTGGAACTTTTGTATTATTTGGTGTATTATTATGTGTAATACTCTTTATAAATATGACATATTTTTTAGATAATTTTAAAACCTTATCTAGTGGTATCGTGTAACACTCACTATAAATATGACATGTGTCTTTTTAGATAATTTTAATACACTCATTATAAATATAACACGTGTCTTTTTAGATAATTTTAAAACCCTATCCAGTGATTGGTGAACCTAAGGGATAAGTGATTATACACGATATAATTTTAAAACTCTATCTAGTTATTAGTGAACCTAAGGATAAGTGATTATATACGTGTCAAAATCTTATATAGTGATACACAAAAGTAATACAAAATATCCTGCCAAAAGAGTCTTTAAAAGTAATCGATGTGAGTACACAAAACCAATTCAAACCAATTATTTGATACCATATTATTTCAATAGAAATAAGGTTGATCTCAATTTAATAGTGAAGACTACCATGGCAAACTTGCATTCTCGTATTGCATCATAAAAAGGAATTGAAAAGAATCAGATTGAATTGACAAACTAAAAGTGGGGTTTTAATATACGAGACATTTTTAGAGTATGAATTTAGCACATTTTTGTTCACATTTTTTATTAAAATAGTTTTGTTTGATTCCCTCAATAGAGTGGAGTTGTTTTAAAAAAAAACACTCTTTAAATACTTTTAGTATTTTATCTTATTCATGAAAAATTATTATTATTATTTTTTTTTAAAAAAAAACACCTATAGATAGAGCCATCAAAATTGACCGACTTCCAAAATGCACTTTTAATCCATAGTAGTTTTAGTAATTAATTCATCGATCATACAAGTTCAGTCCTCTCCCCTTTGATTGTCTTACCAAATGCTCAAAGAACACGCAGAAGAGAAGCTAAAAGAAATGCTTGGAACACCACAGATATTCATATGGTGTCAATTAAGATCCTCAAATGTTCAATGACATAAACAAATATATATGTTATTGTCCAGAGCTTGCTTGAAAGGAAACAAACACATTCAGTAGAATAAAAAAATCCCAGATTAAGTTATAAGTTAAACTATACCTGTTGAAGTTGGAATACAGATAAATGATCGAAAACACAACAGAAATTGCTCAAATGCGAGACCCCTTTCAGATACATAATAAGGAGAAAATTTTCAGCTTGCAAGAGAAATAAAACACTACAGAAATTGCTCAAATGCCAATGACCAGTTAACAAACATGAAGCATATGCAGTGAGCATTTTCTTCTTCATTTAACACCTTCCAAGCTACTGCCCTCTCATAAGAGACTGGCCTACTCATACTTGACATGCAGATACCGCCTTGAAGACAGGCAAAACCCTGCAAGGAAACACAAAGGATTAAGTAATCACGAATAGATCAAGTTCCATCTAGGTGAAGATCTGTCACGGCAATTTGTCACAATTTAAGCACCATTTCGCCCACAAAAGTGCTAAAAACTTGCAAATGAGGGCTAGAAATTCACGACTTCATCTAATTATGAAGCGAAAGGACAGACATTATATGCATATGAAACAAACCTCCTTGATATTCTATATTATTCAAACTGCTTAATGAACAAAGAGATGATTCTTAAACCAGAAATCAGAATATGATTCTGTTACCACTGTCACAGTTTATATCCTATATTATTAGTGTAGAACTAGAATCTGATGTAAAATCAACATGTTACTCCAAAATATTCACAAACTAATATGACAAAATTGCTGCACAACTGCGAAAAAGTGAATCAAATTTTCAGTACAAGAATTCTATTTACACTTGCAAGAACTCATTTACATGTATTAGAATGGATTTAACATCCATATCAAAAAGTAAAACAACAAAATCTTAGCCCGAAATTACAGTTGACTTAGAAATCAGAGTAGACAAGATTTAAAAGGGACAATGCAATTATATCAATGACATTCGAAATGAATCAGAGGTAGGTATGCACCATTATATCAAAAAGGTATAACAAAATCCAAATCCGATCCAATTGTTAAATCCCAACTCTCATTAGAAAAAACATCACCTGATTCCCAGCTTTTTATCAATAAAAAATCAACTGAACAAACACAGTAATCTCATGACATCAAGAATTATTCCTCATGTGGAATAAATAAAAAATTCAAACTTTCTGCCAAATGCACTAAAATAGAACTTTGCATCTAAAAATGCTATTTATTTGTTTCCTTTTCTTTCTTTCTTTCTTCACCATCCACAAAGCCCCATTCCCCCCACCCCATATCACAGCTGCACCATATCTAAAAGATTTATACTTTTTCCAAAAAAAAATGAAAAAGTTGGATGGGAATTTCATAAGGGGCCAGAGAATGCTAAGGTTTCTCACAAAGTATTTAAAAAAATTATATTATATCTAAATTTTTCTCTATAAAATATGCAGCTATACAAGGAGCAGGGGAAAAAAATTTGACAATAGTCTCATTTATTGAGTGTTGACCAAAATGCAGGGAGAAAAAATTGGCCATTTTTGCAAATTGCAACCACAGGTTCCAAGGAGGACAGGGCTATAAAATGAAATGCAAACAGGAAGTTGTGGAATTAAAAATCTAACTGCCACTCAGCCTCCATTTTTTTCATTAAAAATTAACAAGAACACAGCTGTAGATCTTCTCCCTTACATGTTAAAAGAAAATATTAATACCAAACCAAATTAAATAACTATATTAACATCATCCAAATGTGTAACTCCAAGAGTCAATAGCAAAATGTAAATCAAATTCAGGCATCCACCAATTTACCAACCAATAAAACAACATAATAATTTCCACACTACCAAAACATGGGAACACTTTCCATTGTGACAAAATACAAAGAAAGCCCTGTTGATTTGAGGAGGAAGAAGAGATGATATGTATACTTGCCAAGTGCTGGGAAGACATGAACTTCAACTCATTAGAATTAAATTTCATGAGTATGTATGCAGTCGGTTTCATCACTAGCATTTTAACAGAAAGCATATTTACTCACAGCTTCATGCATTAGGCCATCATCAGGATTTGGTTCACTTAGCAATAGTCCAATGCTTGTTAAGACAGTTGAAATGTTCAAAGATGGTTGCCAGGCACCCTGTGAAATTGATAGCCATTAAAAGTTTAGCAGATAAACTAACAAAACATTGCACCACCATAAAAAAAAATGAAATTATTCTGAATGAAAAGGGATGAATTTTAGCATTAAATTAGCATGGCTACAAAATTGATTTCAAACTCTAAGACTTTTGCATTAAGAGCACAAAATCTAACCTAGACTTCTATAGGACGATTCAGAATTTAGCATCCCCTATAAAGTAAAATGCAATACTAGGAAACCAAATCCTCAATTTTACAAGCAAAAGTAAAAAAATCAAAGATCTTTATGAAGAACTGCCGTAATGAAGACAATTAAAATGCAACAAATAGAATAAAACCTTGGGGGGAAGATTGAGGATATCCAAGCAAATGCGGCCTCCATTGTCTATGTTTGGATGATATATGGGCGTGGCGAAGGTCACAATTGGAGGCTGAAATGGGTACCTATTCCAAGCAATAAGAAATAACCTCAATCTCACACATAGAATACAAGCAACTCAGAAACGAAAAATTCAGAAAAAAAAAAGAAAGAACTTCACATTGGCGCAAACGCACACTCTTAGAAACGCGAAGAAAACCATAAATGAAACTAGAGAAGAAGGAAAAACAATACCTATCAGGTATTTGAATCTTTAACTTAAAGAACCCTTTAGCGTATACTGTCCCTTCTGGACCTTCAATCTCTGTGAACACATCAAATCAGTTAAACAAGCGGAAACATATAACATAGGATGACTCGAAAGTTATTAATTGGAGAAGTTACGGGCGTCGATGGAGGAAAGCGAGGGGGTGGAGGTGGTGGTTTGGGCGGCGTAAAGAGAAGGAAAAGAGGCGCCGGGAGGTGGGTCGGTGAGGAGTAACTTGAGCTCCTTCTGCATTCGGAGATTGAGCCTTGCTGCCAGTGAAAGTGAAGAATGGATGGCCACTACCCGATACTACCCGCTCACTACCCGATACTACCCGACAATAACTACCCATTAATACCCTATTATTATTACATGTTAATACCCGTACGCTATTTTTTTTTTTTTTTTTTTTTTATATCTCAGGTTCCTAACACTACAACTCCGTGTCTTCCCACCACTTCATTGTTGTTGAGTCAGACTAATCCTGGGCCTCAAACCAACCGTCCCCTAGCCAGCTGAGGATGTAAAGCGCGGGATGTGCACGCAATGGGGTACTAATCTTACGGTAGCAGCCCAAGCTGGGTACCAGGGCCAGTCTTCAGTCATTGGTCACCAAGTCACACACCTCCCCACCCGAAGTGTTGACGATGCTCCTCCGAGGAATTCCGACCCCACACGGCCTCACTCCTGCGCACAAGCCACCATAATTTTTCTTCCATAGCAGTCCCCGGGGGAACTTAGAGCATTTCACAAATACTCCTTCTTCACCCATTTAAATGGGTGAAGATTGGTCCAGGTGGGATTCGAACCCTGGTTACCAAGGTGGAATCCCACCTGTGATACCAGTGAGCCAAGCTCAACCGGTCCCGTACGCTATTATTTCAAACACTGAAAGAAATTTTGTTAACACTTGGACTCTGGGATGCTGCTATTAGCTCAAAATTAAACAAATTTTGACAGACAATTTGCTTTGATAAATTACTTGTTAGTTTTGGAAAATATTTTTTTTCTTAACATTTAATTACTAAATTCAGTAAATTGTCAGTATCTTTTATTTATCAACATATTGACACATAAGAAAAAGATCAAATTTTAAGTATAATTGTACCTAATGAATATTAATTGAAAGTATTATTAAATAAATATTAATTAAAATGTGTATTGCTTTGATAATATTTTTAAAAAATAAGTTATTTTTTTAAAGTTCAAATTTTGCCATAATAGTCTTCACTATTAAATTGAGATCAACCTTATTTATATTGAAACATGGTCAGATTTCCCGTCTTCCATAACTAGCTAAGAGTAAACTTTACATATGTGTAGTGTGTGAAAAAATGTGTAGTGTGTGTAAAATATGTATAGTGTGTAAAAATGTGTGTACTATGTTGTAAAATATATGTAGTGTGTGAAAATGTGTGTAGTGTGTGTAAAATATGTGTAGTGTGTGAAAAAATGTTTAGTGTGTGAAAATGTGTGTAGTGTGTGTAAAATATGTGTAGTGTGTGAAAAAATGTGTAGTGTGTGAAAATGTGTAGTGGGTGAAAATGTGTGTACTATGTGTAAAATATGTGTAGTGTGTGAAAAAATATGTAGCGTGTGAAAAAATGTGTAGTGTGTGGAAAAATGTGTAGTGCGTGAAAAAATGCGTAGTGTGTGTGAAAAAATGTGTAGTGTGTGAAAATGTATGTAGTGTGTGTAAAATATGTGTAGTGTGTGAAAAAATGTGTACTGTGTGTAAAATATGTGTAGTGTGTGTAAAATATGTGTAGTGTGTGAAAATGTGTGTACTATGTGTAAAATATGTGTAGTGTGTGAAAAAATGCGCAGTGTGCGAAAAAATGCGTAGTGTGTGAAAATGTATGTAGTACGTGTAAAATATGTGTATTGTGTGAAAAAATGTGTACTATGTGTAAAATATGTGTAGTGTGTGAAAAAAATGTGTAGTGTGTGAAAATATGTGTAGTGTGTGAAAATGTGTGTAGTGTGTGAAAATGTGTGTACTATGTGTAAAATATGTGTAATGTGTGAAAAAATATATAGCGTGTGAAAAAATGTGTAGTGTGTGAAAAAATGTGTAGTGTGTGAAAAAATGCGTGGTGTGTGTGAAAAAATGTGTAGTGTGTGAAAAAATGCGTGGTGTGTGTGAAAAAATGTGTAGTGTGTGAAAAAATGTGTAAAATATGTGTAATGTGTGAAAATATGTGCAGTGTGTGTAAAAAAGTGTATTATGCGTAAACTATGTATAGTGTGTGAAAATATGTGTACTATGTGTAAAATGTGTAACTTTTCCTTTTTTTTCTTTTTCACTTGAAAATTAGTGAGGGTAATTTAAGGTAATTAATGAGGGTAACTTAGGGTACCCGTTGATACCCGCTATGGTACCCGTTGATACCCGCTAAGTACCCGTTAATACCCATTTATAGCGGGTATGAGGGTACCCGCGGGTACCCTGATACCCGCCCGCATATTACCCGTGCCCATTATTACCCTACCCAATAATACCCGTTGCCAAAATGTTGCGGGCTTGGGCGGGTAATTTTAAGGGCGGGCTTGGGCGGGTAATGGGTAACGGGTAATTTTGCCACCCATACAAAAGACTAATAAGAATTTACCCAAATTGAAAGTTGCAAAGAGAATTTACTAATTTCTCAATCATATATTGAAGGAATAGTAATAAGCAATTGAGTAGTAATTACTTAAAATTAGTATGACAGAATGAGAATAATTACCATTTTTTAAAAAGTTAATAAATATTTTACTTACATATTTGATTTAGTTTAAGATAATTAGTGAGGGCAAAATTAAGATAATTACCATTTAAAAAAAAATTATACAAATCTTTTACATATTTGATGGAGTCAGTGAGGCAATTGTCCTAATTTCTCATAATGCCAAGTTGCTTATTCTCACGTGTTTGTTTGTTTTTTTTATTTTTCTACTCTTATTTAGTAGCTCTCTGTAAAATAGTATTTAATACTTATTAAAATCATTTATTTTATTACTTTTTTTTCTACTTTTAGGGGTTCACCTTGCACCTTTTACTTTCTCATTCTTCACTCTTTCTTTTTTTTTCAAAACTTTCCTTTACACTCTTTTTTTCTTCTTTTCAGTTGTACTTGCGATTCGTCGACCATTGAAATTGTCATGTTTATTTCCCTTAATCCTTTTAGAAGTTAGAACATGTCAAATTAATATCACTTTTTTGTTATGTTGTTAATATTTACACATTTGTATTGCACTAACCCTAAGAATTTTAGAACCAACTACAATTATCAACAACACAAAAATTGTTGATCATCCTGTCAAAAAAAAAATTGTTGATCATCTCGAAAAAGTATCAATGAAGCTTAAGTGTTTAAAGGGCATAAATTGTTTCAATATGTATAACTCACCAAACAATTAAACAAGTCGGATCAACAATTATATCTCTACAATAATTGAAATTGAATAATCGAATTTTAATAATCAAATTTCAATTGGGTCATTTATTCGCCAAAATATAATAATTTATCTCAAAGTAAAATGTTAAGAGGATAAAAACAATCACTTTTGTGCTTTAGAGTAAAAGCCAAATTGAAAGTTACAAAGAGAAATTATGGTGATCTGTTGGAAGAATGACAATCATAAGAGAAGGGTTTTATCATATCCTAAACGGCGAGTAAGAATTTACCAAATTGAAAGTTGCAAAGACAATTTACACATTTCTCAAGCACTATCTCTAATAATAATTGCAATAATTTACTATATTTTGGAGCGGTATTTTGTTTAGCTTGTTACTTTTGAAAGACATGTTCAACAATTCCAAAGTAATAAAGGGCTTGCAATTACAATTCTCGAGAACAAAAGAAAATAGTGCTTTTAGAAAAAAAAAGTATGTTTAGTTTAATTAAAAGTCAAAAGATCTTATTTGCATTTTTTAATTCGACAAAATAGAGATACAAAATATTGGGGACATCTCTAATCACAAAATTTTATTGAAGAAATAATTTTACAACTATATGTAACATTGAGGATCAAAATTAGAGTTTAATTATATATATATATATATATATATATATATATCTATTTGCTCATTAGGCTCTTTAAAATATTTCCTCTAAAATTTATGTTTATACTCAAGTAAAAGAAATGAGGTATATAATAGAGCTGATTATTTTCCTCTTATCATCTACATATAATAGTAAAGGGGAAAGGAAAAGTTTTCTTCCTCGTCCAAAATTGCTTTTTCTCACACAATATAGCTTTAATAAATTTTCTGTTTCATCATTATTAACATTTAATTGCATTAATTTTGTTTATTGGCTTTAATTGTTTTGTCAAGTAATATAATATACTTGCTAAATTATGCCTAATTCATATTCCATTCAAATCAGTGTTGATGAAGAATATTTAATGCTCATTATTAAACAAAATTATGTTCATTTTCTCACTCTTATATATCTACATTTATCACTAATAATTAATTTATTCATAGGTTACTTTAGTTTTTTTTATTAAAAATATGTCTCTTTATTTTTTAACTCCTATCTATATTTTGTTTTATTTAGAACCTGCTTAATTTAAGTAATAATCACTATTTGAAATTATTTTTTCTTTGGGGTTAGTGTGTGTTTTTTAGACTAATAGTTTTTTTTTGGGGTGAATGTGTTGTTGGAGGATGTATTTCCGGCCTTGTATTTGGTGGGGAAGAGTGGTGAATCCTATCGTGGTCATGATACTTTGGTATATTGTGGTTTTGAATTATGTTGTTTTGCGTGCAATTTTTGGGGGTTTTATGTAAAGAGCCTCGATTGATTGAGTTATACGAGTGAAATTGATGAAAAAAACTCTTTACTTTAGTCTATCTTATCTGTATACTTCTTTCTTTATTTTTTTTTTTGGCTGTAGAAGTGGATAGGATTCAACTGATAAAGTGATCATGCCGAATTTTTTTTTATTTTAGAAAAGGTATATGTTCCGTAACATATTTTTTTCAAAACTTTTCCATGCGTGTATTTTTGTGGTTGGTGTCATCTAAGACTCATGTATAATATATCTTACAGATGTTGATAGTATTTAAAAAAAGAAAAACTTATGGTTGTTGGAAAGTTTGAAATTTTGTAGTCTTCATGCCAAACATTAACCTTCAACTTAACTTTTGAAGCCAAAGTTATATATTTACTATGTTTTTGTATTCCCTAATTATGAAAATAAAAACCTTCAATTATGAAATTATTTCATCTTAACATCCCTTATTTTATACTTATTCAAAACTATTAATGTAACATGTTTCTATCTTCTATTTTGTATTAGTAAAAGCGGGAAATATGTCTTTTTTTTTCCTCGTCCAACTTACTTATTCTAACGTGTTTTTTATTTTTTATTTTTGTACTCTTTTTTAGTAACTCTCTCTAAAATAGCATTTAATATTTACTAAAATCATTTGTTGGGTTACTTTTTGGGATTGACTTCTAATCTTTCATTACACCTTTTACTTCCTCATTCTTCACTCTCTTTTTTTTACTCTTAAATTTTTCCTTTGGTCTAATTGTTTTTTCCTCGCTCATTATCACGTTTCTTTCCTTCAATCCTTTTAGAACATGTCAAATTAATATCACTTTTTGTTATGTTGTTAATATTTACACATTTGTGTTATATTAAACCTACAAATTTTAGAGCCAACGACAATTATCTAGAAATGCCTATCTCTCACATAAACAAAAAATAAAATTGTTGATCATCCCAAATTATTAATATTTTTTTGCTTGAAAAAGGATATAAATGGTGCTTAAGTGGTCTATAGAAATTAGAATGAAATCATGTTTTAAAGGGGATAAGTTGTTTCAATACGTACAACTCACCAAACAATTAAACAGATCATATCAAGAACTATATCTCTACAATAATTAAAATTGAATAATCAAATTTCAATTAGGTGTTTATTCGCCAAATTATAATAATTTATCTCAAAATAAAATGCTAAGAGCTCAAAAGCTTTCATTTTTGAGGTTGAGGAGTGGCCTAATAGCCTAAAAGTTAGTTGTAGAAAGCTTGAGTTAGTTAATTACCAAAATTATTTTGATAGGGAAACAATTGGATTGTTGTAAATAGTCAAATTAAAAGTAATTATTAAAAGTTTCCTTATATGGGACAAACAAATTAAAATTGTTTCTAAGATGTTTCAAGTAATTTTTAATTAAAATTTTCTTCGCTCCAACTTTTTTTTATTTATATATTGTTAAATAAATGAAATGACATAATTAAATTTTCCTTCCTTCCAATGGATGGGTTGGTAAAAAAAGAAATGACATATTACAAACATTGTTTGGGAATTGAAGGAAAAAGAAAATGAAGGAAATGATGAAGTTTGTATTTACATTATTATCTTTTAATAACTAACTAATGACTAACTTATCAACAAATATAACAAACAAAAAAACAATGAATTCATACCTGCTTTTTTGTTCTTTTTAATCTTAACCTACTTTTTTTTCCCCTTAATCTTAATTTTTTTATACAAGATAAAATTAAATTAAAAAATTAATTAGTATTATTTTTAGTTGTATATTTTATATCAATTTATAACTAATAATTTTTGTTTAAGAAATTTATGTGATTTGTTATTTCTTGATTACACAAATTCTAAATCCTAGACTTTTGTTTTTTTCGAAGTTGTTACGGATTTTCTTTATTATTATTGTAGAAAAAAGAAATATTTTATTTTTTATTAGAAAAAATAGTAAAATATTGATTACGAAAAGACATGTATTAATTTAGTGGGAAAAAAAAAAGAAAAAGGCAAAGGAAAACGGAAAAAGAAAAATCAAAAGTAATAATATTAGGACTAAAAAGCATAAACGTAAACTAGAAGACTTCAATTGAAAATTTATAAATAATTCAAGGACTATATATAGAAATAATTTGACCTATAATAGTTCTGTGATTTTAATTTGAATACTTCAATTTCCTTTCCCTAACTCCCTCCACTTCCCTTCCCAGCTCCCAAAGCCCAAACCACCACCAGCCCTTCCTCGCCGGCGGTGGAGGCGGCGGCCACTCTCGGCCACCTCCCTGAAAGTTGACTATCAATGGTCAAACTCACACAATACTGAAAAAAGCTCAAGCCTTTTTTTGAAGGTTGTTGGAATAACTAGTAAATATAACTAATGGAAGGGGCAAAAGAGAAGAAGGGGACTGGTAGTGTGCCAGTTCTTCCATGGATGAGAAACCCAATTGACATCAGCTCTTTTGATGAATGCCCTTTTAATCTCCTCCCTTTTCTTGACCCCAGGTAGCCTTTTCTAAATTTTATTTTTAATGAATGAAATTAGTAAAGTATTGGTTACTGAATTTTTTTTAATAAATTTCTGTTTTGATTCTCTCGTGGCTGAATTCTTTTCTGTTTGTTAGTGTAATGTGTATTGAGTTATAAAGTTGAAAAATTTATGTTGGTTTCTTGAAACTTGATGACTTGAAAAGGAAGCTTAGAAGTCATGGATTAGGGAGTTGGTAATTATAGTTATGATTGCGCATTGAGTTTCTGTGATATTTGAATTATGCATCTATGAAAATTGTTATTTTATTGAAATGGTACTGTTAGAAAAGGGTAAAGTTACCAAAAGACTATAACTTTAGTATAAAGCTTGTTTCTTTCATGGAATCTGGGTTTGAGTTAGGTTTAGATGAAGGCCATTTATAATTTCTATGTTTAATGCACACTGAGATAATGAAGCCGGTTTGATTGAAAATAATATAAGTTAAGGGACAGCCCCAGCAAGCTGGAAAGGTAAAAGCATTGATTTGGCAGATAAGATTTTCAACTATATCTTACTGTTTTCTTGTATATTGTGTTGGGGTTGTTGAGCATGCAGAGTCCTAATTAAACAGGAAGTTGTGATAGTTAGAGTATAGAGGGTCTAAAAGATCTACGGTGCTGTACACGATGCTTTCTTTTTAGGTGATATTGTAGAAGTTTGTGATAAAAGTAATTGTATTTACTATTCAGTGTTTAGCTTGTTTGTAAAGCTGCATTGGGAGCTTTTCTAGAGTGAGTTTCCTGCTATATTCTGATCCATGCTCCACTTTGGAAGCTTTTGTCTTAAGGATCAGTTCATTTTTTTAAATTTTTTTAAAAATATTTTGTTTAAAAAGAACTGGAATGCTCAATTGGGAAATCATGCCGTGCAATGTTCTCATCATAAAATGATAGATGTTTTATTCGTTTTTGGCCCCTTGTTGTGCTTTTTCTGAACTATGCATCTCCATTTCCTAGGTTGGAAGAGGCTTTACAGAAAATGGGTATTACTTCACTCTTTCCTGTGCAAGTTGCAGTCTGGCAAGAAACTATAGGCCCTGGTTCTTTTGAGCGAGACCTTTGCATAAATTCACCTACAGGAAGTGGGAAAACCCTAGCTTATGCTTTGCCAATTGTGCAAAAGCTGTCTACTCGTGCAGTAACATGTCTTCGTGCATTGGTTGTGTTGCCCACTCGTGACTTGGCCGTGCAGGTTGTCTGAATGCATGCTTTTGTATCTCATTTACAATTTATCTCTTTGGTGAACTTTCATTCAGCAATATTTGCTGAATGCTTTTCACTCAAAGAATGTTCTTAGTTTCTACTCAGTTGTTTGATTCGGCCAGCATATCTTTTCAAGTGCTTATCATTACTATCTTTAGACTTTTCCCTTTAGCAGTACTTTCTAATTGTTAATATTTAATTCTAGATCTTAGCTGTTAAATTCGTGCAGAAACATTTTTTCTTTTCATAATTGTTGAAGACTTTATTGCTTAGATTCTTTTCTACATCCTTTGGAAGCATAGATTAAGTTCTCTATTGAACGCAATTCACTTTTGCACGGTACATGAAGGAAAGTGTAACTCTGGTGCACGTCCATGAAAGACAGCAACGATGGCCACTAGATTAAGACCAAATACCTAAGATGAAACTGTGCTTTAATTGTATTAATCGAGAGAGTAACAGTTTAGCTGACTGTACAAAATGTGATTGATTGCTGCTAAAAGTTTGCACTCAATCCACAGATAATCTATGTGGTACTTACAAAATTACACTACTGTTTTGGATATGTCTAATTGAGATTTTGGTATATTTTGATTCTCAAGCAGCTATATCAATGGCACTGTTCTATTTATCCATCTTTTCCATACATTATATTGAGCTCCTGAGGAGGGTAGGTTAATGGCACTGTTCTATTTATCTATCTTTGTTTTTCTTCATTTGGAACATTTATGTGCTTTGGGGATGTTAGGTTAAATCTCCTTTCATTTTTTCTTGTCCCAATTTTTGTTAACTTGACAAATGACAGTTCAGCCTGGGCAGTTCCTATAGAAATTTGTTTTCCCTCTATTTAGAAAGGATAAGAGCATGTTTATATATTGCATGAATCATGTCTGTTTTCCCTTCATCCTTTGTCTATTTTGGTTGTCTGTGTTTGAGTTTTTAGAGACTAAAGGATATTTTTCGCTATGTTCTTTATACGATTTTAGAACTATTATTACTTAAAGTTGGCATCTAAAATGATCCTAAGTAAAAACAAATTTTCCCAAAGTGGAATTGACTATGTTATCTACAAAATTATATTATAGTATATAATATAATTCAGCAAGGACTTTGTTTAGGTAGTGGGGAGGTCAGTTCATGTTTATAGTATTCCTTGACTTTATGCTCTAAGTAAATGAAACTAAAAATTATGGAAAAGATGAATAATTATTCGAAAAATATTTATCTTTATAAAGATTGTTGTGGCCATACGTAGATCTTGTTTTCTATTTCATTATAATGCTCACATGTTTTTTTTATTAAATTTATAGCTTTCATTGTAGACCTCGGCATAAAACCAAATTGATTTTTTAGTATATTAGTATCTTTTCTTAATCTTGTTTCTATGATTCTTTCCCACAGTTTCATCGTATGTCTCATTAATTTAATTAAAAAGTGTTATTTGCAGATGATATAGTTTTAATTAATTAGACGAGAGAGGAAGTAAATGCTAAATTAGAAGTTTGAAGGGAGGTATTAGAATCAAAAGGTTTTATCATAAGTAGAGTTAAAACTGAATATATGGAGTGCCAGTTTAGTAATCATAGAAGTAGCAATAGGATCACTGTAAAAATTGGCCATCATGAATTAAATGCATCCAAAATTTTTAAATATTTAGAATTTATAATTGAAGAAAATGAGGGAATTGATAAAAATGTTACAGATAGGATTTAAGAGGTTGGAAGAAATGGAGAAGTGCGTGCTCTATACTTTGTGATCGCAAAGTACCATTGAAAATAAAGGAAAAACTTTATAAAACAACCATAAGACCAACAATACTTTATGGATTGGAGTGTTGGGTGACTAAATATGAACATGAACGAAAAATAAGGGTAAAATAAATGCGAGTGTTGTGGATATGCTTAAACACTAGACTTGGTAATGAACGCATTAGAAAGAAAGTAGGGCTAGCGATGAGGAAATGAGAGAAAATATAGAATCTTTAATCCAAATTAAAAGGGGAAGGGGAAGACTTAAAAAGAATTGGAAAAAAAAATTTAAAAAGGTATAATATACTTAAATATGATTGTAGATAGAAAATGGTGGTGAAATATGATCCATATAGCCAACAAAAGAAATAATTAAAAAAGCATAATATACCAATGTGAATGAAAATATGTGTGTAGATAGAATATGATGGTGAAATATGATCCATATAGCCAACCCCACATAGTGGGAATAAAGCTTAGTTATCGTTAAAGAATGTGATGGCCACTAATCTTTTGATAACTGTGTAACACGGATTGTCATTCATATGTATTGAATAACTGAAAGCAGTTCTATCAAATGATGCATAGATTAGTTAAAATACTTGGATATCTAGAAAGTGTTGTCCATGAATTTTCTAAAACTGGACATGTCTATATGCTTTATTTTCCTTTTATTAGGTCAAGGAGGTCTTCGCTGCTCTTGCACCTGCAGTTGGTCTTTCTGTGGGTTTAGCTGTTGGTCAATCTTCTATTGCTGATGAAGTTTCGCAGCTCATTGAGAAGCCTAAGCTTGAGGCAGGAATTTGTTATGATCCTGAAGATTTTTCACAAAAGTTGCAAAGTTCTGTGGACATACTGGTGGCTACACCAGGAAGACTGATGGATCACATCAGCAACACTAAGGGTTTCACACTAGAGCACCTTTCTTATCTTGTAAGGCCTCCTATCCTGCTTTACAATGAGTGATGTATGTTCAATTGTTTTATTCTTTGATGTATCATGACTTAATAGTGAAGCAGGGTCTTTTATTGTGATTTTCTTGTGAATATAACTGTCAAATAATAAACTCTGGCTGCTTTAGTACTTATAACCTCTTTTCCTGTAAGTCGTTCGTGGTCTAGCATTTCTTTTTTCTTTTTCTCCTTTTGTCAGTAAAAGCTTTTGAAGCTGACTCTTAAATCGCAAATTATTCTGGCTGTCTTATTAGTCATTGTAAATCTTTCTTACATACCAGATTCATAGACCATTTGTGGCTATTTTGACGCTGTGATTGGATTGATGTTCCTTATTAGTTGAACTTTTACAAATCAAGTTTAAAGCCTGGGTATAACATTTTGAGACATTTCCAGGACTATTGCCTAATTGCTTTTTCTTATATTTCTGGGACATCATTTTGCTGACATGTAACAATTATAGGTTGTTGATGAAACTGATCGGTTACTTAGGGAAGCTTATCAATCTTGGCTGCCAACTGTCCTCCAACTGGCTAAGTGTTGCAATGAAAATTTCTTTCCCTTTGATGGCAATTATCCTTCATTGTTTGGTTCCCTAAAGACCATTCGGAGATCGTGAGTTCTATGATCCTTGAGCTTTTGAAATTCAAAGATTTGGTGTATTGGGTCAATGTTCTCATGACATCTGTCATTACATATCTCTCCAATTATATCTTGTGTATCTATTGTCTAAATGGTGCTGACAGCTCATCCTGTTCCTGCTGAGAGCCTAGGTATTCCCACACCGACTCTAGCCACTGAATCTACCGGGTTCTCATACTGGCTTTGCCAAAGCCACTGGATGTTTGACACTGTTTCAATACCCATTCATGTTTTCTTACTACTGTGTTATTGAGAGCATATCTAGATGGACATATACATTCTTGTGAGACTTCGAGGTTTTGTTGCTTGGAGGTTTTGAGCAAAGGTATAGTCAGCAAGTGTGCCTTGCCCCATATTATGTCCTGAATCCTGACCCTACCTTATAGAGAATGCTGACATATCCTTGAACTACCTTTCAGTTTTCATATTTTTAGCATCACGTTTCACCATTTTTGCTACATTCACGAACGTTTTGTGCTCTCTGCACATGATTGAGCCTGTTCTGCCTGTGTCGACTTTACCTAAGATGGAAGTTTCTTTGAGATGCTAGGCACATTTCTCTTTGCCCAAACGTTGTTGACTTTCTATGTCAGGGGAAATCTTTTCCTTTAAACTCATGACTTTGCTTCATTTTCTTTCTCGGGTATCTTAGTTTCAGATGTTACCACTCATATGATATTGCCATTATTCAGTGAATTATGTGGCTTTCTCTGAGGATGGGATTTAGATAATTTTGGTTGTCTTTTTAGCTGTATTGAAAATGTGGTATGATGTGGTATAAAAAACTATGAAGGTGTTTGCTCCTTTTGCTTTATGGGTGATCTTTTTTTCTCTGTGCACATTTGTTAAGAACTTTTTAGATTCTATTTTATTGTCTATCCATTTTGTTTAATAAAAAATTGGAAATATGTGAGGCTATGGGAACTGAATCATGTTGTAAATGCACTTCATTTTAATTTTGCCTTGAAATCTCCTTTATTATATTCTTTCAATGTTTTTGTAGATTGTTTTTCTTAATTTTCCTCTTTGTCTTTCAAAGATCTTGCACCATATTTTCTGTTATACCAGGCTTTGATCTAGAATTGTTGTGAATGAGTGCAGTAGTGTAGAAAGAGGATTCAAGGGTAAAACTTGGCCAAGGCTTGTAAAAATGGTTCTATCTGCCACTTTAACCCAAGATCCAAGCAAACTTGCTCAGCTTGATTTGCATCATCCTTTGTTCTTAACTACTGGAGAGAAGCGTTATCAACTACCTGAGCAGTTAAAGTCCTTTAAAGTGGTATGAACGCATAACTCTATCGACAACTCTTGTATTTGTCCCATCTGTCTTGTATTATTTACTTTTGGTAAGTAAATATTTATTAATCAATGGTACCATAATACTAGTTTCTTCCCTACAATTCCCAAAAGTATGCAAGAAAGATGAAGTTTCTTTTTCCAGATAAAGATCTAACATTTACAGGTGTCTATGAAGTGTGGTGTGGGATCAGGAAACCTTAGCTTCTGCCCAATTCCTGCTAATCTGTTAAATGACCATTTTCCTCTCCCATGGATACTGTTTATTCATTTAAATCCTTTACTAAAACAACAGATTACCTCAAAACTTTCAAAATTTAGTCAACGGTCTGTAAAAAGAAATGAGAGGTCGACCTAGACATCTTAAAAACTCCAAACTTTTAATAAATTTTACTTGGGTAAAAATATCTTCGAGCTGCAACTGTCCCCTTATATGATCTCAAATTTCTTGTGATTCAACAGCTAGTACAACTGTATAGAATGTCATGACAATGTAAATATTTCAACTATGTTCATTCAAAATCAGAGCCAGTTATTGAGGTACTTGTTCAGTTGAGTTTGAGGACACCATAAGGATAGCAAAAGGAGAGCCTAAGGATGGGGACTCATCCTCGAGCCCTCAAGAATTCCATGTAGTTGCCACTTCAAAGTGCAAGTCAATTCCTTGACGTACGTTGTCTGGAATATCAATCTTCATGTCATTCACAAAAGTATAGGTATCTCAAAGATATTGAATTTCCATTTGTTAGCTGTCTGTGTAAAGGTTTTCTCTCTTTGAGTATCAAAAACTTGTAGACCATACATGAACATCCTCATTCACAGAAGAAACCTAATCCAGATGTAATATGGCTATCTGCAATCTGAAATCAAAATGGGGTAATCTACAACTCAGGCTGGCTGTTTCCTATTGCAATCGCCTTGCTTCCACAGTTCTGCCTGGATGGATAACTTTTCTCATCAGTTCAATTTTGCAGATTTATATCATGGTACTGAAATATTTCCAAAAATGTTTTTGCAAAAATATAGCTTATTGCTTAGCTGCTGGGCAGTAAATGACCATCAATTGAGATGACAGTTAAACTGAACATATCATTTGATTCTGGCTTGTTTGGCAATTTCTACCTTAGGATTAGCTATTCTTTAGTCGTAGTTGTTGTCAATGAACTTAAAATATTGACTGAAGGGATTGTGGTCCAAAGCTTGAAGGGTATGCATTACAGGATGGACCTTCTGTTTAACCTTCTAAGGATTGGAAGTAAACTTTTGAGATGTGAGGAGCTGGTGGTAGACTTTCTTTTTTCCCTCTTTCTCTTTTACTGACATGCACCATCTTCCTCCCGTATATGGACTAGCCTGAAGTTCTATATTAAAACTGTCTTTCAAGACAAATGGTTATACATACAATAAATAATTTTAATGATTGTTTTTGCAGATATGTGAATCCAAATTTAAACCTCTGTATTTGGTAGCACTTCTGCAAAGTTTGCAAGGGGAAAAATGTATTATTTTTACATCATCTGTGGAGTCAACTCACCGGCTATGCTTGTTACTTAATTTTTTTAGTGACTTGAACATTGAGATCAAGGAATATTCACGTCTTCAGCGCCAATCTGTAAGAAGGTAAGCAAGATAAAGTAACTTCATAATGTTGTTCTTTCATTATTTTAAGAAATTATAACTTTGGTCAAGTAGTTTGCCATGTGGTTTAGTTAAATTGCCTTTTCTTTTCAGGGTTTTTTAGAGTTATCTTCTTGTTGGTATAGTATATGGAATAATAGCATAACTGGATGGCAGTACTAATTAAACAATGAGTATGGTTTAGTATGAAAGAAGAACGAGCAATTTAGCAAACTTTTTACAGTTTTTGGTTTGTTTTCTTTCTCATCCTATAAAAATGCTAAAACATGTTTCTGCTCATTTTTTTTTTTAAAAAAAAAGGTGAAGAAAGGTCTAGTTCTACATGCACGATGCTTTTCCATGGAAAATATTTTCATCACAGTTGAGGCATACCATGGGAAAAGCATCTTGCATGTTGATCTATATTCAATTTGAGGTTTGGGGTGTTGCTCATACTGAGTGACGGTAGTGGTAGCAGAGATTTGGCAATTAGAGAGTTGGTGGACATCTGTTGATAAAAGCATTGGCTGTTGCAAACTAAATGGCAACTGATGTGGCAGTGGTGTTGGTGGTAGATTGAAAAATGGAGAGAAGTATGAGAAGAGGCTTCGTATCCTCAGCCCCATTTCCCAGCTCCAATCTAGCCCCCTCAGCATAAACGCACCGCATATTAGGTTGTTAGTTTAAGTTGTCATGTCAAATTGTGAAACCTTAAATTGCTCTGTGTTTGGGTTCGCCGAAACATCTTCTTGAATCTTGACAACGAACTTCAAAATCCAGCAAGATTCCTTTTTCCATTTCATGAATAACAAGTTAGAATAAAAATTAGGATAAGTTGCTGTTAAAGCCTATTTTTTTTTCAATTACTGTATCTCGACCTGCCCTACATAGTGGGATAAAGACTTTTAGTTGTTGTTGTACTGTTTCTTGACCTGCTACAATTCTCTAAAGTGTCAAAATATGACCGCAGCCAGGTCTCCTCATTCTCAATTGCCAAGTAATCTAAAACTATTTTATGTTTATTGTTCTAAACAAAAAGGAACCCAGATTATCTATTCTTATTTGGTTGGCGATTTTGCACTTAAAACGTTTAAACTTTTAACTACGTGATATTGAATAGTAATAATAATAATAATTGTTGGATATGAAAGAAGCCGAGCGGACTGGTTGGTCTGGGTAGATAGGAAAAAAAAATTGAAAATCTTTTCTAGAGATATCCATTTTCCTGGGGAGACAGATACGATATCCTGACATAGCGACTTTTTGATACCAATATCGGAGAATATATCCTACATGAACTCACCTACTTTAAATACAATGTTGAAAGCTTTCTTCTCTGTTTGATTATTTTGATAGTGGTACTGAAGCACAAAAATGAAAGGTGAAGCCTAGTAATTGTAACTGATGAAGAAAGCATTTGTAATGCCTTTTTTATACCGTATTTAAGTTTGGAATTTTGATATGCATTAAATATCTTTACAGCAAAACATTAAGGGCATTCCGAGCTGGGGAAGTCCGTGTTCTTGTTTCCTCTGATGCAATGACTCGTGGAATGGATGTTGAAGAGGTGAGAAATGTCATTAATTATGACATGCCTCCATATATTAAGACATATATTCATCGAGCTGGTCGAACTGCCAGAGCAGGCCAATCTGGTCGCTGTTTCACACTGGTTCGCAAGGATGAGGTCAGTTGTCTTTCTTACATGATGTCTATGAAGTTTAGCATCATCTCTCTTTGATTTCCTACTCAATGGAGCCTTCTTGTTCATGTTAAGATTTCTTTAGCTTCCTTCTCTTCTTATCATTTTTTATTATAATTTGAAATTGATATTTATTCAAAAAAGATCATGGCCACTATTTGAAATTTCTTTCGAACTCTTTTCCTCGTCAAATGATTAAATGCGGCCTAGGGTCTCTTTTTAGATGGTTTGGGGTTTAAGGAAATAATTCTACAATTGTTTTGGGTATTAGCTTAGCTTACAGAAGTTTCAGAATGCTTTGTAGGATCTAATTAAAATTTTCCTGCAACTTTGTGCACAACTTTGCCATATCATATACCTTTCAGGTGGGAACATTGCTTCTACACTTTTCTGACAGGAACCTCAAGTTGATCACCTACTAGCAAGCTCTATTTCTACAGTTTCTGATCTTAATTGTTCTCATCGTTATGTGGATTGGAAAGAGTGGGAATTGTGGGTTCTATATCAAGAACGTGTTACTAGAATGATGATACCCCAGTTGTTTTGCCTCTTTCCACTCATAAATGACTTCACGCCTGCCTAAACTTAAAAATTTTCCATACAAATATCCCACGTACACCAATGACCTCCACGGTGTTATATGTTACTAATTTTGTTCAATAGTATCCATAACCAAACTTTTGAATTGCTCCTGCTCTGTCAAATCCTGCACAATGTTTCTTATTCATTTCCCTATGCTTGTATCAGGTTAAACGATTCAAGAAGCTGTTACAGAAGGCTGACAACATTTCTTGCCCGTTATATCCCATCTCTCCACAATCAGTGGAGTCACTTCGCTCCATATACACTTCAGGTATTCCTTCTACTTTTGACTGTACCGAGAATTTCTCTGTTGTTGCAAGTGTAGCGTTTAAGATTTCAGCATTGTCCAAGGGGCTGCTGGAATATACACATGATTTCCTAACTAATTTGCCTAATCAGTAACTTGGCAGTTTTTTTTCTTTTTTCCTTTTACTAGAAATATTAGGAGACTCACTTATAAACAGGACTAAGATATAACAGTCAGGGTAGAATACTACAAACTAAATGGTGGGACATCAGTGCAAAACCTTTTACTATTGGAACCTCGCAACTTAAGTCTTTTGCTATCACCAAACCAAGGCCTTATTTTAAAGTAAGTTACATCCCATTGACACGACAATACTGAAGGAGAAGTCAAGAAGGAGATAGTTCAAGCTGATTCACTTCTATCAGGGGATCTTGTGGGATTTAACTAGTCAAAAGCCCACATATCCTATATTAGACCACAACAGCATGAGATTACTTCCTCATAAGAGCTCATAATCTGGCAATTCTGTTTCTTGGATATCCTACTAATACTATTGCTGTGTTATTCTCTTTTGTCAGCTTTGGAGAAACTGAAAGAGAGTGTTGAATCAGAAATGTATAGGAAGCGCAAGGCAAAAGCATAATTTGAAGAAACAGGTATGCGTATTGTATTGGATGTATTCATGTTTTGATAGTTTTCATTATTGTTATCATTAACTATATTGCGGGATACTTCATAAAGATTCTCTGTCGGATAACTGAATTATTCCCAAGTACAAGGAGCAATAAATTTAGTGAGAATGACACTTTCGATTAGTTCTTCCCTACATTTTGAAGTAACCTGAATATATTTTAATTACTTAACGTGTTGTTCAGTTCAGCTTCTTGCTGCTACAAGAACATTTAGCAATCTATTATATGAATTCATGTTATGATCTTTATACCTCTAAATTCAAAGTTAGCTGTGTACCTTATAATTTTCTGGTTCTTTAAAACAATCAGATATACTGCTTAAATCGCATTCGAGGGGGGAAAAGTTTCTTTATTCCCGTACGTCACATGTAATTATATTTGCGACTTTCAGTTTCAGGTCTTGGGTAAACTTAGTTCATGTTGCTGCTGTAAGAAACTCGGCATTGGGGCTGAATCTCTGTGCATCTTGCAGCACCATGACACGGGAAAGATTGGATTTCGCTTGAGATCAACGGTGACTTTCTTAAATATTGTGCAAGATGCTCAATAACTGGCTCTATGAATTGAAGTAGGCACAAGATTGTTAGGTGGATTATACACTGAATGGAAGTAATGTAAAGGCAACGTGTTTGACTGAATGAAAATGTATAATGAAAAGGTTTAGTGTATGATGAAAAGGCGAATTTGCTTGAGACTTAAGAGAAATTTGGTTACAATAAATTAACTTCTTCATATTTAATGGATTAGTTTGCATGAATCATATTTATTTCAGAACAATTGTTGAATTTAGATCATGTTTTTCATCTGGTCTTAAGGTATTGATTGGTTTGTAATCACCAACTCATCAATTGAATAGGTACGAGCCATATAATAGTGCTATAGTGGGCGTTTTTAGGTATTGATTGGTTAATAATTACCAACTTATCAATAGAATATGTACTAGCCATATAAATTGTGCTATAGTGAGATGTGGAAAATTGAATATGTATGAGCCACACATAATAGTGGGATGTGAGAAATTAATTATTAGTTAGTAATTAACTTACTAACACTGATGTGTAAGTGATTATTAATTAATAATTAATATTTATTTTTACATTTTTGGAACTCATCTTTGTTTCATTTTTTTAACCTAAGGTAAAATTTTCACTTAATTATCTACACGCAATCATTATCAAATAGTGTAATTTACTAATTTAAAGTGTCCTAATTCATCATAAATTGGTTTTTCTAATAATTTCAAAGAAGTTCAAAAAATTAGTTGACCAAGGAAGAGAATAAAGGTAAGTGTTTGAAGTGAATCTATTACGAAGTTTGACAAAATAATGATGCTTCAAATCATTCGTGTTATGATCAGTGTTTTAAAACTCGAACCGAAGTGCGAACCGGTAGAGCTAGGAATGTGAGAAATTAATTATTAGCTAGTAATTAATTTACTAACACTGATGTGTAAGTGATTATTAATTAATAACTAATATTTTTTTTTATATTTTTGGAACTCATCTTTGTTTCATTTTTTTTAATCTAAGGAAAAATTTTCACTTAATTATCTATACGCAATCATTATCAAATAGTGTAATTTACTAATTTAAAGTATCCTAATTCATCATAAATTGGTTTTTCTAATAATTTCAAAGAAGTTCAAAAAATTGGTTGACCAAGGAAGAGAATAAAGGTAAGTGTTTGAAGTGAATCTATTACGAAGTTTGACAAAATAATGATGCTTCATATCATTCGTGTTATGATGTTTTAAAATTCGGACCAGAGACCGAACTGGTAGACCTATTGGGTTAGGGGTCAATTGGTCGGATCGGTCGAATCGGTGTCAAAAACAGGATGACGTCATAAATATATTTAATATAAATATATTAATTAAATATTAACATATCTCACATTTTATGCTAAAATAAAATGACCAAATTAAAAAAAAAAATTCAATTGAATTCTTAGTTTTTCGTCCATAAAAAAAATCATAGATCGTATTGTTTAATAATGCTAATAATTATTTTGTTTATAATTTAATAAAATTTCATTAAAATACATGAGATATAATAAAGTATTAATTAATTTAATATCAAATCAATCATATTAAAATAAGTTAGAAAATGTAGTTTTCAATACACATTTTATTTATTTCAAAACTTAAACTTGTGAATTAAAAAAATTAATGACATATCATACTTTGAATTTAATTTTGTGTTCTATAAAATAATCATTAAATAAAAAACAATAAATATTATATGATAAAATTTAAAATTCATATTTATTTAAATTGTATGAATGTGATTAATTGAAAATATTGATGAAAAACATAATTTCTATATTCATTCAAAATCTTATAATATGATAAATTGGAAGTATTTATGACTATTAGAATTTATTAAAAATCTTAAAATATGGTAAATTTGAAGCATTTATGGTAATTAAAAGATATTAAAAATATTGAATATGGTAAATTAAAGTATTTGTGACAATTGAATATATTCAAATTTTAAAATATTGAAATATGCTAAATTGGAATCATTAATGATAATTAAAAATCTTGAATATGGTAAATTAAAATATTTATGACAATGGAATGTAATCAAATTTTAATATATTAAAATATGGTAAATTGGAATTATTAATGACAATTGAAGTGTATTAATGGAAAAACATTAACTACTATTGATTAGATTTAAATATAAATGTAAATGTAAAATGTAAAAAAAAAACCAAAAAAAGAAAACTGGGTTTCAACCGGTTTCCGATTTTCCCGGTTGAACCCGGTTTTTGACCGATTTTTTGACATGTGATGTTTTGACAAAACCCAGACCGGACACCTGTCTGGTTCTCGGTCGAACCGACAGGTCCGGTCCGGATTTAATAACACTGGTTATGATGCATTTTTTATCTTAAGAATTGTGAAATTTTACCATTGTTATGTAAGGTTACATTTGGAAGGTTTTTTTCTTTTTGTATCAGTTAATCATAATTCTTAGGGCCTTTTTAATAAAATACTTCAAATTTGAAAATTAATTGATTCAAATATAAATTAATTAAAAAATTCTTAATAAATATAGAATGCAAATTTTGATGGATCTACAAACATAGGCGGCAAAATGATAATGGAATTTTTTAAGGGATAAAATCCGTTTTGGGTCTGTTGTGTGTTGAGTACCCTCTTTCCAGCGAGTCCGTTGACTGTCCAAAGCTCGTTGCCTTCGAACTTACAAAAAGAAGGTATACCCAGGGTGGTCCTCGGGATACCCCTCCTACGAGTGGAGTAAGTGAATAGGTGAATCTACATCTGTGTGTTTGGGGATCTCGTTGACTTGAGTTTATCCCCCTCTCCAATTCGAGAGCTACCCTTGTGTCAACCGAGATTCCTGTTACCTGAATCCCGAGGCTTTAGGACATATTTATGGCAGGAGAGGTCCTCATGCGCAATGACTATCTTTCCTCGAGATAGGGTTATATTCTTGGCCCCGTCCCTTGCTTTCTTTACCTTTGCGGCCATGGAATTACTCAATTGGACTCTGAGCCCAAGGCGCTCTTATTTTGGGCCTCATCACTGTGCCACTTTATAAAAAGATGACACGAGTCAGTTTTAGTTAGTTATCTAATTTTTAAAATTAAACTAAAACTCTTACAAAGTTATGTGTGAACCGGGCTTGTTTAGTTGGCGGAGAATTTGAGTTAGAAAAGTAATCTTTTTTCTAATAACCGGATTCTTGTGTTTGTTTCAAATTGGGAAAGTAATCATTTTCCTAACTATTAAATTCCTCCATTTATTTCATCATAGGAAAGTAAAAAGAATCCTGAATTAAAGAAAATAAGTGCAAGATTCCAGAATTATGAATCCTTTTAAAAGTTGGTATTGTGATTACTTTCATGAGGATTTTAATTATGTGACTCTTTTTATGTTTATTATTTATATTTTGAGTTTCATATATTTCTTATAGTAAATTATAATTCATTTGGTCAAATAATTTTATATTTATATTTTTTAGTTTGATATTTTTTTATTGAATTTCCTACCTAACTAAAATTAAATTTTAGTAGTTTTTAAATTGCTTCATATTGACTTTTAAGGTAATTCAATGTAAAAAGAGTTAAATAGATGGATGGTGGGCTATCTTCTTTTTTTTTTTACTTTTTTTATTAAAATTATTAACATAATCAATGTTTTATATTTTGTTTAAAAAATTCATAATTGTATTTATGTTGCTTTAGACTTTTTCTTTCATATTTTTACTTAATTAATTTTCATGCATGTTATATTTCCAATACTTATTGTTTAATAAATTTTAGCTATTTTAATTTACATTAATTTGTAAATTAGTTTTTCAGTTATTTAATCAAATATTCTTTTTTAGTAATATTAATAAATACAATTTTTTATTTTATCATAAAGTAAAAAGATATAATTAAGTTTCATAATATGATTTAGAAAAAAACTATATAAATAGTTATTTATAAGTATAACATACAAAATACAGGTTCTATATCCCACAAAAAAATGAAAGTTTGGTGATAAATATGATTTTTACTTTTTTTTATACAATTCACTATAATACACATTCACAATTATAATGGGTGGAAAAAATAGCACGAAAAGGCCAAAATCGGCACATTTATAAATATTGTTATTTTTGGCCAAAATACATATGCTATAACACACAAAAATGGAGATTTGGTAATAAATATTAGTTTCACTTTTTGACACCCTTAACTAAATTGCACGTTCACAATTGAGGTGTGTGCAAAAAATAGCATGAAAATGACTAGAATCGTCACTTTTTTTACATTAACATTTTCAGCTAAAATACATGCGCTATAGTCCAAAAAAATGAAAGTTTGGTGATAAACATGAGTTTCAATTTTTTTGACATTGTTCACTAGAATGCATGTTCACAATTGAGGCGGGTGCAAAAAATAATACGAAAATGGCTAAAATTAGCACGTTTTTTGACATTGTCATTTTCGACACAAATACGTGTGCTATAGCCCATAAAAAATGAAGGTTTGGTGCTAAATATGAGTTTCACTTTTTTGGACATAATTCACTAGAATGCACGTTCAAAATTGTGATATGTGTTAAAAGCAATAAAGAAACAGTCAAAATCGGCACGTTTTTTTGACATTGTCATTTTCGACAAAAATATGTGTGCTATAGCCCACAAAAAATGGAGCTTTGGTGATAAATATGAGTTAGGGAATAAGTTCAGTCCAAGATTTGAACCATTTGTGGATTATTCATCTTCAAGGCACCTAGCCGACATAATTGTGTAGTTATTATTATCTAAATATAAGAGAAACTCCTTTAGGAGTATACTTATTAAACGTGAGTGCTCCCAGCTCCTTCGTCGTCGTCCTGTCCTGCGCCCCTTAGTTGGCCACGCCTGATTGCTGATGTGGCTTTCCTTGCTGGCGTTTTTTGTTGCATGTGTGGATGGCCCCGCTTATGTGTGCGCTTGAGTGCCTGTGTGTCAAGCTGATACATTGGAGACGGACATGTTCTTTGCACTGTGGTTTATGCTTTTGTCCGATCCGTTTCTCTCCAGACTTTTCATTACAACTCATTCTGCCTTTTCTGACTTCTATTCTTCTCTCCTTTCGCCGATTTATCTGCTTGCTTTTTTTTTCTGGACTTTTTTCCCTATCTTTTTTTCATTTCGTCTATCTTATCGATTCAACGCAACCTCAAAATTTCTCCTACATATCGATTTTTGGATTCTCGGTTTCTGATCCAAAAAATAGGCGACGCAACATTTTCTCCCACCTTCATTCCTACGCTGTGAAGAATTATCAAGAATTATAAGAAAAAAAAAACAAAAAGATAAAAAATGGAAATCTGCACTTTGCACAGATGTTTTGTTCCTACGCTCAGATCTGGTCAAGAATTAAACGAAAAAAATGGAAATCTGAAATGTGCGCAGCTGTCTTCAAATTTTAGTTCCATTTAATATGCAGGTTTGGTCTTCATTGGTTTTTATATTACCTCTAAGCAAATATTATTGTTGAGATGTCTTAAAATTTTACCTCCGTTCAATATGCAAATTTGGGCTTCATCTGTTCTTATATTAGCTCTAAGGAAATATTATTGTTATATTATTATTATTATTATTGTTGTTGTTTTATTTCGTCCGTTTCTTCAAACTTTGCGATGATGTTTGTTATTTCTTCTGTAGATATTCTAGAGAGCCAAAAAAAATGCCTCCTTTCATTCCTTCTTCTCTTTTTTTTTTATATATTTTTTATATATATGGGTTGTATGGGTTGATTGGACTTTTCTTAAGAGTTAATTAATGATTGTCAACCTCAGTTGTATTTTTTGACAGCCATCATCAAATCAGGCATTATTACATCGTACTTGCTGTTGTTACAGACTGCTGGATAAACAATTTACATTGTACATTTTTATCTCAGTCTGGATATTTGCTCCTGATTATGCGTGGTGTTGAACGAATATGTCAAATCTAACATTGGGAGCCTCAAAGATTGCTTTCAGGCTGTTCTTCTATATTCTCTCAAAGGTTATAGACTAGGACTTCTGGTCATCTTCTTCTCTCTTTTTCTTCCCATTTCATTTCTTCTGTCGTTGCTGCTCATCCGTTTCCGTTGTTTTATGCTCTCTTTTGTTGTTCTACTCTCTTGAATTTTGGTTTGGTCTTCTTCGTTTCGTTCTTCTCTCGGTGCTTAGTTTTGTGGCAGTTTTCAACGTGCTGCAGGTTGTTATTCCTGTCTTTTTGTTCTAGAGAAATTATCTGACCTTCAACTTAAATGTTTCGTCTGTTTATTTATTTATTATTATAGCTTATAGCCATTCAGTTACCCACGATTCTTTTAGGCCTTCTCACGTTTTCAATAATGGTGCTGTTGTTGTTATTTATTGCATCTTTTAGCCTTCTGATGTGTCCTGCATTTACTATCATTTCACTGGTTTTTTAATGTTGTTGTCTTGCTTTAATTAGTTTGCAGTTTCTCCTCTTTTTCCCCTAAGGAAATTCGTGGTTATCGGCTCCTCCTTTTTTCCTGACTTTATTCTTTTTCGTTTTGGACCTTCGTTTACGTACTCGTCTGTTATGTGTTATTTACTTCTGGGGCCTTTCAATACACTTGCTCTTATTGCTGCTCCTCTTATGACTGTTTACAATAAGACTGTTGTTAGTGCATGCCTTTTCCAACTTATTGTATTTGTATGACAACTGTGTTCTTTAAATCGGCTTTGAAATTGCTCGATATTTATTCCTTTTTATTTATTTTATTCATGTACTTATTAGCATGTATCTTGCTCCAACTGAATGCTGCACGTGCTGGTCTTTTTCCAACACTTTACAGTGCTTTTACATTGTGTGGTGCAGTTATATACTTATATTTAGTTCAATGACCATAACAGTTGAGGGGATTTACCTATCAGAAAAATAATAACATAAATCTACCCACTATTTGTGCCATTTCCCTTGCCTTGCTGCTCACTCTATGAGTTATATTTAAAATATAGCTGTTGTGCATATTTTTTCCTGTTTAGTTGTTATGTATTGCCTTTTGTTTTAGTTGAGCGTGGAAATCGTTACCTCTATTGTCTGCTAAACACTTCTTAGTAGTGCATATTATATTGTTATTGTTTAGTCATGTCCTCTTGTTACAGGACTAAATAAATAAGTATGCTTATTCTAACAGTTGCGTGTTTCTCAGGACTCTCTTTCTGTTCTTTTGGCTTCCTTGCAAATTTACGATTGAACCAGTCTATGCTGTAAGATATATTGGCGGTTCTTCTGGTTATTTACTGATTTAGCATATTTTTTATCTAGCCTTGTCGGCCATATTTTCTGCACTCTTACACTCTTTATTCTGTTCCTCCGTGTTGCCTGCGTCTTGTTACAGAGTAAATAAATAAGTGTCTAAATCTGAGTTGTTATTTGGCAGTCATTTGCAGTTGTTTCTTGTGTTCTTGGGCATTTACAGTGTTTTACTGTCTATGTTCAGTTCTCAAGCTTTATTTCAGCGATTAGTACTGATAGTAATAGTACGTGTCTTCTGAAGTTGAAATATTACTTCATATCTTAATGGATAAGAATGCAAAACGTCGTGAAATCTATGCAAAAATGCCGCAAAATGAAAAAGATTGCCTACTGCGTCATCGTAGAACGGCTTACGCAGCAAAGAGGAAAGGGACAGTTGAAACTGCATAGCATTTCAACGTGTTCCAAAATGGAAACACTCGATTGGGTGATTCTGGCCGTCTGATCGATCAACAACGTCCAGTAAAGAGACGTCGGACGTTGTCTAGAAAGGTAATATTGTCTACCTACATGAAACCGTTGTCATTTCATTAAAAAGGAAAAAACAATTCCGGCTGCTGTTCTCTAAACTGTGTTTTTAGCCAGGACAAAGGTTGGATAATGTTTATGCGGTACTGGGGTCAAGGGAAGAAGTTAGTACATCTTTGTGTGGAAATTCACTGCCTCTGTGGACCTCTTCCGTTCGAGGTATGAATATCGTTTGTTAGTTGCCATATTATGTATGCATTTGTTGTTTATGTATGCATAGTTACTGTGTTGTCTGTTCAGGATTAATTAACAAATTCCTGGGTTTTAGGTTTTAAAGTCTAGCTGCGTTTAAATTTGTGACTTAAAAAGGAAACTTTTTGCATTTTGCATTTTTTTTCACTTTAGCAACCTGTCTTATATGTTCATATCCTTTCGGCTAATGCACAATGACTTGTTCTTCAGTTTATTAACTTTCATTATGGTGATTTTGTGATATTAGGTACTGAAAAGGGGTGTTTTTTGTTCTGTACACTTGTTTTAATATTTGAAATTCATGCTCTCCATATTATAAATGCAACTATTTCAAATTTATAATAACACATTAATTATGGGGTTGTAATATATTATTCAGAGTATATTTATCCCTTATTCATTTGTCTATAAAGTTTGTGGTCGGAAGAAAGAAATCTTTTTATAAACAGTCTATTGGTTTCAAACTTAATTTCTATTAAGATTTTAATAAATTAAATTCTTAATCTTTCTAATATTCTGCACGTTTACATATTACTTTCCTGTAAATGCGTGGACTATGTAGAATAATAGTTTAGTTACATTTACTTCTTGTGTATAGCTTATTATTTTGTCCTCGGTTTTGTAATGGCTAACAAGTGATATTTTTCTGCAAGTTGGTTTATTATTCGTTGACGCCATATTATTTATATAACCTTGTTCCCTAAATTTTTACATTGATTTGCATGTGTGCGATCATCGCTTTTCCTTAAAAAGGGGAAAAAATTAGAAAAATCCCTATAGTTTTACATTGATTTGCATGTGTGTGACCATCGCTTTTTCTTTAAAAGGGGGGGGGGGGAACAGAAAATTGCTTTTACAACTTTCTGCTTGCTGCACTTATGAGAATGACTTGTTCTGTTTGTACCTTTCTTTTTTCTTTTCAGATGCCAAAAGATGCCGTCGACAGAAACCTTTGACTTCTCTGTCAAATATCCCAAAAGATTCTCTCACCCTTGTTTATCCCGCTGACTGTGTGTATTGCAGTGCAAAGCGGTTTCCTTTTGAACCTCCTAGATTTTGTTGTGATGGAGATGAGGTGTCTTTAGTGATTTCTCCTATGCCGTATGATCTTAAGAGTTTGTTTAGTGGAAATGATGCACAATCAGTGCATTTTTGTAAAAATGTGCGAACTTATAATAATAATTTTGCTTTTACGTCTTTGGGTGTCAAGTATGACCGTGAACTCACAAAAAATACAAATGGCCTATACACTTTTCGTGTCCAAGGTCAAATGTATCATTTTCTAAATGCACTTCACCCTAACAGTCGTGAACCGACTGGCCTACAACTATATTTTTATGACACCCATGACGAATTTGTTAAGAGAACATCCAGCTCTGATAAATTATGTAAGCATACTATTAATTTGTTAATGCGTGTTCTTGACAATAATCCTTATTCAAAGTTCTTTAGAACTTTGAGATTCATTCCTCATATCGAAAAACATTCGATTATCCTTGCTGCATACCCAGAATTAGATCAAAGGCGGTACAACTTGCCTACTGTATCTCAGGTCGCTGCTATTTTTAGTGAAGCTGAGGAAGATTGTATCGATAGAACTGCGAATATTAGAATATATAGTCGCACTAATGATACTGATAAAAGCCATACTATTAAGCACTATTTTTCATGTTATGATCCTCTTCAATATCCTTTACTGTTTCCGTGGGGTGAACCTGGCTGGAACTTTTCGATCCTAAGAAACAAAGCACAACGTAAATGTCAGAGACATGAATCCTTTGAAAATGATCCTGTCGCTCATCCTTTTTCAATGGAAACTGCAGAAGCACTTCTTCAAGCTGAAACTGCAGGTTATCTTATCCTTATCCATTTCAAAACTTGCTTCTTTTCATCCCATTCAATTATATATATTTTATTTATTACCTTGGCATTAATCTTCTGTTTGTTTTCTGCATCATTTATAGTTGCTGCAACAGGAAATAAACGCAAAGCAATGGTTACGGCGAGGGAATATTATTGCTATAGACTACAAATAAGGGAGAATGATAGGTCAATGCTTCTTCATACTAATAGACTTCTGCAGCAGTTTGTTGTTGATATGTATGTTAAAATTGAGACGTGTAGGCTTGATTTCATTAGAAACCAACAAAATGAATTTAGGAGTGAGGTATTCCAAGGGATAGTTGATAGTATCACGTTGGGTGAAAATGAGGGGTCTAAAATTGGTCGTAGAATTATTTTGCCTTCCTCTTTCATAGGTGGCCCTAGAGACATGCGTAAGAGATATTTGGATGCAATGGCTTTGGTACAGAAATATGGAAAACCTGATATATTTTTAACAATGACATGTAATCCCAATTGGAAAGAGATCAAAGGAAATCTAAAATTTGGTGAGGTACCTTTTGATAGGCCTGATTTGTTGGTTAGAGTTTTTAGATCTAAACTTGAGTTGTTGAAAATAGAAATACTAAAAAAACAAATTTTTGGGGATGTTTCTGCTTGTGTGTATGTCATTGAATTTCAAAAAAGGGGAATGCCTCATGCCCACCTTTTATTAATACTGAAGAAAGATTTCAAACTTTTGAATCCAGTAGCGTATGATGGCATCGTATCTGCTGAATTACCAAATCCTGATGAGGAACCACATTTGCATGCTCTTGTTGTTAAGCATATGATGCATGGTCCTTGTGGACATTTGAATCCAAATAATGCATGCATGAAAAGAGGTATTTGTAAAAATAGCTATCCAAGAATGTTTATTCAGCAAACTACTCATGTTGATGATGGTTATCCACAATATCGTAGAAGAGACAATGGTAGAAAAGTAAGGGTTCGTCGTCATGAACTAGATAATAGATGGGTTGTCCCATATAATCCATATCTTTTGGCTTTATTTGACTGTCATATGAATGTAGAAATATGTTCTACTGTTAAATTAATTAAATATATGTACAAATATATATATAAGGGTCATGATCAGGTCAGCTTCAATGTTACTGGAGATAACGACCCTCAAGTAGTTGATGAAATCAAATCTTTTCAGGATGGTAGATGGGTTGGGCCTCCAGAAGCAGTGTGGAGAATTTATGGGTTCAAATTAAATGAAATGCACCCTTCTGTTTATGCACTTCAGGTGCATGTAGAGGGTGGCCAATATGTTGCATTTAGTAAATATTCAAGTCTTACAAGTCTTGTTCGATGGGATAAATTAAATAGGACTATGCTGACTGAATTCTTCGAAATGAACAAAACAAATGATACTGCAAAAAGACTGAATTGTTTATATAAGGAATTCCCCCAATTCTTTGTTTGGAATACAAAAGACAGGCTTTGGACAGAAAGGAAAAATAGAGATGTTATTGGTAGGATGGTGACTGTTAATCCAAATGAAGGTGAAAGGTATTATCTTAGGCTACTTCTCTCTCATATAAGAGCTCCTATGTCGTATACTTCTCTTCTTACTGTTAATAATATTGTCTGCTCATCATTTAGAGAAGCTGCTATGCAACATGGTTTTTTACAATCTGATAATTATATCGTAGAGGCACTTGAGGAGGCATCCATATTTCAAATGCCTTCTGCTCTTAGATTTCTCTTTGCTATTTTACTCGTTTTTTGCTCACCAGATAATCCTAGGAAACTTTGGGAAATGTTTGAGTGTCATCTCTCTGCAGATTACCAAAGGGCTGCACTACATAGCGAATGTAGTTCTGTTCATGTTAGATTACAAACTTTAGAAGCCATTAATAAATATCTACAGGAAATGGGGAAGGATATTAGTGACTACCATTTGGTAACAAATAACCTTTCTTTTAAGTTTGATCGTCCATTGACAAAGGACTTTATTAGTGAAACTCAGATTCAAACATCTGTAGAGGATTTAATGATGGCTTCTCATTTAAATTCTGAACAGATGGCTGCATATGATTTAATTTTATCGAGTGTTAACTCTAGTGACGGTCAATCGTATTATATTGATGGACCGGGTGGGACTGGAAAAACCTTTCTTTATCGAGCATTGCTAGCTTCGGTAAGATCACAAGGTTTTATAGCTATTGCTGTTGCCACCTCAGGAGTGGCAGCATCTATTTTGCCAGGTGGACGTACTGCACACTCAAGATTTAAAATTCCACTTGATTTTTCAGTTAGTAAATGTTATCAGTTAAGTAAACAGTCGTCTATAGCAAAGTTAATCACTGAATGTAAATTAATTGTGTGGGATGAGGCTTCAATGGCAAGAAAACAAGCAGTTGAAGCCTTTGATACCATGTTGAAAGATATAATAGGGAATGCTGCCCCTTTTGGAGGAAAAGTTGTTGTTTTTGGGGGGGATTTTCGTCAGACCTTACCTGTAATTGAGAAAAGTACCAGGGACGAACAAGTAAGGTCAACTATTGCTAATTCAGTATTATGGTCTCATTTAAAAAAACTTTCGCTTCACAAGAACATGCGGGCAGCATTAGATCCTGCCTTCTCTGATTTGTTGCTTAGAATTGGGGAAGGGAGGGAGCCCTCAGATGAAGATGGAAACATTATTCTGCCTGCTGAAATAGTTGTGCCATATGAAAACACAGAAGCTTCTTTGGAACAGTAAGTCGCATGTATTTATTATTGGAATTATGACGTCTATGTCTAATTTATTATACAGGGTTTTTTTTTACATCTAGCATTTGTACTCATATTATGCTTCATGTTTTATCAGGCTCATACAATGTGTCTTCGAAGAAGCTCTGCGTTCTCGTGATCCTTATCAATTAATTAACAGGTGTATTCTTTCCACTAAAAATTCTTCTGTTGATGACATAAACGAAGTGATGATTCACAAATTTGAAGATGATCTTCATGTTTATACTAGCTCAGACAAAGCTGTTGATCATAAGCATCAAGGGGATTATGAGGATTTTCTGAACTCATTGAACCCAAAAGGCCTTCCTCCTCACAAACTTCTTTTAAAGAAAAATTGTCCTATTATGCTTCTACGAAATTTAAACCCAAACGAGGGACTTTGTAATGGAACTAGATTGCTTTGTAGACACTTGGGAAAACATAGTATTTCTGCTGAAATTGTCACAGGCCAGAATAAGGGTAATATTGTTTTATTGCCTAAAATTCCTCTTGAAAGTCCTACCAGTGTAAAACATGGTATTCCTTTCACTAGAACTCAGTTCCCTGTTAAACTTTGTTTTTCGATGACGATAAACAAAGCTCAAGGTCAAACGCTTGACTGTGTCGGAGTGTATCTTCGTGAACCAGTTTTCTCTCATGGACAACTGTATGTTGCCATTTCAAGAGCGAAGACTGCAAAGGATGTTAAGGTGCTCATTGTTCCAATTGCACAAGAAGATAATAAACAAGAATGTAAAACAAGAAATGTTGTGTTTGAAGAAGTACTACAGTTAGTTTCATCTTGATATTTGTTTCCAGTTTCCCGGTATTTATGCTATGCTTATAGTTAGGAATTTATTTGCTTATAATCCTATAATAATGATGTCCGATTTCATTCAGATGCATAATGTTTTTCCTTTCTCCATTTACGCTTTGAATTGTAGCATGGATACATATCTCCGAATTGATGAAATAACAAAAGACATGAAATCATGGGTTGCTGTTGTCACTGTTCAAGAGAAGATGCAGCCTACCCAGTCACCAAAGAGTCCTACCAGAATGCAAAAATTCATTTTTGCTGATTCAAGGGTAAAAAAAATGCTAATACATTTTTATTCGTGTAAGCGTTACTAATGAATTTCGTTTACATACAAAGAATAATTATTTTCTGGTTTTTTCTAAGGTCTTGCACTCTCTACCAATTATGACACAGCGATTCTTGTTGATCCACCAGTTGAAGAAGCACTCCGTTTAAAGAATTGGTAAAATATATGTTTTCTGTTTTTTCAGCCGTAGTCTTTATTCCCTATTATACTTCGAGTGACTATACCTTTCGTTAAACAGGGCTGCTAGAAACCAAATATCTCTTTCAGATTTTGTGCGGAGCAAATCCTATATGAAATATAACATGCAGCTCAACGTCCAGTCACTTGAGAAGCCCACGCTGATGGCTAATCTATTGCCTACTGATAAGGTATAAAAGCAATGGCATGGTATTACTATAAAACTTTATCATCGAAATTACTTTGCCATCCTCATAATTGTTTAATCAGTGTTATCATTATTTAAGTTTCATATTTTCCGAATTGTCATCGGTTAGATTAATGACTAGATTATGATGTGACAATCGTTTTTCTATGACATTCCATGTGAACTGATTTCGTATTTCTTCCAACAGATTGCAGTTGTTAAAGTGTTGTTCTCCTTTGAAAACATATCTCAAAACTATTGGTACATGGCCTGCAAAAAATGTTATTCGGCTACTGCAGCTGCTTATGATTATTTGTTTACATGTAATTCCTGTAATGAAAGGCAGAAGGCAGAACCAAGGTAAGGAATAATGTTCAGTTATCGAACAACAAAAATATGGATTGGGGCAAAATTTATTGTGTTTCACTAACAAATACTTTGACATTTGCTTATAGATGTCGAATTGAGATGGATTTAATTGATGCCAGTGGAATTATCACTGCAACTATTTTTGGAGAGTTAGCTGAAAAAATCTTATCTGTTACAGCTCTTGAGGCCATGCAATGTACTGAAGAGGTTAGATTGATTTTCTATTTTTTCCTGTCTGTATATTTATTGATTTTTCTCTGTTTATGTATAGCTGGATTAACAAATGTTGTATTGGCAGAATAGAGAGCTTCCTTTGGGTGCTGTTCATGAGGATTTGAAAAATAAAAAGTTCTTTGCGCAGATTAAACAAGCAAAACGAAGGGATAGTAATGGGGCTTATCGATACACAATAGTCTACTTCTTTGGAGAGGATGAAAAACTGTCTTCTGAAGTGCAATCATCTGTTGAAGCTGTTGGGAGTTCTCAAGGAGAATCTCTGAAAGTCCAGGTTTCAGGTGTGTTATTAGAAATACAATATATTGCGGTGTTAATTAATGTGTTTATGTAATCTAATTATAGGATGCTCATGTCATCATTTCTGTAACATAAGAAATCTTTAGGATGACATTCATGCTTGTATTTTTGCAGAGAAAAAAAATACATTATCAAAGGCTAGGCTTTCATTACTGGCTAGACTTGAAGATGATCATGTGGTAACAATACAGATGGTTCTGATAACCAGAAGACTTCGGCTTCTGTTGGAGACATAATTACTGGTGATATTGAAGCCACTGAAGTTGAGAAAAGGCCTTTAAAGAGGGGCAAGACAAAGCATTAATTTCTGTTACATAGTACATGATCGGAGTTCTGAAATTGTGCGTGATCAAATTTGTTCTTCAACTTCTTTTATGTACCTCTATTTTGTTTTAACATGATGGTAAACATGTTTGAAAACTTGTAATTTCAGAATTTATTTTGTAAGCGTTCTCAACATTCACTTTTTTGTAATGATTGCTAGGTATGCAAATTGGTGTATTAGCTAAACCAATATAGAATTAGGGCCTTTTATCAAGTTGTGGCTAAATACTGCCTCTTATATTATTATATTGTTACTGCTTATGTGTCAATTTAAAAAAAAAAACAAGCAAAAAGATTTGAAGTGGCGATTAATTTACTTCAAATCATGCTAATCTGTCTATGGATATGATCTAATTCTCGTAACAAATATTTGAAGTGGGCATTAATTAACTTAATATCGAGCTAATATATCTATTCAGTCTGGTGTATGTATATATATCTATATATATATGGAGAAATGATAACATTGTAAAAATATAAACATTGACTTTACGTCAGCCATTAAAGCCTTAATTTATGCCCTAAAACAAGAATATATATACCTGGTTATATATATTCTTGTATTATTATTATCTATTGTCAGGATCGGGTTGCGCGATTTTTGTCCATAAATTGTATATTAATATATAATACTAAAGACGTACACAATAATATTCCATTTTGATTTAATTATGATTTCTAATAACTCATACAACATTCTTTCAGGGCAAATCACACCGCACTTGTCGCGGTGTCATCTACTAGTTAAGATAAAGTAATAAGTCTCACGGGATGGTCGTCCAATTCACGTGACCCAGGCTTTGATCACGTGACATCTCCAAGGCACAAACTCCTTCTTGCCATACGACGCCGTTTCCACCATAACGCCTATCTCCTCTTCGCCTCTCCAGAAATCTTACTTGCTCCTTATCTCAATGTAAACTTTTGGCGCTTGAAAAGTTTGTCATACGTTTTCGGCGCTTCTCTTCTCCACTCCTCTCCAGAAATCTGACTTGCTCCTCATCTCAATGTAAACTTTCGGCGCTTGAAAAGTTTGTCAGACGTTTTCGGCGCTTGTTAGAATGTGATGTTTTGAATTAGGGTTATACGTTGTAGCCGCTCCCTTTCTCCTCATCTCTCAGTTTTCTCTCGTTCCTTCACCCTTACCGCCTATGAACATTTTCTCTGTTTTCCCTTCTTACCGGCTGTTTTCCATTTCACTTTCCTGATTTTTAAGGTGAAATAGCGGCAAAGGTAAAAAGGTTCTTTACTTAATTGAGTTTAAATCTTTTGGAATGTTCTTTATATAACGGGGTAGACAAGTTGATCGACAAGGTGCTAAGTTTTGAGATTGTTGTGTTGTTTTTTGTGGTTTCCTTTTTTTTGCCAGATCTTGTACCTTCGCCTCCTTTGTGCACTTTTCGACATCGCACTGTGTATGAGTTGCTGCTTCGTTCATTTGATTTCGGATATTTTGGTTAGTTTTTTAGGCTCTCTTGGTTTGCTTCTTTTATGATTTCTTATAGTTTTTTTTTTCTATTTAGCTGATTTAGGTCAGTTTTTAATTTTTACAGTATTCACGATTTTTTCTTTGTAAGCTTTTACAAATCATTACTTCCTCCTCGTGGTTCGGAGGTTTACCTGGTCATCATCCTTTGAAGCTAGGAGCAAACTAAATTCCTACTCATTAGGTTAATGTTTTCTTGTTGAAACAGATCATTACTTCCTCCTCATGGTTCAGAGGTTTACCTGGGTGGCTTTAGTCAAGATGTTTATGAAGATGAGATCAGGGGCTTTTGTGAATCCGTAGGGGTTTTCACTCATTTAGATTCAATGCTATTTCTGAAATTGAGATGTCTTTCTTGTTCCTTTGTTCTTTTTTTTTTTGTACATGTTTGAACATGTTAATGAATTACTGCAGTGACCTAGCACAAAACAGTTTGAGCAGGGAAATACCAAGACTTATATACTGGAACGAAGTACTACAATATTTGTGAGTGTAGCTACCTGGGTTTTGACTGGATAAGACATTTGCTGTAAATTTTTTAAAAAAAAGTGCTCATGGACTTTTGAAATCTGCGTGTTTCTATGTTCAAGGGGTCTGCGTGGGAACAAACTGGTTGGTACTCTCTCAGCTGATATGTGTCAGCTTACGGGGTTGTGGTATTTGTAAGTGCTTGCGACTTTACTTTGACAAATTTGTGCTTTGCTTTATCTGCATATGTTTGAATACTGACATGTTTGAGTTGCCTATGATCACATTGCAGTGATGTTCGGAACAACAGCTTGACAGGTTCCATTCCTCAGAGCATTGGAAATTGCACTGCCTTCCAGGTTCTGTATGTATCTCAACTTAAATATTGACATTCAAATCTTGGACATGTTTGGGAATTGGGATTGTGAGATCTAAATTTGCTCATCTACATCATGCTAGGGATTTGTCATATAATGAGTTGACTGGTGAAATTCCATTCAATATTGGTTTCTTGCAAGTTGTTACCTTGTGAGTTCTTACATCTCTCTGTAATGTATGATCCACTGTGGTTCACTAAGTTAGATTTAGCATTCATTTTTATCTTAGTTTTCTGTTCATGCTAGATCTTTGCAAGGTAATCAGTTTTCAGGAGAAATTCCATCAGTTATTAGCTTGGTGCAGGCACTCTCAGTGTTGTAAGGACTTTAGCATGTCTTGTACAATTAGTGCAATAATTTTTTTTAAATTAGCTCTGCTTTTGTGATTCAGTTGTTTTATCGATGACACTGGCCTTCTCTTGAACAAGCAGGGATTTAAGCTGCAATAACTTGAGTGGACCTATACCTCCAATTTTGGGAAACTTATCTTACACAGAGAAATTGTAAGTTTTGTAATCTTCTCTTCCATCCTTGTTATTATCTTTGACCTGTACTAAATTTACTTCCAAGGAGCTCTTTATGCATTTTATAAGCAAGGAAGTGTTTACTTAATGCTTTGAATGCATAACCTTCAAGCACAATATTTACCTTCATAATTGTAAAGTTTCTCTAATTATGAATTAACTACATGAACTATGAAGAGATGAAAATAGTTCCAACTATTGACGTTTCGATCACCGTCTCTTGATGTAGGTACCTGCATGGCAACAAGCTCACTGGTACCTACCTGTATGACCAAACTCCATTACTTGTGTGTTCTCTTTCTTTTCTAATATTTCTGATCCTTATCCTTCACTATTTAATAGGTTTATTTGGTTCACATTGTTTGCTGAAACATGATATGATGGTCAATTGTTATGAAGCAAGGATTAAAGTTGCAAATTTTGGAAGTTTGTGTGTTCTTGTGTAGAGAATTGAATGACAATCAACTCAGGGGGCATATTCCGCCCAAACTTGGATAGCTCACAGAGTTGTTTGACATGTATGTCTCGTATCCTTTTTAAGTTTTTGTTGAGGCGACTGTTCAGGAACACCCATAGGTTGCTTATGCTATATTCTTTGCAGGAATGTTGCCAATAACAAACTTGAAGGGCCCATACCTGAAAATATCAGTTCTTGTACAAATCTTAATAGCCTGTAAGAATTGTAATCGTCATAATATTTCCCTTTCAAGAATTCAACTTTCAAGGAATATGATTGAACTTTAATTTCGTGGCAGCAATGTTCATGAAAACAATTTGATTGGACCATACCCCGTGCATTTCATAAGCTGGAAAACATGACTTATCTGTGAGTTTCATGCATCACTTTCTCAATTTTTGGAAATTTTTTATGATTTTTGATATGGCAGAATGCATTGGGTTTTAGTGATTGCTTTGCATCAGTAAGCTTTTTTGTCTAATATCAACAAACTCATTGTTCATGGCAAAAGGGGCTCAACCTTTCTTCCATCAATTTGCACTAAAATCTATTTTATTTCATTGCATTAATGTTACTTGCCATTTTTTACTTCCGGACTTGCAAGTTAACAAAATATATTTTTGTTCTTTTTGCAGTAACTTGTCCTCTAACAATCTTAGAGGACCAATTCCAATTGAACTCTCTCGCATTGGCAATTTGGACACTCTGTAAGTGATGAATTGACAATTTGGACACTCTCTCGATGACCTGTAACATTTGTTGAAACTGTAAGTTGTATCATTTTGTGGTTACTTCTCTTAAAGGTTTGCTCAGTGTTTATCTCAACTTTTCATTTTTTTTCTGTAGGAATTTGAGCAACAATGATATAACTGGGCTTATACCAGCTGATTTCGGCTGAGTTCGGCAACTTGAGAAGCATAATGGAAATGTAAGACAATTTGGGATTGCAAGAGTGAGCAAACTGACATAGTTTCTTTGGTCAAGTCTGAGTTTGTAGTTTTTTGGTGACCTTTCCATTGCAGAGAACTTGGTCAGCTTTAAATAACCATGTCTCTCGAACAATACCTCAAGAACTTGGTCAGCTTCAAAATATTTTCTTGCTGTAAGTTCTTCTATCAAGTTTTTGTCTTGTTCTTCTTCCTATTTGCTATTTCCTTCGTGCCTGTATGTTTTTTTTAAACGAACCACACATTTCAGTGGCAATCTGTACTCAATTTCCTTTTGTTCCAGCATTACTATTAGTTTTGATTTTGAAGTTGTGTAGATGATTATGATCCCTACTTATTTTAAACAACTTTTTTTCCAAAAAATAACCAGAGAAAAGTAGTAAACAACAATCTCTCAGGTGATGTGACATCACTTGCCATTTGCCAAAGCCTAACAGTCCTGTGAGTGTATGATTTTTCTGAATGCATCTCTCTTATGATGTGTTTTGAACAAAATAATTATTTACTAGGCTGGTATTCCTATATCTCTGCAGAAATGTGTTCTATAACAACCTGGATGGAAATATTCCCACAGGCAATAATTTTATAAGGTTTTCACCTGATAGGTTAATCTAGGATAGGTTAATATTATTATTTACGGTTAATATTGGTTTGACACAAGTTCATAGGAAGTTTGAAATGATGTCAGAAAGTCTCTAGCTGTTGACATATCATGGCCAGATTTTTCTCAATGAAGATTGTTCAAATGAGGGAACTTGAGTTAGGGCTGGCATAGAAAAATTTTCAATGATGCTTATTGCTTGCAAAAACATAAAGAAATTTGTACAACACAGGTACCGCGACTGTTCATCTGTCAATATCTATTGTAGTTGAGGTTTAACTTCATTTAAGGGGAGGGTGCCTCAATATATTAGAGCTTAATATGTGTTTTTTGGCATATCAGGTTAATGGTTATATTGTCTGAGACCAATTATTTATGATGGAAGAAGCAATTGATGGAAAAGTTGCATAATAAAGGCTTCTGGAAATTGCAAGTTTGACAAGTTTTGTTGATAAGTTGGAAATATCTTCGCCCTGTGCAGAATCTGTTGATTGAAAATATGGCATTTTTCTTTGCTGAGCTTGTTTGTTCTGGTGAACTAATTAATGTCCATCAATTCCAGTAGTAGTCGCTGTAGTTTACATTGCACTATCTCAACACTAGATAATGTAATGTATGTGCAAAGCTGGCTATTCTGAACACCAGATAATGTAATGTATGCGCAAAACACCATTGTCTTCTAATTCTTTCCCTTAATTCTGTCTAATTTGGCTGTGTTTTTCCCCTTTGTAATAGTGAATTTGCACAAAGTTCTTGATCTTCCAGATTAGTTGATTGCATGCATAACAATGGTGTTTTTTTTCCTTTGTAATAATAGTAAATGTGCAAAGTTCTTGATCTTCATATTAGTTAATAGTGCAGTAACTGCATATTAGTTTCTCTTCATGGTTTGAGTTTGCAAAAGGGAAGGATATTAATTCTTCTGTGATTAAGAATGAGAAATATAGGTTTCATCTTGGTGCAACAGCTGAATTGCTCAGGTAGGCTTATTTTCCTTTGATTCTTGAGTGTGTCTTTTATTTTGCAATGAGAGATCTAAAAGTGGGAAACATGATGGAATAGGTGTGATCCTAAGAGCTTGGAATATGCATTGATTAAGCGTGTAATGGTGACACCTGAGGAGGTGATTACTAGGACTCTTGATCCAGAAGCAGCTACTGGTAGCAGGGATGCCTTAGCTTAAACTGTGTATTCTCGTCTATTTGACTTGTAAGGAATTCCAACCATTTGTATCATGTCAAGAAATGAATATGTTTGGAACTTGTTTTCTTACCTGTTTTAGTTACGTTCCCTATTTCACTCAGGATTGTGGAGAAAATAAACAATTCAATTGGGCAGGATCCCAACTCAAAATCAATTATATTAGTGCTTGATATATATGGTTTTGAGAGTTTTAAGCAGAATAGTTAAGTGAATGCAAGTTACAAGCTTCTTTTGAAAGAAGTTTTAGTCCAATGTAGTTTACTCGAGTTCTGATTTTTCATTTTGTGAATAAAAATAGCTTTTAACAGTTCTGTATCAATTTTACAAACGAAAAGCTGCAGCAATATTTCAAACAGGTTATAACCCATCCTCGTAATCTTGTGGTCACTACTTTCACCAAAATTCCTTTCTTATTGAACAAGTTGTCTAATTTTTTATTTGCAGCATGTATTCAAAATGGAACAAGAAGATTATGAAAATGTACATATCAATTGGAGCTACATAGAGTTTGTTGATAACCAAGATGTTCTCAATTTGATTGAAAAGGTTTACATCCTTCACATAATGCATCATCTCACATTCTGTATTTAAGTTGCTTGGAAAAATTCATGTATGATTTTTCACATAAATAAGAAAAATTCATGCTGTGCTTACATATAATTCATTTCAGCCATATACTTGTGATCTGGCTTATCTGTGAATGAAGTTGATGTTGTGCTGCAATAAGATGACTATATGGATAGGTGATGCTCTCATGTATGGAAATTTACTTCGCCTGGTTAGGGCTCTTCTACGCTGCCTTGGGGAAATTGTATTATTAACTACAGTTGGTAGCATTTTTCATATACTTCTCATAGGGATTTAGAGTATTGAGACTTTGGTAATCACTATAGTTGCTTTCCTATAATTCCCTGCATTAGATCATGATGTTTCATGTAATGGAGTAGTACTCCAACTCTATGGGTCATATGCTTGTAACGGTGTGGTCGGGGTATATCCGGCACCGTATTTTGCTCATCATGATATAAAGTTTTCTTTTTCTTAAAAAAAAAAGTTATAACCAAATGGTTTTTTACCCCTCTTTGTCTATCTTGTTGTGCCTTAGTCTCTTTTACCTTACATGCTTGAAAATTTTGCAGAAATGTCGAGGAATCATTGCACTTCTGGATGAAGCATGGTGTGTAACTGGTTTTTTATTTTTATTTGTCCAGCTCTATCTAAGCTTGAATTTTATACGCAATTATTTCTATCTCTATTTATGTTAAGTGTTCGATATTACCCGTCTCATTGTGATAATCAAAATACCAGCAACATGAATAAGCTAACATGTTTTCCTGTATCTTGCAACTTCAAATCTGGTTTGATGCAAGTTTCACCTGTTTGCTTGGTGCAGTATGTTCCCTAAATCAACTCATGAAACTTTAGCTCAAAAGTTGTATCAAACATTTGCCAAAAACAAGCGCTTCATCAAACCCAAGCTTTCACGCACCAATCTCCATGTGATAATCTTTCCGGGCAATATTTGAAGCTGCCTTTATCCCAGCCTACGAAATCTCAGTAGAAATTCCAGTATTTCCATTGTAGATTGGAAGGGTATGATTATGATAGGTTCATAACTAGGGATTCGTTTGGGCAAATTTCTTACCTCTTGAGAAAGGCACTACCAATGAAAATGCTGAAGTTATTGCAGAAAGTGACCATTTTAGCTATTTTACTGTCACTTGGACAAGTAAAAACTGTTCAGTGACCTGGGCCTCGTGCAAGTAGACTGCCCTAACTCTATGAATATAACTATTTCCTTGGTCTAACCTTTCAGTTATGAGATTGTTCCTTGGATAAAATTATCAGGCTTATATCCTGATTGGTGGAATCAATCCTTCACTTAATGCTTTGAAAAATGTCACTTATTGTTAGCTGCTTTATTTTTTTGTCTTTTTTGTTAAAATGTCAAATTTTAAGCTAATTTATCCATCTTAACGCATCTTCATTCTTTATATTGTAATATTTTTACAGGCTGATTTGTTGTGGCACTTGTGAACCTGATTTTTACCTCTTGCCATGACTTACTTGTTGGAAGTTTGGGACTCACATCTTTAACCTTGCAGTACTTTTTTGACATTTGCAGAGAGTAGAGACAATGGTTCAGTGCATTCAGAAGTCTTGGAGTATCTATTCAAAAGTTTTATAAGTACTGATTACTCTTTTTCTAGGACTATCTTTGGTATTTGGTGGTCATTGCTGCCTTTCAGCATATGCATTTCATATGGTTTGTACGATTTATCTGTCTTGATTTTCCTCCTGACTGATTACTGACATATTTTGTTCTTCTATTGGGTCTTTTGGTTCTGGTTTTGCTTTTAACTTGGTCCCATTTTGTATTTATAATTTCATTTTTATTGTGATAATCCGAGATCTAGCTCATATGTTTTGAAAGTAGCCTGGTAGTTGGCTCCGCACTTCCTGTCTACAAGATGCCCTTGTCTTCGTATTTGACGTTGCTGGGTATGTGAAACGTGATATTCTCTTTAAAACCATCATAAAAAACTTTGATAACTTGGAAAGATAGTTTAGAAATGTAATTTAAAAAATGTGTGTGTTTGTGTGTGTGACAATGAATGTAAAGAAATGTTAGTGTAGACTGTAGAAGAATCAAGAAAAACTAGGGATATGGAGAAAGAATGTGTACTAAATTTGAATCCAATGCAGATGAACATACTTATGCCTCTTTCACCATAAATTTTCATTTAAGACCGAAGATTCTCTGTCGTTGTCCATTTTGAATTGTTTTTTTTCTTTAATTTTTGTAGAACTACTTAAATAAAGAAGGGAAAAAAATGACTGATACATTTATTACAGTGATTCTCTTTCATGTTCCATGCTTATCTTTTGTCATTTGTTCCCCTTCTAATTTTTGCATTTTGCTTTGGATCTTTGTCCACTCCCACTCGATCAATAGTTGTTAAAGTCACTCTGAATATCTATAAGCATTTCAAAATAATTGCTGCACTAAATTAACTTCTAAAGTGATGGGGGCGAAATAAATTTACAAAATTATTGCAAGATAATGATGAATTAACGGAGAGAAATAAATTTATGAAACTTTTGCAAGCTTTTTATATCATAAAAATTTGCACATTTTGGCTAATTATATATATTTACCTTCCATAGTTTATACAATTATATATTTTCACATACTACGTACATTTATACATCACACACTATATATATTTATACATACTTTACACTTTTTCACATAATATATATATTTATACATTTTCACACACTATAATTACACATACTATACACTTTTTCACACAATATATATATATATATATATATTTATACATAATACACACACTTTTTCACAATATACATATTTATACTTACTATGCACATTTTTACACGCTACATATATTTATACATAATAGGGAGTTATGCCAAAAAAAATTATTTCTTGATCCCAAATCTAATGTTCAGTGTAGAGCGTTTACAATTGGAAGTTATGGGCAAATTAATTATACGTATATGCAACCATGTCTTATAAATTACAATTATCGCTAGGCTTTCTTTTGTTTGGGGACTCACACCAGTTATCAACGTAATTATTTTACAATTTTATATAATAATTTGGCATGTCTTATAAATTTTTCTTCCTCCCTTAAACCCACCACATCTTCTCCGCCTAATAAGAATTCCATTAGAATAAGAATCTCTATCCAATTTGAATATCACTTATTGGAGTCCAATCTTAAGTTGTTTTTTACCTTTGATATAGCACTTTTTAGTTTTATTATACAAATTATGTTATCAAGTCTAATGCTATTATCAAATTTATATATTTATTAGTTTGTATAATATTCTCTTATATCGTGTTTATTTCTTTTATTAAGATACAAAAGGAAAATGTTATTGGCAGGATAATTAAATTATTTATTTAAATGCAAAATTTATAATAATTATAAAAAAGAAGTTATATATAAAGAATAGGTATACTGAGTATTAGTAAAGAAATTATAAATAAAAAATAAATATATTAAAACAATAAGGATATTCCAATAATAAGCATGCAATTAATATAAATAAATACGGAATTAATATAATAATATTATTGCAATAGTAGTCACAATTTAATTAAAATATAGGATTTTTATAAAAAGCGAATTATGAAGGATTAATATTGGAAAATAAGTATAAATGAAGTTTTGTAAGTATTTCAAAATTTGTTACTATATACTTTGTGAGGAAATTGTATATGGTATGTGTAATTTACGTAGTGTTGAAGATATATGCAAGATGTGTACAAATTTATAGTTTAAAAACAAGTATTATATGTGCAAAATATATGGACGTATTTAAGTGTGTGCATATATAATTTGTGAAAATGTATGAATGATTCAAAAATATTTAAAATGTGTGAAATTGTAAATGGTATGTGTAACTTATGTAGTGTTGAAGATATGTGTAAAATGTGTACAAATTAATAGTTTGAAAATAAGTATTATATGTGCAAATATATGAAAGTATTTATAGTGTGGACATATATGTGTAATAAATATAAGTGTTTGTACAAGTATGTATAATTGTACATATAGAGTTTGGGAAAATATAAGAGGGACGTGCAAATATATATAATGTGTGCAACTATATATATTATATGTTGTGTTGAAAATATGTGCAAAATGTGTATATATTTATAGTGTTAAAATAAGTGTGATATGTGCAAATATATATATAAGTATGTATAGTGTATATATATATGTGTATGTATATACTTGTAAAAAAGTACGTGAATATATGTAGTGTGTGTGAATATAAGGAGAATGTGCAATTTTACCATAATATAAATAATGTGTGAAAATATGTGCAGTATGTGTATATGTGTATATGTGTATAGTGTGTAAAAATGTTTGAAGCATGTGTTAATATATGTATGAGAAATATATGTATAGTGTGTAAAAATGTGTGAAGCATGTGTTAATATGTGTATGAGAAATATGTGTAAAATATATAAAAGTATGTATAGTGTATAAATATATGTGTATTATGAATAAGTGTGTCTACAAGTATGTGTAAATATGTGCACATATGAAATGTGTTAAAATGTAAGAATGTGCAAATATTTAAAGAGTGTGAAAATGTAAATATTATGTGCAAAATATGTAGCGTTGAAAATATGTGAAAAATAAATAAAAAATTATAGTGTGATAAATAATTAAATATGTGCCAATATATGAAAACAGTAATGATACTCAGAGTGAAATCCCATAGTGAATGACGTGGCATAGGTAAAAAGTCAAAATCATCCTTTATACTCATCCGTAGGGTTCACTTATCATTTGGTTAGGGTATTAGTTTAATTTTGTCTTTTTACACATGCCACGTCAGTCACTACGAGATTTCACGAGAGAATTTCACTTCCCCTATCATTGCTTATATGAAAAATATGTTTAGTGTATACATATATGCGTAGTATGTATAAGTGTGTGTATACGTATGTATAATATGTATAGTATGTAACACGTATACATTGTAACGTGCGCAGATGTAAGAAGAATTTGCAAATATTTATAATGTGTGAGAATGTATATAGTGTGTGTATATACGTAGTGTGCACGTTATGTGCAAGATATGTACAAATCTATAGTGTAAAATAAGTGTAATATATGCAAATATACAAAAGTGCGTATAGTGTACACATATATATGTATATGTATAAGTGTGTGTACAAGTATTGGCAACCATGTATCATATGAAAGTGTTTAAATATGTATAGACATGTATAGCGAGTAAAGTTATTGGTAGATTTGATGAAATATTAACAGTAAACATTTGTAAATGTATTGTGGAATAAATATTATATTACTTATACTTATTACCTTGAATTAAAATTATAACGAAAAATAATATACAATTACACCGCGCTGGCTCGGTGTATACCAACTAGTTGTAGATTCAGCGCGCTACATTGGTTGTAAATATTTAGCGTAGGGAAACTGTACAATTTTCCAATGTGTTAGTTTGTGAACATTGTCCAAAGTGGTACATTTCTTATGACATCTTCTCATTTGTTTTCAATAGCCTCTATATGTTGATTACAATGGAACTCTGTGATATCATGCATATATTACATGAGATATAATATTCAATTGAATTCTTAGTTTTTCGTCCATAAAAAAAAATCATAGATCGTATTGTTTAATAATGCTAATAATTATTTTATTTATAATTTAATAAAATTTCATTAAAATACATGAGATATAATAAAGTATTAATTAATTTAATATCAAATCAATCATATTAAAATAAGTTAGAAAATGTAGTTTTCAATACACATTTTATTTATTTCAAAACTTAAACTTGTGAATTAAAAAAATTAATGACATATCATACTTTGAATTTAATTTTGTGTTCTATAAAATAATCATTAAATAAAAAACAATAAATATTATATGATAAAATTTAAAATTCATATTTATTTAAATTGTATGAATGTGATTAATTGAAAATATTGATGAAAAACATAATTTCTATATTCATTCAAAATCTTATAATATGATAAATTGGAAGTATTTATGACTATTAGAATTTATTAAAAATCTTAAAATATAGTAAATTTGAAGCATTTATGGTAATTAAAAGATATTAAAAATCTTGAATATGGTAAATTAAAGTATTTGTGACAATTGAATATATTCAAATTTTAAAATATTGAAATATGTTAAATTGGAATCATTAATGATAATTAAAAATCTTGAATAAGGTAAATTAAAGTATTTATGACAATGGAATGTAAGCAAATTTTAATATATTAAAATTTGGTAAATTGGAATTATTAATGACAATTGAAGTGTATTAATGGAAAAACATTAACTACTATTGATTAGATTTAAATATAAATGTAAATGTAAAATGTAAAAAAAAAACCAAAAAAAGAAAACTGGGTTTCAACCGGTTTCCGATTTTCCCCGTTGAACCCGGTTTTTGACCGATTTTTTGACAGGTGATGTTTTGACAAAACCCAGACCGGACACCTGTCTGGTTCCCGGTCAAACCGACAGGTCCGGTCCGGATTTAATAACACTGGTTATGATGCATTTTTTATCTTAAGAATTGTGAAATTTTACCATTGTTATGTAAGGTTACATTTGGAAGGTTTTTTTCTTTTTGTATCAGTTAATCATAATTCTTAGGGCCTTTTTAATAAAATACTTCAAATTTGAAAATTAATTGATTCAAATATAAATTAATTAAAAAATTCTTAATAAATATAGAATGCAAATTTTGATGGATCTACAAACATAGGCGGCAAAATGATAATGGAATTTTTTAAGGGATAAAATCCGTTTTGGGTCTGTTGTGTGTTGAGTACCCTCTTTCCAGCGAGTCCGTTGACTGTCCAAAGCTCGTTGCCTTCGAACTTACAAAAAGAAGGTATACCCAGGGTGGTCCTCGGGATACCCCTCCTACGAGTGGAGTAAGTGAATAGGTGAATCTACATCTGTGTGTTTGGGGTCTCGTTGACTTGAGTTTATCCCCCTCTCCAATTCGAGAGTTACCCTTGTGTCAACCGAGATTCCTCTTACCTGAATCCCGAGGCTTTAGGACATATTTATGGCAGGAGAGGTCCTCATGCGAAATGACTATCTTTCCTCGAGATAGGGTTATATTCTTGGCCCCGTCCCTTGCTTTCTTTACCTTTGCTGCCATGGAATGACTCAATTGGACTCTGAGCCCAAGGCGCTTTTATTTTGGGCCTCATCACTGTGCCACTTTATAAAAAGATGACACGAGTCAGTTTTAGTTAGTTATCTAATTTTTAAAATTAAACTAAAACTCTTACAAAGTTATGTGTGAACCGGGCTTGTTTAGTTGGCTGGGAATTTGAGTTAGAAAAGTAATCTTTTTTCTAATTACCGGATTCTTGTGTTTGTTTCAAATTGGGAAAGTAATCATTTTCCTAACTATTAAATTCCTCCATTTATTTCATCATAGGAAAGTAAAAAGAATCCTGAATTAAAGAAAATAAGTGCAAGATTCCAGAATTATGAATCCTTTTAAAAGTTGGTATTGTGATTACTTTCATGAGGATTTTAATTATGTGACTCTTTTTATGTTTATTATTTATATTTTGAGTTTCATATATTTCTTATAGTAAATTATAATTCATTTGGTCAAATAATTTTATATTTATATTTTTTAGTTTGATATTTTTTTATTGAATTTCCTACCTAACTAAAATTAAATTTTAGTAGTTTTTAAATTGCTTCATATTAACTTTTAAGTTAATTCAATGTAAAAAGAGTTAAATAGATGGATGGTGGGCTATCTTCTTTTTTTTTTTTACTTTTTTTATTAAAATTATTAACATAATCAATGTTTTATATTTTGTTTAAAAAATTCATAATTGTATTTATGTTGCTTTAGACTTTTTCTTTCATATTTTTACTTAATTAATTTTCATGCATGTTATATTTCCAATACTTATTGTTTAATAAATTTTAGCTATTTTAATTTACATTAATTTGTAAATTAGTTTTTCAGTTATTTAATCAAATATTCTTTTTTAGTAATATTAATAAATACAATTTTTTATTTTATCCTAAGGTAAAAAGATATAATTAAGTTTCATAATATGATTTAGAAAAAAACTATATAAATAGTTATTTATAAGTATAACATACAAAATACAGGTTCTATATCCCACAAAAAAATGAAAGTTTGGTGATAAATATGATTTTTACTTTTTTTTATACAATTCACTATAATACACATTCACAATTATAATGGGTGGAAAAAATAGCACGAAAAGGCCAAAATCGGCACATTTATAAATATTGTTATTTTTTGCCAAAATACATGTGCTATAACACACAAAAATGGAGATTTGGTAATAAATATGAGTTTCACTTTTTGACATCCTTAACTAAATTGCACGTTCACAATTGAGGTGTGTGCAAAAAATAGCATAAAAATGACTAGAATCGTCACTTTTTTTACATTATCATTTTCAGCTAAAATACATGCGCTATAGTCCAAAAAAATGAAAGTTTGGTGATAAACATGAGTTTCAATTTTTTTGACATTGTTCACTAGAATGCATGTTCACAATTGAGGCGGGTGCAAAAAATAATACGAAAATGGCTAAAATTAGCACGTTTTTTGACATTGTCATTTTCGACACAAATACGTGTGCTATAGCCCACAAAAAATGAAGGTTTGGTGCTAAATATGAGTTTCACTTTTTTGGACATAATTCACTAGAATGCACGTTCAAAATTGTGATATGTGTTAAAAACAATAAAGAAACAGTCAAAATCGGCACGTTTTTTTGACATTGTCATTTTTGGCAAAAATATCTGTTCTATAGCCCACAAAAAATGGAGGTTTGGTGATAAATATGAGTTAGGGAATAAGTTCAGTCCAAGATTTGAACCATTTGTGGATTCAAGGCACCTAGCCGACATAATTGTGTAGTTATTATTGTAGATTCAGCGCGCTACATTGGTTGTAAATATTTGGCGTAGGGAAACTGTACAATTTTCCGATGTGTTATTTTGTGAACATTGTCCAAAGTGGTACATTTCTTATGACATCTTCTTATTTGTTTTCAATAGCCTCTATATGTTGATTACAATGGACCTCTGTGATATCATGCTTGCGCTGAATGGCTGGCTACAGCAACAATAACAAAGCCTTTTTCAAGTATGTGCGGTCGATTATATAGGTTATATTTTGCCAACTGTTTGAAAATCCGATTTTGATTGTATTAGTCAAAATCACTGCTCTCTTTTCCCTCAGTCAAGGTAAGATGTTAGTTTTGTTCAAATTGACATAAGCACTCCTTGTATATATATCATGAGGGGCTAATATGGATTTTTGAACTTTCATTGCACTTTAGATTTTGAGATGTTTAGGATGAGTTATGGTTCGTTTTAGGTGTTAATGTGAAGGGATTGGTTTTCTCAATTTGCAGTGATATGAAAGGTTTAGTGAGGTTTAAACAACTAATAATTCCATTCTAACTTGAGGATCTTAGTGGGAATAACAAGAGCATTTCTATATGAAGAAACTAGTGGAGTTTTGCAAAAATGGTGCCGAAGAGTTTTAGCAAAACCTGCTCTTTGGAGCGTATTGATTGGTTAAAAGGTCAGCAAGAGAAGTTATTTTGGAAGGAAAGGATGATATCCCTTGGAGATTGGATTCAAAGGATTACTGAATCCTTTAGAATAGCATGATATGATTCCTTTAGCAAACCCCAAAATTCACCAATTAGAGCTTATGAATTCAATACTTGAAACCTAAAGGGGGAAGAAAATACATTATCCAACACCTATCAAAATAAGAATTCATTGATGGCAAGAAAATTGAGGTATAATAAGATGCACAAAACCTTTGAAACCGTGGTTTATATTTGAAATGGACGTTGTTCAAATCTTGATTTTAATTTTCTACTTTCTACCACTTTTATCGCCTGTTGAAATCGCGATTAATTGCTTCACAGAAAACCACATGTTTGCTTCACAGAAAACCACATGTAATAGATGAAATCCATAATTCGCTTCACATAAACTCACCTATAATAGATGAAATCCATAATCCGCTTCACATAAAACTACCTGCAATAGATGAAATCCTGTGTTTTCAACTCGAAATGATACTCTGGAAAAATAAAGTATAAAGAGATTATCCCAGTATCACTCCATGTTTAAGTCAGCCAATTACCCAGATGGAGAATAACTAAATTTTCTTACGAGTGTGTTTTGTGTCACTTTTTATTGAATCATCAACATATTTATGGTAAGAGTAAAGTGGGGTTTCAATTTGCCCAGTTTTTAAGGCTGAGTTAGATAGGAGGAATCCCAGCAAAAACAAACCAATTTAATAGCATTTGGAATTTCAAAGATTCCCCCATCAATACAAATGAAGACAATGTATCAACATTTCTGGTAGTTTATAAAAGAACAAAAACAAAACAATCCACTGAAACCTGAACCTGATATTACACCAGTTCAGCACAAATGTCACTACTGTAACATGTTTATTCTAGCACACAGTTATTACATTTACTGCCAGCAACATACAATAAACTTTCACTCATAAACACATATGATTAGGTATATGGATATCGGTTGTGGGAAAATTCTAAGTATTTTTGACCATTACATGGGAGTATCATGGCAGCATGAGAAAGTAAGAAACTTCTCCATGAAACGATGACATTCGGGGCACTTCATATTATCTGGAGTCCTTCCAGCAGTGGATGGAAACTCTAATCGACAGCAAGGATGATATGTATCATGAAGCTTCTCATAATATTCTTTAAATGCTGCATCAAAACCTTTTTTCTCCACATCTGGCAGCCATTTATCAAAGTTCTGCAAGGCAGATAAAACTGTGGTTCCAAAACCATTTATAGCTATATTTGGCCCTCTACTATATATAGCCCATGATCCACTCTTGTCATAACTGAGTAGTTTCTTGATTTCTCGCAGTACAGGATCACCTTCATCGACACTTCGTAGTTGAATCTTGGAGAAAAGCATGGACTCTAGTCGAGTCCAAAAGAACCATATATATTCCATGTCATTCCATGTGCTGCTAATTTTCTCCTCCTGAATTACAGATGTTATATTCCTCACTAGTTCCGGTTTGTTGCTCTTTCCGACATAAACCATCTCTAATGGGATGCTGACACTTTGTGCCACTGAACGAGCTGTAGCAGTAAATTTTCGTATCCATTCAAGGTCATCTCCTCCGTATAGAATAATGTTCCTCCCTTCTCTTATCTGTTTACACAAGGCATTGATCACAGCATGTCAACAATATCTTTCATATTGCTCTATTTGTTACTATCTGCTTAATCTAGACATGAAAAGGTTGCAGCCCACATATTAAAATGCTAAACTATTCAGTAAGAAGATTGACCACAAAATCCATTTCCATTTACCATCTAATTTGAGCAACTTTTTACTTGTATATGCAGGTTGTTAAGTGTGGTTTGGCTAGGGATAGGAAGAAGATGAAAACAGATATAACAAAATGTATATCATTTTTTAGGCGTAAATATTTCTAGAAAATGTTATGCTTAAGCCTTATGTGTTTGTAGGAAGATAGACTTACCCAATTGAGTACAGGTTGATCTATGGCATCAACCACAAGCTCCAGCCTCCAAGTCTCTTCCTTCCAAAGAGCTTCTTCTCTAGCACTTGTAAAAGGAAAGGCAATACTTCCCCATATCCACATCATATGGAGGGCATTAGGACTCACAATCTTTCCCTGGATATCCAACACTACCAGGATAGGCTTATTTTTAAAATGCAAAATCTCCTTGATGTACCTAATTACTGCTTGATCAATCAAACTGGGATGGTGCACTGTGTACCATGGCATTTCTGATTTAAGGCTTTCAAATTGTCTTTGAGAGGTATCTGTCCAGGCAAAAGAACGATCTATGCATGGGATCCAAACTATTTCATATTGGGAATCTAATCGTGTTGCACGTAACCGAGACTCGTTGTAAATTTGCTGGAGTATGGCTAGTTCATCTCCGGAGACGTTAAGACCTGATATTAGCAGCAGCACTGTCTTCCGCCGTAAAACATCAAGACTAACCTAAATTCATTTTGCATAACTTTTTGAGAAAAAATGATCTCACTTTCACCATTTAAGATATTTGCTCAAAAAATATCAGGCCATTGCAATAACAACAAACATAAATCTCTTGAACAAGAACAGTTAGAAACAAGGAAGGATATACTTATTCTTATGCCATGTCTTAAGTTAGCTTGAATGGATGAGGAAGAGTTGGAAAAATACCATAGTTGAAGAAACAATGTGTGTGCAAGTTGGAAGAGCCTTTACTTTAATTCATCTAAATTGGCAGAGTAAGTAAAAAGATTTGGAGCCACCTTTCACTCGAGATATTACCCCGGCATAGTTAATAGATAATGACTGAAGTTCATAATTAGGGGAAGTATAGAAAGGAAAACAAGACCTCCATTCTGAAACAATTGCAATTTACTAAATACTATCCCTTCTTGAAATGAATCATGAAGATTATTCTTTTTTCTTCTTTGGAATGGTTTGTAACCTATTCCAATGATATGTAGAATGTATTAAAAATACAGAAATTAAAATGCAGGTTTATCTCCTCAAGTGAAGCAACATTTGACTTTTAAAGGCAGTAATTCGTGTTGTATCTCAAGAAAAACAAAGTAACTTTTATATCCCTGATCCTAATTTAAGAAGTTCATCAAATCTTCAACCTATAGGTAAAGAACTTTTTACTAACTGGAATAAATTCAGAAACAAAATAATGGATGTATAGATTAGAGAAGGAGACCCCAAAACTATGATATGCCAACCGATGAACAGCCAAGAGATGATAGCATAGAGAAGCAAAGTGAAATACATTGTTGGCAGACAGTCAATATTTGCAAAAGTCATGTAGCTTGAAGAGTTTTATTTTCAGCAAATTGAGTCCAGAAGGATAAGGCAAGATATGAAATGAAAATCTTTTTATTTCTGAATCGCTCAAAAGAAATAATTTTTCTCACGGTGTGGTGCTGAATGTTAGAGCGCCCATAACATGGACTGGTACTGCTATCTCAGTGGATACAAAGTTTGAAAGTAGTATTACCATTTCCCTTCCACATTTAACTTATAGATCCACATAAAAGCACGCATATGAGTCAACACACACACAACACATATATGAATGTGCATGCAAACCAATTGTATATAGAAATACTAATTGGTAAGGTGATGTTTCTAACCTGTTTCCTAGAAGAGCCATCAAAAAGTGGCATGATATCATCCTTGGGATAAATTAGTGACTTGAGAACTTTCATGTTGTCGACATGACTAATGTCCAATATATGCAGTAGAGCATCATAAGCTTCAAGGTTTTTCTTCTCCTCTGTCGGAAAAAAAGAAATAAAAACAAATAAGTCTCTTTTATCTCCCATCTGGACAAGTATGACAAGCAAATGAATAGGAAATGTTCATGTATTAGAGATATTTGGAGCCAACCTATTTGTTGGTAGCAAAGAACTAGTTGCTTCTTGAGATGCTCATATATTGTTTTGATCTTGTGATTCAAGGAAGAAAGTTCCCATGTTTCAGTGGTGGATGTAATGAACCTATTATCAGAATGAGTGTTTAAGCAGAGGTTGCAAAGAAAAAACAGTTAAAAATGCAATGTAACTCAAATAGCTTGCAGAGGACAAATTGCACTTACTCATGGCCCATGCCACTAAGGCTAATAATATTATTTACACAAGATAAAACTGATCTGAAGATCCAGTAAACAGAAATGGGGATGGTGGAGACAGCCGTGGAATAAAGTTGGTCATCCAGTGAAATATATTTCAATGGAAGTTCAGTTAACTCAACAATACACCTGGTCAGATCCATAATTGATTTGATTAGACTGTCAAGTGCATCGAAACGGGGTTTTAGTAGAGCTGAATGTTCTGTCATGTTAGGTAATTGCTTAAGGATTGACATCTTATTAGCAAGCTTATTGGTTGAGTAAATCTGGGAAAGGAGCCAAAATTCCCCATAGTTTAGAGCAAAAGCTGCTAAGGTCAGCACCAGCTTAGCTACCCATAAATAGCTCGAAAGAATGTTGAACAGGGAGACTGTTGTTGAATGTATATCTTTGCCACCCATACACATGTATGATATCTGTTAAGATTCAGAAATAACTCAGTTAAGTACTTAATGAACTAATATTGCATCAGATGTAACATATTGAGTATTTAATCCAATCCTTATCTTCTTCTGTTTTTTTTTTTTCATCACAATGCTTATCAAAGTTGGCTTGCTCAGAAACAACCTCACAGGAAAGGCGATTAATAGTGAACGCCAGCAACTCAAGCTCAGCGGCATCATCACCTTGTTTGGACTCAGCATCTCTAATCTCACCCTATATAATGGCAGACAGAAGTCATAGAATATCCAGAAGTCTAGAATATTTTGGGGTTGGCATCTTAAAGAATATGGTAATCAGACATGCAAAGCAAATGCACATTTCTCATCTCGGTGATGTGCCAATGCAGGGAGATGCTAGTTGGCAGCTTCTGTGTTTCAATAGCTAGCAGTAAAAAATACATGTTTGAGTAGACTATAGTTAAGTGGATTCTCAACTTTTAAGAAACAATGTACTTCAAAGATATCAATGTGAAAATATTGCATCTTCAATTTTTCATCTCTTTTTTGCTTCATTTGGCTTGGAAAAGCAAGAACAAAGTTTAAGTAAAGATACATACAAGAGGTAATATCACTATAACTAATATCAAAGCAAATAAGAATGTTCGAAACTTGTGAATTTGATGGCAACAAGAAACTTGAAAGAGTTGTAGCAATGTAATACATACATCAGAAGTAGCCAGCGTAGCAGAACTGAAAATCTCCTCAACAATCTGGAGAATAAGCTTGACATTAATCTCGCGACCATCTGGGGCATGGGTTGCCAAAATCTGCTTCATCATAGCATTGTCATCAGAACTCGCGAACATAACTCGTTCACCTTTAACTGGTTGCTGAATTGAAGCTCTTGCCAGACGTTCCATTTGTACAACTTAAGGTATGCAAGGGAAAATTTGTTTTTCGGCACTTTGCAGATTGGTATAGTGATAGATAGCCTACTTATAGCAGTATGAAAATATTGATTCTTGACATTTCTTTAACCTGCCCTATTATTGTATTGTACTATCTCATATGGAATAAAGCAAAAACGAACCAACTTCCTTGCTTCAAATTCTCAAAGGGAACTATAATTCCTCAGAATTTCTACCTTTTTCAACTGGATCTATGCCCCACTTCTCTACTTTCTTACATTCAAGAGCCTTATTTACAGAGTTTAGAATCCCACTTTTTACCATAATTTCCTCTTTGTTGTTATCTTGGTTTTGTTCAATGCTTGAATCATAAGTATGGAACTTCTAAAATTGCTTTAAAAAAGCACAAGAGTTCTGTATCAAATAAGTCTTCAAGTGTATTCAATAATTCAACAAATCATCCTAAAACAAATTCAAATCATCCAAGTTCATTCAAGATTGTACAATAACACAACTAAAAATAACAATTTAGCCCTCTATCATGCTAAACTCATCGTTCCAACTAAACAAGGCACAGTAATAAAAAGAATCCACGTACCAAAAAGTTAGCTTCTCTTGCTCAAAACAAGCTTGATTCTCCCATCCTTCCCTTTTGGCTGCTGCTCAGAAAACGAGCTAAAAAAAATTGTAAAAAACCCATTTGGAAGAGATGGCCATCTTTTAAGTTTATCAGCCAAATCCTATTTGCAACAACCAATGGCGAAAAGGGCTCATTTTTTTAGGCCAAAATTTTCACCATTCAATATCTATGGCTGACCCAACTCTGCTTCTGAGTTGTTTGTTTAGAAAGAGAGGAAGCTGCCACAACAGAGGGGATATGTAGTACCGCCATTGGAGCTGCTTTGGTAGTTCAACGTTGCGGTTGCTTTGTTACAGAGGCGGCCATCAGACCAAAGTACAAATGGCGGTTGAATGATGAGATTGCATTAACGGATTTACCGGTTTATTGCCTTTTATTATTTCCTACTATTGCCCAGGACGTTCTAATGTTTTACAAATTAATCCTCCAAGATTTTGCATCCTATTATCTTGATTTAATGGCTGTATAGATAGAATATGTTGTCAGGATATGATCCATAGAGTCGATAATTAGATAATGCAAATTTTGTTAACTTCAAAATAATGCAAAATTTTGTTAGTGTTGATTTAGATTTATAGACTTTCAAATTGGATTTTATTTACTTAAAAATTTTGTTAAGAATGAGTATGGATTTTCTTTATTTAAATTGGATTTAGATTTAGATTTATAGTTGTTTTAGTAAAACTAGAGAATAAAAATATAAATATCACTAAAATTAAATATACAATTATTAGACCCAACTTAAGTATGAGTGAATCCTTCATTTTTAGTAAAATCCATGTTTGACCAAATGTGAAAGCTAATTAGAATAAGATAGAATAATTTAATAAAGATAATCTCATCTCTTATACTATTCGGTATAGATAAAAAATAGTATTAATTTCACATGTTCTGAGTAACAGAATCTTTTTGTGTTTAAAAGATAAAAAAAAATACCCCACCTGATTTTTTTTTTCTTTCAAAGCAATAATATCATATGTATAGATCTAACATAAGCCATGATTCATATAGTTGAATCTAGATAATAAGATAAAAACTTAGGCTCTGTTGGTTTCCTCAAATTTCAACTTATTTGTAAAACAAATTTAAAATGTGTTTGGCAGGAATTTTTTTCTTTCATTGCAATTACAAATCCAAAATAGTTATACAGTAAATATTAGTACGGACACAGGCAATATATTATTAAATATTAGTACGGACACAGGCGGCTGCAATTTCACAACAATTTGTGGGTCCTCCTTCAGAACCAAAATGGCAGCACACAATTTCACAACATTTGTGGGTCCTCCTTCTGAAAAGGACACATGCGGATGCAAAGAACCAAAATGACAGCACACAATAGCAAAGCACATTTGTGGGTCCTCCTTCTGAAAAGGACACAGCCGGATGCAAAGCTACAGGCGGATGCAAAGCTATATTTTCACATGTCAAATAATTAATTATATAATAATATATAAAATAATCTTTATATATATATAATAATAATTTTTTCTATACACAATCTTCAATAAATTAACCAAATTTATTAATCCAAACATATCTAATCATTTTATAAATATTCCTTTCTCATTACAAATCCCAATAAAATCATTTCATAAATAAAACCAAAAAACACTATATCCAAGCGGGGCCTAGTTATTGTTATTGTTCAAAGCCATAATATCGTCAATAAGAAAGAAATTAAGGTTCGTTATAATTCATCTAACTGGTAAAATTTTTTGTGAACTACTCTAAGCATCCCACTACAAAAATAGAAGTCTAATTCTAGCTTTTGCAATTGCTACATTATGCCATTGGAGCTACTCATACTGAATTTGTGTTTTAGCCATTTGTTGTGGACTACTTGAGAACAAATGGATCTATGGTGAAAGATGAATATGACCACTTTTGTGATAAGAATGATACATTCAATACAAATGATGCTGATTAATTGGTGATTAATGCTGTCATTATTGAAGATTGATATTGCCATTATGATGATTGGTGATTGATGCTGTCATTATTAAAGATTGATATTGTCATTATGATGATTGGTGATGGATATGAATAATTGTGGTAATTGAAGATTGATATTGCCATGGTTATGATATTTTCATTTATGATGATTGATCATTAATTAGATTGATAGAGTGAGTGATCAATTTAATTAATGTAATAGATTTGTATATGCTTTTATCACTTTACTCCACCCCTATATAATGGGGTTCATTGTAATAGATTCAGTCAAGAAAATACAAACAGTCTTTTTCTTCACTTCTAATTTTCTTCATGGTATCAGAGCCTTCTAGTTCTTCAAACATTAGATCAACTATGAAGGAACCCACTCTTACCATTCAATATTTTCATCAATGTGTCAGTTTGATATCAACCAAATTAGGCTCAAATAATTATCTTATGTGGAGATCACAAATCCTCCATTTATCTCGCAGCCTAGGAGTTCTTCATCATTTATAAAAGGATGGTGAAAAACCAAAACCACTGCTAGATGACAATGAAAAGGAGAATCCGGCATATCTCTTGTGGTTGACAAATGATGGACTTCTTATCTCATGGTTACTCAGTACAATAAAGGAGGAAGCTCAACCTTCAATTGGTGAAGAAGCCACTGCCTATGATGTATGGAGTTTATTGGAAGAAAAGCTATTGCCAACTACGATTGAAAAGGAAGGACTTCTGAAAAGTGTATTAATGACTATCAAGAAAGGATCAAAATCCTTAGATGAATATTCAAAAGAATTCAATTCAATCTGTGATAATCTTGCAGCAATCAAGAAACCAGTTGATGATCTTGATAAAGTTTTTCAATTTGCTCGCGGATTAGGAGCAAAATATGAAGGATTTCGTCTTGCCATGGTAACAAAACCACCTTATCCAACATTCAATCAATTTTTGATTTCTCTTCAGGGGTACGAACAAACTATTGCTTCTCAAAAAGAAGAAGAGAAAAGTTACATTGAACAGAATCAAGTCTTCTTCAGTCAACGAGGACGAGGTAGAAATGGTGGTGCAGGTAGACGAGGCGATTTTAGTTCCAGAGGTAGAGGATTTACCCCAGCAGGACGATATAACAATTTTAATTCGAGTTCAAACAACCTTACAAATGGAGGAACCAAAGAACTCGAACAACATCGAGCAAAAGGTGACAAACCTATTTGCCAAATTTGTGGTAAAATGAACCATGTTGCTCTTGATTGTTGGTACAGGTTTGATTATTCATATCAGTCAGCAGATATACCGCAAGCTTTGGCTGCTTTTAGCTTAAACAATAATGATCCATCTCTTTATATGGATTCAGGGGCAACAACGCACATGACTAATGACGCAGGTATCTTGTCTAATTTAAACCCATACAAAGGAAATGATGTTGTTTATGTTGGTGATGGAAATAAATTGTCTATAACACATACTGGTACTACATCTGTTGGAGAAATGAATTTAAAGGATGTTATTGTTGTACCTCAATTGAAAAAAATTTGGTTTCAGTAGGCAAGCTTACTACTGATAATACTTGCACAGTTGAATTCACGACCTCTGATTTTGTTATTAAGGATCAACACAGGAGAAAAACAGGGAAGGGGCGTAAGTATGGGCAACTCTATGCCTTGGATTCAAATTTTCAAGAATCATTGTCAGCAATAAAGAAGGGTGACTCTTTTTCCTTGTGGCATCAACGTCTTGGACATCCAAGTGCGAAGATACTTTCTTTATTAAAAGGAAAGAAAATTATTGATTTTTGGAAAGTTAAACCATCCATTTGTGTTAGTTGTCAGTTTGGAAAAAGTTGCAAGCAACCTTTCAGCTTGAATAATAAAATTTCTGATTTTCCTTTAAAAATGGTGCACTGTGATCTCTGGGGACCAGCCCCTAATGTTTCAAATCAAGGTTTCCGTTTCTATGTTATATTTATTGATGATTTCTCAAGGTTTACTTGGTTGTATCCATTGAAACATAAATCAGGCTTCTATTCTTGCTTTCTAAAATTTCAACGATTGGTTGAAAATCAGTTTGATAGAAAAATCAAGATCTTTCAATGTGATGGAGGTGGAGAATTCAACTTTCTTGAGTTTCTTAATCATATTGGTCAGTGTGGAATTCAATTACAAATTTCATGTCCAGGAACACCAGAACAGAATGGAGTTGCTGAAAGGAAGCATCGACATATTGTTGAGACTGGTTTAACAATGTTGTTTCATGCTAATTTGCCTTTATTTTTGTGGATTGAGGCTTTTCTTGCAGCTACTTATTTAATTAACAGGATGCCGTCACAAGTTCTCAAAATCAGTCTCCTTACACAAAGTTATACCAAAAGGAACCTGATTATCAAAGTTTGTGGGTTTTTGGATGTCTATGTTTTCCTTCTTTGAGACATCAAGGAAGAAATAAATTTGTTAAGAAAACTTATCCATGTGTGTTTCTTGGATATAGCCCAGTTCATAAGGGGTACCGATGCTATGAGCCTCAAACAAAAAGAGTTTATCTATCCAGATATGTTGTTTTTGATGAAGGCAAATTTCCATACAAATCAGTTTCCCAGGAATCAACTTCCATGTCTTTATCTCTGGCTGAATTTCCATCACTTGACGAATGGTTCAAAGCAAAAACAAATAGAGATCCTACAACCTTTCAGCAAGAAAGTGAGACTATGGACAACTCTACAAATGTTAATGTTGATATTTGTTGCACTGATGATTCTTGCGATACAGATATTGGTGGCTCTCCTCATAATCCATGCAACTTTGTTCCACTAGTAAATGATCAAGACCAATTTATTGAGGAAGAAGTAATTGTTGATCCAGGTGACAATGTTAATAATGATGTTCAGACACGTCCGCAACGATTTCGACAAGCTCCAAGTTATTTACAAGATTATGAGTGCTATTCAATTCAAACCCCATTATCAGTTGAACCTCAACATTATCTAATTGCACTCAAAGATCCTAGATGGATGGCTGCAATGAGAGAGGAGTTAGAGGCACTTCATTCAAACAAAACTTGGTCACTAGTTCCTCGACCCTCTGATGCAAATGTCGTTGGATCTAAATGGGTATATCACCTAAAACAAAGTGAGGATGGATCCATTGATCGATTCAAAGCTCGACTTGTTGCTCTCGGTTTTTCTCAAATTTCAGGTATTGATTTTGATGAGACTTATAGTCCAGTTGTTCGTCATACTACAATTAGACTTGTTATTGCTCTCTCTACCTCTCAAAATTGGTGTATGAGACAACTAGATGTGAAAAATGCATTTTTGCATGGTCATCTTAAAGAAACGGTATATATGGAGCAGCCACCTGGCTTTGAAGATCCAACCAAATCAGATTTCGTCTGCCTTCTTCATAGTCACTTTATGGTTTGAAACAGGCTCCTCGCGCTTGGTTTGATCGTCTATCTCAATTTCTTCTTCATCTTGGTTTTTATTGTAGTAAGGCAGATTCATCATTATTTGTCTATGATAAAAATCTGATTAAGATGATGCTTCTTATCTATGTTGATGATATTTTGGTGACTGGAAATAATGAAACAGCCATTTCAGATTTGATTTTGCAGTTGAGTTCAGAATTTGCCATCAAAGATCTTGGTTCTCTGAGTTTCTTTCTAGGTGTCGAGATTAAATACTTTCCTGGAGGTGTAATTCTTTCACAAGGGAAGTATATTAAAGATCTGCTCGCCCGCACTGGCATGACTAACTGTGCTTCCACTGCTACTCCAATGGTTCTCAAGGATACATCCTCTGAATCAAATGAAATATCTGTAGACGTCACTTACTACAGAAGTGTCGTTGGGGCTCTTCAATATCTTACATTTACTCGTCCAGATATTCAACATGCAGTGAACAAAGTTAGCCAATTTTCTCACAACCCTACTGCAACAAATCTTTAGGCTGTTAAGCGTATTCTTCGCTACATTAAAGGCACAAAAGATTTTGGATTACGTTTTATTTCTCGAAGTCCACTTTCTTTATATGCATTTTCAGATGCAGATTGGGCTGGATGTAATTTGACTCGACGAAGTACAACCGAATTTTGTGCATTTTTAGGTGCAAATTGCATCTCATGGTGTTCTAAAAAGCAACCTACAGTTGCTCGCTCGAGTTCAGAAACGGAATATAGATCCATGACATCTACTGCTGCTGAATTAACATGGCTTACATGTTTATTACGGGATATTGGTATCCGTCTACTTCAGCCTCCACAATTATTTTGTGATAATATTAGTGCGCTTCATATGTCTGTTAATCCATTGTTTCATGCTCGAACGAAATATATAGAAATTGACTATGGGAAATCTTGTCACCAGTTTTGTGCCTTCTAATCAGCAACTGGCTGATATTTTTACGAAACCTCTGTCCAAATTCTCATTTTTCTACTTTCGAAGCAAGATGGGACTTGATCTGCTTCCCGTCTCCATCTTGAGGGAGGCTGATAAGAATGATACATTCAATACAAATGATGCTGATTAATTGGTGATTAATGCTGTCATTATTGAAGATTGATATTGCCATTATGATGATTGGTGATTGATGCTGTCATTATTAAAGATTGATATTGTCATTATGATGATTGGTGATGGATGTGAATAATTTTGGTAATTGAAGATTGATATTTCCATGGTTATGATATTTTCATTTATGATGATTGATCATTAATTGGATTGATAGAGTGAGTGATCAATTTAATTAATGTAATAGATTTGTATATGCTTTTATCACTTTACTCCACCCCTATATAATGGGGTTCATTGTAATAGATTCAGTCAAGAAAATACAACAAATTCCATTACTAAAATGATTCACCATGAGCACAACAAAAGCTCAAAAATTTTCATTAATGCATAAGAAGACTATAGTCAAAGTATTACAACTATGTAACACAATTCTACTGGATAAGATAACATTAGATTTAGAGACAAATCCCACTAGGTGTGGAAGAGGATTAGAATTTGAAAAGTTTTCAATTCTTTGACACATTCACTTGAATGCATGTTAAATTTTGTCATTTTCGGCCAAAATACATGTGTTATAGTCCACAAAAAATGAAGATTTTGTGATAAATATGAGTTTCACTTTTTTTTTACATTGTTCATTAGAATGTACATTCAAAATTGTGGCGGGTGCAAAAAATATTACGAAAATGGTCAAAATCGGCACATTCTTTTACATTGTCATTTTCAACCAAAATACCTATGCTATAGCCCAAAAAAATGGAGGTTTAGTGATAAATATGAGTTTTATTTTTTTTCACCACGATCAAAATTATGATGGGTGTTAAAAACAATACAGAAACAACCAATATTAGCATGTTTTGGGACATTGTCATTTTCGGTCAAAATACTTGTACTATAGGCAACAAAAAATGCAGGTTTGGTAATAAATATGAGTTTCACTTTCTATTACACAATTCACTTGAATGCACGTTCAAAATTGAGATGGGTGTATAACACAACACAGAAACGGCCAAAATCGGCACGTTTTTGGATATTGTCATTTTTGAAAAAAATACGTGTGTTAAAACCCATAAAAAATGAAGGTTTTGTGATAAATATAAGTTTCACTTTTTTTACATCGTTCACTAGAATGCACTTTCACAATTGAGGTGGGTGCAAAAAATAGAAAGAAAATAACAAAAATCGGCACGCTATTTGACATTGTCATTTTCAGCAAAAATACGTGTGCTATAGCACACAAAAAATGGAAGTTTGGTGATAAATATTAGTTTCTCTTTTTTTGGAACCGTTCACTAGAATGCACATTCACAATTGTGGCAGAGGCAAAAAATAGCACAAAAATGGCCAAAATCGGCACGTTTTTTGAAATTATTATTTTCTGCCAAAATACGTGTGGCATAGCCCACAAATAATAGAGGTTTGGTGATAAATATGAGTTTTACTTTTTGTGACACAATTCACTAAAATGCACATTCACAATTGAGACTGGTGGAAAAAACAACACAAAAATTGCCAAAATCGACACGTTTTTAAACATTGTTATTTTTAGCCAAAATACATGTGTTATAGCCCACAAAAAATGAAGGTTTGGTGATAAATATGAGTTTTACTTTTTTTGACACCGTTAACTAGAATGCACGATCATAATTATAGCGGGTGCAAAAAATAGTATGAAGATGACCAAAATCGGCAAGTTTTTTGACATTGTCATTTTCGGCAAAAATACAAGTCCTATAGCCCACAAAAAATGGAGGTTTGGTGATAACTATGAGTTTCAATTTTTTCAAATAATTCACTAAAATTCACGATCAAAATTATTATGGGTGTTAAAAACAATACAGAAACAACCAAACTTGGCACGTTTTTGGACATTGTCAATTTCGGCAAAAATACATGTGCTATAACCCACAAAAATGAAAGTATATGAGTTTAACGTTCTTTGACACAATTCAATCGGATGTATGCTCAAGATTGAAATGAGTGTAAAAATAATATAGAAATGGCCAAAATCAACACATTTTTTTATATTGTCATTTTCGGCAAAAATGGGTTTTATCAACCACAAAAAATAGAGGTTTTGTGATAAAAATAAGTTTCATTTTTTTGACAACATTCACTAGAATGCACGGTCATAATTGAGGTGGGTGCAAAAATAGCGTGAAAATAGCCAAAATCGACACATTTTTGGACATTGTCATTTTCAGCCAAAATACGTGTGCTATAGCACAAAAAAATGAATGTTTGGTGATAAATACTAGTTTCACTTTTTTTGGCACCGTTCATTAGAATGCATGATCACAGTTGAGGTGGGTGCAAAAAACTAGCACGAAAATAACCAAAATCGGTACGTTTTTTGAATTTGTCATTTTCGGCCAAAATAAGTGTGCAATAACCCACAAAAATAGAGGCTTGGTGATAAATATGAGTTTCACTTTTTTGACACAATTCACTAAAACACACATTCACAATTGAGATGGGTGGGAAAAACAACACAAAAATTGCCAAAATCGACAAGTTTTTAAATATTGTCATTTTCGTCCAAAATACATGTGCAATTGCCAAAAAAAATGAAGGTTTGGTGATAAATATGAGTTTCACTTTTTTTACACCATTCACTATATTGCACATTGATAATTGAGTCATGCGCAAAAAATAATACGAAAATGGCCAAAATCGGTACGTTTTTTAACATTGTCATTTTCGACCAAAATACGTGTGTTATAACCTACAAAAAATGGAGGCTTAGTGATAAATATGCGTTTCAATTTTTTTCACATAGTTCACTAGAATGCACAATCAAAATTATGATGAGTGTTAAAAATAATACAGAAACAACCAAAATTGGCACGTTTTTTACATTGTTATTTTCGACCAAAATACGTATTCTATAGCCCACAAAAAATACAGGTTTGGTAATAAATGACTTTCACTTTCTTTGACACAATTCACTCGAATACATGCTCAAAATTTATATGGATGTAAAAACAATACAGAAACGGCTAAAATCGACACTTTTTTATATTGTTGTTTTTGGTAAAAATACGTGTTATAACCCACAAAAAATGGAGGTTTTGTGATAAATATAAGTTTCTCTTTTTTTAAACTTTTCACTAGAATGAACGTTCACAATTGATGTGGGTGCAAAAAATTGCATGAAAATAGACAAAATCAATACGCTTTTGGACATTCTCATTTTCAGCCAAAATACGTGTGCTATAGCACACAAAAAATGGAGGTTTGGTGATAAATATGAGTTTCACTTTTTCTAACACTGTTCACTAGAATACACGTTCATAATTGAACCGGATGCAAAAAATAGCACAATAAATGGACAAAATTGGCACGTTTTTTGAAATTGTCATTTTCGGCCAAAATATGTGTGCAATAGCCCACAAAAAATGGAGGTTTGGTGATAAATATGAGTTCACTTTTTTGAGACAATTCACTAAAATGCACGTTCACAATTGAGATGGGTGGAAAAAACAACTCAAAAATTGCCAAAATCAGCGCGTTTTTAAACATTGTCATTTTCAACCAAACTACGTGTGCTATAGCTCATAAAAAATGAAGGTTTGATGATAAATATGAGTTTCATTTTTTTTGACACTCGTCACTCGAATGCAGGATCATAATTGTGGTGGGTGCAAAAAATAGTACGAAGATGGCCAAAATCGGCACGATTTTTGACATTGTCATTTTCGGCCAAAATACGTGTGCTATAGCCCACAAAAATGGAGGTTTAGTGATAAATATGATTTTCACTTTTTTTTCACATAATTCACTAGAATACACGATCAAAATTATGATGGGTGTTAAAAACAATACAGAAACAACCAAAATTTGTGCATTTTTGGACATTGTCATTTTCGACCAAAATACGTGTTCTATAGCCCACAAAAAAATGCAGATTTGGTAATAAATATGACTTTCACACTTTCTTAGACACAATTCACTCGAATGCATGCTCAAAATTGAGATGAGTGTATAAACAATACAGAAACGGCCAAAATCAACACGTCTTTTTATATTGTCATTTTTGGCAAAAATACGTGTGTTATAACCCATAAAAATAGAGGTTTTGTGATAAATATAAGTTTCTCTTTTTTGAAATCGTTCTTTAGATTGCACGTTCACAATTGAGATGGGTGCAAAAATAGCATGAAAATAGCCAAAATCAACACATTTTTGGACATTGTCATTTTCAGCCAAAATATGTGTGCTATAGCACACAAAAAATAGAGGTTTGGTGATAAATATGAGTTTCACTTTTTTTTGGCATCGTTCACTATAATGCACGTTCACAGTTGAAGTGGGCGCAAAAAATAGCACAAAAATAGCCAAAATCGGTATGTTTTTTGAAATTGTCATTTTCGGCTAAAATATGTGTGCTATAGCCCACAAAAAATGAAGGTTTGGTAATAAATATGAGTTTCACACTTTTGACATAATTCACTAAAATGCACGTTCAAAATTGAGATGGGTGAGAAAAATAGCTTAAAAATGGCAAAAATCGGCACATTTTCAAACATTTTCATTTTCAACCAAAATATGTGTGATTTATCCCACAAAAAAATGAAGGTTTTGTGATAAACATGATATTCACTTTTTTTTAACACCGTTCACTATAATGCAGATTCACCAATGAGGTGGTTGAAAAATATAACACAAAAATTGCCAAAATCGGTACACTTTTTGACATTGTCATTTTCAACCAAAATACGTCTGTTATAGCCCACAAAAATGGAGATTTGGTGATAAATATGAGTTTCACTTTTTTTGGCACCGTTCACTAGAATGCACGTTCACAATTGAAGCGGGTGCAAAAAATAGCACGAAAATAAACAAAATCAGCACATTTTTTTATATTGTCATTTTCTACACCCTTCATTATATAGGAAACTTCCAATTGATATGAGTGCAAAAAAGACACGAAACTAGCCACCGACGGCAACTTTTTCAAAATTTGCAAAAAAAAATATGCTATCCCAAAAAATGGTCATTTTCTAAAATTTACAACTTCCTATTTTTTTACACTATTCATTAGATATGACATCGCCAATTGATATAAGTGCAAAAAACAGCACAAAAACGGCAACCAACGGCAACTTTTTGAAAATTTGCCATTTTAACCAAAAATTTGTATGCTATGACCCATAAAAAGTGGTCAATTTTAAAAATTTGTAAATTTTTGTTTTTTTACACCAATACGCGTACTTTGATATATCGTAAAACAGAGTACACGTACGCCGCTTTATAATTGATAAAGGCTGAGAATTGATGTTATGATTTTCAAATAAAAAAAATTACGTTTGCAAATGATTTTAACTATGATTACAATTTGAGGGATCGAGGACATTTTGCCTTGAGAACTTCTATACTCTTCTATGCAGTTCCTTCAAAGCAACTTCTTGCATATCAATTGTTTATTTTTTTTTTATCTTGACCTTCCACAAATACAATTTAAATTTTAAGTGTTTTATCAATGAAAATTCACTATAAATTTTACGAAATTTTTATTACATATAAATCTTTTTTTTTCTTTTCAACAATCAACTTCCATGGGTCTTCTAGATATGGTATATACAATAATTTAAAATTTATTATGGTTACTAAAATTATGCAATTTCAATTGTGATGTCGTTTTCTCACTAATAAAAAAATTGTGCTGTCGAAAAAATTCATTTTCTCTATCTTTAAGAATAATACGTGTACTTTGATATATCGTAACTTATGTTCATTTTCTAAAATTTATAACTTCCAATTTTTTCACACCATTCATTAGATAGGACATCGCCAATTGATATGAGTCCAAAAATGGCACCAAAACGGCCACCAACGGCAACTTTTTGAAATTTTGTCGTTTTAACCAGTTATATTTGTGTTATAACCCAAAAAATGGTCATTTTCAAAATTTTCTAATTTTCTTTTTTTCACACTATTCTTTAGATATGACATCGCCATTAGATATGAGTTCAAAAAACAGCTCGAAAACGGCCACTGGTGACAAGTTTTTGAAATTTGCTATTTTGACAAAAAATACGTGTGTTATAACCTATAAAAATGGTCAGTTTTAAAAATTTCTAACTTTCAATTTTTTTTACATCATTCATTAGATAGGACATCGCCAATTGATATGAGTTCAAAAAAGACACGAAAATGGTCAGCAACTGCAACGTTTTCAAATTTTGTCGTTTGGGTAAAAAAAACTTTGTTATTTTCTAAAATTTACAACTTTCTATTTTTTATACCATTCATTAGATATGACATCGCCAATTGATATGAGTGCAAAAAAGGGCGCGAAAACAGCCCCTAATGGCAACTTATTACAATTTTGCCATTTTAACAAAAAATACGTGTGCTATAACCCATAAAAAGTGTTCAATTTTAAAAATTTGTAACTTTATGTTTTTTCACACCATTCATTATATAGAACATCACCAATTGATATGAATGCAAAAAAGGGCACGAAAACGGGCACCAACGGGAAATTTTTGAAATTTTGTCGTTTTGGTAAAAAAATGTGTACCCACTAAAAATGGTCATTTTCTAAAATTTATAACTTCCTGTTTTTACAGCATTCAATAGATAGGACATTGTCAATAGATATGAGTCAAAAAAATGGCACGAAAATGGCCACCAACGGCAAGTTCTTGAAATTTCGTCGTTTTAACCAATAATACGTGTACTATAACACATAAAAATCGTCATTTTCAAAAGTTTGTAACTTTCTTTTTTTAACGCCATTCTTTAGATAGGACATCTCCATTAGATATGAGTGCAAAAAAAGGCACAAAAATGGCCACTGATGACAACTTTTTAAAATTTGCCTTTTTAACAAAAAATACGTGTTATAACCCATAAAATGGTCATTTTTTAAAATTTATAACTTTCTATTTTTTTTACACCATTCATTATATAGGACATCGCCATTATATATGAGTACAAAAGATGACACCAAAATAGCCACCGACAGCAACTTATGAAATTTTGCTAGTTTAACAAAAAATATATGTACTATAACCCATTAAAATGGTCATTTTTATAAATTTTTAACTTTCTATTTTTTTACACCATTCATTATATAGAACATCGCCAATTGATATTTTGAAATTTTACCGTTTTAATTGAAAATACGTGTGCTATAACCCATAAAAAATGGTCAATTTTAAAAATTTCTAACTTTCTATTTTTTACACCATTCATTAGATAGCACATCTCCATTTAATTTCAGTGAAAAAAAACGACACAAAAACGGCCACCGGTGACAAGTTTTTGAAATTTGCCATTTTAACAAAAAAATACACGTGCTATAACCCATAAAACATGGTCATTTTTAAAAGTTTTTAACTTTCTATTTTTTACACCATTTATTAGATAGGACATCTCCGTTTGTTTTGAGTGCAAAAAAGGCAGGAAAACGGCCACCGATGGCAACTTTTTGAAATTTTGGCATTTTGGTAAAAAAAATCTTGTGCAATTACCCAAAAAATGATCATTTTCTAAAATTTATGACTTCCTATTTTTTTTTACACAGTTCATTAGATAGGACATCGCCAATTGATATGAGTTCAAAAAAGACACGAAAACAGCCACCAACGGCAACTTTTTCAAATTTTGACGTTTTGGGAAAAAAACGTGTGCTATAACCCACAAAATATGGCCATTTTCTAAAATTTACGAAATTATGTTTTCTTACACCATCCATTAGATTTGACATCGCCAATAAATGGTGTAAAAAATAGAAAGTTACAAATTTTTAAAATTGACCATTTTTATGGGTTATAGCACACGTATTTTCGGTTAAAATGGAAAATTTTCAAAACGTTGCTGTCGGTGGCCGTTTTCTTGCCTTTTTTTTGCACTCATAGAAATTGGCAATGTCCTATTTAACGAATGGTGTGAAAAAACAAAAAGTTAAAAATTTATAAAAATGACCATTTTATGGGTTATATAACACACGTATTATTAGTTAAAACGGAAAATTTTCAAAAAGTTGCCGTCGGTGGCTGTTTGGTGTCGTTTTTTGTACTCATATCATTTTGCGATGTCCTATCTAATGAATGGTGTAAAAAATAGAAAGTTAAAATTTTAAAAAATGACCATTTTTTGTGAGTTATAGAACACGATTTTTTTTCCAAAACGACAAAATTTCAAAAATTTGTCGACGGTGGACATTTTCTTGCCGTTTTTTGCACTCATATCAATTGGTGGTGTCATATATAATGAATGGTGTGAAAAAAATAGAAAGTTACAAATTTTTAAAATTGACCACTTTTTATGGGTTATAGCACATGTATTTTTAGTTAAAATGGCAATATTGTAATAAGTTGCCATCGGTGGCCGTTTTCGTGTCATTTTTTGCACTCATATCAATTGGCGATGTCAAATCTAATGGATGGTGTAAGAAAACATAATTTTGTAAATTTTAGAAAATGACCATATTTTATGGGTTATAACACACATTTTTTTCTCAAAATGGCAAAATTTGAAAAAGTTGCCATTGGCAGCTATTTTCGTGTCTTTTTTGAACTCGTATCAATTGACGATGTCCTATCTAATGAATGGTGTAAAAAAATAGGAAGTCATAAATTTTAGAAAATGACCATTTTTTGGGTAATTGCACAAGTTTTTTTTACCAAAATGCCAAAATTTCAAAAAGTTGCCTTCGGTGGCCGTTTTCGTGCCCTTTTTTGCACTGAAAACAAACGGAGATGTCCTAATTAATAAATGGTGTAAAAAATAGAAAGTTAAAAACTTTTAAAAATGACCATGTTTTATGGGTTATAATGCGTATTTTTTGTTAAAACGGTAAATTTCAAAAACTAGTCGTCGGTGGCCGTTTTCGTGACTTTTTTTCACGAAACATACCACATCAAAGGGTTTCACTGAGTTTACTATGTATGAACATTTTTTTGTGTTTATGAGTAAAAAAGCTTAAAAGAACTTTTTTAAGCAAAAAAAATTGCTTATCGGGAAATGGAGATCATCAGCTATAGTAGATATTAGATGTAAAAGAAAAGAAGCTATCAGATGTCAAATCAAAATTCAAACCTCAACATAATCACAAACTACTGTTAATGAAATTATGAAATTTTCAATCCGTGGTTTGTATTGGTTTTAATGAAATTATTGCTTTGACAAAAAAAATCATCATTACGGTTGGCCATATGCTAGGAATTTATTCATGTCAAAGGTTATATTCCTTTGTTAATTTTTCTGTCCTTTTCATTTTTCTCTCTCCCTAGAGAAGACTGAAAAGAGGCTGCAAGCCTTTTGGAATGAACTAACGCAATTTTTCTAACTTCTGTCAATGGTGAATCTAATTGATATGGAATTTGCATGAGTTGCAATTTGGAAACATTATTTATTGAATGTGGATAGGGCAATAAGGACAGAGGTATTTGAGTCTTGTTTGAATTGAGATTTGATGTCCTAGGGAAGGAAACTGTACAAATTTTGAGTCTACATACATCTTAATCAATCCAACACTCTAAATGAAACACTTTTTCCTTACTTTCTCCCTCCAAAACTTTTACTCCTTCCTTTCGCACACATTTGTTAAGTGTTGAGAACAAAACCCTACGCGACCCTTCATCCCCAATCCCTTAATCTGCCAATCCCTGAAATTCATTGCACAAATCACTTAGAAATCGATTCAGAGGCACAAGCGATCAAAATTCTTTGGTGCAAAACATCAAAAACTCCACTTAATCACTCACACCAAATTTAAGTCATAGAGATGGTATCTCTTCAACTGGTTAGTATCTTGGTTTTTTTTTTCTGCTTTTGTGAATTGAAAAACTCTTTTTGGTATTTGGTTTCTTCTGGGATGTTTGAAGTTTTTTGGTGGCCTTTGAACTTCTTTTGGAAGGGGAAGACAAAGTGGTGTTATATAGTACTACTACTCCGGGTTATGGATAAAAATCAGTTTGAGATTTAAACGCCAAAGGTCTCGATCCTAAGAGTGAGGGAACAACATTCTTATTAGCCAACAAACAAACAAATCTTGGTTCTTAATACCCGCCGTAAATTTGGCGTTAAAATTCATTATTTCATCAATTCATTCATTCTCAATTAGTTTATTTCCTTTCGGATATGGTCTTTAGGGATTTGGGGTAGTTGAGAGCTAGGATTGCAATTTGAAAAGAAACGAAAAAAAGAAAAAAAAGCCAAAAATTTGTGTGGTAAGAGGGAGGACAATATTATGTGCATAGTTTAAGGAATAAACAAGAATGGGAGTAAAATATACGTGTAGTTAAGCAAAGGGTAGGTGAGTTTTAGTTTTTTGATTTTGACAATGACATTAACATTTATTTAAGGAATTCTATGTTGTGCATGGAGATTAATTTAAAGAGCTTTCTTGCTTCATAACTTGTTCTAATTTCTAATTTTTTGATGAACTTTATTTAATGTTGTTGAGATGTAGTAACATTAAAAGAGTCCCATTTTTTTTCTATGTTTCTTGATCTATTATCTCTGTTCGGTGTTATGGTTTGCATTGTGGCTATATTTGTGATTGAAAAGGTCACAAGCTTTTATAAAATAAATTCTAGAACTCCCAATCTCAGCAATTGTGGCACTCCGATTGTTGAGAATTATTCTGATGACTCATCCACATAAAAAAGTATGGATTTAAAGGCACAGCTACCTCAGAAAAGAATAATCAAGCCTTTAACCCCAAAACCTAAAATTGCTAGACTTGTAAGGATCAATTGGCACATCATCAATGGTGAAGTCAAAGCTGAAGGAGTCTATATCGATTCTAAGGGTGTGTGTTTGTTTTGTTGCTGGTATGAAGCTGAAGGTCCAATGATTGGAGGAAGAGGCTTTTGTAAAACTGCTATGTATCTTGGTGTGGAGTCCAAATATGTATAATATGCAGTTATGGAAAACTTTTGGTCATGCTGCAAATTACAAGGAGAATATGTCTGCGTTTGAGGTCAGAAATCAAACTTCTACGATGAACTGATTTATTAGTTTATGCTTTTGAATGTATTTTTAATTGGCCATATACTAGGAATTTATTCATGTCAAAGGTTATGTTTCTTTGTTAATTTTTCTGTCCTTTTCATTTTCCTCTCTCCCTAAAGAAGACTGAAAAGAGGCTGCAAGCCTTTTGGAAAGAACTAATGCAATTTTTCTGACTTCTGTCAATGGTGAATCTAATTGATATGGAATTTGCATGAGTAGCGATATGGAAACATTTTTTATTGAATGTGGATAGGGCAATAAGGGCAGAGGTATTTGATTCTTGTTTGAATTGACATTTGATGTCCTAGGGAAGGAAAACTGTACAAATTTTGAGTCTGCATACGTGTTAATCAATCCAACACTCTAAATGCACTTTCTCCTTACTTTCTCCTTCCAAAATTTTTACTCCTTTCTTTCGCACACATTTGTTAAGCGTGGAGACCCAAACCCTACGCAACCCTTCATCCCCAATCCATTAATCATCTGCCAATCCCTGAAATTCATTGCACAAATCACTTTGAAATCGATTCAGAGGCACAAGCGATCAAAATCCTTTGGTGCAAAACATAAAAAACTCCACTTAATCACTCACGACCAAATTAAAGCCATAGAGAAGTAATCTCTTCAACTAATTAGTATCTTGTTTTTTTTTCTGCTTTTGTGAATTGGAAAACTCTTTTTGGTATTTGGTTTCTTCTGGGATGTTTGAAGTCTTTTGGTGGCTCTTGAATTTCTTTTGGAAGAGGAAGACAAAGTGGTGTTATATAGTACTACTACTACGGGTTATGGATAAAAATCAGTTTGAGATTTAGACGCCAAAGGTATCGATCCTAAGAGTGAGGGAACAACATTCTTATTAGCCAACAAACAAACAAACCTTGGTTCTTAATACCCGACATAAATCTGGTGTTAAAATTCATTATTTCATTAATTAATTCATTCTAAATTGGTTTATTTCCTTTCGGTTCTGGTCTTTACGGATTTGGGGTAGTTAAGAGCTAGGATTGCAATTTGCAAAGAAACGAAAAAAAGAAAAAAAAGCCAGAAATTTGTGTGGTAAGAGGGAGGATGATATTATGTGTATAGTTTAAAGAATAAACGTGAATGGGAGTAAAATATACGTGTAGTTAAGCAAAGTGTAGGTGAGTTTTTGTTTTTTGATTTTGAAAATGATATTAACATTTATTTAAGGAATTCTATGTTGTGCATGGAGATTAATTTAAAGAGCTTTCTTGCTTCTTTATTCATAACTTGTTCTAATTTCTAATTTTTTGATGAACTTTGTTCAGTGTCGTTGAGATGTAGTATCATTAAAAGAGTCCCATTGTTTTTTATGTTTCTTGATCTATAAGTTATTGCTGTTCGGTGTTATGGTTTACATTGTGGCTATATTTTTAATTGCAAAGGTCACAAGCTTCTATAAAATAAATTCCAGCACTCCCAATCTCAGCAATTGTGGCACTCCGATTGTTGAGAATTATTCTGATGACTCATCCATATCCAAAAGTATGGATTTAAAGGCACAGCTGCCTCCAAAAAGGATAATCAATACTTTACCCCCAAAACCTAAAATTGCTAGACTTATAAGGATTGACTGGCACATTATCAATAGTGAAGTCAAAGCTGAAGGAGTCTATACCTATTCTTAGGGTGTGTGTGTGTGTGTGTTTGTTTTGTTGTAGGTATGAAGCTGAAGGTCCAATGGTGTGGAGGAAGCTTTTGTAAAACTACTATATAGCTTGGTGTGGAGTCCAAATATATATAAAAGGCAGTTATGGGAAACTTCTGGTCATGCTGCAAATTACAAGGAGAATATGTTTGTGTTTGAGGTAAGAAATCAAACTTCTACGGTGAATTGATTTATTGGTTTATGCTTTTGAATGTATTTTTAATTGGCCATATGCTAGGAATTTATTCATGTCAAAGGTTATGTTCATTTGTTAATTTTTCTGTCCTTTTCATTTTCCTCTCTCCCTAGAGAAGACTGAAAAGAGGCTGCAAGCCTCTTGGAAAGAACTAACGCAATTTTTCTGACATCTGTCAATGGTGAATCTAATTGATATGGAATTTGCATGAGTTGTGATTTGGAAACATTTTTTATTGAATGTGGATAGGGCAATAAGGACAGAGGTATTTGAGTCTTGTTTGAATTGACATTTGATATCCTAGGGAAGGAAAACTGTACAAATTTTGAGTCTGCATACATCTTAATCAATCCAACAGCCTAAATGAAACACTTTCTCCTTACTTTCTCCCTCCAAAACTTTTACTCCTTTCTTTTGCACACATTTGTTAAGCGTTGAGAACAAAACCCTACGCGACTCCTCATCCCCAATCACTTAATCATCTGTCATTCCCTGACATTCATTGCACAAATCACTTTGAAATCAATTCAGAGACACAAGCGATCAAAATCCTTTGGTGCAAACATCAAAAACTCCACTTAATCACTCACGACCAAATTTAAGCCATAGAGATGGTATCTCTTCAACTGGTTAGTATCTTGGTTTTTTTTCTACTTTTGTGAATTGGAAAACTCTTTTTGGTATTTGTTTTCTTCTGGGATGTTTGAACTCTTTTGGTGGCTCTTGAATTTCTTTTGGCAGGGGAAGACAAAGTGGTGTTATATAGTACTACTATTCCGGGTTATAGATAAAAATTAGTTTGAGATTTAGACGCCAAAGGTCTCGATCCTAAGAGTGAGGGAACAATATTCTTATTAGCCAACAAACAAACAAACCTTGGTTCTTAATACCCACCGTAAATTCGGCGTTAAAATTCATTATTTTATCTATTCATTCATTCTCAATTAGTTTATTTTCTTTCGGATATGGTCTTTAGGGATTTGTGGTAGTTGAGAGCTGGGATTTCAATTTGAAAAGAAACGAAAAAAAAAGAAAAAGAAGCCAGAAATTTGTGTGGTAAGAAGGAGGACGATATTATGTGTATAGTTTAAGGGATAAAGAAGAATGGGAGTAAAATAAACGTGTAGTTAAGTTAAGGGTAGGTAAGTTTTTGTTTTTTGATTTTGGCAATGATATTAACATTTATTTAAGGAATTCTATGTTGTGCATGGAGATTAATTTAAAGAGCTTTCTTGCTTCTTTATTCATAACTTGTTCTAATTTATAATTTTTTGATGAACCTTGTTCAGTGTTGTTGAGATGTAGTATCATTAAAAGAATCCCATTTTTTTTCTATGTTTCTTGACTTATCAGTTATTGATGTTCGGTGTTATGGTTTGCATTGTGGCTATATTTGTTATTGCAAAGGCCACAAGGTTCTATAAAATAAATTCCAGCACTCCCAATCTCAGCAATTGTGGCACTCCGATTGTTGAGAATTATCCTGATGACTCATCAACATCCAAAATTATGGATTTAAAGGCACAACTGCCTTCAAAAATGATAATCAAGCCTTTACCCCCAAAACCTAAAATTGCTAGACTTATAAGGATTGACTGGCACATCATCAATAGTGAAGTCAAAGCTGAAGGAGTCTATACCTGTTCTTACGGTGTGTGTGTGTGTGTGTGTGTGTGTGTGTGTGTTTGTTTTGTTGTGGGTATGAAGCTGATGGTCCAATGGTGTAGAGGTAGAAGCTTTTGTAAAACTGCTATGTAGCTTGGTGTGGAGTCCAAATATGTATAACATGCAGTTATGGGAAACTTCTGGTCAAGCTGCAAATTACAAGGAGAATATGTTTGTGTTTGACGTCAAAAATCAAACTTCTACAGTGAACTGATTTATTGGTTTATGCTTTTGAATGTATTTTTAATTGGCTATATGCTAGGAATTTATTCTTGGCAAAGGTTATGTTCCTTTGTTAATTTTTCTATTCTTTTCATTTTTCTCTTTCCCTAGAGAAGACTGAAAAGAGGCTGCAAGCCTTTTGGAAAGAACTAATGCAATTTTTCTGACTTTTGTCAATGGTGAATCTAATTGATATGGAATTTGCATGAGTTGCGATTTGGAAACATTTTTTTTATTGAATGTGGATAGGGCAATAAAGACATAAGTATTTGAGTCTTGTTTGAATTGACATTTGATGTCTTAGGGAAGGAAAACTGTACAAATTTTGAGTCTGCATACGTTTTAATCAATCCAACAACCTAAATGAAACACTTTCTCCTTACTTTCTCCCTCCAAAACTTTTACTCCTTTCTTCCGCACACATTTGTTTAGCGTTGAGACCCAAACCCTACGTGACCCTTCATCCCCAATCTCTTAATCATCTGCCAATCCCTGAAATTCATTGCACAAATCACTTTGAAATCAATTCAGAGGCACAAGCGATCAAAATCTTTTGGTGCAAAACATCAAAAACTCCACTTAATCACTCACGACCAAATTTAAGACATAGAGATGGTATCTCTTCAACTGGTTAGTATCTTGATTTTCTTTCTACTTTTGTGAGTTGGAAAACTCTTTTTGGTATTTGGTTTCTTCTGGGATTTTTGAAGTCTTTTGGTGGCTCTTGAATTTCTTTTGGAAGGGTAAGACAAAGTGGTGTTATATAGTACTACTACTCCGGGTTATGGACAAAAATCAGTTTTAGATTTAGAAGCCAAAAGTCTCGATCCTAAGAGTGAGGGAACAACATTCTTATTAGCCAACAAACAAACAAACCTTGATTCTTAATACCCGCCGTAAATTTGGCGTTAAAATTCATTATTTCATCAATTCATTCATTCTCAATTAGTTTATTTCCTTTTGGATATGGTCTTTAGAGATTTGGGGTAGTTGAGAGCTGGGATTGCAATTTGCAAAGAAATGAAAAAAAGAAAAAGAAGCCAGAAATTTGTGTGGTAAGAGGGAGGACGATATTATGTGTATAGTTTAAGGAATAAACAAGAATGGGAGTAAATTATAAGTGTAGTTAAGCAAAAGATAGGCAAGTTTTTGTTTTTGTTTTTTAATTTTGACAATGATATTAACATTTATTTAAGGAATTCTATGCATGGAGATTAATTTAAAGAGCTTTCTTGCTTCTTTATTCATAACTTGTTCTAATTTCTAATTTTTTGATGAACTTTGTTCAGTGTTGTTGAGATGTAGTATCATTAAAAGAGTCCAATTTTTTTCTATGTTTCTTGATCTATCAGTTATTGCTGTTCGGTGTTATAGTTTGCATTGTAGCTATATTTGTGATTGCAAAGGTCACAAGCTTCTATAAAATAAATTCCAGCACTCCCAATCTCAGCAATTATGGCACTCCGATTGTTGAGAATTATTCTGATGACTCATCCACATCCAAAAGTATGGATTTAAAGGCACAGCTGCCTCCAAAAAGGATAATCAAGCCTTTACTCCCAAAACCTAAAATTGCTAGACTTATAAGGATTGACTGGCACATCATCAATGGTGAAGTCAAAGCTAAAGGAGTCTATACCTGTTCTTAGGGTGTGTGTGCGTGTTTTTGTTTTGTTGTGGGTATAAAGCCGAAGGTCCAATGGTTTAGAGGAAGAAACTTTTGTAAAACTGCTATGTAACTTGGTGTGGACTCCAAATATGTATAACATGTAGTTATGGGAAATTTCTGGTCATGCTGCAAATTACAAGGAGAATATGTTTGTGTTTGAGGTCAGAAATCAAACTTCTACAGTGAACTGATTTATTGCTTTATGCTTTTGAATGTATTTTTAACTGGCCATATGCTAGGAATTTATTCATGTCAAAGGTTATGTTCCTTTGTTAATTTTTCTGTCCTCTTCATTTTCTTCTCTCCCTAGCTATAGAAAACTGAAAAGAGGCTGCAAGCCTTTTGGAAAGAACTAACGCAATTTTTCTGACTTCTGTCAATGATGAATCTAATTGATATGGAATTTTCATGAGTTGCATTTTGGAAACATTTTTTATTGAATGTGGATAGGGCAATAAGGACAGAGATATTTGAGTCTTGTTTGAATTGACATTTTATGTCCTAGGATGGGAAGGAAAACTATACAAATTTGAGTCTGCATATGTCTTAATCAATCCAACACTCTAAATGAAGGAAGGTTGTACAAATTTTGAGTCTGCATTTGTCTTAATCAATCCAATACTCTAAATTTGCATACGCATTAATTAATTCAATACTCTAAATTTGGAGAATTGGATTCTTTTTAACATAAAACACTATGTTATAACCCAAAAAAATGGTCATTTTTAAAAATTTCTAACTTTCTATTTTTTACACCATTAATTAGTATGACATTGCCAATTGATATGAGTACAAAAAATGACACAAAAACAGCCACCGACGGTAACTTTTTGAAAATTTTGCGTTTTAACTAATAATACGTATGTTATAACCCATAAAAATGGTCATTTTTATAAAATTTTAACTTTCTATTTTTTTACGCCATTCATTAGATAGGACATTGCCAATTGATATGAGTGCAAAAAAAGGCACAAAAAATTTGGAAGTGTGAGTGTTAATGCCATTGATTATTTTCTCATAGGTCAATATCTCCTCAGTCTCTATTAGTAGCTTCAGTAGGATTTAGGTCTTTTTTTCTTTCCTGTGAGTGTTGAACTGGGGAAGTCCGGATCAATCCGTCGAAAGATACGCCATCTCATTCTAAATGCTCTTTATTTCTTTATTATTATTATTATTACTATTATTATTATTATTTTGGTACAAATCATTAGAAGTGTGAGTGTTAATGCCATGTGGTGTGCAGAATGCAAATCACTAGATTAGAACACACAAATCACAAATGCACTTTGGAGCAATGTGGAGTATATATATAATATAATATGTAGCTTATAAGGATGCCACAATTAAGGTGCATTGTCATAGGTTTGATGCACTAATTACTCAAAGAACGTAGTTGCATCTTCAAATATTCTTTTCTGTTTACATTGCATTGCATGAAAGTAGATCTCTTGTGAAGAAAAAATCTTTATAAAACAAATGGGATAATTTTGTTCCATGACTTTTTTGATGCAATAATTTATTACTAAATTGTATCTCAACAATTTTTTTTTACTTTTGTGCTTGTGTCATGTGTCAAGTAATTTAGGGACAATTCAACTATTAATTTAGCTTGCTACAGATATGTTTCCTGTATGGATTAATTTGTGAACATAGCCATATTCTCATTTATTAATGTCTTGTCTGGATTTGTGTACCTTGCCATATTCTCATATAATATGGTTAATATTTTTTATGGCTTGAACCTCAAGTAAATGTGGATATTCATAGGCAAACTTTTTATGAAATCACCTCTCTTACTTCAACTCTTATCATGAAGAATGGTAAATTTAAAGATTTGCAACATGTCATGTCATGATCCTCTTTGTTACGGATTATCTCAACTATACTTATGAAGAATGGTAAATTTAAAGATCTGAAACATGTTATAATCCTCTTTGTTACTCAATTTGTACAAAATCAAACCTACCACCCGAATAACTTTTGATAGGAGTAAAATTTGAATTTTACTCAAGTTAGGAAATTGATACTATATTTTGTTTAAAAAAATCATTAGACATAGACGTACAAGAGTGGCCCCTATTTGTTTAAGTGTCATTTTGATTCATCAAAATTTAACCAAAAAAAAGTTAATAATAATTTGAGGGCTTCAAAAAAGTAATTATATTTATATCAAGAGATGTCATGCATAGATAGGTTTCAAAAAATTGAAATTTGTTTGGTGAAATTCAAATCAAGAAGTAAAATATATGTACATGAGAGGCAAGAAATTCAAAATAGTGAAATGCACAAATTAAATAGAAATCTCGAAAATAAATATGTCAGAAATGAAATCTCAACCACAAATAAGTTAAGAAAAGAAAACTAAATTTAATTTTTCTTGATTTATGTCTCATTAGATAGAGATCTTGGGCAAGACATTTTTGAATTGATGTCTCAAAAAAATTTTCTTTTAGTTTCTTGTCCAATGCATGTGTCAATTAAAATTTCAGATTTTGAAAATTTCCAGTTTTCATTGTCTTTAGCCATGGAATACTTTCAGATGATACAATATCTATATTACTCAAGTGATTGATATAATTTTAAGAGCTTTAATAAACAATTTGATGAGGTTTTGCAACTTATTTATAATGTCTTGATTAACAATTTTCTTGACATATATATAAACAAATATTACTAGTTGAATTAAAGAATGTACATTACTTGTTTGTTCTAAGAACAATAATTCATGACCATATATATGTTTCTTATGCACATTTTTGCCTTTTTTTGTATAGTGTTCTTAATTAAACCCAATTAAGAGGCTTCCTTTTGGATATAATGAGGGATTCAGGTTTGTCGGTCGCCACTGCACTGCCTACCAGCAAGTACTAAGTACTATGTCACGCTCAAGGAGCCGTGATACCGATGAACGGTATGCCGACGTACCAAGCTGTGCAAAAAGGGTGCACGGTCGTGCCCAAAACATGCCACGACCTGAACGAGCCGTACACGGTATTGGACAAAATGTGCCAAGGGATGCCATGGAGGTTAACCAAAGTATGGAGAACCTCCTTTGCCAAAAAGTTCAAGTTTTGGGAAAGGATGGGTTTAGAACAATCTAGAACCTCCCCAAGCCAATTGGAAGAAAGAACATTCCGAAAGGACGGAGATCCTGTCGGAACGGATGTGAACGTGGCAGTGGCAATCGGAACAAGTCAAAGGCAGTCAGACTGTGACGGAAGGGACTGAAGCGCACCAGAATGGGCCAGACAAAGCCGGCGCGCTCCAGAATGTGCCCGGCAAGATCGAGGCTCTAGAATGTGACGGTTGGCACTCAAACACACCCGAACATGTCGAAAGGGACGGAAACGGACCAGAATCTGTTAGAACATATCGATGGGGATCAAAACGTTCCCGAAAGGGCTGGTATACATCTAGAAGGGATTAGGGCATTAGTTAGTTTTGTAATCCGGATTATAGTTTTTCATGTAGTTGTCTAGCTTCCTATTTTCTTGATTCAATGGATTCTCAACTTGATAATTTTCACTAACACATTCATACTTTCGGACAAATTGGGGATCCTCTTCTTCAGCTTCTATTCAACCAGGCGTAGTTGTCGATTCGAGCGTTCTCGAGGGCTCTCATATACGTAGGTGTTTACTTCACTTTTTTCGAATGATGCTTCTGCTCTCATAATATGAAAGATCTGATTTTTTGTTTACTGTTTATGAAATTAAATAGAAAATTTGATGATCTGACTCACCTACGTATAATTTGAAATGAATTGGAAATTTTGATAATTTGACTCACCTGTGTATGATTTTAAAGGGAACATGCTACTGTAGTTCTGACTCAGTAAAAGTTTTTGGAACTTAATTTTTGATAATCTAACTTGTTCTTCTTTTCTTTCATCTGAAATATTCTCGATTGCTATTTGCCACTTAGTTTTGTCTTGCTTATTTAATGAGATGGTAGTTGCTCATTTGGTTTTGGTTACCTTTATCGTTTTTGGTCTCCTTTCTATCAGAGGAGTCCTTGACCACAGTGCCCATGTTATCCATTTCTCCTGGTAATAATCTTTCATTTTTTAAATAGCGTCTTTCATTTTTAAATGGCATCTTCCATTTTTATGTGGCAGTATAAATGTTGATGTGCCTATTTTTTTGGATATAGGGCTTCTTTGGGGAAACAAGGGCATTTGATTTTCTCTTTCATCAAGAAAATCATGTCGTCTCTGCCTCAATTCACATTCACTCCTACCCAGGCCCCTCCCCCTCCACCACAGCTACCATCTAGGTCACTACCGCCATATGGGTCACCAGCGCCATCTGAGCCACCTGGGCTATCAAGTTCATTTGGCCATATGGGCCATCAAGTTCATCTGGGCCATTGTATTCATCTGGGTCACATGGGCCATCGAGTTCATCCGAGCCACATGGGCCATCGAGTTCATCTGGACCGTCGAGTTCATCTAGGCTATTAGCTCCTTTGTCGCCATCTGGCTCACCTCCACCTCTACCACCACCACCACCACCGCCTCTACAGCCACCCCAATAATGCTTTGAATTAAATAAAGTGATTGTTTCTTTGGACACAACCGCACTGCTAGGTATAGTCCTCACATACAGGCAACACACTTGGCTAGCATTCTCTATGGTTATAACTATCATGTTGTCACTTATATGTTCAATCTTATTCTTCAATTTTATGGATGACAGAACAGCCTGCATTACTCTCACTAGTCTATCAGGAGGTTTTGCTATTGCAAGCGTGATTATATTGTTGTTTATCATGTTTTATCACTGAGTTGTTATAGTCATCACATTAGGCCAAGTATCTAGAGCCTAACTCTAGTCTTTTGTTTATTTGCTATCTACATTATCTAACATTTTTTTATTGCTATAAATTAGTAGAAATCTCATAAATATCATTCTTATTGTTATAAAAATACTACAATATACTACAAACTTGTAATATTATATTATGTTTAACAAATTATTATACCACTACTAGAAAGTAGAGATATATTGTTATGTTACTATTTCTATAAATCTAGTAGAATACAACAATAAAATATGAAACAAGTATACTAAAAAGATGGAGAGAAAAAGAGAGCAAAATAGAGCAAGATGTAGTAAGTCTTCAACCCTCACATTTCATTCACATAAGCCTCTATTTATAGGCTTGAACTTCACACCTCTACCTTGTAGGGTATGATGTCCTAAATGTAAATTACAAGAGTTACATAGGTTACATAGTTAGTGAGTGATTATGAGGAAAATGGTGTTACATGAGTTAAATGGAATAATGTGAAGTAATGTGGTAGAACATGGGGTGGATATTCACAATTATTCATAACACTTCCCCTTGAATGTCCATCTTTTAAGAAAAATGCCTCATTAAAACCTTACTAGGAAAACTTAGTGGGATAAAAACCTAGTGAAGGAAAAAGAGTACATTTCCCATATATAACACTGCCTCGTTAAAAACCTTACCAAAAAAAAACTCTAACGGGAAAAATCCTTGGTTAAGGGAAAAGAGTACAGTATATAATAACCCTCCCTCTTGAGTACATCATTTGACATCTTTTAATCGACGCATTCTGATCTTATAAACCAACTTGTGAAATATTGAAGTCGGTAGTGACTTAGTGAACAAATCTGCCAAATTGTCATTCGAACGAATTTGTTATACACAGATTTCACCATTCTTCTGAAGATCATGTGTGAATTTTTTTTTTCGTGAGATGTGTTTTGTTCTATCACATTTGATGTATCTATCCTTCAATTGAGCAATGTATGCAGCATTATCTTCGAACAAAACAGTGAGAACTTTCTTGTCCAAATGTAAACCACGTGTTTCTTGAATATGATGGATCACTAATTTCAACCAAAAACACTCCCGACTTGCTTTATGAGTTACCAATATTTCATAATGATTTGAATAAGTAGTAGGTATAGTTTGTTTCAGAGAACGCCAAGAAATAGATGTACCACCACATGTGAACACATAACCAGTTTGTGAACGACCATGATGAGGATCAGATAAATATCTAGCATTTGCATAACCTATTAGATCAAACTTGATTACCTTAAAATAATAAAGACCCATATCTATCGTACCTTGAAGGTAACGAAATATATGTTTTATACCATTCCAATGCCTTCGTGTAGGTGAAGAACAATATCTTTCTAGTAGGTTCACAACAAATGAGATATCAGGACGTGTATGACTAGCAAGATACATTAATGTTCCAACAGCACTAAGATATGGTACTTCTGGACCAAGTAATGCTTCATCATTTTCACGAGGTCAGAAATGATCTTTGTGCACATCAAGTGATCTAACAATCATAGGCGTGCTCAAGGGATGTGTTTTATCCATATAAAATCTTTTAAGCACTTTAGCTGTATAACTTGACTGATGCAAAAATATGTCATTTTTCAAATGCTCAATTTGCAATCCAAGACAAAATTTTGTCTTTCCAAGGTCTTTCATTTCAAATTCTTGTTTCAAAGAGTTAACAACTTTTTCAACACGCATTACTTATGTAACCTATGTAACTCTGTAACTTACATTTAGGACATTGTAACCTACAAGGTAGAGGTTGAAAACTTATGTGAATGAAATGTGAGGGTTGAAAACTTACTACATCTTGCTCTACTTTGCTCTCTTTTTCTCTCCATATTTTTAGTATATTTGTTTCATATTTTATAGTTGTATTCTACTAGTTTTATAGAAATAGTAACATAACATTATATCTCTACTTTCTAGCAGTGGTATAATAATTTGTTACATAATATAATACTACAAGTTTGTAGTATTTTTATAACATGTTATCAACACAAAACTTTATCGATTGACAAAGTTGGAGCAAATCAAGTTCAAGTTTCATATTGAAACAATTGTTAAGTATATGTTTGTAACTTTGGTAAGTTCATATGGTAATACTTTTTATTTTCAATTAATTTATTTTCAACTATGAATTTGTACTATTGGATATAATATCATGGATATTATATATGGATTAATTTGAAAGAAAAATTCAACCACTTGAAGTTGGTTGTCATTTCAAAAGCACTGTATGTTTGGTAAAAATATGCCATATAATCAAAATGATAATTACCATCGCAAGAAACAAAATAACCTCCAGAAGTGGGTTAATGAAATGGAAAGAAAGAAAAATGGCAAAAAAAAATAGAATTACTATGAATGTGGTATAGAATATCATTGGACTCGTACTTGTCGTACTAAGGAGCATATCATTAAGCTTTATCAAACATCATTGAAAAAGAAATGCCACGATGTTGAGACAAACTTTATTGATAAAACATGATGATAATACTAATATGATAAATCTCTACATAGTAAATTATTTTTTTGGAACACCCTGAAAAGGCAATATAAACATATTCTATTTAACATCCTGAAGGTGTAATATGATTATATAATTTTATTGTTTTGTATCTTTGATGTAAATTTTAATTATGCAATTTATTTATTAATATTTATTTATAGTGTCTTAAATTCTTCCTGAAGCAGATATGAATGTATGTTTTCTTGGAGAAAAATAAATACCAAATGTTTGAAATCAAATAATGTGGATTTCTTTGTCAATCACCTCGAAGGTGATACTAGTCACTTGATTAGTGATGAAAATATTCAAGAATAAATATTTTAGTTACATACCTTGATGTAATGAACACATATTTTAATTGCTTACTTTGATGTAATGAATAAATATTTTTGGTTACTTATTTTGATATAATGAATAAACATTATCATTAGATGTTTTCAAATAATAATAAAAATACTTATTATTAATGCATTTGTTTTAAATATTTCTTTTATACTTAAAGAAATTAAAACAATTCTCATTTAGAACTTTTTTGGAAAATAATAATTTTACCAAAATGTCAATGAAAGAACAATAATAATTTTGATATAATGAATAAACATTAATTATTGAAGGCTCCGAAAGAACAATAATAATTTTACCAAGAGGAACAAAATTTTGCATTGAAGATGCATTATTTTCTTCTAAATGTCAAAGAAATTTGTTAAGTTTTAAAGATATTCACCAAAATGGATATCATATTGAGACTAAAAATAAAGGTAACAATGAATACTTGTATATTACAAGTATGGTTTTTGGAAAGAAAATTATATTAGAAAAATTACCTTCTTATTCCTCCGAATTATATTATACATATATTTCTACAGTTGAAATATATGCAACAGTAAACCAGAAGTTTACTAATCATTATGATTTTGTTGCTTGGCATGACCGGTTAGGCCATCCCAGTTCTATAATGATGCGAAGAATATTAGAGAATTCATATGGTCATTTTTTGAAGAGCCAAAAAATTCTTCAATCTAATGAATTCTCATGTGTTGCTTGTTTTCAAGGCAAATTAATTATAAAACCATCACCAATGAAAACTCGTACTGAATCTCCTGTATTTTTAGAACACATACATGGTGATATTTGTGGGCCTATTCCATTTAGATATTTTATGGTTTTAATTGATGCATCAAGTAGATGGTCACATGTATGTTTCTTATCAACCAACAATCTGGTGTTTACGAAATTACTTGCGGAATTAATTCGATTACGAGCACATTTTCCAGATTATCCTATCAAGACAATTCGTCTTGATAATGCTGGTGAATTTACATCCCAATCTTTTAATGATTATTGTATGTCTATTGGGATAAGTGTTAAACATCTTGTTGCTTATGTTCATACACAAAATGATTTAGCGGAATCGTTTATTAAGCGTCTTCAATTAATTGCAAGGTCATTGCTTTTGAGAACTAAACTCCCAACAACTGCTTGGGGACATGCTATTTTGCACGCTGCAACAATAATTTGCATAAGGCTAACAAATTATCATGAATTCTCTCCCCAACAATTGGTTTTTGGTCAGAAACCAAATATTACCCATCTTAGAATTTTTGGATGTGCGATTTATGTTCCAATTGCTCTACCATAACGCACAAAGATGGGACCTCAAAAGAGGTTGGGAATATATGTTGGGTATGAATCTCCATCTATAGTGAAATATCTTGAACTAACAATTGGAGATTTATTTACGGCTCATTTTGCTGATTGTCATTTTGACAAATCAATTTTCCTATCATTATGGGGAGAAAATAAACAGCTGGTTAAGAAAATTGGTTGGAATGAATTATCATTATCTTATTTTGATCCTTGTACAAATCAATGTGAATTAGAAGTTCAAAAGATAATTTACTTGCAACATTTAGTAAATCAATTGTCAGATGCTTTTACTGACCCAAAACGTGTGACTAAATCACATATATCAGATGTTAATGCTCTAATTAGAATTGATGTCCCTGAAGGACCTTCTACCACTAATAATCCATTAAAGGCACCGATGAAACGTGGTAGACCAATCAATTCTAAAGACAAAAATCTTCGAAAGAAAAAAAGAGCAAATAATAATGATGGCAAAATTGAGGTAATTGAGGTTCCAGAAGAATCTTCAAAAATGAAAATTCCCGACATGATAGATAATAAACTTCCAAAAGAAGTTCAGGTACCTGAAAATTCTGATAATAACGAGATCTCAATAAATTATGTCATGACTGGAAAAATGTGGAATTGATATACAACGAACGTCGACGGTAAATTTACATATGCTGCAGCAGTTAGTGTAATGAATGAAAATGAGGATCATGAACAAAAGTTTGTGGATGAATGCAGACGAAGAAATGATTGGCCAAAATGGAAAGACGCAATTCAAGTAGAGTTAAACTCGTTAGAAAAACGTAAAATTTTTGGATCAATAATACGTACACCTGAAGATGTGCAGTTAGTGGGCTATAAATGGGTCTTTGTGCAAAAACAAAATAAGAATAATGAAATTGTGCGATATAAGGCACGACTTGTTGCATAAGGTTTTTCCCAAAGACCAGGTATTGATTATGAGGAGACATATTCTCCCATGGTGGATGAAATAATTTTTCGTTATTTGCTTAATCTGGCAACAAATGAACGATTTGAAATGCGTTTAATGGATGTTGTAACAGCCTATTTGTATGACTCTCTTGATAATGATATTTATATGAAAATCCCTGACGGATTCAAATTGCCTAAGGAACATGATTCCAGTTCTCGAGATCTTTATTCAATTAAATTGTGCAAATCCTTATATGGATTAAAATAAGCTGGACACATGTGATATAATCACCTTAGTGAATATTTGATAAAACAAGACTATATGAATGATCCCATTTGTCCATGTGTTTTTATTAAAAGATATGCATCCGAAATTGCAATCATTGTAATTTATGTTGATGATTTAAATATCATTGGAACTCTTAAAGAGCTCGAAAAAGTTGTTAACTCTTTGAAACAAGAATTTGAAATGAAAGACCTTGAAAAGACAAAATTTTGTCTTGGATTGCAAATTGAGCAATTGGAAAATGATGTTACATGAGTTACATGAATTACATAGAATAATGTGAAGTAATGGGATAGAATATGGGGTGGACATTCACAATTATTCATAACACTTGTTGTGTTTTCCATTTTAATTTTTGCTATAACATATCAGCATAGATATATAAAATGGAAATAAATTTTGAAAGATAATTAATTACTTCCCTACATTAATTAATTATTCTACAGTTCTAATTCGTAACTACTAATCCCAAGTTCACAAGACATGCAACCTTGTAGAAGTGGTTAATTAGTACACATTTGGCAGAAAGAACCAAAAGGGAAATGTACACAAATCAAGAAAATGTTAAAAATTGACAACTCTTTTCTACATGAGATCATACTCTATAAAACTTTCTATTTCTTTATTTTATTTTTGGCATGAAGTGGATACAACATGAAAAAAAATAAGATTTTAATGTATTATATGTTGCATATAGAGTAGTTCGGCATATTTATAAGTAGCTTGACCGAGCCCAACTTAAAAAAAATAGTGGTTGTGTTAGGTTGGCAGTTAAAATTTTATCGATCATATGTTGCATGTAGATTGAATACCCTATCATATAAGTAAGTTTTACATTTTTTGCTCATAAAAAAAATTAGTCACATCTTGACTTATTTGATGGTGATAGATATTTAATTTTCTGATTGAAGAAAGATTAGTCTTAATAAAGTTTCTTTAATTCATTACAAATTTAATGCAAAACCTAAACTAACCCATGTCGTCCGATGAATTCTCTGAGTATTACTTGAAGAAGACATGAATAAATTAATCCTTCTGTTTACTAATAATTGTTGAAATATTTAAGAAAAATCATAAACTACTCTATACTTTTATTTTAATTCTTTGACATCTATGCGTACTAAGAGGGAATTATTTTATTAAGCAATGCAACTAATTTAGTTTAGTAATGCTTCTTAATGGCATGCAATGAACTGCAAATTTATTAAAGATTGATTTGGATTAGTTATGGACTTATCGTTAATGTTATAGTTATTATCAATTAATAGCAGATTGGATCAGATCAAATTAATACACCTATGACTCATTATTAGAAATCGTTTAAGTTGATTTTTATTAATTAATTGAAGAGTCTTCAGTGAAATCATGGCATGTTCTCCAACTGCTATAATGCAGATTAGACTATTTAATAAATTTGTTTAATAAATGAAGCACTATTTGACAAATGTTAAAATTAGTAAATCTCGTGCTAATTAAATGGGGTAGCTTTGTTTTAACTTTTAAGTTTTAATTACATAAGAACTTTGAAGTTTTTATGGTCATTTTATCTAATAATCAAAACATCATATATGAAGATGAAAGAAATTTTGGAAAATATGGGCCAAGGAAAAAGATGAAAATCTGAAAATAGAAAAAAAAACAACTTGTTTTTAACGTTTTTCTTAAATTTTCTTTTTCTTTCTTTCCGTGTCAAATCACTCAAGCCTGAAGAAAGCTGGTCGCCTACTGAAGATGCCTTGGCAAACAGTAACTCAAAGGCGCTTAATGCCATATTTAATGGAGTAGATCCAGCACTGTTCAGACTTATTTCTACATGTGTGATTGCTAAAAAAGCATGAGAAATTCTGCAAACTACTCATGAAGGAACCTCAAGTGTAAAGTTATCAAAGATGCAAATTCTGACTACAAGATTTGAAAACTTGAGGATGCTTGAAGATGAAAGCATTACAGAATTCAATGTCAAGCTGTGTGATATTGCCAATGAAGCATTTGCCCTTGGTGAAAGTTTTTCAGAAGAAAAGCTTGTGAGGAAACCTTAAGATCTTTACCTCAACGCTTTGCTCATAAAGTTACTGCCATTGAGGAAGCAAAAGATATCTCAAAGATGAAGTTGGAAGAATTGATGGGATCCCTTATAACATTTGAGATGAATTTGGGAGTAGACATGGAAGCAAAGAAAAACAAGGAGCTTGCCTTAAAAGCAGAAATGCAGAAGTTGGACAATTCTAGAGATGATGACCTTGGGGACACCTTGGCTTTAATATCTAAAAACTTCAGCAAAATACTGAAAAGATATGGCAGAAGTAATCCTAGTGTCAGAGGCAGTGTCAGTAACACTAAGAATGAGATGGCAAATAATAGAAAGAACAGGGAAGAAAATCATATGTCTGATCAATCATTCAAACTTAAAGGAATTAAGTGCAGAGAATGTGAAGGTTATGGGCATGTTCAGGCAGATTGTGCTAATACACTGAGAAGGAAGAGGAACTCACTCAACACAACTTGGAGTGAAGATGATTCAAACAAAGAAGATGATTTTCAGAACAACCATGTGGCTCTTACCACTAAGACAGAACAATCTGATCATGACAAGAAAACGGATGTTACACAGAGTGTCACTGGAAATATGTCAACCTATCTAGATAAAAATGAAGATTATGTTACAGAAGAAGATATTCTGGTGGAATTCAAGAATCTTCATGACAAGTGGACTGAACTTTCTAGAGTGAATCAGCAACTTCATACATAGGTTGGAAATCTGCAAAACGAAAGAGACAATCTTCAACAATCTCACACTGATCTGGTTATCAAACTGAGAGTAAGCCAAGAGAAAGTAAAGACATTGACCAACGAGTTAAATCACTTAAAGAAAGGAGTTAAGATGCTAAATTCAGGTGCTTCCAAGCTAGATGAAATTCTTAAGGTTGGTCAATCGAGTGGTGACTACACAGGACTGGGGTACAAAGGAGAAAGCTCAGTGTCACAGCCCATGTCACAAATGATGTCACAGTCAGTGTCACTGTCAAAGAATAAATCCAAAGGGGTGCAGGTTGCTATGAACAGGTCACATTCTTATTACTATCATGCTCATAACGAAAGAGGTAATAGATTTATACCTGTTTGTTATTACTGCAATCGTCGTGGTCATATTCGTCCTAGATGTTTTATCTATCTTGCTGAGTTAAGACAAGCTACTGCTAGAAACTCTACTTTTCGTAGAAATACACAACAGAGCTGGGTGGTGAAGCCTAATTATCGGTGCAATTTCACATACACATCACTAAAGGCTGCCACAACAGATGAGTGGTATTTTGACAGTGGATGTTCCAGGCATATGACTGGTGAAAATAATTTTTTGAAGGATGTGGTGTCTGGAAGTATGGGAAAAGTGACATTTGGCAATGGTATCACAGCTCGTGTCATTGGAAAAGGTACTCTAAATGTGCCTTGTTTACCAAAGTTAGATGATGTACTGCTGGTAGATGACCTCAAGGCAAATTTGCTCAGCATTAGTCACTTGTGCGACCAAGACTTGGATGTAAATTTCACGAAGAAAAATTGCAAGGTGATTGATCAAAACAACAAATGTATCATGGAAGGAGTAAGATCAAGGGATAATTGCTATCTCATCTCTGCCACATCAACATGTCTTCGATCAAGTATGGAGGATTCAATTCTATGGCATCAAAAATTGGGTCATATGAATATACGAATGATGCAGAACATAGTTACTAAAGGAGCTGTCCGTGGGATTCCTCAACTGCAATTTGATGAAAGCAAAATATGCGGACCATGTCAGATTGGTAAACAAACAAAGGTGTCACATCCCAAGTCACAGACACCCGGAACAACTCGTGTGCTAGAGCTGCTTCATATGGATTTGATGGGTCCTATGTCTGTAGAAAGTATTGGAGGAAAACGATATGCATATGTGACTGTTGATGATTTTTCTCGTTATACATGGATTGAATTTCTTCGAGAAAAGTCCGACACATTTAATGCATTTAAAGCATTGTGTCTACGCCTTCAGCGTGAAAAAGGATGTGCTATTCTGAAGATTGTACGGATTTGTAGTGATCATGGAAGAGAATTTGAAAACTCGGATTTCTCAGATTTCTGTAATCAGCATGGAATAGGTCATGAGTTCTCTGCACCTAAAACTCCTCAGCAAAATGGAGTTGTGGAAAGAAAAATTCGGACTATAGCAGAGATGTCACGCATCATGTTACACGAAAAAAATATTCCACAGAAATTCTGGGCTGAAGCAATGAACACAGCATACTACACTATAAATCGTGTATATCTCCGTGGAGGAACTGAGAAGACGCCCTATGAAATTTGGAAAGGTAGAACTCCAACTGTTAACTATTTTCATCCTTTTGGTAGTACTTGTTATGTGTTGAATGACAGGGAATATAAAGGGAAGCTCGACCGCAAGAGTGATGAAGCTATATTTCTTGGATATGCTATCAATAGTCGAGCTTATCGAGTTTACAACAAAAGGACTCGAACTGTGATGGAATCAGCAAATGTTCAAGTCGATGACTCTCTGGGAGTAAGTGCTGTTCCTAATGAAGATGTTACAGATTCTCTACCTGAAGTAAGTTCCAGTGTTCCAGGCAGCGTTTCAACCAGTGTCATAGGTGGTGTCACTGATCAGAATGCAGAAAATGATAATATGAATGAGGTCACCTTATCTCACAGACAACCCTCTACTCGAGTACAGAAGAATCATCCTACTGCTGAAGTTATTGGAAGTTTGACTGATGGTGTTCGTACAAGAGAAAAGCCACGAGTAAATTATGGAGATATGATTCAAATGGCTTGCTACACTTCCTCTATTGAACCAAAGAATGTGAAAGAAGCTCTGGAAGATGAATATTGGATTGGTGCAATGCAAGAAGAACTTGATCAATTCACTCGCAATCAAGTTTGGGATCTAGTTTCATGTCCTCCTAATGTGAATGTTATTGGCACAAAATGGATATATAAGAACAAGAGTGATGAGCATGGGAATATCACTCGCAACAAGGCTCGATCGGTTGCTCAGGGGTATACGCAAATTGAAGGAGTTGACTTTGATGAGACATTTGCTCCAGTTGCTCGCCTTGAGTCTATCCGATTCTTGCTGGCCATTGCATGTGTATTGCGATTCAAGTTGTATCAAATGGATGTAAAGAGTGCTTTCCTCAATGGTTTTCTTAATAAGGAGGTGTATGTTGCACAACCAAAGGGTTTTGAAGACCCTCATCATCCCGAGTTTGCCTACAAATTGAAGAAGGCTTTATATAGGCTCAAACAAGCTCATAGGGCTTGGTATGAGAGGCTGACTCAGTACTTGTTAGCCAAAGGATATGAGCGAGAGGGAGTAGATAAAACCCTTTTCATTCATTAAGTGAAAGGTCAGTTTTTACTTGCTCAAATTTATGTTGATGATATAGTGTTTGGCTCCGTGTCACAGGCCATGGTGGATGAGTTTGTTGCTCAAATGACTGGAGAATTTGAGATGAGCATGGTTGGTGAGCTTACTTACTTTCTTGGACTTCAAATTCAGCAACGACATGATGGTATCTTCATTTCTCAAAGCAAGTATGCAAAGAATTTACTGAAGAAATTTGAATTGGAAAATGCTCGTCCAAGAAGAACACCTATGGGAATTCATGAGAAGATCTCCAAAGATGAGAAGGGAACCCTTGTTGATGCAAGTCTTTACAGAAGTATGATTGGCAGCCTCTTGTACCTAACTGCTAGTCGTCCTGATATCTGCTTCAGTGTTGGATTATGTGCTCGATTTCAGGCAAAACCTCGCGAGTCACACTTGGTGTCAGTCAAAAGGATTCTCAAATATATTTGTGGAACAACTGATTATGGAATTTGGTACTCCTTTGATACAAATACCAACTTAGTTGGTTATTGTGATGCTGACTGGGCTGGAACTTCAGATGATCAGAAAAGCACTTCTGGTGGATGTTTCTATTTGGGAAATAATTTGGTGTCATGGTTCAGCAAGAAACAGAACTCTATCTCTCCGTCTACCGCCGAGGCAGAATATATTGCAGCTGGTAGTTGTTGTACTCAGCTCCTCTGGATGAAGCAAATGCTGAAAGATTATGGTGTCACACAGGATGTCATGACACTCTACTGTGATAATATGAGTGCGATCAATATTTCAAAGAATCCTGTTCAGCATTCACGGACAAAACACATTGATATTCGACATCATTTTATTCGATCTCTTGTGGAGGATAAAATCATTGCTTTAGAACACATGGTGACAGAAAAACAAATTGCTGATATTTTCACTAAAGCATTGGATGGGGCAAGATTTGAAGAACTGAGGTCTTCTCTAGGGCTTTTGTGTTATGTGAAGAGACTCTTCAGTATTGTAAGTTCTTCATTGTATTGTATTTTTATGTACAGCAATATTTATAAAATATATACGAAAAACACAAAAATATAGTAGAATAGCTATTTTATCTTTTTTTGCCTTTCCCGCCTAATGCTTTTGGGAAGCCTGTAGTAGCAGATTAGGTGGTTTATGATTTTTGGGAACTTCAGCGATTCAGCACTCCAAGTGACATCTGGCGTTTTTGGAATTCTCGGTCAATTACATGGAATTGAAGAGTTGGCTTGGAATACGCAATATCTGACTGCTGCATTTTTGGCAATTATTTCGCTATTTGAAATTCAAGGGTTTCTGGTCTTCTCAACTTCTACAACTCATTAGTGTTTGAGCTCTATCCTGCCGTCTTCACTATTTTGAGCACAATCAGAATTCCTGAAAATATTATCAAGTCAAGAGATCAAAATTTAAGAGATGTCTCCGAGAAAGTCTTCATCAAGAACAAGCAAGGTGACTCTATATGATGATGAAGTACATGCTGTGGTGACTCACACCTCTCCAGAATCACCCGACATTGATGAGTTTTTTACTGAGACGCAAGAACAAGTCCCAATTTCTAAGGATGATCTGGCTTCAAAGGCGATTGTTGTCACACCAATTCAATCTATTGATCCATCTGGCGTAAGAACACGGTTTGGGCACGCCGATGATACTCAGTTCAAGACCAATGCTGTTCCTCCCAAGGCACCAGATGTATCTAAAGTGAATGTTGAACCCAAGAGAAAAAGGTTTCAACTTGTGGACGAAAGTTCCTCTGATGAGGATTGGCTTGGTGAAGGCAATATTGGAGGAGGTGTGTCGAATGAAGAAAAGGGGGACTCCTCTGATGATGAAGAAGAATCCTCAAACAATGATGGCTCTCCTGTTGATGATGATTCCTCTAAGAATGCTGAAATTCATGACCTTTCATATTCTGACCCTGTAAAGTCACCAAAGCCTAAGCGACAGAAGGCAACCCCTGCTCCTATATCTCAGAGAATGACTCGCTCAAGGTCAATGTCAAAGGGCAAGTCCCCTGCAGGTTCAAGTAAGTCATCTGTTTCTGATGTTAACCTTGATGATTTTAAATCAGAGTACAATGCTGGCTTGTGGTCTAATGTGTCTAAGAGAAATATCTGGAATGAGAGAAATATACATGAGGGGGATTTTAAAGAGTGTCAGAAATTGGTTGATCAGTTAGTTAGTCAAGGGCTTGGCAGGACAATCAAGGGTATTAAACCCTATGTTAGAAGGGTAGTGCAGGAGTTTTACTGTAATCTTGACTCTAGTATAAAGGATTGTGAACACCCGGATGGTGGTCGTGTATATGTGAGGGGGAAAGTGTTTGATTTCACTCCGGATGTAATCAATACATATCTGGGAAGTCATTGGGCAGAAGTAGAAGACTTTACACCTGACTATAATATGATAATTTCTGATGTCACTGGGGGTGTTAGACGTGTTTGGCCAAGGGGGGAAGATTTTCCAGCTTCCCAACTATCGGTGAAGTATGCAATCTTGCATAAGATTGCTATGAGAAATTGGCTGCCAACTTCCCATGGAACTGGAGTGAATAAGGGAATAGCTACCCTGCTGTACAAGATTGGAAATTTTGTTGAGTTTGATGTTGGGCAGTTTATATTTGATCAGATAGTTAAGCATGCAGATTGTAAGAACGAGAGGTTGGCTTATCCATTTCCTAGCTTGATTTATGCAATTTTGTCTTCACAACATCCATTGATTAGAGCAAGAGAAATCCTGGAAACTGACAAGGAGGTGATCAGGATCAGTTACAAGCTGTTGATAGGTGATCATATCAATGACATGGAGGATGTCACGAAGGTTGTCTCTGACACTGATGAGCTTGGCAACACTGTGCTGCTATTACGCACCATTAAGGTGCTAGAGGATGAGCTGAGAGTGCTAATGGGTCAGCAAGCTGAGATTGAAAGGAGAAGGAAGGAAATTTCTGCTGTCCTTGATGATCTAGCAGCTGTAAAGACTGCCAGAGCTATTGCAGCTGAGAAGAAGAATAATGCTGCTGCCAAGACTGCCACTACTGCAGACAATCCATCTGATGTTACTCCAGAAGTTCCAGCAGGTATAGATCAAACTCTATCTCCTATACTTGCAGAGACAGAAATGGATGCTGAAAAGCCCATTGTTGAAGAAGCTGATTATTCTGATCCTGATGAGGACATGATTGAGGCAAACACTGCAGTTCCTACTACTGTATCTGATGATGTCCCTGCTAGTGTCACACCTGATGTTCCTGACAGTTCTGTTCCTTCCAGCGCCCAATCTGGTGGGTTTGATGCTGGTAAAGATGATAGCATTCCAGAAGCTGCTGCAGGTGTTCAATTGTTTGCAGATTCAGTTGGCCTTGTGCCTGATGATGAGGAAAATTCTGCCTAATTACCTTGATATTTATTTATGCTGATTTTTCAAGACAGTTTATTATGGTTTTCTTATTGCTTTTGTGGCCCTTTTGTCCTTTTATGGCAAAAAGGGTGAGTAATTTTGGATTTTGGATATTTGGTTAGTAATTCCTAAACCTATGTATGCTGGGAAACTTGGTGTCTCTTGCTGTGTTTTGCATAATGTCTTATGCAGATGTTTATTTACCAAGTGCTCATTCAGGGGGAGTTTGATTCAAACGCATCCAATTCAGCATACAGGGGGAGATTGGATTTTGCTAAAAAATGCCAAAGGGGGAGATTGTTAATGCAAACGTAAGTTGGCATTTATTTTAATTGGCATCTATTTTTTGGCAAAGATAAGGAAAACTTTTATTGAAGGTAAAATCAAATAAAATCAATCTAAGTAAGGAAGATTGATTTAATGATTAATGCCATATGGATAATTATGGAACTTATCTTGGTATTCTTGGAAGCTATCCTACTTTGGAAAATATAAGTTTTGAAGGCACAAGAGTTTCCATCTTCTTATTTAAATTATTTTGGAAATTACCTTGAAGATAATGATGGGACGATTTGGTGATTACGTCCTTCCATTCGAATGGTTTTGGAAATAATCTTGGGATAAACATGGAAGGATTTTTGAGTGCCTATATGAAGCTTTCCATCACACGGTTTTCAAGTGTGAGTTTTGTGATTTTTATTCGGTCTTTCTCTAAGACTGTGAACACACTCCGTTGGTGAATATCTTTGATTAAGAGTGTGTTGGCTGTTGCATCGGAAGGTTATATTCTTGAAGGTGCTATCCTTGTGTTACTTGATTCAAGCATAGAACTCGGGAGGAGTTCAAACGTGGGCAAGGGGATCTTGCTTAACCATGGATTCTGGGAGGAATCAACACAAGTCGAGAGGAGCTCGCACAATCCGTTCACTGCAGAAGTTAGGAAGCAGCAGTAACTAAGATAAGATGGTGTCTTACCTAGTGTCATACTGAATGTCTTGTAACTTGTGAACATAGTGGATTGTTCTTTCTGGGCGTGGCCCCGCAGACGTAGGCAATTGCCGAACTGCGTTACCAACCTCCTGTCCATTTATTTTCTGCATTTTTAATACTGTCCATTTGCATTTTATTATCGGTGTCACACCCAGTGTCACTCACCCACTGGGACACTGCGCTACTAATCTAGATCTTTCAGGAAGTGTGAGTGTTTCTGGCCACAAGATTGAACACACAAATACACTTCGAAGCAATGTGGAGTATATTGGTTCTAGGGAGGCCACAATTAAGATGGATTGTCACGGTTTTGATGCACTAATTACTCAAAGAACATAGTTGCATCTTCAAATATTCTTTTTCTATGCTATCATATAGCCAAATTAGGAGTTATGTAAGCAAAAATCAGCAAGTTTGCATTGCACGAAACTAGATCTCTTGTAAAGAAAAAATATGTATAAAATAAATGGGATAATTTTGTTCCATGACTTCTTTTATGCAATAATTTATTCTTTAGTAGATTGTATCTCAATAATTTTTTACTTTTTCTGGATTTGAGTACATAGCCATATTCCCATTTAATGTCCTTGATAAGTCGGTCTTATGATGTGAAGTATAAGAGGATTGTTGTCTTTGTTTCATAATGTTGTCAATTATGTGTTTACAAGCTTGCACTTGCTATGTTATTTTGCTTATCTTGTGATGGTAGTTTAAGTGAGTCTTAAAAAGACTGTTGCATTTGACCTTGTTTAATGGTGTGCTAAGTGTGAGGGAGATGTTCAATTCGTGCACATTCTACCCAATTTTAATGCAGTTTGGTATTTTCAGCATAACTTGGTCAATTGAACTCTAAATTTGGTGATTCTAATTTTTGTGTTTAGCTAAGGTTCGGGGCTACAACTTTTGCCTTTTGAGTTTTGGCCAATTCTGCATGCACTGAATTCCATTTTATGTGTCAAAGTGTTGTTTAAGGCCGTAATCTCCATTTCGTTATTATACACATCATGCCCAGTTTTGCCACAGTTTGGTATTTCGAGCATAACTTTGTCATTTGAATTCCATATTTGGTGATTCAAATTGCTGATTTTAGTTCAAACTCAGGGCTACAATTGTTGTTTTATGAGTGTTGTCAGATTTTGCATGCACTGAGCTCCATTTTGGGTGTCAAGTGCTAGTTAAAGCTGAAATTTCAACATAGCTATTTTGAACATTCTACCCAGCTTTGTCACAGTGTAGTATTTTGACCATAATTTGATCATTTAAACTCTATATTTGGTCATTTTAAATTCTTTGTTTAGCTAAGGTTCGGGGCTACAACTTTTGTCTTTTGAGTTTTGGTTAATTCTACATGCACTGAATTCCATTTTATGTGTCAACGTGTTGTTTAAGGCCGTAATCTCCATTCGTTATTATACACATCATGCCCAGTTTTGCCATAGTTTGGTATTTCAGGAATAACTTAGTCATTTGAACTCCAACTTTGGTGATTCAAATTGATGCTTTTAGCTAAAACTTGGGGCTAAAATTATTATTTTATGAGTTTTGTCAGATTCTACATGTACTAAGCTCCATTTTGGGTGTCAAGTGCTAGTTAAAGCTGAAATTTCAACATAGCTATTTTGCACATTCTGCTAGCTTTGTCACAATGTAGTATTTTGACCATAATTTGGTCATTTAAACTCTAAATTTGGTCATTTCAACTGCTGTGTTTAGCTAAGGTTTGGGGCTACAACTTTTGTCTTTTGCGTTTTCGCCAATTCAGCATGCACTGAATTCCATTTTATGTGTTAAAGTGTTGTTTAAGGCCGTAATCTCCATTTCGTTATTGTACACATCATGCCCAGTTTTGCCATAATTTGGTATTTCAGACATAACTTCGTCATTTGAACTCCACATTTGGTGATTCAAATTACTGCTTTTAGCTAAGACTCGGGGCTACAATTATTGTTTTATGAGTTTTAACAGCTTCTGTATGTACTGAGCTACATTTTGGGTGTCAAGTGCTAGTTAAAGCTAAAATTTCAACATATATAGCTATTTTGCACATTCTGCCCAGCTTTGTCACAGTGTAGCATTTTGACCATAATTTGGTCATTTGAACTCTAAATTTGGTGATGCTAATTGCTGTGTTTAGATAAGGTTCGGGGCTACAACTTTTGTCTTTTGCCTTTTGGCCAATTCTACATGCACTGAATTCCATTTTATGTGTGAAAGTGTTGTTTAAGGTCGTAATATCCATTTTGCTATTATACATATCACGCCCAGTTTTGCCATAGTTTGGAATTTCAGGCATAACATCATTATTTGAAATCCAAATTTGGTTATTCAAATTGATGCTTTTAGCTCAGTCTTGGGGTTACAATTGTTGTTTTATACGTTTTGTCAGATTCTACATGTACGGAAATTCATTTTGGGTGTTAAGTGCTAGCTAAAGCTGAAATTTCAACATAGCTATTTTGTACATTCTGCCCTGCTTTGTCACACTGTAGTATTTTGACCATAATATGGTCATTTAAACTCTAAATTTGGTGATTTCAACTGCTATGTTTAGCTAAGGTTCGGGGCTACAATTTTTGTATTTTGAGTGTTGGCCAATTATTGTATGCACTGGATTCCATTTTATGTGTCAAAGTGTTGTTTAAGGCCGTAATCTCCATTTCGTTATTATACACATAATGCCCAATTTTGCCATAGTTTGGTATTGCAGGCATAACTTCGTCATTTGAACTCCAAATTTGGTGATTCAAATTGATGCTTTTAGCTACGACTCGGGACTACAATTGTTGTTTTATGAGTGTTGTCTGATTCTGCATGTACTAAGCTACATTTTGGGTGTCAAGTGCTCGTTAAAGCTGAAATTTCAACATAGCTATTTTGCACATTCTACCCAACTTTGTCACAGTGTAGTATTTTGACCATAATTTGGTCATTTAAACTCTAAATTTGGTGATTTTAATTGCTCTGTTTAGCTAAGGTTCGGAGCTACAACTTTTGTCTTTTGAGTTTTGGCCAATTATGCATGCACTGAATTCCATTCTTATGTGTCAAAGTGTTGTTTAAGGTCGTAATCTCCATTTCGTGATTATACACATCATGCCCAGTTTTACCATAGTTTGGTATTTTAGGAATAACTTCGTCATTTGAACTCCAAATTTGGTGATTCAAATTGCTGATTTTAGCTAAGACTCAGGACTAAAATTGCTGTTTCATGAGTTGTGTCAGATTCTGCATGTACAGAGCTAAATTTTGGGTGTCAAGTACTAGTTAAAGCTGAAATTTCAGCATAGCTATTTTGCATATTCTACCCAGCTTTGTCACAGTGTAGTCTTTGGACCATAATTTGATCATTTGAACTCTAAATTTAGTGATTCTAATTGCTGTGTTTAGCTAAGTTTTGGGGCTACAACTTTTGTATTTTGCATTTTGGCCAATTCTGCATGCACTGAATTCCATTTTATGTGTTAAAGTGTTGTTTAAGGCCGTAATCTCCATTGCGTTATTATACACATCATGCCCAATTTTGCCATAGTTTGGTATTTCAGGCATAACTTCGTCATTTGAACTCTAACTTTAGTGATTCAAATAGATTCTTTTAGCTAAGACTTGGGGCTACAATTTTTGTGTTATGAGTTTTGTCAGATTCAGCATATACTGAGCTCCATTTTGGGTGTCAAGTGCTAGTTAAAGCTGAAATTTCAACATAGCTATTTTGCACATTCTGCCCAGCTTTGTCACAGTGTAGTATTTTGACCATATTTTGGTCATTTAAACTCTAACTTTGGTGATTGCAATTGCTGTGTTTAGCAAAGTTTAGGGCTACAATTTTTGTCTTTTGAGGTTTGGTCAATTCTGCATGCACTGAATTCCATTTTATGTGTCAAAGTATTGTTTAAGGCCGTAATCTCCATTTTGTTATTATACACATCATGCCCAGTTTTGCCATAGTTTGGTATTTCAGGTATAACTTCGTCATTTGAATTCCAAATTTAGTGATTCAAATTGCTGCTTTTATCTATGACTCGGGCTACAATTGTTGTTTTATGAGTTTTGTCAGATTCTTCATGTACCGAGCTCCATTTTGGATGTCAAGTGCTAGTTAAAGCTGAAATTTCAACATAGCTATTTTGCACATTCTGCACAGCTTTGTCACAGTGTAGTATTTTGACCATAATTTGGTCATTTAAACTCTAAATTTGGTGATTTCAATTGCTGTGTTTAGATAAGGTTTGGGGCTACAAGTTTTGTTTTTTGAGTTTTGACCAATTATACATGCACTGAATTCCATTTTATGTATCAAAGTGTTGTTTAAGGCCGTAATCTCCATTTTGTTATTATACACATCATTCCCAGTTTTGCCATAATTTGGTATTTCAGGCATAGCTTCGTTATTTGAACTTCAAATTTGGTGATTCAAATTGCTTCTTTTAGCTAAGACTCAGGGATAAATTTATGGTTTCATGAGTTTTGTCAGATTCTGCATATACGGAGCTACATTTTTGGTGTCAAGTGCTAGTTAAAGCTGAAATTTCAACATAGCTATTTTGCACATTCTGCCTAGCTTTGTCACAGTGTAGTATTGTGACCATAATTTGGTCATTTGAACTCTACATTTGGTGATTCCAATTACTGTGTTTAGCTAAGGTTCGGGGCTATAACTTTTGTCTTTTGAGTTTTGGCCAATTCTGCACGCACTGAATGCCATTTTATGTGTCAAAGTGTTGTTTAAGGTCGTAATCCCCATTTCGTTATTATACACATCATGCCCAGTTTTGACATAGTTTTGTATTGTAGGTATAACTTCGTCATTTGAACTCCAACTTTGGTGATTCAAATTGCTTCTTTTAGCTAAGACTCGGGGCTACAATTACTGTTTTATTAGTTTTGTCAAATTCTGCATGTACCGATCTCCATTTTGGGTGTCAAGTGCTAGTTAAAGCTGAAATTTCAACATAGCTATTTTGCACATTCTGCCCAACTTTGTCACATTAGTATTTTGACCATAATTTGGTCATTCAAACTCTAAATTTGGTGATTTCAATTGCTGTGTTTAGCTAAGGTTCGAGGCTACAACTCTTGGCTTTTGAGGTTTGGCCAATTCAGCATGCACATAATTCCATTTTATGGGTCAAAGTTTTGTTTAAGGCCGTAATCTCTATTTCGTTATTATACACATCATGCCCAATTTTGCCATAGTTTGGTATTCTAGGCATAACTTCGTCATTTGAACTCCAAATTTGGTGATTCAAATTGCTGCTTTTATCTACGACTCAGGGCTACAATTGATGTTTTATGAGTTTTGTCTGATTCTACATTTTGGGTGTCAAGTGCTAGTTAAAGCTGAAATTTCAACATAGCTATTTTGCACATTCTGCCCAGCTTTGTCACAGTGTAGTATTGTGACCATAATTTGGTCATTTGAACTCTAACTTTGGTTATTCGAATTGCTATGTTTAGCTAAGGTTTGGGGCTACAACCTTTGTCTTTTGAGTTTTGGCCAATTCTGTATGCACTGAATTCCATTTTATGTGTCAAAGTGTTGTTTAAGGCTGAATCTCCATTTCATTATTATACATATCATGCCCAGTTTTGCCATAGTTTGGTATTTCAGGTATCACTTTGTCATTTGAACTCCAAATTTGGTGATTCAAATTGTTTCTTTTAGCTAAGATTTGGGGCTATAATTGTTGTTTCATGAGTTCTATCAGATTCTGCATGTACAGAGCTACATTTTGGGTGTCAAGCGCTAGTTAAAACTGAAATTTCAATAAAGCTATTTTGCACATTCTGCCCAGCTTTGTCACAGTGTAGTATTTTGACCCTAATTTTGTCATTTGAACTTTAAATTTGGTGATTTTAATTGTGGTGTTTAGCTAAGGTTCGGGGCTAAAACTTCGGTCTTTCGAGTTTTGGCCAAATCTGCATGCACTGAATTCTATTTTATGAGTCAGAGTATTGTTTAAGGCCGTAATCTCCATTTTGTTATTATACACATCATGCCCAGTTTTTCCATAGTTTGGTATTGCAGGCATAACTTCGTCATTTGAACTCTAAATTTGGTGATTCAAATTGCTGATTTTAGCTAAGACTCAGGACTAATATTGTTGTTTCATGAGTTGTGTCAGATTCTGCATGTACAGAGCTACATTTTGGGTGTCAAGTACTAGTTAAAGCTGAAATTTTAGCATAGCTATTTTGCATATTCTACCCAGCTTTGGCACAGTGTAGTATTTTGACCATAATTTGGTCATTTGAACTCTAAATTTGGTGTTTCTAATTACTGTGTTTAGCTAAGGTTCGGGGCTACCACTTTTGTATTTTGAGTCTTTGCCAATTCTGCATGCACTGAAATCCATTTTATGTGTCAAAGTGTTGTTTAAGGCCGTAATCTCCATTTTGTTATTATACACATCATGCCCAATTTTGCCATAGTTTGGTATTTTAGGCATAACTTCGTCATTTGAACTTCAAATTTGGTGATTCAAATAGATGCTTTTAGCTAAGACTCGGGGCTACAATTGTTGTGCTATGAGTTTTGTCAGATTCAGCATGTACTGAACTCCATTTTGGGTGTCAAGTGCTAGTTAAAGGTTAAATTTCAACATAGCTATTTTGCACATTCTACCCAGCTTTGTCACAGTGTAGTATTTTGACCATAATTTGGTCATTTAAACTCTAAATTTGGTGATTTTAATTGCTCCGTTTAGCTAAGGTTCGGGGCTACAACTTTTTTCTTTTGAGTTTTGGCCAATTATGTATGCACTGAATTTCATTTTTATGTCTCAAAGTGTTGTTTAAGGCCGTAATCTCCATTTCGTTATTATACACATCATACCCAGTTTTGCCATAGTTTGGTATTTTAGGAATAATTTCGTCATTTGAACTCCAAATTTGGCGATTCAAATTGCTGATTTTGGCTAAGACTCAGGGCTAAAATTGTTGTTTCATGAGTTGTGTCAGATTCTGCATGTACTGAGCTACATTTTGGGTATCAAGTGCTAGTTAAAGCTGAAATTTCAACATAGCTATTTTGCATTTTCTACTAACTTTGTCATAGTGTAGTATTTTGACCATAATTTGGTCATTTGAATTCTAAATTTGGTCATTCTAATTGCTATGTTTAGCTAAGGTTAGGGGTTACAACATTTGTATTTTGAGTTTTGGCAAATTCTACATACACTTAATTCCATTTTATGTGCTAAAGTGTTGTTTAAGGCCCTAATCTCCATTTCGTTATTATACACATCATGCCCAATTTTGCCAGAGTTTGGTATTTCAGAAATAACTTCATCATTTGAACTCCAAATTTGGAGATTCAAATAGATGCTTTTAGCTAAGACTCGGGGCTACAATTGTTGTGTTATGAGTTTTGTCAGATTCATCATGTATTGAACTCCATCTTGGGTGTCAAGTGCTATTTAATGCTGAAATTTCAACGTAGCTATTTTACACATTCTACCCAACTTTGTCAGAGTGTAGTATTTTGACCATAATTTGGTCATTTAAACTCTAAATTTGGTCATTTTAATTGCTGTGTTTAGCTAAGGTTTGGGGCTACAACTTTTGTCTTTTGAGTTTTGGCCAATTCTGCATGCACTGAATTCCATTTTATGTGTCAAAGTGTTGTTTAAGTCCATAATCTCCATTTTGTTATTATACACAACATGCCCAATTTTGCCATAGTTTGGTATTTCAGGTATAACTTCGTCATTTGAACTCCAAATTTAGTGATTCAAATTGCTGCTTTTATCTATGTCTCGGGGCTACAATCTCGCTCTGTCTCCACTGAGATATTTAGTCAAATTACTATGCCATTACCTTTAGCTTCACATATTTTGCGGTGCCTTTAGCTGTGCCCTGAGTTAAAGTAGAAAATTTTCACACCATAGTCTATTTTGCACATTCTGCATAGCTTTGTCACAGTATAGTATTTTGACCATAATTTGATCATTTAAACTCTAAATTTGGTGATTTTAACTGCTATGTTTAGCTAAGGTTCGGGGCTACAACTTTTGTCCTTTGAAATTTGGCCAATTCTGCATGCACTGAATTCCATTTTGTGTGTCAAAGTGTTTTTTAAGGCCGTAATCTCCATTTGTTATTATACATTATGCCCAATTTTACCATAGTTTTGTATTTCAAGCATACCTTCGTCATTTGAACTCCAAATTTGATTATTCAAATTGATGCTTTTAGCTAAGATTCCGGGCTGCAATTGTTGTTTTATGAGTTTTGTCAGACTCTGCATGAACTGAGCTCCATTTTGGGAGTCAAGTGCTAGTTAAAGCTGAAATTTCAACATAGCTATTTTGCACATTCTGCCTAGCTTTGTCAAAGTATAGTATTTTGACCATTATTTGGTCATTTAAACTCTAAATTTGGTGATTTTAATTGCTGTGTTTAGCTAAGGTTCGGGGCTATAACTTTTGTCTTTTGAGTTTTGACCAGTTATGCATGCATTGAATTCCATTTTATGTGTCAAAGTGTTGTTTGAGGCCGTAATCTCCATTTCGTTATTATACACATCATGCCCAATTTTGCCATAGTTTGGTATTTCAGGCATAACTTCGTCATTTGAACTCCAAATTTATGCATTTAGCTAAGACTCGGGGCTACATTTGTTGTTTTATGAGTTTTGTCAGATTCTGCATGAACGGAGCTCCATTTTGGGTGTCAAGTGCTAGTTAAAGCTAAAATTTCAACATAGCTATGTTGCATATTCTACCCAACTTTGTCACAGTGTAGTATTTTGACCATAATTTGGTCATTCTAACTCTACATTTGGTGATTCTAATTGTTGTGTTTAGCTAAGGTTCGAGGCTTCAACTTTTGTATTCTGAGTTTTGGCCAATTCTGCATGCACTGAATTCCATTTTATGTGTCAATGTGTTGTTTAAGGCCGTAATCTCCATTTTGTTATTATACACATCATGCCTAATTTTGCCATAGTTTGGTATTCCGTGCATAACTTCGTCATTCGAACTCCAAATTTGGTGATTCAAATTGATGCTTTTAGCTAAGACTCGGGGCTACAATTGTTGTGCTATGAGTTTTGTCAGATTCAGCATGTATTGAGCTCCATTTTAGGTGTCAATTGCTAGTTAAAACTGAAATTTTAACATAGCTATTTTGCATATTCTGCCCAACTTTGTCACAATGTAGTATTTTGACCATAATTTGGTCATTTAAACTCTAAATTTGGTGATTTCAATTGCTGTGTTTAGCCACAAAAAATGGAGGTTTTGTGATAAATATAAGTTTCAGTTTTTTAACACCGTCCACTAAAATGCACATTCACAATTGAGGTGGGTGCAAAAAATAGCATGAAAATAGCCAAAATCGGCACGTTTTTTGATATTGTCATTTTTGGCCAAAATATGTGGAGGTTTGGTGATAAAAATGAGTTTCATTTTTTTAAGATCGTTCACTAGAATACACGTTCACAGTTGAGGCGGGTGCAAAAAATAGCAAAAAAATGGCCAAAATTGGTACCTTTTTTTACGTCCGCCAAAATACGTGCGCAAATTCAATACGCTTTCTTCAACCCATTCTACATCCTCGTGTGACCCAAATTAATTTATTCAACTTGTGTGGATATAGAAATTAAAACTGTATTGTATGTCGGGCTAAAAAGAAATTTGGAGTTCGCTAACCACCAACTTTGGTATCTTAGTTTTGTTTTTATCAAACGATCAACTGGCCGTAACCTTCCATCATGTCCTAGAAACAATGAAAGCCCATCATATCATATTAAATGAATACTTTTACTTTGAGAGCATCATGCATGCATAGTGTCCAACAATATTAGAAATGCTAACAACATGTGGTAATGCATGCAGTGATAAAACCAGCAGAGTGAGGATTACTTTGGAGTTTGGAGTAATGTCCAGCAACCGATCGAAATCCAATGATGCTAGATCCAAGAATTAATCAAACTGTTTCAAATACATAAGTTCAATAAATAACTTTTCTCATCATCAGTACTTTAGTGAATTAATGCTTGAAATCATTATAAATGCAGATAAGAATACACCAATTCAAGCATAGAGACTTGTGACTTTTAAGTTATGAAGACCGACTATTTATAGGCAGACGTTGCTTATAATTAGGCGGGTTTTTCTAAGTTTAGTATCGACTATTTGTATGTAAACAAGTTACTTATAATTAGGTGGATTTAATATAGGGATCCAAATATGCCTATAGATATTTGTGTATTTGTGTGAGCCATTCCGTATAATGTATGAAAAGGAATAGAAATAGAAGCCCAAAACAAAATTGCCACACATTCCTTACCAACCAGGCATAAATGCAGTACTTGTAGCAAGCATTGCCTTCAGGTTCAGTGTTAATGCTGTTGATTTCTTCATTGCAGAGGTCTGCCATTTTGGTTACATGATGTCCCAGGAATTGTCTTTAGATCAGATAATGAACCTTTTAAGGTACTTTCCAAGTTCAATACATTTTCATATAAAAATTGTTTGATTAAACTTATAGCATTCCCAAACTGGCAGAAAACACAGTAATACTATCTAATTAGGATCCCATTTTTTTCATGACAGTTTTACATGAAAAACTTCACAACAAAACTTGTCAACATGGTCAAATCAGAAGGATTATATGCTCCACAAGGAGGGCCTATTATACTTTCACAGGTGAAATTTTTATACCAATTTGTAAGCTTCACTAACTGCATATGAGTTTTCACTACTTCTAACGATAACGATGACATTTCAAGCAATGCAGATTGAGAATGAATACCAAAACGTTGAGCGTGCATTTCATGAGAAAGGTCCACCTTATGTTCGATGGGCTGCAGCCATGGCTGTGGGACTTTTAACTGGTGTACCATGGGTGATGTGCAAGCAAGATGATGCTCCTGATCCTGTGGTTAGTAGCTCAAATTTGTATGGTTACTGTATGCATAAGAGCTTGTACGCGTCCATTATAATCGTAGTTTACAGAATTGTTTTGTTCCAAGAATTGATGCTACAAATGATTACTACAGTATGATCTATGATTATCTTCGTATAGACTCTTTTCTACAATAACCAGGAGTACCAAATAATTGTAACGTGTGATGTTCTTCTTAGGTTGAACCTCGGAAAATGAGTATCTACAGAGAAGAAGCAATTGAGGCATTGATAGAAGCACTTCGTAAAGAAGAATTTCATGCTTCTCAAACTGGGGCTTTGGATGTCTTATCATCCATTCCAGGCCATCTAAGCACATCTGGGAAGTCCTATATTGAAGCCTGGTTGCTTAATCTTGCAGGGTTTGATCAACCTTATAAGGCTTTGGTCAAGGAGAGAATCTAAAAACTCATGAAAGTGATTTCACTGAAACTGTGGTTTATGACTTTGTACACTTCCCGATTGCTTCCTAAATTCAATAGTTTTACTCTTTTGCCTGGATACTCACCAAGCCAACTGTATAATCAGAAATGTTAACAATGTTTTAACCATCCACAGGAGGACAAACAAAAAGCTGCAAGATCTTGGGAGAAAAGAGTGGCATTTGTGATCTTCAACCATGAGAAAGGATCTATTTTCAGAGCTTTGGAGGAATGTCTAAAGAGCAATTCTTTAGAAATAGCAAAATCTTGTCTTGTCGTGGGTACTTGGCTCGTGCACATGCTGTTCAATTTTCCTGATACTGGGACTAGAGATGTTCCTCGGAAGTGCTTGCTTGATCAGTTTATTAATGTACTACAATCATCAAAGAGCCTTGAGGAGAAGATTCTGGCAATCCTTGCTTTGAGAGTATAGAAGTTTAATACTTATTATGGTTACTAAAATTTTGTAATTTTAATTGTGATGTCATTTTATCACTAATATAAAAAAAATTGCTGTCGAAAAAATTCATTTTCTCTATCTAAAGGCAATATACGCGTACTTTGATCTATCGTAAAACCGAGTACGCGTACCCGGCTCTATGTTGGATAAGGCCTGAGAATTGATGTTATGATTTTCAAATAAAAAAATTTTCGTTTTGCAAATGATTTTCAACATTGATTACAATTTGAGGGATAGATGACATTTTGGATTGAGGACTTCTATACTCTTCTATGCAATTCCTTCAAAGCAACTTCTTGCATATCAATTGTTTATTTATTTTTTTTATCTTGACAGTCCACAAATACAATTTAAATTTTAAGTGTTTTATCAATAAAAATTCATTATAAATTTTGCAAAATTTTGAAAAATGTTTCTCCTTTCCCAACAACCTCCTCTCTTTTTTCCTCTATCTTCTCCTTTCTTTCTTATGCTTTGTCGAATTCTCTCATATTTTTTTCCTTTGATTACATATAAATCTTTTTTTTCTTTTCAACAATCAACTTCCATGGGTCTTCTAGATGTGGTATGTACAATAATTTAATACTTATTATGGTTACTAAACTTATGCAATTTCAATAGTGATGTCATTTTCTCACTAATAAAAAATATTGTGCTGTCGAAAAAAATTCATTTTCTCTATCTTCAAGAAACATACGTCTACTTTGATATATGGTATAGTAAAAAACGCGTACTCTCAAAATACGTGTGAGCCAACAAAAAATGAAGGTTTGGTGATAAATATGAGTTTCACTTTTTTTTAATGTCATTCACTAGATTACATGTTTATAATTGTGGTTGGTGAAAAAAAATAGTACGAAAATGGCTAAAATCGGCACATTTTTTTTTACATTGTCATTTTCGGCCAAAATACGTGTGCTATAGCCCACAAAAAATAGAAGCTTGATAATAAATATGTGTTTCAATTTTTTTCACATAATACACTCGAATGCACGTTCAAAATTATGATGGGTGTTAAAAAAAATACAAAAACAACCAATATCGGCACATTTTTTGACATTGTCATTTTTGGCCAAAATACGTGTGCTATAGCCCACAAAAAATGCAGGTTCAGTAATAAATATGAGTTTCGCTTTCTTTGACACAATTCACTAGAATGAACGCTCAAAATTGAGATGGGTGTAAAAACAATACAGAAACGGCCAAAATTGGCACGTTTTTTATATTGTTGTTTTCGGTAAAAATACGAGTATTATAACCCACAAAAATGGAGGTTTGTGATAAATATCAGTTTCACTTTTTTGACACCATTCACTAGAATACACATTCACAATTGAGGTGGGTGCAAAAAATAGTATGAAAATAGCAAAATCAACACATTTTTGGACATTGTCATTTTCGGCCAAAATACATGTGGTATAACCCACAAAAAATGGAGGTTTGGTGATAAATATGAGTTTCACTTTTTTTGGCACCGTTCACTAAAATACACGTTCATAATTGAGGCGAATGCAAAAAATGGGCAAAATCGGCACGTTTTTTGAAATTGTCATTTTCGACCAAAATACCTGTGCAATAGCCCACAAAAAATGGAGGTTTTGTGATAAATTTGAGTTTCACTTTTTTGACACAATTCACTAAAATACACGTTCATAATTGTGTCGGTGCAAAAAACAGTAAAAAAATGACCAAAATCGGCACTTTTTTTGACATTGTCATTTTATATATACTATACACATTTTCAAATACCAAATTTGCACATATTTCACACAACATATTTATACGTATTACACATATATTTTCACTATATATATACATACTATACACATTTCAAACACCAAATTTGCACATATTTTACACACAACACATTTATACGTATTACACGCATTTTCTCACTATACATATGCATACTATACACATTTTTAAATACCAAATTTACACAATATATATATATTCTTGTATACTACATATTTTCAAACATAAAAACATGTTAGATTATCAAACACATATAATTATTAAGTTTAAAAACTTATTACTTTTCACATTTCAAACTTCAAATTTAATTGGTTTTCAATTTTATCAAACGAACCCTTTTCAAATTTAGTTGGTTTTCAATTTTATCAAACGAACCCTTTTCAGATGTTCAATCTTAGTAATGAGTTAATTATAGCCTTAATGAAATGGTATTGCCATTGGTTGAGAGCTAAGATTTGAAGCTTTGACTTGAGGTAAAATTGAGATGTCACACTATTGTTTTATAAATGTTGGCTCTTCTCGCTTAGATTATATGACAGAAAGAATCACTAGCATAGATTATACAGTGGCCTCACACCATGTATATATGTAAAGCTGTTTAAGCAAAACAGAAATGAAAAATTTTTACTGCCACTAAATCAGTATGAACTGCAGATGATCTTGAAAGAACTACTTAGTGTTTTCTTCATAAATTCCCCAATCTTCTTTACTTGAAGTCTCTATTTCGAAGACTCGGGCAGTATTATCAATAGAAACTGAAACCAAGAAATCCCCATTGACAGACACATAAAGATTGGACAGTATGATCACGACCGGAAAAAATTCTCACGCAATCTCCAGAGAGACTGTCCCAAATTCGTACTCTGCCATCAACACAACCTGTAGCTAGATATCTATATGCGCCAGCCACGACAAGCATGTAACTCCTTCCTGCCAAATGAAACATATGGATGAATGTCGTATGCATGTATCCAGTAGAATATGATTTATGAGAATCAACATTTACTCAAGGCTTGTAAATACCAAATATACATGTATCATAGATTCATAGTTAGGGGGGATGGAGAGGGGTGTGGGTGGAGTGGAGCTTTTGGATGAGCGGTGGGAAGGGGAACTTGATTAGTTACAAAATGATAAAAACTCGAGAGAACCTCATGTTCGCAGGTGCACCGAGAGCTCAAATGCTGAAGATCCCATGCAATAAGCTTCTGATCCATACCTCCTGTTGCAGGCCATGGAGAGCTGCCATGCAAAGTTAGCAATTCAACTGGCTAATCCTATGGCAGCTGCAGCAGCAGCATCACTGCGGACTTTTTCATACAAACGATACATTAGAGTTGATTTGGACATTTGAGGTTCCCTTTCTAGAACAGCAATCACATCTTTAACTGCAATGGTGCGTGCCACCTTCGAATGTGCCTCAACAGCTTGATTTCTTCCTACTTTCCTAGCTGCTCCTGGAGACAGAAAACAACAAAGTTCATGAAAGGAAGAATAATTAAAACCCGGGAATACCCAAAATATGACATGTCAATCAGGGTCATTACGGAAATCACAATTAAGGTCTGGAATTCGGATGTAATTAGACAAATATTCAGTAACACCAGGCGATTGGTTACTATGAGGATTGGAAAAATAATCATACTTATCATTCTAAAGAAGCGGTAGCATTATTAGAATAAAGCTACATGTACAGGCATAACGTAGAGAAAGAGCCAGCAAAAACAGCATCAGATTGCCAATTCCACATTATCAAGTAATCGGTATCAGCAAAACCAAAGAGATAAAAACTTGGAAAGACATCTCAAACTATTGGACATAACAGGTCCACCTGAAAATTCATGAAATTCTTTGATCTCACATACCAATACATTACAGCGAATTCCAGCCACTCTGATTCTAATTTGGAGGTCGAGATTTTGAAAGATATTCATTAACAAAATTATTCATTTGCATTTACTTCTTAGGAGGTTGCCTCCTCTTCTCCATCAATCAACACCTCCAGCTTGGAAAAAGGGAAACAAAATGCTAATTTGAATGATTTCCATCCCATTTTCTCCTGTATAATATTTATGAGCTATAATTCCTAATCCAATGCACTAACTGGTTGAATGGCTATACTAACAATGTATTTTATTGCAGCATTTATTCCTTCCATATTGATTAAATAAATTACTCCAGTAATAACACACCCCAGAGAACCAGAGTGAGAAAAAAAAGCAAATATCAGAACCAGAGTTTTATCCCACTGCCATTCTTAAGTTTATATATATTCAAGTCACGGGATCATGATTAAACAACAAGCATCGCAGGTATTTATAAGACAATTAAAGTGAGCTCGAGATGAGTTCTCCAATGAGCAAGTTTGAGAAGATGCCCATTGCTGGCTTAAGCATGCAACAGTTTGGATGATCCTTAACCATACCTTCAGAGTAACTATAAGTAAACTAAACATACCAGCAGTGGAATTAGAAGAAGAGTGGCCCCTTTTTTCTGCTTCCTGGTTGTCCCTTGAACTTCTTGATGAAGTCTCCTTTTGGCCCATATCTTTCCCAGGCTGTGAACCAGATGCTGCATCAGTTCCTCCTACACGTTTCTGCTTGTTCTTTTCAGCCATTAGCTGCCACTTAGATAGCATGTCATCTCCTCCAGCAGCAGCTCGGGCAGCAACATTTGCAGCAGTTGTCCGCATCTTGTCGTCTTCTTCCTTGTTTACCTGCATGTTACAGTAAGCAAGAATAGTATACGGAGAAACATCTAAAGAGATGATGCCTAGAAATTGATAAGCCTGGATACCTTTACAGGTTTCACACGACCATCGTCCTTCTCCTTCTCGCCATCAACCCCAGGATTGCCCTCAGGCTGCAATGCCAGATTGAAATTACTGAACTTCCATCAACAAAAGCTTTAGAGAGAGGGAAAGGACTAATTGCGAAAAAGAGTATAATAGCGAATTCACTTCTAACAGCAAGAGTACTTTACTTCATTCAGTCTTAGGAGCTTTTCCGCTTCGGATTGTTTTTTCTCCCATTCGTCCTGAGCTTTTCGGTTAATCAACATGATTTGTTGGCGAACATCTGAGGTGACGATAGTTTTGTGTCTAAACTTCTCAATATCCAATCGCTACAGAAACACACTAAACTCTCAATATCCAATCGCTACAGAAAAGCATTAAACTCCATGGACGTGTAAGTTTGTTTGCTTTCATTCTCCTTAAAGCATTCATAGAATTTTCGTTATCTAATGAGAAATTACAAGGCCAAAAATAAAACGTAAAACTAACCTGCTTCGACAATCTAATAAGGTTGCCTATCAGCCCACGCAGTCTTTCTTCCACACACTGAAAGGAGAACACCGAATAAGAAAAAAATGTAACATGCAATGGAAATAAAGCTATTTGAATCTCACCAGAGACAAGCACCGCTCCACATCATTGCTGACACTCTTTAAACCACATTTTGACACTGCCACACAAATAATTTTTAAAAAAAAAGGTCAATTTGCTAGTTTTAAAATTGCACTTCCGCGACAAGAATGCAAGTAGTAAAATCAACCAAAAAAACAGAGAATATTTTACCAATTTCCTTCAGTTTTTTCTGAAGAGGAATTTTCTCCAAAATTAACCTATCTTCTTCTTCTTGCACAACCCGTCGAGATGCTTCTGATACACGGCTCTCTTCCTTTGGACCAGAAAATAATTGTTCCTCCTCTTCCTATTTCATCCATTGAATTATAAGGATACTAAAATCTTGATGAACACCACATAGTGCCTATTGGAAACTATTGTACATGGGTGTATATGAAAACATAGTATTTTGTTTCCTTCTTAGTATGGGAAAAGAGGTGTTTCATTACCCTGAGATTAACACCACTGACAGCAGTGACATCGTTGAGCTGTTCAATGCTTTGATCAGAAAATGCCCCAGCTACTTTTTGCTTCTTACTGAAAGGTATGCCACAAATTTGTTTTAGCAATTTATGCAGGAATATCAACTTTAAGAAGAAAAGGAATCCATTTGCTTCAGCATTTCAAAAAGATTTAATCACAATCAGCCCTATCACCTTGATGGAGGTGGCGAAGATACAAGGTTTTCCAGTTGCTTCTTTTGGCCAACTGAAGGCTTTTTAGTAGGAGCCTTGGCATTGTTTCCAGTCCCAATAGGAGGGGTTGGAGGAGGTATGCTGGAGCTTAACTGGTAATAAGGAACAGCAAAGTACAAATTGATAAGAAATCATGGTAGGATTGATGAGACTCTGAATCACTTAAGCATAAAAATTACCTTTCCCCTTCAAATAATAAGTTCAGGAGAAGGCACAGAAGAGAGGAAAGACCAGCGAAATAGACAAAGGAAACAAGATGCAAAAGCTAAAATGTGACAATATAAGCAATTATCAAACAACGGAGTCCAATATTCTCTCTACAGAATCTGACAAACCAATTTTTTTAGTGGAACTATAATGCAACAATAAGATGGCAGCCTTAACATATATCTAAGAAACTAAACTACAAAGTCGCGTTGATTCTTGCTCACTGTTTTACACTGAGTTGCTACACCACAAAGTCTTGTTTACACAAGTGTCAACATCAGAGATGAAACTTCATAATCTAATATGTAAAAATTTAACTAAATTAAGTGATAGACAAAAGCAGGAATCTGCATAAAATTCTCAGGTGTCTTAAGTTCCACATAGAACACCAGTAAGTAGAAAAAAAATGACGGCCATGTAAAAGAGATACAAGTAGATGGATGAAGAAGAGAGAAAAATAGAGGTGCCCAATTCTCAATCTGGAAAAAGAATCACAAGCAATAGCAGCAGAATATAGCAACCAGAGAAGGTTATAGGTCATGAAAGCTTACCAAATTACTGGGTTCCATCTGATTTGGCATTGAGGATAACATTGGATTTGATGGCAATGGGCCTGTGGGTGTTGAGAAGCTCCCTCTAGAGGACTGCATTTCAAAAGATTCATCCTTCAAAGTTCCAGGAAGAGCCTTTCCTTGATCAACATTTGCAGAAGAAAAGGAAGGCGCACCCTGTGGAGCAGAAAATTGTGATTTGTATAGTTCACTTGACTGATCCAGTGGTTCCTGTTTTACATAGGTCATTGAAGACTGAACTCCACTTTTCTGCTCTTTAGTCGATGGTGATTGCCACTGAACCAAGTTCTGTGGCAGTGCTGAATCATTTGTAATGGGAGTAAGAGTTAAACTTGGTAATCTCTGTGGGTCATTGAAAGAATTCTGCCTATCAAACTTTGGTATACTCGCCATATTCATGCCTTGGGTTGTCGATCCTAATTGAGATGCATTCACAGCTTGATGAGCTGGAATTGGTCTCATTTGAGAGTCATGGGCTTGCGGTTTCAGAGGTGATGCTGAAGTATTAGTATTAATTGCAGAATAAGGACGTTTAATGGCCCCAGTACTCCCATATGTTGGAAAAGATGAATGTGAGAAGTGCGTATGTGGCGGCTGCTGTTTATTGAGTCCCTGCGTTGGAAAAGTAGGGCGCTCCCTATCTTGATTAGCAGTCAAACTAGAGGAAGATACTTGGCTTAACTGCATTTCATGTGAATCTGGCAAGCGATCCACCTCACGTGATTTTAGTGCATTACTATCAGATGCCTGATTGCTTGAATCTGTCATGATTTGAACTGCAGTAGTCAATGTAAGTTTAGTCAGTAGAAGACTAAGATGAAGCACACATAAAATCATTGACATAGTGAGAAAATTTTGGCACCATTAGATGTGGTTGGCAGATGTTGCTGCTGAGTTGAAACCTGTGCCTGTAATGGAAGTTGACTAGGCACACTCGGCGTGTTTCGAGCAGCCTGAGTTTCAAGTCTAATTTTAGCATAAATCCTCATTAACTTCAAGTACTTTGGCAAAGAAAAAGACTCGTATAATTGCCAGCTGAAGACTAAAGAAACTTGAAGGTGTTAGAGTACTGTGAATAGTACCGTGAACAGTAACATGGAAAAAGAGGCAAACAAAAAGAGGAACTGCAGCAATTCAAAGGAGGATGGAAAGCAAGATAATAAATAGACGAGACTGAATTCTTTATTGATCAAATCTCTTAAAGAAATTACACCACTACAATTATATTATTGTATGCTATAAAACCTTCCTAAAGATAGATTCCTATTGTGATTGGGATTACAATTCCCGCTCAAAAACATAGGATGAATTAATCCTACATCTCTTCTTAAACATCTACAACTCCAATTAGAATACTAGTGAAAATAACTAAATTGGACTTGATATTCATAATTACTGTAAATTTCCTCCAAAAGAAAGGGGCCAAAATATTCTCGACTCCTAAAATTTAAACAAATAATGTTTAAGAAATACAGTAACAAATATTTCCCAAGCAAACAATAGTAAGATCCTCTGAATCACAATGGACACCTTGCTTTAGACTAAAAGTCTTTTGTTAACAAGTGGAATCATAACTTTAGCCTTAACCTTTCACAGACCAAAATTCCTATCCAACCAGCTTGTAGCTGCGCCACTTCGGATTACTACAATGGCTGCCCAATTTTTTTTTCCCCTCTTCCCCACTCACCTGAGACTGCAATTTATACACAGCCATCTTGAGCATCTGGTCCCCCACGATACTTCTCATGTGCCGGACAAATCCATCCTTAGAAATTTCGTTTTTCTGAAATACAAGTTCAAGAAAAAGGATTTGAAAATGAAAATGATCCAATTCATGTAAAAAAATGTAATGTTTCACAAAGTAACCAGCCACAATAACCGACCCTTAACTTAAGGTAAAGAGTGTTAAGTTGCATTGCTCGGTCTTTATCAAGTTGAGGCTGAATGACAGGTAGCAACAGGGCAAAAGGCACTTGTTTCCCCCGATTCAATGCACTAGTTGCCTGTTGATTACCACTACCTGCAGCCAGAGCCTGATTATTACTGGTTCCCGGAGCCATAACCTGTTGGTTACTCATTGTTGTCGCTACAGCCGATTGATTACTCATTGCTGACATTGGTGGCTGTGGATTATTTGCCTTCTGTAACCTTGAAAGTTGAGCTTGATGATCTGAATTTTGTGTTCTCTCGTGCCCTTGATTATGGATCATATTACTCTCCAGATCCTGCGTTTTGATTGCTGGAGATATAGGAATGGTGTTTTGCTCAGCTTTGACTGGTGGATGGGAATCATCCTGAGATGGTTTTTGCTGGAAAGAAAAGAGGTTCTCCTCCTTCAAGGAGTTATCTAGTTGTTTCTGATTCTCAGGGACAGATGCATGTAGCTTGATGTCTACTTCGTCTGATAGTGGCCCAGTTTTCTGTATGCCGCTAGGATCTTGCTGGCTCAGAGGATTGGAATTTTCATCCTGCTTCATAGTTTGCCACTGGGAAACAAGCTGACTGGTAGTATGACTACTTCGTTGTGACAAAGCGTCTACATTTTAGTTAAATCATCAGAATCAATAAATCCCTGATCATATTAAAAGGAAAATCAAGCTACACCACAAGCAGGTTCCTAGAGCAAGAAGAAAGAAACGACAAATTCGCATTGCTTTGAAATGGGTTCTCTAGTGATTTCTTCCATACAGTTTATTGATTACTTCTGTGTCATTTTTACACATACAAAATACTTCTGATATCAGACCAGAAATTAAAGACTACAGAAATCCACATAATCCCTTTGTCTCGTACTTCCCTTATCCAATAGAAGCTTCCAACAGTTGGCTCATTTTATGAAAATTTTAATCTTTTTAACCTCTTTAATCAATTAACTCACACCCTTAACATAAACCGAACTGAATCAATTTTCTTCAACACTGACACTTGCTGTTAAGATATTCTGCCATGGCTTCTAACATTACCTTTCCTAATAGACACCAATTTATACAAAATATGAATAACAGAACAAGCTAAATTGTTTAACCTAAATGCTTTATAAAAAAACAAATAATCAATAGAAAAATAAGAAAGAGTATCATACTAGAATCAGAATCAGAGGGCTGAGATGTGGAAGTATCCCCTTCAATATCCCTATTTAGGGCAGCCGTGAAGGCCTCGACATCAGCTCCAGAATGCATTGTCTCATCCTGAAATTCCAATTCACTCGTCAAAATCCAATCATAAACATTAAAAATACCAAACTTTAACTTAACATGCTCCAGAGTTGGTGTTCTTTCTTTACCTCATCTTCTTCGAGGAGTTTCATGATTGAAGGGTCCATTGTCGATCAAACAACTTTCTATTACTAGGGTAGAGTCTGCAGTTGTAAAAGAATTTTATCAGAGAGAATTAAGATAAATAAAATAAAAAATAAACAAAATTTTGGATTTGGAGTTGCAAACTTAACTTAAATTCATTTCATGTTTATGCCTTTATTATGGGCTCGTCCTTTTATAGAGGAATGAATTCTCTCTCTCACTAACCAAGTCCAGGTTGGGGGTATCTTACTTCTGGGTTGCACTTGGTACATTCGAATAGCAAATTGTTTTGTTTTTTAGTCGCAATTTTTGGGCAAGTTTTGTAGTTTTACATTTTTTAACACAAAAACATAAAATATTATATTTATTATGAGTAATGATAGAGAGTACGAAAATTTTTACAAGATTTAGGAACTCCAATGATGTGGAGTCCTAATCGGAATAAAATAGGAAAGAGTTTGTCTTAGTTGGTATACATAACAGTTTAAAGTTTATTAGGATCATCTAATAAACTCAGACATCCCATCATTGAGTGCCATGGAAGCTTTTCTTTTTCAATTTTTCACCCTAAAATTATACACCACATCTATACAATATAATTAATTCAAACCCTTAATTGTTATCATGTTTTATTCTACCCAATGTTCAATATCAGGTCGTTTTACTAAAATCAGGTACTAAAAGCTTAAATATCACCAAAATCAAATCTACAATTATTAAGCCAACTATTTTAACAGACCTGTCTTGGCTGTTACACACTCATTTTTCTCAGTGCCAACTAACCTAACAATTCTTTTGAGAACACCAATTATGCACCTGAACTCCATCACATTCCATGAGGTCCACTGTTCATCTCAAGTCCCCACCAAATCAAACTTGTGTATCTAAGACATTCATAATGGGGACAGATTGTACCCCATGCAAAAGATGCCTTTGGAACAACCTTAGTTGATTGTATACTTGTACATTGTGTATGGTTTAAGATTGTACTCAACCAATTCCAATCTAAATAGTAAATACTACCGCTATTATCAACTAAAGTAAGTGGGCTACAATGAATGGAAGCACAAAAAGTGTCTTTTCTGTATATGTCAACTAATGGAAGCACGAAAAGTAACCACATGTGGGGATGGAAGAATGAAATTGATATGTTCTATCTACTTCAAATGATGCAGCTTATAAAGATATATAAATATCAAGGAAACTTCAGAAGCATACCATAACATAACTGAATTTCAACATATTCACACGTATATTACTACTAAGTGAAAAAATTAAAATTGAACTTGAAACTTTAACCGAGTAATTGCAGCATCCACAATTTAATTTGAAAATAACATAATCCAGTAATGTATCATGTTTAGAATGCATACCGGACGTAGAGGGCACAGAGAAACCAGGAGTCAAACTTGGAGTCCTGGATGCTGCTAAAACAAATACACAGAAATTGGTAACATGAAAACCAAGTGGGAGCAAGCCAAACCAACCCACAACTAAAATGCTCAAAAAAAGAGATCATTCAGACCTTAAATGTAGCATCTATGAAATTACGCTAATGATAACTTGAAATGAAAGAAATAGATTATTATTGGTGTCAACATTGGTGCAAGTACAATTATGCAACTTACAAGCAAAACATTACCTTTCACAAGAAAAACATAGTCTTAGGTCCTCCCCCTCCCCCCCACCCCCTCCGAATTAGTTCCCAAAAATAGGATATGAGCTGCTACTAAGACAAACTATTCCAGATTTACAATAAGGCCAAGACATGTGAATGAAATTAAATGGCCAATAAAGGTTAAAAACAGGCCATAATGATGCAACAAACCAAGCCAGATGGTTAGAAAGAAAAAACAGGTGGCAGAATGTTCTAGTGGTTTTAGCACATATGTATAATTAATAATGCATTATTTCTTCCCATGAAAGTTTTGAAAGTTGAGCCTGCAGAGAAATGAAAAAATTGGAATATAAGTTGCAGCTGCTTAAACATGAATGAATGAATGTCTGCAAGTTAATGGTGGTTTTTGGAATTCAGACAAAGACCCGAATCATTTTTCTTGTTTAATTAAAATAATTCAACCATACACTTATCATGTGTGTGTGTGTGTGTGTATTTTTTTTTTTTTTTTGGGACAAAATTAAGAAGAATATCTGCTGATTCTTGGCTGGATTAATACTAGCTACTTACTACTCTTTTCTAAAGACACACACATTGGTCTTATTAAGTTTTTTGGATCCTGCACCTATACATTTTTTGTTTCGCATATTGATGATTCAACTTTAGTATTTTTGACAAATGGAAGCAAATTTGCATTTTCAGGTATTTTTCTCTATTACGCAAAATTGGAGGCATGACTACAACATTTATAGTTCGTTGATATCACATCACGCAGATAATTACACAATAATGACCAGGAGCTGGAAACTGAGCAACAGTAACACACGCTATTAGTACTAGTCACTAACTATCAATCAAAGTCTAAATATATTTTCTTAGATGAAGGTCCTAATTCCTTTTTTTGCATTAAAATACACTCAACCATAATACAACTAGTATTGTGCAATACTTGCTAGGAACATATTTCCATTTGAACAAATACATGCACAGTGCTCGCTATCAAACTCCAACTTAGCTCTACTAATTAATTAGATAGAGTGTCATCATTATGTACCATTAATTTCAACCAACTCATCCCCTTCACATATACCAGCACATGCAGCAGGACCATTCTCCACACATGACGAAACAACCTATGAACAAAGCTATGAACAGAGGGGTTACCTTGTCTAATTCTGGGCATTTTTCATATGCTGTGTAATGCCAGGCTAAACATTTTTTAAGCATTGATTCCTAACGCATTATAAGTCAAAATTTAGAAAAAAAATTATAGTTAGCGCACCAAATAAAATTATACTTGCACATTATAATATCAGCTATCTTCCGATGTTCGGCATACTTCCATACACAGTATGAATATCTCTACATGGCTCAAAAGCCTCCAACTTAACTTATAAAGATTTCAATTTTCCAATAAGCTCTATCTACGTGTTTATACATACAGCAACAGCAATTCCAAAAATCAAATTAGGCATAAACATAAGTTTCATCAAACACTGCAGAATTGAACATAAAAAATGATAATTCCACTAATGCCAAAATCGGTAAATTCATATACTTCTCTTAACAACGCAAACTACGAAATCAATATTCTCAAAAGTTTACAATGATCACATATCTATAATTCATGACTCAACCAAACCAAAAGAAAATTAAGTAATTTAGGTTAATATCCAAAAGAAAAAAAGTTATCACTTTTAAAATAAAAAACACTAATTTATAACCAAAGAAGAAATGATAGGAAATACCGCGAATATAACAGTACCATTTAATAAATCAACAGAGATCTGTACATAACTATGATTCGTAACCAATGGTGGATCTGAAAATGAGGAATTCAGTTATGAGCGAATTGAATCGGATTGAGTCGCGAGTTGGATCGTTTGGTTAGGGCTTATGTCTTGAATCCAATGAAAATCGCGATAGAGAGATAGGGAATTAGGAAACCTTTCATCAAAAGTGAAGTGTAAATTACTATGAGTTATTTGTAAGACAGTCGTATTTATAGGTTGAGTTAAGTTGACGAAGGTGAAGTTAGATCTCTTAAAATGGTGAGGTTAGGCGGAGCAAGTGGTGGAGGTGTGGCGGTGAAGTGGAAGGTATAGATCTAGGAGAGAGAAAGGGAAAGTCAGAACTCAGAAAACAAGAGGTTTAAAATATTTTAAACCAACCATTTCAATTATATTAGTTCTTAAATCGGTAATTAGTAACTCCAACTATTTCAATTATATTTTAAACCAACTATTCGGCCTCTCCGTCGTCCTTACCCCCTTCCATCTGAAGCTCCTTAAAATATTCATTGATACTAGTTAAAGACATGCACATAGCATCAGTCAAAATAAACAGCAATATACGATCATTGAAAAACAGAAAATAAATAGTCACATTCAACTTATATGAATACCTATTATATAGTAAATAATAATACTAGTACTAGTACATATGTTTTGATATATACTTATGTGAATCAAAGACTGGACTAGCAAAAGAGTACTAAGTTATACATAATGCATAGAGCTGCCATCATTTACTGAATTTTCAATCATAAATGGAGGCAAAAAAGAAAAGGGTTCAGAAAGGAGTGCAAAGTGAAGAGTGAAGAGGATAGAGGAAATCGGCAATGTTAGGTACACCACTGAAGTAAGGGTATATCAGTTTTATTAGGGAAAAGAAGTTAAGTAGACAGGGAGAACTAGAAGTGCAGATTTCTACCAACAACTTTAGGAAAGTCTATCCAGAATAAAAAAATTTCTGAAAAGAGTATCATTCTCAATGTATTCAAAAAGTGAAAACAGGAGTTGTGGCATAGATAGCATGGACAACATTTTGCATCATATCTCCGTCCAAACAAAAAATGAGTTACCTTTTTAACTTTTAAGGGCAATAATGGGTTATAAATTCAGCCATAAACAACTCCCTGTAAAATTCAATAACACTAACACGCAGATTAACCTACCAATGATAAAAGAAAGCCCTATCAAGATTCACATAGTTTAGTGATGACTTAAAGAATTTAACTACTAGTGATTCGCATTGGCATCCAAATCAATGATCGTCTGTTGTCAGCAGACACAAATGGTCAGACCATCGACTTACAATTAGACAAATACTAAAGCAAACTATCAATAGAAAACAAGATAATATCCAAACAAGTTCACAAACGGAAAATCATGGACAATTCAACAAAACTTTAACCATATTCTTCAAAATCAGAATAAGAAAAAAAATCAACAACAACGACAACTCAACGAACCCAGAAAAGAAACTGCCCCAAAAAATTCAAGCAAATTGAAAAACCATCTACAGAGTTAACAAGAATAATAATCAGTAGTACCAATTATTTATACTTTATTTGCAAATCAGAAGCTTACCTTAATTCATAGCTAGAGCTAAACAGGCCCCTCCGGGAATTTTCCACCAAGAACCTCGATTCGGTCCTAATTAGTCCGTACAGACAGACATTCGGATTAGAGTTTGGAAATTTGGGGCCAAAATTATGAGCTGAAAAGGAAAAAAAAAAAAAAAAACGAAGAGAAAAGGAAAGAGTAGAGAAAATCTTACATACAGGCGACGGAGACGACGGAGAACGACAAGAAAGAGAAGAAACGAGAGAGTCTTGACACTGAAAAAATAAAAGGATCCGAATTTTTAAAATTAACCCGAATTGTATCCGCTTGTTAACCCGTTTTAAAACATAAATGAGAGTAACTGAGAATTAATCCCAAAGTACAAGGACTCATAAATATAATAAATTCGTGTCATATATGCAACAGTTTTTCAACAATTTTTACAATTAACAATTCATCAATCCATCATGAATTGAATTGGTATTACTCAAACAAGGAACATTATTAATTACTAGTTAGTAAATTAACTAATGATAAGTGATTAATTATTAATCAATTAATATTTTTTTTCATGGTGACTCACACACATCTTTCAAATTCATCTTTGTTTTATTTTTTTTATTTTGTTTTGGTAAATTACAAGAAATCTTCTAGTGAGTTTGAAAATTTTCAAATTATCTTTTTATTGTTTAAATACTTTACATTTTACCTCCTTGCGATCTCATTTTTTTTAAAAATATATGTATTTAAAATACTTATTTTTGTAAATCTATCCAATATATAGACATAACTTTCTGTTCATGATTTGAAATAAATTGAATTTAGGATGGAAGAAAGTTCAAATACAAACTAATGTTAAGGCTATAGTTTATTGCTTACCATCCCACGATTGAAGTAATCACTATAGTCGAAAACATCTTTTTGTTAGCAAATACGTTACAAAACTGTAGTTTTATGTATATTGATAATATTTTATAACTCTGCAAGTATCAATCTTGCAAGTTTGGCATGGGAAAGCAAGCAAAATTATTGTTGGGAAAACTGTTTCCCACCTTGGGTGCTCCAAGCTAGACATGGTCACGGTTTCGGAACTGCGGGTTCCGGTTCTGATTCCGGTTCCGATTCCGTGCCGATTTCGATTTCGATTTCGATTCCGATTTTAGTTGCTATTTTATTCTAATTTCGATTTTTTTTTAATTTTTAGTTTCGAATTTTTATTTTAATCCCACTTTTAAATTTGATTTATATTGAAATAATGATTAAACTATTAATTGAAACTCAAATAATACAACATAATAATATAATTAGAATAATAATATTTACAATTGAACTTAATTAATATATAGTTTTTAGATAATAAAACTAGGAAGAATTAGATAAGTGAGATTCAAAGATATAAAAATAATAAGAATATTGAAAGAATAATTGAATATTTGAATTATTAATTAGAATTCAACTCATATAATATAATAACATAATTAGAATAGTAGTTAAAATTAAACTAATATATAGATTTTTTAGAATAATATAATTATGAAGATTAGATAAGTGAGAAAGAAAGATATAGAAAAAATAAGATTATTGAGAAAATGATCGAACTATTAATTGGAATTCAAATAGTATATTAGTATAATATAATAATAGAATTAGGAAAATATAAATTAAAAAATTAAGTTGATACATAATATAATTAGATTAATAGTTGAAATTGAACTAATATATGGAGGTTTTAGAAAAATAGAATTATGAAGGATTATATAAGTGAGAAAGAAAAATATATAAATGATAAGAGTATTGAAAGAATGATTGAATTATTAATTGGAATTCAAATAGTATATTAGTGTAATATAATAATATAATTAGAATAATTAATTAAAAAAGTTAATACCCTAAACCCTAAACTATAAACGCTAAAACTTAGAATATAAAGATTAGAAAACTAAGAAATAATATTAGAAATAGAATTATGCGATGAAAATGAAGAAGTATAAAAATATCTATAGAATTATAAAAATAAAAAATAATTTTTTTGGGCTGGCTTCGGTTCCCAAAAATTAAGAACAGCCACGATTCCAATTTGGTGGAAACCCGGTGGTTCCGGAACTATTAAGAACAGCCACGATTCCAATTTGGTGGGAACCCTGGTTCCGGTTCCGAAACCACCGGGTGGCCATGTCTACTCCAAGCATTGCTTTTGACTCATAAGTCACAACTCACAATCAATTAGTTGAATGTATATTTTGTTAGTGAGATATAAAATATCGCCTTTTGTTAAAAAAAAAAACACGTATTTATATATCACTGCACACATTTTCAAATACCGAATTTACACATAATATATATATCACTGCACACATTTTCAAATACCGAATTTACACATAATATATACATTCGCCTAAAGTAAACTAAATTTTTTCGCATATTATATATTTTCAAATATAAAAATCTGTGAGATTATTAACACATAATTATTAAATTTAGCAACTTATTGCGTTCACACTTCAAACTGCAAATTCAGTCCGTTTTCAGTTTTCTCAAACTAATCTATTTTATGTTTAATCTTAAAAGACAGAGTGACGAGTTAATTACAGCCTTAAAGAGGAGAAAGCATAGCCATTGGGTGAGAGCTAAGATTGAATCTTTGACTTGGGATACAAAAAAAATCATAAAATTGAGATGTCACATTATTGTTTTATAAACCTTGGCACTTCTCACTTAAATTATACAAGTGGAAGAACTAAGAATCACTAGCATTATACAGTGGCCTCACACCATGTATATATGTAAAGCTGTTTAAGCAAAACAGAAACTTTTACTTCCACTAAATCAGTATGCACTGCAAATGATCTTGAAAGAACTACTTGAAGTCTGCGATTTCGAAGACTCGGGCAGTATTATCAATAGAAACTGAAACCAAGAAATCCCCATTGGCAGAAACGGATAAAGATTGTACGGCATGATCGTGACCGGAAAAGATTCTCACGCAATCTCCAGAGAGACTGTCCCAAATTCGTACTTTACCATCAACACAACCTGTAGCCAGATATCTAGTTGCGCCCAGCCACGACAAGCATGCAACTCCTTCCTGCCAAATGAAACATATGGATGAATGCGGTATACATATATCCAGTAGAATGTGATTTATGAGAATCACTATTTACTCAAGGCTCATAAATAGCAAATAATACATGTATCATAGTTAGGGGGGAAGGAGGAAAAGGGTGGGGAGTGGGGCTTTTATTTTTGGATGAGCGCTTGGAAGGGGAACTTGATTAGTTATAAAATGATAAAAACTTGAGAGAACCTCGTGTTCGCAGGTGCATCGAGAGCTCAAATGCTGAAGATCCCAGACAATAAGCTTCTGATCCATACCTCCTGTTGCAGCCCATGGAGAGCTGCCATGAAAAGTTTGCATCAGAAGATAATCTTGAGAGCATAATGAGAAAGGTAGCTAAACAATGGATATGACATTGTTAATTTGATATTGTCTTGAGAAAAACAATATATAAGCAAGGTTCCCTAAGTAATGGAGTTATAAACATATACGCCCTTAAAACCTCAAAGCGTTATATTCACACAATGTGAAACTGCAAAAACATAGGATGCAAAACTGCAGTGCTCTTGAGAGTGTTTGTCATCTTTATCACCATCTTGACCACAGACATGAAAGAAAATAAATACACTAAGGAGAGTGACAAATGTCAGTAGGAACCTTGAAGAAGCAAACGCAACACATTCGATAGAATCAGAATGATCATTCAGTGAACCAACAACCTGTGTATGAAGACCAGCAAAGGCAATTAGTTACAGAAATGAATAACATGAAATTTTGGTTAATCCAAGAAGACAGCAAGGACATCAAAGCATATACATAGAAACAGAAGAGAAAGAACTCAAACCTTTCCTGTTGTTATATTTACAAGGTGAACATTACTGTCCTTTGAACCGGTAAGAGCAAGAGCTGAATCAGAACTTAAACTCAAGCATGTCAACCCTTCGGTGTGATAGGGATGGCCTAAAGACATTAAAATAAAGTACTTATTAGAGTTAAGCCCAAACAAAACCATGAAATCTTCAAGATATCACCCAACACTAGAAGATGCAAGGAAAATACTCCACAAGAAAAACAATGCCAACAAAGGCCATACACTTGCTTTTGCACAGAGATCATGTGCCTATCAACTAAAGAAGAAGTGACGCAAGAGATGGCCAAGAGTTAGTCAATATTAAATTGATACCTTAAAACATGAATTTGGTCCTCATATCTTTATTTCTCTATAGTTAATCTATAAGGTCATCTTTCTCCCTATCCCGTGCTACCAGCATCTTGTATAGTGTGTGGACGGTTGCCAATTTTACACCAAGAATAATTCCCACTCAAAAATGTTGATGAGATTGTTAGGAGGTGGCTCAGCACCTCTAAGAGCTGAAGCTCACAGACCTGGCTAATGCTGAAATAGATCCCAACCCTTTAAACTTCCCTCACTGGCTGATCAATCTTGTCTTTGAAGATTGGGGCAATTGTCCAAGTGTATTACTGATGAGAGCCTATTATTCTGAATCAGATATGCAAGATCATGCCATACACATCTAAAGGTTATATGAACATCAGTTGATCACCAAATGCCCTAGTGAGAAATTTATCAATGGATCTGCAAGCTTCACAATATCTGTCTCATATCCAATATGTTTGGCTGCATTTTCATCTGAAAGCAAGAGAAATCTCTAGGCAATCCTAGAATAATGTTATGTAACAGGAATAGGCCAAGTGCATGCACAATGTGACATCGAAAGTTCGAGACCAGAAATCGACGAGCATAACTTTGTCCGTGTTGCTCACTAAGTATAGAGGGCAGTATTGCTCTGATATGGCATGACATGCAGGACAATCAGCTAGTACTTTAACCCAATATATTGCCAGTAAGTATTTGACAAGTGAAATTCTCCGCCCGTCTGACATTTCATATACTAAATGCCCTAAAAGTCCCCAGCAATAAGATTTATAGTCACCCTAAAGCAGGAAATACAGTGCATGCTGCCATACATAACAAAGATTGCTCTTATTGGCCCAGCCAGCAGAAAAATCCCTTGAATGTTACCAGTGACAACACTTGCATACAACTCAAAAGTCCTACATCAATCTCTTCGACTCCTATTGACTTGCTTTAACTTTTTCATTCCCCTGACCTTTCTCCAAAGAAGACCAGCGTCATGCTTTCAACAATGTATACAGAAGAAATAAAGACATAATGCCGGCATCCTTATAACTCAATCACCCTTCATAAAGTCCTCTTAAGCAGTTTCCTCGAATGAAGTGAGATGGTGAGGGAGGGAAGGATTCGACTTTGACACCTAATTGTATCCAAAGTTAGTTCCTAAGATGATAAAAGTTTTCATCCCTACAACTTCCAATGCATTAAGATGCAAGAGAATTTGTGAAATGAAAAAGAAAATTATACCTCTAACAACATGAACAATTTCTCCACTTTTGGGGTTCCATATTCTCAAAGTTGCATCATCAGAGCCAGTGCAAATCGTTTTACCTTCAAAAGGTAAATGTTGTGATGAAGAGGAAGTCCATACTTTCAAGAGGGAAAAAAAAACGAATGAAGACATTATAGCATTACCATCTGGAGTGAAATCACCACAGGTGACACTACTGTTATGCCCGGCAAACATGTTAAGATAAACACCCTTGTCAGCGTTCCACATCCATACAGTGGAATCCTCTGAACCAGCCAAGACTAAATGTCCTCTTGGATGCCATCTAACCCACTGAAGAATCATACTTCATAGTCAATAATAAAATAAAAACTACAAGATAACAAATCTGCAAAGACTAAAGATGCATCCGCAATTTCACCTCAATACCCCCTCCAGGACCATCAAATGTGCACTTGACATTCCGTGATGATATATCCCACACTTTCACTAGTCCATCAAAGCTTCCAGATGCAAGTAATTGACCATCACTGCTAAATCGTAGACTAGAAACTGAATCCGTATGACCTGCATATAGACATTTCAAGCTTCAACTCCACATGACCATAAAAAGTTTCATAATAAATACTCTTCTTGTGAAAGGAGATAATGGACCCTGCCTGTAAGCCACAACCTAGTACGATGAATTGATGAAAAAAATTATGTGATTCATTATATACCTCGTAACTCAAAAGCCCAATCTCCTTGACCAATGTTCCAAAGAAATCCTCTATCATCTCCACCCCCTGTAGCCACTAAGTTAGGATCAGTTGGGCTGCATGCAACAGTGTACAATTCACCTGTAATGTAAAAATGAAACAGAATCAGTTACTTATATATATATATATAAATAAAACAACATGTCAGAAGTAGCATAATGCACTGGCTGAGCAAAGAATATCAGTTTCCACTTTTATCTATCCAGAATATATCATCAGGCAACATTAACTTTTGGGATTAGAATTTCACAAAGCTTGCTCAAAAGAAAGATATGCTTTTATTGGGACATGAAATTGTGCATTTATTTAAAACAAGACCACAAGAAAAAATTAAAATGACGGCTTCCAATGACAGATAAACAGCATATAACAATGTGGGACATTTTGGTGGACAATCACATAAATGATAACACACTAAATGTTTATTGAACTTAGAAATTAGGTAAATTCGAAATTCTTTGTGACAGTCTTTTAGCTTCAAAAAATTGCTGAGGAACATAACTAGCGATCAACTATATTGGTTGTACATAATGCTTTTGGAAGGCCTAATTCTCTCAATTTTCAATCTGTAATGCACTGTTGAACTCTTCAATAGGAATGGCAAAATTAATCCCACTGCATAGGCTGCCCCCTACTTTCCCTGGTTGAGTCTGGTATTCATAACTTCAATTGACAAGCTTGAACAAATAGAAGTATTGTAAGACAGTTTAATTGACCCATGTTTTTGTTCAAACAAGCAGTATTATGAACATCAAAAACTCCCTTAACAACTTTTACAAGTTTGTTGAGGATTACAAGGTTCAGTACGTGTACTTTATGGCTTCCAAATTTCCTAGAGGCACTGAAATACAGTTGTCCTTCCTACAGCAACCATACATTCAATTCTGTAACTCATTGAACTTTATGTACTCTTTCTTCTTGTCCTATTCTAAGAGATTTCTGCACAGAAGTGATACCTTCAGGATCCAAAAATTGCATAGGATGCTTGTGAAGAAGTTCAAGTTGTGAAAAACTTGATATGCCATTGGAGGAGGAAGTGAGGAACAGGTTTAATGAGGGTATTAATGCTGAACACACGTTGAAGAAACTTGCCTCCATATTATGAATAATTACAATTTGGAACATCCTTGTAACCGATGCATTTTTATCCAAAAGAAAATGAATTTACCTAGTACGAGGATTTTTTTTAACCATATAAAAGGTAGCCTAATGCTATCAGAACTCATGCAATTTATTTCTCACATTTCTAGTATATCTCAGTAGCTTTCTTCAGCTATCTAGAACCTTTTCTTCGCAAGATTGAACTCTCACTTTTCTTCTTTTCTATAAGGAATCCAACTTTAACAAATATAAGCAGTTCTAGACAATGAATGCGGTTTTTAGAAAGAACACTAAAGTAAGAATGATGCTGCCCAGGATTGAACTGGGGCCTTTTTAGCAAAATGTTCCAAAATTCATCTCCTAAGCCCTCGAAAATAGAAAAACAGGTAGAAGTTGTGAACAGTGTTCAATGAGTTCTTGGGCATTTATAATTAAGCATGGCTGTTTGTTTTTCATGTGGGTTACATCTAGGTTTAATCATAATGGGCTTCAAGCCTCTCATGTGGTCTTGGGAAGTTACAGATCAACATTGTGCAATGAGCTGCAAAATTTTGCATTCTTACTGTGTGTGATTATAAATAGTGGATTGCATGTATTAATCCCAAGACAATTGCATGTCACATACAACTATATGAAATCTGTAAATGAAAGCAAAAACTATAGCATTTTAAATTGTGTGGAGGCTTCAAGCCTCTCACATGGTCACTTGGAATTTCAACAAAGTTTCAAATCAACTTTGTGCTTTATATGCTATCTTAAACCAGAGTTTCATAATACATTTCTGTGTCCCTGAGTAATCATTTTTTAACTCGTGAAGGCACTACAAAATAAGTGGTCTAACATTGCCACCAACTACAACCCTTGCAACCAAATGCTTAATGGTCTAACTTTAAAACTCTACACACATACTGAGGGATAATCCCATTAAACCTGTCCATAGTTTTTTCAGCAACCTAATGCAAGAATAGAATAAGATGAACTTTTATTTAACATAAATCTTTTTTAAAAATATCACCATGCTAAAAGGAAGTAAGTTCAGTAGAGGCAATTAATAAGCTCAATCACTACTAAACAAGCTTGATTGACAAACTAAGAATTATTTTGTTACTCCAGATAGTGCCGTATTTCAAACTGTTAGTAAATTAACATATTTGGACCCTAGCATTCGTCTAGCACTTCAAAGTGCAAGTTGCAACAATGTGAATCATACTCTAAAATGAACTGATTATCAGGTTTCATGCAACATGATTACACAAATTTCGGGAATCACTGATTTTGATAAATTTTGCATATATGTTTAAGTATCTCATATTATTATATCTCTTTGGAAAATGTCCCTTAAATTAGCATAAGCAAATACAGATTAACTAACACAAGAATCAACAACTACTATGCATGGAAAATTTTGTCATGATATGCATTGCTACGAAACCTGGATCCACAAAATCTACCATCCAAACATATTATCAATTTCCAAGTATTCTGAATGCTACAATCAAAAAAGTCATATGGTTTGAGCTGCCAGATAAGTGCTTAACGATTTAGAATTCCAAATAACTTCTGAAACTCTCAACACCCAGAGTCGCTTAATATGCATTTCGGCAACATTGTTCTTGGAGGACATCCAAGCAGAAACTTACTTTTAGTATAAAAAATTATATGCTCAGGTGTGATAAAAACTATAAATATATGGTATCAAAAATGTCACGTCAAAATTGGAACCAATGAGAATATCAACATCTTCCAATAGATGTACAAAAAGGTAATCAAGGAATAAGCGCGATACCGGTATGACCAGTGAATATGTGAACTGAGTCATCAGGTTCATCTGAAACCAACAGACACAAGGCAGTAAAGCAACGAATTAGAACAAAATAAATTGGAAAAAAAAAGAGAAAGTCCATTATAAAAAAACTAATGCTCCATAAGATCAGTTTCTTTAATAGAGAAATATATGCTTCAATCAGTATAACAAGACTATAACAAAGGGAACCAGCAATTAGCATCAAAATGAGAACCCTAAACCTTAAAATTCACAAAGAATAATTTATATTGACCGCTAACTAAAGATATGCTCAAAAGCATCTATACTAAAAATTTTGTCAAACTTCAGTTTTGAGAAATGGACTTTTAAAAGGCCTAGAAGAGCTTCTAATCGAACAGCTATAACAATAATCATATATTGAAGAAAAGTTCAAAAGAATTGCTACCTGGAGCTTCCACATCAGGATCTTCTTCATTATCCACATCTGGAAGCTCTGCAACAAATTAAAGGAAAAAGCCATATATTTCATATGCATATTTTCCAGCGTACAACTTATAAAACAAAAAGAGTATGATAATCTAATAATGCTAACAGCAGATGAGATACAACTAGATATCAAGATAAGGCTCTGAAACAGAAGAAAATATATATATAATACAATCAGTACATAGAATAAAAGGAAATAAACCAGCAGATGTAACTGTATAATTAGTCAAAATATTAATTTCTTAAAATAAGATTAGTAAGAAGAAAGTAAGGACCTTCTTCATCAACTGGGATATCCTGAATAATATCATTTTCATGAAGGAAAACTTCTTCCTCATCTTCTACTATGTCATCATCATAACCACCATCAGTAGGGGAATTCATGTTGCTTTCTACAAGAAACAGGACAGGTTTGAGAGAGAGAAGCAATGGCGAGGTTTTATGAGGTTTTACAGGTGAAAACCACTCATTTAAAAGCCGGAGTTGATCACACGGAATTTACAGACTAGACCAAAATGTGAGGCTTCTCCAAATCAAAACAAAAAAGGTAAACAAAAAGAAAGAAATTGAGCTAAATTAGCTAATAGATGCTACTAAAGGACTGAAACAACCTTTAAAAATGATAAGAATGAATAAACTAAAAAATAATAATATAACATAAATGAATGAGGAAGAAACATAGCACCAGGAATAAAATTAAGTAATGAAAAGCAAAAAGTACTTAGGAGCCATTTGATTTGCATTCCAGAATCGAAATCAAGATGAGAATCATAAACCCCACTATTGCAATGGCTTTATGTCATTTTCCATTCCATATGACCCACATCCCCCTCTACTAAATGGCTCCATATAAATTTTCAATGGTGACAGTAACTGCTCTCTTGCCTATGGCTTCATGAATTTCCTAAACTTAAAAGCTTGAAAAAGTAAACAGAAAGTTGATATGTACAAATTCAGTTCAGATAGCAACTTCATTCAAGAATATGCCGCAGGCTCCCGAAATCAATAAGGAAAGAAATGCGAAGTTTCAGATTAGTGAATAAACCAAAACTAAAAACGACAACTAAGTCTTTATCCGACTAAGTGGGATCGACTACATGGATCACACTTCACTATCGTGTTCGGTCTAAACTCATTTTCTCATTTATATTTAAGTTTAACAAACCTTTTCTCATAGTTTCTTTCCCATTCTTTAAACCAAAACTAAAAACTGAGATATTTCTCGGTCGGCACCTAAAACCCACTATTCTCCACTCCATTTCAATACGATTTAGGAATAATTTTTCAAATACCAAAACATACACACTTAATCCTAAAATTAGATATTTAATCAAAAGAACAACTTTTTAAATTCTCAAAAGTATTACAAAAAACAAAAACTAAGCAAACATTAAAGAACAAACTAAAAAATTAAACTTCTGTAAGCCATAAAAAGGAAGAAGTAATAATAATCTTTCAATAAAAAGAAATACAAACATTTAAATTCTTATTTCCACTGTTTGAATTATACAAAGATTAAGAAGAATAGCTAAAACAAAGAAGAAAGAAAGAGATAGAAGAAGATTTACTTACACAGCTTGGGAGGCGGCGGCGGGGCGACGATAGCAGTGGTGGAGAAAGGCGGAGGCGCTGCTCTGTTTCTGTTTAAAAGGGTTGCCCCCGTTTTTAAATGAGTGAAATTGCCAAAAAATTGAGGGTAGAATGGTCATATCATGTTAGCCGTACTAGTGAGGCGGGTATTAATTCGGATCTTAAACGGGTCAAAATGAAAAACAATTTTTTGTTTCCTCGTTTGAAAACGAAAAAAACGAAAAACAGAGCTCTCATCTATCGTCTGGAAAAATCCTCCTCGTCCAATCACAACTTCCTCCTTCAAGCCGTACTTTGTTCTTGATTCAGTGTCCAAGAAGCTTCAAAAATGGGATTTTTGCAAAGGTCAGTAATAATACAATTCCGTTGAATTTTTTTTTTGAAAAATAGATGGATGAACTGAGTAGTTTGAACTAAAAAGTTCACCTTTTTAGCATCTCAGTGCATAATATTTTGTGTTTTTTCTGTTCAATTTCTGCAGTATTTTAAGCTGAGCTTACTGGGATGATCACAAAACTTCAAGCAAAGCTTTTAGTCAGTTTTTGTTTTCCTACTTAAAACGGCCATGTGTTTGAAGCTGAAGTACAATGGAGAAAAGGGTACAGTACCTCCTTTTGGTTCAGTGACTTTATGGAATATTTGCAGTTTCTAAACTTTCTATGACAACCCTTTATTTAGAATGCTGAAGAGTTGTTATTCTATTGTGGTTTTGTTGAATGTTTTTAGTTCTTTAATGGGTTTATGAAGGGTTTTGATTTTGGTGTACTTTTCTTAATTCTGTCAGTTTCTTTTTTACTATTTCCAGTGATTATCTGACTCACCAAAAAGTAACAGCTTTTGCATTTTTAGAGGAAATATGAGTTGGGGGCGGGCATTAGGGCTAGCCAAAGTGTTTAGGGAGTTATCTTTCCGACTTATAGGTCTAGCGTTCAATTAGTGTAAGATTCATGTGAGTGTGTGTTTAAAAAAAAAAAATGAGTTGGGGGGCAAGGAAATGAGGTGATGCTCTGCCTTTGTTTTCTTTAGTTTCCTCTTTCAATTTATCTTTCTTTTCTTTCGTGGTTCAGGCACAATGGTGCAGCTCTCTCTCTCTCTCTCTCGATCCTTACATGTAAAAAGAGTTAGTTTAGATACCAAATCTTGAAAACAAATGTTATTTGACTGTATTCTGTAGGCATCTGGTAAATCCCAAGTGCAAATATTAGAACAACTCTTTGACGTGATTTTCATGAATTTAGAATATAGATGTAATAGTAATGGATTTACATGATTTTTTATTACCTTTGTAAGTTCTTCCTTGTTAACCTATTATTTTTAGAAGTGGTAAATGATATTATCAATTTTTTTTGGTCTTTTGGTGGGTCAAATTTTATTTTATTATAGAAATAATTTCAAGTTATTTGACAATACAAATTCGTGTAAGTATTTCAAAAATGTTAGGTAATATAATCAGAGAAAAAAATGACTATAATCAAAGAATAACAAAAGTAAGAAATGGATGAAAATTTGAAAAAAAAAATGTAGTAATTTTATAATCAATAAATAATAAAAGTAAGGCATTGATGAAAAATATGATACCTAATAGTTGAATACATACTTTTCCTTTTTGAAACTTTCTCATTTTGCTTTGATATAGTTCTTATTAGTGGAGACTACTACTAATATTATTAATATAATATATAATTAAATTTATTGTGTCTGCATGCGATAGTTAAAATATGTAGTTCAATAGTGTTCTAACTTATTTAGCTTAATAAAAATAGAATTACTTTTTTTTTTTTATATTTACAAGTTAACACTTTTTTTTGTCAATTACACAATTCAATAATAAACAAGTTAATGTACCTAACACTTGTAGCACACATTCGTTTTTTTGTCCTACTATAAATACAAAAAAAAATTAAGCATTAATTGCCTCTTTACATAAAGTGGACCTCCATCATAAATTAAACCTTTGGAAAATAACGTTCAAATTAATTTTAAGAGTTTACCTTATATGCATAACTTAAACCTCTTGAGAAATATACTCCAACTTAGATTTAAGAATTAACCTTATTATATGCAGCCATACCTCTCGGGAAATAGTTCGATAATTAAAATTACAATTTGAAAAATATTATGTTTTTGGCCTTTTGCTTTCAAAAAAAATAAAAAAATATGGAATACTTACCATTTAATTTTAATAGGAAGTCATTTGCTTTTAAATTTTTTCAAAAACCTACAAATTTTTAAATCTAACCATAATTTGGCAAAACATAATAATAATGGACACATTTGGGCCCGCACCTAGTGCAGTTGCACCACCTAGTTTACTTTACATGTACGGTAAGAATAGTGTATCACAAGATCAAGAGAATTAAATAACTGACAAAGGCCATTTGAATATTTGAAATTCCTCTTACAAAATATGAAGAATAAACTAAAACTGAATGAGATCTTCTTTTCAAGTAGCTTTAGGTTAAAATTGAGATAGAAGTTATCCTTCTCGTTATAGCCATTATTGACTAAAATTAATATAAAACTTTTCATCTCCTAGTAACTTTTTGCTAGGATTGAAAATAGATGATACGCCCTCAATTGCTACAACATTTAATTTTTCATTCACAGGCTTTAATCAAGAACTTAAAAATGCATGAAAATGTAGCTAAAATACTAATAACAGTATTCTACAAACTTGATTTTTACCCTTTTCATCTCAAACATGAATTTTCAGTATTCTACAAACTTGATTTTTACCCTTTTCATCTCAAACATGAATTTTCAAATCCATCTTCGAAAGAGAAGCCAGAGGAAGTGTATCTTCATCTTCACATTATCCTTCCAATCCAACCACCATGGAAGAAACCATCCATATGTTAAGGTGTTGGATGGATGATTTAGAATTTGATTATTATTATTATTACTTTTTGACAAAAACTTCAAAATGAAGATCATTCTTTCACTAAAAGAGAACAAAGCACTCCCATGATAGATGACCCAACACTCCCAAATTGGGAGACAAATGAAACAAAATTACAACTTAAAAGGAAAAAAGGAAAGTTACGTTGGTGGGGAGGCGGCAGCGGCTAGGGTAACACCGCCCCTATGTTCGTTAGAAAGTGTTTTGTGTAGAGAGAATGGAGAATAGGGATAAAAGGTTTTTCAATTGCTAAGGCATGTCCAATTAGGTAAATTTGAGTGTTTCATATATGAGAAAGAAAGATTGATAGCGCTCCAAAGTCCATCAAATTACCATGCTCCGGTTTGTTAGAAATCAAAACAATGACAGCTCTAGTCATACTTTTCTCAAAAACACCATTGTAATTAATCTTTGAGTTTATGTTAGCACCATAATAACATACAAAAATAATAACATAACAAAAATGTTTCCACCCAAATGGAAAGAGATTCTAGCAACAATTGAGTTATTTATTGGCTCCAGAAGTTTAGCTTATCAATTGATAAAACAAAATATTACTCACATAATCAGAAAATGCACAAACTCTCCTTTCATCATTTTCTTTTGCAACATATTGTTGAAAATTGTTGAAAATATTCCATGAACCTAAAGAACATATAGAGGTGCAAAATATCACACCAAGGAATTTGATGAGAATTAGGTGCCACCAATCCTGTCAACGTCCCTAGTGCAGCAACACATACCCGAATTAAAGGGTATGAGCATCCTTATTTCTCATAATCATGTTGTTGAGTCCATAACTACCATCTCATAATCATGTTAAATGCATAGCAAGAAAAAAAGTTACCATCATCTAATTATAAATTTAATGCCATCAGTCCTATTGTGTAGATATCATAAGTGAGCACTATATAGTTTCCCATAGTAAAACTCATAAAGCACATTTGATCAAGTAGAACATACAGTTTCCAAATCTGAAAGTTTTATTTAGGTGAATCAGTAGCCTCGGCAGCTTCAGAGAGTTTTATTTAGGTGAATCAGCAGCCTCGGCAGCTTTAGCTTCTCTTGGGCATTGAGATACATACGGTTTTAGCTGCAAAAGAACCAAATGAATCAGGATGTCGGTATGAAATTCACAATATAGAGTTGAACTTCAAGTCGGATATTAAAAAACCTTGATTGCTTTAGACATGCAGGTTTTCCAATCGTTAGTCTTCTAGAATGAGTATTATGGAATACTACAAGCAACCCAAATATTTCATTCAGCAAATTAGGTGATGGTATTCTTCTAACAACTAAACAAGTGTGCGCACAAGTTGCATCTGATCAGTAGCTTCCGAGGCAAGAGGAGTCAAACACATTTTCAGCGGGATTAAAATTCAATCTCAATATACAGCAAAATAGACATACAAGGACAAAATATCAAAAGTTCATTCCAAGAAAGAAGATAATTTGTTTTTGTTTGCAATTATTCTGCCTCAACCAGACAACCAATTCATAGATTTTTCTTACAAGCACGCATCTCCAACTGTAGAAAAAACAGCAATTTGCAAAGTAGAGGACAACAATAACTGTGGACGGATAAGGTTTGTCTTTCATCTATAAGAGTGCTAAGATTTGAGTCTCAGTGTACTGCGAGTTAAAATCTCTGGTAGAAAAACACTATACTGCTGCCAACACGCATAAGGACTTTCAACTGCAAAATAAACCATCAAGTATACTACCTTTATAATTTGTGTGATCATATGATCACCTAAACTGAACACCTTTTACATGAAGATGCAATTTAAGTACCTTGAAGTCTGTCAAATCTGGAACCACATAGTTCGGCAGTTTTTCTTGCACCACAACATACCCACCTGCAACACAACATACAATGGATCAACTTGCTATCTACTAACAATTTTCACATACATATCCAAATTGGTATTCAAGATAAACAAGCCTGGCCTTAGTCCAGATATTAATTCATTAAGATCCCACTTTCCTCATATATATATATATATATTCAATTGAAATGTCTTAAATCCATAACACAATAGATCCAGAAACAATATACACATTAAGTTGTCAATTCCATTATCCCCATTTGTCAATTTATTTTTCTTTTCATATAAAATAAAGATCACAAACATATGTTTGGTGCAAAGAAAAGGAGAGCAGAAGTTATTTAAAACAAAAAACCTTTGCGAGTGTGAAAACCAGTGGGCTTGCAATTCTTTCCCTTGTAATAATCCCGAGGCCCTCTTTTGGAGGTCAGAATGTCAAGTGAAGACGCACGCTTCCTCCTAAATACTGATCTCCCCAACCCTAATATCAGTCCCAAGGGCATCTTTCACTTTCCTCAATTCTTCAAGAAATTGTTACTGTTATCAAAGATCGAGCAAAGCCAACATTGAGGGTTGAATGACATCAACAAGCATTTGTGAAATCATCAAAACAACATAGAAAATGCAACCAAATCAGACTTACAAAACCAGAGTTGACCTTGGATATCCCAGTGAGAGGTTAAGTGTTCATGTGTCCATAAAATGGGCCACAAAACGACTGTCTGATGATTTAACTAAAGTGTTGGACCCAACTATGTTACCGTGTCAAGTACCCACCCTCTGATGGGTGGAGGATTTCAAAATGTCATCCCCGATTATAATTTCACCCAAAATTTCTTCTAATTTCATCTGATTTATCATAATCGCATTAAGCTCTAATTCAAATTTGTTTATCTTTTTTTTTTCAAAATTAGAATACATTAATATTTTCTAAAAGTCCAAATATTCCAAACTGTTCTTTTAGCACTATTAGGGAAGGTGTGGGTGCAATTCCAAGAATGTCGATCTACAAAACTGCTATTCCACATAATACTCTTATTTTTTCTCTTCAATTACTAAATTCCCCATGTTTAGGTCCGCAAATATACGGATCTGAATCAAAGGATTAAACAACGATTGCAAAATCGTATACACAAATTAAACAAACTGTATAAAAACTCGACTAAACCTCGTGGAAGACTTTTTAAATGAGTTATGAGTGAAATAGTCTAGCCCGGCCTTTTGAGAACCCATAATATGTGGATAAAGTCATTTTTGTCATTTTTCACTGTTAAAGATTCAAGATCTGGTTACCTAAAGCTTTTCCTGTCCTGTTTAATGCTGTGTTAACTTAACAAAAATAAAAAAGACTCGTTATGAATGTCTAGGAGAAAACTGGCATGCAGACAACTACATCAATCTTAATTTCATAGGCCCTGTTGATAAAAGCAGGAAGAAATTCACCAGAGGGACCTGTATGCAAATTTTTGCTAGAATATTTTTCCTTTTTGGTTGAAGCATTTTTTTATGTTAGTATGGTGCTAAGAAAAACTCCAAGATTACCACAATGGGGTTTTTGAGAAGAGTATGACTGGTACTTTCACTGTTTTAATTCCTAAGAAAGTGGAGAATGGTGATTTGATGAACTTTGGACCTATCAGTCTAGTAGGCAGCATGTAGACCGTTGCTAAAGTGCTATTTATGAGACTAAGGAAGGTGTTGAACAAACTACTATCAAGTTTTTAGAATGCGGATGTTGGTACAAAACAGATTCTCCATGCTGTTATTATTGCAAATGAATTGGTATATTGTAGATTAAAAAGATGAGAGGTGGGAGTTCTATGTAAATTGGACGTAGAGAAATCTTATGACCATGTTAATTGGAAATTGCTGTTATCAACAATGGAGAAAATGGACTTTGGGAATAAGTGGAGGAGCTGGGTTGAGTTCTGTGTCTCTAATGTTATATTTTCAGTACTTGTGAATGGGGATGCAGCTGGAAACTTTTTGGAAACTGTAGAGGTCTCAGACAAGTAAGATCTGCTGCTACCACTTATCTTTTTAATGGTAGATGAAACATTCCGCAAATTCATGGAAAAAGCTGAAGAAGGAAATTGGAGACACGGTTATGAGCTTGAATTTAGACAAGAGAGAAAATGCAGGTCTCACGTTCACTATTTGTAGACGACACTGATTTTTGTGATGCAGTAGAGGAGCAGTTATGGTATCTGAAAGGTATCTTGTTATGGTTCCAGGCAGTTTCCAGGCTGAAAATGAATTTATGAAAGAGTGAGCTAATCCCTATGGCCGAGATACAAAATGCTGTGCACCAGCTGCAAGTTTGGGCTGCCAATGAAGGAGCCGGACAGCAAACTGCTTGAAACTCCATCCAGGGCAATTACAAAGCTAAAGAACTTCTGAATCCAGTGATTGGAAAAACTGAAAGGAGGTTGGCTGGATGGAGAAAGGGGACAAGATTACTCTTACTAAAAGCACTTCGACTTGATCAGATGCTGCTCTATGTCTCTCTTCACTATTACTACGGTGGCATCTAAAGATTAGAATAGCTTCAAAGGGATATTTTGCGTTATGGGAAATAGAATCAGGAGAAGTATCATTTAGCAGAGTGGAAGAAAGTCGTCTTTCCAATCAGATATGGTGGATTGGGCATAAGGGAGCCCAGAACATTCAAAATAGCTCTGTTAGGGAAATGGCTTTGTAGATTTGGACAAGTGATAGAGACATTGTGAAGAAAATTAGTAGAAGGAAAACATGGGTGTGAACGGGTGGTTGAAAAACCACATTTAATAACTATACTCATGGTAAATATGTATGGAAGTGTATATGTAAGGTATGGAACATTTTCTCTAACTACTCGAGTTTTGTTTTCATCACTCATCTTCTACTGTGTCATCAGCATGAGCACCATCATTAGGGGAATTCATGTTGCTCTATACAAGAAACAAGACAGGTTCGAGAGAGAACCAATGTCAAAGTTTTTTGAGGGTGAAAGTCACTCGTAGTAGTATTTAAAAGCCGGAGTTGATCAAACTGAATTTACAAACCAGACCAAAATGCAAGGCTTCTCCAAATCAAGACAAAAAAGATAACAAAAACAAAGGAACATAGCAAATAGATGCTACAAAAGGACTGAAACAAACTTTAAAAATGATAAATGTAAAACAAATGAATGAAGAAACTTAAAAAAAATAATAAACAAAATGAATGAGGAAAAAGCACAGTGATACAAATAAAATTAAGTAATGAAAAGAAAAAAGTTCATTCTTGTTTTCAAATTCACCTTTTTCATTACTTACGAGCCATTTTGTTTGCATTCAAGAATCGAAATAAAGATGAGAATCATAAACCCCACTATTGCAATGGCTTTATGTGATTTGCCGTTCCATATGACCCACATTCCCCTCTACCAAACGGCTCCATGTACTTTTCAACTGTGATAGTGACTGCTGTCTTGCCTATGGCTTCATGAATTTCCTAAACTTAAAGATTGAAAAACTAAACAGAGTTGATATGTACTAAATCGGCTCAGATAGTAACTTCATTCAAGAATATGCCGCAGCTCCTGGATTCAAAAGGGAAAGAAATGCTAAGTTTCAGAATAAACCAAAACTAAAAACGACAACTAAGTCTTTATCCGACTAAGTGGGATCGACTACATGGATCACACTTCACTATCGTGTTCGGTCTAAACTCATTTTCTCATTTATATTTAAGTTTAACAAACCTTTTCTCATAGTTTCTTTCCCGTTCTTTAAACCAAAACTAAAAACTGAGATATTTCTCGGTCGGCACCTAAAACCCACTATTCTCCACTCCATTTCAATACGATTTAGGAATAATTTTTCAAATACCAAAACATACACACTTAATCCTAAAATTAGATATTTAATCAAAAGAACAACTTTTTAAATTCTCAAAAGTATTACAAAACACAAAAACTAAGCAAACATTAAAGAACAAACTAAAAAATTAAACTTCTGTAAGCCATAAAAAGGAAGAAGTAATAATAATCTTTCAATAAAAAGAAATACAAACATTTAAATTCTTATTTCCACTGTTTGAATTATACAAAGATTAAGAAGAATAGCTAAAACAAAGAAGAAAGAAAGAGATAGAAGAAGATTTACTTACACAGCTTGGGAGGCGGCGGCGGGGCGACGATAGCAGTGGTGGAGAAAGGCGGAGGCGCTGCTCTGTTTCTGTTTAAAAGGGTTGCCCCCGTTTTTAAATGAGTGAAATTGCCAAAAAATTGAGGGTAGAATGGTCATATCATGTTAGCCGTACTAGTGAGGCGGGTATTAATTCGGATCTTAAACGGGTCAAAATGAAAAACAATTTTTTGTTTCCTCGTTTGAAAACGAAAAAAACGAAAAACAGAGCTCTCATCTATCGTCTGGAAAAATCCTCCTCGTCCAATCACAACTTCCTCCTTCAAGCCGTACTTTGTTCTTGATTCAGTGTCCAAGAAGCTTCAAAAATGGGATTTTTGCAAAGGTCAGTAATAATACAATTCCGTTGAGTTTTTTTTTTTTTTTTTTTTTTTTTTTTTTTTTTTTTTAAATAGAGGGATGGACCGAGTATTTTGCACTAAAAAGTTAACCTTTTTAGCATCTCAGTGCATAATATTTTTGTGTTTTTGCTGTTCAATTTCTGCAGTATTTTAAGCTGAGCTTACTGGGATGATCACAAAACTTCAAGCAAAGCTTTTAGTCAGTTTTTGTTTTCCTACTTAAAACGGCCATGTGTTTGAAGCTGAAGTACAATGGAGAAAAGGGTACAGTACCTCCTTTTGGTTCAGTGACTTTATGGAATATTTGCAGTTTCTAAACTTTCTATGACAACCCTTTATTTAGAATGCTGAAGAGTTGTTATTCTATTGTGGTTTTGTTGAATGTTTTTAGTTCTTTAATGGGTTTATGAAGGGTTTTGATTTTGGTGTACTTTTCTTAATTCTGTCAGTTTCTTTTTTAATATTTCCAGTGATTATCTGACTCGCCAAAAAGTATAAGCTTTTTGCATTTTTAGAGGAAATATGAGTTGGGGGTAAGGAAATGAGGTGATGCTCTGCCTTAGTGTTCTTTGTTTTCTTTAGTTTCCTCTTTCAATTTTTCTTTCTTTTTTTTCATGGTTCAGGAACAATGGTGCAGCTCTCTCTCTCTCGATCCTTACATGTAAAAAGAGTTAGTTTAGATACCAAATCTTGAAAACAAATGTTATTTGACTGTATTCTGTAGGCATCTGGTAAATCCCAAGTGCAATATTAGAGCTCTGCCCATAAGAAACTATACGTCAAGTCGACCTCTAGGTGCTGGTTTTGAATGTTTCCTAACGAAAATTGTCATCCTTTGAATGTCCTCGTACTGGAAGAGATCGTACCATATCTGCCTGTCCCCCAAAACGAGCTTAAAGCTCTCAACTCAGCCCGGATATGTTCTGGTAAATAAAACTTCTCGTGCCTCAGTACCTCCTCCACATAGAGACAGCTGCAATGAAAATCTATTGCTACTTACCTATTTGTAAGGCAAGTCGCTTTATTAGGTAAACGATCTGGTTGTTGGTTGCGCTTTATCTTAAGCAATGTTCTGCCTGTCTATAGTCGTTAGAATCCAGTTTGTCCTGCCGAATTGGATGTGCCTGTCTCTCTCATTAAGTTTCTACATTTCTACTGGTCATCTCTGATATCATTAATTGCAGTTTTCAGTCTATTGAACATTTAAAGAGCGTTTGCTAGATTTTTATCTATCTTTTGCTATTTCAGGAGGTTATGATATTGTAACATTGACTTTTGGTTTTTCTGAGTATATGTTTATAGCTGCATTTAAGTTTAATGTTCCTTAGTGTACTGTCTTTGTCAGAATTTGGAAAGGAAATTTCTTTCTTTTTTTTAATAATTTCCTTAGCAATTTGGCTGGACATGTACAAAGAAGACCTTTAGATGCCCCATGAGCTGTGTAGAAAATAGAGAATTATTAGTTCAAATTAAAAAGGAAGAGGAAGACCAAAAAAAGAAGTAATGAGAAACTACAAGAAAAGATGTCATATTCAAATATAAATGAGCAAATGAGCTTAAATCAAGCATGGTGGCGAAATGTGATCTATATAGCCGAACCCACTTAGTGGGATAAAGGCTTAGTTGTTATTGTTTTTGTTGTATTTCCTTAGCTATTTGTCTATGCAAATTGCCGCTTTACACTGTCTAATGGAATGACATATAGAATTAATATGCTTAAAATGCTTTCACTCAGGGGGATATCTGTTTCTTCATTTTATGCATATGAATTTTATTTTACATGTAATTTGGAATGTTCTTACCATTGTCTTGGCGAAGTCAAAAGTTTAGCATAACTGGTCATCTGTAAACCTTTTTTATTCTGTCAATTAATCAAATATGTGCTATCCTTGTGGATTTTTTTTTTTTGAAGTTAAGAACTACTAGGACTATATATTTCTAGTAGTGTGGAATAATATAAGATCCTTAAATTTAATAAAACACTTAGCTTTTAAGGCTATTGAGTAATGTATGGCCATAGTTTTCCTCATATGTACATTTCCAGTCATAATTATATTGAAGTCATTTTTGTATTAACTATAGATTCTGTTTCCAGAAAGGAGTCATCTTGACCTGTTACCCATTGCGAATAATAATGACTCGATGTTTCTCATGTAGAACTGATATACTTAAATCACTATTCCTTTTGTCTAGATCATTCTCATTGCAATCCTATAGACTCCATCCACCCATAAAACCTAACATTAGGATGTCTAACAATTTTTAGGTTCTTAGGTTATTCCTAGATCTCTGATAACGCATGACCATGCCTTACAGAGTTCTTGAGAGACTTGCCAAAGACTATCATTTTGAAAATATGTTAAAAGGGCATGTTTGGAGGGCGAATTCGTAAAGAGGGTATAATTTTGGGCTATTTATTATGATAAGGTGTAGGGGGGCACTTGTACTGAATTTTGTTTAAAATATGCTATAAAGATAAACAAAAAATTGTACGTTCTGTACAAAATCAATCCAGTTTCCCTTTAATGTAGATCGCCTAAAGTTTTTCCCCCTTTATGAATTTACCCTCCAAACGCGCCTTTTCACAAATTCTTCCTATCCTTTTTCGGGTTTCTCTGGGATAGTTTTGGGTGGTTAGATGAATATTTATGTCATTGCATATTTATTTCTCTTTTCAGGGTTCATCTTAATAAAAATGATGAAATTGTTGTAACCTTTTGTGTGTGTTTTGAAAATAGTAGCATTGATGGAAGAGATGACAAATTCGTTTTAGTTTTATATGACATTTTTACAGCTGAATCTGTTGAACAAATATTGCTTTTTTAAAAAAGTGAGAATCTAATCACTTTTAGCATATAATGTACTTGAAATTGTTCTAAGCCTCTAACGTTTGGATTGTTGACGTTCCTTAGTTATCTTTTTGTGCAAGAGTTTGGATCTCTATTGCCCTATGAATGTGCAGTCAATTCCCCTTTTAAGTGCTTGTAAAATTTAGAGATAGTATAACCTAATTGATCTAGGATTTAGAGTGTTATCCCTTCGGCCTACTCTTGCATATTCTTTGATTGTTTAGACACCGTCAGTGTCCTTAAGTAAGATTGGGTACTGTGTTTTTGTACATTTAAGTTTTTCTCTCTTTGTTCATGCATGAATTAAATGCATATAAAAGTTTTAAATATCTAGGATCTATCATTGAAGAAAATGGGGGAATTAATAAAGATGTTACACATAGGATTCAAGCAGACGGGAACAAATGGAGAAGTGTGTCCTCTATACTTTGTGATCGTAAAGTACCATTGAAATTGAAGGAAAATTTTATAAAATAGTTATAAAACCAGCAATGCTGTTTGGATTAGAATGTTGGGAGACTAAGTGTGAGCATGAACAAAAAATGAGGGTAAATGAGAATGTTAAGATGGATATGTGGACACACTAGATTAGATAGATTAAGTAATTAATGCATTAGAAAGGAAGTGAGAATACCTCCAATAGATCAGAAAATGAGTGAGGCACTTTTAAGATGGTTTGGGCATGTGAGTAGATCTTTAGATTCCCTAGGATGACATGCAAAAAATCGAGAAATATTAACTCAATTTTTTTTATTTAAAAGAGATCGACGTGGCACTCCACCTACCCCCTTGATGACTCGAACCCATGACTTATTGGTGCACAAGTGAAAATATAAACCATTTGATCTAGACTTCATTGTCATATTAACTCGAATTAAAAGGGGAAGGGGAAGATCTAAAAAATTGGAAAGAAAATATTAAGAAAGACATGATATACTTAAATATAAATGAAAACATGTGACTAGATAGAACACCAGCGAAATATGATCCATATAGCTGTCCCCAAATTGTGGGATAAAGGCTTAGTTGTTGTTAGAAGATTTGGCCAGCCTACAGATGATGGTGCTGGTATATTGTCTTTATTGGTAATAGAACATCTGATGTGATGCTGGTTAACTAATTGTTGCAGATTGCACATTATGGGGAGTCCCCGGTTTCATCCTCCTTTGGACCATCTTCTCCGATTGTCGTGCATCTGGAAACCTGCTACAGTATGCTGGAACCTATAATTCAGTATCATGTGGATAGACTCCCTTCTTAAAGTATGGTAGTTTATTTTGTGAATCTCTAATTTGAGTGATAGGTACTTTTAAGTATACTGAAGTATAGTATATAAACAATCTCACTTTGCTGGTTGCTTCTTCATGCTCCATGAGCATTTTTGTATGTGTTTGGGGTTAGTTTAGTGCTTTCTAGATCGCAGTAATTATTGAAATCTATCAAATTACCAGCTTCTAGTTATTCTTGTTATGCTTAGGTAGTGGACATGTTTTTGTTGTTAATGAAATGTATCAGGTGTCCAGTTTCCTTTTCAAATTGATATTTGATCCATTTATCTTGTATTCTTATAATGTTTGAGTTTATTTGTTCTTAGCTTGCATGGCATTTGCATTAATACAAGGAATTTCAAGACCAACTGCTTAAGTTATTGTCACTCAGTATTAACTGTAGCATCTATTATTATCTTTTGGTTTAGTGTCTTGCCAAATGAGGCACTTGCTTAATAAAATTTATCCTAATGCATCATGACTATATTGCTGTTTCTCTCTTTTTTATTGATCCTAGTCTTGAAAATCTATCGAGCAAAGGCAGTCGCTTCTCAAGTTTGATGTGCCAATTCCAGCTGGGAGTCATGCTGCTGCATGCAAAACAAAGTTAATGGTAATGGACTTCTGGACAGAAGCATTTTGACAGTAGTTCCTGGTCAATACTATTATAAAATTAAGCAAAGAAGTTCAATTGGTATATAAGTATCCTGTTTCAATTCTTGTATTTATGCATTTTTTGCTCTTTTTTCTTTTTTTTTCAATTTTGATGGAAGTTGCGTGATTGGGTGGGATTATGTGTTTTCTATTTTCTTTATTCTTTTTGGGAGGGAATTGAAGTAATGAAAGGTTGTTATAATCTGATATTAGAACTCAAATTACCACTTAGGAAATTACTCCATGTTTATGTGTTTCTAAGATTGGAAATCAACAGTACATTGAGTTGAAATACAAGCACATGGACTGCTGTTGACATAAGATGAAATGTTTCTATAGCTTTTGTTTCACATACAACATCTACAATCCGAACTGAGGAGATTACCTTTTAGGAATCTTATTCCCTTTTCCTACTACTTCCCTACGATAACCAAACAAGAAAAGATTTAACCTTTCCGTGGATTGTACTTCTTTTTCCCTTAATTTCCTTTTCCTCACTGAACTCCTTGTACCAAACATGGCATTAGTAGTGGGTTGGTAGGACTAGGAGGATATAGAATGAAACAAACCTTATTCATTGTTGTGTATCGTAATCCTCATCTTTCATCATAATTGTTTGTAACCGTCATGCCCTTTTTGACAAGTGTCTAGGTGAGCAAGCAAGGTTCTTTCTTTATGAGGTGGAGACTTTTTTGAAAGGACCTGGATGGAATAGCCTATATTACCGTGAGTCCTCACTGTTTCTTTCACTTATAGAGTCTTTTTTTTTCGGCCTTACTTCTCTCCTGTACTTGTACTCCTGCAAAAGAGTGTCCTTGTGGAAGTGTTGACCTTGCCTCCGTTGCATCGACTCACCTGGTAAACACTCCCCATCTTCGATTCTCTTCTTTTCTTCTTATTCATGTACTTGCTTATTTTTTCCCCCTAGTTTATTTTGTTTCTCTGTGTTCTGTTGGTGCCGCTTTTGTCTCCAATTTATCCAATTTTATGCCTTTTACATGTCCAATAATTTTTCATACGGGATTCCAAACATGCATTTTACCTTTAGATGCTCCAATATGGCATGTAAAAAATAGAGAATCATTAACTCAATTTAAAAGGGCAAGGCAAGGGGAAGACCTAAAAGGAATTGGAAAGAAGCTATTAAAATACTTAAATATAGATGAGAACACGTGTGACCGACAGAAAACAATGGAGAAATATAATCCATTTAGCTGACCCAACATAGTGAAATAAGGGCTTAATTGTTGTTCTAAACATGCATCTCCTATTTTTGAGTGTATCCATGGAGAAAGAGGGGCAAGGTGGTGCAGGATGGAGAGAGGGAGAGGGAGATGGATTGAGAGAGAGAGACAGATGCAGTTTTTATGTCTATTGCTGTGGCAGAAAGCTTTGTCTTTATTTGTCATTCTTCCACCCGTCATATTGAACATTTGATATATGTTGTTAATTGGTTTCTACATATAGAATTTCATCCCTGAAGAAAATCTTGGAAAGATTGTGTTGTCTAATTATGTTTTGAGCAATAAAATGCTGATTTAGCAGATGCCTTGTATTCTTCTTCTCCGGATCTAGTTTTGCTTGTTTAGACAATAATTCGTTTTGCTTATTCTATTGCAAATCTAATTCAAAATGCATGCCAAGAATCTTACACTGATAAACTGCAGAACCAAAGAGCTCCATTTGTTTACGTTTCCCCTTTTTTTTTTTGCAGCTTTCTACATCTCTTCATTTCAATTTTGATTTAAATGTTAATTTTGATAGCTGTTAGCGAAATTTTGTCCTATCTCAGTGTCGTCCTCAAAGAGGCGATTTTATAAGTTTGAAAGGCAACACCTGTGTTTTTATGATACCAGTTCGTTAAATTAAAATTTTGGATCAACACAGTACATTCCTGCACCACTCCTGACGTCAACCAATTCACAGCACTTAACATACTCAAAGTACGTATACCTTTTGCATTGATGCAGCTTATTCTTATCTTTTCTCCCCTCCTGGGAAGGTGTGGGGAGGATTGGAAACATATTAACCATAGACTTGATTCCTAATACAAAGTTGTTTGAAATGACAATTTCATGCATTGAATGACTTCTGGGCATTAGATTGTATTTGGAACATCATATAGGCAATATTTGTTGCACTAGTGTCTGGAAAGCTGCCTTGCTTGAGATTGATCTGTGGAAAACTTTCTGAATCTATGGATAATTTTAAAATGTACTTAACAGGATGCCTTCAAATTAAATTACTAAAACTTGGACAATAATTAAGAGATTCAATTAGAGCTTTCAGGATGTAATTCTACTGTCCACCCTCTGTTTTCCTTTTTGTTTCTTCCTTTTTTTCTGGAGATAAAATTTTCTTCTACTCTTTATGAAGGATCATTTATCTTTGTTTGTTTCTAAATTTCTTTGAGCAAAATGAAGGTGAAAAAGAACTTTAGCATAAAGTAATAAATGAACTGAATGATGCAAGAAGAGTGATTACTTTAAATTTTACAGAAGTCTTGGCTCTTGATAAGCTGAATGGTGCAAGAAGAGTGACATAACCAACTCTACTTAGTAGACATGTGATTTGTTTAGATTTTACTCAAGTCATGGCTCTTGATTTAATCATTTCTGCAGCAGTTGTTACTCCTTAATTTATCTCATTTTCTGCACTCTCAAGTAGCATGTGATAGGTCAACCTTCTAAAATCACTATGTTGTATTGGGCATTGACTTTTTCTGTGATTAAACTTCTTCCACAATGTTCTGTCAGTTGTAGCATTGATCTAATGTACTTTTGTCTTTGTTCTTATTTTTCTTTTCCTTCAAGCATGTGTAAATTTATGAACTGACTGATTGTTCCCCTCTTGTTTGGTTTCAACTATTTATTTACAGCATTGTGCCTTAGTCTGACATGGTTTGACCTGGATGAGCATGGCCATATTATCTTGAACACTATATTTCTCTTTGCCTGACGATTCTCAATTCTTTGAACTAATTTTTCCCAACTTATGGCTGATTGTGCAGGTAAACTTGGTTAAAATACTTAACTCAGAAAGTGGAAGAGATTCTTGGCTAGTACTGAACTCAATTCTGTGACTTCCATTGGTGCTACATACGGGGGATTTTTTTTTAACTAAAATAATTTCAAGTTGGTCATATACCTGGTAAAACCAACCGATAAAGCGTATAGTGGTTTGATAAGTTGTACTCTGCTTTCTGTTTCAGATCCTTTCAGACTTGGAATTTGAGTGTATTACAGTTGGTCTAAAAAAATTAGGAAAATGGCTTCAATTGACATTAGCATCAAAGTTCAAGATCATGGCACTGCTGTTGATGGGAAGAAGCAGCGAATCAGATGCAATCACTGTGACAAAGTTGTCAGCGGGTTTAGTCGCCTTAAATGCCACCTGGGATGGATACGTGGTGATGTGGTTCCTTGTCCAAGAGTTCCTGCGGATGTGAAGGAAGCCTTTAGCAAGGAGATACTTGAAAAGAGACAAACCAATTTGAGCATGGATGTTGGGGAGGCTTCTTCCCCTAATCTTCCTGTAAAGAGGACTTTGACCCCTGTTTCTGATTCTGCCCAGCATTTGGAGCCGGCGCACGTTCATACTTCTCAATTAGAAAGTGACAAACGATTGAGAATTGGTACTTCTTTAGAAAATCACAGAACAGAAATAGTCCCTCTCAATCCTTGTTCTCAGTCAGATGAAAGTCAAAGTTCATCATCAAGGGAGTTCCAGATATGTCTCGGTAGATTTTTTTTCGAAACAGGATTAGAGTTTGATGCTGTCAATTCTCCTAGCTTTGGGAGAATGATGAATGCCAACCACAGTGCAAATACAGCATACAGTATTCCCAGTTCTGAGGATTTGAAGGGGTGGATCCTTCATGAAGTGTGGAAAGAAATGCAACTGTATGTGAGCAATATTCGAGAATCGTGGACAAGGACAGGTTGTAGCATCTTGCTGGATGGATGGCAAGACGTCATGGGTAGAAATCTTATAAATGTATTGGTGGCTTGCCCAAAAGGCACAGTTTATATGCGCTCAGCGGATATTTCAGGTTTTGAACAAGAAAGTGCTGCCATGCAGTTATTCCTTGACGATGTTCTCAAGGAAGTTGGGGTTGATAATGTGGTACAGATTGTTACTTACACCACATCAGCCTGGATGGAGGAGATTGGCAAACAACTGATGGACAAGTACAAGAATTTGTTTTGGACAGTAAGTGACTCCCACTGCATTCAGCTTATGTTGGAGAGAATTGGGACAATGGAGGATATGCAAGATATACTGGACAAAGCAAAAACCATAACAAGATTTGTGCACAGCCATGCCAGTGTTTTGAAACTTCTGAGAGATCGGACTTCTATCCATGACCTAGTTAGACCATCAAAGTTTAAGTTTCTCATGCCTTTCTTAACTCTTGAAAATATGGTCACTGAAAGAGAGAGCATAGAGAATTTGTTTCTTTCATCTGTCTGGAAGACGTCTAGCTTGGCTTTCACATTGGAGGGAAGAAGAGTGGCTGAGTTGGTGGCTGATCCAACTTTTTGGAACGGAGCCATAGTGGTTTTGAGGGCAACCATACCGCTTGTGCGTGCTTTAGAGTTGCTATCAAAGAATAATGAACCACAACTTGGCAATATATATGAGACAATGGATCAAGTCAAAGAAACTATTAAAGAGGAATTCAAGCTCAGGAAATCCAGCTACATGCCATTCTGGGAAGCCATTGATGATGTTTGGAATCAATATCTGCACAGCCCTCTCCATGCAGCTGGCTACTTTCTGAATCCGAAGTTATTTTATGCAAATGATTTCTATTCAGATCCAGAAGTTGCTAGTGGCCTCTTGTGCTGCATCGTGCGTATGCGTGACAATCCTGGTTCTCAAGATTTGCTCTCTTTGCAAATTGAAGACTACAGGACAGTGAAGGGTGCTTTTGGTGAGGGCAGTGCCAACCTACAAGCAGATATTTCTCCAGGTTGTATTATATGCTACTTAAGTTAATACGATTTGTTATTGACTGCAAATTTCTATATACTTAATCACAAACTTTTCTGCAGAAAGTTGGTGGTTGGCCTATGGGAGAGAGCATCCTCAGTTGCAACAACTTGCCATTCGAATCCTGAGCCAAACATGTAATGGTGCTTCAAAATACAAGTTGAAGCGGAACTTGGCTGAGAAGTTACTCACGGACGGAAGGAATCCAGCAGAACAATGCAGGCTTGCTGATTTGGCGTTTGTGCACTACAACTTGCACCTACAAAATTTCAATGGCCGAGCATCAAATGACTTCCCAAGTGAGGACATCGACCCCATGGATGACTGGGTAGTTGATAAAACACAATTGTTTTTGTCCCGAAGAGATGAGCTCACATGGATGGACTTAGATTGTAAGACAACAAATGGTTGAGGGAGGTGATTTGGGAGAGTCTAGTGTTCATCCTGAACTGGAGCACTGATTAACGTGCGAATTTGAATGCAAAGAAGGTCGTCAGGTGAATATAGATATTGAGAGTTTCTGAACAAGTATATGTATGCCATTCTCTCTTGTTTCTTTTAAGGTATTAGCATTATGCAGCATCTGTTCTTGTATGTCAGACCAGAGTGTACATATTTGTCGGTTTTGGAATTCTAGATATTCAGCATGATGTTTTGATGGCTGCGGTGATTGTGTCAGTGGAAAGAATTTCATGCTCTGTAAAATTTAGGCAGTAGTTTGACAGTGTTTGGATTACATTTTCATGTTTTTTTTCCCTGTGAAAAAGTTTGTCCAAAACCACCCTCATTTTAAGGTGTAAGAATGTGTGTATATCTTTTGGGCAGATTATGAGGCATTTCTTTGTTTTCAGGAATCAGGATTCTGAATGCTTATGGAGCATTGTCTTCTGTGTGGTAACAGTTTCAAATGTCTATCGTTTCCACGGTGTTAACATTTTTTTTCCAGCCAGGAAAACAGTAAGACAGTTTTGCTTTTGGTTTGGGAATCTTTAATAGTTTGTTCAGTAGGTAACTTTGAGTTGAAACTTTGTAAGTTGTTGGTGAGGTGTTAAGCAAGTGTTAAGTTTTTGGTATTCAAAGTCAACGAGTGTGGAGCTATGATTAGTGTCTCACTTTCTTGTGCTTTATTGGGTAAACTGACGGGAATCTACCCCTCCATTGTTTCTGTTGCCCATTGCCCTTCGTTGAGTGTTGAATCCATTTTCCTCTTTATTTTCTGGATATTGTTGCTGGCATTTGGTGGTGTGTTATAAAGTTTTCAAGAGGTGGTATTCCTTTGTCTTTTAAAATGACATCTATGATTCTTGCCTTTGGATTTATGACAACTTGTTTTTAATGAAATAATCTATGATAATCATGCTATGGTGACAACTGTGTCTAACTTATGATATGAAATGTAAGAACCTTTATGCTGTCAATGCTACACATGCATAGTAGATAATTTATATCAATAAAAACAATGGTTCACAGATGAACGATACCTGAAAATTAGCTTGTGTATATTATGTGGATATTATACTGTAACAGCTATTTGTAGAAGATTCTGAGGCTTGTTGGTACCTCGTGGATCAATACAGGATTGAGAAGAAGCGACTCAACTTCAATGAAGCTCGTGTTCATGGGGCCGCTATCAACCTAGTAGGACATGACTGGTGAACTAATCCTGGGAGTGCTGAACATAGCAATGTCCTCAAGATCCATCAGCCACACCAGTTCTCGCCTGCGTATTTGTCAAGGCCTTTCAAGTTTCAGTTTCAAGTCCAATCCCATTCCCCCCAATTCAAGTACCCACCAGAAAGTTTAAACTACCCCCCCCCCCCCCCCCCCCCCCCCCCCCCGGTGCACAAAACCCAAACAAGCTGAACATCAAGAGCTTCTCATCTAGGTCCATCCCAGGCTAAAAGTTACTGTTCTGCTCCAGAAGTTCCACTTATTACCGGCTAGAGCTGACCGTTCACGAACTGTAGAAGAAGTTTAAGAACCGAACAAAATGAAATGACACTCTTCCCGTTTCTGGAACCCAGTTCCGATGCCACTGTGACCTTGTGGTTTATGACTCGTTTGCAGTACTGCTGGAAAGAGTAAGGGGCTGTATCAAGCGGGACAAATTTCAATTCTCTTCAATTCGTAGTAAATCGTACAGGAATTTCTTTTTATGATTCTGTGCTTAACTGTAGGGAAATAGTACTCCTAATGTATCTTTCATGGAGTATTTGTAAATGGTAAGGGTGCTCATCCTTCCACAATATTTTGACATTTTGATAAGAAGATATGAGGATGGAAGTTCAGGGAATACAGTTGGGATGTTAATGTCTTCAACATCTATGTTTTTTGATTAATGACTTATCACTGTCACAAGAACAGGAAAATCAGCTACTGGGATTTGTCACTGCTTATGCTCTATAAATTAATGTCATTGTTGCCTGCAGATTGAACATCATCCATTTGTTTTTCCTGTCTTTTCTAATTGTAACCCATCTTGGTGAAAAAAATCTGAAGCAGCAAAATCCCTCAAACTAGAGTGGCTTACTCTTTTCATATAGCTTTGTTTCATTTAACTCGAAGTGCTCATCCATATTCTAAAGTTGTGCTACTTAACCAGCATCAAGATTATGTTTCCAAAACTATAATGCACACTTTTAGTCAAAGGACTATAATATAACCAGCTTCTGCTATTTAACCAGCATCAAGATCATGTTTCCAGAACTATAATGCATAGTTTCAGTCAAAAGACTATAATATAATCAGGTCATAGGAAGCATGGTCACTTTACAATGGAGCAAAAGAAGGTGGGAAAGGAAGAGAAGCCAGCTCCCTTTCACCATTTAGCAGTTGAAGCACCTAATGAAGAATGTGGAGGGAGAGAGAGAGAGTGTGTGTGTGTGTGTGTGTGTCATTGTACGTAGAGAGTGTAATACGGAACAAATTAATAGAAAACAATTATATATATATTTGCTAAAGATACAAATTCCATAGAACTTCAAAGTTTTATTGAAAGATAAATAGATAATAAAATTATAATAATGAAAAAAAAAACTCTATAAAAGCTTAAATAGTTATAAGAATCTCGAAACCAAGATAAAAAAAAAGACTAAATTGTTTAGAAAAAGAAAAAGGGCTTAAAATGGCCAAAACAAAGGAAAAGTCGAAATTGTGTACCAAAAGAAAAAAACAAGGTCTGAAATGGTCAAAAACAAAGAAATTTGGATAAAAATAGAATCACTAAGATAAAAAGTAACATTAAGGTTTTTTATAACTGGAAATAAAGGGTTCATGTTAGAAGTTTGTTCCAAAATGGATGGCATTTATAGATTTTCTTGATGTATACAAAAACAAAGAATTGCAATTGTCTAAATAAGATAGTAAAAGTTGGAAGGAGATTTTTTTTTTTTCATCCTCTCCATATAATAATATAGTAATAATTGCAAATTTAATACTTATTATTAATGCTCACTAAATTATGCCATTGAATTTATAAATTATATATATATATCGATTCACCTTTCTAAGCCCTCTTTTATTTATTTATTTCTACATATAATGATGAAATAAACAATTTGACACATCTTTTCAATTTTCTCCACGAATTTATTGGAGTTGAGTGAGCAATGAAAATCCAAATATGGAAAGATAATAGTAACTCATGAAACAATAAACATTCAATTGGGCATATATGATTTTTCTTAATTGTTCAAATTAACTCAAAAATTCATACAATTTAAATGTTTGCCAAAAATATTTTCATTTTCAATCATCAATCAATTGCAAAATTGACAAAAAAGAAATAACACACAATATATGAAAACTTATCAGATGACTAAATTTATATAATTATCTCGTAAATTAATAATCCCTTCATATAATGAAACATCCATACTTCAAAAACGTCCATACTCAATTGCCTTAATAGTCGAGATCAGATCTTCTGTCCAAAGATTATCTCTATCATATTCTGTTCAATATCCAAAACGACGTAGTTTAACTAAACCTAGAGACTAAAAGCATAAATATCACTAAAATCACTTTATAATTATTACACCCTAACTAAGGAATGAGTGAACCCTACGTAGTTTAATTTTGGACATGATAAAACTTCTTGGACAGAAGATCCCAACTGTTAGTTGTCTTCCTCTAGCCCCCATGACCCAGTTGGGTCAACCCAATAAGTAGTTTAAATAGGTTAGGAGTAGGATATATGTTGTTGTTTGAGAAAAAAAATTGCCTTAATTGTCTTCTTAATTGGCATAACCTCAGAGAAAAAATATATGCCAAAAATTCCTTCATTTTGCATATTTTGAATCTAATTAAAGTATCAAAACTGTAAGGTTTGTCGATTACTCTTCTCCTCACTGTATTTTACAATACTAAAATTTTCAACATATTAATCTAATAATCTTTTGGTGTTTGAATTTGCAATGAATGTTGTGCTTTCCATCTTCTTTTTTTGTTTATGCTTTTTTACGTGACGTGTTTCTAACTTTTCATACAATATATCTAGTGCTATCCTCTTCATATTATTAAAGTCTGCTTTCTCTTTATTGATCTCTCCTTGATTTCTCTCATACATATGTACATTTTATTATTTTATTATTCGTTTATCTGTTAAATCTTTTTCAAATTTACATGCTTATAATATGATGATATAATGATCTTTCAAATTGTTTGTAAAATGTGGGTTGTGCTTGAATCAAAAGGCATTACAAGAAGTACAAGAGGAGAAGGAGAAAGCCTAAAATTAGTTTGAGAGAGTTATTATCCTAAATTTGTGAGTAATATCAATCCTTTGATGATCATGTTTGACAAAATTTGGGTATACTATTTTTTCCTTTTTAACTTTGGAATTATTGTTGTTTTAATTTTGAATGGGTGTGCTTGTAGTTGCAACCAAATATGTAAAATGGCAAGCTAATGGTATTTTTGGAGAAGTTTCTAAAATTCAGACTATACAGTTATGTAGTTCAACTTTAATATTTTAAAATAGGGTTAAAAACAGTTAGCCCCTCCAACTTATACATAAGGTGCAATTCACCTCCTCAATGACAATAATAGTCACTTTGCCCCTCTTTACAAACTTTGTTAATAGTTTTACTAATTTAATTGTATAGTTGAAATATGGTAAATATATATGGATAAGAATGCCCATGATTATTAAAGAATGAGAATTAGTTAAAGCATAATTCTCTCTAACCTTTTTTTATGTTATTCTTTTAATGTTTTATTTATAAAAAAATTAAATTGTGTGATAAGTTCTTTTTTTTTACATAAAAAAAAGTGTGATAAATTATTTAACAATATTTGGAATTGCAGTTATTTGAATTCTATTTATACATAAACGAATTTCACAAACATATATTTTTTATATTCTGTATAAAGGATCTTGATCATGTGTAAAATTTTTTTAACAAACTATTTTCACCATATAAATCATTTAGCAAAAGGACAACTTTAATGTTTATATATTCTAGAATCAATAGATTTGGAATCAACAACTTATTCTCAATAATAACAATTGAAAAAACTTACAATTAATTATTGTGAAATATAAACAAGGGCAAAATCTCAGTATTCATTGAGTCAAAATTTATTATCATTCTCAAATATCTCAACTTGGTAAATGTTAAAAATAATTAATACATAACTATGTGTAGAATCTTTTAAAGAAGTTGCTAAATGAAAATTTTCATAAGATTTAGAATTATACAAATATTTAATAGAATTTTAAATTTTTATAAGTTAAAAATGTATCACAATTTAAAATTGGGTGATAAGAAAGAAAATCAACTACTTCTAAAAGGGGCATTTATGATATTACACTAAAGAATTATATTGTATTAATTTATAGTTAGTTGAATTTAACTCAAAGGGGGGCAAACTGCTAATTTATTTGATTGAGGGGTAAACTACTCCTTATATACAAGTAGAGCGGCGTAAAGTGATTTTAACCCTTTAAAATATTGATGCTTCTCATTTTTAGATATTACTTATTGAGTTCTTAAAATGATCAATGGATGTAAGAAATTGAAGTTTGTGCTTATGAAGTGTGTAGTTCTACAATTTTATAAGATAGTTGCTCGAAACTGAATATTTCATTGGAAAAAAGTTATTTATTGGTTTCATTAGTTTGTCTATGTATTTTTTTTAGATTCTAATTGCTATAACTACCTATTGAATATTAGAGTTTTAACTGTCATTATGAGCATTACACTTTTTATTTTGATTAAAGATTAGGGATAAAATCTTTAACTTTGAATATGTTGAAGCTATTATATAAATTATTTTTTACTATAGACAAATCTATCGAATTAACCCACCGTGCACGGTGCAACTTTGCTAGTAAAAATAATTTGTTGATTAATCCTTTATTTTTCTTTTGCTTATTGACAGCAAAATATTAAAACATAGAAGTAAGGATAAATCCATGTGCTTTAATTGCAAAACCATGATATTAAGTAGGCTTAAATATTTTATGGCTTTATTTAAGGGAAAAAATAATATATGTTTTTATGCAAAATTATAATACCAAGGTTAATAAATTTGGTACTCCACTAAAAGTTTTATGTACTTCATATTTATTTTTTATATATCAATTTGACTAAAATACTTGTTGGCTAGATTTAGCATTTTTAATACTAAAACTACCCCAAAATGCATAGGAAACAAAGAATTTTGCTTCTAAAATGTTTTATTAAAAAAAAATCATAAAATTTTCTAATTCACGTGAAACACTACGAAATTTTAACTTACAATTGCAAAAAAAAAAAGACTATTAATTGTACAAAAGATCATAAACAAACATAAAAAAATTCAACTTGTAGTAGCAAGTTGAAAATTTTAATTTTGAGGAATCTTACCATAGCATATTTGATTGATGAAGAGGAAACATTTCGAAATTGAAAAAAATGATAAAAAAAAAGAATTAATAAAGACGAGGTTTTTGATAAAACTTCAATAGCAATAAAAAGTTGAAGGGCATTTTGGTTCTCAAGTTTAATATTTGCTATTTTGTTCATATTAAAAATGGAAGATTCATTGGAACTATTAAAAATTTTCAGTGGAGTGCATAAATCATTGTGCTACCAAATTGTTAAGGGTATTTTTAAAAAAAAAAATAAATTCTGAACAAAAAAAAAATTAAAAGAAACCTTTCTAAACAAAAATTATTTCTCATTTCACATATGAAATTTGAAATCTCTAAACTTTTATTTTAAGTTCAGATTTTGGTTTGAACTCAATGCATAAATTATGCTTATGCACATAAAACTATTATATCTATAATTTTGGGACAGTTTAAAGACAACTTTTAGAAATCAATTAAGAAATTTTTTTCTTTTTTTTTAAAGAACAAATAACTAATTTTGGTTTTTAACAACAATTTTATAAAATGACAGCTTTTAAGAACAAAAAAAAAATGATAGCAAAAAGGTTAATTAAATTGCTCTAATGTTTTTAATAAATATTAATGATTTCTGATAAAACTTTGATATTAATTTCTCAAGATGCAATTTCAATCCTGAGAAATGTAGGTTTGGTAGCAACGTAGATTAATCAAGGACAAGTTTGGCTACATGTTGAAAAGTGATATTATTTATTCGTCTTAAAGATAAAATTAATGTATTCTTTGGAGGGAAGAAATTCTTTGATCTATATATGAACAAAAAAGTTGCAAATGTTGCTGAGACGGTGCGCAATATATCATTAGTGATATTATGCGTACGATTGCTAGTTGGAGGAGAATCAATTATTCTCTTGAAAAAAATATTATAAAAAAATGACACTCCAAAGTTTGCACTACTTGCGAAAAAGATACAGGCATAGCATACTACTTGATGCAACTTAAATATATCAGAATTAGTACATTAAAAATAACTCCAACTATAAAGAGTTTATTTGTCTATAAATGTAGAGTCAGTTCTAAATTCAGAAAAATGAGAAGAAGTCATGTTCATGATATGGATCATATAAAAAGTTATGTAAAAATTATAAGAAAACTTTAACAAACTGTAGGAAGTGGGACAAAAATTTAGCTGTTGTCGTGATATTATGTTATTAGCACATTAAAAATATAACACCAATGACGAACAATTGCTCCCCCAACTGAGGTTCTCCCAAAACAATAGAACTATCAACTTTTGATTGCTAAGCATAGTTATTTAATAGAAGAGGTAGTTTTATATGAAGTGTGTTCATATATGAAACCAGATTTAAATCACAATTTTAAAGCAAAATAAAAGTGATATCAGATTAAAATTACGATTTTAACGATCATTAATTACCTGTTTTATATATGAAACACATCTCTGAACCGGTTCACATTAGTCATTTTCTTAACAAAAATCTTGTCGAGTAGGGAATATTTTGGCTCACAACTCCTACTCTCTTAATATTTGTCACTTCTATCATCTTCAATGGAGGATGATAATAAAGTCTTAAAAATTGCCAAGCAATTTGAAGCTTTAGCCAAATTTGTCACTGAGCCCTTAGCCATCATCGTTTCTGCTTCAATCGTTTACCCTCTGGTAAACAAAACAAAAGCTTTTCTGAAGACCAATATGACAAAGAAGAGGGGTTTGACAGAGGGGTAAACATGACATCGCAAGTTGCCTATGAGCTTGGCAAAGAGAAGAATGAGTCATTCTTAAAATGGCTAGAAAGAAAAGACGAAGAGATTGGAGAGAAGAGAAGCATGAATGTAGAATTAAACTAAGTTTCTTAAACTAGTTTAGTTAATTTATAAATAGGTTTGTTTCCTAATTTGTTGTGGACATGGATTAGGAATGTTTTGCATTATAAATATGGTGCAAGAGAATTGAATTTAGGATATATACAGAAACATAAAAGTGTTTATACACGGGTGAAGAAAAATATTTCAGCCTCTGTAGCTCAGAAAACCAAATGGCTTAGTGCAATAAAAGTTTTCCTCCGACATATTTTGTCTTTTTGATTAGGGTGAAATTTTATTTTGCTTTAACAATTAAGGCTGCTCCTTGTGACTTGTTTACCGAATAATAGTTTGGTTTTGATTTCTAATTAAATTCTATTCTACAAAGTGGTATTAGAGACTTGGTTATTTGTTGGTAGCTATGGTGGTGGAAATATAATTTGTGTTATTCTTATATTTACGAAAAAATAAAATTATAATAATTGGAAAGGTGAGATGAAAACCCATATGGAAGCTTTTGATTTTATCCAATATATCCAAACGAAATTACCTGAAAATGCTGATGCAGATAAAAAGAAGCAAGAAAAAATGCATTGTCCCAAATTCATCAGACAATTGATCCGTCAGTTTATGGGAAAATCTCAAAGATCAAAGCTACCAAAAAAACTTAGGATATTTCGGAAAAGATATACAAATATGTTGACAAAGTTCAAAAAAATAATTTGTTGTTGTTGAAAAAAAAGCATCTTTGCACCATGGACAAGAATAAATCCATTGAGACATATTTTTCTCGCCAGTCAACGATCAAAGATGAGATGGAATTAAATGGGCATATTTTGAAATAAGAAATTTTTCTTAAGAAAATTTTCAACACATTGCCCATGGAATTTAATTATGTTGTGGTTGTCATGCAAAAAACCAAAGATTTATCCACATTGACCATTGAAGAATTGTAAGATTCATTAATTCTACAACAACAGAGAATTAATGGAAAGTTTGATAATTCTGTGTAGAAAGAGATTACGGAGAAAGCGTTGCAGACTCAGACAAATAAATTAAAGAATAACTCTAAAGTTGCTACGACAAATGCTCATCGCTAGATTTCAGAGGAAGAGAACGTTGTAGAAATAGTTACTGAGATCATGGTAGTTGTAACCAATTTTTCAGTAAAGAGAAAATAATGGATTTAATTTTCAATAATATAATAATTCCCGTAAGAGTAAAATTCAATGTTATAATTGTAAAAAATTTGGCCACTAAAAAAATGATTGTTGGGGTGCAAAATCTAATATGCATGTCAAAGTTGCTGAGACTGAAGGAAATAAGCAAGCGACTGTTTTATTTTCTATTGCTGAAACTAAACAAACAAAGAATAATAAATTGTATTTGGAATCTAGTTGTAGTAATCACATGAGTGAAAAAAAGAATTATTATTTATTTGGGATAAATATTTTAAAACCACAGTTAAATTTAAAAATAATTTAGTGGTGCCTGTTATTGGAAAGGGAATGATACCCATTACTTTGGAAAATGGGTTAATAAGTTTTATTGGTGATGTATTTTATATGCCCAGTGTTTATCAAAATATGCCGAGTCTTGGACAGTTATTTAAAAAGGGGTATGATTTAAATTTTAAACATAGTATTTGTACTATCAGTGATGCACAATTGAGATTAATTACAAAAGTGAATGTAAACCATAGTAGATTGTTGCCTATATGTCTTAATTATGGTGATTCTACTTATTTTAGTTTCACTATTTCTAATGATGCATGGTTATGGCATATGAGATTTGGCAATTTTAATTTTGGCGGTTTGAATTCTCTATTTAAGAAGAATATGGTTTTAGTGCTGTCTTCACTTAATTTTTCTGCTAGACAGTGTGAGTATTATATTAAGAGAAAGAAGTACAAACATTCTTTTCAAAACGGCAACGCTTGGAGGGCTAGTCATGTGAGACCCCAAATTTTCTTCTAGTAATATTACCTCATAGTTATTTTAATTTGTATATTAATATGAATTTTGAATCTAATGCACTTTGTGAAAATGGTGATTTAATAGTGTGCATTTTAAATTAATTATTCATTATAAGGGATTAATTGTCAATTTTAGAAATTATAAGGGAAGATTATATTAAATATTCCTAAGTTTGGGTTTTAAATAATATTTATAGAAAATAAGGATTTAGTAATAAATTATGAAAAATAGTATTAAAAAAAATAATAATAATAAATAATAATAAAAAAAAGTAAATAAATGAAAATAATTAGGTGATCCTTAATAGCTTACACGTGATCACCACCAAGTGATTCATGGCAAGGCTTTGAGTCAAATATATAATTGGGAAAGGAAACAAAAGAGAGGAAAGAAACGGTAAAGGGAAATAGAGAAGAGGGAGCGGAGCAAGAAGGAAAGAAGAAGGAAAAAAAAAAGAGGAAAAAGAAGAAAAGGAAGAAGAGGGAAGAAGAGAAGGAGAAAATGAAAAAGTCCAAGCAATTTGTGAAATTTTCAGCAGGTGGGGATTCACTGGACAGAATATGAAAACGGGTCATTTAGCAACAATGGGTTTTGTTCTAGACTATAGCTGTTTTTCTTCTACTTATTATTCAAATTGATTTGAACATGGGTCTTGTGGGAATATTCAATGGTAGCTATTTGTAGTGTTTGTATGTAGATTAAGGAAGTTGGTGCAGGTTTTAATCTTGTGTTCAATTTGTTCTTTTAAGCTTTGTGTATGTATATGGTGAATTTCTAATTATAAGGTTCATGTGTTCGCAAGTGAAGGAAGGAAAGAAAATATAATAAATAGAGGAAAAGTATAGCTTCTGAGGTGGTTTGGGAATTTTGAGGTATGTATTCTTGTTTGAGAATATTGATTATAATTTCTTATTTACTTCTATGGTGGAAAAGGGTTTGAGAGTGAAGTTAAGAAAGTTTTAAGGGTGTGAAAATGGAGCAGATTGAGGATTGAAGCCATTTTGCTTGCTGTTGAACAAACTGGTGCGAAATTGGAGCAGAGGAAGAATTGTTAATTCCATAATGTGATGATGTGAAGCGGGTCCGTTTTGTGATGACGTAAGAAGTGATTGGGAAGTAATTGAATAAGTGTGGTTAGTAAGGAATGGGGTCTTAGGGTTTAAATGTGAGGTGGACTTTTAAGAATGGGCTTTGGAGCCTTACTGCTTTAGGCTTCAGTTCATCAGGAGTTAGTGGTGGTTGTGAATTAAATGAATGGACATGATTAATAAGAAGTGGGCTTTTGAAAATTAATATGAAGGGGATTTTCTAGGAATGGACCTCAGGTTAGTATCGGTTTGGGCCTCAGCCAATAGATAGGAATAACTGAAGATGGGGCTTTAAAATTTCGTATGAAGTGAGCCTTTCTAAACGTGGGCTTTAGTGCAGTATCAGTTTGGGCTATAGGCATAAATGGATTTACCACATCAATACTTTTAATGGAGTCTGGTAGTGGTGTTATTCAATTATAAGTCATAAACTTTAAAAATAATGCTTTATTTCAAAATTATTGCCAACCTTAAAATTAAAATTACGTTACATCACTTAAGTAAATATTCTTATTTTTTTAATAATGATTAAAAGTGATAGGGCCTTGTTTGAATTATAGACAATCTCCTTTCTTATATTAGAAAGGTACTCCTGATGACTGGATTTTTATAATTTACTGTAATCGTGCATTTATTGAATTTGCTAAATATAATGTGATTTGATTGAAATATCAGTTTCGTGCTGTGTGGAACTAAGTGCTTCGCTGATATGAATGCGAGAGCCACCTCTAGAATTCACACATGCCGCTATTGGTTGAAGCACACCGACAAGGTGTGAAATCTTTGTGTGTGGCATGTGTTTGCCTGTACTGTGACTGTCTGATTGATTGGGGCCCAGTCATGGTGGCTTATCGATGGTCGGGAAGGCAAAGGGCCGACGAGTTCATCATAAGTTCACCATGACGTTTAATCCTTGTCAAGTGAAATTAAGGAGGTTTTAGTTTCACGAGAAAGGGAATTGGTTATCCGGATATATCCTATTGTGCCTGCGGGGCAAATTTTGACTGTGGAGGATAAGGTAGCTTCAACAGTGGTCTGATCAACCACTGATCGTAAGGTGATATAATGCTGGTACTGGACTGGTAATGTTTTCTGTCCGATTTATATGACACTTCTGTTATTTGTGCATATTCCATTTGGAATTCTTGCGTACATGAGATTGACATGATAATTTGTGATACCAATTTGTAAATGTGAAATTTCGTTATGTTTTAACATTATATGATCCTATTGCCTCCCCACTGAGCATTTTAGCTCACCCCATTTTCAAAAACCCTTTTGTTCAGGGGACACAGAAGGACTTGGTCAGGAAGGGCTAGAATAGCGAGCCTAGATGAAGGAGAAGCCACCGAGCCTGTTAGACAGATTTTTGAAATTGGTGTATATTATGAATTCAGGGATGCCTGAATATTAAGTTACTTATGTTAGTTTTGTAAGGGATTTGTCTTGTACTTGATAGGATTATAAGTGTAGACTGATTGGATGACCCGGTTCACTTCCCAACTAGGGGGTGGGTCGGGGCGTCACAAGTCATCAGTTTGAGCTTGTTCACTCAGACTCGTGTTTTGTGGAGATACATTCTAATGGTGGTAGTAAGTATTTTACCACTTTTATTGGTGATTTTAGCAAAAAAAGTTGGGTTTATTTTCTGAAGAATAAATCTGAACATTGTGATGTTTTCAAAAATTTAAGGTGTATGTAGAAAAATAGACTAGGTACTACATAAGGCTTTGCGAACTGACAGAGGAACTGAATATATTGTGTGTGATGAATTTTTAATGAATCATGGTATTAAAATCAAATGAAAACCATATATAATCCTCAACAAAATGGTGTGGCAGAGAGAAAAAATAGAACAGTGATAGATTTGGTGAGATCCATGATGGTGGCAAAAATATGCCAAGGGATTTTGGGCAGAAGCTGTTTCTTGTGCTATATTTTGACCAAGAATGGTATGAGACGTAATCATGGGATGACTTCATACGGGATTAAGTTTGGTAAGAAACCAAATCCCAATCACTTAATAAAGGTATTTGGTTATCTTGCATATTCTTATATTTATGATGTCTTGAGGAAAAACTCTGATGATAAAGTAGAAAAGTGCATATTTGTTGGCTATAGTTTACAGACAAAAGGCTATAGGTTATTTAATTTAGATGCAGGAAAGATAATTGTAAGTAGAGATATTACTTTGGATAAATAGGAAATTTGAGATTGGTCTACTAAAGAGCCAACAATATCCGTTGGTCAACCTCTAATACATTTACTAATCGAGGAGGAAGAAAATAAACAACACTCAATGCAAGTTGAACAGCCACCTTGTGATCCTTCATCTTTAGGTGTACAAATGACTCCTGAACAATCTAGTTGACCACAACAACAACTACAATTACCAGCTAAATTGCAAGATTGTGTTATTGGTGATGATTCTAATGATTTATTTGATGAAGATATTGTGAATTTTGCTTTATTTGCAAATTGTGACCCAGTTGATTTAAGAATACTGCTCGTGATGATTGTTGAATAAAAGTAATGGGGTGAAGAAATTCATGCTATTTAGAAGAATGATACTTGGGAAATTGCAAATCTTCCAAGTGAGAAGAAAGCAATGGAGTGAAGTGGGTTTATAAAATAAAATATAAATATGATGGAGAAGTGGAAAGATACAATGTGAGATTTATTGCTAAAGGTTACAAACAGAAATCGACATTGATTACTTTGAGGTATTTGCTCCTGTTGGCAGACATGATACTGTTCGTTTGATAATTTCTCTATATGCACAAAATAATTGGAGAATTTATCAAATGGATGTTAAATCTAAATTTTTAAATTGTGTTTTTGAGGAAAAAGTGTATGTTAAGCAACTTGCAAGTTTTGTTAGAAAATGTCAGAAAAGTAATGTTTACAGGTTAAAGAGAGCTTTATATGGCAATTTACGAGTAGTTGTGGTACCCATAGTGATAGTACTTTTTATTGAGTAATGTGAATATATATTTTCAGGATTTTAAGATATTGCCATATTATATCATAGCTTCTCACTAGAATTCTCTCTAGCTTCTCCTTAGAATTGTTTCGGCTTTCGGGCCTTTCAGCTACCGATTCAACACTCTCAATCTCTCAATCTTTCAATCTTTCTTTCCTTCCTGAATTCGACCACTTACTCTCCTATTGTAGTCATCATTTTCAAACGGGAGCTCTCAAGGATCAACAGACTGCACAGTGAGCTAACCGGGATCTTCATCCTCATCCCTTGAAGCTGAAGTCAAAGACACGAGCTTTGAGATAGCCATCGCACTGATCTGAAAATTGGAGCATCAAAGAAGTGAGCTTCCACTCGGATCTGCTTTGTCGAGCTTATCCCTGGCTCATGGCACAGATCTACTGTAGCTCGGGGCTACGGTTTCACCAATTGTTTTAGCTCCACCATCATGACCAACTAAGCTCTATCTGCTGGAATCAATTATCTTACACAAAAAAATCAAGTCATGGACTTCAACCGGAAAAGCTCATCGGCTGGAATTTAATCTTCTCACACGGGAGCTTCAAACATATCTTTAACGGGACACTCATCTCTTCAAAGTGAATCAAGATCTAAAACGGGAGAAGTGGAATAGGAAGCTTGCAAACGGGAGCTTCAAGTTGAAGAGGAAGCCTGAACGAGATCCAAAGCTTCAAGATCCCAGCTCCTTTCGACGGACCTGGATCGGAGACCAGACTTTCGGCTACTCTTCAAGCTCTCCATTTTTCACTATTCACAACTCAATCACTATTCACAACTCAGCCCTTTTGGAGCTGATTTATGCAGCTGCATAACTCGTAGGATCTTGCTGCTTTAGAAACTTCAGCTGAAGATTTTCAGCAAAGGCTCACACTCAAAGACTTTCGAGCTTCAAAGGCACGAGTTGCGCTTCTACGGAAATCCTATCAGCTGATAAGTCAGTTCTATACTGACTTATATGTTATAAGTCCTTGAGCTTTTGCATGATTTTATAGTGAAGATCTTACTTGTTTGTGTGAGTTATGTGCTAAATGTTTATGAAATGATATATGTGGAGATTGTGAACAAGTGTTGAATTTGTGCATAAATTATGTGAAGTATACATGTATTTGATTGAATGCACATTTTGACACAACTATTCTCACAACTCACAATCACACAAGAAAAGTCCCAGACACAATAAGCATATCACAAGCACACTAAAACACTAGCACACACACTTGACATGTGGGATGCGCTGATTTCTCATTCGGCAGAATGGAAAATGAACTTCAAATGAGTATATCTCTCTCAAAACTCACCCAAATGATGAGACATAGGATGTTTTGGAAAGCTCTTTGTGTGTACTTCATTTCTTATGTTTTGACCATCTCCCAATTCAGTATGCATATATGAGAAACGGGGGGTTCTTTTTAAGCAATCACCCAATTGTTAGGTCACTGACACATTTTGGGAGAATATTTGTATCTTGAGCTACAGACATCCAAAGTTGATGATTCTTAAACCTATGGAAATCTAAGAGGGAGATCTACAACTCTTATGTTTACCACAAAGTCCAATTCTAAGCCGAAAGCCTTCAAAACCCCACAACACTATGCACACACTGGCAGGCGCCTAGCGCGCCCGCCATGCACACCACGCCGTGCGCCCGTACCTCGCACACACGCACACGGTACGGCCGCACCTCGTACACACGCACACGGTGCGTGCGCCAGCACCACTCTCTCTCAACATTGCCAAGATTTGGTAAAACGATCATAACTTTCTCATTTTAGCTCCGAATTGAGTGATTCAAAAGGCTATGGTTAGCTAAGAGTCTTGGCTACAACTTTGCTGTTTTATGTTTTCTCAGAATCGAAATGAATCAGGGGCGTAATTGGGGAGAAAGATAAGCCTGTGCAATCGCTCACTCATTCTCATGCACTTTCATTCCCACACACTTGCACATAGTCATGCATTCACTACTCACAAGTCCACAACACACACTAACACACCTCACTTTCACACACTACTTAGACAACACAAACACACACAGTGGGCGCACCATGCGCCCGCCACACTTCACAAATACACGGTGCGGGCGCACTGTGCACCCGCACCACACACAACGCCACCCCTCACTCGCACACGAGCACTTTGATGCATTTTTCTTCTATGCATTTTTCATGCATTTTTCTTGCTTCTTCACTTGCACACTTGCACAATTCATGCATGAACACTCACATCTTCCTACTTCACACTAAGCACACACTAGCTTTAGCTCACACAAAGCACAAGTGATACATCTTTCTCATGGACGCCACATGTTTGATGTTTTGCATTGAGAATTCTTGTTCATTAAGTTTGGAACTAAACACGTGTCCTCACTTCAGCTTTGATTAAATATTTGCAGACACGTGGCGACATCTCCACAGAGAAAGGAAGCTTCCAGGAACCATTCAAAGGGACTCATCGAGGGGAAGCTATAAATACTACAAGATGAACATCAAAGCGAGGAGGGAGGAGAGAGCGGCCGCACACAGAGCATAGCATCCTTAGATTAGGGTTCATAGTTTAGATTAGGTTTTTCTCTTTCTTTTCCCTTTCACACATTTTGCTGTCTTGAGGGCTCGACTGTACAGATCTCGACTTATTTGAGACATTTGTCATGAATTTTATCTGTGTTATTCATGTTCATATTTCGGCACTTGTTATGTTTGATGATGTGCACTCTAGATTAACTTCACATTTAGGTCTGCGGTACCCACTGAGGTCGGTATGAATATTCCAATGGCAATTGATCATAACATGAACTGATTGTGAATGTGCTTATGTGAGTCTTAGGTATTGTGAGACTTTGTGATCTTGACTGTGCGGTACCCACTGACAGTCAATATCAATCCTTCGCGTAGGTCTAAGAGAGTTCTTGTACTGCGAGTCGAAGTTGTGAACTGGTTAGCTGCCCTACCAAGGGAGATAGCCAGGAATCGAAATAGATTTGTGTTAGGAGAATTTGGGATCTGGGAGAGTCTGACTCGTGCCAAGGACTTACCCTACCAAGGGAAGTTCGGGGAGTATTGTGAGTCTGGGTTGTGAGAACTACCAAATTGATCAATCCCAGTTCACTAGCAGTAAAAGTCCTCTCACATTTGTTTACACAAGTCGATGATAATAGGGAGAGCTCGGTACACGTTGAAATCCCTCAAGACAGTGCTTGCATACTAACCTTGCATCCATTCTTAACTTGCATTCATTCATAGTGGCTTGCATCTATATTGTTGTCTTCATTTCATCTCATGCTTATGTATTGTTGAGTGAACAAACTGGTCTCTAAACAACCAAACCTTCCCTGTGGATACGATCCCTCTCACCACTACTATAGCAGTGTTAGGGTATTTGATGAGGTGATACGACTAGCCTACCATCAAAATGGCGTCGTTGCCAGGGAAGATACTGTTGCTGGAGATTATTAGTTCCTTGACTTGTTGATTTTTTTTGTGTTTTCGTCATTCTATTTTTGTGTGATTTTGTCCTTTTTGTGTGTTAGTATTTGTGTTAGTAAATTTCATTTTCTTGCTGTTCTAAGCTTTAGTTTGCTGTGGTCACGTTGTGGTAAGTGGTGGGGATTTTGGATTTCATTGAAGTTTTTTGTGCACACCACAAGAGATCAAATATGTCCAGGAGGTTTGGGGACTCTTTTGAGCCTTACTATGATTACCCACCAGATTGGATGGATGACACACAACCAACACTTGGAATATTTGGCAACTTCTCCCCACCAAGATATTATGAGACATGGCACGACCAACAACAGAGCAATGAGTCCTATCTCAGAGAAGAGCAAGACCGAGAATACATGTTGTCTCAAATTTTGGACAAGGCTGATAGAGTTAAAACAAGGTTGGCTCAAATAGGAGAGAAGGCTCCAAAGTCACAACAGAGACTTGATCACAAGAGGGCCTTAATGAGCAACTTGTGGGAACAACTTGAGACACCAGTTCAAGATGCTCAATGCCACTCAGAAGGTATATCTCTCATTACTGAGACACCAACTCTTGAGGAAAATTTTTTAAATATGAATGCAAATGTTGATTATGGTCTAAAGTGTCCAATAGAGTTGGAGTCTATAAATGTTGGAGATGTTATGCATGAGTGCTTTGTTGATGAGATTCTTGTGCATGAACGTTTGAGTCCTTCTTGTGAGAATGATGTCTCTTGTGATGAGTTTAGTGATGAAGAACTTAGGGCTATTTGGTTTCTTACTGCCAAAATGGAGGGTGTATCTAATGTCGAGTCTTATATCAACTTTATGAATTACCATGAGAATGATGACGTTGTTAGACTTCTCCTAGATACCCCTCCTGTCCTTGAATGCCCAGTGAATTGTACATAGACACATCTCATCAATCCTTGTTTGAGAATGAATGAAACCAATGTTGCACATGTTAATGAAAATGACAACATGGTCATTGAGCACTTTGTTGAGCCATCAAATCTTGAAATTATGCATGAATCTGTAGTTGTGAATGGTGACCAACAAATAGAGGACATTGAGATACCTTTGTTAGATGTGCAAAGCGAACCAATTTTTTTTAGCAAAGGAGAGACCCAAAAGAGTACCCATGTTAGTCTATGTTATGAGGATTTAATGCTTTGTAAAGAAATTTTTAACATGGTGGAGAATTGCTTTGTTGATGCATCCATTTTGGAAATTACTGATAAATTTTTTGAGACTATGGATACACAATCTGTGGTTGAACCTTGCAGGATTTTAGAGCCAAAGGTGGTGGAAGAGGTGAAAGAGGCATTTCCTATGGGGGAACATACATGGTATAAAATGGAATTTATTGAGATTGTTTCCCAGGTGCATGAGCTCCAACACCTCTTTCCTGAAAATATTTGTCCAGTTCCATACTGGAGAAAAAGGGGTGCTCATGAAAAAGGATTGTTCTGGTACAGAGATGGATACTCTAAATCTTGAAGAAGGAGGCTTCATGAATAAAGTCTAGCTGGAGACTGAATAAATCCAGAACTACTTAATCCACTTCTCTTGAATAATTGATGTTTGAGGTTTTAGTCACTTTTGCTTTTGTTTTGTTCATGTAGATAGTTGTCTCTGGTGTGCAGGAGCTTAAAGCAAAAGCCTCTCAAATGCCAAGTGTGGGGGTGTTAGCAAAGTGCTATTAACTGGACATATTGTACACCATCATGACCCAAGGTCATGGTGTGGCACTCACTTGCACACCACATTTTTTCTCTACTCTTTTGTACATCACAAGTCACAACTCACACTCTCGCACAATAGGTTAGGTAGCATCACCACTTTAACACCAAGTTTCCAACAAGTCACTATTCACTCATAATTGCACAGTATAAGGTATGAGCTCATTCCCTTGTGATTTATTGGATTCTATTATTTGTGGGAAATACCTTTTTAAACTTTTATTGTTTTATATGAGATGAATGTTGTCCAGTTGGTTGGGCTTTCATGCATATCATAGAAAATGTGAAGTGGTGACCATGTGTGAAATTTTAAATTTCCATGAACATAGTGCATTATGGGGACGCCTTTATTGCATGGAGTTCTGCTTTGAGATGAGAAACATGGTTAGTGTGCTACATGAATATCTGCTTTATATGTATAGTGAGTTGTGTGCTTTTGATGCAAGGATTCATGAGTCCAAGTGTGGGGGTCTGCAAGTGCAAAGGCTGACCAGAAAAGAGGACACAAAGGTGTTGAGCAAAGTGCAAGTGGAGTTCAAAGACTACAGTAACGAAGGAAAAGTTGAGGACAAAGGCACTCAAACCAGCAAACATTGGATGTTACAGTCTACAAACATAAGGGAGTTCTTGAACCTATTCTTTTATCTTACATTGGGGACAATGTAAATTTCAAGTGTGGGGGAGGGAATGTTTGCCATGGTTTATGCCTTTGAGAATTCATATGCTTATTTTCCTCCATGAAAATTTTTTGCGCTTGCTTGATTAGTTATGGTTGAATTGGTGATGCTTTATTTGATGCTGTGTTGTGATGCTCGAAAAAGAAAAATTTTGCTGTAATGGTTCTAAAATGTGCCTCTGATTTCGAATTCTGTTGTGTTGCTTATGTGTGCTAAGAGAGAATTGGTGGTGGTGTAGAGTATAGTAGCATTCATGTAGGTTGTATGATTTTGTGTCAAGTGTGGAATAAAAGGCAGTGACTAGCACTAGCCTTATTATGTGCTAGTTGCAATGAATGTGAAAGTGCTGTATTGTGTGTTGCGTAAAAGCTGAGCTAGTCCATTTTCAACACCAGCAATTACAATGCCATCGTCCAATCTATCCTCACTTTTCATCCATTTTGCATGTAAATTTTTTATTAGCCAGTTTCAGAACTCATTAGATTAATACATATTGTTGGTCAAGGCATAGTGTTAAGGTAAGATAGAGATGCCAACAAATCCTTTGACATAGGAGAGAGCTTATGAATCTTTTAACTGTATGTGCATTCTACTCGTAAACATTTGTTCTTGCATTTGAGTATATAGTCTATTGAAGACACACATGAACATGAAAAAAAAAGCAAATAAGCACCAATGTGCAGCCAAGCACCAAAGTGCGGCATGAGTTTCAAAACAATAAGCACCAATGTGCATTGAATAAGGGGGAAACCCCAGGGGAAAACCCCAGTACTAATGAGGAGTTCTGTCTTTCAATTTAATTATGAAGTGTTTGTGTGTGTGGACAACAGACTGTAGTGCAAGAATTTCTAATAAAGTGTTTTCTTGAGTACTTTGCATAGTCATGATAAGGAAACATGAGAAACTCTCGGCACACACATCACGTTGGCAACTTGGTCTTTATTCATTGTCCATTGATTGACAATTAGTATAAACTTGGGTGAAAGTCTGGAACTGGAAAAATGAAAAAGATTTTGTGGATGCGAAAACTTTTAAGAATGTACAGGATAGTGATATTAAAAGTGTTATGTGTTGAAAATGGTAGAAAGGCTTATAATGTTCTAGTTTGCTCGGGACAAGCAAAAGTTCAAGTGTGGGGGAGTTGATAAGTCAGTTCTATACTGAGTTATATGTTATAAGTCCTTGAGCTTTTGCATGGTTTTATAGTGAATATCTTACTTGTTTGTGTAAGTTATGTGCTAAATGTTTATGAAATGATATCTGTGGAGATTGTGAACAAGTGTTGAATTTGTGCATAAATTATGTGAAGTATACATGTATTTGATTGAATGCACATTTTGACACAACTATTCTCACAACTCACAATCACACAAGAAAAGTCACAGACACAATAAACATATCACAAGCACACTAAAACACTAGCACACACACTTGACATGTGGGGTGCGCTGATTTCTCATTCGGCAGAATGGAAAATGAACTTCAAATGAGTATATCTCTCTCAAAACTCACCCAAATGATGAGACCTAGGATGTTTTGGAAAGCTCTTTGTGTGTACTTCATTTCTTATGTTTTGACCATCTCCCAATTCAGTATGCATATATGAGAAACGGGGGGTTCTTTTTAAGCACTCACCCAATTGTTAGGTCACTGACACATTTTGGGAGAATATTTGTATCTTGAGCTACAGACATCCAAAGTTGATGATTCTTAAACCTATGGAAATCTAAGAGGGAGATCTACAACTCTTATGTTTACTACAAAGTTCAATTCTTAGCCGAAAGCCTTCAAAACCCCACGACACTATGCACACACTAGCAGGTGCCTAGCGCGCCTGCCATGCACACCACGCACGTGGTTCGGGCTCACGGTGCGCCCGCACCTCGCATACACGCACACGGTGCGGCCGCACCTCGCACACACGCACACGGCACTCTCTCTCAGCATTGCCAGGGTTTGGTAAAACGATCATAACTTTCTCATTTTAGCTCCGAATTGAGTGATTCAAAAGGCTATGGTTAGCTAAGAGTCTTGGCTACAACTTTGCTGTTTTATGTGTTCTCAGAATCGAAATGAATCAGGGGCGTAATTGGGGAGAAAGATAAGCCTGTGCAATCGCTCACTCATTCTCATGCACTTTCATTCGCACACACTTGCACATAGTCATGCATTCACTACTCACAAGTCCACAACACACACTAACACACCTCACTTTCACACACTACTTAGACAACACAAACACACACAGCGGGCGCACCATGCGCCCGCCACACTTCACAAATACAAGGTGCGGGCGCACGGTGCACCCGCACCACACACAACGCCACCCCTCACTCGCACACGAGCACTTTGATGCATTTTTCTTCTATGCATTTTTCATGCATTTTTCTTACTTCTTCACTTGCACACTTGCACAATTCATGCATGAACACTCACATCTTCCTACTTCACACTAAGCACACACTAGCTTTAGCTCACACAAAGCACAAGTGATACATCTTTCTCATGGACGCCACATGTTTGATATTTTGCATTGAGAATTCTTGTTCATTAAGTTTGGAACTAAACACGTGTCCTCACTTCAGCTTTGATTAAATATTTGCAGACACGTGGCGACATCTCCACAGAGAAAGGAAGCTTCCAGGAACCATTCAAAGGGACTCATCGAGGGGAAGCTATAAATACTACAAGATGAACATCAAAGCGAGGGGGGAGGAGAGAGCGGCCGCACACAGAGCATAGCATCCTTAGATTAGGGTTCATAGTTTAGATTAGGTTTTTCTCTTTCTTTTCCCTTTCACACATTTTGCTATCTTGAGGGCTCGACTGTACAGAACTCGACTTATTTGAGACATTTGTCATGAATTTTATCTGTGTTATTCATGTTCATATTTCTGCACTTGTTATGTTTGATGATGTGCACTCTAGATTAACTTCACATTTAGGTCTGCGGTACCCACTGAGGTCAGTGTGAATATTCCAATGGCAATTGATCATAACATGAACTGATTGTGAATGTGCTTATGAGAGTCTTAGGTCTTGTGAGACTTTGTGATCTTGACTGTGCGGTACCCACTGACAGTCAATATCAATCCTTCGCGTAGGTCTAAGAGAGTTCTTGTACTGCGAGTCGAAGTTGTGAACTGGTTAGCTGCCCTACCAAGGGAGATAGCCAGGAATCGAAATAGATTGTGTTAGGAGAATTTAGGATCTGGGAGAGTCTGACTCGTGCCAAGGACTTGCCCTACCAAGGGAAGTTCGGGGAGTATTGTGAGTCTGGGTTGTGAGAACTACCAAGTTGATCAATCCCAGTTCACTAGCAGTAAAAGTCCCCTCACATTTGTATACACAAGTCGATGATAATAGGGAGAGATCGGTACACGTTGAAATCCCTCAAGGCAGTGCTTGCATACTAACCTTGCATCCATTCTTAACTTGCATTCATTCATAGTGGCTTGCATCTATATTGTTGTCTTCATTTCATTTCATGCTTATGTATTGTTGAGTGAACAAACTGGTCTCTAAACAACCAAACCTTTCCTGTGGATACGATCCGTCTCACCACTACTATAGTAGTGTTAGGGTATTTGATGAGGTGATACGACTAGCCTACCATCATCAGCTGATGAAGAAGCAAGATCCGCACTGTCCAATTTTGGCAAACGGGAGCTTTGAGGAAGACGTCCAGTTCAAAGACGAGAGCTAACTGCTGCTCGAGGAAAAATTAAGAATCGGCCAGCTTTGATCCTTACTGACCAATCGGCCAGCTTTGAGGATGACTTCAGTCCGTCCAGCTACATATTGGAGGACAAATTCAAAAGAAAGGCAGCTTCCTTTACTCAAGGTGTTAAGCAACCTCTAGCTGTTCAGATTTGTGAAGACCAGATGAGTAAATTGCTACTGGAGGAAAATTAAGATTCGGATGGAAAATCATGCTTGAGGGTAGGTGTGTTTTTTCGGATTAATGCGTTACCTCTGACTGCTGGAGTTTATGTCAGCTTGGCCTTTTTTGTGAATCTTGAATGCTTGACCTGTTTCTGGAGGAACGTTTGATTTGTTGGCAACCAACATGAAGGCCAAATATGTTTTGGTATGTTTGAGGAATGATGGGATGCAGAGACTTATGTGGAGCCTTTGTTTAGCTTTGAATTTGGTGATGCACGAAATCTGTTTTGAATTGCTTTGAAAGGAACTTGGAAATGGGATGCAATCAAGGCCGTGTGCATTGGTCAACAAGATATCGTGTTTGTTAACGCTGAATCTTAATGAATCATGAACTTTCTAGAATTGAATTTTTTCATATATTTATAGACTTGTTTTTGAAATTATGGAGTTGAAGTTGATTAACTTGATCGGGAGTACTGATTTTGGACCGAATGTGGTGAACTATGTGTTCTTAATTAAGGAGTGTAGTTTTGCTACTTTCTAGTTTACCTATTATCTGTTCCTAATGGTAATACACTGGACTTGTGGACCTTTGATCCTGTTGTTTAAAGGCTAATGATCTATAGTGCTCAAGCCACACGTAACCATGACAGCCTTGCTCTTTCTGTTTTGCTTTATCTAGATGCTCGTTGGCCTGTTAGAACCACACCTCATATGCATTAGTTGTAGTTTTGTTGATCCTCTAATATCTTGAGAAAAGGGATTTATTGGGCTAGAGTGATTGAGAGTGCTGCACTGAACAACATATGAGAGTCGGGAATAGGGGTGTAATCGAGTCGAGTCGAGCTCGAGTACACCCCTAATCGAGTAGCTCGATTTTGAAAAAATGTGTACTCGAGCTCGAGCTCGAGCTCGATCGAGCTTTAATAATCGAGCTCGAACTCGAGCTCGACAAAGGGTTATCGAGCTCGCGAGCTACTCGCGAGCTCTGGTATTTTTTTTTATTTTTTTTTTAATTTTTTTTTTAATTTTTTTTAATTTTTTTTTAATTTTTATATTTTTTTATAAAAATTATAGGATGTATTTGTAATTTTTTTAAATTTAATGAGTCAAATTATAATTTATTATAAATTAAGGACTAAAACATAATTATAAATAGATTAAATTATAATTTATTAAACTACAGGGACTAAAATATAAATATAAATATTAAAAATAAAAAATATATATACATATACTCGAGTAGCTCGCGAGCTACTCGAGTACATGTATTCCGAGCTCGAGCTCGACTCGATGTCGAGCTCGAGCTCGTTCGAGCTCGACTCGAACTCGGTCAAACCGAGTTCGAGTCGAGTAGTTGACCGAGCTACTCGCGAGTAGCTCGCGAGTAGCTCGCTCGTTTACCACCCCTAGTCGGGAAGAACTAGGGCATGGTTTAATTGATAGAGACAACTTTTGGACAGGGGCGTAAACGAAATGTCTCAGCGTTATCAATGAAGCTTTGTCTTGGGATAGAACTGGATAGTAGTATAACTTGGATTTAACAGCTGAAGATAGATCTTGACAGATTTTGAATGCTGTAAAGTCTATGCTTTATAGCTTTAGTTGCATTTGTCTTCTACCCCCATCTTTAGTAAAGGCGGAAAATTGTTGGGGCAGAATGATGAGATGAGCTAGATTGCTGTTCTGCATAGGAAAAGTGGAGGTCACCGATCCTGGGCATTTTTAGGGCAGAAGCGACAGACATCTTTTATTTTCTATTTATCTTTCGAAAAGGCGGTCAATGGAGTAGGAGAGACTAGTTTCGTCCAGGTAGCTTTTGAATTGAGAGGTTCCTGAGCTCGAGGGCACGAGTTTGGCTTCTGTGGACACTAATGGATGTAAGGACTTGAGATAATCTGGAAATGAGGTTCATGGACAACCACTGTGTAAACATCTACTACATTGATGAATTCCAAGAGAGAAGATAATGCCGAATCCGTAGATCTCTTGATAAAACATTTACTGAGATACTTCATTTGGACTGGAGATAAGAGAGGCACTACACGAGTCTTGAGAAGTTCTTCTCTTATCTTTCACGTATTACTTAAATTAAAAATCATGTAATGGAGTAGTACTCCAAATTTACTGCATTTACTTATGTAACGGTGTCGGTGTGTGGGTACATCCAGCACCGTATTTTGCCTTGCATATATATATCGCTTTCTAAAAAAAATATGAGTATATATTTTTAGTTACTCTTTAATTTTAAAATTTATTACCATTATAATTTATACAATATTCATGGCGGTCCAAAGGTATAATAATATTTTATTTTTGTTTTTGTTTGGGTTCGATTTTTGTTAATGCATTAAAATTATTTCAACATTTGTCTTTTTTTTTTATATATTTCATATAGTACTAGTGGTCTAGTGGTAAAATAGTATTGTGTAATTATATTTGTTTCGGTTCAATTGAGCATTAGAATCACCTGTCTCTTTTTTTTTTTCCTTTTTCACAAAAGAATTAATGATTTTCTATTTTCTTTTCTTTTGTGTCTCTTTTCTTTTTTTTTTTCCTTTTAATTAAACACACGTGACGTATATATATATAAAATAAAATGGAGGATAAAATATGGAATAAAATAGAAAATACAAAGCGATAACAGGAAGTGATACCATGAAAAATGGATTGGACTAGCAGATTTGACCTATACGACTGGAGATCAGTGTTTGGTCAGATCCAAAATTACTTAAAAAATAGTTTAAAACCCTAGTTTGACTTATTGACCACATCTTTTTTTTGAGAGAATTAACAGACATATCCCTTATCTATTATTGTTTAATCTTTTTTTTGTCTTTCAAATTTAAAAGTAAAAAAAATGTCCCTCACTCTTGATATTGTTATAATTTTAGTCCATTGTCAAACTTCTATGTTAAAATATATCACGTGAACAAGAGTGAGACAATTTGAGTCTATTACAAGTGAGGGCGGAGTTGATTGTTTCATTTCCTGAAAGGTAGAATGTCTTGCATTCATCAACAATGTTGTCTGCTGAAATCATGTTTTCTATGTTTGTATCATGGTGAACTGTCAAGAGGGATCCAAGAAATTAAATCAATCCCGTAACTCTCTGTTTTTTTTCACATTTGACAAGATTGAGTAACGAAGTGATTGTTCAATTTTATCAGATTCAATTTCATCAGTTGACCGAAAATATATTTCCTACATGATTAACGAAATATTGTGAATTTTAACTAAAAGTCAATTCATATTCAGTGGAAATGAAGCAAGAGCCAGCATACATGTCCTTAAGAAACCACCATTTACCACCATTTTTGAAAATTAAGAAACCAAGCTGTGTCAACATTTCAAATATATTCTTTCCTTCTAAGTTCTAAGTAACTGCTTCCAAAAGTAGTCCTGGAATTAAATAATGTCTGAGGTCAATTGATTGAAGTCTTCATACACTTCATCAATTTCCTTGCGTTCATGCCACCTCCATTTGATTAACATTTGAGCTAAAATAAATGACTATACAATATAATGATGATCAACAAAGCAATTTTATCCATGGTTATTATGCCATTTGATTCAACTTTCCATTGTTTATCTTTATCCCATACTTGTGTTATGCTGAAAGTTTAAGGGTAGAAAGCAAAGTTATTACATTAGGATAAAAAAATGCATATAAGGAACAGAAACAGAAACAACAATTAATTGATACCATATAATTTTATCCATGAATGAAAGTGAGGATGGATTCTAGGGAATAAGTCATGTGAAGGTCCATAGGGTCGATAATGGATTTCCTTTTCATGTTGAGGATTTCCTTTGTGTTCCCATACATAAACTTGTAATTAGGAGGATTAATTCCTTGGGATCTCTTCAACCAAACATGATGGGGTTAATGTTATAAACCTATACTGATAGTGAGATTAATTATTCCCATTAACATTTCGATTGAGGATTGAGAACCATAATTGATAAGTAGAGAAAGTATTATATAAAAGGGTATAACATTTATCCTGATCATCTTGATAAACCCTTTATCAGGCATCAATCATTCAATGTCATATAAACTTTTTTTTAGTGTTTCGCCATAATAATAACACACCTCACTTATACTATATAGTTAACTAAAACCCTTAAAACACTAAATTTGTAGAAAAAAATTAAAAATTAAATACACCAAGATTATAAATCATTTCATAACTCATCCATATAATTTGTTTAAGCTTATCATGTCTTTATTTTGTCTAATGTTCAAATCGCTAAAATCAAGGATTAAAAAAAATAAAATACCACTAAACTTAAATCTACAATTACTAAGACCTAACCCAGATGTGATTGAACCTACGATATTGTTTCATTAAAATCATGGATTAAAATAATAAAATATCACTAAAATTAAATCTACAATTATCAAACCCTAATCCAGATGAGTGAACCCTATGATATTGTTTCACTAAAATCAGGAATGAAAAGAATACAATATCACAAAAATTAAATTTACAATTATTAAACTCTAACCTAAATGCGAGTGAACCCTACGATGTGATTTTAATCACAAAATAAGATATAATAATCTTAGATAAAGGATCTCATACTTCTTTTTATGACAATTTTATGTTGGAGTTGAGGGATTTATTATTTTGTGTTTAAAGAATATATTGATTTCTTGAGATTTTGAAAAAGATCAAATATTGTTGTTTGAGACGTATATCTTTAATTTTTTTTACTGTTAATTTAGGGCTTGTTTGATAACAGATATGAAGTCTAAAAATTAATTAGTTCAGACATTAAAAAATTAAGTGTGCTTGATAAATAAAATTAAAACTCTTAATAGATTAAGATGATATGAAAATTCATTTAATATTACTCTTTGAAATTTAGCAATAAATTCTAACTTATCGCTTAATTTCAGGATGCGAGATGTAGGGTTTTTAAAAAAGAATTAATATGACATAATTAACATGCAATCTCTTTAATATTTTTCAACTCTTCCACATCTTTCTTCTTCGTCTCTATTCTCTATTTTCTATTCCTATTATATTTCAAAAAAATTTCTATTTATACTGCATTTCAATCTCTTCTCTTTTTGGACTCTTATAAGGTGTGCATACAATATCGTAGTTTAACGATGAATTTTTTAGGTTTTTAAATTTAACTAATCTTTCGCACTTTTTCTAGATTTAAATCAAAATTAATTATATTGCTAAAATTTATATTCATATTGAAATTTTTGAGTATTTGTTTAATTTTGTGTATGATTATTTTTATATATTTTAATAATTTTAACGTGTTCTTGCCCTATAAAAGTTTGGGGCAGTGAATTCTAGTGCGGGAAAATAGTTTCTTAAATTTGGAGTTTACCTAGTGATTACAACAAATTTAAGCAAAAGGTTAGTATTTATACATGCTTATTAGTTCAAGTAATTTTTACCGTCAAATAATAAAAGTTTATATTGTGAAATAATTTTTTTTTAAAATTACCTTTAAAACAGAGATCAGACATGAAAACCTATTTGGTCTTTGTTACATAGCTGAAGTGTTTTGTCATCTATCTAGAGGTTACGCTGAGCAAGATTTTGTTTAATTGGCATATGCGCATGACCTGAAATACTAATAAATATACTGTAATAGAGTTACACTTAGATCCTAAGATTGAGATATTGATTCATAGTTCAAGATTTTGCCTTTTCCTAGGTATATTAACTTGTATATATAGCTTGGATGGTCTTGCAATATGCTCAGGATTTATGAGTAGTCATGCTATCCCATTATGCAATCATCACTTGTGTAAATTTTACTGCACATTCTTATCAGTTATGTTGTAGATGATAACATTGTCTTAGAACTACGGGTTCTCAAAACTTGAAGCACAAAGTTTCAATGTCCCAACAACACAAATGTTTGGTTGTTTTATGTGAACAAGAAAAACAGAATTATGGTGACACTTTTTAAAGGCCAAACACAACTATTTATCATCAGTTCATCGCCTTAAAACTTAATTAGTTAACAAATGTTGAGAAAGTTGACAATATCCCATTATTAGGAAATCTAAAAATTGGCCATGTTATACATTAGACATCATTTTTAGCATCCTAGCTAGAGGATTTGACTGTCATGACATAATAATCTTTGGGGACTTACTAGGGTAGACTCTCATATGTGATGATATTTTGATTTGGATGTGATGTTATGTTAATCTTTGGGGACTTACTAAGGTAGACTGATGAGTTCAGATCCTTTGTCCAATATTTATCCAGTCCTATTCTATCTAACGTTTAAAACTATGTAGTTTCATTAAAAGTAGGGACTAAATGCATAAATATCATTAAAATTACTTTAAAATTATTAGACCCTAACCAGAGATTAGTGAACCCTACGACGTAGTTTTAATTAGGACAAAATAAGACAGACAAAATCTTGGACAGAAGATCCCGTGTCTAGACTCATATGTGATGATATTTTGATTTGGATGTGATGTTATGTTAATTTAGGAGACCTTAAAATAAACAACTACGCACTAATTGTATTGTTGTTATATTGATTTAGGAGACATTGTTCTAATTAACCACAACAATAATTAAAGATTACATGTCATTTTTCAAATTTATCTCCTATAATCTTATCAAATCACGAGCAACCTATCCATGTCCACAACATAACAAACAAACCAAGAGACTGAAAAATAAAAGTAATAGAAGATCAATGATCCCAACTACATATATACAAGTTATAGAAGTTTCAGGATAAAAGGGAAAAAAAAAAAACCTACACCCACAGGAAATCAAGACTATAAGCAAGTAACTTTTTAATTAACTTATTTAATGGTTCAATTATTCCTCTCATTCAAGAAACCGAATAAATCCGAAAGAGAATTTTAGCAAATTATATATATAAAAAAAAACATTACTGTAACTTTAACTTTACCTTACATATTACTATTACATCATCCAGTGTACTAGCCAATAGTGATATTCATTTTTCTTTAATATTTTGTGATTAATACATTGATAAGGTTAGTTATCAACATAATATAGTAAAAATAAGGAGGATATATTTTTTTCGTGGTCAAAAGTTACTCCTCACACAATAGCTTTCATAAAATTTTCGATTTCATCATCACCAACATTTAATTGCTTTAATTGTCTTAATTGAATTTAATTATTTTATCAAGTAATAGAATACTACGTACTTGCTATAATGCAAAATCAATATTTAAATTAAGCTCATATTTAGTTTATGACATAGTAAATAAATAATTTGAAAATTGAGAATTATAGCATTGAATTTTTAAGGAAAAAAAATTACAATCTCTCATATATATATATATATATATATATATACACTTTTAATTTTTTTTAATTTATGATTTTATTGTAGACATGTTAGCCTAATTTTAAATGTGCTTCAAATATTTCTCTAAAGAAATGGTCAAAACTCGTTTTTATAACAAATTCTTTATTACTTGAATTTAGTTTGAAATGTTGAACGTATATTACAGCTTTATGGGCACATTTTCATTTCAATATATTTTAAGAAAACCATAAAAGTAATTAAAGTTAAATAAACCTTAATTTTATGACCATTTTTTCCCAATTTTTTATTCTCTTATTAAGGAATTTACTTGTTTTCTTTATCCTCGATCCGTTGAAGTTTTATTAATTTCTTTCTCATCGTGCCAGTAAGGCATCACAATCAAAAAATAAATATGTCATCCACTACTTATATTTTTCTATTTTCAGTAGGCAAGAATTAGTATATGTATGTGTTCGAGTTGTCAATTCTAACAGATTTAGTCATGTTTATATATATAATTGCCTTGGAATCACAAAATTAAAAAAAAAAAAGTAATATCTATCTTGGAGATTTGAAAAAATATTAAAGATTTTTTTATAAATTAATAATTTTAATGGAATAAGAGTTTATTTCATTCTAGAGAAAAGATGACGTAGAATATTTTCGTTTCTATTTGTTTATTTAACTTTAATCAACAAAGTAAATGATGACATAGAATTTTATTTTTTTAGGAATTCAAAGATGTAATTAGATTGCATAAGTAAATGTAAGATGTATAAATTAGGCTTAATTCTGTTCTAGTTCAAATTAATCCAAAATAAGTATTTCAATTGTAAAAAGTACAGGGATCATTTTCTCAGTTTACTAGGACAGTGATCAGCCTCAAGCCTTGGGTAAAAAGTAGGGTCCGCTTGGATGGGGTGTTTTTTGGTTTTATTTATGAAATGATTTTATTGAGATTTGTTATTAGAAAGGAATATTTATAAAATGATTAGATGTGTTTGGATAGATAAATTTGGTTAATTTATTGAAGGTTGTATATATAAAAAATTATTATTATATATATGTAATGATTAGATGATATATTGTTATATAATTAAATTATAAAATGATATGGGACCCAAAGAATTGACACATACAGGCATGCATCAACAATGCATACAAAACGGTCAAAAAAACATGCCAAGCGGTCAAAGGCTGAAGCTTTCCAAGCGATCAAACGGTCAACAATGCACTGTTCATCGATTGAGGAAGTAATTCTATTCATTATTTTAATAATAGGCCTTGATAAATTTAATGTACATTCTTTTACAATTGTAATTGGAAACGGTAGAGGAAAAGGCTGTTAAACGGAATTTATTTTGCTTTTGCAAATAGATTGAAAAATTGGCACTCCCTGTAAATAGATTGAAAAATTGCAAATAGATTGAAAAATTTACTGTCCAAACGCAAGAGAAGATTGACACTCCCTGTAAATCCCGCTCCAATCCAGGTATGATTTGTGGCCACAGCCTGCTGATATTTGGGCTGTTTTGATATTATCATGTTTAAAGGTTCAAACTTGCTGAAGTTAGAGTTGGTTTACCTATTTTATTGCCTTCATTATATTTGTTATGGCATGAAAGTGGATTGCTGTCTTCTGCTATTTGCATACAAGCATTGAATGGCTTCATGGACACAAAACAAGGCAGCTATGCCTTGCCTGCCTTGGGCCTTTTGCTTGAACTTGATTTAGCTCCCATACACTGTTGAGAATTGAACTATACTGTCAGATGTTGGGTATTAGATATTTTTCACCCGTGGTGATTTTTGGATATACATGTACGGATATGCTTTGATTAATCTTACTACATGTATGGATACATTCCTTACCATTGTAATATTATTGTAATAGAATAGATTATACTACAAGTAAAATGTAAATGGAGTAGTACTCCACATTTACGCTTCCATGTATTACATTTGTAAATGGAGTAGTACTCCACTCTATTTTCTTTTGTGATATCCTTAAGAACAATTTTTCATTAGGCCTTTGGCATGTAAATGGAAATTTGGTCTTTAGGATCCTTTAAATTTTGTAAGAGCGATATTAGGGTATATCCATCACTCAAAAATTAGCTAATATATTGGGAGTGGCGCCACACCTCAAAAGGAGGTTAGCCAATTAAAAACAAAAAAGTATTTCAATTGTAATAAAAACATCATTAAACAATTGTATTACATAATAAGTACTTCACTTGCAATAAAAACATTAGTATATAATTGTATTACAAATAGGATACAATTTAGCGAACATTGTCATGAATAAATGACCATAAATGTAATGTATTATATTTATTGCAAGTTACATAGTGGATAGTTCATATAAATATATCTTGTTATAGTTTACATTATATATAGTTGAATTAACCTATAGTATTTCATTCATTATATGATAATTATATTAGTTACATTTAATTAAATATGATTGTGATGTGTAGGGATGGCTACTGAAGATTGTGGTAGAGCTAATTGGAAAAATCCTTCAATATTTCACCATTTTCTAGAACAACGCTTGGTTGAAGCTAAACCTGAAAATTATATTAGTAGTAGTTTAAAAAAATATTCATGGGAAAGAATTAGATCAGTTTTAAAAGAAGAAACAAAAAAGTTATTTTACACAAAAACAGTTAAAGAATAAGTGGGATTATTTAAAAAGGAATTACACAATTTAAGTTAAAATAATTAGTAAAACTGGGAATACCCATTAAGATTCTATACCGAATACAATCAATTGGAGTGCATAAGAATGGGATAGATACATAAAGATACCCTACTTTCTTCTCATACTAATTAAATTAGTTCATTAGTATAATTAATAATTAGCTATTATTCTCAATATGCAACAAAATATAGATGCAAAATAATTTCTTTTCAAGGCATTAGAGTATCCAGATGAGATGAAGACATTATTTGATGGTATTATAGCAACTGGAAAAAATGTATAGTGTCTATCTATGAATGGATTGCCTAATGATGGAGTTGAAATTAATATTGATAGCTACATCTACCTTGAATCAGAAGACCCTAAACATTCGTCATCAAATAAGAAATCAAAAAAGGATATTAAGCATCAGAAGCCAAATAACAATGAAAAAATAATAGATCTTGACTCACAGTTGATGACTGCCCTTAAAGCATTAGAAAAATCAGATGGATTGACTATTGAAGATTGTAACAAGCTTTTAGATGAAATGGAGAGTTTGGAAGCAATCAATCCACTTTATATTGTTGCAACTTATATTTTTTGTGAAAACACATCATACAGGAACAATGGATTCATTTGGGAGATAAATATGAAGAAGTTAGATTAAAGTGGATAGAGATAAATGCAAAAAAAAAAAAAAGAAAAGGATTGCTTTAGTTTTTCCAAATATTTTAATTTATATTTATGTAAATTATGAAATTTTCTAGAGGTTGGTATTATGTTAGATTTTATGACTATTTTAACATTTGTTTTCTTAAGTTTGATGTTTAGATAAACATCATACATTTCTCTTTCCTTTATATAATATTTATTGGTTTAGTTACATAATACTTTTGTGACATAACTATAAAAATTAGTATTTTTTTTTTTTTGGAAAAAGGGGAAACTTTATATCGTAATGGGCAAAATACGGTGCCGGATATACCCGACCACACCATTACAAGCATGTGATCCAAAAATTTGGAGTCCTACTCCATTACATAAAAATTCCTATGATCTAAAGCTAGGAATTATAGAAAAGAGACTTAGTGAACCAAAGTCCCGATGCTCTAATTACCTTTGGGAAGTATGTGAGTACAACAACCAATTAGAAGGAAACGAGAGAAATATGCCACTGTCAAGAATCATCTTCCAAGTTAAGCATTTAAACTCAATGAGGCACTTTCAAGAATCCAAGCAAATGTGACAGATTTTCATTCCAAGGACAATAAGTCAGCTCATCGCCATCTAGAGGATGCAATCAGCTCCGTTCAACACTTTAAGCTCATGAAATTGACACTAAAATGACCCTTCATCAGCATATGTACTGAGAACACATGTCTCCAAAGTGATAAGAATGACACATTCAATGCAAATGATGCTGATTAATTGGTGATTGATACTGTCATTATTGAAGATTGATATTGTCATATGTCATTATTGAAGATTGATATTGCCATTATGATGATTGGTGATTAATGTGAATAATTATGGTAATTGAAGATTGATATTACCATAGTTATGATGTTTTCATTTATGATGATTGATCATTAATTAGATTGATAGAGTGAGTGATCAATTTAATTAATGTAATAGATTTTTATATGCTTTTATCATTTTACTCCACCCCTATATAATAGGGTTCATTGTAATAGATTCAGTCAAGAAAATACAAACAGTCTTTTTCTTCACTTCTAATTTTCTTCATGGTATCAGAGCCTTCTAGTTCTTCAAATATGAGATCAACTATGAAGGAACCCACTCTTACCATTCAATCTTTTCATCAATGTGTCAGTTTGGTATCAACCAAATTAGGCTCAAGTAATTATCTTATGTGGAGATCACAAATCCTCCATTTGTCTCGCAGCCTAGGAGTTCTTCATCATTTACAAAAGGATGGTGAAAAACCAAAACCACTGCTAGATGACAATGAAAAGGAGAATCCGGCATATCTCTTGTGGTTGACAAACGATGGACTTCTTATCTCATGGTTACTTAGTACAATAAAGGAGGAAGCTTAACCCTCAATTGGTGAAGAAGCCACTGCCTATGATGTATGGAGTTTATTGGAAGAAAAGCTATTGCCAACTACGATTGAAAAGGAAGGACTTCTGAAAAATGTGTTGATGACTATCAAGAAAGGATCAAAATCCTTAGATGAATATTCAAAAGAATTCAATTCAATCTGTGATAATCTTGCAGCAATCAAGAAACCAGTTGATGATCTTGATAAAGTTTTCCAATTTGCTCTCGGATTAGGAGCAAAATATGAAGGATTTCGTCTTGCTATGGTAACAAAAACACCTTATCCAACTTTCAATCAATTTTTGATTTCTCTTCAGGGGTACGAACAAACTATTGCTTCTCAAAAAGAAGAAGAGAAAAGTTACATTGAAAAAAATCAAGTCTTCTTCAGTCAACGAGGACGAGGTAGAAATGGTGGCGCAGGTAGACGAGGCGGTTTTAGTTCCAGAGGTAGAGGATTTACCCCAGCAGGACGATATAACAATTTTGGTTCGAGTTCAAACAACCTTACAAATGGAGGAACCAAAGAACTTGAACGACATCAAGCAAAAGGTGACAAACCTATTTGCCAAATTTGTGGTAAAATGAATCATGTTGCTATTGATTGTTGGTACAGGTTTGATTATTCATATCAGTCAGCAGATATACCGCAAGCTTTGGCTGCTTTTAGCTTAAACAACAATGATCCATCTCTCTATATGGATTCAGGGGCAACAGCGCACATGACCAATGATGTAGGTATCTTGTCTAATTTAAAACCATATCAAGGAAATGATGTTGTTTATGTTGGTGATGGGAATAAATTGCCTATTACACATACTGGTACTACATCTGTTGGAGAAGTGAATTTAAAGAATGTTCTTGTTGTACCTCAATTGAAAAAGAATTTGGTTTCAGTAGGTAAGCTTACTACTGATAATACTTGCACAGTTGAATTCATGCCGTCTGATTTTGTTATTAAGGATCAACACAGGAGACAAATAGGGAAGGGGCGTAAGCATGGACAACTCTATGCCTTGGATTCAAATTTTCAAGAAGCATTGTCAGCAATAAAGAAGGGTGACTCTTTTTCCTTGTGGCATCAACGTCTTGGACATCCAAGTGCGAAGATACTTTCTTTATTAAAAGGAAAGAAAATTATTGATTTTTGGCAAGTTAAACCATCCATTTGTGTTAGTTGTCAGTTTGGAAAAAGTTGCAAGCAACCTGTCAGCTTGAATAATAAAATTTCTGATTTTCCTTTAAAAAAGGTGCACTGTGATCTTTGGGGACCAGCCCCAAATGTTTCAAATCAAGGCTTTCGTTTCTATGTTATATTTATTGATGATTTCTCAAGGTTTACATGGATGTATCCATTGAAACATAAATCAGACTTCTATTCTTGCTTTCTAAAATTTCAACAATTAGTTGAAAATCAGTTTGATAGAAAAATCAAGATTTTCAATGTGATGGAGGTGGAGAATTCAACTCTCTTGAGTTTCTTAATCATATTGGTCAGTGTGGAATTCAACTACAAATTTCATGTCCAGGAACACCAGAACAGAATGGAGTTGCTGAAAGAAAACATCGACATATTGTTGAAACTGGTTTAACAATGTTGTTTCATGCTAATTTGCCTTTATTTTTGTGGATTGAGGCTTTTCTTGCAGCCACTTATTTAATTAACAGGATGCCATCACAAGTTCTCAAAAATCAATCTCCTTACACAAAGTTATACCAAAAGGATCCTGATTATCAAAGTTTGCGGGTTTTTGAATGTCTATGTTTTCCTTCTTTGAGATATCAAGGAAGAAATAAATTTGTTAAGAAAACTTATCCATGTGTGTTTCTTGGATATAGCCCAGTTCATAAGGGGTATCGATGTTATGAACCTCAAACAAAAAGATTTTATCTATCCAGACATGTTATTTTTGATGAAGGCAAATTTCCATACAAATCAGTTTCACAGGAATCAACTTCCATGTCTTTATCTCTGGATGAATTTCCATCACTTGACGAATGGTTCAAAGCAAAAGCAAATAGTGATCCTACAACCATTCAGCAAGAAAATGAGACTATGGACAACTCTACAAATGTTAATATTGATATTTGTTGCACTGATGATTCTTGTGATACAGATATTGGTGGATCTCCTCATAATCTATGCAACTCTGTTCCACCAGAAAGTGATGAAGAAGTAATTGTTGATACAGGTGACAATATTAATAATGATGTTTCGTCACGTCTGCAACGACTTCGACAAGCTCCAAGTTATTTACAGGATTATGAGTGCTATTCAATTCAAACCCCATTATTGGTTGAACCTCAACATTATCTAATTGCACTCAAAGATCCTCGATGGATGGCTGCTATGAGAGAGGAGTTAGAGGCACTTCATTCAAACAAAACTTGGTCACTAGTTCCTCGACCCTCTGATGCAAATGTCGTTGGATCTAAATGGGTATATCGCCTAAAACAACGTGAGGATGGATCCATTGATCGATTCAAAGCTCGACTTGTTACTCGCGGTTTTTCTCAAATTTCAGGTATTGATTTTGATGAGACTTATAGTCCATTCGTCATACTACAATTAGACTTGTTATTGCTCTCTCTACCTCTCAAAATTGGTGTATGAGACAACTAGATGTGAAAAATACATTTTTGCATGGTCATCTTAAAGAAACAGTGTATATGGAGCAGCCACCTGGTTTTGAAGATCCAACCAAATCGGATTTCGTCTGCCTTCTTCATAAGTCACTTTATGGTTTGAAACAGGCTCCTCGCGCTTGGTTTGATCGTCTATCTCAATTTCTACTTCATCTTGGTTTTTATTGTAGTAAGGCAGATTCATCATTATTTGTCTATAATAAAAATCTGATCAAGATGATGCTTCTTATCTATGTTAATGATATTTTGGTGACTGGAAATAATGAAACAGCCATTTCAGATTTGATTTTGCAGTTGAGTTCAGAATTTGCCATCAAAGATCTTGGTTCTCTAAGTTTCTTTCTAGGTGTCGAGATTAAATACTTTCCTGGAGGTGTAATTCTTTCACAAGGGAAGTATATTACAGATCTGCTCGCCCGCACTGGCATGACTAACTGTGCTTCCGCTGCCACTCCAATGGTTCTTAAGGATACATCTTCTGAATCAAATGAAATATCTGTAGACGTCACTTACTACAGAAGTGTCGTTGAAGCTCTTCAATATCTTACATTTACTCGTCCAGATATTCAACATGCAGTGAACAAAGTTAGTCAATTTTCTCACAACCCTACTGCAACAAATCTTCAGGCCGTCAAGCGTATTCTTCGCTACATTAAAGGCACGAAAGATTTTGGATTACGTTTTATTTCTCGAAGTCCACTTTCTTTATATGCATTTTCAGATGCAGATTGGGCTGGATGTTATTTGACTCGACGAAGTACAACCGGATTTTGTGCATTTTTAGGTGCAAATTGCATCTCATGGTGTTCTAAAAAGCAACCTACAGTTGCTTGCTCGAGTTCAGAAGCGGAATATAGATCCATGGCATCTACTGTTGCTGAATTAACATGGCTTACATGTTTATTGAGGGATATTGGTATCAGTCTACTTCAGCCTCCACAATTATTTTGTGATAATATTAGCGCGCGCTTCTTATGTCTGTTAATCCATTGTTTCATGCTCGAACGAAACATATAGAAATTGACTATCATTTTGTTCGGGAAAAGGTTGCCATGGGAAATCTTGTTACCATTTTTGTGCCTTCTAATCAGCAACTAGCTGATATTTTTACGAAACCTCTGTCCAAATTCTCATTTTTCTACTTTCGAAGCAAGATGGGACTTGATTTGCTTCCCGTCTCCATCTTGAGGGAGGCTGATAAGAATGACACATTCAATGCAAATGATGCTGATTAATTGGTGATTGATGCTGTCATTATTGAAGATTGATATTGTCATATGTCATTATTGAAGATTGATATTGCCATTATGATGATTGGTGATTAATGTGAATAATTATGGTAATTGAAGATTGATATTACCATAGTTATGATGTTTTCATTTATGATGATTGATCATTAATTAGATTGATAGAGTGAGTGATCAATTTAATTAATGTAATAGATTTTTATATGCTTTTATCATTTTACTCCACCCCTATATAATAGGGTTCATTGTAATAGATTCAGTCAAGAAAATACAAACAGTCTTTTTCTTCACTTCTAATTTTCTTCACTAAGTATATGTTCTGGACTTCAGTTTGCATCACAAACAAACCAAGGTCCAATCTACCAAAATCCAGAAAGGCTAATTAACTTCAAAACTCTATATCATGTATAGCCAATCAAGATTCAAGTTTCACAACACGGGATAAGGAGAGAAGGGAGGAGTTTCAATCCGCCCACCAGAAAGAGAGAAACCATGAACTCCCCATTCAGCAGTAATCAGAATCAAGTCTCAATAAATCCGCCCACCAAATAAGAGAACTACTATCAAAAGTTTATAACCAAAGTACACAATAGCTTGCAAGCCTCAACTATAAACAGTAATGCACAAAAACTCAGTCTGAGGTCAAATACATTAGTATCGATTTTTTTTAATTATTAATTATTGTATTAAAAAAATTAATTTTAATATCTTCATATGTTAACTGAACAATAAAAACCGTCAATGATGATTGTGATAACAATTTTAATCATGAAAAGAATAAAAAAAATCATATAGGACGATGACCAGATACAAATAATAATAATAATAATAATATTAATTAAAATAGTAATAGTAATAGTAATAATAACCAGATACAAATAATAATAATAATAATATTATTAATTAAAATAATAATAGTAATAGTAATAATAATGATAATAATATATTAATAACTAATAATAATGTTATTAAATAAATAATATTAATATTAATAATTAATAATAATGTTATTAAATAAATAATATTAATATTAATAATTCATAATAATGTTATTAAATAAATAATATTAATATTAATAATTAATAATATTAATATTAAATAAATAATATTAATAATTAATAATAATATTATTAAATAAATAATATTAGTATTAATAATTAATAATAATATTATGAAATAAATAATATTAATATTAATAATTAATAATAATATTATTAATATTAATAATATTAATAATAATTTTATTAAATAAAAAATATTAATATTAATACTAATAATTAATAATATTATTATTAAATAAATAATATTAATATTAATAATTAATAATAATGTTATTAATATTGATAATATTAATAATATTATTATTATTAATAATTAATAATAATATTAATACTAATAATTATTTTTAATTAATAATGATAATAATTAATAATATTAATCATTAATAATATTAATAATTAATAATGATAATAATATTAATAGATAATAGTAATATCAATAATATTACTAACTAATAATGATAATGATAATATTATTATTAATTAATAATATTAATAGTGCTAATAACAATAATAATTAATAATAATAATAATAATAATAATAATAAAGATATGAACTCTGATAAGGGTAAAATAGAAATTTTGACTGATTCCTATTACTATTGTTGATTTGAACCAAACATCATCAAATAATACCCATTATAGGGTTTGAATCAAACATTAACAATGCAATCATAATTTCCATTGCCATTGACTCCTCAATCAAACCCATTGTGATTGCCATTGAAAAATTTGAACCAAACGCCCCCTGAGTATGTCAATGAAATTATCATTGAAAATCCAATGCATTCTATCAAAATGTTAAGAATGTGAAAAGAATTTTTTTTTTTTTGGATTTATGTGGCCATTTTCGAAATAGAGGTTGGTTAGAAAATAACCATTATGTTTCCGTTGAAGAAAAAGTAGCAATGTTCTTAATGAATATGAGTCAACATCATACAAATCGTGCTGTTAAAAGGATGTTTAATCATTCAACCTATACTGTGCATACATATTTCTATGAAGTATTAGAGGCTCTACTCATGTTTTCAAAAGAGATAACTGTCCCAAATTTTGAATACAATCATTTAAGCCAACAACAACGACGATTTCTATCTATATTTCAGGTTTATTGCTTTTAACTTGCTCATACATTTTATAATTTTTTGGGCTAATTAACAGGAACTCCACTGTGGTTTGCCGAATTTTCCTGTTTTCCTTATTATGTTTTCAAAATATACTAAGAACCCCCTGTCTACTTTAGTTTAAATTGTAAAGTAGATGAAAAACAAATCAATTAACGGAGGTTGAGTTACACGTGTGTATTTCTGCGAGTGTGACTATTCCAAACTTATAAATAATCATATAATTCCTAAAATGCCCACACTTTACCTTTAATAGACTTCTTCCTCATTAAACCTATTACTATCTCTCCTTTTTTTAAATCTCGATTTCTTGGGAGAATTTATATAAAGGGCGCGTTCCATAACCTTATTATTAAATAGGGCACAACTTTAATATATTTATTATTAAGGGCGTTAAAATAACTTTATTATGTTATATAATTAAGAAAATACTTTAATATTCTTCTTACCAATTATAAAAAGGATTACTATTAAACGTTACTTTTCAACTTTACCATCCAATCTTTTATTAGTTATTTTAATAATTTCTTATGGATAAATTTTGATGGCAATTTAACTCATTATCAAACTATAAAATATACTCAGCATTAAACTCTTTTAAATTGTTAAGATTTTTTGTCATATTTTAAATAACAAAATATATTCATTATCAAATTCTTTTTGTCATGTCTTAAAGTACAAAATATATTCACTATCAAAGTTTTTTTGTCATATCTTAAACAATAAAATATACTCAAAATCTTTCAAAATGTAAATGTTTCTTGTCATAAATATATTATTTATCAATCTTAAATCATAAAAAAATTATCATGAATATACTTAAAAGTAAAAATAATTCATCATCACTCGAGAAATACAAAAACTCTAAAAATAAAAATTTAATAATTAATAATAGTACATGACTAGCTATTTATCAAATTATTATTTTAATAGAGGTAGGTTCATTGAAAGAATACTAAAAAAAACTTAAAGTTCATTCCAATTAATTATGATTTGTAATATTAGTTTGACAAATTTTTGTATATTTTTTAATACTTAATTTATAGTATACGAGAATTTGATATTGACTAAAATCTACAAGTGTATGGATAACAATTAAATAAAATTTATATGAAAATTTACTGATAAAAGAATAAATGATGTAGAGTTTAAGATAGTTAATGATTAAATTAATATATTTTAGTAATAAAAGGATAGCAATTAAATAAAATTAATACAAAAATTTATTGACAAAACAATAAATGATGTACAGTTTAAGATTTTTAAGGATTGGATTAATATATTTTAATAATAAAAGGATAAAGGAAGTAAATTGGTATAAAAATTTCTCATAACAATTATGCAACAATAAATTACGAAGAGTTTAAGATAATTAAAGATTAAATTAATGTATTTTAGTAATAAAAGGATAAGGGAGGTAAGTATTTTGGTTGTGATTGATTTTGTAATTGATGAAAAGGATAAGAAAGTCTTTCGTTAATTATATAAACTAATATAAATATTTTAACACCCTTAATAATAAATATATTAAAGTTGCGACCCATTTAATAATAATGGTATAAGATGTACAAATTCTTCCTTTTTTCTTTTTTCGGTTTTGGTCACTACTCCCAATATTAAGTCAAATCTTATGTATTTCCTATTATTATTACTTTTAAAGAAAATATCTACTGCACCACCAACCACAAACACAATCTCGTCGCCAACCACTATCGCTTACCCACCATACCACCTCATCAACCACCACCACCGCAACAACACATATTGTCATAGCATCACCACATCCGCCACCACTACAACAACAACCATAATCTAAACCCATAAAAGAATCTGATTAAATTGGATAAACCAAAGTTTAAAATACCAAATTTCTATTTTTTAACAGATCTAGAAAAATTAAAATTATTAGCCCTTAAAGTCCAATAGTGTGCTTTGTACTCTTGGTTCATAGTTTAGGAGTAGAAAAGAACATATATTCTCTGAAGAGATCACCACTACATTGATGGAGCTCATGGCCATAGTGGAATAGATGTCTTTAGAACCAAGGTATGGAGTATGTCTAAATAGCCTTACCATAAACCCAAATATTGGCCATCGCCATGGCCGACGACTTCATAATTTGTATCTTGATTGTCATGATTTCTGCCAAGCTCGAGCAACAACCTCGTATGCTAGTTTGCCTAATTCCATCTCAGCTTTTGGTGCAAGAATTTTTGGAGTGATTGTGACATCTAATATGTTTGCTAGAATAATAGTGTCATGAACACTGATTTTCACCAATTCCATCTCATTTCTTAGTGCTCTTGTCATTAAAGAATTAATGAAGTTAAATTTGTATTTTAAGTTTTTGAAACCCATTGCCGCATCAAAATTTGGATTGACAAAGAATAGCACTAATTTCTTTATTTTTATGTCTATGTTGATCCAAAAATTGTTAGAGATATTAGGAAAATGGTGAAGTTAGTGTTGAGTTGATTAGTGTTAAGATTCTTCTAGCTAATAATCCTTATCCTTGGGGATTAGTAGTTAGTGTGTTTAACTGTTTTTTAAACTATTTACCATGCTATTAGGATGTGTTATAACATGGGTTATTCCTTATGGCCTTGTAAGGCTTATATAAGCTAATATTTTGTTCATGAATTGAATAAGAGAAACTGTCATCCTTGAGAATTTCTAAACTATTTCAACATTTGGTATTAGAGCTCCGTCAAGGGTCCTGCTTGTGAGAGTAAAGAAACCACAGTTTCTTAAAATAAAAAGTTGGGAAGAATGCTTTAGATATGGCAACTAAAAATTTCGTTCAACCTGCAATTCTTAAGTTTGATGGCCATTATGATCATTGGTCCATGCTTATGGAAAATTTTCTTCGCTCAAAAGAATATTGAAATTTGGTAGAGAATGGAATTACTTCTGCAGCAAAAGAGGCAAGTATTACTGAAACTCAACGGAAGCCTATTGCAGATCAGCAACTGAAAGATTTGAAAGTTAAGAATTACCTATTTCAAGCTATTGATCGGACTATCATGGAGACCATTCTCAATAAAGATATTGCAAAGGACATCAGGGATTGTATGAAAAAGTACAAGGGATCCACAAGAGTTAAGCGAGCACTACTGCAAGCTCTTCGAAAAGAGTTTGAGGTTCTCCAGATAAAAGAAGGTGAGAATGTTAATGAGTACTTTGCTCGAACGCTCACCATAGTAAACAAAATGAAAATTAATTGTGAAAGTATGAAGCAAATGATGATCATTGAAAGGATCCTGAGATCTATGACCTCAAATTTTGATTATGTTGTGTGTACGATTGAAGAGTCTAATGATTTGAACCCATTAACCATTGACGAGTTGTCGAGCCGCTTGTTGGTACATGAGCAAATGATGAAAGAGCATGAAGGTGATGAGCAGGCATTGAAAGTGACTTATGAGGACAGATTTGGTGAAAGACTTTGATTTTGGAGATTAGAGCATAAGAACTTCCTACCGGCAGAAAGAGGCATAGGAAGAAGTTGACAAGAATTTGACAAAGTTATAGTTAAGTATTGGAAGTGTCATCAATTAGGACACTTTCAATATGAATGTCCTAAAGGAGAGAAGGGAGCGAATTATGCTAAAATTGAGAATGAAGAAATCTTATTGATGTCCTTTGTGGAGCTTGATCAATTAAATGAAGAAGAAAAATGGTTTCTTGACTCAGGGTGTAGCAACCATATGTGTGTAAATAAATAATAGTTCTCTAAACTTGGTGAAGAATTCAGAGAATCGGTAAAACTTGGAAATAACTCCAAGATGGCTATTTTGGGGAAAGGTAATATCATATTGCAAATTGGTGGAATTACTCATTTAATCATTGATATCTATTATATACATGAGTTAAGAAATCATTTATTGAGTATTTGACAACTATAAGAGAAAGGTGTAGCCATTTTGATATAAAAAGGAGTGTGTAAAGTCTATCATCCAAAGAATTGACTTATTATAAAAATAATAATGTCTGCAAACAGGATGTTCATGTTGCTTGCAAGAATTGTACCAAAGGCTCCCACTTGTTTCCAAACAACTATTGAAAATAACAATTACCTTTGACATTGTGCATATGAGCTTCAGTGGTTTGAAAATCTTGCAACAAAAGCATATGGTGAGGGGGATACCTCAGTTGAATGAATTATCCAAAGTTTGCAGAAAATGCATGGTTGGAAAACAACATAGGAATGTAGTATCAAAGCAGAGTTCATAGAGAGCTTCACAAAAATTATAATTGGTGCATTCAGACATTTGTGGACCCATCAAGCCAGACTCCAACATTAAGAAAAGGTATTTCATAAGTTTTACTGATGACGACAGCTTTAAGTTGTGGATATATTTTCTTATTGAAAAGTCTAAAGCTCTTGTTGTCTTTAAGCATTATAAAAATCTTGTTAAGAAAGAGACAGGAACTGCAATTAGTTGTCTACACACAGATAGGGGTGTAGAGTTCATATATCTCGAATTTAATACATTCTGCAAAGATAATTGTATTAGAAGACATCTCACTATACTGTACACTCTATAACAGAACTCAGTAGTTGGGTGCAAAAATAGAACCATCATGAATATAGTTAGAAGCATATTATCGGAAAAACAAGTACCAAAGAAATTCTGGCTAGAACAGTTAACTGGACAATGCATGTGCTCAATAGAAGTTCAACTTTGGAAGTAAAATACATGACCCCTGAAGAAGTTTGGAGTGGTATTAAATCCAATGTTGATTATTTTTGATTTTTTAGATGCATTGGCCATGTTCATGTACCAGATAATAAGAGAACAAAGTTGGATGATAAAAGTCGTAAATGTATGCTTTTGGGAATTAGCAAAGAGTCTAAAGTATATAAAGTTTATGATCCAATGTCTGCAAAATTAATTATTAGCAAAGATGTTGTTTTTGCAGAAGATAAGTGCTGGAATTGCGGGAGGATAAATAAAGAAGCAAGGCTTGATATGCTCGAGTGAGACGATAATAGTGAAGAAAAAGGTGAATTTCCTACAAATGAAAAAGAAACGGAAGAGGACACACACACTATCTTTATTAGGAGGGAGGAATAGAAGAGAACCATGTTGGATGAAAGACTATGTGAGTAGGGGAGAATTTTTAGAACAAGAAGGTGAGAAAAATCTGGTTATGTTTACCTCAAATTCATATACAACTTCTTTCGAATAAGCTACCCAAAGCCCAAAATGGAGAGCTGCAATTAACTTGAAGATTGAAGGAATTGAAAGGAATAATACTTGGGAGCTAATAGATTTGCCAAAAAAGCAAAAAAAAAACTTGGAGTGAAGTGGATTTTCAAAACTAAACTCAATGAAGATAGCAAAGTTGATAAGTGCAAGGCGTGATTGATAGCGAAAAGGTATGCTCAATAGCATCGCGTAGATTATAATGAAGTGTTTGCATCTATAGCTAGATGGGATACAATTCGAATGATCATTGCCTTGGCAGCTCAAAATAGTTGACAAATATATCAGCTCAATGTCAAGAGCGCTTTCTTGCATGGTGAATTAAATGAAGATGTGTTTGTCAAGCAACCACAATTTTATGAGAAGAAAGGTGAAGAGCATAAGGTGTACAAATTAAAGAAGGTGTTATATGGACTTAGACAAGCTCTATGTGTATGGTACAGCCGAATTGAATCATATTTTGTCAAGGAAGGATTTGAAAAGTGCAACTGTGAGCACACCTTGTTTGTTAAATGAAGAGTTGAAGGTAAAATATTAATTGTTAGCCTATATGCTGATGATTTATTCTTTACTGGTAATAATGAAAAGATGTTTGTAAAATTCAAGAATTCCATGAAACTTGAATTTGATATGTCTAATTTGGGAACGATAAAGTATTTACTTAGTGTGAAGATTTTACAAAACCCTGAAGACATTTATATCAGTCAAAAAAAGTATGCAAAAGAAGTTTTGGAAATATTTGGAATGGAAAAGAGTAATAGTGTAAAGAATTTCATTGTTCCTAGTGCTAAACTTATGAACGATGAAGGAGGAGTTAGTGTGAATACTACCATACAGGCAATTAGTTGGAAGTCTAATATTTCTTACTGTAACAAGACCATATTTAATGTATGTTGTATGTCTCATTAGCTTATTCATGTTCAATCCAACTGAGGTACATATGAAAATAGCAAAGAGAGTGTTATGATGCTTGAAAGATATTGTGGATTTGGGAGTTTTTTTATCAAAGGAAAAGCAATGGTGAGTTAACTGCCTATACCGATAGTGATTATGATGGGGATAATATCCCACATCGGTTAAATAAAAGAACTTGAACTAATTAATAAGGCTCCGTTTGGTTCCATAAATTTTCAATTAATTTGTAAAACAAAAAAAAAATTTGTTTGGCACCGCTTAATTCGATCAAGTGTACAGTAATCTTATCTTTCATATATTATTAAAATACTGCACAGTAAAATGTCAAAATCACTCATATCACACCGCTGAAGCAAAACCAAGCATCTGACATAAATGTTGGATTTATATATTGAGGCATGTCAGAGGCTTTCCTGCAGCTGACGGAAATTGTAGGAAAGTTGTGGGGCCTTCTTTTGTTAAATTTCATAACATCTGACGGAAATTGTAGGAAAGTTGTGGGGGTCTTCTTTTGTCCAATTTCATTTCAAATTGGATACTCAGCAACAAAAAAAATTGTGGGTCCTATTTGAATAAATAATTAATTATATAATAATATATAAAATAATCTATATATATAATAATAATTTTTTCTATACACAATCTTCAATAAATTAACCAAATTTATCAATCTAAACACATCTAATCATTTTATAAATATTCCTTTCTCATTACAAAACCCAATAAAATCATTTCACAAATAAAACCAAAAAACACCCTATCTAAGCGGACCCTTAAGATTCTTGGGCTACTTCACTCATTGCCAATTGGTTTTGGGTTGGATGCACAAGGCTTATTTAACATGGTATCAGGGCCAAGTATCAGAGCCCTAGCAGCCTAGTAAGCTGTTACCTTTTTGAATTTGGGCCTTTCAAACATGACTTAGGATTTAAGTCATGTTTGAGGGGGATGTTAAGGGATAATATCCCACATCGGTTAAATAAAAGAACTTGTCTCATGATTATCTAAAAAGCAACCTGCGGTAACTTTGTCTACCACTGAAGCAGAGTTTGTAGCAGCCATTGCATGCATGTCAAGGTATATGGATGAAGAGGGTATTAGAGAAGATTGGTCATTCTTAAGACAAGTGTATTACAATATTATGTGACAACAGTTCTACTATCGAGCTGTCCAAGAACCCAGTCTTGTACAGACTAGGGGTGTAATCGAGCCGAGTCGAGCTCGAGTACACCCCTAATCGAGTAGCTCGTTTAAAAACTTTCCCTACTCGAGCTCGAGCTCGAGCTCGATCGAGCTTCAATAATCGAGCTCGAACTCAAGCTCGACTAAGAGCAATTGAGCTCGCGAGTAGCTCGATCGAGCTCGAGCTCAAACGAGCTCAATCGAGCTCGAGCTCAAGTATTTTCTCTTTTTTTTTTTATTTTTTATTTTTTTATTTTTTATTATTTTTATTTTTTTATAAAAATTATAGGATGTATTTGCAATTTTTTTAAAATTTAATGCGGTCAAATTATAATTTACTATAAATTAAGGACTAAAATATAATTATAAATAGATTAAATTATAATTTATTAAACTACAGGGACTAAAACATAAATATAAATATTAAAAATAAAAAAATATATATATATACTCGAGTAGCTCGGCTCGCGAGCTACTCGAGTATATGTAATCCGAACTCGAGCTCGACTCGAGGTCGAGCTCGAGCTCGGTCAAACTGAGCTCGAGTCGAGTAGTTGACCGAGCTGCTCGCGAGCAGCTCGCTCGTTTTACACCCCTAGTACAGACGCAGCAAACACATTGATGTAAGATTCCATTTCTTGCATGATTTAACCAAAACTAAGGCACTGTGGCACTTAAGACCAAGTTGCAAAAATTATGACAAAATCGTATAAGCTTGATGTATTCTTGAAGTTGTGTAAGTTATTGGGTTTATATGTGGTACCTTGTGTAAACTAAATGCATTACTGCAATTAGTTTAAGAGATGAATTGTTGAGTTAATTAGTGTTAAGATTTTTTTCATCTAATAATCCTTATCTTTTAGGATAATTAGTTAGTGTGTTTGAGTGTTTCTTAAATTTTGTACCATGTTATTATGATTTGTTATAATGTGGGTTGTTCCTTATCTTCTTGTAAGGCTTATACAAGTCAATATTTTGTTCATGGATTGAATAAGAGAAACTATTATCCTTGAGAGTTTCTTTTGTTATGTCTAAACTATTTCAACAGTTAGTTGTGATGGTAGTGATGGTGGTGATAGTGGTAATAGCGATGATGGTGGTGATAGAAGAAATCCATGGAGGAGAAAGAAAAATGGAAAGGAAAAAAAAGAAATAAGAAAAAATAAAATGTGGAGAAAATAAAAAAAAAAGGAAAGAAAAAATGAATAGTCAGTAGGGGAGAAGAAAATAATTTTTACCTCAAAACTTTGATAATTTAAAATTTGACCCCAAAACTTTCATAATTGAAAGATTTGAGGCTTTGAGAGATTATTTATATCGGGTTATAATAGGAAACTTTAACGATTTTGTTAGAAGACCTAATTTCCATCAATTTTCTATTTCACCCCAAAATACATGAGAGTACTTGATACATTTTTATAAAACATGGGGGTTATAGAGAAATTAGGCAAACTACAGGGGGTTCCGATAATTAGTCCTAATTTTTTACCTTTTTAAGGTATAATTTAATATTTGTGTGCATATATTTTTTTGAAGGGGTGCTCTAGGTGCATTAGAGGGAACTCTTATACTCGCAATTATATCACCTAAAGAACAAACACCATATCGAGGTAGGGGAAAAGGAATATGCCATCAAAATGTACTTGCCATTTGTGATTTGACATGATGTTCACATTTGTATTTAACTGGTTGGGAAGGCGTGGCACGTGATTCGGGAGTTCTATTTGAAGCTATTAAAAATCCAACATGCAACTTTCCTGTATGTTGAGAAGGTTAAGGTTAAAAAATTAGTGTTAATTAAGGATATATTTTGATTTTATTCACTTGATATTTTTTTGTAGGTAAATATTATTTACGTAATGCAGCCTACTCACACACGTGTTGTTTTATGCTCCTTATCTATATGTTCGATATTAGTTGTCTGATTTTCGAACAGTGGAAGCCCAAGAACAAAAGAAGAAAGATTTAACCAAATGCATGCAAGATTGAGAAATGTTATTGAATGGGCTTTTGGAGTATTGAAAAAGTGTTTCCTATTTTCACAAATGGCACCATATCCTTTTTTAACACAAAGAAATATTGTGATTGCATGTATTGCTATGCAGAATCATTTAAACTTGATTCTTTCAATACTTAAAATTCAATCACTTAATTATTTCAAATTTCAAAATTTAGACTTCAATTTTATCAAATGGACCCTTAGTTTTTAAAGGGTTTTATAGTTAATTATATGGTGTAGGTAGAGTACATTTTTATTAAAGTGAGACTTTAAAAATATTTTATTAGATTGCATTTTTATCCTGATAAATGTTTTTCTCATGAACATATATAGTGTATGAAAATACTTGTAATTTGTATAATGTGTAGTGTATACAAATATGAATAATATGTAAAAATGTATACAACGTGTGCTAAAAAAAATGCATGAACATGTGCATAATTTGTGTAATGTGTTAAAAATTTATCTACAATATGTATATAAAATAAAAAATGTATGAACATTTACATTATGGTAAATATATATAATGTATAAAAATGTATATAATGCGTGTAAATATATAAATATATGTACTATATAAAAATATCTGTAATATATATAAATATATATATAACATGTAAAAATATATTTATTAAGTGTAAATATGCATAACATATGAAATATGTTATATATAAAATTATATGTGAAAGAGAAAAAAATTATATTTATATTTATATTTAAGATGTCAAAAGATTTAAACCATATTCATGGTATGATTGTATCATTTTGAAAAATATTTTAAAAAGGCATAATTAGTTTATACTTCATCACAATAATCTACATAACACAAATATGAAAACCTAACGGTTCTTAATTCTTATGCCACGTTTTTTTTTCTACTTTTTCTAATAAAATAGCAAAGTTGCATAAATGGGAAAAAAAAAATCTGATTGGCATTGTTTGGATAGGCCATTTTTCCATCTCTTCTCAGAATGTCTTGTTTGTTTATCTACAATTCTCAAAACAATATTATCCAACTTCTCCAAACATAGATCAACGACATTTTGGTTTTTTCAAAATTCTTTTAACTCTTTAATTTTTTTAATTAAATAGGTTGACTTGCAGCAGTCAAAGGTTGACCACCGTCGGCCACCTCCAATCCGTCTGGCCAAATTCTGGCCAAGTGATTGGAATCTGGTCGACCGGTAATAACCGGCAGTGGTCAATGGCCATTGACCGACAGTGTTCAACATTTGACCGCCGTCGGTCAACCCCTAATTTAACAATAAAATCATTTTAAATTTTAAATGATAAAATAATTTTTTAACACATAAACTAATAAAAACAAAACTTATCAATCCAAAAACTCAATTTTCAATCCAAAAATATACTTTTCTTACAATACAACCCGAGATCTGGTTTTTCTCAATTCTCAGAACTATGCACGTATACAAACGGATGCTATTTCTACATTTATTAATAAAAGGTAGAATCAACAAAAATGTCCCTCACATATGGCATTTTAAGCAATTTTGTCTCTCGCATTTAAAATGTAAAAAATTTATCCCTCACAATAAATATTTGCATAATTTGTGCCCCTCGTTTGATTTATATTAAGTTTTCTGTTAAAACATATCACATGAGAACCACATAACGTTTTTTTTGACAAAAAAATACGTATTTTATTGTTTTTACATTTTTCTCATCTATTTTTAGCTCACACTCCCAAATTTAATTGTTTAATTGATTACTTAAACACATTTACTTAAAACACATTTTAATCGCATGTGAAGCCCGCTGAAAAGAAGCCGGCGGAGGAGAAGAAAACGATGGTTGCCGAGAAAGGCCCAGCAGAGAAAAAGCTAAAGGCCGGGAGAAGCTACCAAAGGACGACGGTGCCTCTGCCAGAGACAAGAAGAAGAAGAGGGCAAAGAAGAGCGTCGAGACCTATAAGATCTACATCTTCAAGGTGCTGAAGCAAGTTCAACCTGACATTGGGATCTCCAGCAAGGCCATGGGCATCATGAACAGCTTCATCAACGACATTTTCGAGAAATTGGCCCAGGAGTCTTCCAGGCTTGCGAGGTACAACAAGAAGCCCACCATCACTTCAAGGGATATTCAGACTGCTGTGAGGTTTGTACTTCCTGGAGAATTGGCTAAGCACGTTGTTTCTGAGGGTACCAAAGCTGTGACGAAGTTTACCAGCTCTTAGTTTGGGAATTTTGAAGATGGGCAATGAATGCGTTTTGTTTTGTGATTTAGGGTTTGGATTTCGATTTTAGGGAATAGAATCATTTTCGTGGTTGTTTTGAAAGCATGGTTCAACTGTAACATCCTCGAATTCGATTTTGTTCTGAAAAATGTATATGCTGAAAAAACAAACGAATGTCGGCCCGTGTATTTACCCAATTTAATTTTGTCAGGAAATTTCTAGAGGGATTCTTGAAAAGCTCAAACCCACAACTCTATCTCCCATTTCTCTTCGCCAAGTCGAAACTTTTTATTGTCTTCTCTTTTAATATCTTCAAACCAAACCATCCATTTGCTTAATAGTAATGTTTCCGGCGGTCAAACCTCTGGTATTATTCTGCATCAGCTACTGGGTTGGTGTTCATGGTTGTTATGAACTTATGATCAGGGATGGTCAAGTCAGATTCTAAAGTCAGCCAACAAGGACAAAGATTGGTTGGTATCAATAAGGAGGAAAATTCATGCATACCCAGAACTTAGATTCCAACAACACAATACCAGTGCTCTAATCCGTAGTCAACTCGATAGCCCAAACTGGATTGGCAGCTCAAATCGGTTCTGGTTCTTCCCCTGTTGTTGCCTTAAGAGCCAACATGGATGCCCTTCCTTTGCAGGTTACTCTCTAATTCCAACTTACTACACCTCCTGTAATTTCATTTTTGTTCTCTCCCTTTACTTTGAACTTTCCCTTTGATTAATCAAGTAGGAGCTGGTTGAGTGGGAACATGCACGGGTGCGGACATGACGCCCATACCACAATGTGTTATCCTTTTTTAACCCTTAAAAAACGTTGTGTCCTTCTTATGTTATATGTTTTAACGGAAAAATTTAACATAAATCGAACGAGGTACACAAATTATGAAGATATTAATTGTGAGGGATAAAAATTTTACATTTTAAATGCGAGGAACAAAATTGTTTAAAAGGCAATATCTACGGGATCTACGGGACATTTATGATGATTCTTCCTTAAAAAAAATGAGGGTAAACTGGTCATATCATGTTAGCCGTACTAGTGAGGCGGGTCCAAACTCGGATCGTAAAATATGAGAACCTTTCTCGTTTGAAAACGAAGGTTAAAAACAAAAAAAAAACAGAACTCTCTTCTGTCGTCTGGAAAAATCCTCCTCGTCCAATCACAACTTCCTCTTTCAAGCCCTACTTTGTTCTTGATTCAGTGTCCAAGAAGCTGCAAAAATGGGATTTTTGGAAAGGTTAGTATTAATACAACTTTCATTGTTTGTTTTTTTTTTTTTTTTTGAAAATAGAGGGATGAACTGAGTATTTTTGAACTAAAAAGTTCACCTTTTTAGCATCTCAGTGCATAACATTTTTGTGTTTTTGCTGTTGAATTCCTGCAGTATTTTAAGCTGAGCTTACTGGGATGATCACAAAACTTCACTCAAAGGTTTTAGTCAGTTTTTTTTTCCTACTTAAAACGGTCATGTGTTTGAAGCAGATGAAGTACAATGGAGAAAAGGGTATGGTAATTCCTTTTGGTTCAGTGATTTTATGGAATAGTTGTGGTTTATATGACATCCCTTTATTTAGAATGCTGAAATTTTTGATGGGATACTGAAGAGTTGTTATTTTTAGTATGGTTTTGTTGAATGTTTTTAGTTCTTTAATGGGTTTATGAAGGGTTTTGATTTTGGTGTACTTTTCTTAATTCTGTCAGTTTCTTTTTACTATTTCCAGTGATTATCTGACTCGCCCAAAAGTAAAAGCTTTTTGCATTTTTAGAGGAAATATGAGTTGGGGGTAAGGAAATGAGGTGATGCTCTGCCTTAGTGTTCTTTGTTTTCTTTAGTTTCCTCTTTCAATTTATCTTTCTTTTCTTTCATGGTTCAGGCACAATGGTGCAACTCTCTCTTTTGATCCTTACATGTAAACAGAGTTAGTTTAGATACCAAATCTTGAAAACAAATGTTATTTGATTGTATTCTGTAGGAATCTGGTAAACCCCAAGTGCAATATTAGAGCTCTTCCCATAAGAAAATATACATCAAGTCGACCTCTAGGTGCTGGTTTTGAAGGTTTCCTAACCAAAATTGTCATCCTTTGAATGTCCTTGTACTGGAAGAGATCGTACCATATCTGCCTGTCCCCCAAAGAGAGCTTAAAGCTCTCAACTAGGCCTGGATATGTTCTGGTAAATAAGCCTTCTTATGCCTCATTACGTCCTCCACATAGAGACAGCTGCAATGAAAAATCTGTAGCTACTTACCTGTTTGTAAGGCAAGTCGCTTTATTAGGTAAACGATCTGGTTGTTTGTTGCGCTTTATCTTAAGCAATGTTCTACCTGTCTCATGCAATATTGTATATAGTCGTTAGAATCCAGTTTGTCCTGCCGAATTGGATGTGCCTGTCTCTCTCACTAAGTTTCTACGTTTCTACTGGTCATCTCTGATATCATTAATTGCAGTTTTCAGTTTATTGAACATTTAAAGAGCATTTGCTAGATTTTATCTATCTTTTGCAATATTGTAACATTGACTTTTGGTTTTTTGAGTATATGTTTATAGCTGCATTTAAGTTTAATGTTCCTTAGTGTACGGTCTTTGTCAGAATTTGGAAAGGAAATTTCTTTCTTTCTTTTTAATGATTTCCTTAGCAATTTGGCTGGACATGTACATAGAAGACCTTTAGATGCCCCACAAGGTGTGTAGAAAATAGAGAATTATTAGTTCAAATTAAAAAGGAAGGGGAAGACCAAAAAAAGAATTAATGAGAAACTATAAGAAAAGATGTCATATTTAAATATAAATGAGCAAATGAGCTTAAATCAAGCACGGTGGCGAAATGTGATCTGTATAGCCGAACCCACTTAGTGGGATAAAGGCTTAGTTGTTATTGTTTTTGTTGTATTTCCTTAGCAATTTGTCTATGCAAATTGCTATACGCTTTACACTATCTAATGGAATGACATGTAGAACTAATATGCTTAAAATGCTGTCACTTAAGGGGATATCTGTTTCTTCATTTTATGCATATGAATTTTATTTTACATGTAATTTGGAATGTTCTTACCATTGTCTTGGTGAAGTCAAAAGTTTAGCATAACTGGTGATCTGTAAACCTTTTTGATTCTTTCAATTAATCAAATATATGCTATCCTTGTGGATTTTTTTTTGAAGTCAAGAACTACTGGAACTATACATTTCTAGTAGCGTGCAATAATATAAGATCTTTCAATTTAATAAAACATTTATTTTCCTTTACATGCAGCTTTTAAGGCTGTTGAGTATGTATTGCCATAGTTTTCCTCCTGTACATTTCCACTCATAATTATATTGAAGTCATTTTTATATTGACTATAGATTATGTTTCCAGAAAGGAGTCATCTGGACCTGTTACCCATTGCGAATAATAATGACTCCATGTTTCTCATGTAGAGCTGATATACTTAAATCACTAATCATTTTGTCTAGGTCATTCTCATTGCAATCCTATAGACTCCATCCACCCATCAAACCTAATATTAGGCTGTCTAACAATTTCAGGTTCTTAGGTTATTCCTAGATCTCTGAGCTATAGCGCATGAGCCTTAAAGAGTACTCAAGAGACTTGAGAAAGATTATCGTTTTTAAAATATGATAAAAGGGCATGTTTGGAGGGTGAATTTGTAAAGAGGATATAGTTTTGGGCTATTTATTATCGATGGAGGGGGCACTTGTACTGAATTTTGTTTAAAATATGCTGTAAATATACACAAAAAAGTGTACGTTCTGTACAAAATCATTGCAGTTTCCCTTTACTGTAGATCACCTATACTTGTTCCCTCTTTATGAATTTACAATCCAAACGCGCTTTTTCACGAATTCCCTCCTATCCTCTTTCGGGTTTCTCTGGGATGGTTTTGGGTGGTTAGATGAATATTCATGTCATTGCATATGAATTTCTCTTTTCAGGGTTTTGCTTAATAAAAATGGTGAAATTGCTATAAACTTTTGTGTGTGTTTTGAAAATAGTAGCAATGATGGTAGAGATGACACATTCGTTTCAGTTTTATATGAAATTTTTACTGTGGAATCTGTTGAACAAATATTGCTTGTTAAAAAAGTGAGAATCTAATGGCATCTAATCACTTTTAGCATATAATGTACTTGAAATTGTTCTAAGCCTCTAACGTTTGGATTGTTGAAGTTCCTTAGTTGTCTTTTTGTGCAAGAGTTTGGTTCTCTACTGTCCAATGAATGTGCAGTCAATTCCCCTTTTAAGTGTAAAATTTAGAGATAGTATAGCTAGTCGTTCTAGGACTTACAGTGTTATTCCTTTGGTCTACACTTGCATATTCTTTGATTGTTTAGACACCATCAGTGTCCTTAAGTAAGATTGTGTACTGTGTTTTTGTACGTTTATTTTTCTCTCTTTGTTCATGCATGAATTAAATGCATGTAAAAGTTTTAAATATCTAGGATCTATCATTGAAGAAAATGGGGGGATTAATAACGATGTTACAAATAGGATTCAAGTGAACTAGAACAAATGGAGAAGTGCGTTCTCTATACTTTGTGATCGTAAAGTACCATTGAAATTGAAGGGAAAATTTTATGAAATAGTTATAAGACCAGCAATGTTTTGTGGATTGGAGGTGACTAAGTGTGAGCATGAAGAAAAAATGAGGGTAAATGAGAATGTTGAGATAGATATGCGACACACTGGATTAGAAAGATTAAGTAATTAATGCATTAGAAACGAAGTGAGAATAGCTCCAATAGATCAGGAAATGAGTGAAGCACTCTTAAGAGTTTGGGCATGCGCGTGGGAGATATTTAGATTCCCTAGGATGACATGCAAAATATCGAGAAATATTAACTCAATTTTTTTTATGTAAAAGAGGATCAATAATGGCACTCCACTTGCCCCCTTGATGACTTGAACCCATGACTTATAGGTCCACAAGTGAAGATGTAAACCATTTGATCTACAATTCGTTATCATATTAACTCAAATTAAATGGGGAAGGGGAAGACCTAAAAAGTTGGAAAGAAAATATTAAGAAAGACATGATACACTTAAATATAAATGAAAACATGTAACTAGATAGAACACAATAACGAAATATGATCTATAAAGCTAACCCCAAATAGTGGGATAAAGGCTTCGTTGTTGTCAGAAGATTTGGCCAGCCTGCAGATGATGGTGCTGGTATATTGTTTTTATGGGTAATAGATCATCTGATGTGGTGCTGGTTAACTATTTGTTGCAGATTGCACTTTATGGGGAGTCCCCGGTTTCATCCTCCATTGTACCACCTTCTCCAATTGTCGCGCATCTGGAAACTTGCTACAGTATGCTGGAACCTATAATTCAGTATCATGTGGATAGACTCCCTTCTTAAAGTATGGTTGTAGTTTATTTAGTGAATCTCTAATTTGAGTGATAGGTACTTTTTAAGTATACTGAAGTAGAGTATATAAACAATATCACTTTGCTGGTTGCTTCTTCATGCTGAATGAGCATTTTTGTATGTGCGTGGGTTAGTTTAGTTGTTTCTAGATTGCAGTAATTATTGAAATCTATCAAATTACCAGCTTCTAGTTATTCATGTTGTTATGCTTAGGTAGTGGACATGTTTTTGTTGTTAATGAAATGTATCAGGTGTCCACTTTACTTTTCAAATTGATATTTGAGCCATTTATCTTGTATTCTTATAATGTTTGAGTTTATTTGTTCTTTGCTGGCATGGCATTTGCATTAATACAAGAAATTTCATTTGCACCCACTTAAGTTATTGTCACTCAGTACTAACCGTAACCTCTATTATTATATGTTGGTTTATTGTCTTTCCAAAATGAGGCACTTGCTCAATAAAATTTATCCTAATGCATCAAGAAGATATTGCTGTTTCTCTCCCTTTGATTGATCCTAGTATTGAAAATTTAATGAGCAAAGGCAGCCGCTTCTCAACTTTGATGTGCCAATTCCAACTGGGAGTCAAGCTGCTGCATGCAAAACAAAGTTAATGGTAGTGGACTTCTGGACAGAAGCATTTTTGACAGTAGTTCCTGGTCAATTACTATTTTAAAATTAAGCAGAGATGTTCAATTGGCATACAAGTATCCTGCTTCAATTCTTGTATTTTATGCATTTTATGCATTTTTTGCTCTTTTTTCATTTTTTCAATTTTGATTGGGCCAGATTATGTGTTTTTTTTATTTTATATTTTTTGGGGGGTGGGGGGTGGGGACTGGGGAGCGGTGAAAGAATGGGGAATGTGGGGTTGACGTCAGGGAAGTGAAGTAATGAAAGGTTGTTGTAATCTGATATTAATACTCAAATTACCACTTGGTAAATTACTCCATGTTTATGAGGCTCTAAGATTGGAAATCAACAGTACATTGAGTTGAATTTCAAGCACATTGACTGTTGTTGACATAAGATGAACTTCTTCCATAGTTTTTGTTTCGCATCACATCATCTACAATCCGAACTGAGGAGATTACCTTTTTAGGAATCTTATTCCCTTTTCATACTACTTTCCTACGATAATAACCAAACAAGAATAGATTTAACCTTTCTGTGGATTGTACTTCTTTTTTCCTCAATTTCCTTTTCCTCACTGAACTCCTTGTACCAAACACGACGTTAGTAGTGGGTTGGTAGGGCTAGGAGGATATATAATGAAACAAACCTTATTCATTGTTGTCCATCGTAATCCTCATCTTTCATCATAATTGTTTGTAACCGTCATGCCCCTTTTGACAAGTGCCTAGGTGAGCAAGCAAGGTCCTTTCTTTATGAGGTGGAGACTTTTTGGAAAGGACTGGATGGAATAGCCTATATTACCGTGAGTCCTCACTGTTTCTTTCACTTTTAGAGTCTTTTTTTCGGCCTTACTTCTCTGCTGTACTTGTACTCCTGCGAAAGAGTGTCCTTGTGGAAGTGTTGACCTTGCCTCCGTTGCATCGACTCACCTGGTAAACACTCCCCATCTTCGATTCTCTTCTTTTCTTCTTATTCATGTACTTGCTTATTTTTTTCCCCTAGTTTATTTTGCTTCTCCGTGTTCTGTTGGTGCCGCTTTTGTCTCCAATTTATCCAATTTTATGCCTTTTACATGTCCAATAATTTTTCATACGGGATTCCAAACATGCATTTACCTTTAGATGCTCCAATATAGCATGTAAAAAATAGAGAATCATTAATTCAATTTAAATGGGGAAGGGGAAGACCTAAAAGGGATTGGAAAGAAACTATTAAAATACTTAAATATAGATGAGAACACGTGTGACCGACAGGAAACAATGGAGAAATATGATCCATATAGCTGACCCAACATAGTGGGATAGGGGCTTAATTGTTGTTCTAAACATGCATCTCCTATTTTTTGAGTGTATTCATGGAGAAAGAGGGGGAAAGTGGTACAGGATGGGAAAGGGAGAGGGAGAGAGATTGAGAGAGTGAGACAGATGCAGTTTTTACGTCTATTGCTGTGGCATAAAGCTTTGTCCTTTTCTTGTCATTCTTCCACTCATCATATTTAACGTTTGATATATGTTGTTCATTGGTTTCTACATATAGAATTTCATCCCTGAAGAAAATCTTGGAAAGATTGTGTTGTCTAATTATGTTTTGAGCAATAAATACTGATTTAGCAGATGCCTTGTATTCTTCTTCTCCGGATCTAGTATTGCTTGTTTAAACAATAATTGCTTTTGCTTATTCTATTGCAAATCTAATTCAAAATGCATGCCAAGAATCTTACACTGATAAACTGCAGGACCAAAGAGCTCCATTTGTTTACGTTTCCCTTTTTTTTTTTGGCAGCTTTCTACATCTCTTCATTTCAATTTTTGATTTAAATGTTAATTTTGATAGCTGTTAGAGAAATTTTGTCCTATCTCGGCGTTGTCATCTCAGAGGCAATTTTATAAGTTTGGAAGGCAACGCCTGTGTTTTTATGATACCAGTTTGTTAAATTAAAAATTTGGATCAACAAAGTACATTCCTGCACCACTCCTGACGTCAACCAATTACATTCCTGCATTGATCTAATGTACTTTTTGTCTTTGTTCTTATTTTTCTTTTCCTTTAAGCATGTGTAAATTTATGAACTGACTGATTGTCCCCCTCTTGTTTGGTTTCAACTAGTTATTTACAGCATTGTGCCTTGGTCTGACATGGTTTGACCTGGATGAGCATGGCCATATTGTCTTGAACACTATATTTCTCTTTGCCTGACCATTCTCAATTCTTTGAACTAATTTCTCCCAACTCATGACTGAATGTGCAGGTAAACTTGGTTAAAATACTCAACTCAGAAAGTGGAAGAGATTCTTGGCTAGTACTGAACTCAATTCTGTGACTTTTTGGTGCTACATACGGAGGATTTTTTTCAACTAAAATCTACTTCAAGTTGGTCATACACCTGGTAAAACCATCAGATAAAGGCATATAGTGGTTTGATAAGTTGTACTCCGCTTTCTGTTTCAGATCCTTTCAGACTTGGAATTTGAGTGTATTACAGTTGGTCTAAAAAAAATCAGGAAAATGGCTTCAAGGGACATTAGCATCAAAGTTCAAGATCATGGCACTGCTGTTGATGGAAAGAAGCAGCGAATCAGATGCAATCACTGTGACAAAGTTGTCAGTGGGTTTAGTCGCCTTAAATGCCACCTGGGATGGGTACGTGGTGAAGTGGTTCCTTGTCCAAGAGTTCCTGCAGATGTCAAGGAAGCCTTTAGCAACGAGATACTTGAAAGGAGACAAAGTAATTTGAGCATGGATGTTGGGGAGGCTTCTTCCCCTAATCTTCATGTGAAGAGAACTTTGACTCCTGTTTCTGATTCTGCCCAGCCTTTGGAGCCGGGGAGTATTCCTACTTCCCAATTAGAAAGTGACAAACGATTGAGAACTTTGACCCCTGTTTCTGATTCTGCCCAGTCTTTGGAGCCGGGGCATATTCCTTCTTCCCAATTGGAAAGTGACGAACAATTCAGAATTGGTACTTCTGCAGAAAATCGTGGGACAGAAATAGTCCCTTTCAATCCTTATTCTCAGCCGGATGAAAATCAAAGTTCATCATCAAGGGAGTTCCAGATATGTATTGGTAGATTTTTTTTTGAAACAGGATTAGAGTTTGATGCTGTCAATTCTCCTAGCTTTGGGAGAATGATGAATGCCAACCACGGTGCAAATACAGCATACAGTATTCCCAGTTCTGAAGATTTGAAGGGATGGATCCTTCATGAAATGTGGAAAGCGATGCAATTGTATGTGAGCAATATTCGAGAATCGTGGACAAGGACAGGTTGTAGCATCTTGCTAGATGGATGGCAAGACACCATGGGTAGAAATCTTCTCAATGTATTGGTGGCTTGCCCAAAAGGCACAGTTTATATTCGCTCAGCGGATATTTCAGGTTTTGAACAAGAGAGTGCTTCCATGCAGTTATTCCTTGATGATGTTCTCATGGAAGTTGGGATTGATAATGTGGTACAGATTGTTACTTACACCACATCGGCCTGGATGGAGGAGGTTGGCAAACAACTGATGGACAAGTACAAGAATTTCTTTTGGACAGTAAGTGACTCCCACTGCATTCAGCTTATGTTGGAGAAAATTGGGACAATGGAGGATATGCAAGATATACTGGACAAAGCAAAAACCATAACAAGATTTGTGCACAGCCATGCCAGTGTTTTGAAACTTCTGAGAGATCGAACTTCTATCCATGACCTAGTTAAACCATCAAAGTTTAAGTTTCTCATGCCTTTCTTAACTCTTGAAAATATGGTCACTGAAAGAGAGAGCATAGAGAATTTGTTTCTTTCATCTGTCTGGAAGACATCTAGCTTGGCTTTCACATTGGAGGGAAGAAAAGTGGCTGAGTTGGTGGCTGATCCCACTTTTTGGAATGGAGCCATTGTGGTTTTGAAGGCAACCATACCACTTGTGCGTGCTGTTGAGTTGTTATCAAAGAATAATGAACCACAGCTTGGCTATATATATGAAACACTGGATCAAGTCAAAGAAACAATTAAGGAGGAATTCAAACTCAGGAAATCCAGCTACATGCCATTCTGGAAAGCCATTGATGATGTTTGGAATCGATATTTGCACAGCCCTCTCCATGCAGCTGGCTACTTTTTGAATCCAAAGTTATTTTATGCAAATAATTTCTATTCAGATCCAGAAGTTGCTAGTGGCCTCTTGAGCTGCATCGTGCGTATGCGTGAAAATCTTGGTTCTCAAGGTTTGCTCACTTTGCAAATTGAAGACTATAGGACGGTGAAGGGTGCTTTTTGTCAGGGCAGTGCCAACCTACAGTCAGATATTTCTCCAGGTTGTATTATATGCTACTTAAGTTAATATGATTTGTTATTGACTGCAAATTTCAATATACTGAATCACAAACTTTTCTGCAGAAAGTTGGTGGTTGATCTATGGGAGAGAACATCCTCAGTTGCAACAACTTGCCATTCGAATCCTGAGCCAAACATGTAATGGTGCTTCCAAGTACAAGTTGAAGCGGGGCTTGGCTGAGAAGTTACTCACAGATGGAAGGAATCCAATAGAACAACGCAGGCTTGCTGATTTAGCGTTTGTGCACTACAACTTGCACCTACAAAATTTCAATGGTCGTGCAACAAATGACTTCCCAAGTGAGGACATCAACCCCATGGATGACTGGGTAGTTGATAAAACACAATCGTTTTTGTCCCGAAGAGATGAGCTGACATGGATGGACTTAGATTGTAAGGATACAACAAATGGTGGAGGGAGGTGATTTGGGAGAGTCTAGTGTCCATCCTGAACTGGAACACTGATTAACGTGCGAATTTGAATGCAAAGAAGGTTGTCAGGTGAATATAGATATTGAGAGGCTTTGAAGCTATTCTCTCTTGTTTCTTTTGAGGTCTTAGCATTATGCAGCATCTGTTCTTGTATGTCAGACCAGAGTGTACATAATTGTTGGTTTTGGAATTCTAGATATTCAGCATGATGTTTTGATGGCTGCTGTGATTGTATCAGTGGAAAGAATTTCATGCTCTGTAAAATTTAGACAGTAGTTTTAACAGTGTTTGGATTACATTTTCATGTTCTTTTTTCCTGTCAGAAAATTTGTCCAAAACCACCCCATTTGAAGGTGTAAGAATGTGTGTTACGTCTTTTGGGCAGATTATGAGGCATTTCTTTTTTTCAGGAATCAGGACTCTGAATGCTTATGGAGCATTGTCTTCTGTGTGGTAACAGTTTCAAATGTCTATCATTTCCATGGTGTTAACATTTTTTTCCAGCAGGAAAACAGTAAGACAGTTGCTTTTGGTTTGGGAATCTTTCAGTAGGTAACTTTGAGTTGAAACTTTGTAAGCTGTTGGTGAGGTGTTAAGCAAGTGTTAAGCTTTTGGTATTCAAAGTCGACGAGTGTGAAGCTATGATTAGTGCCTCACTTTCTTGTGCTTTATTGGGTAAACTGACTGGAATTTTCCCTTCATTGTTTCTGTTGTCCATTGCTCTTCGTTGAGTGTTGAATTCATTTTGCTCTTTATTTTCTGGATATCTATGCTGGCATTTGGTAGTGTGTTCTAAGGTCTTCAAGATGTGGTATTCCTTTATCTTTTAAAATGACATCTATGATTCTTGCGTTTTTAATGAAATAATCCATGATAATCATGCTATGGTGACAACTGTGGCTAGCTTATGATATGATATGTAAGAACCTTTATTCTGTCAATGCTACACATGTATAGTAGATAATTTATGAGTTTATTGATATAAACAATGGTTCATGGATGAACGATACCTGAAAATTAGCTTGTGTATAGAATGTGGATTTTATACTGTAACAACTATTTATAGAAGATACTGAGGCTTGTTGGTACTTCGTGGATCAATACAGGATTGAGAAGAAGGGACTGAACTTCAATGAAGCTCGTGTTCATGGGGTCGCTATCAAGCTAGTAGGACATGACTGGTGAACTAATCCTGGGAGTGCTGAACATAACAGTGTCCTCAAAATCCACTAACTCTACCAGTTCCCGCCTGCGTATTTAACCAGGCTAAGGCCTTTCGAGTTTCGGTTCCAAGTCCAATCCCCAGTGCACAAAACCGACCAAGCTGTGGACTCGACTGTAACTGTGTCATCGTCATCATCCTTAGTTCTCATCAAGTAAACTCTTAACTAAAAGTTTTCAATCTTGAACATCAAGAACTTCTCATCTAGGTCCATCCCAGGCTAAAAGTTACTGCTATGTTCCAGAAATTCCACTTATTACCAGCCGGAGCTGACCCGCTGACCCTTCACCAATTGTAGAAGAAAATGAACAAAATGAAATGCCAGTATTCCATTTTCTGGAACCCAATTCTGATGCCATTGTGACCTTGTGGTTTGACTTGTTTGCAGTACTGCCGGAAAGAGTAAAGGGGCTGTATCAAGCTGGACAAATTTCAATTCCCTTCAATTCGTAGTAAAATTGTACAGGAATTTCGTTTCATGATTCTATGCTTAACCGTAAGGGAGTCGTACTCCTTATTTATCTTTCATCTGAGTATTTGTAAATGATAAGGGTGTTCATCCTTATACAATATTTTGACATTTTGCTAAGAAGATATGAGGATGGAAGTTCAGGCAATGCAGTTGGGATGTTAATGTTTTCACCATATCTGTTTTTTGATTAATGATTCATCACTGTCACAAGAACATCATAGGGTCTAGCCTGCAATGTGAACATCATCCATTTGTTTTCTTGTCTTTTCTAATTATAACCCATTTTAGTGAAAAAATCTGAAGAAGCAAAATCCCTCAAACTGGAGTGTGATTGTCTAACAGATAAAGTTTCAGTTACAATTTCAGATAGCTTTATTGTGACTGTTTCATTTAACTCAAAGTGCTCATCCATATTCTAAAGTTCTGCTAGTTAACCAGCATCAAGATTCATGTTTCCAAAACCATAATGCTTACTTTTAGTTCAAAGACTAATTTAATCAGGTCATCAAGAAGCTTGGTCACTTTACAATGGAGCAAAGAAGGTTGGGAAGGAAGAGAATTAAAGAAGAATTTGGAGGATCTAACTATCCTCTAATATAGCTTAGAAAGTAAATGGCATTCATATCCCTGATCTAACTTTGTTCCAAAGCATCCATTGCTTGTAGAACCTGGTCATCAGCAAGGAAAGGAACAGCTGATTTACAGTGCCACAACTGCAGGACTTTGTTGTTTATCACTGAGAGACAGAGAGAGTGCTTGTTTGTGCGTGCCAATGTGTGTGAAATAGCGATATATGCAAAAGATACAAATTTCATAGAACTTCGAAGATTTATTTGAAGATAAATAGATAGTAAAGTTGTAATAATGAAAAACAAACTCTACAAATGTTTATATAGTTGTAAGAAACTCGAAACTAAGATAGAGAAAATATGACTCGCAATGATCAAAACAAAGAAATTTAGGTTAAAAGCGATAATTACTAAAGTAAAAAATAACATTAAAGTTCTTCAGAGTTGGAAATCAAGGGTTCAAGTTCTTCAGTATTCTTTTATCTTGCTCAACTCTTACTATAAGAATTCAATTGTAATAGTATAGATTTACTAAAAAAAAATATTGAAAAGAACAACTAGCATAGAATTGTGGTTTTATTTGAAGGAAAAAATTGAAATGTGGCCATAACTACTATTACTAAGAAGTTAGCTCCAACATGGATGGTATTTATGAGACTAGATTGTCTATCTAATATTATCCTATTTTATTGTGTCTAATGTTTAAAACGACGTAGTTTTACTAAAACTAGGAACTAAAAGCATAAATGTCACTAAAATTATTTTACAATTAGACCTAACCAAGAGATGAGTGAACCTACTATATAGTTTTAATCTAAAACAAGATAAAATAGAAAAAATCTTAGTCAGAGAGTCCCTATTCGGTATTTATAGATTTCCTTGAGGAATACAAAAGCAAATAATTGCAATTGCAAAAAATAATTTGTTGATTAATCCTTTATATATTCTCATTTTGCTTATTGGCAGCATATAAGCAGCAAAACATTAAAGCATAAAAGGAAAGATAAATCCATGCGCTTTAAGTAGCCTTAACTATTTTACTGCTTTCCTTTTGGTGGAAAAAAGTAATATAATTGTTTTACTATTTATACAAAATTATAATACCAAGTTTAATAAATTTGGTAATCCACTAAAAGTTTTACGTACTTCATATTTATTGTTTAAATGTCAAATTGACTAAAATAATTGTTGGCTAGATTCTTTAGCATTTTTAATACTAAAACTACCCCAAATTGCATAGGAAACAAAGAATTTTGCTTCTAAAATGCTTTAATAAAACCAAAATCATAAAATTTTCTAATTCATGTGAAACATTAAGAGTACAACCCTAAGCAGTTCTAACTTACAAAAGCAAAAAAAAAGAAAAAAAAAGGACTATTTAATTGTATAAAAAGAATCATAAACCAAAAAATAATAATAATACGACTTGTAGAAGCAAGTTGAAATTTCTAATTTTGAGGAATGTTACTATAGCACATTTGATTGATGAAGAAGAAAACATTTTAAAATTGAGAAAACTGATAAAAAGAATTAATAAAGAGAAGAGGTTTTTGATAAAATTTCTACAATAGCAATAAAAAGTTGAAGGGCATTTTGGTTCTCAAGTTTAATATTTGCTACTTTGGTCCTATTAAAAATGGAAGATTCATTGTAAAACTATTAAAAGTTTTTAGTGGAGTGCATTAATGATTGCGCTACCAAATTGTTAAGGATAATTATAAAAAAAATTCTAAACAAAAAGAAAAATTAAAAGAAAACTTTCTGAACAAAAATAAATTTTCTTTTCAAGCCTAAAATTTGAAATCTCCAAACTTTTATTTTAAGTTCAGCAATGGGTTTGTTGTATTCATTTTTAGACATCAATTAAGAATTCTTTTTTTTTTTTTAAAGAAAACATAACTAATTTTAAGTTTTGAACAACAATTTTATAAAATGACAGATTTTAAAAACAAAAAAAAAATGATGATAGCAAGAAGGTTATTTAAATTACTCTAATGTTTTTAATAAATATTATTGACTTCTCATAAATCATTTTAATTAAAATTTGTTTAAAAATTTTAGATTAAAGTAATAATTTGATGGTCCAAGATGAAAAATGATTCCCATCCAAGTATTTGCAATTGATATTTTTTTTCTTTTCCAATTGTGTGATTTTAATCTTGGTTTTTATTCCAATAATGGTCCAAGATATGCCAAGCAACAACAAAATCCAAATATTAGCAGCTTGTGAATGCCATTTTAACTTTGAATTTTATTTTCTATGGTAAACAAAAAGAAGTAAAAAAAAGAAAGAAAGAAAAAATTAAAATCCTTGTGATGTTGATTTTCTTTTTGAACTTTCCAAAAGAATATTGTGGTTGAAAATTATATTGTAAATTTCAATAGTTCATAATCTTCCACATGTTCATCAATGAGTGGTTCATGTTAAAGCATGCATGGGTCAAACAAAGATATGATAAGGCACAAATACATTTACAGCAAAAACCTTCCAAGATTCTAACAAAAATGGCCATTCCCAATTCTCCTGAATGGTCATTAGCTTCAATCAATCATAAAAAAGGATACAATAATACCATTCCAAATCCAATTTCACATGAACCCTTTAAAAGTCATCCATTCTTTTCCTTCATTTGTTTCAATTCTAGGCCTTTGATAGTGAAGTCTTCAACTTGTTCATCAGTTCAAGTCTTGGAAGATGCATCATCATCATCATCCACTAATGCACCACTGATTCACTTGGACTTGAAACTTAAAGATCTTGATAATCAAGTTTCTAGCTTACCTGAAACTGAAGATTTAAATGGTCTTATTTGTGCTTTGTTTGAAGATCCCAGAACTGAAGAATTAGCTTATGATTACTATGAGAAGGCAAGAGGAAAGTCAGATTTTAGGCCAAAGAAGTTGACACTAAAGCTTGTTATAAGGTATTTGATTCATTCGAGGAACTGGGGTCTGTTGTATTCATTATCTGAAGATTTTAAAAGGTTTCAAGTCTTTCCTGATGGTTCTACATGTTATAGATTAATCAATAGCTGCACTAGAGCTAGAAAGTTTAAACTTGTAAATATTTTGCTTCAAATTCTCTCAGAAGATGAAAAGATTGCTTTTTTGGCTTTTGATGCTGCCATGAAAGGGTACAATAAGTTGCATATGTATAGCAGCGCAATTTCTTTATATCAGCGTATGAAATCAAATGGGATTGAATTAGACTCAGGATGTTATTTCCGCATAATGGAGGCCTATATGAAAGTTGGAAGATATGATTTTGTTGTGTCAATTTTCAAAGAATTTGAAAGAAAAGATTTGGATTCTATGCCATTTATTCACAATATTTACTGGATTTTGTGTGAGTCATTGGGAAAATTAGGCCGCCCTTTTGAAGCTCTAGAATACTTCAGAGAACTTACTAGTAAGGGTATTATGGAGGATCATTCATTTTACTCCTCTCTGATTTCTTCATTTATTAGCATCAAAGAGGTGAAAATGGTTGAAGAGCTCTTGGAAGAAGCTGAGAGCAAGAAAATGTTGAGGGATCCAGCTTTGTTTTTGAAACTTGTGTTGATGTACATTGAGGAAGGATTGCTAGAAAGAACTCTTGATGTTATAGCAGTTATGAATCGCGTTAAAGTCAGAGTTTCTGATTGTATAATGTGTGCAATAGTGAATGGCTTCTCTAAAAGAAAAGGGCTTAATGCTGCAGTCAAGGTATATGAAGATCTCATCTTGCAGGGCTGTGAACCAGGTCAAGTGACTTATGCTTCAATTCTAAATATTTATTGCAGACTTGGGCATTTTTCAAAAGCCGAGATGGTCTTTTCTGAGATGGAGGAAAAGGGATTTGATAAATGTGTGGTGGCCTATTCTAGCATGGTTACTATGTATGGAAAAACTGGTAGGGTGGGAGATGCAATGAGGCTTGTGGCAAAAATGAAGGAAAGAGGCTGTGAAACAAATGTGTGGATCTACAATGCTCTCCTAGACATGCATGGAAGGGCCTTAAACCTGAGGCAAGTGGAGAAAATTTGGAAGGAGATGAAAAGAAGGAAGGTTTTGCCAGATAGGGTGTCTTATACAAGTGTTATAAGTGCTTATAGCAGGGCAAGAGAGTTTGAATCATCTATGAAGTATTTCCATGAGTTCAGGCTCAACGGTGGAGAAATTGATAGAGCAATGGCTGGCATTATGGTTGCTGTTTTCTCTAAGATGAATAGAGTTGATGAATTGGTTAATCTTCTTCAAGATATGAAGGCAGAGGGCACTAAATTAGACGCGAGACTATATAGATCAGCTTTAAATGCTTTGAAGGATACTGGGCTGCATCTTCAAGTAAAATGGTTACAGGAAAGCTTCGGCGCAACTTAACTTTCAGGCTAGAAGGCCAAGAAGCAAGAGACATTTGTATGTGAGGCAAATGTCAAAATGTGTAAGTTTCCAAGGGAAGAACTTGCTACAGTCCAGGTGATACTGTACAAAACAATCTGTAAGTAAATAATTCTTTTGTATTATATATCACTTCATACTGAATTTAGCATCACAAGATTGCTGCAATTTGATGGTTGACAATGATCCCATGATCGATACTCCTGCCAACTTTCGATAGAAGTCTTCCTGATTCTTGGCATTTATACACACTGATATGAATAAGCTGTCCTTCTGTATTAACAAGAATTTCATATAAAGAAACAAAAATTAGTCTATCAATACTTGAATTACTGACATTGGTAGAGTAGTTCATTAGATATTGTTATAAATTTGTCCTTCTTTCTAGAACTATGTGTGTGTAGCAGTGAATGGATCTTGTCCCAGATATTGTCTAGTTATAACTCTCTTTCTTACAAATACTGTGTTTGTGCATTTTTGGCCGGGGGAGAATTGAGTTGGAGAAGGACTAATGCAAGGCTATATAAAGAAGAAGAAAACAAACTTAAAGAAATAAATTTGAGCTAAAATGTATCATAAAATTGAGCTAAAATGTATTGTCTCTTTGTGTCAGTAAACTGAGGGAGTTTCTTATGAATATTGTCCTGGAAACATCAGAGATAGCTAAAAGACGGTTCTGGTGAAGAATACTGAAGAAGCTTTAGTTGGCAATCAGCTTAATTTGTCCTTGTTCTTTGCTGTTTTATCCATATTTTGCTGATTCTATCTTTGTGAAATTTTTACTTTCAGCTCATGTCTTACAACACATCAGAACCATTCCATTATCTGCATATGCCTCCGCATTAGCAGAATACTTTCAGCTTTCACCACTATGATTTTAGCCCTGGGAGCTAAAACTTATTATGGGATCTTTTTTTTTTTCTTCTGGCACAAAAAGTTTCTCCAGTCACTGCAAAATTCCCTTTTTTTTTTCTTTCTGTATTTTGCCTTACCAAATGGGAAGAAGGGGTAGTTTAGTTTCATGGATGTAATGATCTTATTGGAATGCGTCCGATGACTCAACGTCCATTTGATTATGAATGCTTCATATTCATTGCTTAAAAGTGAAGAGAATTTGCCTCAAGTGTTGCACAGAGAGGACTACTCTCATTCTGTTTTTCGCGCATGAATGAATATGAAATTCTTCTTATGACAAGCTTTCTTTTGTTTTTGTTTCTTCGGATTTTCCATTTTCCTCCGTGTTTTCATAGGTGTCAGATCATCTCTGTCCAACTCTGCAGCTATTCTCCTGAACATGCACCATGTGTTTTGTTCGTCGGAATTGCATGGTTCAAGATTATAGTATGATGAAGTTAGGATTCCTATCTAGAATCCTGATGATGATTGTTGGTTTACCTTGATTTTATCCTGGCTAGTGTTGTAACTGTTTAAAAAGCTACAACATCCACTAAAATGTACAGGAAGTATTGTAGTGATCATCATGTAAATACAAACCTGACAATTCACTGAAATGTTGTGTGTGTATCTTTGTCAAATTAAGTTATAATGGCAACAGTTCTTGACAATTTCTTTTTCTTTTTCAGCAAAATCTGCCCATCTAAATGAATATGAGCTTAAACAGTAACATTTTGCAAATGGTTAGAAACGATCAAGACATTAGTCTAAGTTCTTTTCTTTTTCTCCTTTCTTGGTGCTGTTGGACTGATGAACTCAATGGATCTTCTTCCACTCTATTTGGGAGTGCAAGACAAACTCAAACCACCAGCCAAATGATGCATATGTCCAATGATTGGCAGCTTCCATGGTAATGGTGGCAACTTCTGGGCTGCTTTGGATCTCCATTTGTTGATCAAAACGATCAAAAAACGCAAGAAAAAGAGAGACAGCAATGACATTGATGAGAAGTTCCATTTTTCTGATGATTTCTCTTCACATTGCCCACATTTTATCAACTTCATTGGCATTGACTTAAAAAAAAAAACATTAACTAATCACAACCCCATTTTGAGCGACAAAGTTGACAGAACCATTACTATTTTAAAACTTGTTGATTCTGCATGAATATCTTCATATATGAATGAGGACACTAATCAATAGTTACAGAATATTGCAAACTCTCAGCTTTCAAGCCATATCACAGCATGTCAGCTTTCATTAAATTTATGCATTCTGTAAACAAAACTTTGTTATAGTAATGGAAAAATTAAGATCATAATTATAGTCAATGGGGGTTGGTTCTCAAACAAACACAAGAAGCTCTTATTCAATCTTGTTGTCTGCAGTTTGTCAATATTGATGGGCATCTGGACTACCTTAATTCCTTTAAAATAGGATAATTTCCTCTTCCCCTAATTGTTTCTTTAATTCTCAATTTTCCAAACTTTTTCTTTTAACCCATAAACTTCCCAATGTATAAAAATCTAGTTTTTACCCCCATTGTACTATTGACGAAAGTGTAAACATGACATTTTCTATTAAAATTGATGGTGTGTTGTGACATATACTGACGTATATAATTAAGCTAAATATAAATAAACTAAAATCGTTATTTTTGCAAAATTTTCTTTTTGATTTCTCTTTAATTGGGTGAATTGTGTAGAAATGATAATTTTGGTTATTTCTAGTTATTTTATTTAGGTGGATAAAAGTGACATTTCATAACATATCGTTTAATTTTAACTAAAAATATTGTGTTTGCAATTTTGTCAATAGAAGGAGATAAAAGATAGATTTTATAAATTGGTGGTAAATGCTCATTAATAGAGAGACTCAATTATTTCAACTTCTCTCAATTTAAGAGTTCATTTCACTTTTGCATGTATATTTTGAAAAGTTTCATTACAGTTTTAGTTTTCAATGATCATGTGTTACTTTTCATGAAAAAAAAAAATTCAATTTTCATGATCTTTTGTCATGCATGTGTCAAATTTTATCAATTTTAATATACATATTCTTTAATTTGTCATTAATGTGTTAAATAGTTGTTGAAAATATTGGATAGGAAATCTAAATTATAACATGATGGCCAGAAATAACACTTTTAAAAAATAGGGACAAAAAGCCAAATAAAAAATAAAAAAAGGAAAGACAAAAGTTTATTAATTATTTCAATCATTCTCAACATGGACGTATTCATTTCTTGTACACCAATATTATCTTCCACAAATACCATGAGAAGCAAAATGATTAAATTTTGGTCCTAATCGGAATGGCCTTAACTGGCACTGCTTTCTGCGCATTGAATCCAGATCGTTCACCCATGTTCATATTTTCTGGAATTATTTCATCTTCAAGCTTCCAATCAAAATTTTGAAGCAAAGATGCAAGCATGAGATGCACCATCCTATGAGCGAGCGACATTCCAAGACACATTCTCCTTCCTGCGCCAAATGAAAGGAGCTCGAAATGTTGGCCTTTCACATCAATTTTGCAGTCCAAGAATCTCTCTGGAACAAATGAATCAGGATTTGACCATGTACTAGAATCCCTATTAATTGCCCAGATGTTAAGAAATATCAGAGCATTTTTGGGCACCATGTATTGGTCGATTTCAATATCATCCATAGGTTGGCGACCTGTTATGGTTGCAACAGGGCGAAGACGAAAAATTTCTTTAACAACTGCCTGTAAGTATGGGAGCGATGATATATCTGATTCTCGAATGAGTTTTTGTTGTCCAATGACTTGTCGAATCTCTGTTGCAAGTTTTTTCATTTTTTCAGGGTTCCTTAGTAGCTCTGCCATTGCCCATTCTATTGTGGCTGAGGTCGTACCCGTTCCTGCAATGAATAAATCCTGAATGGAAGTGTTATATACATACAAACAAATTACTGATGCCATGATCCATGCATGTTGGCCAATTCTGCACATTGCTAAAACATGGGTAAATTTTGAATGAAAATTGCTGATGCCATCTTTCTCGATGGGGAATTTTGCACAAGAAAAAAACCATCTCAGTGAATCAATTTTCAAAATAACTATTCCACTCTTTGTTGGATATTTTCAATATTGAAAGTATCAAAGTAATAAAATCTAAAAAATTTGGTAAATTATTTATGACGTCCTGACGCGACTTATTGTGAAGCAATTCTAATTTGTTTGATGTTGGGAAAAGTTTGGAATACATGTCTCCAACCCAACCCATTATTAACGGTTGGAATCCTATCCAACAAGCAACTGCACAAATAATCTCTACGGATTAAATTAAGAGTTAAGAAAGGAGTCACTGAGAGAAGTAGAAAATCGGCAAAATTCTTGACTTCTATTGCCTATGCACTTCTATTGTCTTTCAGAGTGAGAACTACGCAACCAAATGTATTTCTATTCATTTCATATTATCCTATACATATTTGCTCAAATAATTACTCGAAGTCATTTATTTCTATTGCAATTTTATTGTACATAGATAAAATTTTATTTATGGCAATATCCGTGTGACTAATAATCGATCAGTAAGGTTTCTTTCTTGTAATAGTTTGTACTACAATAATCCCTCAAATTTCCCCCCAACACTCTTTGACTAAAATTTCCCACTGTGTGTGTGTGTCTTTTTTCTGGAACAAAAATAACACCATTACAAAGGAAATGGCTATATAAGATTGGAAGATTTTTTTTTTTGGTATCTAAAATGGAAAGATAATGTAAAAAAGGTATTAATGTTGCAAAGAATATACATTAAATCGAATTGCTTCTAAAGAAATATCTTTTACCACAGATATATACTCACAAGAATCAAATGCTTTATATCATTGTAGCTCCATTCTGCTTCATGTTGTTGAGAGAGATCCAGGAGGACTTCCAGTAAGTCATTTTTTGAGGCTGAAGAATTGATCAGCGATGATTCTTTTTCCCTTAACCTCTTGACTAACGATGCCATCGAAGGTCTGGAATAGTTTTCCTAAATAAAACTTGTTTCGACGCCTTATGCCCTGTGGATCAATCCATTGAAGCACTGGAAAGAAGTCTGCAAGATTAGGTTTACCGAAAATTTCAATCACCCCTTCTACAATTTCTTCGAGTTCTTGAGACGCATTGGAATCATAATGAGCAAAGTCAACTGAAAATATAGTGTTTGATAAGAAGTTCAGAACCGTTGTGAAGGCAACTGCACCGATATCCACTGCTTGCCCTTTAGAGCAACATTCAAGAACATAATCGCACAGTTTTTACACCTTTGTTTCACGGAGTCCTTGACTAGCAGTGAGCCGTTCAGAGGAAAAAATTCGTTCCTTGCACAATTTACGAAGATTACGCCATTGGCTTTCTGCTCCTGGTAAGAAGAGAACAGAGAACTTATGATGATCTAATGCACGAAATGCATCAAGGACTTGTCTTTTGGTGAAGGTATGATCATATTTTTGAAATAACTCGTTGGCAAGTTTTGGTGAAGATATAACAATGATGTTTTGGTTCAGTAATTTGATTGACATCAAAGGTCCATATGTTTGAGAGAGATTTGCTATTGTTCTGTGGAATATTCCAGTGAGCTGGAAAATGTTTCCAACAATTGGAAACTGAAATGGCCCTGGTGGAATTTTTTTGCCATGGTAACGCTGGCGACTGTAAATGCAACATGAAATCACAAAAAGAATCAGTGCCACTGTCCACGAGAACAAACCAAAAAGGGATGGCTTCTCCATGTTAATTTACAGTTTGTGTGTGTGTGAGCGCTTCTTTTTCTATCTTCCGTTCTATCTACTGTTGTGTTGGTTACTCTATACATTTTCCCTCGTCTGCATATATATTATATACACACCGGAGCAGCCATGAAATGTCGTAATTTAACAATCAACCATAGTTATTATATTGTCCATATGAATAGAAAGAATCCTGGTTGTTGTTGATTCTCTCCATAAACTTACAAAGAAAAACTCTTATGTGAAATGAGTTTACATATTCGAAGGGAGTTATTACAATTTCAATGTGCATTTCATAAACCCTTTGATAAGTATAATTTTAGGTTTCATTATTTAGTATTTTAAGTTGTTATATTAGCAATAATTTGCATATTTTGTGCAAGATTTGTGGAGATTATGAGGAAAAACATTATTTACTATGGTAAATGATGAAAATCTGGAGTATAAGTTGCTGATAAGAACCTGTGAAGTAGTCAAGTCAAATTTGTTGATACGTTGAAGCTTTTTCGGAATATCAATTTTGTTTCCTTAAATTGTGGAAGATTTGATTTTTGAGCTTAAGCAGGAAGACATTGAAGATTTTTAGGAATTTTTGGTTGTGTTTTTACCTATAAATAGAAGGGATAGATTAGTTTGAAAAATACCCAACCCCGATTCTATCTTTTTAATTCTTTTGAATTTTTCAAGTTTAATTTTCTTGTTTTTAATTTTATCCGAATTAAGTTTGAATGTTTTGAAGTATTTTATTTCAGTATTTTGATAGAATTCTTTTACGCATTCTAGTTTATATCCGTTTAGCTTGAATTCATCTTGAATTGTTGTGTTTATTTTGAATTTTCTTCAAGCACTGTTTTGTTAAAGCATATTTTCTTAAGAATTAAGACATGCAAGTTTACTTGTATTAAAATCTTAAGTTGCAGTACACTGAATTAATTAAGTGATCGAGTTGAATTTGCAATGGATAACTACTGGATCAATACCATCGAATTTTTGTCCAGAGCCTAGAAGTTTAGATTATTAAAAGTCTTAATTTTGATGTTTAATCATTGTCTTACTTTTCTATAAGAATTCTGAACTCAATCAAATTCTTAATAAGATTATGTCCATTAATTTCGTGTATTGAGCTGAAGACATTTTCTAAAATGATAAGTCTTGTTTCCAATTTAAATCACGAGTCTTTCTTTTAGTTAAATTAAATCATTTTCTTAGTTAAGTTTATCCTATCAAATAAAGTACCAATCCAGTTCAGGAGCAATCATTCGTGGATTAACAGTGGCAAAGTTGGAGTCCAGTTCAGAGTTCAACCAGCTTTCCTCACCAGAATACCAATAAGCTTTCTTTTACCTTTATCTTTTATTATTAAATTTTATTAATTAATTAGTCTAAGTGTTCTTTTAATTATGTCTGTAGCTTAATTTAATTTTCCGGCATTAATAATGAAGTGCTAATTAAAATATGATCGTGAGACCAAAATGTTTTTATTAAATTAACTTGATCAAATTCTAGAAATTCCCTGTGTTTAATGATAATGTTGCGATTAATTTAATCTTGATCACATTATTTTAATCAACGCAATGCCAAATTAATTTCCTATTAATTATCTGTAATTAATTGGTTAATTAATTAAGTGGTAAAACTACCATCAGGTAGGAGGGAATTAAAGGTTAGTAAATTATGACATACTGTTGATGATTATAATTTGCTAAAATTGGGTTTTTCTAATTACTAATGCAATTAAATCTTTAAATTTAGTGTTGGCTGATTCCAGCTAAATTAAGATTTAATTAGGGGTAATTAATTTATAGCTGATTCTTGTTAATTATCTATTATTAAGGAAAAATTGGATTATGTCAGAGCTGATTCTCGGTAATCTATAACCAATTGGTTTGAACAAGTTAATTTATTTGTGAATCTAGGATCGATCTAAAATTAATTAGTATGGATTTATTAATTGCCGGATTTTACTTATTTGATAGATTATAATCTTTGTGATTTTCTTTGGCTAATTTGTTTAATTAATTGTTAAGTTTAATTAATTTGACACATTAAAATTGAATTGTTACACTTTATAATTAACTAAAATTAATTGTGTACCCGTTCCTCGAGGGATCGACCCTACTTCCACGTGCTAATTGTATTATTTGAAGTAGGAATTAATTTGGTACTAAACGACGTACCAATTTTTGGCGCCGCTGCCGGGGAACGGCGTTATACTTTTCATTTTAGTTAATTCTTTTTATCTCTTGGTGTATGACCCGTTCGTCTAACCATAATCTCTTATTTGATACAGAGATCGAGAAGACAGCAAGAAGATTAAGGAAAGAGACGAGGGAAAGACGCCAAGGGCGTTTTTCTGATTCTGTTCCAGAACCTCCGTTTGCCCAAACGGAAGATACTTCAGCAACAGAATCGGATCAAGACACATTCTTTGATAACTTTGACATGGCAGAAAATCAGAATGGAAATAACCAGGGTGGAGGACAACAAGCACCTGCTCGAGAAAGAACATTAAGGGAGTTAACTAGTCCCTTGATAAATTATCAGCCCTCTTGCATTGTATTGCCTGCTATAACTGTTGATTTTGAACTCAAACCGTCATACCTTAATTTGTTGCCTAAATTTAACGGTTTAGTTGGGGAGGACCCGCATAATTTCTTGCATGAATTTTTAAGAGTGTGTGGAACATTGAACAATCGGGGAGTAAATCAAGAATACATTAAATTAGCGAGTTTTCCGTTTACCCAAACAGGAGAAGCTAATTTATGGTTTAGTAGTCTAACTCCAAATTCTATACGTTCATGGCAAGAATTACAAGGAATCTTTTTACATAATTTTTTCCCTGCATCAAGAATTGCATCAGTAAGAAAAGAAATTTGTGGAATCAAACAAGATATTGATGAATCTTTGCATGCATATTGGTTAAGATTTAAAAGACTTTGTAATAGTTGTCCTCAACATCAAATTTCTGAAGAGTTACTAATCCAATATTTTTATGAAGGTATGCTACTGGAAGAAAGGAGGACGGTTGATGCTTCAAGTGGTGGTGCATTTATGGATAAAACTCCGGCGCAAGCTAGAGCTTTGATTACACAAATGTGTGAGTCCCGACAACAATATCATGTTTTCCGTTCGGCCAAACCAGTAAATGCGGCGAACATGTCATCTTTTGAGACTCGACTTGATGCATTGACCACTTCAGTGGAACGTTTAGTGGCAACATTGGATAATACCCAACAGATTTGTGGAGTGTGTAATAATCCAGGACATCCAAATAATTTGTGCCCATCAGTTCAAGATGACCAAACAGCTTCGGTGAATGCAGCAAATCAGCAATATGATCCCCATTCTAATACATTCAATCCGGGGTGGAAAGATCATCCAAATTTGAGATATGGGAATAGACAACAGCCAGTTCCTGGAGTTTTATATCCTCCACAATATAGGCCACAACAGCAAGTAATGGCTCCGGTTGCTCAACAACCTTTCATACCCACTTCAAGAGGAGGTGTGCCTTTAGAGGATTTGATTACAACATTAGCCACCACCACTCAGAGTATGCAGCAAGGATTTATTAAGTCTCAAGTGGAGGCGCAAAAATTTCAGCAGGAAACTCGTGCAAGTATAACAGGGTTGAGTAATCAAATTACTCAGTTATCCACCGCCGTAAATGCTTTAGAAGGAACTCAAGGGAAGCTGCCTTCACAGGTTTTACCAAATCCAAAGGAAAATGTTAGTCAAATAACATTAAGGAGTGGAAAGCAGTTGGAGGAACCTACGTTGAAAATCAAGGAAAAACAAACAGGAAAAAGGGTTCCGTTAGACCAAGCAGATGACAGTAAGAAATCTGAGGTAAAAGTTGATTTAAATAATAATATTTCTGATATTAAAATACCTCCTCCTTTTCCTGGCAGGTTAAACCGAGATGTGAAGGATGATGACATGAGTGATATCCTCACCATATTCAGCAAGATTGAAATTAATATTCCTTTCCTTGAAGCAATCAGGAAAATGCCAAAATGTGCAAAATTTCTAAAAGATTTTTTGGCCAGAAAAATTAAAAAGTCAAAGGATGAGAAAGTGGTGGTAGGTGAAAATATTTCTGCAATAATTCAGAAAAAATTACCACCAAAATGAAAGGACCCAGGTATGTTTGCCATTCCATGTATAATTGGGGACAAACGGGTAGAAAGTGCTATGTTTGATTTAGGAGCATCAATAAATGTTATGCCTTTGTCTACATATGAAGAATCTAGTATGGGACCCCTTTCTGAAACACGAGTTGTAATTCAATTGGCAGACAGATCATTAGCATATCCACTTGGTGTTCTTGAAAATGTGCTAGTTAAGGTGAATGAATTCATATATCCTGCAGATTTTTATGTTCTTGACACAGGAAAAAATTATGATAAAAAATTTGCAGTTTTATTGTTGGGAAGACCATTTTTAAAGACTGTGAAAGCCCAAATTAATATGGATAAAGGAACCTTAACTTGTGAATTCAATGGGGAGTTTTTGACCTTTAATATTTATGATGCTATGAAACACTCCCATGATATTGAAAATTGTAATGTCGTTGATATTTTTGAACCAATTGTCCAAGATCATCTTGAGACGAATTTTATGCAGGATAAATTAGAGCAAGTCGTCACAGCAACTTTTGAGGCAAAAGAAAAGCATGACGATGAGATAAAGAATGCAATAAAATCATTGCATTCACTGGATAAATTTTTTATTAAAACAGATTCGTCTCAATCGCCCAAACGGAAGCCGCCTGATAAATTGCTGCATTCTAGTATGGAGCTTCCGATGTTGGACAATGGTTGAAATCATCTTATGCAACGCATTTAGTCTAGCCAAAGACTTTAAACAAAAGCGATGATTGGGAGGCAACCCAATGATTATTATTTTTTTAGTTATTTTCATTGTTTTGAATTTTTAGTTTTATTTTTCTAATTTTATTTTTTTTCTTGTTTTAGAGTACAAGTGTTTAATTGCTGAATAAAGGTTCCATTTACCCAAACGGAAGTCAGGGATAGTCAAAACCATATCCAAATCTATCCTCCAATTGTTCCAAATCTGAAATCCAAAAGAAGTCACTACTATGTCATGCTTCAATTTCTGCAACACTATTTTCATCGAGGACAAAAGTCATAAAAAGGGCAGTATTTGTTTCATTCCCTTGCTAGAGTTTTTGTTGTTTTAGTTTTGTGGGTTACGTGTTGAAACCTTGTTCATACGTTTACTTTTTCTTGGGACAAGCAAAGTTTAAGTGTGGGGAGGTGGATTATATGTGTTTATGTGTTTTATTAAATGTTTTAATTGTGAGTTTTTTTTTTAAAAAAAATAATAATAAATTTTTTTCCTTGAATTATGTGTTTTGACAAGAATCTAGTTTTAAATATTAATCATGATAATCGAGTATGGTTTGAAGATGAGGAATCCTTGTATTTAGAGTTCAAATATGTCCTTGTATGTTTCAAAAAATGATAAAATGCAAGAATGAATTTTACTTACCTACCTAAAGTGAGGATTGAGCCTAAGCATGCAAAACCACTTTTTGATGCTTGAATGATTTTTTTTTTCTTGTTGAGTGAAAAGAATGTACATTGATGATCTTACAAATTTTGCATTGTTGTGCACATGGAACCATTGATGTTGGAATTATTATTACATGAAAATGATAAAGGCATTTAGGTTAACCAAGTTTGGCTTTAGTTTTTTTTTTTTCCTACCTTACAATAAATCTTTAGTTAACCCTTTTGAAGCCTGAAACTCTTTCTTTGATATGTAACCCATTTAAAATACACCTCAACCTTTTAACTTTCTATTTTCCTTTTTCTTCAAGGTGCTTATAGCAAAATGAATAATGTTTGAAATAATCCTTTTAGGTTGGTATAGAAGAAATCAAATACAATTTGAAAGTGTGAAGAACTAAGTGTTCTTATGTTGAAAAGAGAAAAAGAAAGAAAGAGAAGAAAAAGAAAAAATGTTCTGTTTGATCAAACAAGAACATAAAGAAGAAAAATAAAGAAGAATAAGAGAAAAAGGAATATATATTTGCTTGTTTGAAGTTGATGCAAAAGACCTAGTGTGGGGATTATTTGCTTCTTCGTGATTGAAAGCACCTTAAGTTTATTTTTAGCCATTTCATTCTTCTTTTCTATCCTACCTGTTTACCTTAGCCCCAATACAACCAATAAAAGTCCTTTTGATTCATGTATTTGATTTTGGCAAGATATGGTTGAAATGTGATATATTTGCAAAATTATGGTAAGAGGTCTTGTATAATTCTGTTTGAGTGGATTACCTAAATGAGAGATCTTGAGTGCTTAGTTGAAGCCTAACTGATATTTATGAGAGTATTCATTCTTGTAATTTTTAATTTTGAAGAAAAGGATATTTTGTGTCTTTAATACAAGGATTGGAATTGTGGAATGAAGGAAGAACTCGATTTGAATGTGAAATATTTAATTTTGGATTTCTTGTGAATAAGTGTTTTGAATAAGCTTGAGGACAAGCATAGTTCTAGTGTGGGGAATTGATAAGTATAATTTTAGATTTCATTATTTAGTATTTTAAGTTGTTATATTAGCAATAATTTGCATATTTTGTGCAAGATTTGTGGAGATTATGAGGAAAAACATTATTTACTATGGTAAATGATGAAAATCTGGAGTAGAAGTTGCTGATAAGAACCTGTGAAGTAGTCAAGTCAAATTTGTTGATACGTTGAAGCTTTTTCGGAATATCAATTTTGTTTCCTTAAATTGTGGAAGATTTGATTTTTGAGCTTAAGCAGGAAGACATTGAAGATTTTTAGGAATTTTTGGTTGTGTTTTTACCTATAAATAGAAGGGATAGATTAGTTTGAAAAATACCCAACCCCGATTCTATCTTTTTAATTCTTTTGAATTTTTCAAGTTTAATTTTCTTGTTTTTAATTTTATCCGAATTAAGTTTGAATGTTTTGAAGTATTTTATTTCAGTATTTTGATAGAATTCTTTTACGCATTCTAGTTTATATCCGTTTAGCTTGAATTCATCTTGAATTGTTGTGTTTATTTTGAATTTTCTTCAAGCACTGTTTTGTTAAAGCATATTTTCTTAAGAATTAAGACATGCAAGTTTACTTGTATTAAAATCTTAAGTTGCAGTACACTGAATTAATTAAGTGATCGAGTTGAATTTGCAATGGATAACTACTGGATCAATACCATCGAATTTTTGTCCAGAGCCTAGAAGTTTAGATTATTAAAAGTCTTAATTTTGATGTTTAATCATTGTCTTACTTTTCTATAAGAATTCTGAACTCAATCAAATTCTTAATAAGATTATGTCCATTAATTTCGTGTATTGAGCTGAAGACATTTTCTAAAATGATAAGTCTTGTTTCCAATTTAAATCACGAGTCTTTCTTTTAGTTAAATTAAATCATTTTCTTAGTTAAGTTTATCCTATCAAATAAAGTACCAATCCAGTTCAGGAGCAATCATTCGTGGATTAACAGTGGCAAAGTTGGAGTCCAGTTCAGAGTTCAACCAGCTTTCCTCACCAGAATACCAATAAGCTTTCTTTTACCTTTATCTTTTATTATTAAATTTTATTAATTAATTAGTCTAAGTGTTCTTTTAATTATGTCTGTAGCTTAATTTAATTTTCCGGCATTAATAATGAAGTGCTAATTAAAATATGATCGTGAGACCAAAATGTTTTTATTAAATTAACTTGATCAAATTCTAGAAATTCCCTGTGTTTAATGATAATGTTGCGATTAATTTAATCTTGATCACATTATTTTAATCAACGCAATGCCAAATTAATTTCCTATTAATTATCTGTAATTAATTGGTTAATTAATTAAGTGGTAAAACTACCATCAGGTAGGAGGGAATTAAAGGTTAGTAAATTATGACATACTGTTGATGATTGTAATTTGCTAAAATTGGGTTTTTCTAATTACTAATGCAATTAAATCTTTAAATTTAGTGTTGGCTGATTCCAGCTAAATTAAGATTTAATTAGGGGTAATTAATTTATAGCTGATTCTTGTTAATTATCTATTATTAAGGAAAAATTGGATTATGTCAGAGCTGATTCTCGGTAATCTATAACCAATTGGTTTGAACAAGTTAATTTATTTGTGAGTCTAGGATCGATCTAAAATTAATTAGTATGGATTTATTAATTGCCGGATTTTACTTATTTGATAGATTATAATCTTTGTGATTTTCTTTGGCTAATTTGTTTAATTAATTGTTAAGTTTAATTAATTTGACACATTAAAATTGAATTGTTACACTTTATAATTAACTAAAATTAATTGTGTACCCGTTCCTCGAGGGATCGACCCTACTTCCACGTGCTAATTGTATTATTTGAAGTAGGAATTAATTTGGTACTAAACGACGTACCACCCTTCTTATATAAATCCGTCCTAGAAGAGTTTTTCTCACACTTAAATATGGGAATATATATGAATTTACTATTGTTTACCCTATATTTTCTTTTTGAGTGATGCGATATGAGTGTCATCACTCTTTTTTTTTGCTTAAACAAACATTAATTAATTAATCTATTTAGTTAGGTTTGCAATCTACGTCAAATTAAGTCAATGCCATCAACCTAATTAGGCTCCTTCAATTAACTAAGATCCTAAAAATATTTTCTTGAAATACAAAGGTATAACGTGGGATCAGTTCAACTCTCTTTGAATCTTTTCTTCATTATTAATTCAAGCATTAATGTGCAATACTAGTAGAATGTTGAATATTACAAGCTGTCCAAATCATTGACCAGCCCTTTTTATATTTGTGCTTATGAGATTCTAGAAATAATGTCTCTATTAAATTTACATATGAGAATTTGTTTTCTAACTTACATTATATTTGTTGAGCAAAATTAATATAGAATCACAAAATTCTTCTTCGAAGAAACCATCCTTCTATCATATGTTTCATATTAAAAAACTTATATAGAGCAGTGAAAGTACAAGTTTTCCCATTCAAATTGCGTATAATGTGAAGCTAACAAGGTATTTCAAGTTTTTAGATTTCTTTCAAAATTGTTGGAATATTAAACTAACCTTAATTAATAGTAGTTTCTTAATATGTTTTTGTTTCTTAAACTATAAATTAGTTTCTTAATAGGTTTAGTTTCTTAATTAATTCTAATATATATATTAGGAAATTTCTTACTAAATATATAGAGGGTGTTAGAGGTTTTTGTGATATAGGTAAAGAAGTTGGAGAAAAGATACCTAAACAAGGTGTGTGAGAAAGTCATACGGATTCCGTAGATCAACGGATGTCGTTGTTGTTATCAATCGATATTAGAGCTATTTTCTAATTATGACATTAGTATCAAATATTTTTATCTCTAACAAAAATTCTGAATATATATTAAATCCCCCATTCAATAACAAGCAGCAGTATGTATTTCATTCCCAAGGTTTTGGCCAAAAAATCTATGTAGAGGACAAGAATATATCTCTACCATCAATTGAAATTTAAATGACAACATATAAAGCATGGAGATACTCAACTTAATTGTTTATTTTTTGTAGGCATTGGAAAGTCATTTTGGATTTGTTTATCAATAATTAATTTACTTTCGTGTTGGAATTTGCAATCACATAAGTCAATGCCATCCTGTGCTATACACCTCATAATTGCATATATGTTATTATTATGTACTAATTATATGATTCCTAGGATTTGTTTATCCATTAATTAATTAATTTAATTCTTTGTTGTACGTTGGAATCATTTGCAAAATAAGTCAATACCATGATCATGTGATAACAATTAACCTTATAATTGCACTTGTTATTGTTACTAAGATTCCTAAAAATCTTTTCTTAGTACATTAACTCTCTTAGTGGGGATATTTTTTACTATTATAACAGGAAACGAGGATATTTTTTTTATTATAATGTCCATAATATATAACTATTAATGCAGACAGCTATTAATTCTTCAATTGTCAAAGCACTACTCGAATTCCAAAATTTAAGGCCACAAATTCGATCTTCATTTAAATCCCTGAATAAAGAAAAATCAATTACTGTAATGGCTTTGAGCTTGTATTGCTGTCTGAATTTAACAATTAATTAAGCTTAAGCATTAAACCTAAGCTGAAATATTGTGATCTTTCTCGCAGTAAGTTGAAGATGTAAAACATAAAAAATTTAGAGCAAACACTCTAAATTACCATTGAATTTGGGCCAATTATCTATCTGTTCACCTAATTTTTTAGGCCTTCAAAACTCGTTTTGGATTTGTTTAAACATTAAAATTTCTTGTCCAGTCGAAGAATTATTGAAGACTTGATTCTACAATTGTGAGATCTAATTGCTTATCTTTGCATGTCTCATTAATTTGAAAGTATTTATTTATTTCCTCAGTTTATTGTTTGTGATTATTTTTTATTTATTGGATAGTTGGACAGTATTGTATGATTTTAGAGTAATTGATATTAATTTAAAAGAGCAAATTCGTAATTGTTTGTTTTGTTTTAATAAAGGTAAATTACATCAATCGTCCTTCAACTTAGGAATTGATTTTGAATGTGTCCATCAACTTCAACACGTTTCATTTAGTCCCTCATCTTGTATTTTGACTTTTAAATAGTGCTCGATCTATTTTTCGTTCATATGTAGACAGATTACACCTCTCACGTGCATGACACATGACAAAAAAGAAGTTAAGGAACAATAACCATAAAATAAATAAAACATACGATGAAATAAAAAAATAATAAATGAAATTAGAGAAACCTACTGACTATATCGGCTATTCGTGCAAAAAACTCCATTTTTATTCCATCAACAGGCATTTCGGTGTGCTATGCATGCATGCAGGAATTCCATGATGAAATTTTTGAAGAAGTTTTTCATGTCATGTTGTACATCAACTTTTGGTAATGTGTTATCTACTGAAAGTTGTGAAAAAATTGAAACGCAATTTTTTAAAAAAATAAATTTTTTTCATGGGCTACAACTCAAGAGTTCTCGTATAAAACGACAAGTTTCTACATGACTAATTGTGCTACTTGTCAAATGGATGAAAAATGAGTTGAACATCATTTGTGTAATAAAATTCAACTTGAGAAAATAAATTGTAACTTTTACATGATTGGGGACTAAAACGATACTTAACTCCAAATTAAGGGATTATTTGACTCATTTACCCTAATAATATGTTTGATAAATTAACTTGTTTTTATTGTGAATCTTTCAATATATTCATCTCATGCTGGAGAAACAATCATGAAATTGGAAGATTAAGTACAAGAGATAATATTTGCATAGAGAAAAAGTCATAACAAGATTTATGCACAAATAAAGAATAATAAAATCGGAACCGGTCTGGTGGTTCGGAATCGAAACTGGCCTTTGTTGGGTTCGAACCGTGAACTATAACCGATCAAGAAGGTTTGGTTATGGTTCAACTTTTTATGAACCATGAAAAAAAAGCTAGTTTTTTATTTTACTTCTATAAATATTCTCCATTTCATTTTTTCACACAATTTTTTCTTAATTTTCTCACATACTCTGTATTCTCTCATAATCTTCTATTACTTCTTAATTCTCAATATTATTATTTATTCTTGAATTTTTATTATTGATTATTTATTTCATTTTATTCAATTATTTACTTTAATGTATTTCATTTCATTCAATTTGTTATCTAATTCTCATTGTTAGTTGTTTATTTTGTTCATTTTTATTATTAGTTTAGAAGTAGGATCATTGAATTTAATTATTTATGACGTGTTTTACATTGAATCATGTATATTTTTTTTGAATGAAAAAAGCGATTAACTAAAATTAAGTTGAATTATTAAATTTTCTCATTATTAATGGTTGATTATTAAACTATAAATATATTGAAATAAAAGATTACTTATGATTAAATGTTAAGTTGATTATCACATTATCTTGTAAAATGAATGAATTTTCACATAACTACATGATTAAACTCATAGTTCAACATCAAAAGACTATCCATTATTATTGATGTTCATTATTCTACAAGCACTAGCAACATGTCAATGGTAATGAATGTTGAATTACTGACAAATAGAGTATATTCAACTTTGTATTTATTGAGATTTCTAACAAGAATAATAATTATGTTTTTCATTAATTATCTAAATCTTTGCAAGGATTAAACAAGAATGTCACCCTAATAAATAAACATCTCCATAACTATGGTTTGTGATTTGTCTTATATCAATGTAACCTATTTAACTTGTTCATAACAAATTTATTTTATTTTATTATATTTTGTATGTACATCATTACATGGTAATTCATAGTTATGCCAAAATCTTTTATATCTTTAATAAAATTATTTACTTTCAATTATATATATATCAAATTTCTATATATCTATTATTGTTATTGTGAAGACCTAGGGTCTAAAATCTTACTTATTTTGATGAGTAACAAACAATTATGTTTATGCTAATGGTTTAAAAAGTGTTTCAATATGTTAGATATTCAAAGAAGCCAAACATGGAGATTCATCAAGCGAAGAAAGAATTGAAATCGAAAAAGAAACAAAAGGATGGTAAATTAGGTCAATTCCCCAAACCTAAACCCTAATTTGTAAAATAGCTCAAGAAAGTGATTTACTCATTTAAGGATCAAGAAAAGTTGTTTTCAAAATGAATTTACTCTTCAAGAGAACCTCAAAAATGTAGAACACACTTGCACTAAGTCGTACGGAGTTGTACAAAAGATGTGAAAAACAAAAATTGAATTTAAAGTGAGAAGAAAAGGTTCAGACGACCTTGCCCGAGTTTCGGCCGTCCGAAACTGTCCAGAGAATTTGAGTTTCAAGGTTTTGGGATCGGACGGTGCAGGGCAAGTTTCGAACATCCGAAACTTAGTTTCGGACGGGTAGGTCGTCCGAAACACCCGTCCGAAACTCATAACGGCTAGTTTTTTCAAATGTCAAACATGAACGTTTTCTTGTCTTTAATACTAGCCAACTCCAAAACGTTTAAGGAACTTTTGCACTGATTCTTTGAGCTTCCAATCTTGAAAAATATCATTCACAACTCTTACAATTCATCCTTGATTCATCAAGAAACAAAAGATTAAATTTCTTGAGCCTTTATTTGAGTTCTTCATTTCTTCTTTGAGCTATATAGTTTGAGTTGTAATTGTATTGATAGGAATCATACTTTGAGCTTTACTTCATCTTATTCACTCTAATTGAGGGCTGGTGTATCTCTTCAAACAATCACGGTAAGTATTTGTAAAAGGTTTCTCAAGTGAGAGTAAAAACCTTAAACACTTAGCTTGAGATAGCTTGTGTTAAGGTTGAACCTTGGGTGAAATCCTAAGTTGTGATACTTGAAAAGTGGTTCTTTTGATCTCACCACGTGTAAGGAGATCAATTCATAGTGAAAAGGTTTGAAATCCTAAGTTGGGAAACTTAGGTAGTGGATGTAGAGTGCTCCAAGGAGGAGACTTGAACCACTCTAAATCTCTTGTGTTCTTGATTTCCATTGATTTCATTTCTGCACTTATTTTGATTTGCTTATGCTTTAATTCATTGATCATATTGTTGGGTTTGTTGATTACATTTCTGGATTATCAATATACATCTTTGTACCACACACTCATTGTGATTCACACTACTCACTTACTTGTATTGAATTTGATTGGATAAAGTACAAGAAATTTTTAGAAACCTAATTCACCCCCCCTCCCTCTTAGGTTGCCTTAGAGCTTACAATTGGTATCAGAGCTTGGTCTCTACTTGTTTAGGCTTAATAACCTTAGAGTAAAGATTATGGCAACAAACAATGCTATGTTTATGGAGGGACAATCTATTTCTAGGCCCCCAATGTTTAATGGAACCAACTATAGTAGTTGGAGAGATAGGATGGAAATTTACCTTAAATCCATAGACATTGAAATGTGGTACATTGTTGAGGAAGGACCTTATCGGGCTGAGATAACCATAGGGGATGAAACTAGAGAAAAGAAAAGAAGTGAACTCAATGAAACTGATAGGAGAAACCTCACCCTAAATGCTAAAGCCACAAATGCGTTATATAACTCACTAGATGTTAATGAATCAAGTAGAGTTAAAGGATGTAAAAATGCACATGACATTTGGAAGAAACTTAGGGAAATTCATGAGGGAACCGAAGATGTAAAAGAGGAAAAGAAATCATTGCTAGTAACCCAATATGAAAGCTTTAAAATGGATGGTAATGAATCTATTGATAAAATGTTTTGTAGATTCAATAGTATAATTAAAGACTTGGAGAACCTAGGTAAAATTTACCACTTAGGTGAGCAAAATAGAAAGTTTTAAACTCTTTACCTAAGGAATGAGAGTCAAAAGCTATAGCTATTGAAGAAGCTAAAAATCTGAGAGAACTACCAATAGATCAACTAATTAGTTCTCTAATGTCATATGAGTTAAAGATTAAATCCAAAACTCAAAAAGAAGAAGACACTAAAGCTAAAAAGAACATAGCACTTAAAGTGTCAAGAAATGAAAATGAAGATGAGGAAAATGAGGAAGAGACAAATGAACAAGATGATGATGATCTTGTATTATGTAATCAACCTGGACATTTTGTTGCAGATTGTCCAAGAAGAAAGAAGGAGTTCAAACAAGACAAGAAAGGCAAAGGAAGAAGCTTCAAGGTCACATGGGATGATGACCAATCCGAAGAAGAAACCGAAGGAGAAGAAGAAGGAGTTGCTAACATGTGTTTCATGGGATTTGAAGACCATGAGGTAAGTCTTTCTTCAAGTGATGATGATGATGATAATTGTAATGATCAAGATGAACTTGAACTATACATTGCTAGATTAGTAGATGAGTTAAAGAAAACTAAAACTCAAAACAAGAAGCTTAAGACCAAAGTGGAAGAGATCACTTCATGTAATCAAGAGTTGACCACTAAGTATGATATTGTGGTAAAAGAGAATTGTACATTAAAAACAGAAAATAAAAAGCTAACAATAGATAGTAACAAGGCTAAGGAAGAGGATAAAAAGTATGATGAAGTTAAGAAAGAACACATAGGATTAAGAAAGAGAATTGAAGACCTTAGTGATTGCTTAGCAAAATTCACACAAGGTAAGAACAACTTAGAGATACTCTTAGGAAATCAAAGGATGGGAAATAGTAAATATGGACTAGGATATTCACATGAGATAGGTCAAAGTTCCACATCCAAACCTGTAAAAATTACTCACACATCATATAAACATGAAAAAGGAGTTGAAAACTGTAAAAATAGACCTCATCAACATCATGGACATAGATTGCATAATACACATCACCAACATCATGGATATGGAATGCATAACACACATCATGAACATAGAATGTATATTCCACATTATGGACATAAGAAACATAACTTTGAGTCTAGGTTTAACAATGTTAGAAACTACTACAAGACTTCACATTTATTTAAATATCATGTAATATGCGATTATTGTTGTAAAAATGGGCATATATCTAGAAAATGTTTTGCTAGAATGGAAGTTGAAAATGGATCAAAAACATGGATAAGAAAAGATATTAATGATGCAAGAACTTAAGTACCTTATCTTGAATGTAGGTATGTTTAAAAAAATACAATTTTGGACACAAAATGGTTCCTTGATAGTGGATGCTCAAGACACATGACCGGTAATCCCTTATTGCTTAATAACTTGAAAACTAAACATAAGGGACATGCTACTTTTGGAAATGATAAAAAGGGAAAATTGTTGGTATTGGAAATTGATGAGTTGGTTTTATACCAACTATTTTGTATAAAATCTCTTGGCTTTTGTCTTGTGAATGATGCTATTGTGTGGTGATTTGTACTGATTTCTGCATATTTGTGATGAGCTAGTTGGTAGTGTTGAAATGATGCAAAAAGGATAAAAATGAGTGAAAATGAAGTGATATGTGTAGAGGTTGAGAATTGAGAAATTAAAAGTGCATATTTGGCCAAATTAGGGTTTTGGGCAGATTTGGTTGTGCAATTTCATTTATGTATAACTCTTTCAATTCTAATCCGAATGGTGAGTTTTTTGGTAGCTATGGAAAGCTCTTTGTGTGCACTACAATTGTCATGATTTAACTTTCTTCAAATTATGTATGCATCTATGTGAATCGAAGGCTTCTTTGCTGGGAATTGGATTTGGAATTGTTAGGGTTCTATCTTCTGCCACAGTTTGGTAATTTGAAAATATCTTGAGTTACAAACCTCTGATTTTAGTGATCTTTGAACTAGTGGAAAGCTAAGAGATGGACCTAGAACTTTTATGTTTACCATCAAATCCAATGTAGGAGCTAAGGCACATGAATTTGGCATAGATGTTTGGTCTTGTGCTGGGATGAACACTTTGCCACATTGAAGTCTTGCATTTGCACACTCTAGCACAATCTCGCACACTAAGCACTCATCTCCCGCATCACTCACCGGACACTTGCATTCATTTCCTGCAGCACTCGTGCACACACCTCACATCCCTCGCACATACCTCACGCATCACTCTCGCACATCCTCATGAGGCGAGCTCACCTCGCCGCATGCACCACAAATACACGATCTCGCCGCACCAACATTGCACACATTTCATGAGACGAGATGATCTCGTCGCATGCACTCTTTGCACACACCATGTGCGGCGAGGTCACCTCGCGAGTGATGTTGTGTATGTGTGCGAGTGATGCTGTGCGGCGAGGTGACAAAATGCACACACTCTCGCACATCATGCATTCAATTCACTCATTTGCACACAAGCAATTCTCTTGTACACATTTGCATTTCAGTTTCACGCATTTCATTCAACAATCATATTTAACATCATTTTTTTTGCTCAATGCCAATCATTTCATGCTTTAAGTATCTGTTTTGCATTTCATCATTCATTGTTTTGGCAAACATCTACAACACCAACATTCACTTACGGTTTTGGCTTTTGGACTTTATTAAACTACACTTCACTCTCAAAACTCACTTACAACACATTTTTCAATTCATTCATTTTACATAACATTATGGTTATACATATTAGATTTTCATCATTTCATTGACCATCATTTCATTTCAGTGATCTTTAAAAAACATCATTTTCACTTAGTTTGATTTCACAAGTGTTCATAACATTCATCTTCCATTTCGTCCTTTGATTTCCATTCTTTAGATTACACTGCTTGCATTTACATTCACTCACACATTATCACATTTTCACTTCTTCACTTCATGACACTCACAGCATCTCATATCCATTTGCATAACATGTTATTCACATTTTCAAACACTCCACAATACTTAGCACACTTCTCACAACATTACACATATTTTTTTCACTCAAAATCTCGCACTTGCACATTGCATGGCGAGACCTCGCCACGAGGTCTCGCCAGCAAAACACTTTTCACGGCGAGGTTTCGTGGCGAGACCTCGCCAGCCAATGCATTACACGACGAGACCTCGCCACGAGGTCTCGCCAGCGTAATTTCTTGGAGCTTTGATTTTGAAAGCTGAAAAATTGGTTAAGTGTTCTGATTGTGTTTTTCTGGGTATAGGTGGAGACGAAGGCGTGGAAGTTGTTGGTCTGAAGGCGCACGAAAGCTTAGTTCAAAAAGGAAGGCTGCAGTGGGAGCTCGAAGGCGTGATTTGCCTAGCTTATGAAGGCGTGATGTCGCTGGATGAAAAGGGACTCTGGACTGAAAATGGAGGCATGTTTTCGACTGGCTGGAAGGCACTAGAATAGTGTTAAAGGCGCTGGAGACTGAAGCTGAAGACGTGGGGCTGCTGACTTGAAAATCTATACACGTTTTGAGTCATTCTTTGCAATGGCAGTTTTATAAATACTTAATCATTTTGTGTTTGCGTATTGTTTACAATTTCTTTTGTAACCTCTTTATATAGAGGACTAGTTGACCATTTTAGACACATGATTCATTATTCACTATTCACATTTTCCATTTCATAACAGACTTTTGATTTACATTTTAGCGGGAGTTTTTCATCTCTCATTTCTCTCTCTAGATCTACTTTCCCTTTCTAACACTTTAGCTTGATTTCCAGTTCCGATCGAGGAATTGAACCGAACATTGTGATTCTCTAGAACAACTGATTGTATTAATCGGTAAAATCTTTTCATATCATGAGAAATCCTTGCTTCGATTTGTATTTTTCTGATCGTGAATTGGATATGAAGTTTCGTGGCTAATTTGGCAATGTCTTAGGGTTTGGACCGGATGATTGAGTAATTAGACGATGGAAATGCCTTGTAATTGATTCGAATGTGAAGAATGAAATCATATTTACTCTTAATGCATAAAAATGGATAAGTTTCATTGTTTTAGCACTTTGAATTGTTGATAAGGTCTTTGATTGTGATCGCCATGTTAGGTTAAGGTTCATTTCACCAATTTGAGTGAGAAATGTATGAAGCGAGATCTATAAATGAGAAAAATCGAGTCTTCTCTCTTGTTTAGCTTGATCACGAACTGAGATGCGGTCGTCAAGCCGGTGGAAGTTCGTGAACCTTAAGGAACTAGGTGAGAAGAGACTTTCTGAGTTTCATGAAGAAAATTGGAACTAGGTTAGGCCTCGCCATAAGAAAACCTAGATTTTGCGTGCGATAGTAGTGAACCTCAGGAGGTTGGGATCCTGCGGTTCTAACTCTTCACTCTAGGCCTCGCCAAGGGAAATTGTGGAGTCAGAGAACATAGAAAGTGAAGCGGTCGCCATGCCAGTCATAATCTAAGTTCTCAGGCAGTTAGATCTCCTCTTGATCTTCCGGAGTGTCAATTGCAGGGCATTAAAGTAGTTGATTTGCATAATCATCTGGAGAGAAACCCTAGGACATCTACCTAAAGTGTGATATCTTATCTCTGTGTTTCATTTAGTTTGGAATTGTAGTGTTCTTTGTTGTCAATTTGTAAGATTAAGTCCTATTCTGTTTGCTTGTTATTTCTTGTAATCATTCTTTTATCCACTCTTGAGTGTTACTACCGTCCTTTAATTCGTGAAAACTGAACTTGAGAAATTCTTGAAGCAATTAATCAACATTGTAGTAACCAATCCCTTCCCTGAGGATAAGATCTCTACTTCCACTACTACATTAGTGTTTAGAGTTTAAATTGAAGAGTACGAGATAAACCTATCAATTTTTGAAGCCGTTGCCGGGGAAGGCAATTGGTTCTGGAATTTGTTGAATTATTTTTTGATTTTTACTTGTTCTATTTTGCGTTTTGTTGTGTCATTTACTTTAGTTTTCATTTTGTGTTGTGTTCTGTTCTTTGTATTTTTTGAGTACGTGTTGAGAGTTGTGATTTACTTCTTGTTGCACATTCGAAGATCTTGATTCTACTGTTATTATACTCCGCAACAGTGTGTTGTGTATGCCAAGGTCTGGCAGGTCTGCAGGAGAACCACAATTTCCATTGGACCTTGAATTGGCGAAAACTTTGAGGGCTCAATTAAGGCAACAGAGAGATATGGCTGCCCAAGGAGCACAAGCACCTCGGTTTGGAGACCATTATGCAGTGAACTTTCACAACCGATTTGGACATCAGGACATTGATGTAGAAAGCTACCACATTCCTCCACAAATTGTTTCAATGATCACCCAGGGCCAATTCTTCCAAGGTCTTGACAACGAGGATCCTAATGACCACCTTGATTGGTTTCTTGGCCTATGTAGCACTTTCAAGTTACCAAGGGTTGATAGGGGTGAGGTTCACAGAATTTTGTTCCCTTTATCTCTACGTGGAAAGGCTAAATATTGGTTCAAGAGTATTGGAGGAGCCAACGCAGCTATGTCATTTGATGATCTACAGAAGAGATTCTTGTCCAAATACTTCCCTCCAGCTAAGCTTGAAAAGAGAAGGTTGGAAATTATGAATTTCCAACAACAAGACAGTGAATCCTTTAGGGAAGCTTGGGAGAGATTCAACGATTTGATTAGGCAATGCCCCAACCATGACCTGGGCGAAATCAGGGAATTAAACACTTTCTTCAAAGGCCTAACTCCTGAATCCTCAATGATGGTTAAAGCCTGTGCTAATGGGGCACTCAAAGACAAATCTGTACCTGAGGTGCGTGAATTGTTCAATCAAATAGCTGAGGATGAATACCTCTTTCCAGAGACTAGAAAGCCACATGTCAGGAGACAAAGAGGAGTACATGTAGATGAAGAGACTTCACTCAGTGCTAAGTTTGAAGCATTGGCCAAGCAGGTGCAGACTTTAAAGGCAACTCAAACCAAAGCCCCATTTCTTTCATGTGGATTGTGCAAAGGGGAGCATCACACAGACGAATGTGCTATCACAACTGAATCCATTCAGTATGTGAATAACTATAGCAATAAACCTCAATATGGTGGAAACTATTCTGGGAACAACTACAGTGGAGGCAATAGACAATATGGTGGAAATCAGGGCAATTGGAATCAGCAACAAAATCAGGGAGGAAATTACTATCAAGGAAGTGATCAAAGGAGGGCAACCAATGTCCCTCTGGGTTTTGATAATCAAGCCAGCACCTCAGAGACAAGGAAGCCTTCAGTTGAGGATATGTACCAGAAACTTATGGAAAAGATGGATAAAAACGATCAAAGGTTTGGAGGTTTGGAATCCATTGTAAAACATCATGAGGCCACTTTGAAAAATATTGAGATGCAACTTGGACAATTGGAAAATGCTGTACATCAGAGACCAAAAGGAGCACTTCCAAGTGACACAATTCCGAATCCAAAAGGAAGAGAAGCTTGCAATGCCATCACCTTGAGGAGTGGGAAACTTTTGCCTAGAATCAAATCTTCAGAGGACAAGAGTGATTGCATAGAGGAAGACCAGAAAGATGAAGTTGAGGAAGTTTTGGAACTTGAGAAGGATGGTGAGCAAGGGGCTAGTAAGTCTGAGAAGAAAGAAATACCAGCAAGGGTGGGGAATGAGATTACCAAAAATTCCAATCCTTATAACTTCCCAGATTATGCTCCAAAGGCTCCATTTCCAGAAAGGAAGAAACCACCACCTAAAAAGGGACCTCAATTCAATCGTTTCTTGGATATGATCAAACAAGTGAATGTCAATGTTCCTTTGTTGGACTTGGTGACAGCCATGCCTAAATATGCTAAGTACTTAAAGGATCTCATTTCAAATAAAGAACAGATCTTGAGGTGTGAAATTCCAATGATGCTCTCTGAATGTAGCCAAGCATGGATGGTACACAAATTACCTCCAAAGTTGAAGGACCCGGGTAGTTGTACCATTCCTTGCAAGATTGGAACCAGACATTTTGCAAAAGCCCTCTGTGACCTTGGAGCTGGAATCAACCTGATGCTATTGTCCATTGCAATAAACGTGGGTTTGAGTGGAAGAATTCGACCAGTTGCAGTAACACTTCAGTTGGCAGACAGGTCTTTGGTGACCCCAACAGGCTTGGTGGAGGATGTCCTGGTGAGTATAGATAAATTCACTTTACCTGTTGATTTTATTATTCTGGATATGGAAGAGGACCCTGAAGTGCCTCTCATATTTGGTCGACCTTTCCTTGCCACTGGAGATGCATTAATAGGAGTCAAAAATAAAACAGTCACCTTTAGAATTAACGATGAAGAAGTGGTGTTTGATGTGAACTATGCGATGAAACAACCATTAAAAATGGAAACTTGCTTTGCCATTCGGTCTATTGCATGTGCTGTGAATGTGAGTGATGTAAATAGGAAGCATGAATTTTTGTGTCTTGATGAGTTGGGTTGGTGTAATGATGAAAAAGATGATATTGAGTTAGATGAGGAAGATAGCAAAATCATAAATGAAATTGAATATCTTGTTGAGTGTTGTTAACTGGAAGAGTCAATTTGTGAATTGCAAAGTGATGTTGTAGAAGTTAAAATGCATGAAACTGTAGGAGAACATGATCATGAACCTATTGTTTTGGCTAACGAAAAGTTTGCTCCCACTGAGGTGAGGAAATGTGAGAATTTGTGCAGGAATGAAAAACTTTTACCATCTATTATGGTGGCACCTAAGCTGGAGTTGAAACCTCTACCACCCTACCTCAAATATGCTTTCTTGGGAGAGAATGAGACATTGCCTGTTGTTATATCTTCTAAGCTGGAAGCATGGCAAGAGGATAAATTGTTGAGTGTGCTAAGGCAATATAAGCAAGCCATAGGATGGACTATTGCTGACATCAAAGATATAAGCCCAGGGTTATGTATGCATAAGATCCTTCTTGAAGAAAACTCGGTTCCAGTGAGAGATCGACAAAGAAGGTTAAACCCACAGATGATGGAAGTTGTCAAGAAAGAGGTGATCAAGCTACTTGATTTTGGGATGATTTTTCCCATCTCAGACAGTGAATGGGTAAGCCCTGTCCAATGTGTTCCTAAAAAGAGGGGAGTCACTGTTGTAAAAAATGATGCAAATGAACTTCTTGCAACAAGAGTGGTAAATGCTTGGAGGGTCTGCATGGATTATAGGAAGCTTAACACAGCCACAAGGAAGGACCATTTCCCGCTCCCTTTTCTTGAACAATTGCTAGACTGGATTGCAGGTTATTTGTACTATTGTTTTCTGGATGGATACTCAGGGTATAATCAAATAGCCATAGACCCAAAGGATCAGGACAAGACAATCTTTACATGCCCCTTTGGAACCTTTGCCTACAAACGGATGCCTTTCGGATTATGCAATGCACCTGCGACTTTTCAAAGGTGCATGATGTCCATATTTCACGACATGGTGGAGGATGTGATTGAGATTTTCATGGATGATTTTTCGGTTTTTGGTATGACGTTTGAGAAATGTTTGGGGAATTTGGCCAAGGTATTACAAAGATGTGAGGAGACGAACCTTGTTTTGAAGTGGGAGAAGTGTCAGTTCATGGTTCAAGAAGGAATCGTGTTAGGCCATAAAATCTCTCATGCTGGGATTGAGGTGGATAGAGCAAATATAGATGTAATTGCCAAACTGCCACCACCTACCAATGTTAAGGGGATCAGAAGCTTTCTTGGACATGCTGGGTTTTATAGAAGGTTTATTAAGGATTTTTCAAAGATAGCTAGACCCTTATGCAGTCTCTTAGAAAAGGATGCCAAGTTTGAGTTTGGATTAGATTGTCTTGAGGCATTTGAAACTTTGAAGGTCAAACTAGTAGAAGCCCCTGTGATAGTCACTCCTCATTGGGGTGAACCGTTTGAAATTATGTGCGATGCGAGTGATTATGCTTTGGGAGCAGTCCTTGGCCAAAGGAGAGACAAGATTTTTCATACTATCTATTATGCTAGCAGGTTACTCAATGAGGCACAAATGAATTATACGACTACAGAAAAGGAGATGTTAGCTGTGGTCTTCGCATTTGATAAATTTTGTGCCTACCTTTTGGGGTCAAAAGTCATTGTTCACACAGACCATGCTGCCTTGAAGTATCTACTAGCGAAGAAAGAGGCAAAACCTCGGTTAATTAGGTGGGTGTTGTTGCTCCAGGAATTCGATGTGGAGATCAAGGACATGAAGGGTTCTGAAAATGTCGTAGCAGATCATTTGTCAAGATCAGAGTCTCAGGAGCAAGACTCTCCCAATCTGTTGGTTCAGGAACATTTCCCTGATGAACAAATTTTCAAGATGGACACAAAGGGGTTACCTTGGTATGCAGAAATTGCGAATTTCGTTGTAGCTGGTCAAGTCCCTTCCTATTTTTCTAGTGATCAGAAGAAGAGATTAAGAAGTGATGCTAAATATTACTTCTGGGAGGACAATGCTCTTTATAAGGTTTGTAGTGATCAAGTGATACGAAAATGTGTCACAGAAGAAGAAAAGGAGGACATCTTAAGGGCGTGCCATGAATGACCCTGTGGGGATCACTTTGGTTCAACCAGGACAGGTTTCAAAATTTTGCAATGTGGGTTTTATTGGCCGCATATCTTCATGGATGCCAAAATCTGGGTTGGAAAGTATGATCGTTGTCAAAGAACTGGCAATATCTCTTCAAGAAATGAGATGCCATTGAACAATATCCTTGAGGTAGAGATTTTTGACGTGTGGGGGATTGACTTCATGGGGCTATTCCCTAAATCAAGGGCATGGAGTACATCTTGGTAGCCGTTGATTATGTGTCTAAATGGGTGGAAGCTGTGGCTTTGGCTCACAACGATGCAAAAAGTGTAACTGCTTTCTTAAAGAAACATATCTTCAATAGGTTTGGAGCTCCCAGGGCGATAATAAGTGATGGTGGGACTCATTTCTGTAACAAGCTCTTCGAATCTTTGTTGGCAAAATATGGAGTAACTCATAAAGTTTCCACAGCCTACTATCCAAAGACTTCTGGTCAAGCTGAAATTTCCAATCGAGAGATAAAGAGGGTGCTTGAAAAAGTGGTCAATCCAGGAAGGAAAAATTGGTCTTTGAAATTAGATGATGCATTATGGGCATACAGAACAGCCTACAAAACCCCTATTGGAGCTTCTCCTTTTCGGTTGGTTTTTGGTAAAGAGTGTCACTTGCCAGTGGAACTTGAACATAGAGCTTATTGGGCAATTCAAACATTGAACATGAATATATCGGATGCTCAATCAAAACGTATGATGGACTTGAATGAATTAGATGAGTTTAGGTTCAATTCATATGTTAATGCCAGGATGTACAAGGAGAGGACGAAAAGAATTCATGATGCACGAATTCAATCCAAGAATTTTGTTCCAGGGCAACTGGTATTGCTTTATAACTCCAGGCTTAGATTGTTTCCTGGCAAATTGAAATCAAGGTGGAGTGGTCCTTTTAGAGTTGTTGATGTCAAACCTTATGGCGTTGTGGAAATTAAGAATGAGAAGAATGGAAATGTATGGAAGGTGAATGACCATCGTCTCAAGCCTTACTTAACTTCTCAGGATAAGGATAGCACTAATGTGGCACAAGCTCCCCAAGAACTTTTCTTGGATGATCCTCTTCCTTCAAATTGAGCAAAGAAACATGGTCGGGCTGTGGACTGTAAACCAAGCGCTTCTGGGAGGCAACCCAGTGTTTCTTCCTTTGTTTTTCTTTTGTTTTGTTTGTTGAGATTATTTTTGTTTGATTTTAGTTAAGTTGACTTTGGTATCAATTTATGGCATAATCTCAGAACATAATTCATGGTTATCTTTTGGCAGTTTCTCATAAGGATGATGATGGGCATTATTGCTAAAAGCAAGAAGGGAATCTTTGCTTTTCTATCCATCTGGGTACATAAGTTTCAAAATGTCTATAGCTAAGGTAAAAGCTCTAATGATAGGAATTGATGCACAAATTGTGAACGTGAATGCATGATTGATTTGGATGGTTTCCATTATTGAGTAGTGAGGACAACAAGCTATGACATGTATGCTTTCGTTTATTTTTAGAATCATTCACATGTGTTTGTTGGATAGTTAGTATGTCATGTATATATATTGCACATCTTCCTTTTGCATGCTCACTACTTTTCTCTCTAAATTGCCTTTATTGCTAGAAATTTTTCATTTTCAAAGCATGGATTTCTATTCTCCCCATCAGAACCCTTTTGAATATGCGATCTTTAGTGAAGATCCTGGAACCACATCATCTCCTTCATCTTCTTCTTCAGCTGATGAGGAGATGGTGATTGATCTTGAGCCAGCTAACTTTCCACATTTTGTTAATGCTTCTGCTGAGAACTTTTACCATGGCTTTACTAATAGATCAGTTATGATTGAGCTACCATTTCAGGATCCATCTAGGAGATTTGAGGATGTGATCTTCAGACATTCGTGGTCTCATTTTGCACGAGCCTCAGTTGTGGTGAATATGGACATAGTTAGGGAATTTTATGCTAATTCCTGAGCTAATGGTGTTCATTCAATGTTCGTAAGAGGGACATATTTGAGGATCAACCGACATAGCATCAATATGCTTTACCTTCTTGATGATTTTCCTCGTAACACTTATTGTAGGTTGTTGAGGGCCGACAACACTGATCATTTGTTGGCTGCTGTGGCTTTACCTGGTGCTGAATGGGTAAGGAATGCTAGACAGGAGGCTTTATATGTGCCAACCAGTGAGCTCACAACCGAGGCCAAAATATGGTTAATGTTTATTAATTCCAAGATTTATCCCACTAACCGTACCAATATAGCATCTAGAGAACGATTTCTTTTAATTTATGCTATTTTACATGATTTCTCTATTGATGTTGGGAAGTTGATGTTAGAGTTCATCAGGCGGGCACAAAGAAGTGAGTTTGCGCCAATGTATTTTCCAGCTTTGATCACAGCCATGGCTCATGAGAAAGGAGTTAATGTCACTTAAGATGATAATCCTCAACATCCTCTTGGTCTCTTGGGACCTCCTCAATGGCCTGTGTTACAAGAGGAGGAAAGAATTGCAAGAATGTCTCGTGGCTTGTAAAACGTGGAAGGACAGGTTCCTTTGTTCTTGATTGTTTATTTTTATCTCACGGGGACCGTGTCTTATGCAAGTGTGGGGGGAGCTTTTCCCAAGATATCTTGATTATGGTTGTGATTTGAACGTGTATGGTTACCATGATTATGTTTTAAGGAGATTGTTTGCCATAATTGAATTGAGTGTAGTATTAGCATTTCGTTATTTTGTTATTAGAGGGGTTGTAATGTCTAAATGTTGTGTTTTGTGTATTTTGAGTAATGAAGATTTTTTTGTTGTTATTTTCGGTTCCTTAATGACCCTTTCACACATGCATTGATGAAGAGAATATCTGCACTTCTGAACTAGAATTAAATCTTCTGAAAAGCTGAAAAAATTGAAGTGAGGATTGGATTGCTATTGAGTCGTGAATAGGATGTTGAAATGAAATGAGTAATAAAACTAACATCTTGCTTGGACATTTTTTTTTGGGGAGTGTAGTTTAGGGAAACTCACATGCAAAAGAAAATAGTGCTAAACTTTTTTTTGTTGTTTATTATTCTTCATGATTTTTGAGAGCTTATTTTGGAAGCTTGCATGATGAGTTGACCGAAGTGATGAGATATCTTTGTTGTTGTTGCTTTGTGAGATATGAATGCATTTGCTACCAAACAAGGGCTGAAACTTCACATGTCTTGAAAGTGAATGGGTCCCACCTTTGAATGACTTGAATATTTGCTAGTGTTTGGGTGGGAATATTAATTCTTCTTGTTATTTGACCGATGGAGTAATTGAGTGAATGGCATAGTTCTTCTTTTCCCTTGTTTTTTCTATAAATACGTAGTATATTGCTTGTTGCTTCAAGACACCACAAGTTGTCAACACAAGTTCGGTGGTAGTAAGAGCATATTGATGACATTGAACTTCTCAATTCTATTTTCCTCAAAGACTAAGTGTTAACTCTCCACAAAGGTATGTCTCACTTCTCTTAAAGCTTTGTGACTTGTTGTGGTTGTATGAAGCATGCAAAGTAATGAAGTTGAGAGCATAAAAATGATGAACATGCAAGATATTATGTTGGTTAGCCAAGAGAACAAATGCATGATAAGTGTGGGGGGTGATTCAACATTTTGATTTTCAATTTTTCCAGCACTGCCATGATTAGGTGTTTTAAGCATAACTTAAGTTTGGTATGTTGAAATGAAGTGTTTCCAGTTTCAGAATTTAGCCAACATGATGTCCTTCAATGTTTGTGTTGTACGTTTTGGCTAGCTGTGACTGGAAGGTTACCTAAATTTGCTTAGAATGTGAAGTTATTGCTGAAATCAGAATGTGAAACTGTTGAATCTGCCCAGTTTGTCACCATTCGGTATTTAGGACATATTTTTCTCAATTGTGGTCCAAATGAGGAGATTCTAGTTGGAAAATTTTGTTAAGAGATAGGACTACAATTTTCATGTTGGGCATTTTTGCCGGTTTGGATTAGAATGTAGTCTTATTTCAAGGTAAAGGCCGAATGCATGTTGATATTATCGTCTGAAATTTCTGGATTTGGCCTGATTGGAAGTGCCTCGGATTGTTGGCCATAATTTGCTCAATTATGGTCCGAATGGTGTAATTCTTGTTCCCTAATTCACCTAAGGTTATGCTTACAAATTTGTAGTAGTAAGTCTTGACCAATTTAAATTGTTTCATTATGTTTTCTTGATCATTAGCATGAAGCGTCAAAGCTGAAATTTGCTAACATTTCGCTTCTTTGCATTGATGCGATTGCTACTTGGATATATCTTGTTTACATTGTCTCTATTCAACTCTTAGAGTTAGTCAAGTTATGATTTTATACAATTGAAGTTGTGCATTCTTGTGGGGATTTATCTTGATTGACATTATAGTCTTGGAAGGTATGGAATTGGATAAGTTTAGATGGGCTTGAGGAAATGAAGGGATTGTGAATGAGGTTATGCAATCTATTGTATGAGAATTTTCACATCTTGTGGTTGGGAGGTTTTACATGTTTTATGCTTTGTTGGAAGTTATAATGAAAATTTCAATGCCATATTCTTGCTGAATTTGTTTTGACAATGAGTCTTGACATTTTGAACTTGACGAGTATTTTCTTAAAGTATGAAAATCATTCACACGAATTGATTTCATTTGTTGGTTGTTTCTTTACAGAATGGCACCAAAGAAAGACACCACTCCTAACAAGGCTTCCACTTCACGAAAAGGGAAAGGAAAAGCTAAACAACTACTAGTTGATGAAGACTCTGACTCGGATTACTGACCTGATGTTGATTTTCCACTCTTTGAGGAAAATTTTTTCAATAATAAAATCTGGGATTGAAATGGATAGTGCTGCCTTATACTTTCCTGTCTTGCTCGAGGAGATCTTCCTGGCTCAAGGAGTGGATACTGAGCTTGGAGAGTGGAGAAAGAACCCGGGACCACTTGGGACAGCATTCTATGTCAAATACCAAGCTCTGGAAAATGATCTGAGAAAAGCACAGAAAGCTGGCACTAAGAAATCAAAGAGTAAAGCTGGTCATAAACCTTCTGAGGCAGATGAAGAAACCCAAATGTATGACTTTGGGGCAGTGCATGGGGCAATCTTGGATTTTCAACACTTAATGGAGAATCGTTTCGAAAACATGGATGGGAGGCTATAATCTGTTGAACATCGTTTCATGAACATGGATGAAAGGATTGAAAGGATGCACGAGGGTGTAGATAATATGCATCAAGAGTGGACAACTCATGCTTCAAGGATGGACCATAAATTGGACGATATGACCACAGTGGCTCAATAGCAGTTTGAGGTTTTATATCACAGGCAGATGATGATGCAGTTGGAATTGGACAGATGCAACAAAATGGCAGTTTATTATCACAGCGATTCTGGACAACCAAAGCCAACGCCAACATCTGTACAATTGGCGGGATATCGTATTCCAAATCTCTCAATGGATGTTGTGAGTGGATCTATTTATGAGCTGCCGGCGGGGGTGACTACATCACCTTCCCTTCCACCATTGCCTACTTTTGGACGAATTCCTTCTATGCCTCCTACTCCTGAGATTGTTCCGTGTTCAGAGTTTACACCTGCTGCGAGGTTTCCATTGATAGCATCGGGCCAACCTCTTCAAGGACCTTCGCATGGCCCTTTTCATTATGTGCCACAGTCAATTGGTGTTCCCTCATTTGCAACAGCCCCCTTGGATGGACAATCTTTCTCTACAGTAGCTGCATTTGGATCTCCTTCTTCCTCAGCTCCAGCATTATTTTCTCAGGGAGTTCCCCCTCCATCTTAGCCTATTACATTAAGGACAATGTTTAATTTAAGTGTGGGGGGTGGAATTTTTTGTGATGTGTGCTGTGATTGCTATGTTGTCTGATACTTTGTGTGTTGATTGCAACAAATTTTTTTATTGCATGCGGGTGCTTTATCTTGTGAAAAGGGGGATTCGAAGTTGGGAGTAATCTTGAAGATTTCTGAACTTTCATGTTAATTGAGATGTTCTGAGTTGAAGATTATGTGAAGTTTCTTGAAGTGAAGAATTTTGTGAAGTTGAAAATTGGAATTGTTCTGCTTTGATGAATTGAGAAGTGGTGCCTTGCTGAAATTTGATGTTTTCCTTTGAAGATTGTTGCTATGATGATTTGCTAGTGCAATGAAGAAGGAAACATTAAGAGCTTTTGAGAAGTTTTTCTTTGTGAAGTTCAAGTTTGGAAGTGTGTGAAGGGGAGTCAAGGCTGTTGTTGATGTTTTTCTTTAAGTGTTGAGTTTGAATAATCAATGTAGTTATTATATGTCTAATGTGGAAGTAGTAAGTGTAGTTAATGAATGTTGAATAAAAGTGTAGTGGTGGTGTGAGTTAATCGTAAGGTCTAGATCATTTTGTACTAGACTTGGCTCCTTTGGATATCTTGCTCAAAATTTGTGGTTCATCGAAGTTCTATTTTCATTGTTGTATGTGAAAATGATTTTCTTTCTTTGATTCCAAACTAGATGAAATTAGTGCAAGTTTGTTAATCAAGGCATCATGTTAAAGTAAGATAGATATGCCATGCAAAAAAAACTGGTTCTTGGACATAGGAGGAAAATAATTTAATTCATTTTTATAGTCATGCATTATCTCAGTTGTTTTGAATGCTCTTGCATACTTAGTCTTTTAGAGACATTTGAGAACTCTTGTTACACAAGAGATGATATGGAGAAAAAGCCTTTGGCAATTGGGAATGAAAAGCCGAAATACCCTTGGCAAGCATAATTGAGAAAAAAAACAGCCATAAAACTCAGGCAGCTAAAGAGAAAAAGAAGCCATAAAACCCAAGGCAAGCACACCAATGTGTGCAATAAAGAGAAAGAGAAGAAGAAATAAAAGAAAAGCACTAACGTGCAGAAGCAAGATGGAAATTGAAATCAATTAAGTAAAGAAAGCACCAATGTGCGACCATTGATCTTGTGTGATTTTGAGTTCCTAAGTGTGGACATCGTGATTGTTTATGCAGAGATGTTTTGCAACAAAAGAAGTAATGCATGCATAAGAGTGGATGAATTAGTGTCCTCAGCACACACTTGCACGCATGACATTTTGGTCTTTATTCATCGTGCCTTGATTGATAATTTGTTCTGAAATTTGATGGTTTGGAATTAAAAACATGTTATGAGTTTATTGCATGAAAAATTTGTTTTGATGAATTCGAAGGAGAACAAGCTTGACAGAGGAGTGGAGTCTAGTCTTAAGTGGTTGTGAGTGTGAGTCTGAGTTTGCTTGAGGACAAGAAAAAGCTCAAGTGTGGGGGAATTTGATGAGTTGGTTTTATAGCAACTATTTTGTATAAAATCTCTTGGCTTTTGTCTTGTGAATGATGCTATTGTGTGGTGATTTGTACTGATTTCTGCATATTTGTGATAAGATAGTTGGTAGTGTTGAAATGATGCAAAAAGGATAAAAATGAGTGAAAATGAAGTGATATGTGTAGAGGTTGAGAATTGAGAAATTAAAAGTGCATCTTTGGCCAAATTAGGGTTTTGGGCAGATTTGGTTGTGCAATTTCATTTATGTATAACTCTTTCAATTCTAATCCGAATGGTGAGTTTTTTGGTAGCTATGGAAAGCTCTTTGTGTGCACTACAATTGTCATGATTTAACTTTCTTCAAATTATGTATGCATCTATGTGAATCGAATGCTTCTTTGTTGGGAATTGGATTTGGAATTGTTAGGGTTCTATCTTCTGCCACAGTTTGGTAATTTGAAAATATCTTGAGTCACAAACCTCTGATTTCAGTGATCTTTGAACTAGTGGAAATCTAAGAGATGGACCTAGAACTTTTATGTTTACCATCAAATCCAATGTAGGAGCTAAGGCACATGAATTTGGCATAGAAGTTTGGTCTTGTGCTGGGATGAACACTATGCCACATTGAAGTCTTGCATTTGCACACTCTAGCACAATCTCGCACACTAAGCACTCATCTCCCGCATCACTCACCGCACACTTGCATTCATTTCCTGCAGCACTCGTGCACACACCTCACATCCCTCGCACATACCTCACGCATCACTCTTGCACATCCTCATGCGGTGAGCTCACCTCGCCGCATGCACCACGCACACATGACCTCGCCGCACCAACATTGCACACATTTCATGTGACGAGATGATCTCGTCGCATGCACTCTTTGCACACACCATGTGCGGCGAGGTGACCTCGCCGCACAACATCACTCGCACACACGCACAACATCACTCGCACAGCCGCACTTGCACCTCGCACATTCACATGCGACCAGGTCACCTCGCCGCAACAACATGCACACACTCTCGCACATCATGCATTCACTTCACTCATTTGCACACAAGCAATTCTCTTGTACACATTTGCATTTCAATTTCACGCATTTCATTCAACACTCACATTTAACATCATTTTTTTTGCTCAATGCCAATCATTTCATGCTTTAAGTATTTGTTTTGCATTTCATCATTCATTGTTTTGGCAAACATCTACAACACCAACATTCACTTACGGTTTTGGCTTTTGGACTTTATTACACTACACTTCACTCTCAAAACTCACTTACAGCACATTTTTCAATTCATTCTTTTTAAATAACATTGTGGTTATACATATTAGATTTTCATCATTTCATTGACCACCATTTCATTTCAGTGATCTTTAACAAACATCATTTTCACTTAGTTTGATTTCACAAGTGTTCATAACATTCATCTTCCATTTCGTCCTTTGATTTCCATTCTTCAGATTACACTGCTTGCATTTACATTCACTCACACATTATCACATTTTCACTTCTTCACTTCATGACACTCACAGCATCTCATATCCATTTGCATAACATGTTATTCACATTTTGCAAACACTCCAAAATACTTAGCACACTTCTCACAACATTACACATATTTTTTTCACTCAAAATCTCGCACTTGCACATTGCATGGCGAGACCTCGCCACGAGGTCTCGCCAGCAAAACACTTTTCACGGCGAGGTCTCGTGGCGAGACCTCGCCAGCCAATGCATTATACAGCGAGACCTCGCCACGAGGTCTCGCCATACAAATGCACAAAACGGTAAGACCTCGTCACGAGGTCTCGCCAGCTTAATTTCTTGGAGCTTTGATTTTGGAAGCTGAAAAATTGGTTAAGTGTTCTGATTGTGTTTTTCTGGGTATAGGTGGAGACGAAGGCGTGGAAGCTGTTGGTTTGAAGGCGCACGAAAGCTTAGTTCAGAAAGGAAGGCTGCAGTGGGAGCTCGAAGGCGTGATTTGCCTAGCTTATGAAGGCATGATGTCGTTGGATGAAAAGGGACTCTGGACTGAAAATGGAGGCGTGTTTTCGAATGGATGGAAGGCGCTGGAACAGTGTTAAAGGCGCTGGAGACTGAAGTTGAAGACGTGGGACTGCTGACTTGAAAATCTATACACGTTTTGAGTCATTCTTTGCAATGGCAGTTTTGTAAATACTTAATCATTTTGCGTTTGCGTATTGTTTACAATTTCTTTTGTAACCTCTTTATATAGAGGACTAGTTGACCATTTTAGACACACGATTCATTATTCACTATTCATATTTTCTATTTCATAACAGACTTTTGATTTACATTTTAGCGGGAGTTTTTCATCTCTCATTTCTCTCTCTAGATCTACTTTCCCTCTCAAACACTTTAGCTTGATTTCCAGTTCCGATCGAGGAATTGAACCAAACATTGTGATTCTCTAGAACAACTGAGTGTATTAATCGGTAAAATCTTTTCATATCATGAGAAATCCTTGATAAGTTGGTTTTATACCAACTTATGTGTCTTATTTCACTTAGCTTTTGACTTGTTTTTCATGCATTTATGTGGTGTTATGTGTTATGTTGTGCATTTATGTGGTTTTTAACTTGAGGTGGTAAAATGGTGAAAAAGACCGAAAATGATGATAAAATGAGGCAAATGTGAGTTTGATGTTGAATGACAAGGAAGGAGTTGAAAAGGGCTTAAATGGTGTGTGAGAATTTGAGGGAAACCTAAACATGTCTATTTTGCTTAGTTTGAATTTTTGCAGATTTGGTAGCGGTACTTCATTTGAGTGTAAATTTCTCAATAATAATTCAAATGATTAGATCTTGGATGTTCTGGAAAGCTCTTTGAGTGTACTTCATTTCTTATGTTTTAACTTTCTTCTAATTCTGTGTGCACATAGGAGAAACGGGGGCATCTTTACAATTGCCCGTTCAGATTTTCATATTCGAATTCATATTGCCACAGTTTGGTAGATTGTCCATATCTTGAGCAACAGACCTTCAATGATGCTGATTCTTGAACCTATGGAAAGCTGAGAGAGAGATCGACAATTGATATGTTTAGTACAAAGTCCAGTTCGAAGCCTAAGGCCTTCGAAGTCCCACAACACGAGGCACGCACAGCTGGGCGCACAAGCACACATTTACACACCATCACTTCACATTTGGACGGCCGTCGCTACACCACAACCCAAACTCACTTGGACGGCCGTCCACACACACACTCCACACCATCACTTCACACACAACAAATACACTCCACTCAACATAACACTTTGACGGGCACACACCTCACAATACACACACCTACTTGCATACACATTCACTACTTCAACTCACCAACACACAACACACAAATTGCATTTCAAAAGCACACACAAAACATGCTTGGGCGGCCGTCACTCACACACTCACTTGGACGGCCGTCACTCACACACGTCACTTCACAAGCACACACCTCACTACACTTCACTCATCACTTCATTCATCACATTAATTCAACTCAGTAGCACTCATTCTTGCACTACTCTTGCACACAATGCACTACCATTCACTCAACTCAACACTTGCACACATGCACTACATTCACCATTCATGCATTACACTCATCTCACACACTTACACACTTTCACCTCACAAACATTACACAACACACACTCATGCACAAATGCATTAACAAGTCATACACTTCTTCGCAAACACAAGGCATAGACACGGCTAATTCACATGACCACAAGGTGTTCGTAGTTTTGCATTGCAAAATCTTAATGCTTAAGTTATGAGCAGAACACGTGCCTCAAATTATTTCACTTATTATCTGAATGCTATCTTTCAGGAACACGTGGAGGAATCAGAGAGCGAGAGGAAGAGCTGAGCGGTCAAGATCAAGCTACAGGAGGAGAGGAAGGTATAAAAGGAAAAGAAAGCTGCCCTAAAAAGATAGGCGGAAAGAGGAGATCAAGGGATTTTATGAACAAGGACAATAGAGAAAAAGCCACAATTGCAGAGAGGAGAGAGATCACCATAGAACTAATATCTATTCTACTATTTGTAAATTGTGGGTTTAAGCCGATCAACATGATCGGCTAATTTCATAGTATTGCCTTGAGGATTTCATAGATGTGGATCTAAATTTGTCTGAGATATTTGTAATGTTTTATCTGTGAATTTATTCAATCTCTGTTCCTTCATGCTTAATTCGATGAGCTTTTACAAAATCTCCAAAACCCATACACGATCTGCGGTACCCACTGAGACCGGTGTGGGTTTACCAACGATGATTGGGTATAACATGAATTGAATCAGAAGTTGAATTTATGTAAGTCTCAAGGTCTGCTTATTTTATGATGTTATTTGTTCATTAACCAAATGGCATGTGGAATCAATTTAATGGAAAGACTTGAGATGTATTGTGATGAGATCTGAATACTTGAATTGAACAACTGCTCTACCAAGGGAGGGGTTTGAGGATAGCACTAGGGTTAAATCACATAATAGAGATCTGGGAATTTAAGTTTGTAGCGAAGGCTTGCCCTACCAAGGGAAGCTCAAGGGTTTGTGAAAGGGAGAGGCTAAGTACTGTGAAGTGGCTATAAAGAACCTCGAGATGCAAATGGGCCAGGTGGCCAAGGCAGTACATCAGAGACCACATGGAGCTCTCCCAAGCGATACTGAACCAAATCCAAAAGGAAAAGAAAGGGAAGTTTGTAATGCAATAACTCTAAGATGTGGAAAGGAACTCAGAGGAAACAAGAGAGATCATACTGAGGAGGATCCAGTGGATGAAGCCATGGAAGAGAACAATGTGGAAAACCTCGAAAAGGATGAACCAGAGAAGGAGATTGTGAGGGAAAGTGGAAAGGCACCAGAGACTAAAAAGAAGAAGGGACCCCCCTGTCCCTACAATTACCCAGAGTATGCACCATTACCCCCATACCCTCAAAGAGTTCAACCTCAAGCCAAGAAAGGAGCCCAATTCACAAGGTTCTTTGATATGGTAAAAAATGTGAACGTGAATATGCCACTATTGGACTTGGTGACAGCTATGCCCAGATATGCAAAATTCTTGAAAGACCTAATTGCCAACAAGGAACAGATCTTACAGTGCGACGTCCCAGTTCCACTCACGGGGGAGAGTCAAGCGTGGATGAACAATGAGCTACCTCCAAAGTTCAAGGATCCTGGAAGCTGCACAATACCATATACAATTGGGACTCGATTCTTCAACAAGGCCCTATGTGATCTAGGAGCGGGTATCAATTTAATGCCCTTATCTATTGCAGAGGATGTGGGACTTGGTAGTAAGATAAAACCAGTGGTTGTACTCCTTCAATTGGCTGATAGATCCCTTGTACAACCAACAGGGATGGTAGAAGATGTGTTGGTATCAGTTGACAAGTTTGTACTCCCAGTCGACTTCATCATTCTGGATATGGAAGAGGACCCAGAGGTGCCTCTCATTTTTGGGAGACCTTTCCTAGCAAAAGGGGATGCTCTCATAGGGGTCAAGAGTAAGACCATCACATTCAGAGTGAATGGAGATCAAGTGGTCTTCAATGTAGACTATGCGATAAAATACCCTAAGTCAGTAGAGCAGTGCTACTCTGCACACCTCATGGAAGGTAATCTTCATCTCCTTGAACTCGAACATAAATATAAATTTTCTCTTTCATTACTTGAATCCTCATGCCAAGACAATGATGAATCAAATGAATTCTCTTTGAATGATGAAGATAGTGAGATATTGCATGAACTGTCAAACTTGGTTGAATGCTGTGTAATAGATGAATCTGCTGCAGAATTGGGTCTTGAAAGTGCTTTTGATGAAAACGTTGAAAGTAATGCAATATGTGAAATGCCAACAAATTCTATTATTGAAACTGATGAATCTGTTGAATTGAAGCCCACTGAGGTGAGGCAAGAAACTTTCGAGTGCAGGAATGAGAAGTTGCTACCCTCCATTGTGAGACCACCCAAGTTAGAGCTGAAACCTCTGCCTTCGCATCTGAAGTATGCATTTCTTGGGGAAAATGAAACCCTCCCTGTGGTTATATCATCTACGTTGGAAAAGTGTCAAGAAGAGAAACTGTTAGGAGTTCTAAGAATGCGCAGGGAAGCCATAGGCTGGACCATAGCAGATATCAAGGGAATAAGCCCCAGTGTTTGTATGCACAAGATCTTACTGGAAGAAGGGGCTATTCCAACAAGAGAAAGGCAAAGAATGTTGAACCCACAAATGATGGAAGTGGTAAAGAAGGAAATCATCAAGTTACTGGATTTCGGGATGATATTTCCTATCTCAAATAGTGAGTGGGTTAGCCCGGTACAATGCGTACCCAAAAAGGGAGGGGTGACTGTGGTGACCAATGTAGCAAATGAGATGTTAGCTACCAGGGTCATTAATGCATGGAGAATATGCATGGATTATAGGAAGTTGAATAAAGCTACCAGGAAGAATCATTACCCTCTGCCTTTTCTTGAGCAACTTCTGGATCGCATAGCTGGGTTTCTATACTACTGCTTTCTTGATGGCTACTCCGGATATAATCAAATTGCCATTGACCTAAAAGATCAGGAGAAAACAACCTTTACCTGCCCCTTTGGAACTTACGCTTACAAAAGAATGCCTTTTGGACTCTGTAATGCACCAGCCACCTTCCAGCGCTGCATGATGGCAATCTTCCAAGACATGGTGGAAAATATCATAGAGATATTCATGGATGACTTTTCAGTGTTTGGAATGACATTTGAGAGTTGCTTGGAAAATTTGTCTCTGGTACTCAAGAGGTGTGTGGACACCAACTTAGTTTTGAACTGGGAAAAGTGTCAGTTTATGGTGAATGAAGGGGTCGTGCTAGGACATAAAATTTCACAAGCTGGATTGGAAGTGGATAAAACCAATGTGGAAGTGATAGCAAAACTCCCAGACCCAACCAATGTGAAAGGGGTGAGGAGTTTCATGGGACATGCTGGGTTTTATAGAAGGTTCATCAAGGATTTCTCAAAGGTGGCCAAACCATTGTGTACGTTGCTAGAGAAGGACACTCCCTTTGTTTATGATGAGAATTGCAAAGAGGCCTTTGAGTTGTTGAAAACCAAACTGGTAGAAGCACCTGTGATAGTCACACCAGTATGGGGGGAGCCCTTCGAAATAATGTGTGATGTCAGTGACTATGCGGTAGGAGCGGTCCTAGGCCAAAAGAGAGGGAAAATCTTTCATGCGATTTATTATGCAAGCAAGCTGCTGAATGGGGCGCAACTAAATTACACCACCACCGAGAAGGAAATGTTGGCTGTGGTGTATGCATTCGATAAGTTCAGAGCTTACCTCCTGGGTTCAAAGGTCATTGTCCATACGGATCATGCAGCACTTAAGTACCTTATGGTGAAGAAGGAAGCAAAACCCAGGCTAATTCGTTGGGTGTTATTACTACAGGAATTTGATGTTGAGATCAGAGATAGAAAAGATTGTGAGAATGTGGTGGCAGACCACTTATCTAGATTGGATGTGGGAACCATGAGAGAGGACCAACTGCAGTTGTGGATCAAGGAAAATTTCCCGGACGAGCAAATCTTCAAGGTTCACACTCGGGTACCCCCATGGTTTGCAGAGTTGGCCAATTATGTTGTCGCGGGGCAAGTACCACCACACTACTCTAGTGACCAAAAGAAGAGGCTCAAGCATGATGCTCAATATTATTTTTGGGAGGGTAACTGTATAAGAGGTGTAGTGATCAGGTGATTAGAAGATGTGTCCCCGAAGAAGAGAAAGAAGGAATTCTTAGGGCTTGCCATGAATCACCCTTTGGAGGGCATTTTGGCGGAACAAGGACTGGGTACAAGATCTTGCAGACAGGGTTCTATTGGCCACACATATTCAAGGATTCGAAGCTTTGGGTGAGCCAGTGTGACAGATGCCAGCGCGTGGGAAACTTATCCAGTAGAGATGAGATACCTCACAACAACATATTAGAAGTGGACTTGTTTGATGTTTGGGGCTTGGACTTCATGGGGCCATTCCCACGATCTTGTGGGAATGAATACATATTGGTTGCTGTTGACTACGTGTCTAAGTGGATGGAAGCTGCCGCAATGCCACACGATGACAGTCGAAGTGTACTGAAATTTGTTAAAAGAAATATTTTCAATAGGTTTGGAACCCCAAGAGCCATCATCAGTGATGGGGGAACCCATTTTTGTAACAAAGTCTTTGACACCCTCTTGGCAAAATACGGGGTACAACACAAGGTTTCTACGGCGTACCACCCCCAATCAAATGGACAGGCTGAGGTCTCTAATAGAGAAATCAAGAGGATCTTGGAGAAGGTAATAAACCCTGGAAGAAAAGATTGGGCACTCAAGCTTGATGATGCATTGTGGGCTTATAGAACAGCCTACAAGACCGCAATTGGAGCTTCACCATTTAGGCTTGTATTTAGGAAGGAATGTCATCTCCCAGTTGAATTAGAGCACAGGGCTTATTGGGCAGTACAGAAGCTGAACATGGACTTAGGTGTGGTTCAAGAGGCAAGGATGATGATGCTAAATGAGTTATATGAGTTCAGATGCAATTCTTACATCAGTGCTAGCCTTTATAAAGAAAGAACAAAAAGGTGGCATGATGCAAGGATTAAAATGAAAGAATTTGAAGTGGGGCAACAAGTACTGGTGTATGATTCTAGATTGAGATTGTTCCCTGGTAAGTTAAAATCTAGGTGGGTTGGACCCTTCACCATCACAAAGATTTTCCCTTATGGGACTCTAGAAGTACAGAATGGGACAACTGGTGCATGTTGGAAGGTGAATGGACATCGAGTGAAAATCTTCAGATCTGCTGTGAAGAACAAGGGACACGCCCAATTCCTTGATGACCCCTCATCTTGACCGCAACTATTCTATGTCTGGCTGAGGACAATAAACCAAGCGCTGTGTTGGGAGGCAACCCAATCATTTCAATTCTTGCTTCTGTTTTGTTATTTTCAGTAGTTACTTTAGTCAAATAAATGGTTGAATCTCTCCTCTTATCTCTGAACAGTTCATACATGAGGAAGGCAAATTCCCCAAGGAAGCTAAAAATATTTCATTCGGGTACAAGGACAAAATCCAAGATGCATCATCTGATACAGGGGGAAATATTCGATTCTTCTGAGTTTCAAATCTTTAAGCTGATATCTTTTACTTCTTGATTCAAGTTATCATACTGACTAATTTTTCTGATCATTGCAGAGAGCAATCAAATCATTCATGGAGGAATAGTTACATAAAATAGGAAAGAAATTCATGCATACCTTCATCACATCACATCATGTTTACACCTGCATGTTGAAAGCTTTCACTGAGGTTGTGTAAAAGAGTTGGACAGTGCATGCAATAATCTTGTGAAATGGTGATATTCGTTTGGTAGGAAAGATGTCGTGTAGCTAAATGAAAGTATGAAAAGATTAATACATGGGGTGAGGTGATAATAGCAAGAATCGGCCATAATGAGAACAACTTGCTAGGGCCCACGAAATTGTTTGGTAGTGGAACATGTTCAAGTGGCAGATTCTAGCAAGAAAGGAAGACTTTTATGTGATTTGATTGAACAAGCTTTTGTTTGCATTCTTTTTGTCATTTAGCAAGTTGGATTCTTATGCAATCACATGCCAATTGTTTTTACTTGTTTTGGTTGCAATATTTGTGTCAATTAACACTTGGATAGCCGACTCAAGCACAAAATTTCTTCTTTAAATGCCAGACTCATGCATGAACACATTAATCATCTCCCGCATACACTATAAGTGGAATTCGGCCAAGAAAGAGGAAGTGGGTGAAATTCAGACCAAAGAGCTACACAAGCTTCATTCCTTTTTCTTTGCATTGTAGTGGGTTAATCGTCAAAACAGTAAGTCATCCACCTTTATACACTCTTTGAATTCATGTTAAAAAATTCTTGACCTTTGCATGCTTGGTGGTGGTTTCGATTGTAGTAGTATGATAAGTGAGGGGATAAGTTGGTTGAAATTCTGGATTATTTCAGCACTGCCATGTCTTTGTGTTTTGTGCATAACTTGAGTTGGGAAGGTCGAAAATGCATGATTCTAGTTGCAAAATTTCGATAACATGATATCCTACAATGTTTATGTTGAACACTTTTGCCAATTGTGACTGGAACATAGACTAATGGGGAGAGGAAAGTCGGGCTGATTTGGAGTTGTTAATGTGAATAACCCAGTTTGACACCTCACGGTTGTTTGGCCATAACTTGCTCAATTGTAATCCAAATCAGGTGATTCTTGTCCCCAAATTTAGCTCAGATCACGTTCTTCAACTTTGATGTTTTAAGTTTTGACTGATTCCCCCTGCTTTGCAAAGTTTCTCGACCGTTTGTTTAGTGACATAAAGCTGAAAAATTCTGTTTTGAGTGGTAACTCCAATATGTCGTAATGTGGGAAAGTCAGTACATGTGTAGACTGCAGTTATGTGTGATATTGATAGACATGGTGTGATGGTGTATATCAAGAATACATGAAATGTGAACTTTATTGAATTGAATTGATCATATGTGAATGTTCCCAAATTGTGTCTGAGGAGAAATGAAATGTTTATGCCAACGATTGATATGGGACAATATGTTGTAGGTACCATGCCTCCAAGGAAAGTCGGTCAAACCTCAACATCAGTTCAAAGAGGCCAAAAGGGAAAGGAAAAAATTGTCGTTCCCACGCAGCTGATAGATGAATCTAGCTCCTCTGATGAGGAATATATCCCGGACGAAATCGAGGGAGAAGAGGAGCAAGAGCTGGACCCTGAACAGAAAAAAAGGAGAACTTCGCCCGTACCGCGTTTTGTGAATGAGACAGCTCAAGATAAATATTGTGAATTTGCTGTACGGCCCATCCACATTGAAAGACCTTGCTCGATCATAGAAAAGTCATACACCGACACGATCATAAGTTATGGTTGGAAGATATTGACAGTGGCTCCTCAGAATTGCAATGTGGCAATTGCAAGAGAATTTTATGCTAACGCTGCTGGAATGGATGCGAAAGAAATCAAGGCAAAAGGTGTGTATGTACGGGGCAAGTATTTTAAGCTGACAAGTCAGATTGTGAACAAGCATTATGAACTCAAGGACTACCAGAGAGATCAATTGAGTGACCTGAGCGAGGTGGGAAACCCAGACACAGTGCTGAAAGCAGTGACACTTCCTGGATCCGAGTGGGTGAGAAATCATCACGGTCACCCAAAACATGTTATGCTGAAAAATTTGACTGCCGAAGCAAAAACGTGGCTTCTGTTCGTTAATTCTAGACTCATGCCAATGACTCACAACATAAAGATTGCCAGGGACAGGGTGTATCTGATCTATGCTATAAAGAACAATCTTACGGTAAACCTTGGGAAGTTTGTCATAGCTCACATTAATCAAGCCATAGCAAACGACAACCAAGCTATGTTTTTCCCTCATTTTCTGTATGAGTATGCTGTGAAGCAGGGAATACGAATAGCCCCAAGTGAGGATTGCAGAGCATCGATGGGTCCAATCAGGGATGGCCACCTAAGAAACTATCAACAAGCGGAAAAGGTCGAAAGAGAAAAAAGAGAAGAGGAAGCTAGAGAGGCCCAAGGAGGAAACCCAGAAATTGAGGAAACAGAAGAGGAGGAAGAACAAAAAGCACCCAGCATACCACCAACCCAAGCTTTCACTAATTTCACACCCATGCAAAGGCCCTGGCGGACTTTCAGGCATCCATGACAGCACAACACAACTCAGTAATCCGCCATTTAGATGCCATAGACGAAAGGTGGGGGACCTTTCAGACGAGTGTGGAGACTAGGCTAGATTCGATGGTGCAGGAGCATCACAGTCAACGGACAGAAATGGAGGATAGACTAAACCAATGCCAACTGAGAGTTCATAATCTGAATTTGATGATGGTGTATCATCACCAATCAAGGGGTCCTAATTCATATTTCCCGTCAATGGAGGAGTTGGAAACACAGAGGATTGTTGTGGACACCTCGAGGAGAGTAGTGATGCATGGAGGCAATGTGCATTCAGGAGGTAGCTCCTCCAACTGTAATATGCACCCGATTGGAAGCAGTGGGCATCCAGGGACTAGCACCACCAACTTCAACATGCCACCGAGGAGCAACACATCCAAATACAACAACAATCCCAACCTCAGAAACATGAATGCTCCATTTCCTGGCTTTTCTCGATTTTCCACTCCACCACCTCCACCGGGCACCTAAACAGGGCAGTGTCTTTCCTTTAACCCCAAATTGATGTCATTGCATAATAAAAGTGGGGGGACAGGGAGTGAGAAGAGTGTGGGGGTAATTTCTGGGTTGTTTATGTTTTTTTTTATTCTGGGTTGTTGATGCTTTCTAATTTCTGGGTCGTGATTTTTCTGGGTTGTGAATTCTCTGAGTCATAGATGTTGTTTGTGTCTGGGCTACTGAGGCCAGGCCGTTCATTGTCTGAGTTATTGAGATTGTAAGCTATGTTTATTTTGAGTTGATGCTGAGGTTATGTAAGTCCTTAATGCTTGTGAGTGTGAATCATGATATTGGAAGTGTGATGTACTGTGTGCTTTAAAATTACAACGGAAGAAGTGTGAGGTAAGGGTCTGTGAAACTGTGTGATGTTGTGTGAAATTATTCTAGTGTGATTCTTGTTTGTTGAGAGGTTGGAGAAAATTTCTGATATCATGTAATTGGTGGTGAGAAAGTAGAAAAGGCAGTGGCCTAGTCATGGTTGTAGCTGTGGTTCATTTTCTATTATAATGAATGTGAGATGTTGTTGTGTTGTGAAAAAGTTGCCATACTCACCATCCAATACACTGGCACTCTAAATATCATCATTCAAGGACATTATTTATTTATTCCATATTCCACACTATTCATATCAGTTGTTGAATAAAATGCGATGTCAAGGTAAGATAGAAACGCCAACATTTGATTGACACAGGAGAGAACTCATGAATCTTTAGATGTGTATGTGCCTTCTATTCGTAAACACTTTTTTTGCATTTTGAATATATAGTCTATTGAAGACACACACGAACATGGAAATGTTTGAGAATTGAGATGGTAACAGAAAGAAAAGCCAAATGGCGAATAAAGGGAAAAAATAGCTACAAAACCCTGGCAGCCAAGCACCAAAGTGCGGCATCAATAATAAGCACCAATGTGCATTGAATAAGGGGGAAACCCCAGTAAGCTTAGCTTAGCCAAATGGCAGCTCTTATGTTGAAGTGTTTGTGTGTGTGGACAACAAGATTGTAGTGCAAAAAGTTCTTTATTAAGTGTCTACTTGAGTACTCTGCATAGATGCGATAAAGGGACATGAGAAACTCTCAACACACACAACACGTTGAAGATTTGGTCTTTATTCGTTGCATCTTATTCGCTAATTGATGTGACTTAATGGATGGTGAACTTATGGTACTCAGTTCTTTTACTTCTGCATGCTAAAAGTTCATGGAATGGAAGGATGATGATATTGGAAGTGTTGAGTGTGAAGCTGAATAAGAGTGTGTAATTGAATTCTTTGCTCGGGACTAGCAAAGGTCTAAGTGTGGGGGGTTTGATAAGTTGGTTTTATACCAACTTATGTGTCTTATTTCACTTAGCTTTTGACTTGTTTTTCATGCATTTATGTGGTGTTATGTGTTATGTTGTGCATTTATGTGGTTTTTAACTTGAGGTGGTAAAATGGTGAAAAAAACCGAAAATGATGATAAAATGAGGCAAATGTGAGTTTGATGTTGAATGACAAGAAAGGAGTTGAAAAGGGCTTAAATGGTGTGTGAGAATTTGAGGGAAACCTAAACATGTCTATTTTGCTTAGTTTGAATTTTTGCAGATTTGGTAGCAGTACTTCATTTGAGTGTAAATTTCTCAATAATAATTCAAATGATTAGATCTTGGATGTTCTGAAAAGCTCTTTGAGTGTACTTCATTTCTTATGTTTTAACTTTCTTCTAATTCTGTATGCACATAGGAGAAACGGGGGCATCTTTACAATTGCCCGTTCAGATTTTCATATTCGAATTCATATTGCCACAGTTTGGTAGATTGTCCATATCTTGAGCTACAGACCTTCAATGATGCTGATTCTTGAACCTATGGAAAGCTGAGAGAGAGATCTACAATTGATATGTTTAGTACAAAGTCCAGTTCGCAGCCTAAGGCCTTCGAATTCCCACAACACGAGGCACGCACAGCTGGCGCACAAGCACACATTTGCACACCATCACTTCACATTTGGACGGCCGTCGCTACACCACAACCCAAACTCACTTGGACGGCCGTCCACACACACACTCCACACCATCACTTCACACACAACAAATACACTCCACTCAACATAACACTTTGACGGGCACACACCTCACAATACACACACCCACTTGCATACACATTCACTACTTCAACTCACCAACACACAACACACAAATTGCATTTCAAAAGCACACACAAAACATGCTTGGACGGCCGTCACTCACACACTCACTTGGACGGCCGTCACTCACACACCTCACTTCACAAGCACACACCTCACTACACTTCACTCATCACTTCATTCATCACATTAATTCAACTCACTAGCACTCATTCTTGCACTACACTTGCACACAATGCACTACCATTCACTCAACTCAACACTTGCACACATGCACTACAGTCACCATTCATGCATTACACTCATCTCACACACTTACACACTTTCACCTCACAAACATTACACAACACACACTCATGCACAAATGCATTAACAAGTCATACACTTCTTCACACACACAAGGCATAGACACGGCTAATTCACATGACCACAAGGTGTTCGTAGTTTTGCATTGCAAAATCTTAATGCTTAAGTTATGAGCAGAACACGTGCCTCAAATTATTTCACTTATTATCTGAATGCTATCTTTCAGGAACATGTGGAGGAATCAGAGAGGGAGAGGAAGATCTGAGCGGTCAAGATCAAGCTACAGGAGGAGAGAAAGGTATAAAAGGAAAAGAAAGCTGCCCTAAAAAGATAGGCAGAAAGAGGAGATCAAGGGATTTTATGAACAAGGACAATAGAGAAAAAGCCACAATTGCAGAGAGGAGAGAGATCACCATAGAACTAATATCTATTCTACTATTTGTAAATTGTGGGTTTAAGCCGATCAACATGATCGGCTAATTTCATAGTATTGCCTTAAGGATTTCATAGATGTGGATCTAAATTTGTCTGAGATATTTGTAATGTTTTATCTGTGAATTTATTCAATCTTTGTTCCTTCATGCTTAATTCGATGAGCTTTTACAAAATCTCCAAAACCCATACACGATCTGCGGTACCCACTGAGACCGGTGTGGATTTACCAACGATGATTGGGTATAACATGAATTGAATCAGAAGTTGAATTTATGTGAGTCTCAAGGTCTGCTTATTTTATGATGTTATTTGTTCTTTAACCAAATGGCATGTGGAATCAATTTAATGGAAAGACTTGAGATGTATTGTGATAAGATCTGAATACTTGAATTGAACAACTGCTCTACCAAGGGAGGGTTTTGAGGATAGGACTAGGGTTAAATCACATAATAGAGATCTGGGAATTTAAGTTAGTAGCGAAGGCTTGCCCTACCAAGGGAAGCTCAAGGGTTTGTGAAAGGGAAATCATGAGAACCGCCCGGTAGATCAATTTCTTGATCACTAGCAGCTAAGTCTCCTCACATAACCACACACATCGATGATGGCAAGTATAGATCCATATTGAGTGAATCTCCCTCAAGGCAATACGCTTATTCTCTCTTGATTACATTTGAATTTAGTTGCTGTCTTTAATTTCCTTGTCCTTGATTACATTTTGTATAGTTGACCTTTCAATTACTTACGTCCAATTCTTGTCTTTGTCATTCTACTCCTCTGGGTGTTTACTATAATGTTTCAAAATTTAGACACACACCACTCCCTGAGGATATGATCCCACTCACTGCTTCTACAAGTTATTGAGTTTGGGTTAAATTGACGAGCCCACGACAGCTCGTGTCAATCCTTGCTTCGATTTGTATTTTTCTGATCGTGAATTGGATATGAAGTTTCATGGCTAATTTGGCAATGTCTTAGGGTTTGGACCGGATGATTGAGTAATTAGACAATGGAAATGCCTTGTAATTGATTCGAATGTGAAGAATGAACTCATATTTACTCTTAATGCATAAAAATGGATAAGTTTCATTGTTTTAGCACTTTGAATTATTGATAAGGTCTTTGATTGTGATCGCCATGTTAGGTTAAGGTTTATTTCACCAATTTCAGTGAGAAATGTATGAAGCGAGATCTGTAAATGAGAAAAATCGAGTCTTCTCTCTTGTTTAGCTTGATCACGAACTGAGATGCGGTCGTCAATCCGGTGGAAGTTCGTGAACCTTAAGGAACTAGGTGAGAAGAGACTTTCTGAGTTTCATGAAGAAAATTGGAACTAGGTTAGGCCTCGCCATCGAAAAACCTATATTTTGCGTGCGATAGTAGTGAACCTCAGGAGGTTAGGATCCTGCGGTTCTAACTCTTCACTCTAGGCCTCGCCAAGGGAAATTGCGGAGTCAGAGAACATAGAAAGTGAAGTGATCGCCATGCCAGTCATAATCTAAGTTCTCAGGCAGTTAGATCTCCTCTTGATCTTCCGGAGTGTCAATTGCAGGGCATTAAAGTAGTTGATTTGCATAATCATCCGGAGAGAAACCCTAGGATATGTACCTAAAGTGTGATATCTTATCTCTGTGTTTCATTTAGTTTGGAATTGTAGTGTTCTTTGTTGTCAATTTGTAAGATTGAGTCCTATTCTGTTTGCTTGTTATTTCTTTTAATCATTCTTTTATCCACTCTTGAGTGTTACTACCGTCCTTTAATTCGTGAAAACTGAACTTGAGAAATTCTTGAAGCAATTAATCAACATTGTAGTAACCAATCCCTTCCCTGAGGATACGATCTCTACTTCCACTACTACATTAGTGTTTAGAGTTTAAATTGAAGAGTACGCGATAAACCTATCAGAAATGTAGCCAATAACAATAGCAATGTGATTGAAAATGTGCTTTTGATTGATGACTTGAAATTTAATTTGATTAGCATAAGTCAAATATGTGATAGAGATCTTGATGTGTTGTTTAAACGTGAGAAATGTGTTGTTGTTGATCCTAAAGATTGTAAAATAGTTCTTACCGGATCTAGACATAACAATGTGTACACTCTACATTTGTGTGATATTATGGAACAAGATATGCAATGTCTTAGTGTTGTGCATGATATAACTTGGTTGTCGAATAGGAGATTAGCACATGTGGGAATAGATCACATAAATAATCTAGTTGCTAAAGAACTAGTTAGAGGCTTACTTAAACAAAAATATGAGAAAGATAAAGTGTGTGATTCATGTCAATTTGGAAAACAAACTAAAAGTACATTTAAACCTAAGAACATGGTAACAACTTCAAAACCCCTAGAGTTGATACATATGGATTTATTTGGACCTTCACAAACTACAAGTCTAGGTGGTAAACGATATGCTTCTGTGATAGTAGATGATTATTCTAGGTATACTTGGGTAATCTTCTTGGCACATAAAAGTGACACATTTAATGAATATGCTAGACTATTTAAAAATGTTCAAAATGAATTAAATTTGAATGTGGTGAAAATTAGAAGTGATAATGGAACCGAATTTGTAAATGAAAGCTTTATAAATCACTGTGATGAGAATGGTATTACACATAATTTTTCAGTAGTTAAATCACCACAACAAAATGGAGTAGTTGAAAGAAAGAATAGAACAATTCAAGAAATGGCTAGAACTATGCTTTGTGAAAATGATTTGCCTAAATATTTTTGGGCCGAAGCGGTTAACACCGCATGTTATGTTATGAATCGTGCTTTAATTAGACCACTGTTGAAAAAGACTCCATATGAATTAATCTATAAGAAAACTCCAAATGTAGGTTACTTTAAAGTTTTTGGTTATAAATGCTTTATCTTAAATGTAAAAGACACATTAGGAAAATTTGATAAGAAATCGGATGAAGGAGTATTCTTAGGATATTCGGAAATTAGAAAAGCTTATAGAGTTTATAAAAAAAGAACCATGATAATAGAAGAGGCAATTCATGTAAACTTTGATGAAGGAGAGACAATTAAAACTCATGAAGAAAGTGATGAAGAAATAAGTTTAGAAGAAATTCCACCTAATGAACAAGATAAAATTGAAATAGATAACAATTCATCTCCACAAGTTGATCCTAAAGATGATGTTCAAACTTTAGATAATAATCCACAAAAAGATAATCTTCCAAGAGCTTGAAAGTTCATTCAAAATCATTCTAAAGACTTAATCATAGGAAGTCCATCTAGAGGAGTCAACACTAGGTTGTCTTTGCATTTAGATAATAATTTGGTATTCCTCTCACAAATTGAGCCAAAAATCATAAATAAAGCCCTAAAAGATGATAATTGGATTGTAGCTATGCAAGAAGAATTAAATCAATTTGAAAGGAGTAAAGTATGGAATCTAGTAGAAAGGCCTAAAGATACTTCAATCATAGGAACTAAATGGATTTTTAGGAACAAACTAAATGAAGTAGGAAACATATTTAGGAATAAAGCTAGATTGGTGGCTCAAGGGTATAGGCAAGAGGAAGGCATAGACTATGATGAAACTTTTGCTCCCGTAGCAAGGCTTGAGTCTATCCGCATGTTACTTGCATATGCTTCTTTTAAAGGGTTCAAATTTTTTCAAATGGATGTTAAAAGTGCATTCTTAAATGGATTCATTCAAGAGGAAGTATATGTAGAACAACCTCCCGGTTTTGAAAATCATACGTTTCCCAATCATGTATATAAATTGGTCAAAGCACTATATGGATTAAAACAAGCTCCTAGAGCTTGGTATGAAAGACTTAGTGGATATCTAATAGAAAAGAACTTTCACAAGGGTGTAATAGATACTACATTGTTTACCAAGTATTGTGATGATGAATTACTCATTGTTCAAATATATGTTGATGATATTATTTTTGGTGCTTCAAATGAATCATTATGTGAAGAATTTTCAAATTTAATGAAAGATGAGTTTGAGATGAGCATGATGGGAGAATTAACTTTCTTTCTTGGATTACAAATAAAACAAATGGATGATGGAATTTTTATAAGTCAAGAAAAATACACTAAAGAGTTGCTTAAAAAATTTGGCATGGAAGACTCAAAACAAAATGGAACACCTATGAGTACTTCAACTAAATTAGATAAAGATGAAAATGGTGTAAAAGTTGATGAAACACAATATAGGGGAATGATAGGAAGTTTACTTTACTTAACGGCTAGTAGGCCGAATATTATGTATGCTGTGTGCTTATGTGCTAGATTTCAATCATGTGCTAAACAATCTCACTTGTTAGCTGTAAAAAGAATACTAAGATACCTTAAAGGAACGATAGAACATGGATTATGGTACCCTAGGACAAATACGTTTGAATTAGTAGAGTTCACCGATGTCGACTTCGCCGGGTGAGGGTTGATAGAAAAAGTACAAGTGGAGCTTGTCAATTCTTAGGAAAATCTCTTGTATCATGGTCTAGTAGAAAACAATCTTCCGTATCCTTATCTATGGCGGAAGCCGAATACATAGCCGCCGGAAGTTGTTGTTCTCAAATTTTTTGGATGAAACACACTCTTCTTGATTTTGGTTTAGATTTTGGATGTGTATCCATTAAGTGTGATAACACAAGGGCTATAAATCTAACCAAGAATCCCATTCAACACTCTAGATCAAAACATATTGACATTAAGCATCACTTCATTCGTGACCTTGTTCAAAATAAGGAAATTCATATAGAATATGTTTCCACTAAAGAACAATTTGCGGATATCTTCACTAAACCACTTCCGGAGGATCAATTCTCTCTATTAAGACTTAACATTGGAGTAGTCCAACTTAAGTGAGCCAAAAACATCAATTTTATTTCACAAAAATTCATTAGAAAACTTCTGTCGAGTTTCGGACGACACTTTCGGACGACCTCCAGAGTTTCGGCCGTCCGAAACTATAGAATCAAAATTTGAGAATTCTCTATCGAGTTGACGATACTTTCAAACGACCTCCAGAGTTTCGGCCGTCCAAAACTATCGTATCAGGCTTAAAATTCCTGATTTTTCAAACGATTTTCACATAACTTCTTCAAACCCTCCTTAATTTTTCTCACTGCCAAAATCACAAATTTGAAATCTAACCGATTAATTCCCAAATTGGTCCATTAGAATCCTTCCTTGGCATATAGAGAACACTTCCACCGATTCAAAATCCAAAATTCCACAACAAAATTCTTCCTTTTGATTCCTAGCCCTAGAAATTGGGTAAAACTCAATTTTGGAAATTCTTGAAGAAATTTTACTAAAATTTCAATATCTTTTTGATACTCAAGTTCGTGAACAACATGAGCACTTCACGAGGAAGCAATAGAACCAAGGTTACGGCACCTACACACATTCAACATGGGTCATTGGGTACATCCTCTCCTCCACTCCCTCCATTCGTCAATGACGAATGCGAAGCTAAGTATAATCACTACCTTGCATCTTCTAAGAAGATTATTGTTCCTAGGGTAGTGAGGAAAGATGATTTTAGTGAGAATTTAGATATTCTAGAGTTATTTGAATATCAAGATTGGGAAGATGTTTTGTTCACAAATGAGCCTATACCCACATTGTTAATCTATGAATTCTTTGCCAATTTGCATTGTCCACATGGCCTTAAATCTAGTGATGACACTCTTAGCACACGAGTTAATTCTAAGGATATCACATTAACTCCCGTCACCCTTAATGAGTTGTTTAAGTGTTATCATGAATATGGCATAGCTAAGGATGAAAAACCAATCATGAAATACTTTAGGCTTCACTATTGGTCGGATGCATCGCATGGGTTCAACTTTAGAGACCTAGTGAATATTTCCTTTAAGGGAGAGATGTTTACTAAAGCTAGTGAAGCACCTATGAAGAACTTGAGCCCTAAGCATCGCATTCTCTTTCATATTATCACCAAATTCGTTCTTCCCACTCATGGCCACAAAACCGACCCTAACACCATGAATCTCTACATTCTCTATGCTTTAATTAAGCAAGTTCCTGTTGACTTTGGATATTTAATGCTTAAGTACATGGAGGCTCATTTTAAGGATCAACGCCGTAGTTTGCCCTATGGCATGCTCATTACAAAGATCTTAAGGCATCATAACATACCCCTAGGCAACCATGCTATGTACTCGGTACCCTCTCGTAACTTCTATGACTCCATCTTTCTCAAATCCATGGGTATCTATGTGGTGAATGGGGCTTGGACACATGACAAGTCCGTTCAAGACCAAGGCAAGGATGAAGACATGGAGGGAGGAGATGATGAAGATGGTCAAGATCAAGAACAAGGTCAAGGTCAAGATCATGATGTCCCCGAGCCACCTCATGCACCACATGTGAATGAAGATTTCAAAACCCTTATTCAAGGATAATTTGATTCTTTAAACGATCGCATTGATAGTGGATTCACCGGTATGCACGCCAAAATGGATAGTAACATGGCGGAAATAAGGGGCCAATTGGATGCCTTGACTATTAGGGTTGATGATTTGGGTAGTGAGATCCATTATGGACATGAAGTAATGATGACTAATGAGCAACGTGAAGCGTTGACTCAAGCTCGCATCAAGGGAAAGGCACCGGCTCGTGATTAATGAATCCTATGTAATAGACTAGGATGATCACTCATGTTTATGTTTTTAAGTCCTTCTTTTTGGTTGTTTTGATATGCTTGACAGTTTTATGACCTTTATCTCTTTGATGTTTCGTCTTTTGATGTTTTGAGGATTTTTGCCATTTATGTGAATCTTATGGTTAATTGGTATATCATGCTTGATGATTTCAATGTCTTTGAGGCACTTAATGTTCATGGCATTGGATTATGGAAATATTGAATGGAATGTTGTATATTGTGCCTCTTTGTTCTTGTTTTTGTTGGGTTGTTGACAGGTGGAAATGGCCAAATTACAAAGGAAACTCTGTCAAAAGTTTTCAAAAATTATTGCACTTAACCATTTTTTTGCCTAGCCACCCATTAGGTTGCAAGGAGTGGAAAGGTAGTCCTAAAATGTGATGTTATTTCCCCACAAATAAAGGTAAAAGAAACAAGTAAGTAAAGAGTATCATTTTATGTCGTTTATGAATTATATTTGATAATCTCACTATCTTATTTTGATGATGTCAAAAGGGGGAGAAGAAAAGAGAAATATAAATCAAAAGAAAAGAGTGGAAGAAAAGAGTGTAGTTTATGAACTCTATAAAGAAAGATAGTGAAAGAAAAACTAAGGGGGAGAAGAACATTTGAAAACAGAAAAACAAAGTAGAAGTATATACATAGGGGGAGAAAAATTGAAAGAAAATGGAAATATACACATAGGGGGAGCTTATATCAATTTGTATATTTCAAAAGTAAGTTATTACACTTGTTATTTATTCTTTTGCATAATTAGTTTGTCATCATCAAAAAGGGGGAGATTGTGAAGACCTAGGGTCTAAAATCTTACTTATTTTGATGAGTAACAAACAATTATGTTTATGCTAATGGTTTAAAAAGTGTTTCAATATGTTAGATATTCAAAGAAGCCAAGCATGGAGATTCATCAAGCGAAGAAAGAATTGAAATCGAAAAAGAAACAAAAGGATGGTAAATTAGGTCAATTCCCCAAACCTAAACCCTAATTTGTAAAATAGCTCAAGAAAGTGATTTACTCATTTAAGGATCAAGAAAAGTTGTTTTCAAAATGAATTTACTCTTCAAGAGAACCTCAAAAATGTAGCACACACTTGCACTAAGTCGTACGGAGTTGTACAAAAGATGTGAAAAACGAAAATTGAATTTAAAGTGAGAAGAAAAGGTTCGGACGACCTTGCCCGAGTTTCGGCCATCCAAAACTATCCAGAGAATTTGAGTTTCAAGGTTTTGGGATCGGACGGTGCAGGGCAAGTTTCGGACGTCCGGACGGGTAGGTCGTCCGAAACACCCATCCGAAACTCATAACGGCTAGTTTTTTTAAATGTCAAACATGAACGTTTTCTTGTCTTTTCTTTGATAGTATAAATACTAGCCAACTCCAAAACGTTTAAGGAACTTTTGCACTGATTCTTTGAGCTTCCAATCTTGAAAAATATCATTCACAACTCTTGCAATTCATCTTTGATTCATCAAGAAACAAAAGATTAAATTTCTTGAGCCTTTATTTGAGTTCTTCATTTCTTCTTTGAGCTATATAGTTTGAGTTGTAATTGTATTGATAGGAATCATACTTTGAGCTTTACTTCATCTTATTCACCCTAATTGAGGGCTGGTGTATCTCTTCAAACAATCACTGTAAGTATTTGTAAAAGGTTTCTCAAGTGAGAGTAAAAACCTTGAACACTTAGCTTGGGATAGCTTGTGTTAAGGTTGAACCTTGGGTGAAATCCTAAGTTGTGATACTTGGGTTGTAAAAGTGGTTCTTTTGATCTCACCACGTGTAAGGAGATCAATTCATAGTGAAAAGGTTTGAAATCCTAAGTTGGGAAACTTAGGTAGTGGATGTAGAGTGCTCCAAGGAGGAGACTTGAACCACTCTATATTTCTTGTGTTCTTGATTTCCATTGATTTCATTTCTGCACTTATTTTGATTTGCTTATGCTTTAATTCATTGATCATATTGTTGGGTTTGTTGATTACATTTCTGGATTATCAATATACATCTTTGTACCACACACTCATTGTGATTCACACTACTCAATTACTTGTATTGAATTTGATTGGATAAAGTACAAGAAATTTTTAGAAACCTAATTCACCCCCCCCCCCCTCTTAGGTTGCCTTAGAGCTTACAGTTATTATTTTTTTCAAAATTTATTTAAAAAAATTCGAAGCGTAAAAAATCATGAATAAACTAGAATCAGAACTGAAATCGGCGATTTCGAAACTAAAATCAGAATTCTAACTGGTCACTCAAGAGTTGGTCATGAATCGTAATCGACAGTTCGTAAACCGTGGTCATGTCTAATAGGATTTGATTAGGTCGATCCTTGATCAAGAAGTGTAAGAAGATCTACAAATTGAAACTTTATTTATTCTCGTAGTTGAGTTAAGTTGTTTATTTATTTACTGTCTTAGTTGCAATATGACTAGGTTTCTGGAAAAGTTGGACTCATAACATACTTCTATAATATTCATAGATAGATAGAATATCATAGAAAGAAGATAAAAAGAAAAGAAAAAAAAAGATAGAATATTATAGAAGTATGTTATGACTCCTTCCTTAATCCTTTTTTTTTTCTCGAAACCTACATCATTATTAGCAATTCAACAAATGTTATTTCATAGAAAAGAGGATCTTCATTAATTGAGAAGATTTTCTACTAGCAAAATCTTGCCAAATATATCGAGATGGATGCAACCTCTTCTTGTACATAATACTAGAATATTTCCCACATGCTCTCAAAATAAAAGATCTATTACAGATCGTTTCTACCCAGACACGTTCAATGATGTACCTTATACCAGATTAATCAATAGATAATTAATGACTGGATTTCGTTTTTGAATCTTTTGTATCAGTATTATTTTTTATAAATATAATATGTTCTTTTAGATAAAATTAAAACCATGTCAAGTGATTCTTGAACTGATACAAGAAGTGATAAAAAAAATGATACAGAGATACATTACCCTGTATTTCCCCTTTATAAATTTTTTACAATAGATAATTCCACAATTCACAATCATACAGATTTGTAGAATATATGGAATAACATTTGTTAAAGTGGCAACGGTGCAGGACAAGCTGGATAAAACCAAAGAGGAGTAATAGTTGACTTGTCTGAATTTTGACAAGACAAACTGAACTACTAAAGCATAGCTTTATCAAATCTGAGGTTAAGATGAAAATGAAAATTACATATTTTTCTCATCATTTCAAATTCAACAATGAAAATTTTGATAAGATGATGAGAACACTAGGGGGAGCTGAAACATTGGCATCGATCACTTTTCAAGAGAAGGATCATACAGTTTTACCTCCAAGAGAAGGTGATTTGTTCTTGATGCAGTTAATCCAACAGTCTCTGTCATGTTTAAGTCATTGGGGTTGAGGCCATTTGGGAGTTTCCAGTTGAAATGGTAGAGCAAAAGAGCTAAAGGAAGCTCCACATTTGCTAAACCAAATGAAATTCCTGGGCAGATTCTCCTTCCTGATCCAAATGGTATATATTCAAAGTGACTTCCTGTGAAATCTATGGCACTGTTTTCAAATCTCTCTGGTTTGAAACTCTCTGGATCATCCCAATACTCAGGGTCTCTTCCGATTGCCCAGGCATTAATGAGGATTCCTGTTTTGACTGGGATGACATAACCATCGATTTCACGTTCCTCCCTGGATTCTCTTGGTACCAACAAAGGCACAGGAGGATGTAATCTTAGAGTTTCTTTAATCACTAACTTTAGGTGTCTCAGTTCTTGAATATCAGCTTCTTCAATCATTTTCTTTCCCTTAAAAGCTGTCCTTATCTCGCTCTGTGCCTTGGCCATCACATGTGGATTTCTAATCATCTCGAACATTGCCCAATCCACTGTCGTGGTTGAAGTTTCAGTTCCAGCTGTGAACACGTCCTGCGTGCATTGAAATTTTATTGTTGTTATCGATCAAATACACAAGTTGAGTTTAGAAAAGGGAAATAAACATGTGACACTAGCAGTACTTACCATCAAAATCGCTTTGATATTATCCTTAGTGATTGGAAGTTGAAGATCACCCCTTTCTTTGACTCTTAGTAAAACATCGATTATGTCTTCATTATCGGATTCGCCTGTGGTTGTTTTTGATCTGGCTAAGTTGTCAATATGCTGATCGATTATCCTGTCCAAAACTCTATCCAGTTTATAATGGATCTTCATTAATTGACTCTTGAAGGACAGGAAGGGATGAAGAATCTTTAACGATGGGAATAGATCAGAAATTTCAAAAGCACTGGTAATGGGCAATGTTTCCTTGATCAGATCCAAGAATGCATTGTGATCATCTTTGCTTACATTCCCAAATGCTGCTCTGCGAACCATGGAACTAGTGTATTGGATGAGATTTTCTGTTAAATTGATTGGTATACCATTACCAACGAGAGCCTTAATAGACTTGATGAGATGCAAACCTTCATCCTGCCTAATAGAGCTAAATGATCGGATTTTTTTAGCACTGAGGAGTTCCAAAGTGCATATTTTGCGCATTTGTCTCCAATACTCACCATATGGAGCACAAGCAATGTCTGTACAATTGTAGGCATTGATCTTGGCTCCAAGAAATTCAGCCCGATTCGCAAAGGCAATATCATGAGTTTTCATGATCTCTTTTGCTAATCTCGGAGATGATACGACAATTGTAGAAATTTCTCCCAGCCGTAGATGCAACAAAGCTCCATGTTTATGGGATAATTTTCTAAGAGCATGATGGGGTGGAGCACCAGCCAAATGATGCATATGTCCGATGATTGGCAGCTTCCATGGTGATGGTGGCATCTTCTGGGCTGCTTTGGATCTCCTCCATTCGTTGATCAAAACGACAAGAAAGGCAAGAAAAAGAGAGAAAGCAATGAAATTGATGGGAAGTTCCATTTTCTGATGATTATCTCTTCACATTAATTGCTCCCCATTTTATCAACTTCATTGGCATTGACTTACAAGAAAAAACATTAACTAATCACAACCCCATTTTGAGTGACAAAGTTGACACATCCATTACAATTTTAAAACTTGTTGATTCTGAATATTTTCATAATATTACTTCTTAATGCTTAAGTCTTTGTATGAATGAGGACACTAATCAGTAGTTAATGAATATTGCAAACTCTCAACTAATTTCAAGACACATCAAGTCAGCTTTCATTAAATTTATGCATTATGTAAACAGAACTTTCTTATAGTAATGGAAAAATTAAGGTCATAATTATAGTCAATGTTCCCAAACAAACAAAATAAGCTCTTAATGAATCTTGTTGTCAGCAATTTTCTCATTGATTGGCATCTGGAGTCTGGACTACCTTCCTTTAAAATAGGATGATTTCCTCTCCCCCTCAACTTTTCTTCTCTTGAAAAAAAAAATGACACAAATGACACTCCAACGTCTCCACTATACAGGAGAAAAGATACAAGCACAGTATTTGATGCAACTTAAATATATATGTATTTGTACATTAAAAATAAGTCGACTATAAATAATTTGTTTGTGTATAAATAGTTGATTCCAAATTCATAAAAAGGAGAAAAATTCATGTTCATGGTATGAACCATATAAGAAATAGTTTAAAAAATTAGAAAGTTTTAGCCGACCTATATAGTAGGACAAAGGTTTAGCTGTTGTTGTTGTAGTATTAGTACATTAACGATCACTAAACTATTATTAATTATTTTTTATTTTAATTTGATCATTCATTTATGAAATTAAATTTAACTGTTATTTTTGAATTTTTTTTCCTTAAGTTCAAATATTTATTTTCATTAAAACCATATTTAAATGTACAATTTTGCCACAATTAAACTTGTTAAATGAACATTCTTTATTCTAAATTCGAAATCCTATAAATTAACCTCAATTTTAGTATAATGTTACCTTAAAAAATCATTTTTTTTAAGTTAATGGAAAATTTTAAAGTTAACGACTGGATTTAAATGAATGGCCGTTAGTATACAACTTTTGATAGATAATTAGTTAAGTTAAAAAAAATAGAAATCAAAATACACAATCCCAAATAATTTAGTGATAGCAAGTTAGTCCCGACATCGCCTCTCCCTATGATAATAGAATTGCCAACTTCTGCATTCTAAACATATTTTTTTAATAGAGAACTTGTCGAGTAGCTAGAGAATATTTTGGTTCAAGAGTCGGTTAAAGAATATTAATTTATGGATACTACATTTCATATGTTGATTAGTAATTGTAGTTAAATAGCAAGTTTTATAAAAATTAAATCTACAATTATTAATACAAGTTTTATATATAGTTAATTATATGGTGTCCCACTTATATGTTAATATGGGGAAAAAATTTAATTTTACTTGGAAGAAATTCTATGGTTGTTTCTTTGAAAGTATGAAACTGTATACAATATTGATGGAATTCTACAGCTTACAAGAGTAGTGTACACTAAATGATGGCCAAAATGTCAGGTAGAATACAATGAAATTGAAAAGTCACTTGTTGAAGCAAAAAATTTACTTGCAAAAGGGAAGTTGAAACAAGAAATTGGTACTTCTTCTTAAAAGGAGTTAAATGAGAAAAATGATTTGATTGAAAAACTACAAAATGAATTAAAGAAAATGAAAGTTGTCTCTTCTCCTATAAAAGAGAAAGAGGAAAAAATAACAAAAGAAAAAGAAAGGGAAAATATTGAAAAAGAAAAAATAGAAAAGAAAAAAGAAAGTGAGAAGATTGAAAAAATTGAAAAAATAGAAAAGAAAAAAGAAAGTGAGAAAAGAAAGAATACCAAAAAAAAAAAAAAAGCCATCTATTTCAAAATTTTCTATTGACAAAGATTTTATCAAATTCACTGATGAAGAATCTACGACAGAGGAAGATTTAGAAATTTCTTCAGATGAAAATCCAAAAATAGATTCTGATGATAAGGTACGTTCAATTTTACATTCCAAAATTTCAGCTCTCAAGCTTGTTGCTCATCATCAGAATCTATTTTTGGATTTTCATCTGAAGAAATTTCTAAATCTTCCTGTGTCGCGGATTCTTCATCAGTGAATTTGATCAAATTTTTGTCAAAAGAAAATTTTGAAATAGATGGCTTTCCTTTTTCTTTTTTATTCTTTCTTTTCTCACTTTCTTTTTTCCTTTTTATTTTTCCAATTTTTTCAATCTTCTCACTTTCTTTTTTCTTTTCTATATTTTCTTTTTCAATTTTTTCTCTTTCTTTTTCTTTTGTTATTTTTTCCTCTTTCTCTTTTATAGGAGAAGAGACTACTTTCATTTTCTTTAATTCATTTTGTAGTTTTTCAATCAAATCATTTTTCTCATTTAACTCCTTTTGAGAAGAAGTACCAATTTCTTGTTTCAACTTCCCTTTTGCAAGTAAATTTTTTGCTTCAATAAGTGACTTTTCAATTTCATTGCATTCTACTTGACATTCTGGCCACCATTTAGTGTACACTACTCTTGTAAGCTGTAGAATTTCATCAACATTGTATCCAATTTCATACTTCCAAGCAAACAACCATGGAATTTGAAATTTAATTAAAAAGAGTAAAAATGGTTGTCTTTGAAATTTTGAATCTTGGAATTTTTCAGAATAAATATTTTTGAGCTGGATAAACAAATTTTTCAATTTTTCAGGTAAGAAAGTTTCTTCTCGTCAGGTCCAGTCGCCACCTTTTTGAACGCAATTAAGAAACCAACCTGAAATGATTTTGTCAAAATTAGCTTCATCAATACGAATCCACCAAGTATGTTTATATGAAGAATTTTGATATAAGTGGACATTATAAAAACTTTCCACCATATCTGAATATTTGAATTCATACTCATAATTGTTATATCTTGAAATGAAATTTTGGGTTTGAATGGGTAAAGAGTTCCAGTAAGTATATGATGGTATTTTATGGATATACATCTGAGACAAAGCAATTTCATTGTCTTCAGTTGTTGGAAACCAATTTTGATGACGACTGAATCTTGGTCAATCATTGATATCAACAATTTTGGTGAAATTTAAAAAATCAGCATAAGTATGCCAAGTTTTTAGAGGAAGTGGACCTTTTAGGCTGAAATGTGAATTTGAAGGATTATTGAAGTATTTCTGAATAATTTCATAAAGATCTAATTTAAGATCAGTTTCAAGAATAAAAATAGAATGTATATTCACTCCATTTTTGACATAGTCATGGTCATGGTCATGATTTAAGGACTCATCAAGAAGAACATTTTTAACTGTAGGTTTGTATCCTATTGGAAAAAGGGTGGTATTTTTGGAATTTGATTGGTTAGAATATGACTGTCCTCTCATTTGAGATGACCAGTATAATGGAGGGCATTGTGAATTGTAATGGCTTACATAGCCAAAATCCATTTGAGGTCGATGACCTATTCCACCTCTTCCTTTGCATTTCCTGCAAAAATAAGAAGATTTTAAATGATAATGGCAATTTCTTTTCGAAATTCTTCAAGGTGATACCATACAGCTTCATTTAATTCTGGGCTTCTCCTTGACTTATGTGTGAAATATGAAATTAGTAATTTATAATAATTTATTTGATGAAGAAATGCTTGATGTTTTATTGATAAAACATTAACATCTTCTACTATATAAGCATTTGGAATTTCAAGATGTGATCTAACCCTGTCTTTTAATACATGAATTCTTCTTATTTTTTCAATTGTAGCTAGATTTTTAACATAATCTTTTATCCATTGTAATTTAAAATTTTCTCCAGTTTGCTCTGTCATATCCTGCAAAAGATTTTATCCTTGTAAGAATTCTCAAGTAAGAAAATCAGGCAAAGAATTTAATTCACCTTTAATATATACAATTTTGAAATCAAATATAGATAAAATAGCTTTCCATCTAGCAAATATTTGTTTAGATGCAATATTTTTTACATCCTTTTGTGGTACTTCTTTTGCAGCACTACAATCAACTCTAAGCAGAAATTCCTGATTTAATAAATCATCTTGATATTTAGAAATACAAAGTACTATACTAAGAATTTCTTTTTTAATTGTAGAATAATTTAATTGGGCATTTTTCCATGTTCCAGAAGAATATCTAACTAATTATTCTTTATGGTTTGTGGATTCTTTTGTTTCAAAATTCCTCCATAACTAATATCAGAAGCATAAGTTTCTATAATTTTAAACCAATCAGGATTTACTAAACTTAAACGTGGTAAAAATTTAACATTTTGTTTAATTATTTTTACTGCATTAGTATGAATTTAAGACCATGCAAGGAGGATCTTTTTTCAACCTATCATATAGAGGTTTACTAACAATAGCCAAAATTTTGTAATATTCACCAATGCAATTTAGACTTCCTAAAAATCTTTGTAATTGTTTTTTATCTTTTAATTCATCAGAAAATTTATTTGCAAATTCAATACTTCTAACAATTGGAGTGATTTGACCATGTTCTAATTCATAGCCTAGAAATCTAATTTTAGATTGAAATAATTTTAATTTTTTGGTAGAAACAATTGAACCATTTTTAATAACAATTTTAATAAAAGTATTTAAGTGCTTAAAATGTTGTTCAATATTTTGTGAAAATATTAAGATGACATCAATATAAACAATTAGAAAGGAATATGGTGAAAAAATATCATTCATTATATGTTGAAATTCAAACGGAGCATTTTGAAGACCAAAAGGCATTACATTCCATTCATAATGACCAAATGAAATAGTAAATGCAGTCTTATATTTATCTTTTTCAGCAATTTGTATTTGCCAGAATCCAGATTTTAAATCAAATTTAGAATATATCATTGCTCTAAAAGTTCTATTTAATAATTTTTTTTTAGGATTGGATATCTAATCCATTGTAAAACCATATTCAATGGTTTGTAATTAATAACTAATCTTGGAATACCTCTTTCAATTTCTGAATTAATAATAACATAAAATGCAGAACACCTCCAAGGAGAATAACTTTTTCTAATTATTTTCTTTTTTAACAAATCATCAATTTTCTTTTTGCAATATTCAACCATTTCTTTATTCATTTGAGATGGCCTTGCCTTTGTTGGTATTTTTTGTTCATCAAAATCTTTTTCATATGGTAATTCAACAATATGTTGTTTTCTTTCCCAAAAAGCATTTGGTAATTCACTACAAATTTTTATAGTAATTTCTTGTGTAATATTTTTAATTTGATTTTGTAATTTTAGAGATTTTAATTGTTCTTCTATTTTTAAAGATAGAATTTCTTGTGAAAAAAAATTAATTTGATTACTTTTCAATTTTATATTTTTTTGTAAAGATGACATATTTAATGAACAAAGATCTCTAGTTTTTGAAGAAGTTATAAATTTAAATGATAAATCAGGATCAATTTTTGATAATGTTTTACCATCACATTTATATGGATGCATTAAATTCAGGAAAGGAGTCCCTAATATTACATGTTGATTAATTGTTTTAGCTAAAACAAATGGACAACAAACATAATTATTTTCTTCAGAAAATGTACACACATTTGATAATTTATAATCTACATGTATTTTTGCACCTTCTGTAGCATTTAATATGACTTGGGTTTTTTCAAAATATTTTGAAGGTATTAATCATTCTCTAATACAATTTAAATCTATACTTGAATCAATCTTTGCTATTGATTGGAATTTATATTCTTTATTTATTACCAAATTTGCAAAAATATAATATTTTTGAGATGTGATTAAAGTATTTATTTGAGAATTTTGATCAGAAATTTCTTCTATTTTATCAAGTTCTTTTTCTACTAAGGTCTTATCTTTTAATATTTTAATTTCTATTTTTAGTTCATTAATTTCTTTTTTTAATATAGGTGTAGTAATTTTTAAGACTTGATTTTCTAAATGATTATTATCTTCTTGTATTTTAAAAGAAGTATTTAATTAATTTATTTGTTTTTTTATTCAAAGGATTATCATTAGATGAAGAATAATTATTTTGAAAAGAGTTATCTTAAAAATATATTTCTAAATATTGATTCCTTTTTATAGGATCTTTAATTTCATTAATTAAATTTAACATTATTTTGTGTTTTTCAGATAGTGTAAATATTTCTAACTGATTTAATTTTCTATCTTTAACTATTCCTAGTTCAAGATTATCAATTTCGCATATTTTATCAATATTTTTAGAATTATTATTTTCAATATCTTCATTTTTTGAACTGTTTTTTACTATGTTAAAATTTTGCAATTTTTCTTGTTCTATTATTTCATTTTTATCAACACATGATCATTATTATTTTTATTTTCATCAATTTTTTCATTTTCAACACAAGAGTGATTTATAATTTCTTCTTTTTGTAAAGTATGAATTGATTTTAGTAACTTATTATTAGGTAGTTTCCAAATTTGATAGGCTTTATCTATTATATTTAGACTAGATAAATCATGCATATAATTATCTCTTTTTTCACTATAAAACCATGCAATAAATGAAATAATTACATCAGTATTTTTATTAAATCATAATATTCATTTTGAATATATTTTGTTGTTTAGAATCATAGGTTCTAAAGAACCATGTTCTAAATTATGCATATTGTGGAAGATTAAAATCTTCAGCACATATTTTGCTTATTTCTTTCAAATCAAGTTTAATTAATGGCTTATTTTCCATAGAAGATGAGAAATGAGAAATAAAATTATTAATAGAATGCATAATCAAAAATTAATTCAAGAGAGTTTAGGGTGGGATTACTAACAGATTTTATGTTGTACACATAACTTAGTTCCTTCCATATGGAATCACGTATTGAATATCTCAGATTTTCTTTATACTTGATAACACGTATTGAATATCTTAGATTTTCTCCATACTTGATAACTTATTGTGCTAATGGTACTAGCAAAACATTAGTTTATATGTCAATCTTTTGACCATTTAAAAGATAGAACATGTCTCATTTTTATTATGGAGCTAATCTTGCTCGACTGTCAACGACTAATTATCGGCTAAAAAGGGGTCTTACAACATCAAACTGCCCCATGAAACGCCAAACGTGACTTGGGTGTCGACCCACAAGATCATACCATAAGAAGAATTAAACTGTTCATTTCTTTTAAGGGTCATTGTATTAAACATATAAAATAAGTTTCAACTAAGTAACAACGCCTTAGTGTTATCAATATGAATAGATCTCAAACTTCGTGTTGTGAAATCATTATGAATAGATCTAAAATTTATTTTTTTTGTTTGTTTAATTTTATGTTTATAATCCTGGTGTAAATTTGGTATCAGAGCCATTGAAGGCTAAGCCTTCTTTCGGGAGGGATTACTGGCAGTTATGGTAACGTAATTTTGGATCTAAATATATGGTTTCACAACAAGAAGTTTTAGATCTATTCATAATGATGTCACAATAAGAAGTTTTAGATCTATTCATATTGATAACAATAAGGCGTTGTTACTTAGTTGAAACTTATTTTATGCTATAATTTTGGTATCATCATCCACCACGACCACCTCTAGAGCCTCTACCTAATTTCTTGTGATTCTGGCTCACTTGGTCTAGCGAATGACTTTAAACCAAGGCTTTGATTGGGAGGCAACCCAATTTTCTTATTTTTCACTATTCATTAGTTTTAATTCTAGTTTTATTTGTCAATAATACTTTTGATTTTTCTCATTTCAGATCACAACTATTGGTAGCAGAAGAAGGATTCTATTTACTCAAACGGTGGCCAATAGTAGTTCCAAGTTAATAATTATTTGGTATTGCAAAACTCAGCACCACCTCTAGCACTATTCTTCAATTGCTCATTCGCCAAACCCGAGAAGAAGATAATTCATACGACATGGCGATTTTGTTATCATCTCCCTTGTTTATTTTTTTCTGTCTAATTTGGTGTTGTTTAGTTTTGTGGTTTGATTGTTGAAGGCTCACTCATCCTTATTTTCTTTCTTGAGGACAAGCAAGGTTTAAGCGTGGAGAGGTAGATCTTATGTGTTTCATGAGTCTTTTTGTTGTGTATTGTTTAGAAAAAAATTATTATTATTATTATTTTGTTTCTATTTTGAGAAGATATATCCATAGATTTTGGCATTTGTGGTAGATATATGACATATTTGTAAGTTTATAGTAATAATTCTTGTATAATTTATTTTGAGTGGATGAACGCAATATTGCTATATTTTTGAGTGCTTAGAGTGAACTTGAGAGTTGGTTCATTCTTGTATATTTTGACTTTGAAGAAAAGGAATATGCATGTATTTGATACAAAGGATTGGGAATGTGGATTGTTGGTTGAAGTTCCAATTTGATTAAGTCATATCTAATTTTTAAAAGTTTGGAACTGTGTCGTGTCTTAAGTCTTATTTTGTTTTCATGTATTTTGTTTTGCTAAGATACTTCAGGACAAGCATCATTTAATTGTGGGAAGGTTTGATAACTTCGTTTTTTATGTTTAATATTTTTAGGGTTTTGGAATTTAATTGTAATATTTCTATGAATTGTTTTTGGTGCAGAATTTGATAATTTTGAAATGTGATAATTGTACAAAAAGAAAGGGATGAAGATCAATTTATATTGGATTTGGCCAATAGATATTTACTTGCAAGAATTTGGGAAGGATTTAAAGTTGAAAATTTTGATTTGGGAGAGAATATGGTCTTATCATGATTTAAGCAATATCCAATTTGGAAAAGAAGATACTTAAGAAATTAAGGATTGCATCCTTATTTTCTTAAGCCGTTTGTGGCATTATCTTTTAAGGAAAATCAATTGTTTCTTTATGTAGTTAAAAAGAGTTTTAATTCCTTATTATTTTCTTGAAGGATAAATTTCCTATTGAGATAGAACTTTCTCCTCTCCTCTATAAAAGAGGATGTCACGAATAATTTTGGTGAGTAGTTTTTTTAGAGTAGTTTTCATAGAGTAATTATGTTAGTAGGTAGTAGAGTTTTTAGTTTAAATTTTCTTACTTATTATTTAATTAGAGTAGTATATTTGTCTTAGGGCATTTCCAATGCAAAACACCAAATTTGAACTCCAATCCATTCACACCATATTTTACACTAAAAAGAATATTCTATAGAATATTCTATTTTTCTTTTTTATAATCTAATTATCACTATACAATTTAATTTGTCACATATTTTTTACATAATAATTATTATATTTAAAAATTAATAATTTTACTATATTTAATAAGTTGATATTTAACAAATTAATTTTGAAAAATAATAAATTCTCTATTAATTTTTATTATATATTTTAATTATACGTGAAAATACAAAACATACTATTAAAACCACAAACGATTAAAAAAATATATATAATTCACTGGAAAAAAATACAATAATACTAAATTCAAAATACAATATTATGAGACCTTAATTCTCAGAATTACTATATTGTTCCCATAAATGCTCAATCAATGCATTATGAAGTCCAAGGTGATTTTGATTCGATGCCCATAATTTTGAATCGATTTCATAGTTATATCTAACATCGGAACGAATATTGTGTGCTAATGTTTTGTGTAATGTAATTTGATATTTATGCATTATGAAATTTTAAATTATTAATTGTTTTTTTTATAAAATTAGTGAGATTATTTATAAATTTAATTATTACAAAATACATGAATTAATTTAAATATAATAAATATAAATTATAAATAAAATTTTGACATAAATACATAATTAAGAATATATGTACGTTTAATTAATATTTAATAATATTTAATAATCATAAAATTACATTTATAAAAAGTATAGAAAATTTGAAAAAAAAAATAGCCTCTGCACCAAATTTGGTGCAAAAATGGTGCTACATTGGAGAAGAATGGTGCCAACGAAGCACCAAATTTGATTTGGTGCTACGTTGGAGATGGCCTTACATATTTGTTTCAATGAATAAATTTCCATGTTTCAGTCTTGAGTTTTTGGTTAATTTCCTTTTAAGAATTTCTTATTATGCAATTCATTTAAGTCTTTAATTGCATGAGTTCTAAAAACTACAGTGTTTAGGTTTTAATTTAGTTTCCATGTGTGCATCAAATTCTTTTTTAATTCCATCAGAATTAAATTGCTTTTATTTTGATTTATCTCATTAAGGTTTGAGTCCGTATTGATTTCGAAGAATTAGAACTTTAGTGAGAGTAATTTTGGTTTGCATGTTTTTAGTCTTCAGTACTAATTACTCTTATCTTTCCTTTGGAATTTCAGTTTATTGTTAATGAATGTGTGAATTTAAGTAGCATTTAAGTCGGCAGAATCATTAGGTATCATTAAGTCTTGGTAAATGGCACGTCGTTCAGTACCAAATTAAAATGCCTACTTCAAATAATACAAATAGCACGTGGAAGTAGGGTCGATCCCTCGAGGAACGGGTACACAATTAATTTTAGTTAATTCCAAAGTGTAACAATTCAATTTTAGTGTGTCAAATTAATTCAACTTAATTAATTAAACAAATTAACCAAAGAAAATCACAAAGATTATAATCTATCAAATAAGCAAAATTCGGCAATTAATAAATCCATACTAATTAATTTTAGATTGGTCCTAAACTCACAAATAAATTAACTTTTACAAACCAATTGGTTATAGATTACGAGAATCAGCTCTGACATAATCCAATTTTTCCTTAATAATAGGTAATTAACAAGTATCAGCTATAAATTAATTACCCCTAATTAAATCTTAATTTAACTGGAATCAGCCAATACTAAATTTAAAGATTTAATTGCATTAGTAATTAGAAAAACCCAATTTTAGTAAATTACAATCATCAACAGTATATCATAATTTACTAACCTTTAATTCCCTCCTACCTGATGGTAGTTTTACCACTTAATTAATTAACCAATTAATTACAGATAATTAATAGGAAATTAATTTGGCATCGCATTGATTAAAGAAATGTGATCAAGATTAAATTAATCTCAACATATTCATTAAACACAGGGAATTTCTAGAATTTGTTCAAGTTAATTTAATGCGCACATTTTGGTCTCACGATCATATTTTAATTAGCACTTCATTATTAATGCCGAAAAATAAAATTAAGCTATAGTCATAATTAAAAGAACACTTAAAATAATTACTGAATATAAAATAAAATATTAAACTAAAAAGATAAAGGTTAAAGAAAGCTTATTGGTGTTTGGATGAGAACCACATGTAAGCAACTGGATGCTGGTTGAACTCTGAAATGGACTCCACGTTTGCCAATGCTAATTCACGAAATATTGCTCCTTGAATTATGAACTGGATTGGTATATTATTTAATAGAATATACTAAACTAACATAAATTAAAATGATTTATTTTAACCATTAAAAAAAAGTTTCTTAATTTAAACTAGAGACACAACTTAACAAATTAGGAAACATGCTTTCAGCAAGGAAACGAAATTCATGAAGATTATCTATTTAAGACTTTGATTGAACTCAGACTTCTTAAAGAAATTTAAGACAATGATTAAACCTTAAAATAAAGATTTTTAATGAACTTAAAACTCTAATTCCTTGAAACAAGTTCAGCTATTGGTCCATTACATTACAAATCCAACATGATCCATAAATTAATGCATAATACCTTAATCAAAACGTGTAATCACAACTAAACTTGTGTGTCTGACTTCTTAAAAAGATATACTTCAATTACTTGCTTGAAGAGATTTAAAGATGAAATTAAACTCAAAATTCAATACTTCTGTAACGATTATAAACTAAAATAATTCAATGTGAATGGAAAAGAATTCTACTAAATCAAAATACTGAATTAAAAGACTTTAAAACATTAAAATGTTCAAACTAAAATGCGGACTAAATTAAAGACACAAGAAATTAAACTTAAACAAAATTCAAAAGAATTCAAAAGATGGGATGGGGTGGGGTGATTTCAAACTAACCTCTTCCTTCTATTTATAGGCAAAAACATAACCTAAAATCCTAAAAATATTCAACGTATTCCTCCTTAAACTCCAGAATCAAATCTTCCAAAATTTCAGAAAATAATTTTGATATTTCCGGAAAAGTTTCAACATTTCAACCACTCTTGACTTTGACACATTCTTATCCTTATAAGCACCTTTTGTTCCACAATCCCAAGATTTACCACAGTAAATACTTTTCTTCATAATCTCCATAAATCCTGCACAAAATACGCACATTATTGCTAATAAAACAACTTAAAATACCAACTAATAAAACCTAAAATTATACTTATCAATTCCCCACACTAAAATTATGCTTGTCCTCAAACTTATTCAAAACACTTATTCACAAGAAATCCAAAAATTAAATATCTCTCATTCAAATCGAGTTCTAACTTCATTCCACAATCCCAATCCTTGTATTAAAGACATAAAATATCCTTTTCTTCAAAATTAAAAAGTACAAGAATGAATACTCTCATAAACATCAGTTAAGCCTCAACTAAACATTCAAAATCTCTCATAGGTAATCCACTCAAACAGAATTATAAAAGACTTCTTACCATAATTTTGCAAATATGTCACATTTCAACCAAATCTTGCCAAAATTAAATACATGAATCAAAAGGTCTTTTATTAGTTGTACTGGGGCTAGGGTAAAGGAGGTAGGATAAAGAAAAGAATGATGAAATGGATAAAAATCAACTCAATATGCTTTCAATCACAACTAAGTAAATAATCCCCACACTAGGTCTTTTGCCTCAACTTCAAACAAGCAAATATATATTTCTTTTTCTCTTATTCTTTCTCTTTTTTTTTTCTTTTCTCTGTTCTTGTTTGATCAAACAGAACATTTTTTCTTTTCTTTCTCTTTTTTTTCAACAAAAGAACACTTAGTTCTTCACAATTTTCAAATTGCATTTGCTTTCTTCTATACCAATCTTAGAGGATTATTTCAAACATTATTCATCTTGCTATAAGCACCTTGAAGAAAAAAAGGAGAATAGAAAGTTAAAAGGGCTAAGGTGTGTTTTAAATGGGTTACATATCAAATAAAAAGTTTCAGGCTTCAAAAGGATTAACTAAAGATTTTATTTAAGGTAGGTAAGAAAAGAAAGTTAAAATTGGTTAAACCTACATGCCTTTATCATTTTCATGTAATAATAATTCCAACATCAATGGTTCCATGTATACAACAATGCAAAATTTGTAAGATCATCAATGTACATTCTTTCACTCAACAAGAAAAAATCATTCAAGCACCAAAAAGTGGTTTTGCATGCTTAGGCTCAATCCTCACTTTAGGTAGGTAAGTAAAATTCATTCTTACATTTTATCATCTTTTGAAACATACAAGGACATATTTGAACTCCAAATACAAGGATTCCTTATCTTCAAACCATACTCGATTATCATGATTGATAAAAAAAAATCTTTTTATTTTTTTCAATTTTTTTTTTAAATTTTGATTTTTTTTAAACAGGAAAAACACACCTAACAAATACTGAAAAATAAATAAACACATAAAATCCACCTCCCCACACTAAAACTTTGCTTGTCCCAAGCAAAAGTAAAAGTACGAATAAGGTTTCAACACGTAACCCACAAGACGAAAAACAAAAATAATGTAGAAGGGAAATGAAACAAATACTGTCCTATTTAGGATTTTTGTCCTCATTGGAGATGGTGTTGCGGAAATATCTTTTGGATTTTAGATTTGGAGCAATTTGAAGATAGAGTTGGATATGGTTTTGACCGTCCCTGACTTCCGTTTGGGTAAACGGAACCTTTATTCAGCAATTAAACACTTGGACTCTAAAACAAGAGAGAAATAAAATAAAATTAGAGAAATAAAACTAAAAATTCAAAAATGTGAATAAAAATAACTGAAAAAATCATTGGGTTGCCTCCCAATCAGATCTTTTGTTTAAAGTCTTTGGCCAGACCGAATGTGCTGCATAAGATGACTTCAACCATTATCCAGCATCGGAATGTCCAAACTAAAATGTAGCAATTTATCATGCGGCTTCCGTTTGGACAAATTGGACAAATATGTTTTAATTGAAAATTTATCCGATGATTGCAATGATGTTATTGCATTTTTTATCTCGTCGTCATGCTTTTCTTTTGCCTCAGAAGTTGTTGTGACGACTTGCTCTAATTTATCCTGCACAAAATTCGTCTCAAGATGTTCTTGGACAAATGGTTCAAAAACATCAATAGCATTGCAATTTTCAATATCATGGGGATGTTTCATAACATCATAAATATTAAAGGTCATAAACTCCCCGTTGAATTCACAAGTTAGAGTTTCTTTATCCATATTAATTTGGGTTTTCACAATCTTTAAAAATGGTCTTCCTAACAATAAAACTGCAGATTTTTTATCATAATTTTTTCCTGTGTCAAGAACATAAAAATCTGCAGGATATATGAATTCATTCACCTTAACTAGCACATTTTCAAGAACACCAAGTGGGTATGCCAATGATCTGTCTGCTAATTGTATTACAACTCTTGTGTCAGAAAGGGGTCCCAAACTTAATTCATTATAGGTAGATAGAGGCATTACGTTTATAGATGCACCTAAATCACACGTAGCTGTTTCTACCAATTTCTCCCCAATTACACATGGAATTGAAAACATACCTGGGTCCTTGCATTTTGGTGGTAAATTTTTCTGAATTATTGCTGAAACATTTTCACTTACCACCATTTTCTCATCCCTTGGTTGTTTAATCTTTCTGGCCAAAAAATCTTTCAGAAACTTTGCACATTTTGGCATTTTTCCTGATTGCTTCAAGGAAGGGAATATTGATTTCAATATTTCTGAATATGGTGAGAATATCACTCATGTCATCGTCCTTCACGTCTCTGTTCAACCTGCCAGGAAAAGGAGGAGGAATTTTAATTTCAGAAATATTTTTATTTAAATCAATTTTTACCTCAAATTTCTGATTATCATCCTTTTGGTCTAACGGAACCTTATTTCCTACTTGTTTTTCCTGGATTTTTGGTGTGGGAACTTTCAACTGATTGCCACTTATCAATGTTATTTGACTAACATTCTCTCTCGGATTTGGTAGAACCTGTGAGGGCAGCCTCCCTTGATTTCCTTCTAAAGCATTTACAGTGGTGGATAACTGAGTAATTTGATTACTCAACCCTGTTATGCTTGCGCGAGTTTCCTGCTGAAGTATTTGCACCTCCACTTGAGACTTAATAAATCCTTGCTGCATACCTTGAGTGGTGGTGGCTAATTGAGTAATCAAATCCTCTGAAGGCACACCTCCTCTTGAAGTGGGTATGAAAAGGTTGTTGGGCAACCGGAGCCATTACTTGCTGTTGTGGCCTATATTGTGAAGGATATAAAACTCCAGGAACAGGCTGTTGTCTATTCCCATATCTCAAATTTGGATGATCTTTCCACCCCGGATTAAATGTATTAGAATGGGGATCATATTGCTGATTTGCTGCATTTACCGAAGTTGTTTGGTCATCTTGAACTGATGGGCACAAATCATTTGGATGTCCTGGATTATTACACACTCCACAAATCTGTTTGGTATTATCCAATGTTGCAACTAAACGTTCCACTGAAGTAGTCAATGCATCAAGTCGAGTCTCAAAAGATGACATGTTCGCCGCATTTACCGGTTTGGCCGAACGGGAGACATGATATTGTTGTCGGGACTCACACATTTGTGTAATCAAAGATCTAGCTTGCGCCATAGTTTTATCCATAAATGCACCACCACTTGAAGCATCAACTGTCCTCCTTTCTTCCGGTAGCATACCTTCATAAAAATATTGGATTAGTAATTCTTCAGAAATTTGATGTTGAGGACAGCTATTACAAAGTCTTTTAAATCTTAACCAATATGCATGCAAAGATTCATCAATATCTTGTTTGATTCCACAATTCTTACTGATGCAATTCTTGATGCAGGGAAAAAATTATGCAAAAAGATTCCTTGTAAATCTTGCCACGAACGTATAGAATTTGGAGTTAGACTGCTAAACCATATATTAGCTTCTCCTGTTTGGGTAAACGGAAAACTTGCTAATTTTATATATTCTTGCGTCACTCCCCGATTGTTCAATGTTCCACATACTCTTAAAAATTCATGCAAGAAGTTATGCGGATCCTCTCCAACTAAACCGTTAAATTTAGGCAACAAATTAAGGTATGACGGTTTGAGTTCAAAATCAACAGTTATAGCAGGCAATACAATGCACGAGGGCTGATAATTTATCAAGGGACTAGTTAACTCCATTAATGTTCTTTCTCGAATGGGTGCTTGTTGTCCTCCACCCTGGTTATTTCCATTCGGATTTTCTGCCATGTCAAAGTTATCAAAGGATGTGTCTTGATCCGATTTTGTTGCTGAAGTATCTTCCATTTGGGCAAACGGAGGTTCTGGAACAGAATCAGAAAAACGCCCTTGGTGTCTTTCCCTCGTCTCTTTCCTTAATCTTCTTGCTGTCTTCTCGATCTCTGTATCATATAAGAGATTATGGTTAGACGAGCGGGTCATACACCAAGGGATAAAAAGAATTAACTAAAATGAAAAATATAACGCCGTTCCCCGGCAGCTGCGCCAAAAATTGGTACGTCGTTTACTACCAAATTAAAATGCCTACTTCAAATAATACAAATAGCACGTGGAAGTAGGGTCGATCCCTCGAGGAATGGGTACACAATTAATTTTAGTTAATTCCAAAGTGTAACAATTCAATTTTAGTGTGTCAAATTAATTAAACTTAATTAATTAAACAAATTTTCCAAAGAAAATCACAAAGATTATAATCTATCAAATAAGCAAAATCCGACAATTAATAAATCCATACTAATTAATTTTAGATCGGTCCTAAACTCACAAATAAATTAACTTTTACAAACCAATTGGTTATAGATTACCGAGAATCGGCTCTGACATAATCCAATTTTTCCTTAATAATAGGTAATTAACAAGAATCAGCTATAAATTAATTACCCCTAATTAAATCTTAATTTAGCTGGAATCAGCCAACACTAAATTTAAAGATTTAATTGCATTAGTAATTAGAAAAACCCAATTTTAGTAAATTACTAATCATCAACAGTATGTCATAATTTACTAACCTTTAATTCCCTCCTACCTGATGGTAGTTTTACCACTTAAATAATTAACCAATTAATTACAGATAATTAATAGGAAATTAATTTGGCATCGCATTGATTAAAGAAATGTGATCAAGATTAAATTAATCTCAACATATTCATTAAACACAGGGAATTTCTAGAATTTTTTCAAGTTAGTTTAATGCGCACATTTTGGTCTCACGATCATATTTTAATTAGCACTTCATTATTAATGCCGGAAAATAAAATTAAGCTATAGCCATAATTAAAAGAACACTTAAAATAATTATTGAATATAAAATAAAATATTAAACTAAAAAGATAAAGGTTAAAGAAAGCTTATTGGTGTTTGGATGAGAACCACATGTAAGCAACTGGATGCTGGTTGAACTCTGAAATGGACTCCACCTTTGCCAATGCTAATTCACGAAATATTGCTCCTTTAATTATGAACTGGATTGGTATATTATTTAATTATAGAATATTAAAGTTTGATTTTCATCAAATATATCCTACAGTTATAATAAGTCTTCCAATTCATTTAGAAGATGAGCAAAATGTCATATTTAAAGTTACACAATCTCTTCACAATATTACTAATAATCCAGCATGTAAAACGTCTATTTCTAACATATTTGTTTAATGAATAGGTCTATTAATATGTTCAAAGATTAAATTTCTTGTATATTGAATTTCCAGGATTATTACATGGAATAGACAATCGAAAGAGTGGCAACAACGTAAACAAAGATGAGCTATTGGTAGAGTGCATACTATACATTCATCTCAAGATGAAAATATAATTTTCGAGTACTTTTAATGCAGCGACGTGGGCTTACTTCTTTTTTAGATTTAAGAATTACAAGTACATATAGGGAAGTTGTTAAATTATTAGGATTTCTTCAAGATAATAATATAGTAAATCTTTGTATATAAGAAGTTATTAATTATAGAATGTCAACTGCTCTTTGACAGTTATTCACAAACACTTCTTGTCTATTCTAATTCTGAAAATGCGAAACAATTATGGACAGAGTTTGATAAGAAACTTTCTAAAGATTTTGCTTAAGATAAGACACTAAGTTAGGGTCTAGTCAGAAGAAAAACATTACAATCAATAGATGATTGTTTATACTTTATGAATCGGGCATTACAATATTTTAATATTGTTGATTATTTGAGCGAGCTACAACAAGTTGATAATCTAACCAAAGAATTAGAAGTAGAAACAAATATTATTGTTTTAATAGAACAGCTACAGGTAAAACATATCAGCTGAATATGGATCAAAAGAAGGCTTATGATGTAATAATATACCATATAGATCGAGGTGTATCAAGGTTATTTTTTATATGTGGTCATACTAGCAATTGGCAAGACATTTCTCTACAAATGTTTACTAGGTACTATTAGGTCGAATAGTGTTATAGCTCTTATAACAGCCAATTCAGGAGTGACAAACTCTATTCTTCCAGGTGGAAGAACAACTCATTCAAAAATCAAAATTCTTATTCATGATAATACAAATAAATCGTGCAATATAAGTAAGCAAAACAAATTGGCTAATTTATTAAGAGTTGTAAAACTCATTATCTGGGACAAAAAGGGCAATCATTTCAGCATTTTGATGAAGTATTAAGAGATATAACAGATATTGATGAACTGTTTGATAATAAAGTTATAATTTTTTGTGGTGATTTTCGTAAAACATTGCTGGTGATTCCTAAAGGCTTGAAAGAAGATATCATAGATGCAAATATTGTTATGTCAGCACTTTGGTCCAAATTTAAAAAACTAAAATTATAGCAGAATATGAGGGCACAATCAGATGCTATATTTTCAGAATACTTGCTCAGGGTTGAAAATGGACTTGAAGAAATATATCAAGATCGACAATTCAAATTCCATATAATATAAATATTTCATTTATGGATGACATAACATCACTACATGCTCTCATTGATACAGTCTTTCCAAATTTGAACAGTTTCACCACTGATATAAGTTATTTTGTTAATAGAGCAATTCTTACAATAGTAAATGACTTTGTTCACGAAATGAACAATATGTTAGTAGCTAAATTTCCTAGAGAAGAGTTTACATATTATAGTAATTATGAAGTTATCAACTGCTTGGACTAGGTAGACCAGCAAGATTTTCTACATTCATTGAAAATCAATTATCCTATTATGTTGCTGCGTAACATCAATTCAAGTAAAGGTTTATCAAATGGAAACCAATTTATTAGTAAGGCATTTGAAAAAAAAAATTATTCCGGTTGAAATCTCAACCAACTTATATATTAATAAATATGTTTTTATTCCATGAATTATGTTAGAGTGTTCAAAGTATGATTTGAGTTTTATATCATTCAAAAGAATACAGTTTTCGATACATTTATGTTTTGCGATAAATATTAACAAATCTTAAGAAAAAACACTATATTTTATTGGTATATATTTTAAAGAACCTATTTTTTTGCATGTGCAATTATATGTAGCCATATCGCGTGCAAAACGTGCAAGTCAAATTAAAATTCTGATTAGGCCTTTAACCAAAATAACTAATAGCACTAACTTAACAATAAATGAAGTATATACTAAGGTCTTATCAACAATTATTCCAAATTTAGTAATATAAAATAATGTCTTATTTATATATTTTTAATCCTATTTCTGAATATTATTTTATTTGATTTTTTTTTTTCTATCTCAACTGATATACAACATTAAATTTGTGAGCATAAATGTACTCTTCTTTCTTTGTAAGGATTGTTTGTACTTATTAATATGCTTTAAAACTGAATAGTATAATTATAATCATGCCTTCGTTTCCACAAGTTTACAAAAGTGTTTTTTAAACTCTAAATTCAAATATTCTCATAATTATTACAAAAATTTCTTTTGTGAACTAAGTTTGATTCTGTTCTTTCTCAAGATTTATTTATATTTTTAGGATTATGCAGAACAGATGTATCCTAGTTTCAGCTTTAACGAACATGACTAGGGATTGGATATCAAAACTAATTTTGATAGAAAAAACTCCAATACGCACAGAAAACGAAAAATGAGATACTTAATAGAGATTTGTTTTCAGTGATGTCCAAGTATAAACAAATCCTTATATAGATTTGTCTATTCATGTTATTTAATAAAAAAATAACATGGCAGAAAAATAGCATACAAGTCATTGCTTATAGTAAATATGTTCACCAACTTGACAAGGTGCTACAACTATATAAGACATTTTATATTGACAATGTAATAGTAAAACCAATAGTTGGAACCTTTCCACACTATGGTTATTTTGCTTATCAAATCATACTAAAAAAGTGTCTTCATAAGAAAAGTTCATAAATTATAAGAACTACCACTGAATGATTACTACAGCTTCACAAAGTTTTCAATTATGCACATATCTCTTTCATCATTATCTTACAATTATAATGAATCATGTTTTTATAAATTTGATATTGAGTGATGATAGGGGAAGTGAAAAATTAGAGTGAAAACGTAAAGTGACTGATGAGGCAGGTATAAAAAGACAAAATTGGGTCTGTTGTATAATTTTTATGTAGCACTTGATAAAAAATTGACACGTGTCATTTAGTTAATTTTCTAATTTTTTAAAATAAACTAATACCCTAACCAAATGATAAGTGAACCCTAAGGGATAAGTGATTATACACGTGACAGTTTTTTATAAGTTAGTACATAATTTTGCATTTTTAAAAATAATGGATGATTTTGTCTTTTTATCACTGCCACGTCAATCACTTTTCTCTTTCACTCTAATTTTTCACTCCCCCAATCATTACTCTTTGATATTATATATACATGTTCTTCTCTCAAGAACTGTACTAGTCAAAGGAAGAACCATTCTTATTCAACAATTTATTATCCTTAATGAAGAGTAATGTTATTTACCTTTCTACATGTCGTATTTTAATTAAAAAAATCCTGACTTGTATGAAATCATGTTTGTACTTATTTTACAAGAGGTTCAAGGTGCTTCTTCTATGTGTTCATGATGAATCTCATGCATGAAAGATTGGGATATTTTGAAAATCAAGGCTCAAGTTGATCCCATGGAGGTTCGAGTCTCCAAGGAAGATTAACAAATCGAAATACAACAAAAGGCATCAAAAATCAAATTCTAAGAGATTCTGTCACACTTTAGTAATCTTGATATATCTCTCTCGTTTTAACTTGGAATTAGATGATTCAAGTGGCATTGGAAAGCTACAAGGCTACAAATGCTTTGGATTTTCCAAGATTTTGTATGTAACATGGTGAAATAAGGCCAAAGAGATCAATATTGTGATGCTAGCAGACCACCGTCGCGACTCAACTTATGTTTGGCAAATTTTTGGGTTTTTGCATTTTCTTTAACGTTTATGAATTTTAGTTTCACATTGTTAATAATACTTATATTGAATTAATATGTGTTTTGGTTTAGTTATTATTAATTGTTTAAAATATCTCTTTTAGAAAAGTTTCAAAAAGATTTATTAGAGTCAAAGATGTTTCCAAAGTGGAAGTTTCTTAATTTGGATTAACTAGTTATTAGTTTTCTTATCTAATAAGATTTCTTGTTTATCAATGTAGAGTTTAAGCGTTGTAGCTTATTTATAGGCCTTAAATTCATTTTTAATTATTGGTGATTTTTAAAACAGTAATTTTTTATATTATTTGAACTATTACAAAACTTTCTTCTATGAACTAAATTTGATTCTGTTCTTCTCAAAATTTATTTATATTTTTAGGAATATGGAGAACAGATGTATCTTCATTTCAGCTTTAACTAACATGACTAGGAATTGGGTATCAAACCAATATTGACAAAAAAAACTCCAATATGCACAGAAAAAGAAAAATGAGCTGCTTATCATATATTTGTTTTCAGCGATGTCAAATAGACAAATCCTTATATAGATTTGTCTTTTATATTATAGATCTATTCATGCTATTTAGTAAAAAAATAACATGATAGAAAATAGCATGCAAACCCTTGCTTATAGTGAATGTGTTCACCAACTTGACAAGATGTTATTACTGTATAAGACATTTTGTATTGACAATGCAATAGTAAAATCAATAGTGAGAACCTTCCCACGCTATGGTTCTTTCGCTTTTCAAATGACACTAAAAAAAGTGACTTCATAAGAAATGTTCATAAAGTAGAAGAACTACCACTAAATTAGTCCAATTAATTCCTAGGCGTATCCCTTAGAATTAGTTTTCCTTCTTAATTGGGAACAAACCAGATGATTGATTAATTCAAGAGTTCTTGAATTAATTTTATTATTCTTAATAGCTAATGGATTTTTGATTTAACATATCCAAAGTTTCTTGTTCCATAATTCTTTCCTGCTATTTTTATTATTGATTTATTTGTGAATTTCTTTGCTAGAAAAGTAAATTCGTATACGTGTGAGGTTTACGCACTCATGTTCATATCAAAGTGGTATCAAAGCCCAGTTCCAAGCAATTCTAGTTTCAGAGATCAATGGTCCTTGAAAATCAGTGTTTGTGTGTGATGTTATTGTATTCCAATAGAAAGGAAGATCTTAAAGTTAAAACTTGGGATGAACTCTATCAAGATGCTTTAGATGTTGTACGAGAGTTGAAGAAATCCAAACAAAAAACTATTAAGTGCGATAAGTGTCGTGGGCATGGTCATGAAGCATTCCAATATCCAAATTAATTTGCTATGGTTATGTTGAATGATATTGTTCAAATTAAAGAAATTCAACAAACAAGTATGGAGACCAGCCTTGAAGAGGTTATGATTGAGGAGATCACAATTGGGCTAGATGAAGGCGATTTTCTTTCCAACCTTAAGGACAAAACCAATTAAGAAGTTGTCTCAAGGAATAAAGATCAATGTTTTCCTTTAGATTATCATGGAGATTCCACTCCTTTGGAGGCTGATGTTGATACAGGAGTCAAGGAGGATCAAATTCTAGAAAGAATGGTGAAATTAGGGCTCATTTGATTGGCGGGAAAGTAAAGTATTTTAGGAATATATTTTCTAGGAGTTTGATTTTGAGAAAAATGAATCCTTCTTGTGTTTGGATAGATAATGAAATATTAATAAAAAGTTAATCAAAATTAATGTTTTAGTGTTTCATTTAAATTAATCAACCAAAGAATGCGATGCATTTTTGGTTCAATTAAAAAATATATTTTTTTATATACACAATGTTATACAACAAAATTATTTTTTAATTATTCTTTAAAAATTTTCATTTATGTGTAATAAACAATTATTATCCACCAAAATATAAAATGCTTGTAAAATATAATAATGAAAATAAGTATTATCATATAATTTATGTGTTATAAAAAACAGATAAATAAAAACAATTCAAAATGCTAACAAAGGTAAATCGCATATTTAACACTACAAATATTGTTGTTAGTATATAAATCGCATATATTTTTATAATTTTTTTAAAATTAATGTTGTCTATTTATTTAGATTTCTTACATCTTGAAAGTGAGTTATTTCCACAATGAAATAATTTTTTTTTTGAAAATGAATGTTCTTGTTTGTTTAGATTTTTTACATTTTAAGAGTGAGTTAGTTTTGCAATGAAAGTTCAACGAACAAATATGCAAAATTACAATTAATAAGAAATAGATTTGTAGTAAAAATTAGTGAGTTATTTAATTAAACGATCAATAAGATTGAATTATTTATGCATGTGGGTTTGTATCATAAGGGATAAGGTTGTATTAGTCAATGTTTAATGAAAGATGAGTAACTTTCCTGGAGGAAGTAATCAAAATACCAAGTTGCAACAAGGATTAAGAATCCATAAATTTGTACTAACTTTCCTTAAGTGCAAGATTTTTTTTTACTTTCCCAAAAGTTTAAAAATGAATCAAACACCTGAATCTAAAAATCCAAAAAAAAAAAAGATTACTTTCCAAAACCAAATTTCTGCTAACCAAGTGAGCCCTTAACTCTTTCCCTTACTGTGAAATCTCATGTTGACTTACTTGCTTCTAATGTCTTTCATGATTATAATTAAGTGATGAAATTGACCAATATGAAGAGCAAGAAAATAGTGAGCTTGCTGCATTAAGTTGAAAAAGCCTTGATGAAACTTTTGTTGAAAAGGGCAAATATGTGAACATATGAACTCTTGAAATGATCATATTGTATTTGTTCCTTCTTTGTGTCTTGTTGATATTCTAGGTTTTGCATCGCACAATCTTGTTATCCACATACAAAATTCGAGGTAGAATATTCTTCAGGTAGGAGAGAATTATGCGAAATCATATTTGTGCTTATTTTACAAGAGGTTCAATGTGCTTATTCCATGTGTTCGTAATGAATCTCTTATATGGAGGTTTGGAATATCTTGGAAATCAAGGTTCAAGTTGATTCCATGGAGGTTCAGGACTCTAAGAAGGAATAACAAAGCAAAATACGACAAGAGACAAGGCTTAACTCGAAATTGGATTTGAGACTCCACACTTTAGTAATCTTTTCATATCTCTCTCATTTTAGCTTGGAATTGGGTAATTCAAGCGGGCATTGGAAAGCTACGAGACAAGGCTACAATTTTTATGTTTTGAATTTTCCAATATTTAAAGAAAATCCTAGTTTAGACGTAAACTTAAATTAGTCTAATTAATTCCTAGGCGTAAACCCTTAAATTTAGTTCTTGTTCTTAATTGAGAACAAGTCTGGTGGTTTGATTAATTAAAGATTTCTTAAATTAATTCTACTATTCGTAATAATGAAGAGATTTTGGATTTAACATATCCAAAGTTTCTCATTCCACAACTTTTTCCCGTTATTTTTATTATTGATTAGTTGTGAATTTCTTTGCTAGATCCGTAAACTCATATACATGTGAGGTTTCCGCACTCATGTTCGTATCACTAGCACTATGACAATTTTTATATAGATGTAGACCAGTGATATTTACATTTTGGGAAGATTTTTTTTCACATGGAAGCACCATATATTATCAATAATGTGCATAAAATGCCAATTATCTTGAGAAAATGATTATCAATCATATTATTTAATGTAATATTCAGAAGAAAAAAATAATATTAATATACTAAGTATATTTAGGAATGTCTATGCAAACTAAGTATTTATCAATTTATAAGTTTTTCTATATTTTAGGAATTTCTGTGCAAAGTATGTCATATAGCATCATACTTTTTGATCCACCTCTACCACAAGTAAGAGTTGAAAACGTGGTAAGTATAAGTATGAATACTCTAAAAAACATGCATATTTGTGAATAATTTTACTCTACCAAACTTGTAACAGCTAAGCTCTTGTCCATATTGGTTACAAACCAAAACAATGCATGTTGAAAAGGTTGTGGTTATATGGAAAACAACACTAGATTATCAGCACTTGTTCGAACACTCAAGTTTGCAAAATAAGTCAACTATTAAACCTCATTGAAACTGTAATTCACCCTATCTTCCTAATTTATATTACTGATGCATAAAATATTACATAGATACATAGACTGAACTATGTATAACCACATTGAAAGACTCAAATAATTACGTTATTACCTGCATATCAAATCATGTTGGATAAAACGTGAAGTGAAAATTGAGAATCGAGATAAAAAAATTTACTATCTTGTCTATCCAAACTGCTAAAAGGCCACTGGTGCATGGCTTGACATGGAATTTATATGTTTATATTGTGCTGCGACTAGTCATGGCCAAATGGCCGGTTCCGATTCCGAAATCGGAATCGTGGCCCTACGGAATCGGAATCGAACCGTCTCTGTTCCAGATTTTGTGGAAGTGGAACCGGAACCGGCCAAAAAAAATTATTATAATTCTATGAATATTTCTATACTACTTCATTTCCATCAGATAATTTCTTAGTTTCCTAATATTTATATTGTAAGTTTTAACGTTTATAGTTTAAGATTTAGGGTATTATGAGCATTTATATATTTTTCTTTCTCACTTATCTAATCCTTCATAATTCTATTTTTCTAAAACCTCCATATATTAGTTCAATTTCAACTGTTAATCCAATTATATTATGTATCAACTTAATTTTCTAATTTATATTATCCTAATTCTATTATTATATTATGCTTTTTTAAAATTTTTTTTATTATTATTTTTTTTTTAACACACACACCCTCACATGCATCCTACAGGAATCGAACTCTAGACCTGTAGGTCGGGAAGCTAACTCCCTAACCACTGGGCTAGCCCCAATGGCTTATTATTATATTATTCTAATATACTATTTAAATTCCAATTAATAGTTCGATCATTCTCTCAATACTCTTATTCTATATCTTTCTTTCTCACTTATATAATATTCATAATTCTATTATTCTAAAAAATTCATATATTAGTTTAAGTTTAACTACTATTCTAATTATGTTATTATATTATACTAGTTGAATTCTAATTAATAATTCAAATATTCAAATATTCTTATTATTTTTATATCCTTGAATCTCATTTATCTAATTCTTCCTAGTTCTATTATCTAAAAACTATATATTAATTAAGTTCAAATGTAACTATTGTTATTCTAATTATATTATTATGTTGTATTATTTGAGTTTCAATTAATAATTTAATCATTATTTCAATAGAAATCAAATTTAAAAGTGGGATTACAATCGAAATTCGAAACTAAAAATCGAAAAAAAAAATCGAAATTGGAACAAAATCGAACCAGGAAGGAAATTTTTTTAAGTTGAAATTTTTCAATAAAAAAGTTAAATTTAATTTTGTAAGATTCATAGTATTTTTAAATTTGTTCAATGTTAATTCAATTAGTTTTTAAGTAAATTTAATGTTAAAAATATTTTTTTATTTGATTTTTATTCTAAAACAATTACATACCAAAAATATTTTTTTTGTTACAAAGTTATTCTTACTTTATTTTATTTATTAATTCTCTATTAATACTAGTTAATCAAAAGCCAACTAAATTGTCTTTTCATTTTTTCATCAATGAGTATAGATTAACATATATGACTTTTGTGCTTGTCAACGAGGTCAGCTATATTAATCCACTTGTCTACATTGTCAATTTAAATTCATTTCATTTATATTTAAATATAACATATATATTATTATAATTCATGTTTAATTCTTGGTTGATCTTATTCTTCCTTTTTAAATTAAATTAATAATTTCCTATTTTTTACAAGCTGAAGTGTGACAGTTTTGCTCTGGTTGCAAAAATATAGCAACCCTCTTTCTTTTACCAAATTTGAGACCGCCTGCATATACCAGACAAGCTATTTACAACTTGGCGGAATTGAAAACTATAGCTTAATTATAGCAGACAAGTTATATATATATATATATATATATATTAATTTGAGTGTCAAATACTCCCAAAGTTCAGTTATACGGTCAGCAAAAACACAATTGTAAGTTAAAAGTAGTAACCAAAATCCAATTGTACACTTTTTTTCTCGTTTGTTTTCTAAAAGGAAAATCCCAGCTTTTTAACACGATTATATATGGGATAATCACTTTATACCCCAAAAGAATAGGCACTGTCAATGATCCTGAATCTGCAAAATAGTGGCTGAAAGTTACAAAATGTTGAACAAATTAAGCATACATGAGCTCTTCTTCCCTTGTGTATGGAGGAGGTAACAACTTCTTTGAATTGGCAAAAGTATCTGTGCAACCAGCTGGCACCTCCCCAATAGGTGAATCCAAAACGTAGTCAGGAATTTCTACCAATGTCTCTTCCAAAATGGACTTAACGGTCTGTGAAATTCAAATAACTATGTCAACAAGTTTCAGAAGAACGATATCGTTAGATTCTCTACTGCAGATACTAAACAACTTTTTCACATAAGACACAGAAAAGAGGAATTCACAACATGTTGGATATGAAAAAACACTCGAGGATGCTTTTTTTACATACAAAGGCAATATATAACGTTCTGAATCGAAATTTTCATCTATAAAGTTCTTCCTCAATCACACAAATGCCAGATTTAGTTTTGTAGGTTGGTCAACCGCTTCTACATTCAGAAATCACAGATTATAATCTCAGATCTACAAATTTTTGGCATTAAATTGAAGTTCAAAAAGTCGCTACTGCATTAAAAGAGCAAAGCACTAGTTTCATTTCACAATAACACAGCAGTTAAATAGAACAGTTAGCTCATTAAAAGACTAGTAACATTAGTTCTATGCCACAATCTCTTACTTCCACATATAACAAATTTTATACTTTTCACAGTGGTAAGCAACCATTTAACTGGAGAAAATTGAAGTCCATCATACTGTACTTTGAAAAAGTTTTGCTAATACTAACATACGTAACAGGAAATGCCTATGCAGATACCTTCAGAAAAAAATGGATACATACAAATAAACATACACTAAAAATGCTAAACAAAATATTTCTACATTATCATCATCATGATGGTGAACCCCCAACCACTCCTTTCCCCCTTCCCTACCCCAACCCTACACACAAAAAAAAAAACCCAGCGGATATTTTCAACCATAAGAACAGGGTTTATCAACCTAAACAAAAGGGGGAAAGAACACAGCTAGTATCAATATGTAGTTTAAAGCAGCATGTTATACAGATCGGTTTTTTCTTTTAATACATTAAACATTGGAACAGTTCTCTCAGTATTACCTCAAATGTATTTGATTCTACATGCATTCTATTTGTGATCCATTTATCACAGTAGATTTACGATTTAGGGTAAAATATCATTGGAGTAAATGTGCTTTCATTTTGCAAATTTACGCCCAAACAAACTCAATACTCCACTCCCCGAACAGTGTGTGTGTGTGTGTGCATGCGACGATACATACACCAACACAGAGATAGATAAGGAAAGAAATAGTCCTGTAACAAACAACTGAACAAGAAAAGGTAGATTTTCCAGATATATGATAATTTAAACATAAAACAAGCACCAACTAGAAAGCACTTGTGAATATAATATTTTCCATATTTCCAAGTGATGATACATACCGTGCAGTGTTGAAAAGCAGAATCAACTTTGCGTTTCCATCGAGCATTTCGAGGCTCAGAATGAAATAGACCAAGCAAAGGCTACAATAGACAAAAAAATATTGCATTGACACCAGAACATCTAGGTATAAGAAAAAAATGTAATTCCATCTGTATATCATATTTTTCCAAAAAATAAGCTACAAAAATACAACTACATGAACCTCAAATAGATACACCCTCTACCCATTCGTCACTTACACTAAGGCAGTATATAACATTTTCTGAACAGTTCAATGATGTTGAGTTGCATTTAGATTTCCACTTCTAATCTTTCAGGCCACCGCACAGTTATCTTATGCATCTAAGTGTGTCATTGACACAAATTTGTGAATGTTTCTAACCGCATGTGGCATAGAGCAGTAAGGTAAATTCACACGGGGCAGAAGGACTAGACAAAATTCATGTGAATTGAGAACAATAAAACTTCACATTCAAATTGGATTCTTCCCACCACTCAAAATTGCAAGACAGGATAAAGTCAACGCAATCATAGCAGCTATAATTCTAGCTCGTAAAGCTTCTGGACTCACAGAGCCTATACTGAATCAGGAAGCCTAGAATTCCTAGCAGAGATATTCTTATAAATGAGCAAATAAACTACATGGATTTGACCTTTTAGACAGCTCTAATGAGTAGAGTGTGTCACCTCTGTAACAAATGGCTTAAATTTCATCCACAGTGCTACCATGAAAGGGTAAAAAGGTTTGAATAGTCACTAATATATTCTCAGAATCTAGTATTCATCCCCACTTTCAAAAATCAATTCTACATCAGCATTTCAAAAGTTCCTAGCGTCATAGTTGTTCACCTTTAGCAAGAAAAAGTGAAAAATTAAGAATCATGCCCCTTTCCAGGTCCCTCGTCTTTGCATTAACAATTTATTATTTTTGCCCCAACATAAACAATTGAGCAACTCAGTCATGCAACTTTAACTAGGAAAAGCAATGAGATATCAGACCAGAATTTGTTATTGTACATTTCTTAGTTGAAGAGCAACTTACTCCATTTTAACCAATGCCTACCTATATGAGATTCTGCAAATATGTAAAGGACAGTTGCAAAAATAAACCACTTCAAAATTATCTCAGGAGGTGGTAAATGTACTATGCATACCAAGGAAGAAATTAATGTCATTGGTATGCATTACCTTGCTGTTTGGAAAAAAAGTAAGAATTAGGACCTGTTGATTAGTACAACAAAACATACCTTTTTTTTTAAAAAAAAGTTTTTCTCTAGACTTGGGGCTGACCAACCCACCCAATATGGGTTTGCTAAACATACTCCACTCATAACTGTAGAATCATGTCAGAGCATCTAACTTAAAAGAAATTTACCAATGGCTGGAGAAATTCATTGAACTATCAAATTGCATTCAGCCCCTTTAGGATATTTCCATTACATTTCATATTGCATGGTTTCCAGGATTCATGAGTAAAGCAGACCAGATATAGCAAAATATCCTTTTGCATGCAGTTTTAGCCCACTTTGTGCTGATGTGGACCATAAAAATGAAAGAGAGCGGAACAAGTCACTATATGCATTAGTGGGACAGTAGAATAGGAATGCAACAATAAGCAACAAAAAAAGTAAGACAAACACTAATCAAGCCAACGAATTTCCCAGCGGTAAAACCTTTCCCTTGAATACTAAGAATGTAATAACCATGAACTACATAAATCTTATCACAACCATACCTTAACAATATCCCGAATAGACGGTCTATTGTCGTATTTTCCAATAATTGAATCACCGTACACCTGATATTGCTCAAGGACCTAGGAAAAAAATTGAACAGTTCAGAGAACAGGCATTTTCTAAATACATTTCGTATAAACTAGAATACATTTCACATAAAACAACTGTGTAACCTGACGCCTGGTTAGATTACTGGGAGGTTCACCATATACTGCACTGTCTACAAGTCCCAAAGTTTGCCATGGACTACAAAATATAAATTGGTTCAGTAAACAAGGTAAAAGGAAGGGCAGGGTTTTTTTCTTTCGGGGGATATGGGGGAAGAGAGCAGAAAGCGATGAGATGATATAAATACAAAAATCAATAAAACAATTACCCAAAGTTGATAAATCATGAAAATATATCGTGCACCATGGGATTCTCCATTCCGTACCAAAAAACATAAAAGAGAATACAAGCAGTAAATGCTTAAAACTGTTGGGCGTCTACAATTCCTTTTACTAAGAGGTAATTGTATGCACAAAATAAAACTTCCAATTCCAGCTGAAGGACCATGACCAGCCAAAATCTTTCCTTTACAATGATGAACAAAGTAATTTGCTCATCAAAAGTAGCAAAATTGTTGATGGAAAATCAAACCAGACTATCCAGAGGTGTCTATTTCTCCGAAATATCTTTTAAAATTCACCTGTGTCCAAAAACGTGGTAAGCATCACTATTTTAGATCATACATTAAAATTTTCATTTCTGGCATCCACGGGCTTCCGAGCACTACCATAGTCACTGCGCCTAAACACAACTTATTTGATTAACATTATGTCAAAACAAACATCGCAAGTTATACATAGATACCTAGGCTCACACTTACATTTGAATTTCAAACAATAATGTCCAGTTGTGGGACAAAGAGCCTCACTATCATCCCCTGGCAAAGTCATTATGCCTGTCACCCCAATGCCTCCTGACACAAAGACTACATAGAAGATAAAACTACAGTCACACGATGCCACTGTGTCCCAAGACCATTAAGGTCAACCCAAACCTGCCATACCTAAACACATCTTATTTGGTTTTAGATCTCACTTGCCAAGATGAATGCCCTAATTTGCCTGTAGATGTTTAGCTCACACTTATAAGGCATATGAGACATTTTGATTATATTGATGTAAAATGAATCTCACTAGATTATTCCACCCTCTGATAGTATCAAACCACCTTTTAGAAAACCTAATAGCTGCTTAACTTATACAAAAAATAAACCAAAATAACTGCAACTTTGTTCCTTTGGAAATTAAAACATCCTTTCAATCTTACATCTTGCCCTCATTTAAGAAGAAACTTAAATCCTGAAAAACACACAAGTTTAGTTGGAAAGAGGTACTCCCTCCATACTATTGATATTGCCGTGCTTATTTCTTGGGTTGTACCAAAATGTTTCTTGTTGCCAAAATGTCAATGATGTTCATCACCCTCTGCACTTTATTTTCTCTTAACTTACGGGAATGTTTTAGTGGGCCTATCAACTGTTCCACTAAAAGCAGCCTGCCTATAAGTAGACGGTCCCAAGCCCGAAAAATGGACGGTTGCGGTAGGCTGATAGCCAACATTAAACTTAGTCCACGCCTTATGATATGGATCACATTTGAGTTTGGACCGAGCACGGTGGCGAAGTGTGATCCATATAGCTGGCTACACTTAGTGAGATAAAGGCTTAGTTGTTGTTGTTCTTATATCAACTCTTCCACTCAATGTGCATTGAATACACACACCAACTATAGGAGTTTGACATGCGACTCTTCACACTAGTCAGACTACTAAAAAAACATACTTTAGGTCATCCTGTGATTCCAGAATATTACTTTAGAAGTCACAATACATGATTTGAAGGCCTTCGCGACACACCAGAGGCAGAATATTCTCTTAGACGGATTTTATGTGTCTTCACACTAGGTTGTCAACCAGACTAATCAAAAACAAACTTTAGAATATTCCTTCGCGACACATTGGAGGCAAAGTATTATCTTCTCTAACACCTGTGCATAAGAAGAAATGCAACATAAAATTTCGACAATTTTCCATCAACTCAAGGATGCTGTTTGTCCTACCACAAAACTCAAGGTCAAGTTATGATGGAGCCTAAAGGGTTTAAGGGAACTAAAAGTAAATAGACTATGGAAATCTGATCCATGCTTTAGAAATAGTTACAGAAACACAACCCAATCTCTCTTGAATAATACTGTCTACAAACTTTAATTTACAGCATTTGGGGCAGAAATCCAATCTAACTATTGTTTTCTTGTATTTATGTTTTTAATTTGTGAAAGATAAAAGAAAATCTTACCATTTTAGCTTTGATAAACATTCTATTGTGATTCTTGTTTGCATTCCTATGATAGTTCACATTTATCTTTAGTAAATTGAAATCATTTAAAAACGCCACTACAGAAATTGATAAGATGACAGTATCACCAAACAAGAATGAATCAAGTTAATGAGTAAGAAAATGTTGAAATACTATGTCAAATGTACCATTTGCAATAATACAGTTTTGACCAACTAAGATTGCCTTTTGGTCTAAAATTCATTGCATCAGGCAATTTAACAACTAACATATACTGATCCAAATAGCAATAAACTATGCTATATCTAGCATCAACTCACAATAGAATCAGGAGCTTGAAATCAATTACACCATCTACTTTTGCTATGCATACAGATGAAATATTGTCCGTAATAAGATGTTGTGACAAAGTTTTACCGGGATCTTGGTAAAAACTCATAGCTTAAATTACTTAAAAATATAAACTTTAAAAAGTTTCTTTTTTGCATTTTCAAAGTATATGTTATACATCAGTTCGCAAAAGTATAGTTGGTGATTCATTGTTAACTACTAATGTTTGTCTGTAACTTTCCGCACACACAATAACCAAAGCTTAAACAAGGGTACATTTACAAAAATAACTTCAAATGCAAAGAGATCCTTAAATATTTTCAGATAGTAAACAACTGTTTCAACTTCCATTATATTATTTTCTTATATTTTCCTTTTCTGTTGTCCCGTTTCTTACAAGAGATTCCAACTGCTTAAGAAACAATTCTGATAAACGAAATGCAAGGGATTACTGGCTGCACAGTGTATTTCTATACTGTCGTCAACAATTGGTCATCCAATTGTTTCTTGCACAACTTCCTAGATCTACAATCTTCAATAAATTTGGTTGATTTTCCAGACCACCATATGAAGGCTTATTAGTTATTGATAAAGCAAAAAACAAAACCATTCTCATTTCACTAACTCCTATTTCATTTTTTCTACCATGGTTCACCATAATGGTGATGAATAAGTAACTACTATCTGTGAAAAATAAGAGTTGGGATCTATTCTCTAGATGGAGCAAATGTATGTGCTACTGAATACCATATAAAAGGTTACATATCCCAGTATCACCTCTTTTCCAACCAAAGGTACAATGTTGAAAAAAGCATAGACGAAATAGTATGCACACTAACGAGTTCCTAAGTACATCATCACAGTAGAAACCAAAAAATATACAAAGGTGCATCAATATAAAAAAGATAAAAACTCATACTGGAAGTAGATTATTCATACTTCTGATAGGCTGCACGTCCAAGCATAACACCATGAGCACCTTCCATTCTTGCTGCATTCACCTAAGCAAAGTTTCAATGAACGAATCTCACCATTACTTATTTTCAATGTAACATGAATTATCATAGGAAATAACTAGAAAGGGGGATAGGATTATAGCTCTTAGAATTATCATAGGAAATAAACCTATACATATAGTCAGTGTATATGCACCTCAAATAGGATTAGATGACTCGATTAAAATTAAGTTTTGGGAAGATTTAGAAGCTTTAGTTCCAAAAATTCCCCAAAATGAAAGAATTGTCATAGGTGTAGATTTAAATGGACATTTGGGAGAGGGTAATGAGGAGTATGATAGGGTTCATGGGTGTTATGGTTTAGGGTCGAGAAATAATGAACGTAAAACCATTTTAGATTTCGAAATCGCTTACGATTTGGTTATAGGTAATACCTTGTATAAAAAGAGAGAAGAACACTTAATTACATTTAAAAGCGGTACTAATAAATCACAAATCGATTACTTTTTAATCCGAAAGAGCGATAGAAAAATATGTAAGAATTGTACGGTATTCAAGGACACAGATTGGTTTATTATACCTACCTCAGCTCCAAATTTTTTCCAAATCAATCTTGCAAAAGGGCATTCAGCAAACAAATGATTAATTGTCTCCCCATTGGCTTTGCATAAATGGCATAAGAAAGGGCCATATATGCTGAATTTTGATAGACAATTTCCAATAGGTAACTTGATCTTTCTCAGTCTTAAGTTAAAGAAGGAGATTTTTGTAGGCACATGTGTGTCCCATAATATCTCATCATTAGAGACATATGAATCATTTCTTTTCCTGATTATTTTGTAAGCTAAAGATAGGGAAAAACATCCATTCTCTTCCAGAGTCCAAATTAATCTATCTTTTTCCAACCGAGAGGGGGAGTGGCTACATTTAACAGCTTCTAACCATTCAGAGGGAAATCTATGTTGATGATATGCTTATTAAGAGCAGAAGGATAGAACTTTTCTAGGATGACGTGAAAGAGACTTTGGAGAAATTGCAAGAAACTGGTCTCAAGTTAAATCCAAAGAAGTGCACATTTGGAGTTGGATCGGGAAAATTTCTTGGTCATATGGTCTCAAATCAAGGAATTGCAACAAATTCAGAAAAAATTAAGGCAATTTTGGATATAAAACCACCCCAAAGTTTAAATGATGTTCAGAGGCTTACAGGTCGTCTAGCTGCGTTAAATCGTTTCTTGTCGAGATCAGCCAATCACAGCTTACCGTTCTTTAAAACATTAAGGAAAGCAAAAAACTTTGTGTGGGATGCAAGTTGCAATAAAGCATTCGATGAACAGAAGACATATTTGACAGAAGAGAAAATCTCACAACACAACATAGGTTATTAGTTTTTGATATATTACTTAACAATAAACAATCTAAGTCATACAACATGCCCAAGATTAAGTGGTGGGATTTAAAGAATAAAACTAAAAGAGAAATTTTACAAAAACGGTATTAGAAACTATTAATTGGAAAGTGGAAGAAGAAGCAAATGACACATGGCAAATTGTAACTAATGAAATAAAAAAAATTGTAAACAGTGTATTAGGAGAGTCAGAGGGTAATAAATGGAATAAAGAATCATGGTGGTGGAATCAAGAAATTTGAGAAAAAGTGAAAACAAGAAAGGAAAGTTACAAAAATTGTACACTTGTAGAAATGATGAAAATATTGAAAGATATAAAAATGCCAAGAAAGATGTGAAAAAAGTAATAAATGAGGCAAAAACAAAGGCTTTAGAAGAATTTTATAAAAAATTAGAAAATAAGGAAGGAGTAAAGGATATATATAAAATAGCAAAGATGAGAGAATAAAAAGAAAACAAGATATTTAGCACAAATTAGGTGTATAAAAGATGAAAATGAAAAAGCTTTAGTTGACGATGATGTAGTAAAGGATCGTTAGAAGAGATACTTCCATAACCTATTTAATGAAAGTAATGGCAATAAAATCACATGAGGTGAATTAGGTCAATCGGGAGCAAAATAAAAACTTTACATACTACAGCAAAATTCAACTTTTAGAAGTAGAAAAACCACAAAACAAAATGAAAAACAGTAAAGCTGTTGGTCCTGATGATATTTCAATTGAGGCATGGAAGTGTTTTGGAAAAGTTGGGATTACATGGCTTACAAATTTATTTAACATAATTATGAAAACTAAAAAGATACCTAACCAATGGAGAAAGAGTACTCTAATACCGTTATATAAGAATAAAGGATACATAAAAAACTGTGCAAATTATAGAGGTATTAAATTAATGAGTCATACTACAAAATTATGGGAGAGAATAATAGAAACAAGGTTGAGAAATGACTAAGATACTAGATAACCAATTTGGTTTTATGCTAGGGAGATCTACAATGGAAGCTATACATTTAATTAGAAGATTATGTGAGCATTATAATGAGAGACCACCTCCTCACTGAAGCTATACGTTTAACGGGCAATCCTCATCCAAATATTCCATCCCAGCCCTAATAGACCACATCCTCACTGATTCTTCCACTTTTGCAGATGACTATTTAGCCATATGAATCACAGGCTCCGACTGTGGCGTCTGGGCAAGGACTGCTACATCTCCAAGAGGCTTGGGTGTAGTGAAAAAGACAGAATACAATGGCGAAGTATGATCCATGTAGCCGACCCCATATAGTGGGATAAAGGCTTAGTTGTAGTTGTAGTAGTTATTGTTGTTGTATCCTAATCTTACTTCTAGAGACATTTCCAAATTTACTATCAACTCTCTCCCCATAACCTGAACCCTAGGTTTAACATTGCCACGAATTTTACCTTTCACAATGACAAGCTGCGTCTTTGGCCACATAGACAACTAAGTTAGCCTGCTTAGACTCTTATAATATAACACTCAGTTTTTACCTTGCTTCCACATCACAGTCCCATCTCTGATTTTCCTGAACATAGGATCCATTACAACTTCCTGCATTTTGTACTGAAAACTTATAAAGAAAGGGAACACCCATCTGTTCGGGTGGGTTTAGGGCAAGTGTTGTTCCATATTCAATGTGGAAAACATAATTAGCTGCTGAAAAACACAAGCCTCCACCAAACAATTAATCACTAGTTCTTGAGTATAAGCCAGCCTTCACTCTTGACGCTCCAGACATCCCCTGCCTCATACTATACATAATTGAGGTTTAAGAATGCAGAGTACAACAGCCAAACAAGATACAATAGAGAAGGGACAAAAGAAAACAGAAAGGATAAGAAACAAAATAAAATAATCATATCCACAAGACTGATGATCTTATGATAAATCAAAAGAGAAATAACCACTCAAGTTAAAAATTGTAGTTACCTAAGTGGACACTTAGCATCCAAGGTGCACAAAAGTACCACTTGTTTTATTCCCATCTCTCCTCAACAGACGACTTGAGTGGCATAAATCATTTTGATGCATATACAAGGCACCCAAACAAAAAACAAAAACCTAAATCACTTAAAAACCGCCATCCCCCAAAATCAGTTTCTGAAGCATCGCTGTTTAACAGAAGCCATCTAGCACCACTGATCACTTTGTTACATGGCAATAATATCAAGTTTATTCACTCTTCTCACAAATACATTAGTCAATAGACATACAAGCATCTGCCTAATCCACTTCCTATAATCAACCTAATCAATTCCTACAATCAAGGAAGACTATCTATTCCTAGACTCAAGGAAGAAAATACTCCTACAATCAATCCCAAATAGAGTAAGAATATTACTTACTATATTTACAATAGTATATATCCTTACTATATTTCCAGCACTCACCCTCAAGATGGAGCAAAGATATTAATCATGTACATCTTGTTACAAGCATAGTTAAAAGCAAAGACTCGAAACTGAAAAAGCCGGGCATACTAAACAAGTATGAACTCATCAAAGAGATCGTAGAATGCTACTCTCATGAGTTGCAATATTAGCAGCTTGGGAGCATTTTTTAAATTTTCCATGCAATATCCAGCACGCACCCTTCTTGTGACCAACACCACTCCAAGTATCTTGCCTCACAAGGGCGCTAGTAGCACTAAGAGGAAAAGACCAAAATCCTTTAGCCATTAGCTAGTATAGGAATTTTGACATAAGCAATTAGAAAGATGACTAAATAGGGACAAACAAAACGCTGTTGAGTCAATAGGTTAAACAAAAAGTGGGTGACTCAACAAGGTCACACAACCAAATGAAGAGAAAGGTGACTCAAACTGGGCCACACAAACCAAAGGGTGGCTCAAACTGGGCCACAAAACAAAAACGAGTAAGAATAATATCAAGTTTATATCCCTACAATCAATTCCAAATAGAGTAATAATATCATACAATGTTGCGTGCGAATAATATCAAGTTTATATCCCTACCAATCCAAGATAAGAGTAAGAATATTCCTAAAATAAAGTAAGAATATTCATTTACTATATTTACAACAGCATATTTCCTTAATACAATTCCAACACACTTCAAACTTGTACTTTTCCAAACACTTAAAAATTCTAAGACCACAACCTGAACCACTTTCAATGATATTCTGCAAAATCAACTGTACAATATGAAAATTCTTAGGCAAAATTGTAACTTACCTCATCAATTGTGTTTATGCCTCCATTAATAGTAAACTTAAGATCAGGAAAATCACGCAACAAAGCATAGTAATACTCGTATCTGCAAAACCAACACATGAACAAAGAAAATGACAATGCCAATCAACCACACCAAGTGAAGGATACCACAAAAGCTATCTCACGCTCAATAAAGATAAAACCAGTACTGTTGCACAGTAAGTAAGCTAAATTAATAAACTAATACAGGTTAAATGCAAAAAATACATACTTCAGAGGAGGAATTTTCCTATTTTCAGCTGGGGTAAGTCCATTGAGCAAAGCTTTTCTGGAGTGTATAATGAAATGCCTAGTTGGTGACTGTGAAGAAACCTTGTATATAAAATCGCCTACAAAAATAATAAAATGGTAGGTCAGCAGAAACCCTGTTTAGAGCAAATAATCTAGGTTATCATGCAAAATAATTGTTGAAATTAACAGAAACAGCCACATTTAGCCGCCAATTTTTTAGGACCACTTTTGTATCAAACAAACAGTCATTACATCAACTGACATAGACTTCTTAAGGATGCTACTCATGGTAAATACTTGATAAAATTCCTCCATTGTCCATCATCTCAATTTATTATTTTTTCATTCTTCATATAAAAATTATCCACTACTTAGAGAGTAGAAATGTTCATGTAACCCACCAAGCAATTTTCCTTGTCCTTGGTAAAAACATTAGCCTGACTTGAAATAGAGGTAGGACCCACATATTCTTAGATCTTCATAGTCCCAGCTCAATGCACAAGTTAGCCTTCTAAACCAAATATCCCCCAAAACTCCCAAATTGAAGTCCGTTTGATGTTTGGTCATACTTTTGAGTATTCAGGAATATTTTACATTTTCTTTTCTTCAGTTTTTTAAGCTCCATCATCCATGAGAAATTTACAAAGTTTTGGGGAAAAAAAATTTTAATTGGAAAACTGAAAAGTTTCACCTAGGAAAAGTCAACACCACCAAATTTGGGAAGCAAGGACTAGTTCATTGTCGCTGCCAACATGAACAGTACAAGATACATGGTGAAACAAAATAAGAAGAGCAAAATGCAAAAAGGTCACTCAACTTCGGCCAAAATCCGGGTTTTGATCACTAAACTATTAAATAGACCAAAAAGATCAACGAATTATTTAAATGTATAACTACAAGTCATTCCATCCATTAAGTCCGTCTGTGCAAACAGAAATCAGATTCTTCAAGGGTAAAAATGTCTTTAACATCATAAATATCAGTGATAAAATTGTAAAACCTCAACCCCCTTCCTCTCACCTCCATGATTGCAAAACTTTCTGCAGTGGAATATGTTCATCACTGCATATAATATCTTTCAAACAAAAATCATCTACTATACTTTACCTTTCTATTAAGAAAGGCCACAAAAACGTTCATCATTCTTTGCAGCTCATCCAAATTGAAAAATTCAATTTGACAAGAAGCGACTAGCCACCACCAAAATTAGATCAAGTTGTGGATTTTATCATCTTATTACCCTCATCAGATGAAGGGGAAGGGGATGAGAATAGGTATAAGGATAGGACTGAGGATTGGCTGAGAATAAAAATTAGAATTGGGATTAGGATAGGGATTGGGATAAGAATGAGAAATTCATTTAATTTGATTTGATTCTGTTTCACATACTTTATATACAATAGCTAGCTTGAGAAGAATGCTCTTATAGGATCCATCTTAAATATTTCATAATTGGATAACTAACTTATCTAGGCCTGTACAAAGCTCCTCCATAAGATGATAATTTGGGGACAACTCCACTAACCATTATATCTTCATTCTAAACAGGATATCCCATCTCAGTTCCAATTCCCATCCACATTGTCACTGCCACAGTCAAACAAAGTTCACTGATATTTTAGCATCTCAAGAAAAGATGTGCACTATAAGCTTAGACCTCATGATTTGAAGCATAAGGTGAGGGAGCTTTGCAGTGCACTCATGTCTTCCACAGATTGTTTGGACCCATACATGAATGGAGGTGTTCCAGGATAAAGTTAGGGAAAACAATTTGATCATTACGGTTGGGATTTTGATTGAATTCAATCATTTTGAAATTTTGATTGAATTAGAATAAAGATTTAAACCCAACAAATTGTGGCTTGTTGCAACTTCCTCTGTAGTGAGAAAGAAAGAGAGAAAAGGAAAAGAACCCTAATTTGTTTGAAAATACAATAAATACCCATTAAGTTAACGATTTTCGAAAAGATAACAGAGTTGAATGACGGAATGACCGAAACATGTACATTTAAAAAGTTCATTAATGTTTTTGGCCAATTTAATTGTTGAGTGACCAAAACCCAGATTTGGAAAAAGTTAAGTGACCTTTTTTGCATTTTGCTCAAATAAGAAACTTGGTTTCCAGATATCAAAGTCGTATCAAGCATACAACCACAGTGGTTCACTCAAAGGAACAGAAAACCACCACCTTAATAGTTGAGTGACCAAAACCCAGATTTGGAAAAAGTTAAGTGACCTTTTTTGCATTTTGCTCAAATAACAAACTTGGTTTCCAGATATCAAAGTCGTATCAAGCATACAACCACAGTGGTTCACTCAAAGGAACAGAAAACCACCACCTTCTTTTCCTTCCCACCTCATCTTCCCTCCAGAAAGTAGAAGGGCCACTAGGAAGTACTTTGGTTCAAGAAAACGATTGAGTCCAGTAGTTTTCTATTGCAAAAAAAACTTAAAATGTCTCCCGCACACTATTAGGATTTTCTGAATCACTGTTTCTCTAAATAACAATTTCGATGTCCAAAGACGGCTCCCCACCCAAAAAAAATAATTTGCTGCAGTGAACTATAATAAGCCCATCAAGACTACATAAAGACAATAAAATTGAATTTCATCACAAAGAGTTGATATATGAAACCTTGTTTGCAAAGAATGAGCATGCAAGTCCTTGAGAACTATAAGCAGAAGAAAAAAGAATAAGTTTAAAACTTATCAAAATAGCATTACAAATTAAATGTTGACAAAAACTTTCTAAGCTCTTCCTTTCCAAAACCTCCTTCATTACTACCCTAAAGCATTCATCAAGATATCCACTACTACTATAAGACATCAAGCTGAGAATGAAGGCATTGGTAATTAGCTCAGTTTTGCAGAAAACAGCACTAACTGTAAAGATTAATGAGAGAACAAAATGGTCTAGTAGGAGGTTAGCCTACTTAGTCATTGGGGCTAGCCCAGTGCTTAGGGAGTGAGCATCCCGACCTCAATGTCTAGAGTTCGATTCCTTAGGGATGCATGTGAGGGTGTGTGTTTAAAAAAAATAAAAATAAAAATAAAAGGAGGTTAGCCTACTTAACTGAAGCCCTTGATCGAACAATTCAAAGACGTTATCAATGAAAACTAAGTCTATTTGCAAGCTAGACATATCCAATTGTTGGCAGATTATGAAAGGTAGTCATTTTCCACTGGTAAGAAACAGATGGAAACTGGTAACACTTACAGGCTCTCAATGTTTCTTAAGCCTGAGCAACCCATCCCAGAGGAAATAATTAGAAAAAGGAAAAAGAAAATCGCAAGATAAAAAGAACCCAAATAACAAGAATGATAAAGCTATGAACAAAGAATGATTCAAATTCAGTGCCTAACTAAAAGACCACCAAGAACATTGATAAAACAACTTATTGTCTTTTGAGAACTCAGATTGTTTACTAGTTTATTCCATTGAGAAATCTTGATAAGCGGACTTACAAAGCTCATTGTATGAGTCATGGTCATCAACACCTATTCGGCACTTAACACTCACAGGAACATCTGTATTTGCCGCAATTACTGACATAGCCTGAGCAACAAACTTCCCTTGTAAAAGAGAATATGTCAAAATCAGTGCCTATTCACAAATGTAAAATTGAGTGAAATCCAATGAACCATTCACCATTCACACCTTTGGGTCCAGCATAAGGCGCACGCCGAAACAACCATGGCCAGCTACTCTTGGGCTAGGACATCCACAACTGTTAGATAGAGAAGTTCTTAGTTCATGGATTGAGAAGGCAGGATGACTCGAGCTTTTATATATTGAATAAAAAAACGAACTTGAAATTGATTTCATCATATCCATAAGGATCTGCAAGTTGAGTTGCTTTTGCGAGGTTTTCCAAATTACTTCCTCCAATCTGAAGAACAATTGGATGCTGCTCTGGACCATATGCCAAAAATCTGTCCTGGAAAATTCCCAGAAAAATTATGCAAAATAATATCTCTGAAAACTTCCTTTTTAGATTCAATAAAAGCTAAGTTAGTATTAACTTTCTTGCTGACTTAACCAGACATTAGATATGGGTAACAGAAATGTTGTTGGTGGAAAATACATAAGATAATAAGACTAAGTATATCTTACACATGTATAATTGCTTATAATGGAAAACTTGTATCAACTTTAGCAGATTATCACAAATGCACAAAGAAATGGAGAAAATATGAGCTAAATTCAATAACCACAATAACCAAAAAACCCTATAATCCACTTACCATCATATAAGTAACAAAATTTAATACGTAATACAACTAACTCTCTGCAATTAATGATCAGAATCATAAAAAAAACAAATTGATTTTCATTTTCTAGTTCTCAGCATGATGCCACAGCAAATACTCTTTTTCCCCTTAATGCTCAGGAAAAAAAGCTATCCAAAAACTTACCAAGTCTCCTTTCTGAAAGACAATTGTCTCTGCAGCAAGCATTTCTGTATATAACCATGCACGTTTTGAGATAAGGCGCGCTAAAGTCCTACAATTATTATCTGTCCATTCCATCATGGGCGCCACACTGAAAACAAAACCTTTTTCAGGGCTAGACATAATTTTATTGACAAAGGACTCAAAACATCACATAAAGATACTGAATTCAAGTTAAGACAAAAACAAAGTTCTTACTGAGGTTAAACGAGATTATGGGAATAAAAAGAAACCACCTGAACCAAGGGGGTTGATAGCGCAGGGACACCATTATAGGTTCAGTATCGAATTGTATCCTTTGACAATAATTATGTATCCTTGATCGTGTTGAATTCCCATAAAATAAACTTGACGATGATCTGCCTTGGATTTTCAGGACACAACAAAAAGGATTTAAAGAAGCAATTAGTGCATGTCCAGAATACTTCATTATTCCTCCAACTGGAGCATAGCCTCCCTTTTGAGGCACCTATGAATGAATAGAAGTCAAATCACTGACCAGGACATGAATTTTGACCAAATAGATAAATCAAAGAAAAAAAAATTGCATATTTAGATTATCCACCAAGTAAATGCAAAAAGAAACCATCAGATCATGCATAATGCCTCAAGATATCCGCATGTACTCCCCAGTGAAGGCAAGGTCAGAAGGACAAAGGAACTGATCAAAGAAAAACAAAAGTAACCAATTTAAGTTGAAAAGATACAATTTGACTCTTCTCATGCCCTTACCCAGGACAGTCTCAAGCTTCATAAAGAAAGCTACAACCTTAGTACTGTTAAACATCTCTAAGCACAACAGAATGTCAACAATTCAACATTTTAGAGGTTAACCCTTGCTTGTCCTCAGAAAAGGATAATTGCATTGGAGCTACTTTAAATATCTTAGACTCTGTTAACCTAGATCTATTCACACTTTCTTTGAGGACAACTAAATTCAAACTCAAGGGAGCACAAAAGTTCTATTTTCTTGTGAGTGTGATGATTATGGATAATAAGTTCAAAAGTTGATACCCAAAACACATACAAATCCAAAGAAAAGGACCGTTTAGAAAGCCTTTTCATTTTCTGAAGTTTCAAATATTCCTAATGTTAGAAAATAATATCCCATATCCCACATCGGTTAAGTAAGAGCTCTTGAACTAATTGAAAAGATACAAGGGCCACTCCACTCCTTGCCAATTGGTTTTGAGTTGGATGCACAAGTATTCTTTACACTACAAGAAAAATAGCCTTTATTGACCGACACGTTATGGTCACCAAATAAACAAAAGTGGTCACCAAATCGAAATTGGGTAGTCACCAGGAAAGACGGTAAATTTCTTTAACTGACCAAAAATCTTTTCTTTTTCTTTAAAAAATAAATAAATAAACAAATCATCATAGGAGTATTTAATCCATGACATTGACAATCAGCTAAAACTTAAAGGTTTTACCTTTGAAAGAAAAACTGAAAACTCAAGGTTCAAAAGACTAAAAAAGGATACGACGCTTGGTGCACACAATTTTCAGACTTCAATATCCAAAACAGAACTTATGGAAAATATACCGTCAAAACAGTCTCCAAGGATGATTTCTTTGTAGCTGGATGGAAGTCAGTTGGAATCTGCAGGCAAAATTTTCAGACTTAAGAATCAGACCATAAATTAAAAGCAAAAAGCCACTCGAATCAAGGTATACATTTGAAGAGCCAAGACACAAAAAAAAAATATTATATAAATACTAATCCTTTGCATGCTCTGAAACAAATAGTGGGTTCTCTTATGAGTATTCACAAAAAACCAACTTGCTGCATCAAATATTTGCTTTTGTCATTCCAAAATGCCCAGAATAATGTTGAGTTCATCAGAAGAATTGAATTCCTTTATATTGAGTTCACCAAAAGAATGTTAGCATTTTACATATCCGACCCTATAATCACAAGATTTTTCAGCCATCACTTCAACGTAAGACTTGTGGAGTGTGCTTTTATAAGAAGCATCAATATCTTGGAAAAATAGAACAATATGTACAGTAACATTGAACATGGCAGTCATAGCTGAAGTAGTAATGAACATAAAGTCATATATACAAGGGTCTTATGTGGATTACCATATGCAACAAACTTAGAAAGTCATATATACAAGGAAAAGATGCATTTAATATTTCCAACTTGTTCATTTCCAGGTTCAGGTTAATTAAGGCACAATTGACCGTTTCAATCAATTATAAACCTCATAATGTAAAACAACAATACTTTTTGCCCCCATGTGAGATATAAAAACTTGCAACATGATGGCTGAAAACAACACAGAGAGTGACATTAAAGTTTTTGTTTATGCTTCATATTTGACTAAATTTACATAATTGTACTGTAACCTTGTTGGCTTCACATCGTACTCAGAATTTAATGAAATGAAACTGACCCATGATGCAACTTAATAAATGTTGGCTGTAATTAAGTTCATACACTTCTTTCTGCCCTTTTTGACAAGTATTTCTGTGGAGTGCCAAAGTTCAAATATCACAGTCATATATAGATGATAGATCAGCCATTATTTCTGTAAACATTCTAATACATTAGCATGAATGATTCCTTCTCTGGAATACTTTATACATTCAATTTTTGCAGCTAGCTAGCCCTTCATACAATACTATTGTAAAACACATGTTTTGCTACAAAATATTGCAAAAGTTAATCTAACAAACCTCCAAAAAGTTAAAAGGGTAGAAGAAAAAGTGATGATGGGAAACAGTTGTATATGCAATGCAGAGTTCAAAAGGTAACCAGCTGAAAAGATTTCACTGGCACTGCAGTTATATAAAAGTTTCAAATGAATTAATAGAAAATGAACAGAGCAAACAATGTCCTATTATTCTTCTTCTTCCAATATTGAAGATCAATTATTGATCAGAATGTATACTTAGGGGTAAGATTGGCCCATGCTCCAGATTGAAATTTCCAAATAAACTTTTAAAGCTTTTTGCACATGGAGGCAGGCAAGAGTGGCAAAGCAAGGACCTGAAACTATGCATACAATATTACTCCCTGTAATGTAGCAACAGAAAACAAAAGCAAAGAAAACTACTAAAGGCCACAATAAAGCCTCAAATCCATCAGACAAGAAAGCTATACACCATTCAAATCCAATGAAAACTCAAGAAAACTCAAACCCCAATGTTGAAGAAAGCGTAAAGAAATTTTCAGCACTTCAATAATAAAAAACGTTAACCACAATTGCATTATTTAAGAGGAAGGGACCTGAGGTTCAGGAATGGGTTTCGTTTAGGAGATGGAGGCGGCGGCAGAGGGAGGTAGAATATTGAGGCGGCAGAGGGAGGGAGGCAGGAGAGAGAGGCGGACAGAGGGAGGCCGAGAGAGTCGGACAGAGGGAGGCTGTCCGCCGAGAGAGTCGGACAGAGGGAGGCTGCAGAGGGAGAGGAGAGGGAGGCGGCAGAGGGAGGGGAGAGGGAGATCGATAAAAAAATTTTGGGTTTTAGGGCTGCCTAACTGTGAAATCGATATGCGCATATCCTCAGCTATGCCTATTGTCACTTTTTTTTTTATTTTTTGTTTTATTAAAATACAATAGTTTAATATTTAACTATTTTTTTAATGCTAAAAATAAATAAATCTTTCCATATTTTTTCAATTATGTTATATTGATAAATGTTTTTATTACAGATATTTTTTCTCTTTTATATTCTATTTTTTAAATAGTTTAATTCTATTAAATATCGATGAATAATAGCGAATAATTAAATATAATAAAAAAAATGGCATTATTCTTCACATAAAGGTAGATATTTGTAATAATATAATATCATCGTAATAAAATATGACTAATTCAACCTAAAGACAAAGTAGTTAATTATTTAATGCATCTTGTATTAAAACATAACTATGGGCTTAATTATAAATTTAATCGGATATATCACGTTAGTTAACTATGTTAATTTCTTATAATAGTGTATGGGTCAATTTGCGAATATTAGGGTGTCATAGTATAATTAAACTAAATTTATACCAACATTACAAATATAGTAAATTTTTGTCATTTCATGTTATATAAGTAATTAGTTAATATCCTAATGAATTCGTTCAATTACTAACGCTCCAAATTGAATTAATAATTTGTTGCACTCCTATTATTGGTCTAACATCAAAATTAAGTATTGGACCTTTTAATAGTATGTATTGGTCCATTAGGAGTTAACAAAATACTAATATAGACCTATTTATAATTAATATGTCCACATTATATAAGTAATTAATTAATAATTTGTTTCACGATTGAATCCGCCAATTTGCTCATAGGTACAAATTTTATTTTTTTTTGGGAACTTCGGAAATTGGGGGTATAATTTTGTATTATAGTTCTTCTGAAGTTATTAGCCTCTCTTTTATGCTAATAATTTTGAGGGCATCTCTTAAAGAATTCAATTAATATTAAAGCATTAACTAGACTAGATATAGAATAATATCAAACAATGAAAGAGATTGAAATAATTTATGAATTCAAGTTAAATTAATTATTTTTTTAAATTACCTTTACAAAAATTACATTACATATTTTGTGATTAATATGGTTATAAGATCATTAATTCAACTTGAACCTATAATTTAGCCTACATTGAATTTCTAAATTAATTTAAGATCATTTCTTAAATGTGATGGGGCAAAAATAAAAATATTAAGGTGTCTTACTATTATTATTAATAACTTAATAGGTCCAAAACAAATAATGATTCATTATTGTGGCTAAATTTAACCCATCAATTATTATATTGTTGGGCCATTATGTTGGCCCAATTTGAATTCTTATCAAATATTACATTTATAAGTTCAATTATTTTATTTACATATTTGTGGCATTTCTTAAATTAATTTAGCCTTCATTGAATTCCTAAATTAATTTAAGATCATTTCTTAAATATGATGGGGCAAAAATAAAAATATTAGGGTGTCTTACTATTATTATTAATAACTTAATATGTCCAACACAAATAATGGTTTATTATTGTGGCCTTAATTTAGCCCATCAATTCCTTTGGGCACTATATTATATTGTTAGGTCATTAAGTTGGTCCAAATTGAATTATTATCAAATATTACATTTATAAGACTAATATTTTATTTACATAATTGTGGCCTTTCTTAAATTAATTTAGCCTACATTAAATTCTTAAATTAATTTAAGATCAATTCGAATTTATAAGGCCATTTTTGTTATTTAATTAGAGATGTAATTCAAATTTATAAATTTGAGGGATCAAAGTGCAAATTCTTGTTAAAAACCCCAATGTATTTTTGTTGTTTAATTAAAGAACTAATTTCTTTAAATTAAGATCAATTAAAATTTATAAGGCTATTTTTGTTATTTAATTATAAATCTAATTGAAAAGATATAAATTTGAGAGACTAAAGTACAATTTCTTGTTAAATCCCCCAATTCAAATTTATAAGACTATTTTTATTATTTAAGTATTAGAGATCTAGATATAAATTTGAGGGACAAAGTATAATTTATTGTTAATTTCCCAAAAAAAAAGGATTTCAATGTAGAGATATTCGAACATGTGACCATAGCCTTCATACTTAATAAACTTGCCACTTCACCAACCTCAAAATTAATGTAATTTGTAGCATTTTATTAATTTTATTAAAACAATAACTTTTATGAAAATATTTATTTTAGATATCATAATATAGCAAATGAGATTCAAACACAAAACTTTCCCTATGTAACACCAAAAAGTTAAATGTTTTGCTATTTTAATAGTCACTTATTATTTAATCTACTTAAGTTTATATGATAAACAACAAATTAATTCTATGAATTATTGGTGACCACTTTTCTGGTCACCAAAATATTCAAAAGTGATGGAAATCTCCTTTTCCCTATTACCTTTGTTAACAAAAAATATCGTCACTAAACATTTTCATATTAGAGACCACTTTTCTGGTCACCAAAGGTTTTGTACCTAAGTTTTATTGACTAAACATTTTCTCGTCACCAAATTTGGTCACCAAAGGGTGTGTGATAGGCGGGAATGCTTCCCCATGGCGTTTAGTGACCAAATATTGACGAATTTTTTCCTGGCCACCAAATTTTTAGTTGTTACCAAAATTTAGTGAAAAATTTGGTGACTGAACATTTTTTGGTCACCAAAAGATACTCTTTGATGACTAAAAATTTCTGGTCATTAAGATTTCAGTCACCAAAGGCCTTTTTTCTTGTAGTGTTAACATGGTATCAGAGCACCAGGTTTGAATTTGGGCCTTTCAAACATGACTAGGGTTTCTCTCATCTCTCTTATTTCAGTATTAGTATTGAATTTGGGTTAGCCCAGGATTTAGGCTAGCATTCGGTTTAATTTAGATTCGTCAGTATTTGGGTTAGCGTAGCATTCGGTTTAGTTTAGATTTGTCAGTATTGAATTTAGTTTTACTCAGAATTTGGGTAAGCATTCATTTTAGTTTAGATTTGTTCTTCCTAGTCATGTTTGAGAGGGGGCGTTAGAAAATAATATCCCATATCCCACATCGGTTAAGTAAGAGATTTTGAACTAATTAATAAGATACATGGGCCACTCCACTCCTCGCCAATTGGTTTGGAGTTGGATGCACAAGTATTCTTTAACACTTAAAACCAACTGAAAATGACAAATAAATTCATAATCCAACTACACAAAAGCAAGAAATAATGTACTAAGGTTCTACATGGTTAGTGGGTTTGAGGAAAAGAAAAAGGGAATGGAATGAAAAAGTGGTCCTTGATAAGTTATAATCATTCCCTCAGTAGTATTTCTATGTATCGGCTTGGGGGAATACTCCATGTCCCCCTCTATTTTGGGGTGAATGGGCGTGATTTCCCTGAAAACATAAAAAAATTAAAAAAAAAAACTTTTTTCATTAGCAATTTAATGCAAAACAAAAAAACTCTAATAATTTTCATTTTAAAGAATTTAGCAAACCAAAAACCATCAATGGTAATGGTAATTCTCCCTCTCCAACCAAGCAATACTATTATTCTCATTTTCATTGCCACTCCTACTTCTATGACCTAACTAAAACATTTTGAGAGCATGTCTCCTAGGTTATGAAAAAAACATTATCAACAGTAACATCTTTCTCTCTGATGAAGAAATACATAAAATACAATAGTAACAACTAAGCCTATATCCCACTATGTGGGGTCAACTATATGGATCATACTTTGCCACACATGTTATCATTTCTATCCAAATATATCATGTCTTTTTCAATAATTTCTTTTCAAATTTTTTAAATCATTCCCCACCCCTTTTAATTTCAATTAATGTTTCTTAATTTTCTACATAGTGCACTGGGGCATGGGCATCTAAAAGCTCCTAGACACATGTCCCAATCATTTTAAGCGTGCTTCTCTCAAGTTTCACATCTATTGGAGTTAGCCCCACTTTCTTTACAATGTATTCATTACTTATTCTATTTAGTCTAATGTGACTGCATATCCATCTTAACATTATCATTTCTATCACTCTCATTTTTTATTTATGTTCATATTTTGCCGACCAACATTCTGATCCATAAAGCATTGTAGGTCTTCCAGCTGTATTATAAAATTTTCCCTTCAATTTCAAAGATATTTTGCAATCACAAAGTTATAGATGATGCACTTCTCTATTTGTTCCAACCTGATTGAATCTTATGTGTAATATCTTTATCAATTCCCCTAATTTCTTCAATGAAATATCCTAAACATTTAGTTGGTTTGGACATGTGCGTAGAAGACCTCCAGATGTCCAAGTACGGTGTATAAAAAATAGAGAAACATTATCAAATTAGAAAGGGAAGGTGAAGACCTAAAAATAATTGAAAGGAAACAATTAAAAAAATTTTCTATACTTAAATATAACTGAAAATATGGGTTTAGACAGAATATGATGGCGAAATATGATCCATATAACCGGCCCCATATGGTGGGAAAAGGCTTAGTTGTTGCATAAATTCTAAATATTTAAAACTTTTAACACATTTAATTTATGTCTGCCAATTTTTACTTTAATCTTACTGCCACTTCTATAAATACTAAAGCTACAACCATAAATGTCATCCAAACTCTTCCTTGTACCAGTCAATGAAAAATTAATATTTTAATTGGTATCTAAAACTATATGTTGATTGTGTTCAACAATGTGATAAGCAGTACTAGAACACTAAGTTGAACTTATAAACATTAAGCCCACAATAATATTCAACCTTTATTTCATCCATTTATATATCATACCAGAGGTTTGAAGAACCTAACCCCTTAGAAATTTGAGCTTTTCAATTTGAGTTTCAATTGATGGAGCCAAACACACATCAGAATCCAAGCATAGTACTTTGATACCATCCATTTTCACGGTCAAGTTCAAGTAATGAAACGGTGGACCGGAAACCTCCCAAGCAGAGCTTCAACAAATCCTCACATGTTCTTATACATGGTTCATAAGCAATATTCAAGCAAATAGGTCAAATGTAATTTCGTTAATTCGATAAAGAGTATGCCATAACTACAGCTATCTACAAGATACAGAAAACAAAACTTTTTCGAGCTCAACCAATAGCAAATCGAATTAAAAGCTAGAATTTGAGCACTTATCAACCACGACATCAATCTACTCAATCCCATATAACCCAAAAAGAACATCATAAATTTAAACTTTAAAATCCTGATTACGCCACTTCTCAGTAGCATGTACTGAAACTTCAAGTGTTTCCTTATGAAATAAGCCAAACAACTTATTACTTGTTCGCTCTTACTATTTCAAAGTTACAACAAAATCCCAAAAATTTAAAGAATAATTAAATTAAGAAAAGTAAAGTTCAACCCGTCAAAATTCCTATGCAACTCTAATTAAACGACCACAGAGACATTCTATCGAACAGTTGGCGTGCAAGACTTCACTTACGAAAGTTACACCCCAATGAGCAAGAACTTCATCAAACACAACACGGGCAGATCCGAAACACAAAATAACACAAATATCCAGCAGTGGGGAAAGAACGAAAGAAGCGAAAGGTTGGCGACCTTACATGATAAATAGAGGCTTCTTCGTCTTCTCACCCGAAAACGAATAAGGGGCTATGAATATTTCGATGGATAAAAATATTTAGACTTATCACTAAAATCCTTGAAATTTAAAAGAATGTTAGTTGAACCCATCATTTAGTAATCTCTAGAAAAATTTGGGGGGGGGGGGGAATATTAGTTAAAACGATTAAGAAAATAAATTCAGTTATTCGTTTTCTCTATATTTTTTTATTGTTTTTTGAATTTGTGTGTGGTTAAATTGAATAAAATATTATGTTATTAATCAATTTGGTTTCAAATTTTATTTTCTAAGAATCTATTCAAATTGATAACCAATTTGGAATTAAGTTTTCAATTTTTTGAGTTTGTGTTTGAACTGAGAAATCAAGCAATTAACATTTTTTTTATATATTTCCATTAAATTGATATATTTAGTTAATAAATTATTCATAATTTTTAAAAAAAAATTACACATATATTTGCATTAAATAAATATATTTATTCAATAAAGTGTCCCTCTGAATTTTAAATAGAAATTTATATTTAATAATTTTGAGATTTGAAGTAGTACTACTTAAATAATTAAATCGCTAGAAATTTATAAAAAAAAATGTCACTTGAACCCTTATTACCAACATTCTAATCCATAAAGAATTGTAGGTCTTCCAGCTGTATTATAAAATTTTCCCTTCAATTTCAACGATATTTTGCAATCCCAAAGTTATAGATGATGCACTTCTCTATTTGTTCCAACCTGATTGAATCTTATGTGTAATATCTTTATCAATTCCCCTAATTTCTTCAACGAAATATCCTAAACATTTAGATGGTTTGGACATGTGCATAGAAGACCTCCAAATGTCCAAGTACGGTGTGTAGAAAATAGAGAAACGTTATCAAATTAGAAAGGGAAGGTGAAGACCTAAAAATAATTGAAAGAAAATAATTAAAAAGACTTTCTACACTTAAATATAACTGAAAATATGGGTTTAGACAGAATATGATAGCAAAATATGATGGCGAAATATGATCCATATAACCGGCCCCATATGGTGGGAAAAGGCTTAGTTGTTGCGTAAATTCCAAATATTTAAAAATTTTAACACATTTAATTTATGTCCGCCAATTTTTACTTTAATCTTACTGCCACTTCTATAAATACTAAAGCTACAACCATAAATGTCATCCAAACTCTTCCTTGTACCAGTCAATGAAAAGTTAATATTTTAATTGGTATCTAAAACAATATGTTGATTGTGTTCAACAATGTGATAAGCAGTACTAGAACACTAAGTTGAACTTATAACCATTAAGCCCACAATAATATTCAACCTTTATTTCGTCCATTTATATATCATACCAGAGGTTTGAAGAACCTAACCCCTTAGAAATTTGAGCTTTCTCAATTTGAGTTTCAATTGATGGAGCCAAACACACATTAGCATCCAAGCATTGTACTATGATACCGTCTATTTTCACTGTCAAGGTCAAGTAATGAAACGGTGGACCGGAAACCTCCCAAGCAGAGCTTCAACAAATCATCACATGTTCTTATACATGGTTCATAAGCAATATTCAAGCAAATAGGTCATATGTAATTTCGTTAATTCGATAAAGAGTATGCCATAACTACAGCCATCTACAAGATACAGAAAACAAAACTTTTTCGAGCTCAACCAGTAGCAAATCAAATTAAAAGCTAGAATTTGAGCACTTATCATCCACGACATCAATCTACTCAACCCCATATAACCCAAGAAGAACATCATAACTTTAAACTTCAAAATCCTGATTACACCACTTCTCAGTGGCATGTACTAAAACTTCAAGTGTTTCCTTATGAAATAAGCCAAACAACTTATTACTTATTCGCTCTTACTATTTCAAAGTTAGGACAAAATCCCAAAAATTTAAAGAACAATTAAATTAAGAAAAGTAAAGTTTAACCCATCAAAGATACTATACAACTCTAATTGAACGACCACAGAGACATTCTATCGAACAGTTGGCGTGCAAGACTTCACTTACGAATGTTACAACCCAATGAGCAAGAACTTCATCAAACACAACACGGGCAGATCCGAAACACAAAATAACACAAATATCTAGCAGTGGAGAAAGAACGAAAGAAGCGAAAGGTTGGCGACCTTACATGATAAACAGAGGCTTATTCGTCTTCTCTCCCGAAAACGAATAAGGTGCTCTGAATATTTCGATGGATAAAAATATTTAGACTTATCACTAAAACCCTTGAAATTTAAAAGAATGTTAGTTGAACCCATCTATTAGTAATCTCTAGAAAAATTAGTTGGGGGGGGAGGGAATATTAGTTAAAACGATTAAGAAACTAAAATTCAGTTATTCGTTTTCTATATATTTCTTTTTGATTGTTTTTTGAATTTGTTTGTGGTTACATTGAATAAAATATTATGTTATTATTCAATTTGGTTTCAAATTTTATTTTCTAAAAATCTATTCAAATCGAAAACCAAATTGGAATTAAGTTTTCAATTTTTGAGTTTGTGCTTGAACTGAGAAATCAAGCAATTAACATTATTTTTATATATTTCCATTAAATTGATATGTTTAGTTAATAAATTATTCATAATTTTTAAAAAAAATTATGCATATATTTGCATTAAATAAATATATTTAATCAATAAAGTGTCCCTCTGAATTTTAAATAGAAATTTATGTTTAATAATTTTGAGATTTCAAGTAGTACTACTTAAATAGTTAAATCTCTAGAAATTTATACAAAAACAAAATGTCACTTGAACCCTTATCACCAACATTCTGATCCATAAAGCATTGTAGTTCTTCCAGCTGTATTATAAAATTTTCCCTTCAATTTCAACGATATTTTGCAATCACAAAGTTATAGATGATGCACTTCTCTATTTGTTCCAACCTGATTGAATTTTATGTGTAATATCTTTATCAATTCCCCTAATTTCTTCAACGAAATATCATAAACATTTAGATGATTTGGACATGTGCGTAGATGACCTCCAGATATCCAAGTACGGTGTGTAGAAAATAGAGAAACATTATCAAATTAGAAAGGGAAGGTGAAGACCAAAAAATAATTGAAAGAAAGCAATTAAAAAAACTTTCTACACTTAAATATAACTGAAAATATGGGTTTAGACAGAATATGATTGCGAAATATGATCCATATAACCGGCTCCATATGGTGGGAAAAGACTTAGTTGTTGCGTAAATTCTAAATATTTAAAACTTTTAACACATTTAATTTATGTCCGCCAATTTTTACTTTAATCTTACTGCCACTTCTATAAATACTAAAGCGACAACCATAAATGTCATCCAAACTCTTCCTTGTACCAGTCAATGAAAAGTTAATATTTTAATTGGTATCTAAAACTATATGTTGATTGTGTTCAACAATGTGATAAGCAGTACTAGAACACTAAGTTGAACTTATAAACATTAAGCCCACAATAATATTCAACCTTTATTTCATCCATTTATATATCATACCAGAGGTTTGAAGAACCTAACCCCTTAGAAATTTGAGCTTTCTCAATTTGAGTTTCAATTGATGGAGCCAAACACACATCAGAATCCAAGCATAGTACTTTGATACCATCCATTTTCACGGTCAAGTTCAAGTAATGAAACGGTGGACCGGAAACCTCCCAAGCAGAGCTTCAACAAATCATCACATGTTCTTATACATGGTTCATATGCAATATTCAAGCAAATAGGTCATATGTAATTTCGTTAATTCGATAAAGAGTATGCCATAACTACAGCTATCTACATGATACAGAAAACAAAACTTTTTCGAGCTCAACCAATAGCAAATCGAATTAAAAGCTAGAATTTGAGCACTTATCATCCACGACATCGATCTACTCAATCCCATATAACCCAAGAAGAACATCATAAATTTAAACTTCAAAATCTTGATTACGCCACTTCTCAGTGGCATGTACTGAAACTTCAAGTGTTTCCTTATGAAATAAGCCAAACAACTTATTAATTGTTTGCTCTTACTATTTCAAAGTTAGGACAAAATCCCAAAAATTTAAAGAACGATTAAATTAAGAAAAGTAAAGTTTAGCCCGTCAAAATTACTATGCAACTCTAATTGAACGACCACAGAGACATTCTATCGAACAGTTGGCGTGCAAGACTTCACTTACGAAAGTTACAACCCAATGAGCAAGAACTTCATCAAACACAACACGGGCAGATCCAAAACACAAAATAACACAAATTTCCAGCAGTGGGGAAAGAACGAAAGAGCGAAAGGTTGGCAACCATACATGATAAACAGAGGCTTCTTCGTCTTCTCTCCCGGAAACAAATAATTAGCTGTGAATATTTCGATGGATAAAAATATTGAGACTTATCACTAAAACCCTTGAAATTTAAAAGAATGTTAGTTGAACCCATCTATTAGTAATCTCTTGAAAAATTAGGGGGGGTATTAGTTAAAACGATTAAGAAAATAAAATTCAGTTATTCATTTTCTATATGTTTTTGATTGTTTTTTAATTTGTTTGTGGTTAAATTGAATAAAATATTATGTTATTATTCAATTTGGTTTCAAATTTATTTTCTAAAAATATATTCAAATCGAAAACCAAATTGGAATTAAGTTTTCAATTTTTTGAGTTTGTGCTTGAATTGAGAAATCAAGCAATTAACATTGTTTTTATGTATTTCCATTAAATTGATATATTTAGTTAATAAATTATTCATAATTTTACAAAAAAAAAAATTACGCATATATTTACATTAAATAAATATATTTAATCAATAAAGTGTCCCTCTGAATTTTAAATAGAAATTTATATTTAATAATTTTGAGATTTGAAGTAGTACTACTTAAAGAGTTAAATCGCTAGAAATTTATAAAAAAAATGTCACTTGAACCCTTATCTATCAGTAATCCCTTGCTATTTGTGTATGAAATGTTTAAGCTTGAGTAATATTCAATTCAATCAAAAAATCGATCCAACCAAATATATAATTATTTTTTATTTTGTTTTATGAATTTTTTGTTTAGGCTTTGGGTAATGAGTATAACATTCATTTATTCATTTGATTTCAATTTCAATTGAAATTGGTTCACGCCGAAAATGTAATCAAGAGAGTGTCTGTCTCCTGAATGGGAGTGTTAGTCTCCCTTTTGGGAGTTTTTGTCTTTTTTAATAAAAGAAATGTCTCCAATTTTTGGAGTTTTTTTATGTTGTTAAAAAAAAATCCAAATCCTCCCAGATCCAATCGTTTCCTATATTTTCAGATCCAGATAGATGTCTTCAATCAATATTGGGTGGAACAAGCTTCATCTCCATCTGAAATTTGGAAGAAACCTCCATAATTGCTGATTTCCAACAAATGAGTGGCAAATTCGGGTTTTCTCTACAAAGATTTTGTTTCTAACTTTCTTCATTATAAGTCAATTTTGCTTTCTGGATTGTTTGGAGGAGTAGTAATATTGGGCTAAAGCAGACGTAGTTTTTTGGGGGTCTATTTATTTTCTAATATGTTGTTTATAGTGTCTATTTTTCTAATATTTCAGTGGTGAAAAAAAGAAAAATTGAGGAATTTTTTCCAATATGCACAAAAGTGCAATTAAGGAATCAACTTTTTGGAATTGAAGGTGACACATATCTTTTTCAGTTTTAACCAATAGCTACTAGGGGGAGACAAATTCTCTCTCAGTTTTAGTTAAAAGTTACTAGGAAAAAGATATGTACTTCAATTTCAGTTGATTACTTAGATTTTGGAAGTAATGTTTTAGAATTCCATTTTTATGGATTATTAATTCTCTATTGGCTCTATGCCATTTATTACATTGCTCTTAATACACTGATATCCTGTGTCAGTGTATATAGATTCTCAGCTAGTTAGCTGAATTGTATATATTTTAAGCCATTTTGGCTATGATGTAAACTTTTATCATTATCAATGAAATATCGCTTTTGAGTAAAAAAAATGAATTTATATATATTTGTAGTACATAACAAATATTTAATCAATAATGTGTATATATATATACGGTAAAATACATTAAATTCCCTTATAGTATTGCTTCGTTCCACAATCAGCCCTTATAGTTTTAATTGAAGTATTTAACCCCTTTATTTTCTTAGTTTAGAATAATTAGTCTAATACGTTAACTGTCCTTAAGTACTTAAACGGAATTGAGCATATGACTTTATTATAAGATAATAAAATGACAAGATTAATCTTAAAATAAGAATTTATTTAATAAAAGTAATCAATAACTAAAAATTCATAATTCTGACAAAATAATAAGAAAGAATCCTTTTATGCTTTTCTAAGAAAGAAATCATGACAAATATGTAGGATATATCTTGAAAAATCTCTTTCATTGCTAGTGAGTTTCATGTCAATTAATTCTATTTTATTTTTTTTCAGAGTTTAATTGGCTGTTTTAAATATTGAACAATTCTAATAGGAATAAAATTAGTGTTGTATGTATTGAACAATTCTAACATGGATAAAATTAGTATGGAAGGTATTGATGTGAGATCCCAAATTTTAACGTGTTAATAACCTTGATTATTGTTAGGCAAGATTGTGTCAACATAATATTAAACTCAAGACACTATAGTTGATAAGCATTTAAATTTCACAATTTAGCACTCAAGCCAATTATTAATTTTAGGGATTTAATTTCTAATTTTACAAACTTGTGAGGGAATTACTTGCATTATTTTGTACCATATTTGAAGTTAGTTAATTTCTATCTAAAATATAAGGACTAAGGTGTAAATTGAAAAAAAAAACAAAAAAATGGGGGAAATGGTGAGACTAGATCCTCTGTCCAATATTTATCATGTCTTATTCTGTCTAACGTTCAAAACGACGTAGTTTTATTAAAACTAGGGATTAAATGCATAAATATCACTAAAATTACTTTACAATTATTAGACCCTAACCAAGAGATTATTAAACCCTACGACGTAGTTTTAATTAAGACAGATAAAATCTTAGACAGAAGATCTCTTGATGAAAATGGTGGCATTGCCACCTAGTTACCCAACGTGTACACTATTAAGGCTACTCTTATGTTAAAAAAAGGGGCTAATTACCAGGAACCCCCCTATGGTTTGCAGAAATTTCCTATAACCCCCATGTTCTATAAAAATGTATCGAGTACCCCCATGTGTTTTGGGGTGAAATAGAAAGTGGATGGAAATTAGGTCCGTTAACGACGCTTGAATGACACGCGCTTAAAAGTGTAAGTGTGATTTATTATGGGTCAATTAATGTCGGAATTTACCCAAATTACCCCTTATTTTACCTTCCATAAGCATAAATCGGCTTCAACAACATAAATCATCTTCAACATAGATCTATGTCCTTATTCTAAAATCCTTCTAAAATCCTCAACACACAGAATATAGATTTATGTCCTTCTAAAATCCTTCTAAAATCCTCAACACACAAAAATATTTGCTGCAACATGTCTGCCTTCTTCTTCTTCTTCCTGTAAACAATATTACTGTAAAAATCTATGTTCTTCTTCTTCCTTTCAAAGCTTTGTCCTACCACTTCTAAAATCTATGTCCTTATTCTTCTAATTTTTTTTGCTATTTCAGAAATTGAATTGTTCAGACCTCTTTCAAATTATACTGTCAAAATCTTCAAATTTCCAAATCTATAATCATCATTAGTAAAAATGACAACTAAATCCACCGCGGTAAGTTCAAAGCATTAAAATTGGTTTCCAAATATGAGAAGGTGGCTCTCCAATTCCATATCGCTTGATTCTTGAAAAAAAGGTGAATCTTCAAATTTCCAATAGTAATTGTTTGTTTGATAGCATTGTTGATAGTGTTGTTGGTACTAGGTGACTTTTAGATTTCAGTATGGTAGTGATGGAGGTTTTGGTGGTGGCGATGATGATGGGGGAGGTTTACAGATTTGAAAAGGAAAAAAGAAAAAAAGAGTCGTGATCAAAAAGGAAAAAATAAAAAATAAAGAAGAAAAAAAAGGAAAGAAGAAAGAAAAAGATCGAAATAAAAAAGGAAAGATTTGGGGTGCTGTGGTGATAGTGAAGAAATAAAGAAAAAAAGGAAAGAAGAAAGAAAGAGATTGAAATAAAAAAATGAAAGATTTGGAGTGTTGTGATGATGGTGAAGAAATAAAGAAAAAAAGGGAAAGAAGAAAGAAAGAGATCAAAATAAAAAAAAAGAAATATTTGGAGTGCTGTGGTGATGGTATTTTGGTGGTGGTTGGCAAGATGGTGATGGTGGTTGGAGTGGTGGTGGTGGTGGTGGTTTTATGTTGGTGGTGGTGCTATGGTGGTGGTTGGAGTGGTGGTGGTGTTTTTATGTTTGTGGTGATGCTATTATGGTGGTTGGAATGGTGGTGGTGGTTTTATGTTTGTGGGGGTGCTATGGTGGTGGTTGGACTGGTAGTGGTGCAATGGATATTGGTGGTGGTGTTATGGTGGTGGTTCACATGATGGTGTAGTGGTGGATGACAACTTGGTGGAACAGATTTTTTTTTTCAAAAAAGAATAACAACAGAAAATAAAAAGGAAAAAAAATTTAAAAAAGAATAAAAAAAGAAAATAAAAAAGATACAAAAACATAATAGCATGAAATAAGAAAAAGAAAAAAACACGAAATCAAAACAAAAAAATGATTTAAAATCAATTTCCACTGTTGTAATCATTAAATGAAAAAAATGAAGAAAACAAATAGCATGCCTTAGAGAGAGAGAATTTTTTTTAACTTTATATTTTTACCACAAAAGTTTGATAATTTAAACTATAACCCCAAAATTTTAATTTTTTAAAGGTTTACCATTTAAATTTGAAAACAAAGGAGAGGGCATTATTGGAATAATTAACAGTTCCGTTATTGAACCTGTTTTGATCCATTTTCTATTTCACCCCAAAACACATGGGGGTACTCGATACTTTTTTTTTTAAAACGAAAGTGGATATATATAACTAGAAACAAACAAAATACAGTGCCGGCTATACCCGTCCACACTGTTACAAAGTAAATGTAGTAAATCTAGAATACTACTCAATTACATGAAATGTATGTTAGGAAAATAGAGATAATCTACTTGACAATTCCAGTAGATAGGCTCTATTTGCCTCTAAACTTGTAGCCCAAATCTGTGTAGTTGATCAACAAAAGGTGTGAAGAGCCCTGATATTTCTTAACACTGTTAGCACAGCTCCAAAATCTCAACCGAAAGCCAACGGAGGACGGATCCTAGGCCCGACCTTACCAAGTACATGACATTGAATCAATATCTGCTCAGCAATTGGGGTTATAGGGAAATTCGGCTAACCACAAGGGGTTTCTTAGTAATTAGCCCAAAAAAAAACAACTTAAGGAAAGCTTCTAAGAGTTGGCTTTAAGGCAAAAAAGAAGAAGAAGAGGCACCTAGATAAAAATAAGGAGAATGGAGGAAGAGGGGAGAAAAGCTTGGCAATTTCACTTTGGCTAACTCAAGAAAACTGTGGAAATTTTCAAAACGGTGTAAAAGTAAGTTTTTTTTTCTTTTGAATTTTGAAATATGATTTTAAAGCATGCTTAAACCATGAACAAATTATGATTTTGTTCTTTATCTTCTCATACTACTTTCTAGCTGAAAATGTTTCTTATGCCATCAAAATGTGGATGTTCTCATGCCCACAAAACGTAATTCATGGAGGATCATTTTCATGTTGTCATGAATTTGTGGTTTTGTGAGGATTGGTCAGTTTATAAAAATTTTATCATAACGAGAACTTAGTGTATCTGTTGGGGAAGAAAATAATATTGCAGTACATGTGATGTTGCATATAGTTTGCCCTAGGTTTCAAATATCTACTTCTCGATCTAAATTGATCGACTTAATTGGGGGTCTTCATCATGATTAGCAGATTGATAAGTAAAATTGAAACTCAAGAAATAGCAAATGAATAGAGAATTTTATCGATAACAAGTATTGTCATGCATCTTCTGTTTGCTTTGTGATAAGACACCCACTGGAAGTTGATTAATGCAAACTTTTACTATTATATTTGTTGTTTTGAGAAATTTATCATGCTTACTGTGGGTTTTAGTTATTCTGTGATTGTCTCAGATGTTGATTTAACTTTTGAGCTCAATTTGATATTGTACTTTCTAGATGGACATCCTCTTTATGTATGTACCTCTAGTAGCATGCTTTTCGTGTGACCAAACTTTTGTAAACTAGATGGCTCCATAGGCTTCTTTTGCTCTTCCTTTATAAGCTACATTATAATCCACTTGGCCATATATTTGCACAAGCTTATTCCTGTGGTTTTGTTTCCTGTGCATTTTTGGGATTAAATCGAGAATTATAACTTGAGAACTTTGGCATGGTTTTAACAGTTTTCCTTATGGAATTTTGGTAATATGATTGATTTCTTCTTTGAACTGGTTGGTGATAAGTCGATCTTGTACCGACTTAATTGCTCTACTTTCTTATTCTTTTGCTTAGAATGATTGGTGAATTGATGCTTGTTATACGACTTGCGTGCGAATATTGATTACAATTTGGAAACTATGAAGATTGGCTAAGTGTTGTGAAAATAGCTTATAAGAGTGTAGTAATCGTTCATGAATGACTGTGCACATACTTAACCATTTTGGCTTCCAAGTCTCAAGCATTCATAAAAGTCCCAACACACAAAACTTACACAACACTCACACAACACTTACACAACACTCACACAACACACAACACACACAGAACTCACACTAAACACACTCACACATGTGCGCCCGTCACACAACGCACACACACACGGGCGCACGCACCCCTCACACATTTGCACGATGCGCCCGCACCACACACAGCGGGCGCACCACCCTCTCACCTTCACACTTGCACGTTCTTGCATTTTCATTTATGCATTATTCTTGTGCATTTTCTGTATATCCACACTCGCACACTTGCACATTCTTGCATTTTCATTTATGCATTATTCTTGAGAGGCATCTTTGCTTTACATCACATCTTGAGAGGCATCTTTACTTTAAGTCACATCTGTTTTGGAATTTTTGCTTTATGTCATATTTCTTTGAAATCTTTTGTCTTCTGGGCTGCCATCGCATTCTTCTTTATGCTTTCTGTCCTGTAGCTGAAATAATTCTTTTTTGTTTTCTTGAGGTAATATGTCCACCATGCTTGAATATCCTTGTCCTTTCCTGATTGTCTGGTTGCCTTGGTATCAGAGCCAAGATTACTCAATTTCTTTTAAAATATTTAATTCTAAACTTTTAATTTACTTAAGCTCTTAATTTACATTTAGAATAAAGTTTGTATGGTCTGGTAAGCTGTTGAGAAGCTCGTGAATCCGTTGGTAAGCCGTTGTTGTGTCAGCTTAAGGTGTTCCCGGTTTAGGCTCTCCTGCGTTCCCCTTACACTCTACATTCTAATTGTTGTATTAAGCACCTCAGGTACGTTTTAAGTTATGAATTTAAATAATTTAAAGAAGTTGTTTAATTTAGGGAATAATACTGAATTAGTAGAAACTAATAGTATTAATCAAAGTCATGAAGTATTGTTTGATATTAATTCAAAAACATTAAGTTCAGTTTATCATATAGGTAATTTAAATTTTAGCAATTTATATGCAGTCAAAATACATGAACAAGATTTAACTTTTAGAGAGGTTTCAAAAACAATAAGATTAATGTCAAATACAGCAATTGAAAAATATAAGAATCAAGCTTTTAGATATATTCATTATGGACTAATAAAGGTAGTTGTAAAACCCTTACATCGAATAGGTATAAATAATCCTATATTTATAGCATTAAGAGATAAAAGATTTATAGAATACCAAGATTCAATACTTGCTTTAATTCAGACTAATATTTGTAATGGAGCAATATCATTCAATTGTGTACCCAATTTCTTAGCCAGTTTGCATGATGAGTTAATTTTAGATTCCTTAATTATGGATATACAGATTGATCAAAATAAGATAGATTCAAGAAGTCGTAGTTTTGTACTTTTATTTAAAGTATGTTTTAAATTATTAAAAACAGAAATAGATCCAAAGCTAAAACTAGAACAAACAAGTACTGAAGAGACATTGATATTTGAAGAAAACTCAGAAAAATCTTCAGTATATATTCCAAAAACCTTAAAGTGGAATGAAATCACAATTCCACAAACTTTTACAATAATTCCTCAAATACAATCAAAAAATATTCAACAAAGTAATGCTTCAAAACTAGTCAAACAAGAAGATGGTAGTATAATTATACATTTTGATGAAATAAAATCAAATAAATATGGAGCAAATAAAAATCTAATACAACCAGCTAGACATTCAACTTCAGAAATTCCAATAAGAAGAACATTTAGTCAACATACGAATTTAAATACTAACCCAGAAATATATTCAATAACAATTTCAGGAAGTCAACGAATTCATTATAAATCACCTTTACCAAAAATAATAGATACTGATTCCATTAGTCAATCACCTACTAAATTAGAAATGAAATGTGATTCATTACTTGTTATTAATAATGAATTTACACCAAATTATGATTACTTAGACGAAGAATTTAATGATGAAAAGAATATACAAAAAAGACACTGGTACAACAAATTAAGTAAAGAATTTCAAAAGATATTAAATACTAAATGGAAAGAAGAAATAATAAAAAGAAAATTTAATTTTCTTTTCTTTTCTTGGTTATAATTTGAATCTCAGAATTTAGGTAATATAAAATTTTACTCAATTGATAGTATTAATGTACAAACATCACTATATAAAAAATGGAATATAGTAGGAGGAGAAGTACTAAGTTCGGTACATCCACCTTTATTGAATTTAAAAATTCAAACAAATTCAGGTGAAGTAATAGCAACTCCATTTAGAGAAGCTCGAACAGAAAAAGGTCCAGTAGAAGTTGATGACATTAAAAAGGTTAACCAACAATTAAATTATTCTAATCAAATATTATCAACAGTAGCACATCAATTAGATATAGTTTCAACTAAAATAGACACTATTCCTAAAGAAAATAATATTGTTATAAAAAATCCTTTTAAAAGTGACAATTTAAGATTTCCAAATGAAATTTCTAAACCTCATTTTCAAGTAAAAGATGTATTTAAAAATGTTCAACTTCTAATTCTAAATCATGATCAAGATATTGTAAAAAAATATTAGATAAATTAGAAGAAACTAAACCAAGTACCAGTACTATTCAAAACATTCAGCAAACTAATCCTATTCAACAAGAAAATAGTGAAGATGATAGTCAACGTAATGAAAGTCAAAATGACGATATTTATGTAAAGATAGAACAAATTGAAAATGAATTCGATGAAATTAATAGAATAAAAAAACAATATAAATCAAGAAAAAATAAGTACTATAATAATAAGCAAACTTATGCCCCATATCAAAGAAAAAATTATTATCCGCAATTAACACCCCCAGATTTGCAAATAGAAGAAAGAGCACAATTTCAAGCTAGTCAATTTGATGGGAGAGCAATATATGAATGGAATATAAATGGGAAATCAGAATATGAAATATTAAGATTACTTCAAGAAATGGGAATGGCAAAAGCTGCTTATAAACAACAACGATATGATCAGCAATCAATAGCTGCAGGATTTTTAGCCGGATTTTCAGGACAATTAAAAAATTGGTGGGACAATTTAATCACTGAACAAGATAAAAAAGATATATTAAATCATACTACTGCAGAAGATGAATTAGATGTAAATGGTCATGTAGTAAAAAATGAAAAAGGAGAAGTTATAAAAAAAAAAGTAGCAGATTGTGCAGATTTTTAATATATGTAATGACAGTTCATTTTATAGGAAATCCTTCTCAAGAAACTAGAAGTTCTCAAATATTTCTAACTAATTTAAGATGTCCAACATTAACAGATTTTAGATGGTATAAAGATATGTTTTTAACATACGTCTATAAAAGGCAAGATTGTTTACAACCATTTTGGAAAGAAAAATTTATTACAGGATTACCTAATCTATTTTCTCAAAGAATATTCAATGCTATAAAAACATCAATAGGAAAAGAAGAAATAAATTTTTATGAATGGACTTATGGTACATTAATTGCACTTATAAAAGAAGAAGGTTTAAAATTATGTCAAGAATTAAAATTGCAAGCTAAATATAGTTCTGAAAGAAGAGAATTAGGATCATTTTGTGAAGCATTTGGAATAAAAGGAATTAGAGCACCATCCAGTCAACATAAAAGAATTACTTATACTAAACCATATAGATCTTATAAATCTTATAGAAGATCCAGGAGACTTCATCCAAATCAAAATCAATATCAAAATGAAAATAGACAAAATCTTTTTCTTTTTCTTTTTTAATAATCGAAGGGATCCTGTGCCATAGGGCCTCCGAAATAATCTTCTTGAATAGGGCTTTGTGTTGAATCTGTCAAATTAAGCAGGACCGTTATAAAAATAATTAAGCAAATATAAATTATAAATTAAAGAAAGAAATTAATAACAAAAATGAATAATCAATACCTTAATAAAGTAAAATTTAAATAAAAGAAAGTTCGGGAAGAGTGAAGTAGAAATTCACAAGGCAGAAAGAGAATATCAAAAGATTTTTATTGCTTAAAACATTCGATGCTTAATACAACTGATTTCTTCCGTTTTATAGGAAGAAAATCCTATTCTATTACAAGATATTTAATTTTTTTTGAAATTCGAATATTGCTTTACATCACATCTTGAGAGGCATCTTTGCTTTACATCACATCTTGAGAGGCATCTTTACTTTAAGTCACATCTGTTTTGGAATTTTTGCTTTATGTCATATTTCTTTGAAATCTTTTGTCTTCTGGGCTGCCATCGCATTCTTCTTTATGCTTTCTGTCCTGTAGCTGAAATAATTCTTTTTTGTTTTCTTGAGGTAATATATCCACCATGCTTGAATATCCTTGTCCTTTCCTGATTGTCCGGTTGCCATTGAATCTTCATAGCTTCTTTGATCTTGATGAATAATATGTGGATTTGATCCACCAATTTCTCTTTTTTGAAGGAGTTTGCTGATATTACTTGAATGTTATATCTTGTATCTCTTGAAATCCATTTGAATTCTTTTCTCTGTGAAGGCCTGAAAATTAAATATTAAAAGGTTTAGAGTTTTTTTTAATAATCGAAGGGATCCTGTGCCATAGGGCGTCCGAAATAATCTTCTTGAATAGGGCTTTGTGTTGAATCTGTCAAAAATTGAGGTTGTGCTTGAGATTGTTGCTTCATATTTTTGAATGCCAAATATTGTTGAAATTCTTCCCATGCAGCATTATTTTGTTCTTCGGTTCTTGGAATGGATGAACTAGGTTGAGTAGGCTGAGATCTTGGGCTTTGTTGTTTTGGACTGGAATTTTGTCTATTGTTTACCCACGTTCTTGTTCCTGTTTCAAAATATTTTGCTACTGCTTGTGGGCAACAGATTGCTGGATCACATTTTTCCCACCATTTAATTTTGAACTATCTGACTAATGACATGGGCTTGGGTTTTGGTTGAGCTTGAATGACTTGAAATTGCCAACACCAGATCCACGGAACTTTAAGCTCCGCATGGAATTGAACTTCTCTTATATAGAGTTGCATACTTGATTCAGATTTCCATTTTTTGAAACCTTCCTTTGCTTGAAGTGGCATTATATTTTCTTGGGAACCATGGGTATCCCACCAATCATAGAACCAAAGTGGAAAATTGTTTTTGCACGTTTTGTGAAAAGTAAAAAACCATGAATGATCAAAAGCTCTAAAATAAAATGCTTTTTTCCAAGCTTGTTTGTAATCTTGATAATTATATTCTTGTGGATCATATGGCATGGAAAATGATTGAATATTATAAATATTGCAAAAATCATTTGAATTTAAAACTCTTTTAATACTACATTTTGAATGAGTAACAAATCCTGATTCATTTTTATTATGGACAATGTCCACTGAACCAGAATCTACTAATATATATTCATAAAAATTTTGAGTTTTTCTTGAATCATCTAAAAACCATGATAAGGATTGAGTAAAGAATTTTGCATAATAAGATTTTAAAATAGGAATCTCTGGTTTTTGAGTGAACTTTGTTAAAATTAAATATCTATATCCATCTTTCTCAACATAAGGGGATCGTTGGATTGAATCAGATGAGGATGCTTGAATATTTTGAGATGGTAAGGTGTCATAGTTATGGGAGTTGTTGAAGGTGATGGAATTAATTCAGTCTTTGCGTGTGGTTAAGTTTTTGCGAATGGTGTGGATGCTACCTGAGCATATGGTAGTGGAGGAAAATCCTCAAGTTGAACAAATCTATTACTAGTTTGAATATTTGGTGATTGAATAATTGATTTTGAATCTATTACCTTTGAAGCGTAGTCCTCAGGACTTTGCATCTTTTGCTTGTTGAATGATTGCTCCGGTTTCTTTGACATCTTGATTTCTTCCTGTAAGAATTCTCGAGTAAGAAAATCGGGTAATGAATTATTTTCTCCTTTAATATACTCAATATCAAAATCAAATACAGATAAAATTCCTTGCCATCTAGCAAAGATTTGTTTTGAAACTAAATTTTGAATATCCTTTTGAAGTATATCTTTAGCTGACTTGCAATCTACTCGTAATAAAAACTTCTTGTTATACAAGCCATCTTGAAATTTAGAAATACACATAACAATTGATAAAATTTCTTTTTTAACTGTTGAATAATTCTTTTGTGATCCTATCCATACTTTTAAAGTATATCTTACTAACTCAATTTTTTCATGTAATTTTTGTTTTAATATTCCACCATAACCTATGTCAGATGCATCTGTTTCTACTATCATGAATGATTTAGGATTTGGTATTCCTAAACAAGGTAATGAATTAATTTTTTCTTTTGCTAATTTAACTATTTGAGTATGTTTATTTGTCCATGCAGGTGGATCTTTTTGTAATCTTTGATATAATTGTGCACAAATTGTTCTTAAATTTGGAAAGAAATCTGCTACATAATTTAAACATCCTAGAAATCTTTGTAATTGATTTTTATCTTTAATTTCATCAGGAAATTTCCCTCCAAACTCTAGTGCTCTATTAATTGTTTTAAACATTCATTCATTATAGTAGTAGATTTAACTCAAGATGTCATATTAGGAAATAATTTCTTATATCAAATTACACCATTTAAGAAAACAACAGAAGGATTAAGTTTCATTATAATGGGAAATAAAATATTATTCCAATTTATTACCCCAGTAAGGCAAAAAGAATTAAATTTACTACAAGCTAATAGTATATTTCAACAAATTAAACAAAAAGAAAATCAAATAAATTTCATAAAAGAAGAAATTACATATCAAAACATAGAGTTACAAATAAAAAGGGAAGACGTAATTAAAAGAATTACAGAATTAGAATTAAAATTCAAGGAATCTATATGTGCTGATCATCCATCTGCATTTTGGTCAAGAAAAACTCATATAGTTGATTTACCCTATGAAGCAGATTTTGATACCAACAAAGGCTAGACCAATCCAGATGAATTCAGAATTATTACAACATTGTAGGACTGAAATAAAATCACTATTAGACAAAAAATTAATTAGAAAATCTAAATCTCCATGGAGTTGTCCAGCGTTCTATGTCAATAATCAAGCTGAAAAGGAAAGAGGAGTTCCAAAATTAGTAATAAATTATAAACCTTTAAATAAAGTACCAAAATGGATTAGATATCCAATACCTAACAAAAAAGATTTATTAAATAGATTATTTAATGCAAAAATATATTCAAAGTTTGATTTAAAGTCAGGATATTGGCAAATTCAAATAGCGGAAAAAGATAAATATAAGACAGCATTCACTGTACCATTTGGTCATTACGAATGGAATGTAATGCCTTTTGGGCTAAAAAATGCTCCTTCTGAATTTCAAAATATTATGTATGATATATTTTCTGTATATGTATTTATGATAGTTTATATAGATGATATATTAATTTTTTTCTAAATCTATAGATGAGCATTTTAGACATTTATATATATTTTCAAAGGTAGTAATACAAAATGGACTAGTAATATCAGCCCCTAAAATAAAATTATTTCAAACTCAAATTAGATTTCTAGGTCATGATATTTATAAAGGTACTTTTAAACCAATTAATAGAGCACTAGAGTTTGGAGGGAAATTTCCTGATGAAATTAAAGATAAAAATCAATTACAAAGATTTCTAGGATGTTTAAATTATGTAGCAGATTTCTTTTCAAATTTAAGAACAATTTGTGCACCATTATATCAAAGATTACAAAAAGATCCACCTGCATGAACAAATAAACATACTCAAATAGTTAAATTAGTAAAATAAAAAATTAAATCATTACCTTGTTTAGGATTACCAAATCCTAAAGCATTCATGATAGTAGAAACAAATGCATCTCACATAGGTTATGGTGGAATATTAAAACAAAAATTACATGAAAAAATTGAGTTAGTAAGATATACTTCAAAAGTATGGATAGGATCACAAAAGAATTATTCAACAGTTAAAAAAGAAATTTTATCAATTGTTATGTGTATTTATAAATTTCAAGATGGTTTGTATAACAAGAAGTTTTTATTACGAGTAGATTGCAAGTCAGCTAAAGATATACTTCAAAAGGATATTCAAAATTTAGTTTCAAAACAAATCTTTGCTAGATGGAAAGGAATTTTATCTGTATTTGATTTTGATATTGAGTATATTAAAGGAGAAAATAATTCATTACCCGATTTTCTTACTCGAGAATTTCTTACAGGAAAAAATCAAGATGTCAAAGAAACCGGAGCAATCATTCAACAAGCAAAAGATGCAAAGTCCTGAGGACTACGCTTCAAAGGTAATAGATTCAAAATCAATTATTCAATCACCAAATATTCAAACTAGTAATAGATTTGTTCAACTTGAGGATTTTCCTCCACTACCATATGTTCAGGTATTATCCACACCATTCGCAAAAACTCAACCACATGCAAAGACTCAATTAATTCCATCAGCTTCAACAACTCCCATAACTATGACACCTTACCCATCTCAAAATATTCAAGCATCCTCATCTGATTCAATCCAACGATCCCCTTATATTGAGAAAGATGGATATGAATATTTAATTTTAACAAAGTTCACTCAAAAACCAGAGATTCCTATTTTAAAATCTTATTATGCAAAATTCTTTACTCAATCCTTATCATGGTTTTCAGATGATTCAAGAAAAACTCAAAATTTTTATGAATATATATTAGTAGATTCTGGTTCAGTGGACATTGTCCATAGTAAAAACCTAAGGGAGGCGGCAGTCCCCTCGCGGTCGCTTCCCCACGAACCCACCTCTCTCAAAATTTAAAATGTTGTCTTGTCTCTCTTTGTGGGAGTGATTTGTCTCCCTTAGTGGAAGTATTCTTCTCTCTTTTGAGAGTTATATTATCCATTTTTGGAGTTTTTTTTTTTGCAATAACAAATAAAAAATTGCATCTTGGATGGATGATTGGGATGGATTCATTGAAGTCTCTATTTTTGGGCAAACAAAAAAAGATGAAGAAGGTATATTAGCTGAATCGCATGGTTTTCTCCTTCAATCTATTTTTCTTTCTTAGATTTAGATCTTAGTCTTTAAAGATTGATTGATTTTGGATTTGGTATATGGGAGAAAAAAGCTTTAGATTTAGACATGTTGTGGCATTAAAGCTTGGTTTTTTATCAACTACTAGGGAGGAGAATTTCAATTCCAACTCTGCTACTAGGGAGTAAAATTTACTTCAGTTTTAGCTCTATAAGAGGAGAAAACACTCCAATTTTAGCTTCCAATTAACCAAGTTTTTATTTCATTTTTTTTGTTCTGAGGACTTGCGATTGATTTTGAGTTTTGTATAACTCAAATCTGTGAGGCTTTGAGTTTTGTATAAATCAAATCTGTGAGGCTTTAAATATGTGCCTGTTATGCATGTCATTTATTTGCACTGAGTATATGAGCTAGCCAAATTTACTCAATTCACCTATTATCAGCTATTTAGCTGTATTGTGTTGTATTTTATTTCTATTAATTAATGAAATTATCGCTTTTGAAAAAAAAAATCCAAATAACTTTCTTGTCTGGAGGAGTATTATTTCATTTCTTTCTTTTCCTTTAATCCAAACAATTTCAAAAAAGACAATGCCCTCTGTTAGCTGAACTTGAAACCATTAGATTAGTTCTACAAGAGGCCATTAAAACATGCAATCGAATGTTCAAGCAATGGTACACTACCTTTAAAGAAAGAAAAATACAAAGTTGGAAGTAATTACTGTAATCGATGAGATTTTTTTGTTAGCTAGCAGAGAAACGTGCATTCAGTTTTATAAATAGGGAATTCAACTCTATAATTAGGAGGAACCTTGCAAGAGTTGCATGCAATAGTGTACAGAATTAGAGATAGGATGATGCTTTCTCCATCCAGTTACTGCAAGTAACAAAATAAGATCCTAAGCCAGACTAGCCCTATGAAGGAGGCAACTAATAACATTTTAACACGTGTATAATAACTTATTTCTTAAAATTTACTAATTATTAAATTAATTATTAAAAATTAAATAATAACAAGGAGTAACAAGTGAGAGTGGAATAGAAGACCTAATGCCTTAGAATTCTTGCAATAACTACTCATTGTAATTGAAATGAAAGAAAATATAAAAGTAAAACAAAAGAGAAAAAAAAAAAGAGGAAAAAGAAACACAAAATATTTAGAACACTCGAAGGCATTATTGTCTTGTCAATCAAAATATATAAAGAAGGGAAAGTGGCCATTTATTTGTTGGAAGGAATGAAATACAATAAACAAGGAGAATTTGTTATCCCTATTTCAAACAAGGAACTTTATAGTTGACATAATCATGAAATTCAGGTCATAAACAACAACAAACTTTTTTACTTTCCAAGTATAAACACTTAATGCCTTAATTCTCAGCTAATTCAGCAGAAGTATAATTCTATCATTTTTATTGATCAAATCTGGAACAACATTATTCCTGAAAATCTACAGCAAAGTTACAAATGGGATAATCATAGAACAAAGTTGTGCAGGCATTTATCAGACGCTGAGCTTCGGGTGGAAATGAGAGTCTGCAAATGCTTTGGTGAACTGATCTATACAAGCCATCCGAATGCGCTCAGGTGTTGCTGGATTATCAAGCGGGAACCATTCATTATAACCTTCTTCTGCTCGTGCTGAAATTATAGCATCTTTTATGGCGAAAAAGACAGCTGAACCAAGGAAAAATGGAGGTTCTCCTACAGCTTTAGATGAATGGATGGCCTTGGTATTTGGAGCACCCTATAATGTTTAAGGTATGAGAGAAGTTGCAAGCAAATGAATCGCAACGATAAAACGAAGAATTGACAACAACTACCAAGCCTTTATCCCACTATGTGAGATCGGCTATACGGATCGGACTTTGTCTTTGTATCCTATCTACGCAATTGTTTTCATTTCTATTTAAATATATCATATCATTTTTATCTTCTCTTTTCAATACACTTTATGTGTCACCCTTTCCCTTTTAATTAGATTTAATGTTTCTGTATTGTTTACCTGTCGCATTGGAGTAGAGCATTTAGAGATCTCCTACACACATGTCCAACTTATTTTAAGCGTGCTTCTCTCATTTTCTCATCTATTGGAACTACCTCACTTTATTTCTAATGCATTTATTACTTATTCTATTTAATCTTAGTGTGTTCATATATCCATGCTAACATTTTCATTTCCGCTACCATCATCTTTTGTTCATACTCATATTTAGTTGCCCAACATTCTCATCCATAACCATCGCTCGTCTTATGGTTGTTTTATAAAATTTTCCCTTCAATTTCAACAGTGTTTTACAAATTAAAACGAAGAACGAACAGTTTAAGAATTATTTAGGACAAAAGATGTGATCCAGAATGAATGTCCAAATGAAAACATGGTATTAATTCATTGTGTATATGCTATAATAACTTATAAACATGGAAACCTGACATCTTAGCTGCTTTTCTAGAAATGTTGTTTTCCACTAATATTTGTGTTTGTAAGCTTAACACCTAGGAACCTAACATAGACATACAAAAGAAAAAAGAGGAAATAAAAGATCCCCAACAAAGAGTCTACACAAAAGGAGAGGAGGGAGTAGTTAAAATGGCTTAACACCAATCTTTGCAATATCTTTTATGCCATTACAAACAATAAAATGTAAGATGCACAAACAAAGGTACTCTAGGACAACTAAATGGTAACATATTTGTTATCCATAAGACCTAAAGTAGGTTCTAGATGGGACAAGTCTTTGCATGAAGTGTCAATCTACCATCTAACAATTATATGAAATTTAGCTTTTCAGGAAACCTGATATTAATCGCCTAAGTTTAGCATAACTTGCACTGCTTCTAAGCATTACTTCAGATACAACTTTCATGTATCATCACATGGATTCAACTACTAACAAAAGCATTTTAAGACAAGTTCAAACAAGTATTCTCAAGGAGGAAGTTATATGTTTACCTTCAAAAGTGAAACATTGAATTCAAAAGGCACATCATTCACCGAAGGAATTTTGTAATTTCCAGGACCAGATGTGTATAAGCAACCGGCTGGAATCCATTTATGTGCAGCATCTCCCCATTTCAACTCTTCCAAGGCTACCCATCCAAGACCTTGTATGAATGCTCCCTCAATCTGCAATTCCATTACCCGATTGGATGTAATGTATTATGAAGAAAAGTATACCTAAGATCTTACGCGGTTTTAAGATTACAACTACCCGATTGGATGTAATGTATCATAGAGATTGTATGTTTGATCTGCATCATCTTAACTCAATACAGACCGGACAACCGTAGTATCCTTCTTATTCTTCCACAGTTCCACTGTACTAAGTACCCACATAAAAGACAGTGCACTTATTCAACCTCTACTGTTATGAAGAACAAGCATCTTGCACATCCTTTGACTTGAGTATGCCGATGATTACTATGGTACTACAAACCTCTCCTAGTTTTACTTTTGGGCTATCGACCTCTGCCCAGATGAAGCAACTTCAATATACAGTACTTTAGTTGAACCAAGTTTTAAAGAGTGACTGAAACTAGATTTGAGCTTTTTAATTTCTTTGTATTGAGTTTCAAGAAATATAGCCTTCATAGATTAGTAATCTTACCAGCATCTCAATCATAGCTATAACTATAACCATCCTAAGTAACAGAGCAGACCTTAGAGCTACAAATGAAACTAAAAAATCAATTACACCAAACTATATAAAAATGCATCATGCCTATGGCACTAAAATAAAGTCTAGCATTAAAGCAGCACAGTGCTCCCAAATTTGTATGGTTCTGTTGATTGGTCAATAAAACTTGTAATACAGGAATACCATGAGCCCTTTTTAATAGGCCACTACTTTGCTGTATAGTTGTACGATCACTTACCTCCCCTGCATATTCCCCCCCCCCCCCCCCCCCCCCCCCCCCCACCCCTTTAAGTTGAATCGAAAATAAAAAAAAACCACAAGTTTCTGCTGTCCCACGTCATCAACCACCAGCAGAAGTTGACGTAGGCCTTTTACCACCACATGGCACACATAGTTGATTTTTTCAGTCGTGTTTCATACTTCAGGCTGATATTTTTGTTTATTGTTCATTTTACATTTCTGTAATATAAATTATTAACAATCATCTTTTATTAGATAGTATCAACCCAAAGGTTTCAATGTTGCATGCTTAGTTGCAACAGGTTATAATATGGCTCCTGTTCATGATACATTCCTGGAATAGGTACCAGGCAAACAAGAAGACAAAAGGTAACAGGAGGTTATATCTCTAAACAGTCGAAAGTCTAGGCATGTATGACCAAAGAGCAAAGACCAACCACATGATTTAGCAATGCTCCCTCATCCAGAACAAGTATAACATTATGTACAATAAATCATATCTAATTGTGTGTCACTGGACCTTTTCCATAATGGCTTTATGCGGAACAATATTTTCATTCTTCTAAATGAGAGTAGCTAAAGAAAAGGTGGACAACGATGGAGCAGGAAAGTTATGAACAAGTGAAAAGAACTTAGCACACCACTAGTAAATGACTATTTCTAGAAGGGGTGCATAGGTCATTAGTTTGTTTTGAAGATTCAGATAGCTAATTGCTTATTTCAAAGGATTATTGAGGCTGCTTGTCATCCATAAATCAGAACATGAAAGCAGTAGCTTTATGTGAATATCTCTATCATTCATTCCTACAAAGCCTATCAACTAGATCGAGGACTTTGAGGAAACAGGATAAGCCAGTAGAATTAAAAGAAATTAAAAATAAATAAATGAATCATTAGAAGGGTAGCAAGTACCTCCTTAAAAGAGCTGTAGTTACATTTTGATTTTATAGGCTTCATCCTGGCTGTTATTTGTTCACATGCATCTAGAACTGCAGCACCATACATATGAGAACTTGCAGAAGCGGCAGTTGGAGATGAATTAGGAACCTGGTGCAGCATTGTAGCTACATTAGACATTCAGAAATACAGTCAAGAAATTGGATAATGTAAACTATTCTACAGAAGTAAACATACAAAATCAATGCTCAACCCAACCAAAATTGCACTTCCTTTGAGCTTTGATGTCAATTTCAATGAGAAATCATGGCAACTATTTCATCAGCCATTGCACATTTACATAAAAAGATAATAGCGGACTCAGAGGGAAAAAAACATCTGTTGACTCTCAGAGAATTCCCTTCAACCATTCTTATCAAATAATATTGGAAAGTTGAAGGGAAACATCCAAATACATAGAAAATAGAAGTTTAATCTCCAGCTCCTATAAACTCTTAGATTCAGCTAACAGCACACTCAGGTAGGGTAATAGAGTCTCAAATCCACTGCAGCTGTTTTAATTGTTTAAGTTACCATGGAATTAATCCATAGTCTGTTTCATCAAGCATTGGTTCATTAAATTCAATGATTTATGCCTCACAAATTGGGAGAACTTCGTTATATATGGTTGTCCTAGAGAGATTTTCAGACCATGCATTCCTATAAATCCCAGATCAATCTTTCCAACAGTCTTGGGTTTCATATTCAAAGATCTTAACTTCATTTCTATTGAAATCCTAACAATTAAAAAAGGATAAGAAGTAACAATTCAATCCATTTTTCACGTCTAGCCATTCTATGGTTTTGTTCCCATGTATAACTCTGAATTGTAAAATATAGGAGTAAATAATTCTACCAGAGATGGTGTATTCTTTATTCACCAAATAGAGAACTCTCTCCATATACATGAATCTCCACACCCACGAAAAAAGGAAGAAAGGAGGATGACAAAAATAATCATGACAAAGTTTGGAGAACACCAAACCATCTGACTCTAATTTTGCATTTATGTGGTAGTATCAAATGTGATGGTAAAAACTAGATGTAAAAGTAGCCTTTCACTAGGGCCAACTAGAAATTAAGATAAGGTCAATTTAACCAAAAGAAGAAAAATGACAAATTTCAAGGAAATTGCTCCTACAATACCTTGTCTGTACTCGTTTCAGAGATGAATACAGAACTGAGAGGAATATCAAAGGAAGAAGCTGCAATTTGAGCAACCTTTGTATGCAACCCTTGCCCCATTTCAACACCTCCATGCGTGACTAAAACTGTTCCATCTGTATATACTTGAACAAGAGCACCAGCCTGTCTCCGTTTAGGAGATGCTTACATTAGATCTAGTTAATCATTTCTATTAGATCTTATAAAAATGACCGTGAAGCAACCTGGACAATTGAATTTACAAGTAAACACATATACAAACACACACACACACACACAAAAGGAAAAACAAAAAAAACTTTTGACAACAAAACATCCCAATCCAAGCATGAGACCTCACTTTTCTCTAACTTGTTCTCATCTCCAGTACTCACCCTCAATGAAGAATTCAGCAAGAGAGTTCTGACGTATTAATGGGACACATTTTGTAGCAGCCAGTGGCCAATAAGCAGCAAGTAGTTAATAGCCATACTAAGTGGATCATTTAATCCAAATGTGCATTCAATAATGGGGCTAGTTGCTCAATATTTAATCATTGGCCAACATTAACATTCCATTTACATATGTCCATACAAATTTATGAATTTTCAAAAGCTTCAAGAATTCTAATATAAGGAAAGCTCTTACAAATCAGCACAACTATATGTTATAAATAAGCCGAAAATTCTATCAAAAGTTCTACTTTCTGTTCAACAAATTCTCAGTAGTGGCGCTTTCAAGCATCAAAACAGTAAGGCAAAAGAAGGCAAATAAAAAGATTTCTTTGATTGTTGCTGATAGGATCCCATACAATCTGGGTCTGGGTCTTTTTAAGTATAAAAAAAAAACAAACCACAAGGAAGTAAAATGTTGGTTTTTAAACTATAAGGGGATAACTTGAAAAATTCCAAAACCACAATGGGGTTTCTTGTAATTTACCCAAATATTTAGGAGGAGAAAAACACGAAAGCAGCCTACCCAACATGGGTGATTCAATATTATTTATAATAGAGAAACCCTAGAAAACATGAAAAACCGACTTAGACATGCAATTGACAAAACTACCCTTATTTATCTCTTGACACCCCTCAAGTTGGAACATTCATATCACAAGCTCTAACTTATTAGAAATATATTGAAGTTTTAAACCTTCCCCTCAATTGAATTGTACATGAGACAGTCACTTATTTCTAACTTTTCTTAAACAAAATGAGAGTTTGCTTCAATATATTTAATCTTCTCATGATGTTTGAACTAAACTCAACGGCGTCAGAGTTGCAAACTTTACTACAACTCAACCTTTATTCCATTATGTGGGGTCGACTACATGAATCATACTTCGCCATCGTATTCTATCTGTGTTCTAGCCTTTATACGATTTCTAATATGATCTATGTCATTTGAGTGGCAAAGTTAATCGCCGGCTGCCAGCCTGACGCAAACTTTACTAAAGGTAAAAAATTGAAACAACCAAATTGATACCAATAAAAACTGCACTAACTTGGTACCAATGAAAACTGAACTAACAACGACCAAATTTAAGTGAACTGATTCAACTAGAACCAACGAACCCATGATTGGGTTCAAACTGAACTGAACTGGTTCAACTAGAACCATTTAACTGAAATGGAACTGGTTTGACTGGAACCAATTAGCTGAAACTGGATTGATTCAACTAGAACCAATTAACGGAAACTGGACAGGTTCAACTAAAACCTTATATTGAATCCGGATTGGTCGACTGGAACCAATCAACAACTAAAAACAATATATTGAATCCGGATTGGTCGACTGAACCAATCAACAAACTGAGTTGAATCTGGTTAAATCAGCTCCATTAAACCAACTTGGTTGTACTGGACCACTTTGTACATGACAGTAGCCATGACGAGCAGTGGACAATAACTTGTGTGATGAACAATGAACAGCAATTCCATGATAAATAGTAACATGAACAATAATCCGGAAAATAGTAACGTATGAACAGTGGACAACCCTTTTTTTAGGCTGGAACCAAGCTCTGATACCACGTCAAAATATTTAGGAGAAAAGCACACAAGCAGCCAACACGGATGATTCAATAGTATAAATAATAGAGAAGCCTTAGAAAACATGAAAATTATACTTAGACATACAATTGATAGAACTACCCTTATTTATCTCTTGACATATATAACTCAAAAATGTCCAACATTCCATTTTTTAATTACTTTAATATTTCAACTAAATGAGTTCCCCGAGCATATCTCAACGGGTTGGGACGTCTATCTAGATACCATATGGTCTCAAGATCGACTCTCTAAAAACAATATTTCAAGTAAATGAGCAAAGTATGCACAAAGGCACATACTGTAGGTACTCCCATGAAACATCTCCATTTGAAACAGATGTAATTCAAGATAAATATACAACATATTCAAGAAAAAAACATCTTCCCTCAATTTTTATTCAGGAGAAACCTACAAAATTGCAACTTGCATTTAGGATCAAGGCTCAAAAAACATTTTGACATCAAGGTAAGATATGAATGAGCAGATGAGAGTCACGTACATGGGTGGACGAGATCATATGAATCTCATTGCCATTATCCACAGTCCATATTAAAGTGCTATTTGGCTCCAAGTAGAAATGCTCCTGGCCGCCTACCTGAACTGTACCCTCTATGATCTTGTCACACTGATTTGACAGAAAACAGAGTTGTACATCCCCCTTTGTCAAACACCTTTCTGTATTAGGATGAAAACCGTTACATTGAAGGGCAGCATCTTGTATGGATAAAATAGCTGGCAGTTCTTCATACTCAATATGAACCCTTCTGGCAGCAAGTTTTGCATTTTCATGCGTATCAGCAACAACTACTCCAATTACCTGAAGCAACAAGTATACACGCAAATTAATTTGATAAAACTCCTAACTCCCAAACTAGAGCTTATAACTGCTCATAGATTGAACACCGGCAGCTATGGACACCAGCAGGATGTAAAACAGCTATTAATAGAACTCTAACTTCCAAAAATGGTTATGGATTTGACATTCCTCCATATCGACAATCACCTGGTCACTGGTCACGTGTTAACAAGAGTGAATAAATGGGTTGTTTCTGTTAATTGAGACTTGCTCCTTTTCTAACATTACAAAGCAAACTTAAAAAGAAATTTATTTACCTGACCCACGCAAGTGACAAAATCTGAAGCAAAAAGTTCCTCATCTGCAATGACAGGCCCAATCATATTGTCCCCTGGAATATCTTTTGCAAGAAAACTTCCGGCAAACCCAGGAGAAGACTTTGCTCCAGAATCATCAATTGAGAGTATACGTGCATGAGGCTTTTTACTTAGTATCAAAGCAGCATACAAACCATTAGGAGGCATTGGCGTATCATCTGTATATTCTGCCTCTCCTGAAACCTGAAAATAATTGAAATATCACCTAGAACCTCAGAAAGTAGATTTTCCAGAAAAATGCATGTAACAAGATTAACAATCTGACCAAACTGTTGCCAAAAAATTCTTAATAGTTGAGACCGGCAATCAGCGCCTCTATAAGATGGCATTGCCAGGCAAAAGAATGGCTTCCTTGGGTTATCCTTACAACTGACACAAAATTCTAACAGCGATAAATGTCAAAAACTGAACCAAACAAATAGAGAGGCTCCAATGAGAAAGACATATCAAGACTCCTCAAGCTGATAGGAAACAAACTTGATTTTATGCAAAATAAACTAAATTAGTGTTCACTGGTGCGACCAAAAACTGGAGTCCTAAAGAAAGCCTATGCCTGGTCTAACATGTCACCTCCAGTTAAGATAAAAATATAATTGAGATAAGAACTAAAGCAACCATATGAACAGTCTTACTGAAAGCACAATCCTATAGAAGACTGCATCAGAAAATATATATCCAAAGACACTCTAGCATTTTACCTTTGCATACACAACATAAAATCGAACATTATTCTTGTTTTTAAAAGAACCGAGGGAAATAAAAGAATCTCTTAAAGTATGAACAAGTGGATTACATCATATAGGTGCACATAAGCCAAAGAACTCAAGGCATTCAAAATCCCAGTTGAATAAACAAAAACATGGGATGTTTTTGAAGTGAAAAAGATTACATGCTTTCAACATGAAAAGAAGAAAATTCAAACACATAAAGCACTATTAACAAGGCACTTATTATGCATTGCCAAAACGTAGTTACAGGACATATATTTCATTTCTTTTAGGGCAACATTAGAGATGCATAAAAATTAACAACTACGATCAACAGAGAACAAGGGTAATAGCTGCACCAAATGCTTACATGGCCAAATTAGCAAAACCTGTCATCATCAACAACAACTAAGCCTTTATCCCACTATGTGGGGTCGGCTACATGAATCATACTTCGCCATCGTATTCTATCTATACACATGTTTTCAATTTTTTTTTGTTTTTTTTTTTTGGAAAAAACTAATTTTATTTACATACTAATCAAAATACAATGCCGGATATAACCAAACGCATTGTTACAAAAGATTAAAGCGATAAATATGGAGTACTACTCCATTACAAGATTACATGATTTAAAGTAAATGACAATGGACTAAGAAAACGTCTACTCTAGTTCCTACTAGAGTATAGTTGTCTAGGTCCCATACAAAATGTCCTATACAGTATGTATTTAAGCCTGGACTGAGTGTTTCTTTCTTCCTGCATGCTGACTATCTCAATTCCAGGCCATAATGTTCCTAGCATCAAGCTCAATTATACCATGACATTATATGAACAAAATTCAATCAACACCTAGTCACTTGAACCACAATCATTCATAACCTAGTTTAAAATCTGAGAGAGCCAATGTTAACAGCCATAAACCATACCAATGAGTTAGTAAGCACAGGTTCACAATGTCAATGACCAACCAATGAGCCATCAAAGGCCTAACACTGCCTGGTCAGTTTTACAATATCACCAAAAGTATCCAACACGCAAATTTCATCACTCAGAACAGCTAACTTCTGCATAGCAAATTGACGGGTTCTTTTTTTTTCTACCTGATTTGCGAGGGGCTTTAGGGGAAGGTTCTGGTTCCCTTATAAGCTTGAAGGATCGTTTCTTTTTCTCCATTTTTGGATGAGTATGTGTTAGCTAGTCTGAGTCAGTGTAGTAGCTTTGTTCATTAAATAGAACTTCTTCCTGCTCTTCTTCCTCAGATTCTGTGGGTTGATCTTGGAGAAGCGTGAGGCCAGATAGTGAATTGATTCTGCACAGGCCGTCTCCAACATTCCTCTTGTTATCCGTGAGTGTGCCACCTTCTAAACACAATACCTCAATTATATTTAGAGTTGAATCCATTAATGAGCTGATTTTGTGGAGTTTGGAGTTGGTCTCTACATCGCTTTGTCCCTGAATTTCAGCCTCCGCTCTGACTTGGGCAGCCTCTATAGCCTGTTCTTCCATAATGAGTTCCATAATGAGCTGGTTAGTCTCTGCTGAGGAATGTTGCATTGGGGTGTTATTCAGCTGATCCACCGGAGCTAGCTCATCCTCAGCTATAGGCACTGCATTCAACACCTTAGAGGTAAGGTACTTATTAGGGTTTCCCAGTGGAAGAGCTTCAGCCAGTTTGTGTCCATTTCCATTTTCACTTTGACTAAGCGTCGGTTGACATTGTTCATCATCACCTCCGGCTTCAACAGCTGAAATTGTGGAGTTCAGAGCTGGACACGAAGGCTGCACACGGTCATTCTCTATGGAGGTGAGCTCAACCGGAGGTCCCATTATCTCCTTGTTCATCACCATCGCCTCCTGAGTTTGCTTGTTCCTTCCCGCAAGCCCTGCTTCCACATTGTTCACCGGGGTGGAGTTTGCTACAGTTGAGGACTGGGCTGCATAGTCTGAGCTTGGGACCTCTTCGGATGGAGGCCGGATCTGCACAGGGTCTGAGCTCGGGACATCTGCAGCTTCACCAGCACTGTTCATCATCATCGAACTCTGTGGATCTACAGTGCTGGTACTGTTCACGGGATTGAGCTTGACGTTGGGAGCTTCGATCTGAGCCTCTACTTCATCATTAAGATCAGATGGCTTGCAATTTGCATTGTTGCCACCTAGATCTTGAATCCTAGCCACCATTTTCGGTTGAATCTCCAGATTTTTCACAATCGGAAGCCAGCATTTTTCCTTCTTTTTTCTTTGGGCTTTAGTGGGTTGATCTTGAGGGTGGAGCTGACTGCTTCCAGGAGGGTGGCATTGGTCATTTAGATGACCCATTTTATGGCACTGAGTGCAGTATTGAGGGAGCTCCTCCACCTGGAGTTGCTGCCAGCGCCCCTTTTCCCGAGAGCCAATCCATATCCTTTTAGGAATCACCTTGAGGGCGTCGAGCTCTACACAAATCCGAGCTTCGCTTGGTCGGAGGAGCTTGGATGCGGCAGCTGTGGCTCTGTCCATCTCCAGAGGGTTTCCTACAGCTGAAGCAATGGAGTAAAGCTGTTCTTTATGGAATAAGTGTAGAGGAAGTTGGGGTAATTTAACCCAAACAGGAGCAACAGATGACTCAACCTCAGGGTTGAAGTCTTTGGACCATTTGAAGATCCTTGCCGGAAAGCCACTGAACACCCACTTTTGGCGCATCCACATCCGGTGATAATCAGCTTCAAGCTCAAATTTGAAGAACACATGTTTATAATCCAGTAGGCCTAGGTAACATTCTCCAGTGAATGTAGCTCCAAGGATTTCTTTTCTGAGGGCAGCCATGGGAGGTCTTCCTTTGGAGAATTTGCCAATGAGGGTATACTTAAACGGTTGGGCAAGCAGCTCCTCCTCATCTTCAGTTAAGAGTAGTGCTGGTTCTCCCTTATAGGAGGAAAGTTGATTATGGCAGGAAGGGGGAAACGATACATCAATAGGCTCTAGCCATTTAGATGATACTGCTTCCCTAAATGTTTTAGGGTCTGGTGGTTTAGGGTTAATAGCCACCATAGTTGATTAAGAATCCATTTGTAGAGAGGGATGAGAGGAAATTTTTTGAGAGGGGCTAAAGCAAATGTTTGGGTTAAATTACCAGTGCCAGCATTAAAGACAAAATACTATTGAAACTTAAAAATGAGCATTCCATTTCAATACTACAATATAGTGGTAACTTGTTAGGCATTAATTGTTTTCATTTATATTTAAGTATATCATATCTTTTTTTATCATTTCATTCCAATTCTTTTTAGGTCTCTCTCTTCCCCCTTTTAATTTGAGTTAATGCTTCTCTATTTTCCACACGCCACATTGGTGCATCTAGAGTTCTCCTATGCACATGTCCAAAACATCTTAAATGTATTTTTCTCAATTCAAATGAAATGAAACTCGCAATGACTGAAGAAATCAAACAAGATTCCAACCCAACCAATGCTTGTGAATGTAACAAAAACCTTAAGAAGGCTAACAAATTCCACAACATGACAAATCATATATCATGCAACTTTCTCTTCCTATTAGATCACACTTCTTAATATACATTTGCAGCTACAGTTTCTAGCTCTAGCTTGATGCATGAGTTCATGGTATAATTGTCAATGAGCAGAATCAAATCCAAGAAAATAACATTTATAAGTATCAACCACTCAGTTTGTCTTCCTCTTTTTCTCTTTTTCCTTATTATTTCTTTTGGTCAATAATTCTTGCCTGAAGTTTTGCCGAGAGATGAACTTCAGGAGAACCTACAGCAGTCCCGTGTTTTGTAATTTCAAAGTCTTGACTCCCAATACAGGATGGTCGATGAATTGGTCGTATGGCTGATAGATGGGATGACGGAATGCTTAGAGGAGAGGATGTTTGTCCATCCATTTGATGACAAACCCACAAGAAGAATTTGAAGAAGAAACTAAGTGTCAAAGATTTCCTAAACTCCACCATTCCACCAGGAGCATCTTCTGTCAGCAGAATATCCTCCTCTAGGACTTTCAGGGCACCCGGCAGTAGCTCCTTATTCCAATTCTTCCCAACCAAAAACAGTTTGGTTTTATGTGCAGAAAGGGAAACAGGAGCCACACCACCATAAACTATTGAAGCATCTGAAACTACCCATATTTTATCCCTCTCCTCAAGAGAAACCCTCATTCCAGCATTAACGATGGCAATATCATCATCCCTCCTGTGAGCTTGCTTAAATTCCTTCACAAACTCAAATGGTTTATTCCAAGGTAAAAGAACTGAGTGCAGGATTTCAGTACTATTCATATCCACCTTGCGGTAACCTAGGAAAAATTTTTCAGCCAGGCATGTTCTAATGTTCCCTTTCCCATCAATTATGCGGAACTTTGCTCCTGCAGCTATCCAAAGGGGATTTAAGTCTGATATTGGACTGGCAGTACAAATATTCCCACCAATAGATGCAGTATTCCTTATTTGTGTCCCAGCAAACCATTTTATTTGCCGAATGAAGGCTCTACATGACCAAGTTTCATGGGGAGCACGCTTGTGTATAACTTCCTGCAGTACTCTCATGAGTTCTGAAAGTTTAACTGCAGCACCTATCTCCAAACCTTCATCCTTTACGCTCAAATGGTTAAGCTCTGGAATATGCGCAACAGATATCAAAATGGGATACTGCATCCTTTTGAGCCTCATTTCAATGCCCACCTCAGTATTACCTACAACTAGTTTTGCATCCGGATGTCTAGCTTTAAGGTCTAATACACCTTGAAGCTTTAAAGGCCTATACCACTTGAGCCCATTCGACCCCATCAAACATAAATTACTCTGCTTTCTTAACAAAAGCTCAGGGGGGAAAATAAACTCTTTGTTGGTGTATGTTGTTCCATCAATTTCACTGTAAGAGACTGGTCAATAACTGTCAGTGCAGGAGATACTTGTTTTTAACTTCTCACTGTTACTGTTATGTTTCAATCCACAGGAACATGGCTTTCCACTTGAAGGGCAAATAAACTCACCACTGTGGTTTTCCAAAGTTCCAGTAGCATACAAGCTATAATCAGTTTTGGAAAATACTCGAAATGCATCAAGAATGGGTCTATAGCCTGTACATCGGCACAGGTTTCCAGCAAGACTTTCCTCTATCTGCTCTTCTGTGGGTGGTTCTTGAGAGGACCTCAGCAATGCATACATGGACATGATGAAACCAGGAGTACAAAAGCCACATTGTGAACCATGAGAACGTGCTAAAGATTCCTGCAAAATATGAGTAGCAAATGAGCGAAAAAAGACAATAAGAAATCCACAAACAAGTGAACCATTCCAACCCCATTATATTTGATCCCCAGAAAAAATTACGACTCGTCAAAGAAAAAAGGGTTAAAAGTTTATACTGAAGCTTATTTTTGCAGCATTTCAGTTTACAGGTCTTATCCTTCTTATCTACTTCCAATTTTATTCCACCAAAGTAAATCTGAAGAAAGTTTATCCTAATTACCATACATGAACAGTTCTCTGAACAAAAACATTAGTAGAACAAGCATGACATATTGAAAGTCATGCAAGCATAAGGTAATAAACCTGGACTGGATGCAAGCCTTGCCTACGATTCCCTAAACCGTCCACTGTAATTACATGCATCCCTTCAACAGAATAAAGAGAAGCCAAACATGCATTAATTGCATGGTGCCTACAAAATAAATCAAGATAACACAAAGAAACAATCTGTCAGATGATGTCATCACAAGAAACATTTGCATCACATAACTACAAATTGTCAGCCAGAGGGGGGCAATAATCTATGTGTGTCTCAGAGAAGGAAAGAGAGAAAAAGAGAGACTCACACACATTTCTTTTTGTTGTGATCCCAAAAAGAAACCATAACAGTACAAGCCCCACAACCACCTTCACCACATCCTAGCTTAGTACCCGTCAAACCTATATCTGTATTCCAGGGGGCAATACAAAAATCAATTTAGTTGGATAAAACAGCCAATAAAATTGAAGTTAAGAATCAACAAACAGGAGGATGGGAACTGGGAAGTCACATTAAAAAAACTCAACAAAGCAACTTTAAATTTTGCAGAAATATTTATGTCGCTTTTAATATCCCAAGAATGACCAGTTATTCATTATAATCAAGAGGTATTAAAAGCAACAGATTGATACAATCTGAACATGCATCTTAACTGCCCATTAACAACATCTAACAAATAAAACTAGACACCATACATCACATCATTAACAAGTTACAAGCCAAGTAATTCAAATGAAAAGAGACTACTGACACTCACACACACACATACACACAAAACATTCCAAAAAGTTCCTAAAACAAGTCATATAGTACTCATGTTAAAATGTCTGGGCGTAAATAAAGTATAAAGAAAAATATAAAGAATTGACCCCTTGATCCAGAGATGAGAAAACATCCCAATACTCTAATTAGAAAGACTGAAAAATGTTGGGATACATGCTCTAGCTTCCCTCATAACACATAAGATGTCATTACTTGAGCTAAATGGAATACATATCTCTTGTCTATCTGATTTACTTATTATGCACACCTACTTAAAAATAATCCCACTAATCTCTTTCTGTCTCTGTGATTCAATGCATTTGAAACAACAATACTCACAGGTAAGCATAATTGCTGAATGGTCTTCCTCCACATAACGAATTCATGATGTTACATATACAGAAAGAGCATTACTATTTACTACCAACTTATTCCATTGACTTAATTTTAGTACAGCTACATAAAATCAAAAAGCAGCTCAAAAAGAACTGCTTAATTAAACGTCCTACACAACACTATCCATTACTGCAAACAGCAGTAGAAAGACTTCCTGACGTACCAGGCAGGATAGCATCGTTTTATTTAAGCGGTTAATTTCTTCATTCTAATTCATTTATATGTCATCAACTTTTTCGCCTGCATGAACTACAACATATCTCAAGAAACATTAATCTTTTATCATCAAATTCATTACCCAGACAAAAGAGAAAATGGAACAGAGAAAAAAAGAAACTTTGTTGCAGAATCTTGTCGACAGTATCGAAGCTTCTCAATCACTAAAAAAAAAAAAAACTGAATCAACACAAAATTGATTTTCCTCCTAGTGTTGATCATCAAAAGAAAAAAAATTATAAATTACATCTGAGATACTCAAGAAGAGTCAAGTGAGCCAACCCATCTGGCAAAACTCTGCGGACACCATTCACATATAAAATTGCTTCCTTTGACTCCTCTCCTCCCATGCTTCCCAATCCACTTTCCTCCATTAAAGAACCCATATAATCCTTTATTGTATTTTCTGTTCAAAACCCAATTCAAAACGAGCAAACAAAAAGATTCTGCAACTATATCTGATATGGGTTGTTCATCAAATTTGAGGAAAAAAAAAAGTTGGCAAAGATAATTGAGATGAAAACAGCTTTTTTCTTGTTTGGTCTTTTGCGGTTAGGACAGTCGGACATTAGCATGATACGATACTGACTCTTATTAGGATATTATATATTCAACTTTTTGTGACCCGCTGACAAATCATACAAAGACGACACGATGACTTCAAGAGATCCTACGTGCGTACGTTCTGGGATCTTTATGTATCTACAGGGATTAGTTTCAGCTAGACCCTTGAGTCTGGAGAAAATATTATTCGTGCCCCGTAAAGTAAAAGGAACTTGTCACTTGGACCTATTGTAAATAGTTTCTCTACAGGATTGAGATTTGAGAACGAGTTCGTTATTACTGTGTGATTAACGAAAATGAAAATAGAGTCAGAATTGTGGATTGAGAATGTGATTTTAATTGTATTTATATTTTTAGTCATTAGTTTTAATTAAATTAAAATATCAGGAGAATATGACATGATAATTTTATATAGATGATCCGATCTTGATATAAAATTGTGATATCTTGTTAGAAAAACGTTTGCATTTTTCCATCATTGCTTGTTTTTTCATTTTTTTTTTGGAAGCAAATAATAACAACTTTGGCTTATTTTTCCTCAATTATTCTTTATACTAATTTTTCAACTTGAATTATGCATGAGATTTTTTTTTTCCCTTTGGAATAATATTCAATATGTTTAAGAAATCTGAAGAGCAACTTTTGTTTACTTTTAGTAATATGAATTGTACTTCTTTGGATTGCAATATTCTCCAATTTATTGACAATTCATTAAGGAGATCAATACTATTATAGTTTGAAATGCATAATTATATTTAAAAAAAGTTACTGTTCATGATATTTGAATTAGTTTAACATTTATAATATTTTTACTATTTTGTTAACTTCTTTTGTTTTCACCATCTCTCTCATCTTCTTCAACATTAATTTTATCACAATTTTCTTTTGTTTTTGCTTTTTCACTAGCACTAAATAGAATAAAAATATTAGGAAAAATGTCAAATAGTCACTGATATTACAAAAAAAATTATTTTATCACCCACATTAAAAATAATACATTCTAATCACTGATATTTAAAAAATACACAAAATTAGCCACTCAACTAAATTTTGTTCACATTCTATCGGTGGACAGTTTCTCCATTAGCGACAAAATATGAATAAATCATGAATAATTTTGTTTGAAAGATAAATCGATTTTCCTTTTACCTATTTATTGACTGATAAATGAGGTGAACGTTTCCATTTTCTTCATTAAAAAAACTAACAAAATCTTGTTGGTGATTAATTTGGTGCATTTTTTTAAATATCAATTACTACCATGCATATTTTTTTACGTGGATGACAATATAATTCTTTTATGACTATTTTGACCGTTTCCCCAAAATATCAATATTTATTTAAATTTTAATTTAATTAAAAACATCATATTCATTGTAGACAAAAAAAAGAAAAAGAAAAAAGAAACCATAAATCCACTCACCTCCCTACCCATCTACAGAAAAACAAAATGTTAAGAACCGCTGCCAACACCACCACCACCACCTACACCACCGCAATGTCAGCTGCGTTCTCCTTCGCTCTCCAAACCTCGAACAGAACTCTCAAACACTTCTTTTCCTTCTCACCCCACAAATTCAAATTCCCTTTTCATAATTTCTCAACTCGCAATGCAGCTTTTGCTCTCCGACCCTTTTGTGTTTCAACTCCATTTATCAAGCCTAACGATGAATTGCATAATAATAACAACAAAAGTATCGATCCCACATACCTTTCTTGCTCTATGCCTCACAAGAAGCCTCTCAAAATGGCTGTTCTGCTCAGTGGAGGCGTTGACAGTAGCGTTGCACTTCGCCTCCTTCATCTCGCTGGCCATTCTTGCACTGCTTTTTATCTCAAAATATGGTTTCAAGTAAGTCCTTTTCGTTTCTTGGGATTTTTTTTTATGCTTTTGGGTGTTCAGAATTCTGGGTTTATGAAGAATTATGAAGAACCTTCGAATTGGTTGTTTTTGAGTCTCAGTTGGCGTTTATTTGTAGAAAGTTTGAATTCTGATGGTGCTACATGTGGGATTTGCTGTTATTTAATTTTTGGAGTTATGCATCAGTACATGAAAATGTCGTAATGTAAATGTTGGAACTGTTGAACTGAAATGAGACACAACAATAACAACAACTAAGCCTTTATCCCACAAAGTGGGGGTTAGCTAGATGGATCATATTACCCCATCGAATTCTATTGAAAATAATCAACCTTGCATGTAGTCTCTCTCTTAAGGCTGTCTGTGCCAGTTCATTCGCAAGGCTTTGATTAGAGTACTTGAATTTTCTTGATTTTCGTGATTATTGCTATGTGTATGTTGCCCTGTTTATGTAAGATATTTGCACAATGTAAGCTGTCAACTAACTTCCAGTTTCATTCTAGGAAGACTTTGAAAACTTTTGGTCTGAATGTCCTTGGGAGGAGGATTTAAAGTATGCAAGAGCAGTCTGTGCTCAGGTAAACTTCCTTAATCTTTTCGAGTTCTCTACTCAGTTTCTCAAAGAGTAAACATCACACAAACTCAATAAGAACAAGCAAAAGTTTTAATGTAGAATTCTGCAAGATGAAAAAGGAACAATCAAGTCTGCAATCAATGACATCAGTATGTCATGTGATTCTCTGTTACGCTGCTTCTTTGTGACAGAATAGATGCCAAAGTGATTTTAGAAACAAAATTGAATATGAGGGTATGTTTAGAATCCTCAGAGACTCCAAAGCTCGTGCAGCTATTGCTGTGTGAAAATGACAATTATACCTCTCTGTCTCTATGCATCTATCTATTTATCTATCTATCTATCTATGGGGGTGGGGTTGGAAGGTTGGTGAATGCTTTTTGGTTTGGGTTCGTGGAGTCCCCTACTTGGCATTTTAGTTGGAACAAAATTTCGATTACCATCTATGGGGGTGGGATTGGACCGTCGGCAAATGCTTTTTGGTTTGGGTTGGTGGAGTTCCCTACTTGGAATGAAATTTCAATTACCATCCAGCTGCCTCATATTAACAGGATATAAAAGACTGTTTTCTCTAAGAAATGATTTTAATCTCCTAATTTTAGTCATTCAGGGCTGAAGAGTGGTTCTATATTTTTTGAGTTTACAGGTTGATGTTCCTCTGGAAGTTGTGCATTTAACAGAAGAATACTGGAACAATGTGGTATGCATTATATACGGGTTAATAAGTTGTTTGGATACTGTTGAGAAAACTGTTTTCTTAAAGTTGTTCCACATTCAGGTCTCTTATATTATTGAGGAGTATCGATGTGGCCGCACTCCAAATCCAGATGTTCTTTGCAATACCAGAATTAAATTTGGTCTGTGACTTTTGTGAGTCTGCTGTTCTTTTTGTTATTTGATTTTCTAACTAGTTCTAATTCGGTTAATGGATTTACTTTGATTATCAGGTGCCTTCCTTGATGCTATCAGTGCCATGGATTTTGATTTTGTTGCTTCTGGACATTATGCCAAAGTTGTCCACAAATCTGCTGATCAAACAAAGGAGCCTTCTGTTTTGGAATTGTCAAAGGATATGGTATTTGAGTTATCCATATAGTTTTCTCTTTAGTGGTAATTGGACTACATTATTATAATTAAAAGAAATGACAAAATAAATACTTCAATAGAGGTTGAGGGAGCCTACTTCAACCCTAACAATGATCTCAAAATTTTAAATATTCTTTAGTCTACACAGAATGCAGAAATATACTCAAAATATATTGATTGCTTTGTTCTTTTTTATAGTTAAAAGTTATTTTGAGATACTCTATTTTACTATTGCATATTCTTTTAGCATATATGAAGCTACAAAGACTAAATATGTAGCGTTCCCCTAGATATGCTTTTCCACGGCAACTTTTTCTTTTCAAAGCCTTTCTCGAAAATAGATGCACTCTTTTTACCTTTGAAACTGTTTTTTGGACAATTGGGTTTAAGAAGCTTTGACAAGGTTAAAGCAATCAAGAAAATAAAATGAGGCAAAAAAAAAAAAAAAAAAAAAAAAAAAAAACTATTATATCTTTTAATATGAGGCAGATGGATGGTAATTGGAATCGTTCCAAGCAAAATGCCAAGCAGGGAACTCTGCCAACCCAAATCAAAAGCATTTCCCAAGCTTCCAAAGCTATTCTGTAAATTTCATGCACCTTCATTGCACAGTTTCATATCCATTTGTTGCATCTGCGTGTTTTCATGTTTCAGGTCAAGGATCAAACCTACTTCTTATCACATCTCTCACAATCTCAGCTTAGACGATTAGTGTTTCCCCTTGGATGTATTCCAAAGGTTTGGTACCATTTCTCCTGCAATTACGTGTTTGGGATGATATTTTTGGTGGTTGCTCTAGTATGTTATGACAGTACCATCTGTTTGTAATTGCTGTCCTTACCCAGGCACCTTACAGATTATGTTTTGTTGCCAGCAAACTTGCATGAAGAATTTCATTCTGCTTTTTCTTGGATGAATAATTTGCAGAATGAAGTCCGAAAACTTGCTCAGGTTTTTGATTTACCCAATCAGGATAGAAAAGATTCACAAGGAATATGCTTTCTTGGCAAGGTATGTTTAACTTTTTCTTTGGATTTGATTTTCAAGAGTCTTTGCTATTTCCAATCTGCAGCATTCTAAAATTATGAAATGAACAAAATGTTGGGTAACAAGATCACTATTTGAGCTACTTTGGAAACTGATATGAATGATATTCCAGATCCTGCCAAGAAATACAAATTTCTTGTCTGACTGTTGGTTTGATTGTTCTTTTATCTGAATTGCAGTCTGCATGTGTTACAGATAAAATTTAGTGAATTTATTGCCAAACAAATTGGGAAGGAGGAAGGTGTCATTTTAGAGGCTGAAACAGGGGATTTCCTCGGAAATCATCACGGATTTTGGTTTTACACAATTGGCCAACGCCAAGGTCTAGGTCTTCCTGGAGGACCCTGGTATGACTACTTGAATATCATTTCCACTCTGGTCGATAGAGTTGTTTAATGAGTATATATATGTAACTCTGGATAATAATATGCTGTTGAGGATCAGAATTGTTATGATACTTTCAAATTAAGTCAGAGATTTCATACTTGAATTCTCCTGGCCTCTGTTAATCTCTTGTGTATGTTATTCTTTTGTTTTTTCCTTTGTAGGTATGTTGTTGAGAAAGATGTTAAAAATAATGTCATCTTTGTGTCACGGAACTACTACTCTGTCGATAAGAAAAGGCGTGTATTTCGTGTTGGATCTTTGAAATGGTTCAGTGGTTCACCCCCTAGCCAGGTCAAGCAGCTCCAATGCAAGGTACAATGGATTTTTGAGCAATTGATTACCTGAATTCGTGATCTATAACCTCACAATGAATGATTATTTCAAACAAATGCAATATGAGAAATCACAATTGCTGTGAAAGTAGCTTTATTCTTCTCTACAAGTATCTTTATTCTTGCCGGTGTTTGAACATGTGCATTGTCCCACATCCATGGGAAACTCCATGAGTATTTCTATTACTTATGAATGCACAGTTTGCAATACCTTTTGCAGTGTACAACCTTGGAGATGGTGAATCTCCTCTACCTGCATGTCATGAACAATTAAGACTTATCCTAGATTGTTTGAGTAAAGAAATGCCGATGGTTGCAGTACTGCAACTGTCATTATTAGGGTGCTTTCGACCTATAAATTTTTTGGGCTTCAAAAGAATAGTTTGCATTATGGTGCTTTCAAGAGCATGACTTCTTCTGTTATTGACACAGCATACTCATTTTATGGCTGACGAACTTTTTCAGGTTCGACATAGCCCCGGTTTTAACAATTGCAGCCTGCTAATAGAAAATGATGAACAAGGAGGTCTAGTAGCAGTTGTCAGATTGTCTGAAGATGATCAGGGTTTGGCAGCTGGGCAGTATGCTGCTTTCTATGATGGAAGCACCTGCATTGGATCTGGTATAATCTTGGAGGCATGGGATGATCAGGGTTTTCCTGTTTGTGCAAGGGCAGTTGAAATTGCAAGAATGGAAGATAAATCGAAGCTTGGGAAACCTGTCAAAATAAGGGAAAAATCACAGATTTTCATTGAAGGTCTGAAAATAGAGGTCTAATTATGCTCAAATCGAAGACTGTTGGTTCAAGCCAGCAATGATACAAGAAAGGTTTCCAAATATGAAGTTGTGCTGAGCTTCCACCCTATATTGGCTGCAAAAGGTTTGAGGGAAGTGGTTAAATGTACTCTTTATGTTTCTTGTTGCTACACGTTTCATGCTTGCTCCATAAGCTAAAGCTTCAAGACTTCTCAAGGTCGGTCATGCAGGATTCGTTGCCACATTGGAATTACCAAATACCTAGGAACGACAGACTAGTTTCCAACCATATCCTTGATTGACCTCTTGGAATTTGGAATGCAAAGTTCAGAAAGTGGCAACAAGTGACGACTCCATTCCTAACTATTTAGGAGGGCATGCATGACTGCATTTACCTGTCCATGCTGCTTTTGCGAATAGCTGAGTTGAAACGCTCAGGTTTTGCTTAGAGACAAAATAAACCAATCAAGGAGTCAGAGTTGCAAAAGGAAGAAATGAAGCTATCCTACGAAAAGAGAGGAGGAAAGTTCAGAGGTGAAAACAGAAGCTTGGTTGAAAAGTTCGTTATTTATAGTTCTTGGAAGCAGGAAAACTGCAGGTACTGGATTTATTATTTCTAAAGAATGCAACCTTAGGATACAAACATTGATTATCTAATATGTACATTAGGATGCATATGCATCATTTGTTAATAGAAATGCAATTTGATTTCTCTTACATTATTCATTTTGTGAATTTTGGATTTTAGTGTTGAAGGATTCAGCTTATACGTAGAAAATTGAAAATGCTGAGTGATAATATGGAGGACATTTCAATTAATGATTATGCCTGTTTTGAGCCTTAAAGATGTGAAATTTGAGTGAAGTAAAGTGTGTAATTAACGATGTAGGAAGAAAGTTTCAGACTTGCACCTTTTAAAGCATTGTAAGAAGAGATTAAGAATTTTTTCATGATTTTTGTAATTGACTGCATTATCGATAGTTTAGTTTGCTTTAGTATGCATCTGTTAGTGTATGAAATACTGTCTGTCCTCAAATGGAAAAGAAATGCTTAATTTCTTTTTCAAGCCACAGAAAATTGGGAAGAGGATGGTGTAAATAAGGTGTGATCTCTTAGTGATGTAAGTTAAAAACAACTTCAGGGTTTTAATTATAAAATTTCTGTTCTATGAACTTTTTGTATGGGTGATTTTATGGGAAGGAAAGTTCCTAATTCTTTTAGGCTTTGTTTGGATAATCTGTTTCCCCTCCCCTTTTTTTTTTTGGTTTTTGTTTTCTATCAGAAACAGTTTGTTTGGGGAAATATGAAAAGTTTCCTGTTGGAACTGATTACGCTGATTAGATGTACCATTTCTTTTTTCTTGGAAATATTATTTTGTTTTATAAACATCAACATGGTAGAAGAATGTTTCGAATTTTCATATCTTATGCAGAGGCAAAAAGTTGAACTCGATATGAGAAAATTTGTTCCTTAATTCCATGATCTTCTCGGTTGATTTTATGTTTCAACTCTTTGTGATTTTGTAACCGAAATACTTGGCTTTTGTGTGATAATTTCCTTCAGTTTGTTGACAGGCCATTGTGTTGGTGAAATTAGGGCTATTTTTATGTCATGAATCCCAATCCCCCCTCCACCCCACCCCCAAAAATATGGAGAAAGAAAAATTTGTGTGCTGATTAGCTTCTGCATGTAATTTTGAATTTCACCTTTTACTTTCTATTCTTTCACTTCCTCTCCCTGTTAGTATGATAATTTTAAAAATATTGCTTTTGCCTTATAGACAACCCCTTAGTGGGATAAATGCTTAAATGTTGTTGTTGCTTTTGCCTTGTTTTGTTTGTAGTTGCTGAACAGGGTAAGAAAAGAAAGTTCAATGTACCACCTAGAGAATATCATTGTTATAGTCTACAAATAAGGGATAGTGATAAATCTATATTTTTGAATGCAGTGAGACTTTTGCAGCAATTCGTTGTTGATATGTATGTAAAGATTGAAACATGAACACCATGAGAAAATGAAAGAAGTACATTTAAAATAATTTGGACATGTGTATAAAAGACATTTAGATGTATGTAGAAAATATAGAATCTTTAACCCAAATTATATGGGGAAGGGAAAGACTTAAAAAGAATTAGAAAAGAAACAATTAAAAAAGACATAATATACTTAAATATAAACAAAAATGTGAAGATTGAACACAATAATAAAATATTATCTATATAGTTGTCCCCAAATAAAGGCTTAGTTGTTGTTGTCCCCACCTCCCTCTTCTTTGCTATTTGGCCGATCCATATTAGTGCTTGTTAGTGTCTTTTTCTTCTGATTTGTTTTTATTTTTGAATCAGAATTTTATTTTCTTGGATAGAAGGTTCAAGGGGCGTTCTTTGCTTTTTCCTTCCCATCTTCTTTGCTTGAATACATCACCTTACTCCATTTGATGCTAGTTTAAAAAAGCCTTACCTTTAACCTTACCCTTACCCTTGCGGCTGATGCCATCCTTCTCCCTGTCCATATGAGGCTTTTTTTTAACTAAAGAGTTTGGAGGGAAAGAAAAACGCTAATTGTCACTTCTTCCTAGTACCCTTTAATTAATTCAAGCATGAAGAAAATATGTAATTGGAATTGCAACTACTTAACATTGACTCAATCATCCCAACTACAGGGAAAGAATTCTAAGGCTCCGTTTGGATAAGGTATTTTTGGATTTTATCATGAAATTTTTTTTCTTGAAATTGTTATGAGAAAAGAATATTTTGGGAGTGTTTGGATTGAATGAATTTGTTTTGTTGGGATTTGTATTGAAGATTTTTTTATTAATAAAAGTTTAAATTTTAAATTTGACTTAATATTTTATTAATTTATTTTGGTGGGAATTGTGTTAGAAAGAATTGTTTATTATTAAATTTTAAAATTTAAATTCAAATGTAATATTTTATTTATAAAAAAAAAGTAGCAAAAATAATTACTGTAGAATTGTTTTTGTTTCTAAAAATTTTGATAAAAAAATTGAACAAAACAAACAAGTCATTTTGCATTTGTTAAATAAATCACTAAATTTAGTGCTTCCAACAGAGCCTAAGTCTCGAATTTTGCACAAGAGAACCAGAGCAAAAACAGAAGAAAAAAATTGCTTCCCTATTACTATTTTTTATTTCCTTTTTTTTTTTTGTGTAGCATACAATAGTAACAGTTACTTTTCATGCTCTGTATTTTCTTTAGTTGTTTGGCACTCAAGCTGACAAGAAGTGCAAAGTTTCTTACATTTCATTGCTTCTTGCACTTTTAACTATGGCATGGCTGAATATCCTGCAGCACCAGATGCTACATTTGGGGATTTAAGAACAGAAATGAGTGAGTGAGCTTCAGATGTAGGAGATTGTAAGCCATCTTTACAGGTCTAACAATAGTTAGTAGACTATGTTGGACTTGGACAATTTAGTGGTCGAATTGATTTGCCCGGTTGAAGCTACAAATCATTTAGAGTCTTCAAGCTGGTCATGCAGTACTCTTGCTAGTTCATATTAAGTACTATCTAGTGTATGGATTCTTCCAGAATCTCTCTTTTTGCTCTAGATCCCTGCGATAGTCTGATTTTGTAGATACTCTTTATTTATTTTCATTTTGTTCATTTCAGAAGATGAAACTGCCAGCGAAAAGGATACTGGCATGAAACAGAAAAGGCACAAAAGTTCTGCCAAAAATGTTAGTAACATTCTGATCTCAGGCCAGTGTATATACTTAACCTTTTTCAGTCCCTTTCTGTTTAGCTTCTGCTCCAATTTTAGCTTGTGAGTCGCATGATTGTCCAGAATGAAAATATTATGCATGATAAACTATTTCACATGTAGGGATTCAGGGCCATATAACTATATCCTGGAACAATGTGTTGCATGATTAGTTGAAGTTGTACAATAGCAGTGATGTTCTGCATCTGGATTTGTATACTAGTTTAAGTTTTGTTTTTTAAGGCGTGCACACTTTAAATCACCTGATATATAGTTACAAACAATACAAAAACAACAACAACAATAACTAAGCCTTTATCCCACTAAGTGGGGTCAGCTATATGGATCAACATCTCACCACCGTGCTCGGTCTAGACTCATTTGTTCAATATACTTAAAAGCAATACTTCGTACAATTTAATGACACCACTATGCCTTCAAATTCTTCCATTATTTTATAACCCCCCACAAGTTCCATGTCCATGTATCGTGAATATACAAGTTTCAGACGATATCTAACAGATGCTATGTAAAGAAGCAGAAACTATAAAGTAAGCAAGCAATTCGTCAAGGGACCTATGCTTTTTGCACGGGTCAGAACATGCCCGATAAGGAAATTCGCTACCCTAGAATCATTACAGGTGCCGTTCACCAGGGTTTTAGTTGCTGGCTCCCCTTTCATTAGATGACCAACTTTCAGCTCCCATACATAGTCTTACGACTTTTCAGAGACCTGTGTTTTTGGTAAACGGTTGCACTGGCCTGGTCGCTGTGACCCCCTTTGTGAGGGGCACCCCGGTGCTAGGTTTTAAACTTCCTTGGAGATAGTTGTCTTGTGCTCCAAGGTATTCATCAAGAAAGAAATGTTAAAGGTTGATGCAGATGACCAGATTTGAGAAATTGAAAATGAAAAAGAAATGGATTATGACAAAGAGGAGAAAACTATTGTTGTCTACAAAATGAAACATTGTTAACACTTCTTGATGAACTTAGTACAAGTTTATGATCAGCTATATGATGCTGGTTTCTTAAGCAGGCTGCCAAGTGAGACAAATACTCACTAAGATAAAATCTAGTATGCTTTATTTATTTCATTTACTTCAGATGATATTGTCTGAAAACTGCTAAGTTTGGTTACTTATGGTGTATATGGATGGAACTAATCTATGCAATTACATTTTCAGATCCCTGATCATCTTCTTCCTAGAATTGCCATTGTTGGAAGGCCAAATGTTGGTAAATCAGCTCTGTTCAATCGCCTTGTCGGGGTATCGATCATACATTTATCTTGTCTCTGTAATTTTCCTTTTTCCTTGTTGCCAAATCTACCAGTTGACTGGAACTGTAGCTTAAAATTGCTAGTTAATTGACTGTTCATCATCTTGCTTGTGAAATTTGAACTTGCTTTCTTGTTTTTTCTTAGAATTACATTCCACTTGTTTGAATACTGTTTTTATCTTTTCTTCTGAGGGAGAATAATCTTTTTGCAGGGGAACAAGGCCATTGTGGTTGATGAACTTGTGGTTACTAGAGATCGCCTGTATGGTAGATCATTTTGGGGTGATTATGAATTTGTGGTAGTAGATACAGGAGGTGTTCTTACCATTTCAAAGTCACAGGACAATGTTATGGAAGAATTGGCTATCTCAACAACGATTGGTATGGAGGGGATCCCACTTGCCTCCAGGGAGGCAGCTGTTGCTAGTATGCCCTCAATGATCGAGAGACAAGCTGCTTTAGCTGTGGAAGAATCATCAGTCATCATATTTCTTGTTGATGGCCAGGTATGGTCTATAATTGTGGTTGTAATGAAAATGCATAATCATTTTTTCCCTTGTTTACTGCTAAAGAAATGAAATTCGTTTCCATTTTACTTCCAAAGAAACTGAAATCTGTTTTCATTTTTTCCCTTGTTTACTGCCAGAAACTGTGTTGGCAAGCGATTAGATTTGATGGATATGCTTAGTGAAACTATACTTAAAATTATTTTCATAATGTTTAAAAAGTTTTTGACAATAAGCTTATTTGTTGGCGGGCCAACAATGTAACTAACTCTTAACAGGCAGGTCTCACAGCTGCCGATGTCGAAATAGGCGAGTGGTTACGGAAGAAGTTCTTGCATAAGTGTATTATTCTTGGAGTGAACAAATGTGAATCTCAACGCAAGGGGGTCATGCAAGCATCAGAATTTTGGTCTTTAGGGTGAGTGAACTTCTACCCTTAGCATGTTTGGAATGCCATTATGTTAATAATTTCTTGCCTTTAAGTTTATACCGATAAATCATATAAAATGTTAGATACCAAGTAGGAAGAACTAAATACTTGCCATTTGTGGCTAGAAGAGGTAATATACATCCCAAAGTTCTGAGCTTTGGGGACTTTTTCCAAAAGGAAGCAGATATGAATTACTGTTCAGACAACTAAGGTAAAATTTGACCTCCTAGTAGTCCTCTTGTTGTTTATAAGGGAAAGATATTCGAAGTGTCATCTGAACCCAACTCCATTTCTCTTCATATTTTAAATTACAGTGGGCTGCGTTTTATGATGATTTTCTGCGTATATAGGGGGTTATGGTCATTGAGTTATTGATTTGTGCTTTTCTTCAAGATGTGCATTACGTGTTTGTGTCAAGTGACTGACATCATGAATGGAAGCACAGATTCACAGAATCCGTAAATCTCCCTGTAGACATTCTCATGTCGCTAGTGGTGCTTGAGTCGCGTGTAAGATAAATTTGTCATTGATATTGGAGTTGAACTAAACGCTGCCTATCTATAAGTTGCCTGCCTGCCTATAAGTAGCCGCTCCTGAGCCTGGAGTTTCCGGCCCAAACCTCGAATAAGGAGGAGGGCTGTGTTATTTTGATAGATAGTGTTAAATTTTGTCACACTTCATGATATGGATCATATAAGAAATTGTGTGAAGGCTAGGAAGCTTCCTGCTGTGTATAGAGCTGATATGACAGCGATATATGATCCATATAACTGACCCCACATAGTGGGAAAGGTCAGTTTGGATAGGGTTTTTTTGCCCATTTCTCATCTCATTCCAAAATACCTTGTTTGTTTGTCTTCAATTTTCAAAACAAAATTTTCCAACTTCTCAAACTATAAAATAAAGGCATTTTAGTCTTTTTTACATCTTTTAATTTTTTTTGATTCAGGCCAAATTCTGGAATCCTACCGGCCGGTGGTGGCCAGCCTCCAGTCAACCCAAACAGTTTATAAAAAAGAATTATTTTAAACTTTATTTAATAAAATAACTCTTCTACAAAAAAAAAAATCAGTAAAAACAAAACTTATCAATCCAAACACTTAATTCTCAAAACAAAAATGTTCCTTTTGTAAAACGCAACCCGAGACCTCATTTTTCTCAATACTCAAAACAAAACACATATCTAACGTTTTTGTTGTTGTAGTTGAACTATTTCAATCTTTATTACATTAGCTTGTTGGCTCAACAAATTTGAGAGAGAAAAATTCTAGTCATGATAAAAGTTTGTTACTTTTTCCTTTGCATGCTTGATATACTTAAGCATTGAATTATTTTGGCGACTTATGATGACTTGAGAATCGAAATGAATGCATAGATGGTTCTCCTTTCTTTCCGAACTTGATATATCGTTATATCACAGTGGGAATGATTTTGATCTGTTAATTGTATCAGTATCCAGAGATAGGAGCAACCTAACCGAAGAGATCAATTTCCTGATTAAGTGAAAGTGGTAGCACACTCTAGCATGAATATTATGATACCATCTGTGATGCTTTTGCAGCACACGTTTGTTTTGATTGTCTACTATTGGACTGTTTGTTTTCCTTTTGTTTTTTAACTCTCTTGTTGGAAGGTGTTCTTATGGCTTTGAAACTACTATACATGGAGAGATTTCATTATTTCTTTTGTCACATCCTTTTGTATAGACAACTAGAACTTATTTGATTGATCTACTAGGTTTTCACCCATTCCTATATCTGCTATATCTGGTACTGGGACTGGAGAGCTTCTTGATCTTATTTGCGCAGGACTAAAAAAAGTTGAGGTTTTTTTTTTTTTTTTCCTTTTGAAATTTGAAAGGCTTTACATTGTTTCTTTCCAAAATTTTGCATTTCACTGTATGTGATCTGACAAAGTGATCACAATATTTTTGGTTGTCCACTTTTAAGCAACAAAATGGTGCAAGCAATGTGAGGTTATTTATGTACTGAAACTTCTATGTATCACCTCATATTGGCAATCTCACAGTGATATACACGCTTAAAGTTCTGTTTATCCCCTTGAGTTGGTTTGATGTGTAATACTTAAATACTTGGATGTTTGATATGGGCTTAATGTATAGTTCCTCCATTGTCATAATTGAGTATTTTTAGAGGTTTGGCAACTTTATATTAATATGGTTTTCTAGAAAACAAAATTCATGTACATTCTGCTAGAATTTTTGTTCTCCAAGCTTCATTTTAATGTCATTCCATTCTGTATACTTTTCAACTCCGCAGTTAACTGTCTGCAAAGCACGTGGTCAAAAATTGGTTTCAGAATAGAATTAAGCAAAGAAGGCCAAGTGAACTGCACTAAAGGTTTTAAAAAATAAAGGGATTGGGGGCAATTCTTTTTCTTTGTCAAAATTTTTCCGTGGGCATTTGGAAGCATTGATTTATATTTGAAGTGCAACTCTTTCTGGGTTCATAACTTGGGGGATATTTCTACTTGTTTGTAAACTGAAATATGCATGCTCAACTCTGCTCTTTAGCCTTTGAAGATGGTGATTTCTAGTTGCGCCTAGGTTGAAATGAAGGTCTTCTATTCGGCCTTAAGATTCCTACTTGTCCTTTTCCTTTTCCTCGAACTTGGTTGAAACTAAGCCCGGACATGCAAAGAGTACAGAGGCACACTAACAATCAAAACCATACAGAAAGAAGCACGCTAAGATATTCAAGTAGCATGCAGATCTATGAACAAAATATATGCATATGGACAGAATTTGGAAAGAGGAGGAGGTAGGGGGTGACCAATACTTTTTCTTGAATCTTATAATTTTTTGTTAACCTATTGTATTTTGTGAGTGGATAAGGATTCTGGGGGAAAGAGTGTGCAAAGACAAGAACGAAAGGGAACTTCTTAAAATACTGAAATTCATGAATTTTCTATTTATGTTTTACATTGGACACTCTTATTTGAAGCTAGAAGTTTCTGCTATACTAAGTAGCATTGCTTTTTGATTTCTTGTGGTTGACATCCTCCATAGCTGATGTCTCTGTCAGTGTCCGCTGAATAAAATCTCCTAACCACATTTTCTCCATACAAAGAAAATGAGTGTAATGGGTTGGATCACTTTGTACGATTCTGGCAATGTTGAAGGAAGATTTTGTTCCTGCAATTGCAATTGTTGGCCGGCCAAATATTGGTAAAAGTAGTATCCTGAATGCTTTAGTTGGAGAGAACCGAACAATTGTTAGCCCAATAAGTGGAACCACTCGTGATGCTATTGATACAGAGTTTACTGGACCTGATGGCCAGGTTTGTCAATTTGACAATTGGTCACCTAAACTTTGTTTCTGATGATGAAATCGTAGACATGAACCTAAAAAATGTATATTGTTACTATACCAGTTTTATTAAGTATTGATCTTTGAGAATGATGCAGAATAATTCCATACCTAGATTAAGATAACATGCTTTGTCTTTGTATGATTGCTTGGTCCTCATTGTTCCTGCATTACTAATTTGCTAAATCTTTGTCTTAAGTGTTCACATTTCTGTTCCAGTTTCCATTCTTTAATTGGATAGGATAAATTTTAATGCTAAGGGGATGCTCTGTGGTTGTGTCAGCATTCCTGAGGAATGAAGTGAAGTATTTACGATAAACTGGAGATCTGATATCCTTCTAAGTTCTAACCCATTTCTGTACCATACTCCTGCATAAAAAATTGCATTGAGTTTGTTTGAAAGGATAATTTTTAACCTTTTATGTGCTTTTCACCTATGTCAACAGCAGATACAACCAAAGAGTCTTGGTATGGATTTTTTTCTTTTTCACTGGCTAATTGATACTCATTGATAGAAAAACTTCGCTTTTACACTCAGCCTTGAAATTTGATTAAGATTTCTACAAATTGCTTGTTCATATTCCTTCATTCGGTTTGGATAAACTTTAGGTGCTGGTTTTTCTGAAAGATCTCTTCTAACTGCAACATTTAAAGGTGCCTAAAATCTTTTTCACTAGGTACTTCTTTTTGGATAGCTACTTTTTACCCAACTCTCATCTCATCTCATCTCAAAATGGGTAGTTTGTTTAGCACCAGTTTTGAAAACAATATTTTTCACCTTTCTCAAAATAGACATTAAGGGCATTTGAGTCTTTTCTTTAACTCCTTTCAAAAATTTATATCAAAAGAAATTTGTTGGCCACGGCTGGTCAACAGTGTCAACAAATTAAAAAACAAAAATTTCATTTTTTATTTTAAACTTTATTTAATAAAATAATTCTTCAACACGAAAACCAACAAAAACAAAACTATCAATCCAAACGCTCATTTGTCAAATCGAAAATATTGCTTCTCTAAGATGCAACCTTAAACCCCGTTTTTATGAATTCTCAAAATAAAACACATTTCCAAACAGAAATGTTTTGTTTGATGTAAAATTTATGTGGTAAATACTGTTGCTAGTTCTTTTGGTTAGATAGAGCCTCTTTCTGATGAACATTTTTGAGTGAAAAGGATACTTCTCCTTGGAGTACAATTGACAAAACAAATGGATATTCTAGCAATGTCCCTGTAGTAACAAGCTTCTTTCAAGTGGCTTGCTCTATTTTTTTTTTCCCTGAATGATTAATAAAATCATCTGCTCTTGATGTATGTGCTCTGTTACTAGAATGCATGCATACTAGTCATCTCATATATTGTTAAGAGAAGCGTGTGGATTTCTTTTAAGTATCAAATATACTTTTCAAAGAAGTAGGTCAGTCACATAATCAGGGTAGATCTAGTTCACCTACCTTGGGTAGAGGTGATGAATGTTGTTAGTTGAGGTAATTAAACTTTCTTAATATTTGGTATCTACGTTTTAGTTTCAATTTGTGATTTGTGTAGTTTTTTGGAAGAGAGAATAATGATTCTTATTATTTTCAACAAGAACTTATACAACAATATATAGACCTTCTATACAAAGACTTTCTCTAATAGACACTTAAAACCTAAGGAAATCTCTACAATAATAACAGAAGATAACAAATCCCACAATTCTAGGATTATGATACAACAACTAATTACAAAATTAATTTGACTAGGAAACACGTCATATATATACAATCAGTTTGAAATATCAATACTCCCCCTCAAACTGCATTGTATATGTTTGAAAGACCAAGCTTAGCAATCAAATTGGAGAAGTTGAGACGAAACAGAGGCTTCGTCAGAATATCAGCAACTTGTTGTTGAGAAGGAACATAAGCTAGAGCAATTACACATTTCTCAATCTTCTCGCTAATGAAGTGTCTATCAATCTCGACATGCTTGGTCCTGTCATGATGAACAGGATTCTTTGCAATAGCAATGGCTGACTGATTGTCACATAGTAACTGGATTGGACCCGAGGTTGGAATCCTCAAGTCCTTCATAAGTCTTTCTAACCAAATACCCTCGCAGATACCCTGTGCTAATGCTCGAAACTCTGACTCTGCACTGCTTCTGGCGACCACATGTTGTTTCTTGCTCTGGCAAGTGACAAGATTCCCCCATACAAAAGAACAGTACCCTGAAGTTGATTTTCTGTCGCTAGGAGACCCAGCCCAGTCAGCGTCGGTGTAAATCTCTAAGGAGCGATTCTGAGACTTGGTAAACATCAACCCTTTACCTGGGTCCTTCTTGATATACCTGAGAGTTCTGATAACTGCTTCCATGTGAGTGTCAGCCGGATTACTTAGGAATTGACTAACTCTACTAACAGCAAAGCTAATGTTTGGCCGAGTATGGGTCAAGTATATCAATTTGCCTACTAGTCTTTGATACCGAAGCTTGTTTGAGGCTGGTTCATCAGTCCGTGGCATTAGCCGGATATTTGGATCCATAGGAGTATCAACAGGTCTACATCCGCTCATTCCTGTCTCTTTCAAGAGATCCACAACATATTTGCGTTGTGAAACAGAGATCCCTTTGTGAGATCGAGCTAGCTCTAGTCCGAGAAAATATCTTAGGTGCCCTAAGTCTTTGATTTCGAATTCCTTTGAGAGAAGTTCCTTGAGTCGCTGTGTCTCATCCTTGTTATTCCCGGTGAGGATGATATCATCTACATACACGATAAGGACCGCGATTCGACCATCTTTAAAGTGTTTGTAGAAGAGTGTGTGGTCTGCCTGTGACTGTGAGTACTTGTCTTGCTTTAGAACCTTTGTGAATCTGTCAAACCAAGCACGCGGGGATTGTTTTAGCCCATACAGAGCCTTCCTGAGCCGACATACTTTCCCTTTTATTTGTTCAGTTGTAAAACCCGGAGGGAGATCCATGTAGACCTCTTCATTCAAGTCACCATTCAGGAATGCATTCTTTACGTCGAGTTGGAACAAAGGCCATTCTAGATTGACTGCAATAGATAGCAAAGTTCGAATGGAGTTGAGTTTAGCTACTGGTGCAAAGGTCTCTTGGTAGTCAATGCCATAAGACTGGGTGTATCCTTTTGCAACAAGTCGAGCTTTTAACCTCTCAATGCTTCCATCAGCCTTTTGTTTTATCGAGAAGAGCCATCTACATCCTACGGGCTGTTTCCCCGAGGGAAGGTGAGTCAATTCCCAAGTGCCATTTCTTTTGAGAGCTTGTAATTCTGCAAGAGTGGCTGCCTTCCATTCTGGAATTTTCATGGCTTCATCCACTGATCGAGGAATCTGAATTTTGTCTAGAGCAGTGACTCCGGCCCTATACTGTGTTGACAGATTTGCATATGACATAAATCTTTGAATTGGATGTTGAGTACAAGACCGAGTACCTTTTCGCAGAGCAATTGGTAATTCTGGAGATTGTTCAGCCCCTTTGAGGTTGGAATGTTGATCAGTTTCAACAGTTGGGTGTAAAGCAGAGTGATCCGAGCTCGAGATTGATTCTTGACCTTGTTCAACTTGTTCTGGCTGAGATGTTTTTTCTCTTCGAGTATAGACTTGGATCTCATCATCAGGAAGGAGAAGATGTTTGGGATAATTGAAGGGAGATGGAGATGAGATGGGTGGAGATGGTGAGACTGGGTCTGGAGAGTTGTGATTAGTGGCAAGCTGTGAGCCCGATGGTGTGATAGAGTTATCAAGGAGAGCATCCCAATTCCAGTGTTGTGATTCCAATGTGGAATTATTCTCCCCCTGAATCACAGCATTGGAGAAATAAGGTTTTTCTTCAAAGAAGGTCACATCCATGGAATTGTAGAATTTTTGGGTTGTAGGACAAAAACACTTATATCCCTTTTTGTTGGCTGAATATCCAAGAAAGATGCATCGTATAGAACGTGCATCAAGTTTCCCACGGTGTTGAGGGTGGACATGAACAAACGCGGTGCTCCCAAAACATTTAAAAGGAATGGTGGTGACTAGGTGGCTGCCTGGGTATAGAGAGAGAAAAAGATCGAGTGGACTCTTAAACCCTAGAACTCTAGATGGGAGACGGTTGATTAGATATGTAGATGTGAGAACAGCTTCACCCCAGAATTTTTTAGGGACAGTAGATTGGAAGAGCAATGAACGGGACACATCTAGAATGTGACGATTTTTCCTCTCGGCAACACCATTTTGTTGTGGTGTATCCACACATGAGCTTTGTTGAACAATACCATGTGACTGAAAGAACGGGCCTAGAGTGGAGTTGAAAAATTCTCGAGCATTATCTGTTTTTACAACTTTAATACTAGTTTGAAATCGATTTTGGACCATTGCATAAAAGTTTCTGAAAATTTGGATGGTCTCAGATTTGTCTTTCATGAGAAAAGTCCAACTTAACCTAGTATGATCATCAACAAGTAAGAGGAACCATCTCGCTCCAGTGATATTTGGAATCCTATTTGGTCCCCAAATATCCCCGTGTATTAACGCGAATGGCGTGCTTGGTTTGTGTGGTACTGGAGGATATGAGCTACGAGTATGCTTAGAGAGTTGGCAAACATCACATTGAAAAGAGTTCACATTTTTATTAATGAATAAAGAGGGAAACAGTTTCTTTAAGTACAAAAAATTTGGGTGTCCTAGGCGATAATGCCACAACATGATAATATTATCTTTACTGGATGGACTCTCTATTTTATTGATTGACCAACACTGAGAATTGAGCTGAGAAGAAGAAGAGAGATGATTTCCCGTGTGGGCTTGAGTTTGGAGAAGATAGATGCCAGAACATAGTTTAGCATTGCCAATCGTCTCCCCCGAGCTCGAATTCTGAAACAGACAAGTATTTCCACGGAAAAAGGTGAACCAGTTAAGATCGTAATAGAGTTTGCTCACAGAGATGAGATTACAATCAATGGCAGGAACAAATAGAACAAATTTAAGTGTAATAATATCGGAGATGCGGATTTGTCCTGTTCCATATACTCTAGTGCGCGTTCCATTCGCGATGCGCACAGTTTGATAATTATGACATGGAGAGTATAAGAAAAATAGAGATCTATCACCTGTCATATGATCCGATGCTCCGGAATCTACAATCCATGATGGTGAAGGAGATTGAGATACATGGAGACCAATTCCGGATTTGTTGGCAGCGGGACTGGATTGAAGGACAGCCTGATTGATTATCTGTTGAAGAGCGCTAATCTGATCTTTTGAAAAAAGTGTTCCAAGGTGAGGGGTATTCTGAGCAGCCATATTTCCCCGAGCTTCCTTGTCCTGAGCACGACTAGGCTTCCAATCGAGAGGCTTGCCATGAATCTTCCAGCAAGTCTCTCTGAGATGGCCCGGTTTCTTACAGTGATCACACCACGGTCGTCCCTTGTTTTGGCGGCTGTTGTTGTAGCTGCGAGATGCAAGGGCAGATGAATCTACGGAGTTATCGACAACAGTAGTAAGGGCTGAAGCATCAATAGTAGACTGAGTGTCAGATTGACCCATCATGACGCGTTTTCGACTCTCCTCCCTTCGAACCTTGAAGAATACTTCTCGAAGAGATGGAAGGGGTTTAGTTCCAAGAATGCGGCCACGCACATCGTCAAGTGATTTATCAAGTCCCATGAGGAACTTGAAGATACTCTTGGTTTCAGTGATCTTTTTGAAAGAGACACCATCTTCAGGACATTTCCACTGATACTGTTGGAATAAATCGAGTTGCTGCCATAAACGAGTGAGAGAGGTGAAATAGGTTGTTACCGTGTTATCTCCTTGGTGAATATCTTGCAAGGAGCTCTCGATGTGGAATAGCTCAGCAGTATTTTCCGGACTTGAGAATGTGTCACGAGCGGCGTCCCAGATTTCTTTGGCTGTGGTGTACAGCAAGAAATTATCGCCGATATCAGTAGTCATAGAACTAATCAGCCATGACATGACGAGATTGTTGTCAGCCCTTCATGCTTTGTAAGTTGGATCGCTTGGGCTAGGAGGTGCAGTCTCACTGGTGAGAAAATCATCCCGACCACGGCCACTGATGAACATCATCATTGATTGTGACCATTGGAGGTAATTTTTATCGGTTAATTTGTGGCTGGTGATGGGATTTGACGTGATTATTTTCAGAGGATGAGAAAGTTGATATAGATGGAGATGATAGGATTGGGGTTGAACCCTTAGATGATTGATCGGATTCTTGACTCATGGCTCTGATATCATGTAGTTTTGTGGAAGAGAGAATAATGATTCTTATTATTTTCAACAAGAACTTATACAACAATATATAGACCTTCTATACAAAGACTTTCTCTAATAGACACTTAAACCTAAGGAAATCTCTACAATAATAACAGAAGATAACAAATCCCACAATTCTAGGATTATGATACAACAACTAATTACAAAATCAATCTGACTAGGAAACACGTCATATATATACAATCAGTTTGAAATATCAACAGTTTGGGTCCCAAATTTTTCAATGTCCTCCTTGATCTTTGTCACCTTCACCAACTGCTTCAAAAGCTTTCTGCTTCATAAATGATCTCAAAAGTGAAACCACCCATAATTCTTTAACGTGATCTCCCCTTGAATATACAATATAATATTATACTTTTTCTTCTTTGCAGAAATTTCGTCTAATTGATACAGCAGGTATCAGAAAAAGGGCAGCTGTAGCTTCATCAGGTAGCACCACAGAGGCTTTATCTGTAAATCATGCCTTCCGTGCCATCCCGCGTTCTGACGTTGTAGCTCTTGTAATTGAAGCCTTGGCCTGTATTACTGAGCAGGTACTCTATACACACTTTTCAAGATTAGTTTTTGCCTGTTTGTGCTAAAAGGAGAATAGAGATGGTTGACCTGAGGTTGGAGAGTCTTTAAACTTTTACCCCTTTTCCTTGGATGATTTCACTGGCTCTTTCAGCTGTGATCTAAAGCTTAGGTCTATTAGTACCGTCTGAAAGATCATAATTGGCTGGTCATCTGCTGGCCTTGCATTTCACCCATGTGAATGCTATGATTATTAGCAAGTTTTATTGTTTTGATTATTTGTGCTGCATTTTGGTTTAATGACATTTTGACTGCTGCATTTCTTCATTTTCTGTAAATTGCATGTTGTATTTTGCATGAGGTGTCATTGCTCTTTGCATCTGATACTCCGTAGTTTTCTGGTTTTGTTAATCCAATGGGCTACATGCATTTCCATATGCACAATATACGATAAATACATAAAACAAGTGTTCATGTATTATCATTTGGAAATTTTACTGTCTTGATTTGAGACAAACATTTCTCTATATATTAACTTCTGGAAATAAATGTGCATGCATTAATCATCATGTTCTCACTGATTCTCCTCTTATCACAAGATGTGCCTGAAATGTTGTTTGTTGTTCTGAAAAGCAGCTTATTCTTTTAGAAGCTCTCTTCCTACGAAGAGGGAATTTCTATCATGATTACAGTTTTTAAAGGTTCAGCCTTCTGGAAATCAAAATTGGAAAAATCTTCAGATTCAAATGTGTACTTCACGTTGACTTGTAAAAAGGATACTAATATAATAGTATAGGAGAGAAAATATCCATGTTTGTGGAAATCATTTTTCTGATGAGCATCAGAAAATATGTGTTCCTTATCATTTAACAAACCACTTCTGTGGTTATTCTTTGGCAAAATCTTGGAGGCATGGGATGGTCAGGGTTTTCCTGTTTGTGCAAGGGCAGTTGTAATTGCAAGAATGGAAGATAAATCGAAGCTTGGGAAACCTGTCAAAATAAGGGAAAAATCACAGATTTGCGTTGAAGGTCTGAAAATAGAGGCCTAATTATGCCCAAATCGAAGATTGTTGGTTCAAGCCAGCAATGATACAAGAAAGGTTTCCAAACATGAAGTTGTGCTGAGCTTTCACCCTATATTGGCTGCAAAAGGTTTGAGGGAAGTGGTTAAAGGTACTCTTTAAGTTTCTTGTTGCTACACGTTTCATGTGTGCTCCATAAGCTAAAGCTTCAAAACTTCTCAAGGTCGGTCATGCGGGATTCGTTGCCACATTGGAATTACCAAATGCCTAGGAACGACAGACTAGTTTCCAACCATCCTTGATTGACCTCTTGGAATTTGGAATGCAAAGTTCAGAAAGTGGCAACAAGTGATGACTCCATTCCTAACTATTTAGGAGGGCATGCATGACTGCATTTACCTGTCCATGCTGCTTTTGCGAATAGCTGAGTTGAAACGCTCAAGTTTTGCTATGGGAACTTAGAGACAAAATAAACCAATCAAGGTGTCGGAGTTGCAAAAGGAAGAAATGAAGCTATCCTACAAAAAGAGAGGAGGAAAGTTCAGAGGTGAAAACAGAAGCTTGGTTGAAAAGTTCTTTCTTTATAGTTCTTAGAAGCAGGAAACTGCAGGTGCTGGATTTATTATTTCTGAAGAATGCAACCTTAGGATACAAATATTGATTATCTAATTTGTACATTAGGATGTATATGCATCATTTGTTAATAGAAAAGCAATTTGATTTCTCTTACATGTTGAAGGCAGTCAACTCAAAATTCAGTTACATAGCCATAGCATTATCATGTACGACAGATGAAACTGAGGGAGAAGTCAAAAGGATGTTCAATCATCAAGAAAGATTTAGGTTTGGTTAAGAAACTATACAAAAAAGTTGTCTTAAGAACTCAACTCTTTTAACACTTGGAATACAGCTAGAGATGAAAATTTGCTGCAATTTTTTTCACACAAACTGAATTCATGTATGGGAAACAAAAAAAAAAAGGAGATGAACTCAATGCAATGCATTGAAACCAATTATGATCCATTTCACTAACGTAAACTATTTGGAGACTATTAAACTATTTGAGTCGCTTTCTGTCACTATTTTTTTTTTTTTTAATTTGGCCATTCATATATGAAAATGATATACTAATAGCTATTTCGTTAAATTCAGTAGTTATCTTTGAAATTTTTCATTAAATTCAATATTTTGTTTGAGGTAATATTATAGTTAAAAAAAAGGTAAAGTGATAGGATTTACATATTAGAATAGTAGATATTCTTTTAACAAAGTTGCACCTAAATTTTACATTTAAAAACATGGTTTAATAACAAAAATATTTGAATTAAAAGAAAAAAATTCTAAAATAACGGCTGAAATTAACCGGATGACCATTAGTATACCACTTTTAATAGATGACTAGATGAGTGACCAAATTGAAACAAAAATCATAATAGTAACAAAAAAAAAAAAACTATACAAATAGTTTAGTACTTCAAGTTAATTTAACCTTTGACTAAAAATTTGTTGTTTTGATAATTGATACGCTCTTCATAAACAATTTTGGTACTGTATCTCATTATATTGCTGCTGTTGTTTTCAAGTATTCCTTGTTCCAATTAGAATATCATCATTGCATTGTTTCTCTTTCTGACAATATTGGAAAAGCTTGAGCCAATTTTTTTAGTATTTAAAAGCATGATCAAGATATAAAACTGTGTAGAAAATATTTTGAACCTCACATTTGTAAGATTATTTGTCTTTTCAAATCTTGCACTTAAAAAGTTACGTTCAATTCCTCCTTTGTTACATAAAACATTCATTTTTCTCATTCAATTAGAAAAAGTAATCAAACAAACTGAGAGTGTTGATATCTTTGGAAAAACTTGAGAATTCCATAGATATATTATTAATCAAGATTCAAGAACTTGCTATGCATAACTTTCAAGCCTAATTAAACCAGAAATCCCTCATCACAACCAAGATTAATTATACTTTTCGACCGAATCTTAAGAAGTTCTACTGAAACTGAGGTGTGGAAGAGTTGAATATTGATGGGAAAGAGCCATTTCCTTCTATGGAGTAATCAACAAAGTTTGGTGCAATAGTGACTTGATCATTAAGGGGTTCTGTTTGTCCATGAAGGCCATTCAATACTGCCACCTCCGCTTGGATTTTTGCAAGTTCGCATTGAGCATCGTAAATTTGTTGATGTAAATGTGTGATGATACCAACACAGCCATACACAGGATCTTTGATTCTACAATATGCTTCATAATACATGGAGTTTGCAGCTTCACTTCGTTGATGCACTGGAACTTTCTGTTCAAGAAGAACAAAATGATCAATCAAAACATGGAAAAAAGTTGATCATTTGTCATGTAAAACAGTTCAAAATTTCGTTCGATAATCGAAGACTAAATCGTGTTCCATCGATATACATTTTTCGTTAGTAATCGAAAATGTTTCAAAGTATTGTGTAAGAATGATCCATTTTTCGTTAGATTCACCACAAGTTAAGGGTGGTGTAAGAATGATCCATTTTTAAGAGTTTGAAAAATACTTGGGAGTTGTCATTACTATTTTTACACACTAAATATGTCCATTACTATTGTGTAATATTTTCCATTATCAACAAAGTATCAAGAAGAAAATGTATAAAATCATTAACAAAATTTGATATGATTTTGTTACCTGAATCATCTTTGTGACATTGCTAGCACCATAGATTTTGTGAACATATTCAAATCTTTGAGGATTATTGGCTGGAAAATAAGGAGAAAGAACACAATTGGAAGGACATCTTCTTCTTAAATATTTGCATCCAGCACATCTTGTTGAACTCATATCAATATCTTGGCAAATCTTTTTGCTTAGCCCACCAAGAAGATTGTCAAAATCTTCAAGATTTTTCAGCAAAATCTCTTCTTTTTTAGAGAAACAATCTAATGTTGATTGCTCTATATTAACCAATGGCTAGCTATAAAAAGCTTGTCATTTTCAAAAAATTATGTTTTGAAAGGAAAGTTACCGGTAGAGCTATAGCTTCCATATTCAGAGATACACAAGACATAGAAAGAAATTCAAAGATTGATGTTTCTTTTTTGAACCCTTTCTCAAATTTTCAAAAAGAAGGAAAAAAATATCTTTAATCTCTCCTTCTTACTCAAGTTAGAAAACATTTAGGCTGACAATTTCTTTATTTCAATACAGATTACGTTCTGTTGCCCAGAAAACTGGCATGAAAATTTTCATTCTGATTTTTCTTGGAAGAATAATTTTGCAGAATGAAGTTACTTTACTTTATTTTTAATTACTCATTATATATAATATACAAGTTTGTATGTTTGTGTGCAATTCATGTGTTTGTATGAAATTCTTTTTCGTATATTTAAGTAAAAAGTCACTTTTGTTAATTAAAAAAACTATAATTACGTATAAACATATAAAAAAAATCTAATTTTTATTTTTTAATTAAAAGAATAATTATGATGAATAATTTTTTACAAAAAAAAAGTCCTGTTATTTTTAATTACTCATTACTAGATATATAACCTTGCCTCCTATATGTGCACTTTTTGTGTTGGTATAAAATTCTTTTTCTCATATAAAAAATCACTTTTTGTTAAAAAAAAAAACCCATGATTTTATATAAACACATAAATAAATAAATTTATTATTTTCTAATTATAAGAATAGTTATGATGAATAAATTTTGGCTGCTGTTATTGCTAGAGCAACTATTAGCTTCCAGAGCAATAAATTACACATATTCCAAATTTACCCTTAATCAATCAACTCTTTATCTTTTCTTCATTTATCTCTATAACTCATCTTTATCTTCTTTCTACCTTATCATTACAACTTATCAATTCTTTATAACATCTTCCCGTAACTTTTGTTTTCTTCTCATTTACACTGATTTTGTCCCAAATTTTTATTAATATAATATTTATTTTCACTCTCAAATTATAAGAAAAAAATTATATAAAATATATATATATATGTCACTTATTTCTATTAATAGATTTTATTTTTCTCTCAATTAAATTATAAAATATTTACCAATCATTATTTTAGTGTTTTATTTCATAAATTCAATTTATTTTTTTGGTCCATTTTTTTATCAAAATTTGTAAAATTAAAAAAATAATGTTACAATAATTATTTTTGTTACAACATTTTTTTTTTATAAATAAATTATTAAATTTAAATTTTGCTTTTTAATTTTTAATAATAAAAAATTATTCCTAAGATATTTTTTACCAAAAATAAACTCATAAAATATTAATTCAAATTTAAATTTTAAATTTTTGATAATAAAAAATTATTGGTGCCTTATATTATGAGCAGATTAACATTTCAAAATGATAATAAATCGCAAGGAAAAAAATTGCTCAGAATAAAAATAGAAGTGAATATATGCATCCACATTCTAAAATAAAATTTGTTGCAGTTTTATTATTTAAAATTTATGAATTAAATTGTAACAAAAAAAAATAGGGCGAATTCCCTTTTACCCCCTGTGGTTAGGCATAATCCCCCTATCGCTACCTCGTGGTTTCATAATACCCACATAACCCCCTCGTGTTTTGAACTAATGTGGAAACCCGGCGGAATCCGTTAAATCTGACGGAAATTAGTAATTTTACTATAATACCCTTAAATTCATTCCCACGAATTTTACTATTCATCATCTTCTCAAAATTGTGAAATCGGTTTTCTTGGATTCTTTGGAGCAGACCACTAGAGGAGCATACCATATATATCTCACATTCCTATTTTGAGGGATAAATCTGGGTGGGTTTTTCCCGGCGGTTCTCCCACCTCGTTTCTTCCTTGGTTCATCACAACTTCAAGGCTTTTTTCAATGCCTAGCTCTATCTTGGAGGATTAACTACTTTGAGGTTGGTGATTTAATTATTGGAACTTATTATCAGATTGTTGTTGGTGTTTGTTGTTCATGGTTGGCTGAAGAAGAAGATGAACAGTAGCCTTAGGTTTGATTTTTGAGTTTCCGCCAAAAAACAAAGGAATCAGACTCAATTTTTCTTCTGTGGGGCCCACTTCCACCTGGCTAATTCCAATTGGTCCACATGGGATAAATGGCTGACAAAGCATCCACGTAAGCTCCACTTCAGCCGCTCCAATTCAGATTTCAAACACAAATCTGAAACAAAATTTGTGTGACATCAGTGCTTACTATTGGTCCACTTGAACCCTCGCCACTTGTCAACCCACTATTGGTCCACTTGGATTCCATTGACCGTTCAAATTTGCAGCTGTTTCCACTTGGTTTTGTCGGTCACAGCTTCAAAATTCAAACAAATTTCAGCTTCACGGGTGGGCCCCACCATTGCCACTTGGCACCTTGGTCCACTTGGAATCTCCCCATTTGTCCACATGGCCAAGCCACCAGTCCCATTGACTGGTGGCGCCGGAAAAACGGGTTCTGCCGCTGAAGTCCCATCTGCCGGAAAAAGACGTGCAGCCCCTTCTGATTTTCATCCGAGACAACAATTTAGAGCAAGTGGTTTCAAAGATGTAAACATTGGACAGCAAAGATATATAACCGAGATTATCCCTTCGAGTACATGATGCTCTAAGAAATGAGATTATCCCTTCGAGTACATGATGCTCTAAGAAATGAGATTATCCCTTCGAGTACATGATGCTCTAAGAAATGAGATTATCCCTTCAGATTGCAGCTTACAAACCTGAACCCAGTAGCAGTGGTCCCGATCTTTAAACGATCGGCCAGAAAAGTCTGATGGGGAAAAAGAAAGGAAAGGAAAGAGAAAAGAAAGAAAAGGAAATAAAAAAAAGAATCTTTAAACAATCGGCCAGAAAAGTCTGATGGGGAAGAAGAAAGGAAAGAGAAAAAAAAGAAAAGGAAAGAAAGAAAAGAACTATTTAGGGAAGGGTAATTTTGGAATAAAAATAAAAAAATTTAAGTATTACTCGCAGATTACCGCGCGTGTAAACCAATTTCGTCAGTTTGGACGGTTTCCGTCCGCTTTCCACTTAAATCCAAAGCAGAAGGGGGTTATGTGGGTATTATGAAACCACGAGGTAGCGATAGGGGGATTATGCCTAACCACAGGGGGGTAAAAGGGAATTCGCCCAAAAAAATATATGAAATCAAGATTTCTATTATATATATATATATATATATATATATATATATATGGTGGTGTCTTCCTTTTAAGTTTTAACTTATGCGAATTATTTTGATAAAATATTAGTATAAGAAGCGTTATTAAAAATAAAAATAAAAATTTATAGTTGCCATATGTTTATGTTTAGTATTTTAACAAAAAATATAACTCACATTGGATAGAGTATTTTTTTTAGTTTTATAGTAAAATTTTTTTGTTGAGACTTGTTATTAGAAATAAATATTTTGAAGGTGTTTGGATTGATGAGTTTGTTTTGGTAGACATTATATTCGAGAATTTTTTATTAATAAAATTTAAAATTTAAATTTGAATTAATATTTTATGAGTTTATTTGGTAAAAAATGTTTTCGAAAGAATTTTTTATTATTAAAAATTTAAAAGTAATAATTTATTTATAAGAATATAAAAAATGTTGTATTAAAAATAATTATTGTAACATTATTTCTTTTGTTTAAAATTTTGATAAAAAAATGGACAAAACAGATAAATCAAATTGAATTTGTGAAATAAAATACTAAAACAACGGTAAACAAATGGAGCCTAAATTTTTTGAAGTATATATTGGTAAATATTTTATAATTCAATTGAGAAAATAATAAAAACTATTAATAGAAATAAGTGTCATATTATTTTTATGGGAAAAGATAAAGGAGAAGAAAGAAGAAGTTACGGGAAGATGTTATAAAATAAGTTGTATTGATAAGGTAGAAAAAAGATAAAAGATGAGTTGTCTTGATAAATAGAGAAAAGATAAAATAGTTGATTGATTAAGGGTAAATTTGGAAGATGTGTGATTTATTGCTCTGGAAGCTAATAGTTGCTCTGGCAATAACAGTAGCCAAACTATTAATATAAATAAGTGTCATATTATTTTTATGGGAAAAGATAAAGGAAAAGAAAGAAGAAGTTACATGAAGATGTTATAAAGAATTGATAAGTTGTATTGATAAGGTAGAAAAAAGATAAAAGATGAGTTGTATTGATAAATAGAGAAAAGATAAAATAGTTGATTGATTAAGAGTAAATTTGGAAGATGTGTGATTTATTGCTCTGGAAGCTAATAGTTGCTCTGGCAATAACAGTATCCATAAATTTTTGCCAAAAAAAAAGTTAATTTCTTATTTCAAATTTAGTTAACATTTCGAATTTGCAAAGATCACTAATTTGTAATTATCAAAGATAAAGGACCACAATGTAAATAATCGAATTCTCAATTCCCAAAAATAAAAAATAAAATTAAAAAAAAAACGAAGAGGATAAACCCATAATAAATCTTACAAAAACTTCATCTTCACTCTCAGCCCGCCAAATTCGCTCTCTTTCCCTTCTTCTTCAATCCAACTGTTAAAACGATATCGTGACGTGAGCTATGGCCTTCATTTTCTCTTTTTGAAACAAAACCCTTCTTTCCGTTCCCTCCATTTTTGTCAAATCTCTCAAAATCCCCATTTTCTCTCTCTCTGCGCTCTCCGTCAGCCACCGCCGGCCACATCCGCCGAGGCCCGAATCTCCTCTGCTGGAATTCGCAATTCTCCAGTGGTGACAATGAAGAGTCTGACGAAGAGGCAGAGTTATTGGCGCGAGAGGTTAATGAATATGAATTTCAGGAAAGACTGATGAGGACGAGAGCGTTGATGTTGAATTGCTTGAAAAGGAAGCTAAACTCGCTGTTAAAGAATTCTCCGACGCTTTGTCTCGTGAATTGATTATCGGTATTTCTCGTGTTTATTGACAGTGTTTATCAAAAAGTTGTTTCTTTTGGATTTAATATTTTCGATCATCAAAATTTTTCTCCCTTGGAAGTTGGAAATGTAACTTAAAGAAAAAAAATTCAGGGAGGAAAATTATTCATTTTGTGAATTTTTGGATTTTACTGTTGAAGGATTCAGCTTGTACGTAGAAAATTGAAAATGCTGAGTGGTAATATGGAAGACATTTCGATTAATGATTATGCCTGTTTTGAGCCTTAAAGTTGTGAAATTTGAGTGAAGTAAAGTGTGTAATTAACGATGTAGAAAGAAAGTTTCAGACTTGCACCTTTTAATGCATTGTAAGAAGAGATTCTAAAGAATGTTTTTCATGATTTTTGTAATTGACTGCATTATCGAGAGTTTAGTTTGCTTTAGTATGCATCTGTTAGTGTATGAAATACTGTCTGTCTTCAAATGGAAAAGAAATGCTTATTTTCTTTTTCGAGCCACAGAAAATTGGAAAGAGGATGGTGTAAATAAGGTGTGATCTCTTGGTGATGTAAGTTAAATACAACTTCAGGGTTTTAATTATAAAATTTATGTTCTATGAACTTTTTGTATAGGTGATTTTATGGGAAGGAAAGTTCCTAATTCTTTTAGGCTTTGTTTGCATAACCTGTTTCCCCTCCCTTTTTTTTTGGTTTTTGTTTTCTATCAGAAACAGTTTGTTTGGGGAAATATGAAAAGTTTCCTGTTGGAACTGATTACGCTGATTAGATGTACCATTTCTTTTTTCTTGGAAAATATTATTTTGTTTTATAACATCAACATGGTAGAAGAATGTTTCGAATTTTCACATCTTATGCAGAGGCAAAAAGTTGAACTCGATATGAGAAAATTTGTTCCTTAATTCCATGATCTTCTCTGTTGATTTTATGTTTCAACTCTTTGTGATTTTGTAACCGAAATACTTGGCTTTTGTGTGATAATTTCCTTCATTTTGTAGACAGGCCATTGTATTGGTGAAATTAGGGCTATTTTTATGTCATGAATCCCAACCTCCCCTCCACCCCACCCCCAAAAATATGGAGAAAGAAAAATTTGTGTGCTGATTAGCTTCTCCATGTAATTTTGAATTTCACCTTTGACTTTTTATTGTTTCACTCCCTCTCCCTGCTAGTATAATAATTTTAAAAATATTGCTTTTGCCTTATAGATGACCCCACTTAGTGGGATAAATGCTTAAATGTTGTTGTTGCTTTTGCCTTGTTTTGTTTGTAGTTGCTGAACAGGGTAAGAAAAGAAAGTTCAATGTACCACCTAGAGAATATCATTGTTATATTCTACAAATAAGGGATAGTGATAAATCTAAATTTTTGAATGCAGTGAGACTTTTGCAGCAATTCATTATTGATATGTATGTAAAGATTGAAACCACCAATAGATGAGAAAATGAAAGAAGTACATTTAAAATAATTTGGACATGTGTATAAGAGACCTTTAGATCCGTACAACATGTAGAAAATATAGATTCTTTAACCCAAATTAAATGGGGAAAGGGAAGACTTAAAAAGAATTGGAAAAGAAACAATTAAAAAAGACATAATATACTTAAATATAAATGAAAATGTGTAGATAGAACACAATGATGAAATATGATCTATATAGTTGTCCTCACATTGGGGGATAAAGGCTTAGTTGTTGTTGTCACTACCTTCCTCTTCTTTGTCTTCTTCTCTCTGCTGCTATTTGGCCGATCCATTTTAGTGCTTGTTAGTGTCTTTTTGTTCTGATTTGTTTTTATTTTTGAATCAGAATTTTATTTTCTTGGATGGAAGGTTCAAGGGGCGTTCTTTGCTTTTCCCTTTCCATCTTCTTTGCTTGAGTACATCACCTTACTCCATTTGATGCTAGTTTAAAAAAGCCTTAACTTTAACCTTACCCTTACCCTTGCGGCTGATGCCATCCTTTTCCCTGTCCGCATGCGTACTGTTCACATGAGACTTTTTTTTACTAAAGAGTTTGGAGGGAAGGAAAAACGTTAATTGTCACTACTTCCTAGTACCCTTTAATTAATTCAAGCATGAAGAAAATATGTAATCACAACTACTTATCATTGACTCAATCATCCCAACTACAGGGAAAGAATTCCAAGTCTCGAATTTTGCACAAGAGAACCAGAGCAAAAACAGAAGAAAAAAATTGCTTCCCTATTACTATTTTTTATTTCCTTTTTTTTTTTTTTTTTGTGTAGCATACAATAGTAACAGTTACTTTTCATGCTCTGTATTTTCTTTAGTTGTTTTGCACTCAAGCATACAAGAAGTGCAAAGTTTCTTACAGTTCGTTGCTTCTTGCATTTTTAACAATGTCATGGCTGAATATCCTGCAGCACCAGATGATATATTTGGGGATTTAAGAACAGAAATAAGTGAGTATGCTTCAGATGTAGGAGATTGTAAGCCGTCTTTACAGGTCTAACAATAGTTAGTAGATTATGTTGGACTTGGACACTTTAGTGGTCGAATTGATTTGCCCGGTTGAAGCAACAAATCATTTAGAGTCTTAAAGCTGGTCATGCAGTACAATTTCTGTTCATATTAAGTACTATCTAGTGTATGGAATCCAGAATCTCTCTTTTTGCTCTAGATCCCTGCGATAGCTTGATTTTGTAGATACTCTTTATTTATTTTCATTTTGGTCATTTCAGAAGATGAAACTGCCAGCGAAAAGGATACTGGCATGAAACGGAAAAGGCACAAAAGTACTGCCAAAAATGTTAGTAACATTCTGATTTCAGGCCAGTGTATATACTTAACCTTTTTCAGTCCCTTTCTGTTTAGCTTCTGCTCCAATTTTAGCTTGTGAGTCGCATGATTGTCCAGAATGAAAATATTATGCATGATAAGCTATTTCATGTGTATGTGGGGATTCAGGGCCATATAACTATATCCTGGAACAATGTGGTGCATGATTAGTTGAAGTTGTACAATAGCAGTGATGTCTGCATCTGGATTTGTATACTAGTTTAAGTTTTTTATTTTAAGGAGTGCACACTTTAAATCACCTGATATATAGTTAAAAACAATACAAAAACAACAACAACAACAACAACTAAGCCTTTATCCCACTAAGTGGGGTCGGCTATATGGATCACATCTCACCACCATGCTTGGTCTAGACTCATTTGTTCAATATACTTAAAAAAAATACTTCATACAATTTAATGCACCACTATGCCTTCAAATTCTTCCATTATTTTATAACAACCCACAAGTTACTTGTCCATGTATCTTAAATATACAAGTTTGAGACGATATCTAACAGATGTTATGTAAAGAAGCAGAAACTATAAAGTAAGCAAGCAATTCGTCAAGGGACCTATGCTTTTTGCACGGGTCAGAACTTACCCGATAAGGAAATTCGCTACCCTAGAATCATTACAGGTGCCGTTCACCAGGGTTTTAGTTGCTGGCTCCCCTTTCATTAGATCACTCCCATACACAGTCTTACCACTTTGCAGAGACCTGTGTTTTTGGTAAACGGTTGCACTGGCCTGGTCGCTGTGACCCCTTTGTGAGGGCACCCCAGTGCTAGGTTTTAAACTTCCTTAGAGAGAGTTGTCTTGTGCCCCAAGGTATTCATCAAGAAAGAAATGTTAAAGGTTGATGCAGATGGCCAGATTTGAGAAATTGAAAATGAAAATGAAAAAGAAATGGATTATGACAAAGAGGAGAAAACTATTGTTGTCTACAAAATGAAACATTGTTAACACTTCTTGATGAACTTAGTACAAGTTTATGATCAGCTATATGATGCTGGTTTCTTAAGCAGGCTGCCAAGTGAGACAAATACTCACTAAGATAAAATCTAGTATGCTTTATTTATTTCATTTACTTCAGATGATATTGTCTGAAAACTGCTAAGTTTTGTTACTTATGGTGTATATGGATGAAACTAATCTATGCAATTACATTTTCAGATCCCTGATCATCTTCTTCCTAGAGTTATCATTGTTGGAAGGCCAAAAGTTGGTAAATCAGCTCTGTTTAACCGCCTTGTCGGGGTATCGATCATACATTTATCTTGTCTCTGTAATTTTCCTTTTTCCTTGTTGCCAGATCTACCAGTTGACTGGAACTGTAGCTTAAAATTGCTAGTTAATTGACTGTTCATCATCTTGCTTGTGAAATTTGAACTTGCTTTCTTGTTTCCTCCTAGAATTACATTCCACTTGTTTGAATACTCTTTTTATCTTTTCTTCTGAGGGAGAATAATCTTTTTGCAGGGGAACAAGGCCATTGTGGTTGCTGAACCTGGGGTTACTAGAGATTGCCTGTATGGTAGATCATTTTCGGATGATTATGAATTTATGGTAGTAGATACAGGAGGTGTTCTTACCATTTCAAAGTCACAGGACAATGTTATGGAAGAATTGGCTATCTCAACAACGATTGGTATGGAGGGGATCCCACTTGCCTCCAGGGAGGCAGCTGTTGCTAGGATGCCCTCAATGATCGAGAGACAAGCTGCTTTAGCTGTGGAAGAATCATCAGTCATCATATTTCTTGTTGATGGCCAGGTATGGTCTGTAATTGTGGTTGTAATGAAAATGCATAATCATTTTTCCCTTTGTTTACTGCTAAAGAAATGAAATTCGTTTCCATTTTACTTCCAAAGAAACTGAAATCTGTTTTCATTTTTTCCCTTGTTTACTGCCAGAAACAGTGTTGGCAAGCGATTCGATTTGATGGATATGCTTAGTGAAACTATACTTAAAATTATGTTCATAATGTTTAAAAAGTTTTTGACAACAAGCTTATTTGATGGCGGGCCAACAATGTAACTAACTCTTAACAGGCAGGTCTCACAGCTGCCGATGTCGAAGTAGGCGATTGGTTACGGAAGAAGTTCTCGCATAAGTGTATTATTCTTGGAGTGAACAAATGTGAATCTCCACGCAAGGGGTCATGCAAGCATCAGAATTTTGGTTTTTAGGGTGAGTGAACTTCTACCCTTAGCATGTGTGCAATGCCATTATGTTAATAATTTCTTGCCTATAAGTTTATACCGATAAATCATATAAAATGTTAGATATCAAGAAGGAAAAACTAAATCCTTGCCATTTGTGGCTAGAAGAGGTAATATACATCCCAAAGTTCTAAGCTTTGTGGCCTTTTCCAAAAGGAAGCAGATATGAATTACTGTTCAGACACCTAAGGTAAATTTTGACCTCCTAGTAGTCCTCTTGTTGTTTATAATAGAAAGAAATTCGTACAAGTGTCATCTGAACCCAACCCATTTCTCCTCATATTTTAAATTACAGTGGACTGCATTTTATGATGATTTTCTGCATATAGGGGTTTATGGTCATCGAGTTATTGATTTGTGCTTTTCTTCAAGATGTGCATTACGTGTTTGTTTCAAGTGACTGACATCATGAATGCAAGCACAGATTCACAGAATCCGTAAATCTCGCTGTAGACATTTTCTCATACTAGTTGTGCTTGAGTCACGTATAAGATAAATTTGTCATTGATATTGGAGTTGAACTAAACTCTGCCTATCTATAAGTTACTTTTCTGCCTATAAGTAGCCGGTTCTGAGCCTGGAGTTTCCGGCCCAAACCTGAAATAAGGAGGAGGGCTGTGTTATTTTGATAGATAGTGTTAAATTTTGTCACACTTCATGATATGGATCGTTTAAGAAATTGTGTGAAGGCTAGGAAGCTTCCTGCTGTGTATAGACTGAATATGACAGCGATATATGATCGATATAACTGACCCCACATAGTGAAAAAGGTCAGCCCATTTCTCATCTCATTCCAAAATACCTTGTTTGTTTGTCTTCAATTTTCAAAACAAAATTTTTCCAACTTCTCAAACTATAAAATAAGGGCATTTTAGTCTTTTTTACATCTTTTAATTTTTTTGGATTCAGGCTAAATTCTGGAATCTGACCGGAATCCTACCGGCCGGTGGTGGCTGGCCTCGAGTCAACCCAAACAATTTATTAAAAAAATTATTTTCAACTTTATTTAATAAAATAAGAACCCAATAAAAACAAAACTTATCAATCCAAACACTCAATTCTCAAAACAAAAATGTTCCTTTTGTAAAACGCTCACATGTCCAAACTGATTTCTGTTGTTGTAAACAACAAATTAAAAACTCACAGACTAACAATTTCAAAGACAACGTAAAATAAAAATTAAAACAGAAGCTATCACTCAACAACACTTGACGTTTGCCTCTCCCCGGCAGCGGCGCCAAAAATTGACAGGTTGTGTCGCGGACCTCTCAATCTTACCCAAATTCACCAAACAAATGCAGAAGTGGCGAGTGGGATCGTATCCACAGGGAGAGGGCTATGACCAAGTGTTGATATAGTGATGGAACAATTAAACAGAAAAACAAACAGCACAATACAAGTATGCAATTTGAATTCAAAAGCAAGGGAATCACAACTGGAAAATCAACGGAGAGGGAATTGTGATGCCTTGAGGGTGAAACAGTTTGTATGGATATTTCTCCTATTATCCTAGACTTGTGTAAACACATGTGAGGAGATTGTACTGCTAGTGGACTGGGATTGATCAACTTGGTAGTTCTCACAACCTCATCTCACAATACTCCCCGAACTTCCCTTGGTAGGGCAAGTCCTTGGCACGATTAGAATTCCCAGATCCCTATTCCTCTATAATGAATCTAATTCAATCCCTGACTACCTCCCTTGGTAGGGCAGTTACCTAGTTCATAACTTCGACCCACAATACAAGAACACTCTTAGACCTTTCCTATGGGTTGATGTCAACTGTCAGTGGGTACCGCACAGTTGAAATCACAGCGTGCACAGGACCTAAGACTCACATATGCATGTTCACAATCAGTTCATGTCATGATCAATTTCCTTTGGTAAGTCCACACCAATCTCAGTGGGTACCGCAGATTTAATGTGAATTTAAGCTAATGCAGAACATCAAACACAATAAGTACATAATCATGAACATAAATAACACAGATAGATTTCTAAACAAATGTCTCAAACAAGATTAGATCCATACATATGACCCCTCAAGGCAACACTCTAAGCTTAGCCGATCATAGTGATCGGCTCAGAATTTGCTATTACAAAGATAAGAGTAAATGGGTAAACTCTGGAAATCTCCTCTATCTCTGTAATCTCTCATCTTGATAAACCCTAAGTCTCTCTCTATGGATTCCCCTCTTTCTCGCTTCCCCCCGGAGTCCCTTTCTTTGGCCTGCCTCTCTTCCTTTTATACGTTTGCCCCGATGACTCGGCCTAGTAAGGTTCCTGGAACTTTCCTTCCTTTGCGGAGTTGTCGGCACGTGTCTGCAAATATTAATCAAAGCTAAAGTGAAGACACGCGTTTAGCACCAAACTTAATGAACAAGAATTCTCAATGCAAAACATCAAACATTTGGTGTCCATGGTGAAGATGTATCATTTGTGCTTGTGTGAGCCAAAACTAGTATGTGCTAAGTGCAAATGTGGAAACAGAGCAGTGTACAATGTTGGTGCAGGTGTGCAAGTGAATATACAGAAAATATACAAGACATATGCATGAGTGAAAAATACAAAAAGTGTGCAAGTGTGTGTGTGAGGGTGCCGTGAAAAGGTGAGGGCTAGGCGCCCGCACCGTACGATTTGGTGAGGGGTGCGGGCGCCTGTGTGCGTGTGCGTGTGCGTGTGTGTGGCGGGCGCCTAGTGCGCCCGCCGTGAGTGTGTGTGTTGTTTAAGTGTGAGTGTGTGCAAGTGTGGTGTGAAGTGTGTGTTGTGTAAGTGTGAGAGTTATGTGCTGGGACTTGTATGAATGCTTGAGACCTGGAAGCCAAAATGGTTAGGTGTGTGCTTGAGTGAATGTTCATGAACGATTACTACACATTTTCACAACACTTAGCCAATCTTCATAGTCTCCAAATTGTAATCAATATTCGCACGCAAGTCGTATAATCAAGCATCAATTCACCAATCATTCCAAGCAAAAGACTAAGAAAGTAGAGCATTTAAGTCGGTACAAGACCGACTTATCAGTAGTCAGGTTCCTATTAATACCGGATCTAATATTGATGGTTCTACTAGGAGTGCATCACATCAAAATACTAGTACTACATCAATGTTTTCTATAGCACCACGTAAACTTGGTAAATCTATATATTCTTCACACAAAAAACCAAGATCCGGTACTGATACGGAACTTGATAGATATTTAACAACTACTTTTGAGGTTTGTGATGAAGATAAGGATTTTCACGAGTAGTCCGTGTTAGAATGGTGGAAGGGAAAGGAGAAAGGATTATCCAATCCTTTCTATTATCGCAACATATTCTTGCAATTCCGGCATCAACCGTACCGGCGGTTCGTGAACCGTGGTTATGTCTAGATAAGCGTGTTGCATAGATAGTAAAGTTTATTTTTCATATTTTTTCCATTTATTTTAACATGAAAAAATTTAAGTTTTAGTGAATTATAATGAATTTTTTTTTAATTATGATTAGGATAAAGAAGCACGTGCGATAAGCTGTTACATACATGATAAATTTTTTTTTTATATTGTTCTATTTATTTCGACATGAAAAATTTTATTTTTTAGTGAACTATTATGAGAATTTTGTAATTACAGCTAAACTAACTACTATCTTTCTTATTAAATATACTTCATGTCGTTGCCTTTTTTTTATTCAGTTTTGTTGCTTTTTTCCCTTTTCGACATTCGATTTTATTTTCTGAGGGATTTTTAAATATAATTTTTCTTTAATATGTTAAAATGTACATTTTAATTTCTTTTTAAAACACAAAAAGTTTTTTCTCAAATTTATATATATGTTATATAACTGAGTCCATTACTTGTATTTATAGATTTTTCAATGCAAATGCTCACTTTTTGGTCTAACTTTAATTTATTTAGTATCAATTAATTTTGTGAAGTTGGTTTTTTCCTTTTCTTTACTGGGATGGTGCCATGCAGGAAATGAAGACTATTTTTATTTTGGGCTGCTACTATTATTGATATGAAATTGAAAATGGAGCATTTTCTTTAATTTAATGTTGTATGAGCTGAACATCCCTAGTTGTCCGTTGGATTATTACTTCTTTTATTGAGTATTTTGTTTGAATTGCTAAAAAAAAAAGAAAAAAATAAGAAGAAGATAATATTCTCAAGAATGCATGTTCAGAGTAGAAGTGGGTGCAAAAAACGGTAAAAAAAAATAAAAATCAATGCATTTTTAAATTTTGATGTTTTTGGCTAAAACACGTGTTATAACTAGGAAAAATAGAAATTTGGTGAAAAATCTAAATTTCACTTTTTTGACACCGTTCACAAGGATGCAGGTTTACAATTAAGGTGGGCGAAAAAATAGTAGGGAAGAAGTGAAAATCAACAAGTTTTTTTACTTTGTAATATTTACCAAAATACGTGTGTTATAACCTATAAAAAATGGTGGTTTGATGAAATTTTTAATTTTCACTTTTTTGACAATATTCTATAGAATGCATGTTCACAATCGCGGTGGGTGCAAAAAAACGTAAAAAAGTCAAAATCAACGCGTCTTTTAATTTTGCTATTTTTCGCATAAATATGTGTGTTATTTCCCATGCAAAATGGAAATTTTGTGAAAAATTAAAATTTCACTTTTTTTTACGTCATTCACAAGGATGCATGTTCACAATCGAGGTGTGTGCAAAAACCTATACAAAAAAAATTCAAAATTAACACGGTCTTTGATTTTGGCGTTTTTGGTTAAAATACGTGTGGTATAACTAATGAAAAATGGAAATTTGGTGAAAAATCTTAATATTTTTTTTTACACCATTCATTAAAATGCATATTTAGAATTAAGTTGTGTGTAATAGACAATATGGGAAAAACCAAAATCAACACATTTTTTTACTTTACCATTTTTACCAAAATACGTGTGTTATATAACTCATGAAAAATGGAGGTTTGGTGAAAATTTTAATTTTTCCTTTTTTTGACAATATTTTCTAGAACACATGTTCGCAATCGTAGTGGGTTCAAAAAACTGTACAAAAAAGTCAGAAACAACGCATTTTTGAATTTTGACGTTTTTGATTAAAATACATGTGTTATAACTCATGAAAAATAGAAATTTGGTGAAAAATCTATATTTCACTTTTTTTTTTTACACTGTTCACAAGGATGCATATTCACAATTGAGATGGGTGAAAAAGTAGTAGGGAATGCATGTTCACTTTTCATTTTTTGCAACCAATTGGAAATGGAAAAAATGATTGAGAATAAGTAGTTCATTTAAAAAACTTTTGTGAATTGGACTCGTTAGATCTTCATTCTCAGTATCTGTTAGCTATAAAGTTGCACTATCAAAGGACGTGTGTTTGTGTGGATTAGATTTTCATGCTGCCAAGATGAATTGTAGTTAATGCAGTATGAAGTTTTCATGAGAGTTGGTCATAAGAATGTGATACAGATTATGACTTACAACATATCAACCTTGATGAAGGAACTTGGCAAGCAGCAGATGGAGAAGTACAAGAATTTGTTTTGAACAGTAAGTTACTCCCACTGTATTTTGTTCCTGCCATTTGTTTGGAAGACATCAAGCTTGGCTTTCACATTGGAGGGAAGAAAAGTGGCTGATTTGGTGGCTGATCCCTCTCTTTGGAACGGAGCTATAGTGGTTTTGAGGGCGACCATACCACTTTTTGCGTGCTTTAGAGTTGATATCAAAGAATAATGAACCACAACTTGGCAATATATATGAAACAATGGATCAAGCCAAGGAAACAATTAAAGAGGAATTCAAACTAAGAAAATCCAGCTGCTTGGAAAACCATTGATGATATTTGGAATCAATATTTGCACAGCCCTCTCCGTGCAACTGGCTACTTTCTGAATCCGAAGTTATTTTATATATGCAAATGATTTCTATACATACTCAGAAGTTGACAGTGGCCCTTGTGCTGCATCGTGCACACGTCTGAAAATCTTGGTTCTCAAGACTTGATCAGTTTGTATTTATAGGACAGAAAAGGGTGCTTTTAGTCAGGGTAGTGCCAACCTATAGTCAGATATTTCTCCAGGTAGTATTATATACTATAAGTAAATATGAACTGCTATTGTCTGCAAATTTCAATATATATACTGATTCACAAACTTTTGTGCAAGAGAACATCATCAGTTACAAAGTGCCTTTACTACATTCTTATTATAGTTACTAAAAGTTAACTTTTGTACATTTTATGAAAGATTAGCTTTATTTTGTTTACCACACATATATCGCATGCTATCATCCTAATAATAATTAGAGCAAGAATGCTGGAGAGCTCTTTTGTACTAACCTTCCTCATTAGAGCAAGTAGATTTAAACTGCCATTGATGAGAAGAAGCGGTCAATTAGATGCAATCATTGTGAAAAAGGTTTTAACAGGATTTCTGGTCTTCAAAGACACCTGGGATTGGTATGTCGAGATGTGGTTCCTTGTCCAAGATTTCTTTCTGACTTGAAAAGAAACAATCAAAAAGGAATACAAAAACAGGAAATCCAGCTACTTGCGATTCTGGAAAGCCATTGATGATATTTGGAATCAATATTTGCTCAGCACTCTCCATGCAGCTGGCTACTTACTGAATCCGAAGTTATTTGAAGCAATGATTTCTATACAGATTCAGAAGTTGCTAGTGGTTTCTTGTGCTGCATTGCATATGTCTGAAAATCTTGGTTCTCAATATTTGATCAGGGCAGTGGCAACCTATAGTCAGATATTCACAAGGTTGTATTATATACGACCTAACTTAATATGATTTGTTATTTGACTGCAAACCTTAATATACTGAATCACAAACTTTTCTGCAGAAAGTTGGTGGTTGATATATGGAAGAGAAAATCCTAAGTTGTAACAACTTGCCATTCGAATCCTAAGCCAAACATGTAATGGTGCTTCCAAATACAAGTTGAAGCGGAACTTGGCTGAGAAGTTACTCACAAAAAGAAAGAATCCAATATAACAACAAAGGCTTGCTGATTTGGCGTTTGTGCACTACAACTTGCACCTACAAAATCTCAATGGCTGTGCAGCAAATGACTTCCCAAGTGAGGACATCAACCCAGGGATGACTGGGTAGTTGATAAAATGCATCCGTTTTTGTCCCAAAGACGTGAACTCACATGGATGGACTCAGATTGTAAGGATACAACAAATGGTGTAGAGAGAGGTGATTTGGTATAGTCTGGTGTCCATCCTATAAGAGTGTACATTTTTGTCAGTTTTGGAGTTCTAGACATTTAGGATGATGTTTTGGTGGATGCGGGGATTGTGTCTGCGGAAAGAATTTCATGCGCTCTAAAAGTTAGACAGTAGTTCTAAAGTGAATGAATTATAATTTCATGTTTTTTTTTCCTTGTAGATAATCTGTATTTACTAAATGTGCTCATTACAGCTTACCAAAAATCTAAAAATATCTAATTAAACAAGAAAATTCATATATAAAATTAATATTACTACGTATACAACACGTGAAAGGCACGTGCTTGCAAGTTTGTGATCATAATTCTCAATTTCTTTGATACCTATGAAAGATTATACTTCGGTTCATAACTTAGTTAGACCATCAAAGTTAAACTTTCTCATGCCTTTCTTGACTCTTCAAAATATGGTCACTGAAAGAGAGAGCATACACAACATGTTTCTTTCATGTGTTTGGAAGGCTTTCACATTGGAAGGAAGAAGAGAGGCTTTGGAGTTGGGGCACATTCAAACTTCTCAATTATGAAGTGATATACAATTGATAGTTGGTACTTATTCAGAAACAGTGGAACAGGCTTTTAAATACTTAAATCAGCTGAAAATCAAAGTTCATCAAGGTTTCCGAATGTTTATAGGTAGATTTTTTACAAGATTAAAGTTTGATGCTTTCAATTCTCCTAGCTTTGCGAAAATGATGAATGCAAATAATGGTACAAATACAACATATGGTATTACCAGTTCTAAGGATTTGAAGGGGTGTATCCTTCATTAAATGTGGAAGCAGATGCAACTGTATGTGAGCAATATTCGAGAATCGTGGACAAGGACAAGTTGCAGCATCTTGCTAGATGGGTGTCAAGACTTCAGGGGTAGAGAGCTTCTCAATGTATTGGTGATCTGCAGAAAAGGCACAGTTTATACTCGCACAGCAGATATTTCAGGATTTGAATAAGATAGAGCAGTTGTTTCTTGATGACTTACTAGTAAACATAGCAGTTTACTAAATGTTAACTTCTCTATATGTTAAGAAAGATTAAATTTATTATGTTTGCCGCACGTATATTGCACATTCTCCAACTAATAATAATTAAAGCAAGGCTGTTTTGCTTTGTTATCCTAAACTTCCTTCTATGAAAAATTAGTTCCTGTTTCTAGTTTCCATAATCTTCGAAAATGTTTTTAGTGGGTTTTCTTGTTTTAAATGCAACCTGGTACATGGTGAAGTGGTTCCTTGTCCAAGAGTTCCTGCGGATGTGAAGGAAGCCTTCAGGAAGGAGATACTTGAAAAGAAACAAAGTAATTTGAGCAACGATGTTGGGGAGGCTTCTTCCCCTAATCTTCCTGTAAAGAGAATTTTGACACCTGTTTGTGATTCTGCCTAGCCTTTGGAGCTGGGGCGTATTCATACTTCCCAATTAGGAAGCGACAAACGATTGAGAATATGTACTTCAGAAAATTATGGAATAGAAATAGTCCCATTAAATCCTTGTTCTCAATTGGATGAAAATCAATGTTCATCATGAAGGGAGCTCCAGAAATGCATCCGTCTATTTTTTTACGAAACAGGATTAGAGTTTGATGCTGTCAACTCACCTAGCTTTGGGAGAATGATGAATGCCAACCATGGTGCAAATACAGCATTTGAAGAGGTGGATCCTTCATGAAGTGTGGAAACAGATGCAACTGTTTGTCAACAATATTCAAGAATGGTGGACAAGTACAGGTTGCAGCATGTTGCAAGAAGGAGGGCAAGACATCAGGGTTAGAAATTGTCTCAATGTATTGGTAGCTTTCCTAAAAGGCACCAGTGATCAAGTATATGTTCAATCGAAGTGTTTCTCATTTATTAACAAGAAACATATGTGTAACTTAACAGTATTTACTATATGCTTAATACAGTTTACTAAAATTTTAAACCACGTTTATGCACGCCTGCACTTGCAAGTTTCTAATCATAATTCTGAACTGCTTTGAAACATATGAGAGATTAGACTTCTGTGCATCACTTAGTTAGATCATCAAAGTTTAAATTTTGCATGCCCTTCTTGATTCTTGAAAATATGGTCACTGAAAGAGAGAGCATAAAGAAAATGTGTCTTTCATCTGTTTTGGAAGAATCAAGCTTGGCTTTCACATTGGAAGGAAGAAGCTCCAGATGTGTATTGGTAGATTTTTGTTTGAAACAGGATTAGAGTTCAACTCTCCAAACTTTGGGAGAATGCTGAATGCTAACCATGCATGGTGCAAATAAAACATACAGTATTCCCAGTTCTGAGAATTTGAAGGGGTGGATCCTTCATGAAGTGTGGAAAGAGATGCAACTCGTGTATGTGAGGAATATTCGAGAATTGTGGAAAGGACAGGTTGCAGCATCTTGCTAGATGGATGACAAGAATTAAGGGGTAGAAAACTTCTCAATGTATTGGTTAGCTGCCCAAAAGGCACAGTTTATATTCGCACAACAGATATTTCAAGTTTTGAACAAGACAATGCTGCCATGCAGTTATTCTTGACATAGTTTTTGAACTATCAAGATACACGTTTCTGATGAATTAACAAGAAAACATAGCAGTTTAAGTGCCTTTACTAAATTGTTATTTTAGTTTACTAAAAATTTAACTTCTCTATATGTTAAGAAATATTAAGTTTATTATCTTTGCTGCACGTATATTACACGTTCCCAACCTTCCTTTATAGAGAAACTGGTTCCTGTTTCTAGTTTCCATAATCTTCAGAAATGTTGTCAATGGGTTTTCTAGTCTTAAATGCCACCTGGGATAGGTACTTGGTGAAGTGGTTCCTTGTCCAAGAGTTCCTGCGGATGTGAAGGAAGCCTTTAGCAAGGAAATACTTGAAAGGAAACAAAGTAATTTGAGCAATGGTGTAGGGGAGGCTTCTTCCCCTAATCTTCCTGTAAAGGGAACTTTGACCTTGTTTCTGATTCTGCCGAGCCTTAGGACCCAGGGCTCCCAATTAGGAAGTGACAAACGATTGAGAGTTGGTACTTCTTCAGAAAACCATGGAACAGAAATAGTCACTTGAAATCCTTGTTCTCAGTTGGATGAAAATCAAAGTTCATCATCAAGGGAGTTCAGGCGTGCATTGGAAGAATTATTTTTGAAACAGGATTAGAGTTTGATGCTGTAAATTTTCCAAGCTTTAAGAAAATGATGAATGCCAACCATGGTGCAAATACAGCATACAGTATTCCTAAACTGGATATTTTAAAGAGCAATTGAGAGGATACAACGTATTGCTGAGATAAAAGTGATTTAGGATGGTATAATTTCCATCCTAAACTGGAGCACTGATTAATTTGAGTATTTGAATGGCAAAGAAGACTATTTGATGATTATATACACTAAGAAGCTCTTAAACAAAGCAAGTACCTAAATGTAAAAGCTCAACTTTGTTAAACTCTTGTTATAATTGAACTTTCTTGTATTTGGAAACACGTGTATCGCACGTGCGCATAATAGATGAAGATGCAAATCATTAAAAAATTATTAACCAGGAGATATTGATTTAATTATATAACTGAGTTATAATGAGTTCAAGAAAAAAAATTGGTGTTTTGAAAAAATTTAAAATATCATTTGAATACATTGCAATACTATGAATTGAATGTGGAAAAAAAAAGAAAAGAAGTAAACTAAAAGTGAATTAAAGAGGTAAAGCGATCGAACATGTTCAATGTGGGAGCACAATAAATTCTCATTATATTTTACCAAAAACAATACTTTTCAGTATTAAAACCAGTAAGGAAGCTCCAGATGTATATCGGTAGATTTTGTTTGAAACAAGATTAGAATTTGATGATGTCAACTCTCCAAACTTTTGGAGAATGACGAATGCCAACCATGTTGCAAATACAACATACAGTATTCCTAGTTCTAAGGATTTGAAGGGGTGGATCCTTCATGAAGTGTGGAAAGAGATGCAACTGTATGTGAGCAACATTTGAGAATCGTGGACAAGGACAGGTTGCAGCATCTTGCTAGATGGATGGCAAGATGTCAGGAGTAGAAATCTTCTCAATGTTTTGGCAGCTTTCCCAAAAGGCACAGTTTATATTCGCTCAGCAGATATTTCGGGTTTTGAGCAAGAGAGCGCTGCCATGCAGTTATTCCTTGATGAAGTTCTCAACGAAGTTAGGGTTGATAATGTTGTAAAAATTGCTTCTTAAACCACATCAGCCTGGATGGAGGAGATTGGCAAGCAACTGATGGACAAGTACAAGAATTTGTTTTGGACAGTAAGTGACTCCCACTGCATTCAACTTATGTTGGAGAGAATTTGGACGTTGGAAGATATCCAAGAGATACTGGACAAAGCAAAAACCATAACAAGATTTGTGCATAGCCATGCCATTGTTTTGAAACTTATGAGAGGTGAGACTTCTATACAAGATTTAGTTAGACCATACATGAAAATCAAATGTTGCAAAAAAGAAATGAAAAAATCTGCTAAAAACAAATATAAGGGGTAAAAGAGATCAAGTATAAGTTCAACAAGAAACAGAATCTGTAGATTGCCTGTATTTAGCAAATGTCCACACTACATTTTACTAAAATTAAAAATTTCTAGATTAAACAAGTAAAATAATATATAAGATTAATTTTACTATATACACAACACATGAATTGCACGTGCTTGCAAGTTTGAGTTTGTAATCATAATTCTCAATCACTTTGAAACTTATGAGAGATTGGACTTCTGTCCATGACTTAGTTAGACAATCAAAGTCTAAATTTCTCATGCCTTTCTTAACTCTTGAATATATGGTCACTGAAAGAGACAACATAGAGAATTTGTTTCTTTCATTTGTTTGGAAGGCATCCAGCTTGGCTTTCACATTGGAGGGAAGAAGAGTGGCTGAGTTGGTGGCTGATCCCTTTTTTTAGAACGGAGCTATAGTGGTTTTGAGGGCAACCATACCGCTTGTGCGTGCTTTAGAGTTGATATCAAAGAATAATGAACCAACTTGGCAATATATGTAAAACAATGGATTAAGCCAAACAAACAATTAAAGAGGAATTCAGGAAATCCAGCTGCGTGGAAAGCCATTGATGATATTTGGAATCAATATTTGCACAGTTATCTCTATGCAGCTGGCTACTTTCTGAATCTGAAGTTATTTTATGCAAATGATTTCTATACAGACTCAGAAGTTGATAGTGGCCTCTTGTGCTGCATTGTGCATAGGTCTGAAAGTCTTGGTTCTCAAGATTTGATCAGTTTGCAAATTGAAGTGTATAGGATAGAGAAGGGTACTTTTTGTCAGGGCAGTGCCAACCTACAGTCATATTTCTCCTGGTAGTATTATATACTATTTAAGTTAATATGAATTGTTGTTGACTGCAAATTTCCATATACTGATACAAACTTTTGTGCAGTAAGTTGGTGGTTGATCTACGGAAGAGAACATCGTCAGTTGCAAAGTGCCTTTACTAAATTCTTATTATAGTTTACTAAAAGTTAGATCCCTCTTACTAACTGGAATCAAAGAATTAGTAGATCTATTCTGCCCAAAAAACTCTTTTACATTTTATGAAAGACTAGGTTTATTATGTTTACTACACATATATTGCACGCGATCATCCTAATAATAATTAGAGCAAGAATGCTGGGGAGCTTTTTTATCCCAACCTTCCTTCTTAGAACAAGTAGATTTAAACTGCCATTGATGAGAATAAGCAGTGAATTAGATGCAATCAATGCGAATAAGTTTTTAACATGTTTTCTGGTCTTAAATGAAACATGGGATGGGTATGTGGCGGTGTGGTTCCTTGTCCAAGAGTTCTTGCTGACTTCAAGGAATCTCTTGGCAAGGAGCTACATGAAAAGAAACAATTAAAGAGGAATTCAAACACAGAAAATCCAACTACTTGCCCTTCTGGCAAGCCATTGATGATATTTGGGATCAATATTTGCACAGCAGTCTCCGAAGTTATTTAATGCAAATGATTTCTATACAGATTCAGAAGTTGCTAGTGGTTTCTTGTGCTGCATTGCATATGTCTGAAAATCTTCGTTCTCAATATTTGATCAGGGTAGTGGCAACCTACAGTCAGATTTTCCCACGGTTGCATTATATGCTACTTAAGTTAATATAATTTGTTATTGACTACAAATTTCAATATTACTGAATCACAAAAATTTTCTACAAAAAGTTGGTGGTTGATCTATGGGAGAGAACATCCTAAGTTGCAACAACTTGTTGTTCGAATAGAACAATGCGTGCTTGATGATTTGCCATTTGTGCACTACAACTTGTACCTATAAAATTTCAATGGCAGTGCAGCAAATAATTTCCAAGTGAGGACATCAACCCCATGGATGACTGGGTAGTTGATAAAACACAATCGGCTTTGTCCCAAAGAGGTGAGCTCATATGGATGGACTTAGATTGTAAGGATACAAAAAATGGTGGAAAGAGGTGATTTGGGAATCTAGTGTCCATCCTGAACTGGAGCACTGATTAACGTGCGAATTTGAATGGCAAAGAAGGCTGTCAGGTGAATATGTATCCTATTCTCTCTCGTTCTTTTTGAGGTTTTAGTATTATGCAGCATCTGTTCTAGACATTGAGCATGATGCTTAATTTGGTGGCTGCGGGAATTGTGTCTGTCGAAATAATTTCATGCTCTCCAAATTTAGACAGTTGTTCCAAAGTGTTTGGATTATATTTTCATTTTTTTTTCTGTAGATTACCAGTATTTTCTACATATGCTCATTACAGCTTACTAAAATCTAAAATTTCTAATTAAACAAGCAAATTCATATATAAGATTAAATTTACTACGTATACAACACGTGAAATGCACGCGCTTGCAAGTTTGTGATCATAATTCTCAATCACTTTGAAATTTGTGAAAGATAATACTTCCGTCCTTGACTTAGTTCATGACTTAATTATACTCAGGATACACGTTTTTGATGAATTAACAAGAAAACATAACAGTTTAAGTGGATTTACTAAATTGTTATTATAGTTTACTAAATGTTAACTTCTCTATATGTTAAGAAGATTAAATTTATTATGTTTGCCGCACGTATATTGCATTGCTCAAACTAATAATAAATAGAGCAAGGATTTGAGGATCTTTGTTATCCTAAATTCCTTTCTACAAGCAATTGGTTATAGTTTCTAGTTGCCATAATCTTCCAATATGTTATTAGTGGATTTTCTTGTCTTAAATGACATCTGGGATGGGTACGTGGTGAACTGGTTCCTTGTCCAAGAGTTCTTGCTGATGTGAAGGAAGCCTTTAGCAAGGAGATACTTGAAAAGAAACAAAGTAATTTGAGCAAGGATGTTGGGGAGCCTACTTCTCCTAATCTTCCTATAAAGAGGACTTTGACCCTTGTTTCTGATTCTGCCTAGAGTTTGAAACCGGGGCATATTCATACTTCCCAATTAGGAAGTGACAAACGATTGAGAATTGGTACTTCTTCAGAATACTGGGGAACAGAAATAGTCCTTTTAAATACTATCTATCTGTTGGATGGAAATCAAAGCTCACCATCAAGGGAATTAAGACGTGCATTGGAAGATTTTTTTTTCTGAAACAGGATTAGAGTTTGATGCTGTAAATTCTCCTAGCTTTATGGTACAAATACAACTTGCAGTATTACCAGTTCATTGACGGGGTGGATCCTTCATGAAGTGTGGAAAGATGTGCAACTGTATGTCAGCCATATTCAAGAATCATGGACAAGCTAGGACAGGTTGCAGCAGCTTGCTAGATGCCAGGTTAGAAATCTTCTCAATGTATTGGTGGCTTGCCCAAATGGCACAGTTTATATTCGCTCTGTGGATATTTCAGGTTTTGAACAAAAGAGAGCTGCCATGCAAGTTATTCTTTCTTTAATGAAGTTCTCAAGGAAGTTGGGGTTGATAATGTGTAACTTAACTGTATTTACCAAAAGTGTTTGCTACAGTTTACTAAAACTTCAAATTTTTAAATTAAACAACTAAAATAATATATAAGATTAATTTTACTACATATTAAACACGTGTATAGCACGCATTTGTAAGTTTCCAAGCATAATTCTGAATTGCTTTGAAACCTAGCTATGATAGATTAGACTTCTGTCAATGATTTATTTAGATTATCAAAGTTTATTTAGTTAGATTATCAAAGTTTAAATTTCTCATGCCTACTTAACTCTTGAAAATATAAATATGTTACCATTCTTAATAAAAAATACTCGTATAAATATAAAAAATTGATGTAAACACTTCAATAATCATATCTAAAGGTTAAAACTTGTGAAAAACTCTCTAAAATTATCTTCTTTGAGAAAAAATAATTCAATCCCTAATGAGGATTGTCATAAGAAGTAATTTTGATTGATTTAAAATTTTAAGGTAATCTACTTAATGTGTGATTCCTGTTTCTACAAAATCAAAAACTCTTCACAAGTAATAGATTCAACAATTAAACAGATAATTAAACTCGATAAATATGTAATCTCAACTTGTTACCTCCCAGTACAGTTTTAAAGCCTTTCACAAAGAAACCAATGAATTGCAACATTGAGAAAGTCAGTAAACTGATAGATGTTGAGAAAAAGGAATGCATTAGGAACATTTTTAGGCAGATTTGTCAACCCCATGAAGCTGACTTGATCAAGAGAGAGAATATTTTTGAAATGCAAATTCAGGAGGAAAAAACTACAAAAGCTTGATAAAGCAACAAAGCGGAGGAGGAAGCTGCATGGGCAAAGTTATGGAGGTTCAAAAATTAAAACTAAAGTAGATATGCTCATATGGAAATGTTGTCTTAATGGGATCCTAGTAGCAAAGAAACTATGAAAACGAGGAAATGATACATAGATTCAATGTCACCAATCCAGTGATAATGATGAAGAGAGTACGGAACACAAGTTTTTTCGCATCTGAAAAATCCAAGATAATCTGGAAATTAACCATATCAATTGGGAGAGCGTGAAAATCATTCCTTCAATTGGTGGGCTACCATTGGCAAGTTAAAAAGGGACTAAGAAATTTAATATCAGAGTTGAAATGATGGCATACCTGTTATCCAGATATGGAAGGCGTCTAGATCTTCACCTCCAATTATAGAACTGAGCTGAAATAGTGCAAAGCGCACAAGGCGAATGGTCAGAATTTATAGAAATAAACAGATGAGCTGATCATTGTCAAAAAAATAGAGACTAGGAGCAACAAGAAAATTCAGCAAACAAAGACTTGACAGGATTAGGCATAATTGTAAGAAATGCTAAACAAAAAAAAAATGTTCAAGCACAAGCATTCACTAGAAAGATTGTTACAGCTCCAGTGGTGGCTGAATTAGAAGTGATCAGACTGACTTGGCTACAATCCGTGAAGGGAGAATGGAAGAAAGTGGAAATACAGTCAAGTGTATGTTCAACGTGCGTGTTTCAAATTTATTAACAAGAAACATAATCTGTAGATTGCCCGTATTTAGCAAATTTGCACACTACATTTTACTAAAATCTAAAACTTTCTATATTAAACTAGGAAAAGAATATATAAGATTAATTTTACTACGTATACAACACGTGAATTGCACGTGCTTGCAAGCATGTAATCATAATTCTCATTCACTTTGAAACTTATGAGAGATTAGACTTCTGTCCATGACTTATTTAAACCATCAAAATTTAACTTTCTCATGCCCTTGTTGACTCTTGAAAATATCGTCACTTAACTTTTACAGAACTTGTTTCTTTCATCTGTTTGGAAGACATCAAGCTTGGTTTTCACATTGGAGGGAATAAGAGTGGCTGAGTTGGTGGCTGATTCCTCTTTTTGGATTGAGGCCATAGATTTTTGAGGGTGACTATACAGCTTGTGCGTGCTTTAAAGTCATTATCAATGAATAATGAACCACAACTTGGCAATATATATGAGACAATGGATCAAGTCAAAGAAACAATTAAAGAGGAATTCAAACTCAGGAAATCCAGCTACTTGCCATTCTGGAAAGCCATTGATGATGTTTGGAATTAATATTTGCACAACCCTCTCCATGCAGCTGGCTACTTTCTGAATCCGAAGTTATTTTATGCAAATGATTTCTATTCAGATCCAGAAGTTGCTTGTAGCCTCTGCTACATCGTGCGTATGCGTGAAAATCTTGGTTCTCAAGATTTGCTCACTTTGCAAATTGAAGACTATAGGACAGTGAAGGGTTCTTTGGGTCAGGGCAGTTCCAACCAACAGTCAGATATTTCTCCAGGTTGTATTATTTGCTACTTAATTTAATATGATTTGTTATTGACTGAAAATTTTCAATATACTGAATCACAAACTCTGCTGCAGAAAGTTGGTGGTTGATCAATGGGAGAGAACATCCTCAGTTGCAACAACTTGCCATTTGAATCCTGTGCAAAACATGTAATGGTGATTCCAAACACAAGTTGAAGAGGAACTTGGCTGAGAAGTTACTCACGGAAGGAAGGAATCCAATAGAACAACAAAGGCTTGCTGATTTGGCATTTGTGCACTACAACTTGCACGTACAAAATTTCACTGGTGTGCAGCAAATGACTTCCCAAGTGAGATCACATGGATGCACTTAGATTGTAAGGATACAACAAATGGTGGAGACAGAGAGGTGATTTCGGAGAGTCCAGTGCCCATTCTAAACTGGAGGACTGATTAATGTGCATATTTGAATGGCAAAGAGAGCTGTAAGGTGAATATAGACATTGAGAGGCTCTGAACAAGTATATGTATGCTATTCTCTTTTGTTCTTTTTGAGGTCTAAATTGTTATTATAGTTTACTACGTGTTAACTTCTGTATATGTTGAGAAAGATTAAATGTATTATGTTTGCTGCACGTATATTGCACATTCTCAAACAAATAATTAAAGCAAGGATGTTTTGCTTTGTTATCCTAAACTTCCTTCTAAGAGAAATTGGTTCATGTTTTTAGTTTCCATAATCTTGGAAAATGTTTTAGTTGGATTTTCTTGTCTTAAATGCAACCTGGGATGGGTACGAGGTGAAGTGGTTCCTTGTCCAAGAATTCCTGTGGATGTTAAGGAAGCCTTTAGCAAGGAGATACTTGAAAAGAAACAAAGTAATTTGAAGCAATTTGACACCTGTTTCTGATTTTGCCTAACCTTTGGAGTTGGGGCATAGTCATACTTCCCAATTAGGAAGTGACAAACGATTGAGAATATGTACTTCAGAAAATCATGGAACAGAAATAACCCCTTTAAATCCTTGTTCTTAGCCTGATGAAAATCAAAGTTCGTCATCAAGGGAGTTCCAGATGGGTATCAGTAGACTTTTTTTCAGAAACAGGATTAGATTTTGATGCTGTCAATTCTCCTAACTTTGGGAGAATGATGAATGCCAAGTGAGGACATCAACCCCATGGAAAACTGTGTACTTGATAAAACACAATCAGTTTTGTCCCAAAGAGGTGAGCTCACATGGATGGACTTTAGATGGTAAGGATACAACAAATGGTGGAGAGAGGTGATTTGGAAGAGTCTAGTGTCCCATCCTGAACTGGAGCACTGATGAACGTGCGAATTTGAATGGCAAAGAAGGCTGTCAAGTGAATATATATGCTATTCTCTCTCGTTCTTTTTGAGGTCTTAGTATTATGCAGCATCTGTTCTAGACATTGAGCTTGATGTTTAATTTGGTGGCTGTGGGGATTGAGTCTTTGGAAAGAATTTCATGCTCTCTAAAATTTAGACAGTAGTTCCAAAGTGTTTGGATTATATTTTCATTTTTTTTGTTCGGTAGATTACTTGTATTTACTTCATGTGCTCATTGCAGCTTACTAAAATCTAAAAATTTCTAATTAAACAAGAAAATTCATGTATAAGATTAAGTTTACTACATACACAACACGTGAAACCCACGCTCTTGCAAGTTTGTGATCATAATTCTCAATCACTTTGAAACTTATGAAAGATTATACTTTGGTGCATGACTTAGTTCAAGACTTCATTATACTCAGGATACACGTTTCTGATGAATTAACAAGTAAACATAGCAGTTTAAGCGCCTTTACTAAATTGTAATTATAGTTTTCTAAATGTTAACATCTCTATATGTTAAGAAATATTAAATTTATTATGTTTACCGCACGTATATTGAACTTGCTCAAACTAATAATAAATACAGCAAGGATTTGAGGATCTTTGTTATCCTAAACTTCCTTCTAAGAGAAATTGGTTACTGTTTCTAGTTGCTATAATCTTCCAAAATGTTATTAGTGGATTTTCTTGTCACCTGGGATGGTACGTGGTGAAGTGGTTCCTTGTCCAAGAGATCCTGCGGATGTGAAGGAAGCCTTTAGCAAGGAGATACTTGAAAAGAAACAAAGTAATTTGAGCAACGATGTTGGGGAGGCTTCTTCCCCTAATCTTCCTGTAAAGAGAATTTTGACACCTGTTTCTGATTCTGCCTAGCCTTTGGAGCTGGGGCGTATTCATACTTCCCAATTAGGAAGTGACAAATGATTGAGAATTGGTACTTCTTCAGGAAACTGTGGAACATAAATAGTGCCTTTAAATCAGTGTTCTCAGTCGGATGAAATTCAAAGTTTATCATCAAGGGAGTTCAGACGTGCATTGGAAGACTTTTTTTTGAAACAGGGTTAGAGTTTGATGCTGTCAATTCTCCTAGTTTTGAGAAAAGGATGAATGCCAACCATGGTGCAAATTAATACAGCATATACACAGTATTCCCAGTTCATTTGAAGGGATGGATCCTTCATGAATGTGGAAAGAGATGCAACTGTATGTCAGCAATATTCAAGAATTGTGGACAAGGACAGGCAGCAGCATCTTGCAAGATGGATGGCAAGGGTAGAATCTTCTCAATGTATTAGTGGCTTTCCCAAAAGGCACAGTTTAAATTGGCTCAGTAGATATTTCAGGTTTTGAACAGGAGTGTTCTGCCATGCAAGTTATTCTTTCTTTGATGAAGTTCTCAAGGAAGTTGGGGTTGATAATGCGTAACTTAACTGTATTTACTAAATTTGTTTACTACAGTTTGCTAAAACTTCAAATTTTTTCCATTAAACAACTAAAATAATATGTAAGACTAACTTTACTACGTATAAACACCCGTATCGCACGCACTAGCAAGTTTCTAACCATAATTCTGAATTGCTTTGAAATCGAGCTATGATAGATTAGACTTCTGTCAATGATTTAGTTATATTATCAAAGTTTAAATTTCTCATGCCCTTCTTGATTCTTGAAAATATAATTATGTTACCATTCTTAATCAAAACTGCTCATATATAAATATAAAAAATTGATGTAACACTTCAATAATCATATCTAAAGGTTAAAACTTGTGAAAAACTCTCTAAAATCATCTTGCCAACCAATATAACAACACAGGCTTGCTGATTTGGCGTTTGTGCACTACAACTTGCACCTACAACTTCTCAATGGGCGTGCAGCAAATAACTTCCCAAGTGAGGACATCAACCCCATGGATGCAACCGTTTTTGTCCCAAAGAGGTGAGATCACATGGATGGACTTAGATTGTAAGGATACAACAAATGGTGTAAAGGGAGGTAATTTTGGATTGTCTAGTGTCCATCCTAAACTGGAGGACTGATTGTGGCAAAGAAGGCTGTTAGGTAAAAATAGACATTGAGAGACTCTGAACATGTATATGTATGCTATTCTCTCTTGTTCTTTTTGAGGTCTTATTATGCAGCATCTGTTCTTGTATGGCTAAAAAGAGTATACATATTTGTCAGTTTTGGAATTCTAGACATTGAGCATGATGTTTGGTGGCTACAGGGAACGTGTCTGGAAAGAATTTCATGCTCTCTAAAAGTTAAAACAGTAGTTCCAAAGTGTATGGATTATAGTTTCATGTTTTTTTTCCTGTAGATTACCTGTATTTACTAAGTGTGCTCATTACAGCTTACTGAAATCTAAAAATTCTAACTAAACAAGAAAATTCATATATAAGATTAATATTACTACGTATACAACATGTGAAATGCACGCTCTTACAAGTTTGTGATCACAATTCTCAATCCCTTTGATGCTTATGAAAGATTATACTTCGGTCCATGACTTAGTTAGACCATCAAAGTTAAACTTGGAGTTGGGGCACATTGGAAGGAAGAAGAGAGGCTTTGGAGTTGGGGCACATTCAAACTTTTCAATTAGTAAGTGACAAACAATTGATAGTTGATACTTCTTTAGAAAAATTAGAACAAGCCTTTTATATACTTAATCAGCTGAAAATCAAAGTTCATCAAGGTTTCCAAATGCATATTGGTAGATTTTTTTAATAGATTAAAGTTTGATGCTGCCAATTCTCCTAGCTTTGGGAAAATGAAGAATGCAAATAATGGTACGAATACAACATATGGTATTCCTAGTGCTGAGGATTATATTCACACAACGGATATTCCAGGTTTTGAACTAGACAGTGCTGCCATGCAGTTATATCTTGAGGACTTAAGAAGAAAACATAGCAGTTTAAGTGGCTTTACTAAATTGTTATTATAGTTTACTAAATGTTAACTTCTCTATATGTCAAGAAAGATAAAATTTATTATATTTGCCGCACGTCTATTGCACATTCTCAAACTAATAATAAAGCAAGGATGTTTTGCTTTGTTATCATAAACTTCCTTCTAATAGAAATTGGTTCCTGTTTCTAGTTTCCATAATCTTTGAAAATGTTTTTAGTGGGTTTTCTTGTCTTAAATGGCAACTGGGATGGGTACGTGGTGAAGTGGCTCCTTGTCCAAGAGTACCTAAGGATGTGAAGGAAGCCTTTAGCAAGGAGACACTTGAAAAGAAACAAAGTAATTTGAGCAAGGACGTTGGGGAGGCTTCTTCCTTTAAAGAGAACTTTGACCCTTGTTTCTGATTCTGCCTGGGCTTTGGAAGTGACAAACGCTTGAAAAGAAACAAAGCAATTTGACACCAGTTTCTGATTCTGCCTAAACTTTGGAGCTGGGGCGTATTCATACTTCCCAATTAGGAAGTGACAAAAGATTGAGAATATGTACTTCTTCAGAAAATCGTGGAACAGAAGTAACCCCTTTAAATCCTTGTTCTCAGTCGGATGAAAATCAAAGTTCATCATCAAGGGAGTTCCAGAAATGTATCGGTAGATTTTTTTTCGAAACAAGATTAGAGTTTGATGCTGTGAACTCTCCTAGCTTCAGGAGAATGATGAATGCCAACCATGGAGCAAACACAGCATACAGTATTCTCAGTTCTGAGAATTTGAAGAGGTGGATCCTTCATGAATAGGTGTGGAAAGAGATGCAACTGTAAGTCAGCAATATTCAAGAATGGTGAACAAGGACAGGTTGCAGCATCTTGCAAGAAGGAGGGCAAGACATTAGGGGATCTTTTCAATGTATTGGTGGCTTTCCTAAAGGGCACTAGTGATTAAGTGTATGTTCAATGAATGTGTTTTTCATTTATTAACAAGAAACATATGTGTAACTTAACTGTATTTACTAAATGTGCTTAATACAGTTTACTAAAACTTTAAATTTTTTATATTAAACAAGTAAAATAATATATAAGATTAATTTTAGTACTTATACAGCACATGTATCGCACGCTTTGCAAGTATATAATCAAAATTCTGAAATGCTTTGAAACTTAAGTGAGATTAAACTTCTGTCCATGACTTAATAGATCATCAAAGTTTAAATTTTGCATGCCCTTCTTGATTCTTGAAAATATGATCACCGAAGGAGAGCATAAAGAAAATGTGTCGTTCATCTGTTTGGAAGACATCAAGCTTGTCACATTGGAAGGAAGAAGAGTGGCAGAAAGAATGGATCAAGCCAAAGAAACATGAATTTAAGAGGAATTCAAACAGAAGCAATCTAACTACTTGCCATTCTGGAAAGCCATTTATGATATTGGGAATAAATACCCAATTACTTTTCTGAATCTGAAGTTATTTTATACAAATGATTTCTATGCTTACACTGAAGGTTGCTAGTGGAAATGTCTAAAAATCTGGCTCTCAAGTTTGCAAAGTAAAGAGCAAATGACAGCAAAGGGCACATGGATGGACTTATATTGTAAGGATACAACAAAATGCTGAGATAAAAGTGATTTAAGGACGTTATAATGTCCATCCAAAACTGGAGCACTGATTAATTTGAGTATTTGAATGGCAAAGAAGACTATTAGATCAGTGTATACATTAATTAAGAAACTCTTAACAAGCAAGTACTTAAAATGTAAAAGTTCAACGTTGTTAAACTCTTGTTATAATTCAACTTTATTGTATTTCGAAACTCGTGTATCGCACGTGCACATAATAGATGAAGATGCAAACCATTAAAAAATTATTAACCAAGAGTAATTGATTTAATTATATAACTGAGTTATAATGAGTACAAAAAAAAAAAAATTCGTTCTTTTGAAAAAATTTAAAATATCATTTGAACACATTACAAATACTATCAAAAAATAGAATTTAATGTGGAAAAAAAGAAAAGTAGCAAACTAAAAATGAAGAAAAGAGGCAAAGAGATCAAGCATGTTCAATGTGTGAGCACAATAAATTCTCTTCATAGTATACCAAGAACAATAATTTTCAATATTAAAACGAGGAAGTTTCATATGTGTATCAGTAGATTTTTGTTTGAAACAGGATTAGAGTTTGATGCTGTCAATTCTCCTAGTTTTGGGGGAATGATGAATACCAACAATGGTGCCAATACAGCATACAGTATTCCCAATTCTAAGGATTTGAAGGGGTGGACCCTTCATGAAGTGTGGAAAGAGATGCAACTGTATGTGAGAAATAGTCGAGAATCTTCTCAATGTATTGGTGGCTTGTCCAAAAAGGCACAGTTTATATTCTCTCAGCGGATATTTCAAGATTTGAACAAGAGAGTGCTGCCATGCAGTTATTCCTTGATGAAGTTTTCAAGGAAGTTGGGGTTGATAATGTGGTACAAATTGCTACTTACACCACATCAGCCTGGATGGAGGAGATTGGCAAGCAACTGATGGACAAGTACAAAAATTTGTTTTGGACAGTAAGTGACTCCCACTGCATTCAACTTATGTAGGAGAAAATTGGGATAATGGACGAAGCAAAAACCATAACAAGATTTGTGCACAGCCATGCCACTGTTTTCGATGGAAGATATCAAAGTTGAATATTGTTAAAAAGAAAAGAAAATAGTGGCTAAAACAGCTAAAACAAGATAAAGGCAATCAAGTATATGTTCAATGAATAAGTTTCTCATTTATTAACAAGAATCATATGTGTAACTTAACTGTATTTACTAAATGTGCTTACTGCAGTTTACTAAAACTTCAAATTTTTTACATTAAACAACTAAAATAATATATATATAAGATTAATTTTACTCCGTACACTTGCAAGTTTCTAATCATAATTCTGAATTTCTTTGAAATCTAGCTATGATAGATTAGACTTCTGTCAATGATTTAGTTAGATTATCAAAGTTTAATTTTCTCACGCACATCTTGATTCATGAAAATATATATGGTCATCCAAGCGTCCAACCATTTGAATTTCTAAGAGTAGCAACTAGTTTTTTGAGCATTAGATGTGTCACCATCCTTAATAAAAAAATGCTCAAATATATAAATATTAAAGTTTGATGTAACACTTCAATAATCATTTCTAAAGGTTAAAACTTGTGAAAAACTCTCTAAAATCATCTTCTTTGAGAAAAAATTATTCAATCCCCCGAAATCAATTTTTTTAACCTTTAACTAGTTCTCTTCAATTCTTAAACTCGAAAGTTGATTTTATAAACATTTATTGAGTGATCTCTGGGGAGACTTTATTAAAGAGGACATTTTTTTCTTGTTTTTCTCATATTTTAAAGAGGATCAACAGTGGCACTACACCTACCCCTTCATGACTTGAACCCGTGACCTATTGGTTGAAACGTGAAGATGTAAACCATTTGATCTACACTTCGTTGTCAAAGAGGACATTTATTACATTCTAAACATCAATTATTTCTCCAAAGAAGAGTACAAATTTAGACTCATAGCATTTCCTTGCTACCAAGTAAGATTTGCCTAATGAGGATTGTTGTAAGAAGTAATTTTGATCGATTTAAAATTTTAAGGTACTGTATTTAATGTATGACTCCTGTTTCTACAAAATCAAAAATGCTTCACAAAGTAATAAATTCAACAAATTAAACCGGAAATTAATTATTTGATTAAACTCTATAAATATGTATCTCAACTTGCTACCTTCCAGTAGAGTTTTAAAGCCTTTCACAAAGAAACCATTGAATTGCAACATTGAGAAAGTGAGTGAACTGATAGATGTTGAGAAAAAGGAATAGATTAGGAAGATTTTTCAACCCAATGAAGCAGACTTGATCAAGAGATAGAATAGTTTTGCAATGCAAATTCAGGAGGAAAAAACAACAAAAGCTAGATAAAGCAACAAAGTGGAGAAGGAGGAAGCTGCATGGACAAAGTTATGGAGGTTCAAAAATTAAAATTAAAGTAGATATTTTCATATGGAAATGTTGTCTTAATAGGATCCCAGTAGTAAAGAACCTTTAAAAAAGAGAAAAAGATGCATATATTCAATGTCAACAATGCAGTAATAATGAAGAAGAGAGCATGGAACAATTCAGTTTTTTCACATATGAAATATCCAAGATAATCTGGAAACTAACTCCTATCAACTGGGAGAGCGTGTAAATCATTCCTTCAATTGGTGGGCTACCATTGGAAAGTTAAAAAGGAGACTAAGGAATTGAATAGCAGAGTTGAAATGATGGCATACCTGTTCTGCATATATGGAAGTCGTCTAGATCTTCAACTCCAATTATAGAACTGCGCTGAAATAGTGCAAAGAGCACAAGGTAAATGGTCAGAGTTTGTGGAAATAAATAGATGAGTTGAACATTGCCAAAAAATAGAGACTAGTAACAACAAGAAAATTTAGCAAACAAAAACTTGACAGGAATAGGCATAATTGTAAGAAATGCAAAACCAAAAAAAAATGTACAAAAACACGCATTCAATAGGAAGATTATTACAGCTCCAGTGGTGGCTGAATTAGATGTGATCAGACTGACTTGGCTACAAGCCATGAAGGAAGAATGAAAAAAGTGAAAATAAAGTCAAGTAAATGTTCAACGTGCATGCTTCTCATTCATTAAATTGAAACACAATCTGTATATATTACCAGTATTTAGCAAATGTGCACACTAAATTTTACTAAAATTTAAAATTTTCCATATTAAACTAGTAAAAGAATATATAAGATTATTTTTACTACGTATACAACACGTGAATTGCACGCCCTCTCCATGCAGCTAGCTACTTTCAGAATCCGAAGTTATTTTAAGCAAATGATTTCTATACATACTCAAAAGTTGCTAGTGGCTTCTTGTACTGCATTGTGCATATGCCTGAAGATCTTGGTCCTCAAGATTTGATCAGTTTGAAAATTGAAGAGTATAGGAAAGCAAACGGCGCTTTTGGCAGTGCCAACCTACAGTCAGATATTTCTCCAGGTTTTATTATATACTACTTAAGTTGATATGATTTGTTATTGACTGCAAATTTCAATATACTGAATTGCAAAGTTTTCTGCAGAAAGTTGGAGATTGATCTATGGAAGAGATCATCCTCAGTTGCAACAACTTGCCATTCGAATCCTAAGACAATCATGTAATAGTGCTTCCAAATAAAAGTTGTAAAGGAACTTGGCTGAGAAGTTACTCAGGAAAGGAAAGAATCCAATAGAAAAACGCAGGCTTGCTGATATGGTCGTTTGTGCACTACAACTTACACCGAAAACATTAAAACGGCCGTGCAGCAAATGACTTTCCAAGTGAGGACATCAACCCCAACGATGAGTGGGTAATTGATAAAATGCAACCGTTTTTTGTCCCAAAGAGGTGAGCTCACATGGATGGACTTTAGATTGTAAGGATACAACAAATGGTGGCGAGAGAGAGGTGATTTGGGATAGTCTAGTGTCCATCCTAAATGGGAGGACAGATTAATGTGCATATTTGAATAGCATAGAAGGCTGTTAGGTGAATATAGACATTGAAAGGCTCTGAACATGTATATGTATGCTATTCTCTCTTGTTCTTTTCGAGGTCCAAATTGTTATTATAGTTTACTAAATGTTAACTTCTCTATATGTTAAGAAAGATTAAATTTATTATGTTTGACGCACGTATATTGCACATTCTCATACTAATAATTAAAGCAAGGATGTTTTGCTTTTGTATCCTACACTTCCTTCTAAGAGAAATTGGTTTATGTTTTTAGTTCCTATAATCATCGAAAATGTTTTAGTTGAATTTTCTTGTCTTAAATGAAACCTAGGATGGGTACGAGGTGAAGTGGTTCCTTGTCCAAGAGTTCCTGCGGATGTGAAGGAAGCCTTTAGCAAGAAGATACTTGAAAAGAAACAAAGTAATTTGAGAAAGGATGTTGGGGAGGCTTCTTCCCCTAATCTACTTGTAAAGAGGACTTTGACACCTGTTTCTGATTCTGACGACCCTTTGGAGCTGGGGCATATTCATACTTCCCAATTAGAAAGTAACAAACGATTGAGAATTGGTACTTCTTCAGAAAATCGTGGAACAGAAATAGTCCCTTAAAATCCTTGTTCTCAGTCAGATGAAAATCAAAGTTCATCATCAAGGGAGTTCCAGAAATGTATCAGTAGATTTTTTTTCGAAACAGGATTAGAGTTTGATGCTGTCAACTGACTCAACTCTCCTAGCTACGGGAGAACGATGAATGCCAACCATGGTGCAAATACAGCACACAGTAATGTTAGTTCTGAGGATTTGAAGAGGTGGATCATTCATGAAGTGTGGAAAGAGATGCAACTGTATGTCAGCAATATTCAAGAATGGTGGACAAGGACAGGCAGCGGCATCTTGCAAGATGGATGGCAAGACGTCAGGGATAGAAATCTTCTCAATGTATTAGTGGCTTTCCTAAAAGGCACCAGTGATCAAGTATTTGTTCAATGAAAGTGTTTCTCATTTATTAACAAGAAACATATGTGTAACTTAACTGTATTTACTATATGTGCTTAATACAGTTTACTAAAACTTTAAACATGTGAACGCACGAACGCACTTGCAAGTTTCTAATCATAATTCTGAACTGCTTTGAAACTTATGAGAGATTAAACTTCTGTCCATCACTTAGTTAGATCTTCAAAGTTCAAATTTTGCATGCCCTTCTTGATTCTTGAAAATATGGTCACCGAAAGTGAGAGCATAAAGAAAATGTGTCTTTCATCTGATTGGAATACATCAAGCTTGTCACATTGGAAGGAAGATGAATAACTGAGAGAATGGATCAAGCCAAGGAAACTTGAATTAAAGAGGAATTCAAAAACAGGGAATCCAGCTATTTGCCAATCTGGAAATCCATTTATGATATTTGGAATAAATATTGGCTCTCCATGCAGCCAGTTACTTTCTGAATCCGAAGTTATTTTATACAAATGATTTCTATGCAGACACAGAAGTTTGCTAGTGGCAATGTCTAAAAATCTTGGCTCTCAAGTTTGCAAATTAAAAGAGCAAATGACAGCGAAGGGCACACTGATGGATATATATTGTAAGGATACAACAAATTGCTGAGATAAAAGTGATTTAGGACATTATAATGTCCATCCTAAACTGGAGCACTGACTAATTTGAGTATTTGAATGACAAAGAAGACTATTAGATGATTATATACAATGAGAAGCTCTTAACAAAGCAAGTACTTAAAATGTAAAAGTTCAACTTTGTTAAACTCTTCTTTTAATTCAATTTTATAGTATTTGGAAACGTGTATCGCAGTGCGCATATTATATGAAGATGGAAACCATTAAAAAATTATTAACCACCACGAGTGATTGATTTAATTATATAACTGAGTTATAATATGTGCAAGAAAAAAAATTTGTGTTTTGAAAAAATTTAAAATATCATTTGAATACATTACACTACTATCAAAAATTAGAATTGAATGTGGAAAAAAAGAAAAGAAGCAAACTAAAAATGAATAAAAGAGGTAAAGCGATAGCATGTTCAATGTGGGCACAATAACTTCTCGTTATATTTTACCAAAAACAATACTTTTCAGTATTAAAACAAGGAAGCTCCAGATGTGTATCGGTACATTTTTGTTTGAAACAGGATTAGAGTTTTATGATGTCAACTCTCCAAACTTTTGGAGAATAATGCATGCCAACCATGGTGCAAATACAGCATACAGTATTCCCAGTTCAGAGGATTTGAAGGAGTGGATCCTTCATGAAGTGTGGAAAGAGATGCAACTGTATGTGAGCAACATTCGAGAATCGTGGAAAAGGACAGGTTGCAGCATGTTGCTAGATGGATGGCAAGATGTCAGGGGTAGAAATATTCTCAATGTATTGGTGGCTTGCCCAAAAGGCACAGTTCATATTCGCTCAGCGGATATTTCAGGTTTTGAACAAGCTATGCAGTTATTCCTTAATGAAGTTCACAAGGAAGTTAGGGTTGATAATGTGGTAAAGATTGTTACTTAAACCATATCAGCTTGTATAGAGGAGATTGGCAAGCAACTGATGGACAAAAACAAGAATTTGTTTTGGACAGTAAGTGACTCCCACTGCATTCAACTTATGTTGGAGAGAATTTGGACAATGGAAGATATCCAAGATATACTGGACAAAGCAAACATCATAACAAGATTTGTGCACAGCCTTGCCATTGTTTTCGATGAAAGATATCAAAGTTGAATATAGTTAAAAAGAAAAAAAAAGAGTGGGTAAAACAGCTAAAACAAGATAAAAGAAATCAAGATTATGTTCAATGAATGAGTTTCTCATTTATTAACAAGAATCATATGTGTAACTTAACTGTATTTACTAAATGTGCATACTGCAGTCTACTAAAACTTCAAATTTTTTACATTAAACAACTAAAATAATATATAAGATTAATTTTACTACGTAAAACACGTGTATTGCACGCACTTGCAAGTTTCTAATCATAATTCTGAATTGCTTTGAAATCTAGCTATGATAGATTAGACTTCTGTCAATGATTTAGTTAGATTATCAAAGTTTAAATTTCTCACACCATTCTTGATTCTTGAGAATATATATGGTCATCCAAGCGTCCAATCATTTGAATTCTAAGAGTAGCAATTAGTTTTTTGAGCATTAGATGTGTTACCAATCTTAATAAAAAAATGCTCATATATATAAATATAAAAAATTGATGTAACACTTCAATAATCATTTATAAAGGTTAAAACTTGTGAAAAACTCTCTAAAATCATCTTCTTTGAGAAACAATAATTCAATCCCTAATGAGGATTGTCAAAACAAGTAATTTTGATTGATTTAAAATTTTAAGGTAATCTACTTAATGTGTGATTCCTGTTTCTACAAAATTAAAAACACTTCACAAGTAATAGATTCAACAATTAAACATGTAATTAAACTCGATAATATGTAATCTCAACTTGTTACCTTCCAGTACAGTTTTAAAGCCTTCCACAAAGAAACCAATGAATTGCAACATTGAGAAAGTGAGTGAACTGATAGATGTTGAGAAAAATGAATGGATTAGGAACATTTTTAGGCAGATTTTCCAACCCCATGAAGCAGACTTGATCAAGAGATAGAATAGTTTTGCAATGCAAATTCAGGAGGAAAAAACTACAAAAGCTAGACAAAGCAACAAAGTGGAGAAGAAGGAAGCTGCATGGACAAAGTTATGGAGGCTCAAGAATTAAAATTAAAGTAGATATGTTCATATGGAAATGTTGTCTTAATAGGATCCCAGTAGCAAAGAAGCTTTGAAAAAGAGAAAAAGATACATAGATTCAAGGTCACCAAAGCAGTAATAAGTGATGAAGAGAGTATGGAACACTTGAGTGTTTTCACTTATGAAAAATCCAAGATAATCTGGAAAGTAAATCCTATCAACTGAGAGAGCATTGGAAAGTTAAAAAGGGACTAAGGAATTGAATAGCAGAGTTAAACTGACGGCATACCTGTTATACAGATACAGAAGGCATCTATATCTTCAACTCCAACTATATAACTAAGCAGAAATACTGCAAAGAGCACAAGGTAAATGGTCAGAATTTGTAGAAAAAGAAAAAAGATGAGCTGATCATTGTCAAAAAAATAGAGACTAGGAGCAACAAGAAAATTCAGCAAACAAAAACTTGACAGGAATAGGCATAGTTGTAAGAAATGCAGAACAAAAAAAAAACTGTACAAGCACACGCATTCACTAGGAAGATTATTACAGCTCCAGTGGAGGCTGAATTAGAAGTGATCAGACTGACTTGGCTACAAGCCTTGAATGGAGAATGGAAGAAAGTGGAAATACAGTCAAGTATATGTTCAACGTGCGTGTTTCTAATTTATTAACAGGAAACATTATCTGTAGATTGCCAGTACTTAGCAAATGTGCACACTACATTATACTAAATTTTAAAAATTTCTACATTTAACTAGAAATAGAATATATAAGACTAATTTTACTACGTATACAACACGTGAATTGCACGTGCTTGCAAGTATGTAATCATAATTCTCAAATCGCTTTGAAACTTATGAGAGATTAGACTTCTATCCATGACTTATTTAAACTGTCAAATTTTTAACTTTCTCATGCCCTTGTTGACTCTTGAAAATATCGTCAATTAACATTTACAGAACTTGTTTCTTTCATCTATTTGGAAGACATCAAGCTTGGCTTTCACATTGGAGGGTAGAGGAGTGGCTGAGTTGGTGGCTGATTCCTCTATTTGGAACGGGGCCATAGTTTTTTGAGGGTGACTATACCGCTTGGGCTTGCTTTAGAGTCGTTATCAATGAATAATGAACCACAACTTGGCAATATATATGAGACAATGGATCAAGTCAAAGAAACAATTCAAGAAGAATTCAAACTCGGGAAATCCAGCTACTTGCCATTCTGGAAAGCCATTGATGATGTTTGGAATTAATATTTGCACAACCCTCTCCATGCAGCTGGCTACTTTCTGAATCTGAAGTTATTTTATCCAAATGATTTCTATTCAGATCCAGAAGTTGCTAGTGGCCTATTGTGCTGCATCGTGCGTATGAGTGAAAATCTTGGTTCTCAAGATTTTCTCACTTTGCAAATTGAAGACTATAGGACAGTAAAGGGTTCTTTGGGTCAGGGCAATGCCACTACATTTTACTAAATTTTAAAATTTTCGATATTTAACTAGGAAAAGAATATATAAGACTAATTTTACTACGTATGCAACACGTGAATTGCACGTGCTTGCAAGTATGTAATCATAATTCTCAAATCACTTTGAAACTTAAGAGAGATTAGACTTCTATCCATGACTTATTTAAACCATCAAAATTTAACTTTCACATGCCCTTGTTGACTCTTGAAAATATCGTCACTTAACATTTACAGAACTCATTTCTTTCATCTGTTTGGAAGACATCAAGCTTGGCTTTCACATTGGAGGGAAGAGGAGTGGCTGAGTTGGTGGCTGATTCCTCTATTTGGAATGGGGCCATAGTTTTTTGAGGGTGACTATACCGCTTGTGCGAGCTTTAGAGTCGTTATCAATGAATAATGAACCACAACTTGGCAATATATATGAGACAATGGATCAAGTCAAAGAAGCAATTAAAGAGGAATTCAAACGGAAATCCAGCTACTTGCCATTCTGGAAACCAATTGATGATGTTTGGAATTAATATTTGCACAACCCTCTCCATGCAGCTGGCTACTTTCTGAATCTGAAGTTATTTTATGCAAATGATTTCTATTCAGATCCAGAAGTTGCTAGTGGCCTATTGTGCTGCATCGTGCATATGTTTGAAAATCTTGGCTCTCAAGATTTGCTCACTTTGCAAATTGAAGACTATAGGACAGTAAAGGGTTCTTTGGGTCAGGGCAGTGCCAACCAACAGTGAGATATTTCTCCAGGTTGCATTATATACTACTTAAGTTGATATGATTTGTTATTGACTGCAAATTTCAATATACTGAATCACAAAGTTTTCTGCAGAAAGTTGGTGGTCGATCTATGGAAGAGAACATCCTCAGTTGCAACAACTTGCCATTCGAATTCTAAGCTAAACATGTTATTGTGCTTCTAAATACAAGTTGAAGAGGAACTTTGCTGAGAGTTACTCGCTTAAGGAAGGAATCAAAAATAACAACAAAGGCATGCTGATTTGGTGTTTGTGCACTACAACTTGCTCCTACAAAATCTCAATGCCCATGCAGCAAATGACTTCCCAAGTGAGGACATCAACCCCATGGATGATTGAGTAGTTGATAAAATGCAACCATTTTTGTCCCAAAGAGGTCAGATCACATGGATGGACTTAGATTGTAAGGATACAACAAATGGTGAAGAGAGAGAGGTGATTTGAGAGAGTCTAGTGTCCATCCTAAATTGGAGCACTGATTGATATGAAAATTTGAATGGAAAAGAAGGCTGTTAGGTGAACATAGACATTGAAAGGCTCTGAACATGTATATGTATGCTATTCTCCATTGTTCTTTTTGAGGGCTTAGTATTATGCAGCATCTGTTCTTGTATGGCTAAAAAGAGTGTACATATTTGTCAGCTTTGAAATTCTAGACATTGAGCATGATGTTTTGATGGCTGCGGGGATTGTCTCTGTGGAAAGAATTTCATGCTCTCAAAAATTCAAACAGTGGTTCCAAAGTGCACGGATTATATTTTTCATGTTTTTTTCCTGTAGATTACCTGTATTTACTAAATGTCCTCATTACAGCTTACTAAAATCTAAAAAATTCTAATTAAACAAGCAAATTCATATATAAGATTAATATTACTACGTATACAACACGTGAAATGCACGCGCTTGCAAGTTTGTGATCATAATTCTCAATCCTTTTGATATTTATGAAAGATTATACTTCGGCCCATGACTTAGTTAGACCATCAAAGTTTAGCTTTAATTTCTCATGCCTCCCTTGACTCTTCAAAATATTGTCACAGAAAGAGAAAGCATACACATCATTTTTCTTTCATCTGTTTGGAAGACATTGAGCTTGGCTTTCACATTGGAAGGAAGAAGAGAGGCTTTGGAGTTGGGGCACATTCAAACTTCTCAATTAGGAAGTGATAAACAATTGATAGTTGGTACTTATTCAGAAACAGTGGAACAGGCCTTTTAAAAGCTTAATCAGCTGAAAATCAAAGTTCATCAAGGTTTCCAGACATATATCGGTAGATTTTTTACAGCATTAAAGTTTGATGCTGTCAAGTCTCCTAGCTTTGGGAAAATGATGAATGCAAACAATGGTACGAATACAACATACGGTATTCCCAGTTCTGAGGATTTGAAGGGGTGGATACTTCTTTAAATGTGGAAGGAGATGCAACTGTATGTGAGCAATATTCGAGAATTGTGGACAAAGACAGGTTACAGCATCTTGCTAGATGGAAGTCAAGAATTAATGGGTAGAAAACTTCTCAATGTAATGGTGAGCTGCCCAAAAAGCACAGTTTATGTTCGCACAATGGAATTCCAAGGTTTTGAACTAGACAGAGCTGCCATGCTGTTATATCTTTGATGCTTAACAAGAAAAAAAAGCAGTTTAAGTGGCTTTACTAAATTGTTATTATAGTTTACTAAAATTTAACTTCTCCATAGGTTAAGAAAGATTAAATTTATTATGTTTGCCGCACAAATAATGCACATGCTCACACTAATAATAATTAGAGCAATGATGTTTTGCTTTGTTATCCTAAACTTCCTTCTAAGAAAAATAGGTTCCTGTTTGTAGTTTCCATAATCTTCGAAAATGTTTTAAGTGGGTTTTCTTGTCTTAAATGCAACCTGGGATGGGAACATGGTGAAGTGGTTCCTTGTCCAAGAGTTCCTGCGGATGTGAAGGAAGCCTTTAGCAAGGAGATACTTGAAAAGAAACAAAGTAATTTGGGCAAGGATGTTGGGGAGGCTTCCTCCCGTAATCTTCCTTTAAAGAGGACTTTGACACCTGTTTCTGATTCTGCCTAGCCTTTGGAGCTGGGGCGTATTCATACTTCCCAATTAGGAAGTGACGAACGATTGAGAATTGATACTTCTTCAGAAAATTGTGGAACAGAAATAGTCCCTTTAAATCCTTGTTCTCAGTCAGATGAAAATCAAAGTTCATCATCAAGGGAGTTCGAGATGTGTATTGGTAGATTTTTTCTGAAACAGGATTAGAGTTTGATGCTGTGAACTCTCCTAGATTTGGGAGAATGATGAATGCCAACCATGGTGAAAATACAGCATACAGTGTTCTCAGTTCTGAGGATTTGTAAGGGTGGATCCTTCATGTAGTGTGGAAAGAGATGCAACTGTATGTCAGCAATATTCAAGAATGGTGGACAAGGATAGGTTGCAGCATCTTGCAAGATGGAGGGCAAGACATCAGGGGTAGAAATCCTCTCAATGTATTGGTGGCTTTCCCAAAAGGCATGGTGATCAAGTATATGTTCATTGAATGTGTTTCTCATTTATTAACAAGAAACATGTGTAATTTGACTCTATTTACTATGTGTTTAATACAGTTTACTAAAACTTTAAATTTTTTATATATTAAACAAGCAAAATAAGATATAAGATTAATTTTATTACATATGCAACACGTGTATCGCACACATTTGCAAGTTTCTAATCATAATTATGAACTGCTTTCAAACTTATGACAGATTAGACTTCTGTCCATGACTTAGTTAGATCATCAAAGTTTAAATTTTTCATGCCCTTATTGATTCTTTAAAATATGGTCACCGAAAGAGAGAGCACAAAGAAAATGCGTCTTTCATCTGTTGGGAAGACATCAAGCTTGTCACATTGGAAGGGAGATGAGTAGCTGAGAGAATGGATCAAGCAAAAGAAACATGAATTAAAGAGGAATTCAAACAGAAGCAATCCAGCTGCTTGCCATTCTGGAAAGCAATTTATGATATTTGGAATAAATATTGGCTCTCCGTGCAGCCAGTTACTTTCTGAATCCGAAGTTATTCTATACAAATGATTTCTATACGGACACAGAAGTTTGCTAGTGGCAATATCTAAAAATCTTGGTTCTCAAGTTTGCAAATTAAATAGCAAAGGGCACATCGATGGACTTATATTGTAAGGATACAACAAATTGCTGAGATAAAAGTGATTTAGGACGTTATAATGTCCATCCTAAACTGGAGCACTGATTAATTTGAGTATTTGAATGGCAAAGAAGACTAATAGATGATTGTATACACTAACAACCTCTTAACAAAGCAAGTACTTAAAATGTAAAAGTTCAACTTTGTTAAACTCTTGTTGTAATTCAACTTTATTTTATTTGGAAACATGTGTATCGCACGTGCGCATAATAGATGAAGATGCAAACCATTAAAAAATTATTCACCATGAGTGATTGATTTAATTATATAACTGAGTTATAATGAGTTCAAGAAAAAAAATTGGTGTTTTGAAAAAATTTAAAATATCATTTGAACACATTACAAATACTATCAAAAATTAGAATTGAATGTGGAAAAAAAGAAAAGCAGCAAACTTAAAATGAAGGAAAGAGGTAAAGAGATCAGGCATGTTCAATGTGTGAGCACAATAAATTCTCATTATAGTTTACCAAAAACAATATTTTTCCATATCAAAGCAACTAAGGAAGTTCCAGATGTGTATGGGTAGATTTTTTTTTTTTTGAAACAGGATTAGAGTTCAATGATGTCAACTCTCCAAACTTTGGGAGAATGATGAATGCCAACCATGGTGTAAGTACAGCATACAGTATTCCCAAGTCTAAGGATTTGAAGGGGCGGATCCTTCATGAAGTGCGGAAAAAGATGGAACTGTATGTGAGCAGTATTCGAGAATCGTGGACAAGGACAGGTTGCAGCATTTTGCTAGATGGATGGCAAGATGTCAGGGGTAGAAATCTTCTCAATATATTGGCGGCTTGCACAAAAGGCACAGTTTATATTCGCTCAGCGGATATTTCAGGTTTTGAACAAGCGAGTGCTGCCATGCAGTTATTCCTTGATGATGTTCTCAAGGAATTGAAGTTGGGGTTGATACTGTGGTGCAAATTGTTACTGACACATCAGCCTGGATGGAGGAGATTGGCAAACAACTGATGGACAAGTACAAGAATTTGTTTTGGACAGTAAGTGACTCCCACTGCATTCAACTTATGTTGAAGAGAACTGGGATAATGGACAAAGCAAAAACCATAACAAGATTTGTCCACAGCCATGCAATTGTTTTCAATGGAAGGTATCAAAGTTGAATATTGTTAAAAAGGAAAGAAAAAAAAAAGAGTGGCTAAAACAGCTAAAATAAGAAAAAAAAAGTAATCCAAGCATAATTCTGAATGAGATTAATTTTACTAAAACTTCAAATTTTTTACATTAAACAACTAAAATAATATATATGATTAATTTTACTACGTACAAAACTCGTGTATCGCACGCACTTGCAAGTTCCTAAGCATTATTCTGAATTGTTTTGAAACCTACATATGATAGATTAGACTTCTGTCAATGATTTAGTTAGATTATCAAAGTTTAAATTTCTCTCGACCTTCTTGATTCCTGAAAATATATACGGTCATGCAAGCATCCAACCTTTTGAATTTCTAAGAGTAGCAACTAGTGTTTTGAGCATTAAATATGTTACCATTCTAAATAAAAAAATACTCATATAATTATTAAAAAAAATTGATGTAACACTTCAATAATCATTTCTAAAGGTTAAAACTTTTAAAAAACTCTCTAAAATCATCTTCTTTGAGAAAAAAATAATTCAATCTCTCAAAATCAAATTTTTTTAACCTTTAACTAGTTATCTTCAATTCTTGAACTCAAAAGTTGATTTTATAAACATTTATTGAGTGATCTCTTGGGAGACTTTATTAAAGAGGACTTTTTTTCTCATATTTTAAAGAGGATCAACGGTGGCACTCCACCTACCCCCTCATGACTTGAAGTCGTGACCTATTGGTTGACGGGTGAAGATGTAAACCATTTGATCTGCACTTCATTGTCAAAGAGGACATTTATTACATTCTAAACATCAATTATTTCTTCAAAGAAGAGTACCAATTTAGACACATAGCATTGCCTTGCTAGCGAATAAGATTTGCCTAATGAGGATTGTTGTAAGAAGTAATTTTGATCTATTTAAAATTTTAAGGTAATCTATTTAATGTATGACTCCTGTTTCTACAAAATCAAGAACGCTTCACAAGTAATAAATTCAACAAATTAAACCGGCAATTAATTATTTAATTAAATTAAACTCTATAAATATGTATCTCAACTTGCTACCTTCCAGTACAGTTTTAAAGCATTTCACAAAGAAACCATTGAATTGCAACATTGAGAAAGTGAGTGAACTGATAGATGTTGAGAAAAAGGAATGGATTAGGAAGATTTTTAGGCAGATTTTCCAACCCAATGAAGCAGACTTGATCAAGAGATAGAATAGTTTTGCAATACAAATTCAGGATGAAAAAACAACAAAAGCTAGATAGAGCAACAAAGTGGAGAAGGAGGAAGCTGCATGGACAAAGTTATATATGGAGGGTCAAGAATTAAAATTAAAGTAGATATGTTCATATGGAAATGTTGTCTTAATGGGATCCCAATCGCAAAGGACCTTTAAAAAAGAGAAGAAGATGCATAGATTCAATGTCACCAATGCAGTAATAATGATGAAGATTATTACAGTTTCAGCGGTGGCTGAATTAGAAGTGATCAGATTGACTTGGCTACAAGCCTTGAAAGGAGAATGGAAGAAGTGGAAATACAAGCAAGTATATGTTCAAAAGGCATGTTTCTCATTTATTAAATGGAAACATAATCTGTATATTGGCAGTATTTAGCAAATGTGGACGCTACATTTTACTAAAATTTAAAAATTTCTATATAAAACTAGTAAAAGAATATATAAGATTAGTTTTACTACGTATACAACACGTGAATCGCACGCCCTCTCCATGCAGCTGGCTACTTTCTGAATCCGAAGTTATTTTAAACAAATGATTTCTATACAGACTCAGAAGTTGCTAGTGGCCTCTTGTGCTGCATCGTGCTTATAACCGAAAATCTAGGTCCTCAAGATTTGATCAGTTTGAAAATTGAAGACTATAGGAAAGCAAAGGGCGTTTTGGTCAGGGCAATGTCAACCTACAGTCAGATATTTCTCCTAGTTGTATTATATACTACTTAGGGTGATATGATTTGTTATTTACTGCAAATTTCAATATACTGAATCACAAAGTTTTCTGCAGAAAGTTGATGGTTGATCTATGGAAGAGAACATCCACAGTTGCAACAACTTGCCATTCGAATCCTAAGCCAAACATGTCATCGTGCTTCCAAATACAAGTTGAAGAGGAACTTGGCTGAGAAGTTACTCACAGAAGGAAGGAATCTAATATAACAACACAGACTTGCTGATTTGGCGTTTGTGCACTACAACTTGCTCCTACAAAATCTCAATGGCCGTTCAGCAAATGACTTCCCAAGTGAGCACTTTCAACCCCATGGATGACTGAGTAGTTGATAAAATGCAACCGTTTTTGTCCCAAAGAGGTGAGATCACATGGATGGACTTAGATTGTAAGGATACAACAAATGGTGGAGAGAGAGAGGTGATTTGGGAGAGTCTAGTGTCCATCCTAAATTGGAGCACTGATTGATGTGCGTATTTGAATGGCAAAAAAGGCTGTTAGGTGAATATAGACATTGAGAGGCTCTGAACATGTATATGTATGCTATTCTCTCTTTTGTTCTTTTTGAGGTCTTATTATGCAGCATCTGTTCTTGTATGGCAAAAAAGAATGTACATAATTGTCAGTTTTGGAATTCTAGACATTGAGAATGATGTTTTGGTGGCTGTGGGGATTGTGTATGTGGAAAGAATTTCCTGCTCCCTAAAATTGAGACAGTAGTTCCAAAGTGTATGGATTTTATTTTCATTTTTTTTTCCTATAAATTACCAGTATTTACTAAATGTGCTCATTACAGCTTACTAAAATCTAAAAATTTCTAATTAAACAAGAAAATTCATATATAAGATTAATATTACTACTCATGCAACACGAGAAATGCACGCGCTTGCAAGTTTGTGATCACAATTCTCAATCCCTTTGATACTTATGAAAGATTATACTTCAGTCCATGACTTAGTTAGACCATCAAATATGGCCACTGAAAGAGAGAGCATACACAACATGTTTCTTTCATCTGTTTGGAATACAATGAGCTTGGCTTTCGCATTGGAAGGAAGAAGAGAGGCTTTTTGGAGTTGGGGCACATTCAAACTTCTCAATTAGGAAGTGACAAACAATTGATAGTTAGTGCTTCTTCAGAAAACAATGGAACAGGTCTTTTAAATGCTTAATCAGCTGAAAATCAAAGTTCATCAAGGTTTCCAGATGTATATCGGTAGATCTTTTACAGCATTAAAGTTTGATGCTGTCGATCCTCCTAGCATTGGGAAATGATGAATGCAAATAGTGGTACGAATACAACATATGGTATTCCCAGTTCTGAGAATTTGAAGGGGTGGATCCTTCATGAAGTGTGGAAAGAGATGCAACTGTATGTGAGCAATATTCGAGAATCGTGAACAAGGACAGGTAGCAGCATCTTGCTAGATGGATGACAAGAATTAAGGGGTAGAAAACAACTCAATGTAATGGTGCGCTGCCCAAAAGGCACAGTTTATATTCGACAACAGATATTTCAGGTTTTGGACAAGACACTGCTGCCATGCAGCTAGTTCTTGACGTAGTTTTTGAACTAGCAAGATACACGTTTCTGATGAATTAACAAGAAATCAAAGCAGTTTAAGTTCCTTTACTAAATGTTAGTATAGTTTACTAAATGTTAACTTCTCTATATATTAGAAAGATTAAATTTAATATGTTTGCCGCACATATAATGCACATGCTCAAACTAATAATAATTAGAGCAAGGATGTTGGGCTTTGTTATCCTAACCTTCCTTCTAGGAGAAATTGGTTCCTGTTTCTTGTTTCCATAATCGTCAAAAATGTTGTTAGTGGATTTTCGTCTTAAAAGCCACCAGGGATGGGTACGTGGTGACGCGGTTCTTTGTCCAAGAGTTCCTGCGGATGTGAAGGAAACCTTTAGCAAGGAGATACTTGAAAAGAAACTAAGTAATTTGAGCAAGGATGTTGGGGAGGCTTCTTCACCTAATCTTCCTGTAAAGAGGACTTTGGAGCTGGAGCGTATTCGTACTTCCCAATTAGGAAGTGACAAACGATTGAGAATATGTACTTCTTCAAAAAATCGTTGAACTGAAATAGTCCCTTTAAATCCTTGTTCTCAGTCGGATGAAAACCAAAGTTCATCATCAAGGGTGCTCCAGAAATGTATCGGTAGATTTTTTTCCGAAACAGGATTAGAGTTTGATGCTGTCAGCTCTACAGCTACGGGAGAATGATGAATGCAAACCATGGTGCAATACAGCATACAATATTCCAAGTTCTGAAGATTTGAAGGGGCGGATCCTTCATGAAGTGTGGAAAGAGATGCAACTGTATGTCAGCAATATCCAAGAATTGTGGACAAGGACAGGTTGCAGCATCTTGCAAGATGGATGGCAAGACGTCAGGGGTAGAAATCTTCTCAATGTATTGGTGGCTTTCCTAAAAGGCACAGAGATCAAGTATATGTTCAATGAAGGTTTTTCTCATTTATTAACAAGAAACAACTCCATTTACTATATATGCTTAATACAGTTTACTAAAACTTTAAACATGTGTACGCACGCACGCACTTGCAAGTTTCTAATCATAATTCTGAACTGCTTTGAAACTTATGACAGATTCAACTTCTGTCCATGACTTAGTTAGATCATCAAAGTTTAAATTTTTCATGCCCTTCTTGATTCTTGAAAATATGGTCACCAAAAGAGAGAGCACAAAGAAAATGTGTCTTTCATCCGTTTGGAAGACATCAAGCTTGTCACATTGGAAGGAAGATGAGTAGCTGAGAGAATGGATCAAGCAAAAGAAACATGAATTAAAGAGGAATTCAAACATAAGCAATCCAGCTACTTGCCATTCTGGAAAGTCATTTATGATATTTGGAGTAAATATATGCTCTCCATGCAGCCGGTTACGTTCTGAATCCGAATTAATTCTATGCAAATGATTTCTATACAGACAAAGAAGTTTGCTAGAGCAATGTCTAAAAATCTTGGCTCTCAATTTTGCAAATTAAAGAGCAAATGACAGCGAAGGGCACATGGATGAACTTATATTGTAAGGATACAACAAACTGCCGAGATAAAGTGATTTAAGACGTTATAATGTCCATCACAAACTGGAGCACTGATTAATTTGAGTATTTGAATGGAAAAGAAGACTATTAGATAATAATATACATTAAGTACCTCTTAACAAAGCAAGTACTTAAAATGTAAAAGTTCAACTTTGTTAAACTCTTGTTATAATTCAACTTTATTGTATTTGGAAACACAAGTATCGCACGTGCGTATAATAGATGAAGATGCAAACCATTAAAAATTTATTCACCATGAGTGATTGATTTAATTACATAACTAAGTTATAATGAGTTCAACAAAAAAAAAATCGGTGTTTTGAAAAATTTTAAAATATCATTTGAACACATTACAAATGCTATCAAAAATTAGAATCGAATGTGGAAAAAAAGAAAAGTAGCAAACTAAAAATGCATAAAAGAGGTAAAGAGATCAAGTATGTTCAATGTTTACCAAGAACAGTACTTTTCCATATTAAAACAAGGAAGTTCCAGATGTGTAACGGTAGATTTTTGTTTAAAACAGGATTAGAGTTTGATGATGTCAACTCTTCTAGCTTTGGGAGAATGATGAATGCCGACCATGGTGCAAATACAGCATACAGTATTCCCAATTCTAAGGATTTGAATGGGTGGAACCTTCATGAAGTGTGGAAAGAGATGCAACTGTATGTGAGCAACATTCGAGAATCGTGGACAAGGACAGGATGCAGCATCTTGCTAGATGGATGGCAAGATGTCAGGGGTAGAAATCTTCTCAATGTATTGGTGGCTTGCCTAAAAGGCCAAGTTTATATTCGCTCAGCGAATATTTCAGGTTTTGAACAAGAGAGTCATACCATGCTGTTATTCCTTGATGAAGTTCTCAAGAAAGTTGGGGTCGATAATGTGGTATAAATTGCTACTTACACCACATCAGCCTGGATGGAGGAGATTGGCAAGTAAATGATGAACAAGTACAAAAATTTGTTTTGGACAGTAAGTGAATCCCTCTGCATTCAACTTATGTTGGAGAGAATTGGGACAATGGAAGATATCCAAGATATACTGAACAAAGCAAAAACCATAACAAGATTCGTGCACAGCCATGCCAGTGTTTTGAAACTTCTGAGAGATCAGACTTCTATACAAGACTTAGATCATTGAAGGTGAATATTGTAAAAAAAACAAACGAAAAGAGCAGCTAAAACAACTAAAAAAGGTAAAAGTGATCAAGTATATGTTCAATGAATGTGTTTCTCATTTATTAACAAGAAACACAATGTGTGGTTTAACTCTATTTACTAAATGTATCTACTGCAGTTCACTAAAACTTAAAATTTTGTATCTTAAACAAGTAAAATAATATATAAGATTAAATTTATTATGTATGCAACAAGCGTGCATCGCTCGCGCTTGCAAGTTTCTAATCATAATTCTGAATTGCTTTGAAACCTTAGGGAGATTAGACTTCTGTCAATGACCTTAGTTAGATCATCAACATTTAAATTTCTCATCACCTTCTTGATTCTTGAAAATATGGTCACCAAAAGAGAGAGCATACAAGAAATGTTTCGTTCATCTGTTTGTAAGACATCGAGCTTGGCTTTCACATTGGAAGGAAGAAGAGTGACTGAGAAAATGGATCAAGCTAAAGAAACATGAATTGAAGAGGAATTCAAACACAAGGAGTTCAGCAACTTGCCATTCTGGAAAGCCATTTATGATATTTGGAATAAATACCAGCTCTCCATGCTGCCGGTTAGTTTCTAAATCCGAAGTTATTTTACACAAATGATTTCTATACAGGTAACAAGACCCTATTTTTATAAAACTAGCCCAGAGACAAGTACAAGCCCCTATTTTGGACTGTAAATGCATCTCACACATTAAACTTGTGCTGGAAATATTGCACAAGATGGAAGATATCAGACAAAAGTTAAAATATAACTAAAATCACCACATGATTCTTGCACAGCAATGCCACTATTCTACAACTTTTGAGAGATTAGACTTAGTCCACAACTTTGCAAGAGCATCCGACTTTACCCTTAATATAACTTTCTTTTACTCTTGGGAAGAAAGAAAAAGGACTTACAGAGAAATGTTTCTGGCATCTGAAAGGAAATAAGTAGCAGAATTGGTGGCTGATGGATCATTCTTGATTGCAATGTTGATAATTGTAAAGAAGAACAGTCCCTGATTCAAAACAGATAAATAAGTTCCATGAACTACAACTCGAATACATTTACAAAAAAAAAAAAAAAACTTGATCAAGCCAAAGGAAAAATTAAACAGGAATTCAAAAATAAGGAACCCATCACAGAGTTTCAGAGATTTATTGATCAATTTCTAATGCAAACATGAACCTGATTTCGTTGCTGCCACATCTCAAAACTTCACAATGGTTGTCCATTAAATTGGAAACGTTCAAATTTTGAAGGGTTATAGCTGTTTGATAAGAATTAGAGAAATTGTTTCGGATGACCTTCATATAAAGTTAAAGGCCATGGCACAATTTGAGCAAAAAAGTTGCCGGGTTTTGAGCACTCTAAAATTTCTTTAGAGAAAGATGGGCTCCTGCAAAATTCTGCTGACCCTTCTCAGTCGAAACTTATTCAAATTTCTAGATGAGTAAGTGAAATTGTTTGGAAATTAATTCTCCATTAACAGACTTTGGAAGGGAATCGTTCTCTTTTATCCAGACAAGATGTGGTTCCCAATAAGCAGTGATCATTCAAGTTCTCAAGGAAATTGGTGATCATAATATGGTAAAGATTGTTTATTTATTTAGAATTGATATCTGATAAACAATCAAGAACAACTTGGTTATGTACATAGAAGAGACAATGAATGAAGCCAAAGAAACAATTCAAAGCAAGAAATCCACTTACTTCCCATCCTGGAAAGCCATTGATGATATTTTGGAATAAATATTTGCACATCCTTTTATCTTGCAGCCACTTATTTTCTAAATCCCAAGTTATTTTATACAAACGACTTCTATACAAACTCAGAAGTTGTTACTGGCCTCTTCTTCTGCATTGTGCATTGTGGGTATGTCTGAAAATCATGGTTCTGGTTCTCAAGATTTGATCAGTTTGCAAATTGGATAGTGTGGGACAGGAGACATGGCCATGGTTCCGGAGTACAGCTACTTTGTACAATATTTATCCGGTCCTGTTAAGTCTAACACGTAATTTCATTAAAAGTAGGGATTAAATGCATAAATATCATTCAAATTACTTTAAAATTATTAGAATCTAACCAAGAGATTAGTTAACCCTACGACGTAGGACAGAATAAGGCAAACAAAATCTTGGACAGAAGATCCCGTGTCATGGTTCTGAACCGTCAATTGAATACTGTAGGACAGGATTAGACATGGCCATGATTCCCGAACCAACAGTTTCTGTTCTAGTTCCGTCCCGATTCGGTTTCTGTTACGATTCTAATCCCAATTTTGTTCAGGTTCCGCTTCCAATTTTATTCCGATTTTGTTTCATTTTGGTTGAGATTTTGTTTCAATTTCATTTTTTATTTCTACTTTTAGTTTCGAATTTTGATTTTAATCTCACTTTTAAATTTAATTTCTATTGAAAAAATGATTAAACTATTAATTGAAACTTAAATAATACAATATAATAATATCATTAGAATAATAATAATTACAATTGAACTTAATAAATAGTTTTTAGATAATAGAACTAGGAATAATTATATAAGTGAGATTCAAAGATATAAAAATAATAAGAATAATTGAATATTTGAATTATTCATTAGAATTCAACTAGTATAATATAAAAACATAATTAGAGTAGTAGTTAAATTGAACTAATGTATAGATTTTTTAGAATAATAGAATTATGAAAATTAGATAAGTGAGAAAGAAAGATATAGAAAGAATAAGAGTATTGAGAGAATAATCGAACTATTAATTGGAATTCAAATAGTATATTAGCATAATAGAATAATAGAATTAGGATAATATAAATTAGAAAATAAAGCTGATACATAATATAAATGGATTAATAGTTGAAATTGAACTAATATATGGAGATTTTAGAAAAATAGAATTATGAAGGAGTAGATAAGTGAGAAAGAAAAATATATAAATAATAAGAGTATTGAAAGAATAATTAAACTATTAATTGGCATTCAAATAGTATATTACTGTAATATAAAAATATCATTAGAATAATTAATTAAAAAAATTAATACCCTAAACCTAAACTCTAAACCCTAAACAAAAAAATTATGTGATGAAAATGAAGAGGTATACAAATATTTATAAAATTATAAAAATGGAAATAAAAATATTATATTTTTTTATTGGCCGGTTCCAAAAATTCAGGAACCGTAACCGAACCGTTGAACCAAGTCTGCCTTTAATATCTTTTCTATTTATCTCTAAATACAAGTACTGAATAAGTACTACTTTGTCCTCTCTTGAGTTCATCATTAATGTTGTATTTTTTCACTAAAATAAAAAACTGAAAATTTAGAGCATACAAACATGTATATTTTGTTTCCATAACAAAACAGAATCCTTTCAAGATGCATTATGATTTATACGGTTACACTGGATTATTTGCACCACATATGTGAACTTGGAGCAATTTTTATTTACTCAATTTTGTCTTTGCATTGTGTTGCTTAACATACTTGATACGATTTGTATTAGTTCCAAAATTCAACTTTTCCTTGACTTGTTAGACTAAGGTTATACCATACCACCATTTCTTGGCTTCTGCAAAACGTTCATCCTTTCTGGAGTTAACTCAAAGTTTCTGCGTTTGCAAAATTTCTGCGTTTTCCTTTGAATTAACTCAGTTTATTACATTTCATGACTTGTACTAGTGTTTTTTTGTAAATCATGGTGTAAAGTATGTGCCTTAATGATTGTAAAGCATGCACTAATATTGTGCTTGTGATATAATTTGACAAGAAGGTGATGAATAATACTGTGCTTGTGGAATTTAATGCTTAAAAGGTCAAAAGAATTCATTGGTGTGTTTTCTGTTTTCCAAACCACTTGAGAATACAATTGTGGATCCTTAGTTTTGTCAATCTTATGATTCTTACTGCCACAACTAGCTCTTGGCATACAATAAAAATTACTGTTATTTGAAAGACCAAGAGAAAATACAAAGTGAATCATAATTAGGTATTACTCTGCTTGCAAGTTAGGTTGGTATTCTGTTGTAGTTTGGGGAGTTACACTTAAATTCGAAATTTTTTTTGAAAAGAAATGAGTTGGGAGACATCATTGACCAAAGGGTGCTCCTCCCTTTATATATAATATAAATGGCATGATTACATTAAGGTCAAGTTATTCTCTACCGTGGCGGAGCTAAAAACTATGGTGAGTGGGGCATATATAACTGATTATCCTACAATTAAATAATACATTTTTTTCATTCTTACATTTTTTTTCAATTTTCAGTTAAACGGTGATATTTTAAACTCTAAAATATATTTAATATTTGTGTATAATTTGTAAAGTTCCAAAAAATTTTAACAACTCTCAAATAAAATATTTCTAATGTAGTTTGCCATATAATTTTTGTCATTTATATATCTTACTTTATAAGTATTCTCTAAAAGTTGTAGTTACAAATTATACATTAATAATTTTCTAAAAGTTTATAAACATGTTCGAATCAAGATGAATACATATATCAAACATTACTCTTTTTTTTTATATCTTATTCTATTATTTTATTACTAATATTTTGTTTTATTAATGTCAACTTAATTAGTTAGTAAAATATAGGACTTTTATTTAAATCCTTTTAATTTTCATTACTTATCAATCAATAAAAACTATCATATTATATTTGAATAGTAAAAATAATGCATACTTTAAATCAAAGCTATATGTTTTCTTTATTTAAACTTTTTCAATGGGAGTAAAAATAGGAAAATTGCTATTTTAAAAAATTTTCATAAATATTTTCCTTATGTGTATGTCAATCAACCCCTCCATATATGATGTGCTACTAATTAGTACATACATATAAATATGAAAATTATATATAACTAAGAATTACCAATTTTTTATTTTTTATTTAAACTTGTCAATGGATATTTCTTAAAATTTTCATGAATATTTTCCTAATATGTATAAAGAGCATGGGAGATCACTGGGGGCAATTGCCCCCACGGCCCCCAGTGTATCTCCGCCACTGTTCTCTAGTTAATTTCTGTAATTGTGGGAGACTTGCAGATTGGGTTTTCTGTAATTTATACTTTGGTCTATCTTCTGCTTTTCTTTTTTCCCGCGCATAGGAAGGGAGCAAATTGGGAGAGGTTGCTTTTACTTTAGGCTTTATAGATGTGAGGAAAAAGTTAGTTAATAATGTTTTTTTTTTTTAATTTCATAGGCAATTTGAAATTCGATTGTGTTCGCAAGTGTGTCTTATTTCCATTTTAACTAATTGCTAATGGAAATGGTGCAAGAGTTTGTGATATAAACCTTGCATGTGGATATCTAGATATCTGCACCTATATATGTCAATGTGCTTTGAGCTGGTTTGAAGCAAGAACAAGATGATAATTTTTGCTTGAACAAAAAATTCTTTATCTGATCAAGAATTGAGTTGAAAAAAAATAAGAGTAAATTATAAAGAGCTTGAAAATCTGATCAATTCAGTTCTGTGTTTGTCTTTTTAATACATTTTGGTGAAAATTGCAAAATAATGGTGTGACCATTCATAACCTAAGTGTTTCAGCTAGTCTTAACTTACTGGATTTGGGCACAACTGTACTATTAGTTGCTGCAGCCACAATTTCCATTTGGTTGACAGAAGTATTTTCATTCAGGCCATTGGAGCAGGTGAAACCATCACTACCAAGTTAAAGAAGAAAGAAGGTACGATTCTTTTCTTTGCGGATCCCTCAGGCTTAAATCTTTATATTACATGTCATGACCTGTACTAGTTGTTTTGTCATTTGTAAAGTATGTGCCTTAATGATTCCTATGCATTAGAGGAGAAAGGCTATTAGCTGTACAACATCCCACCTATTGATATCGTTGTGCAAGTGCCTTGTAACATATTGATGAGATTTGAAATCTGTCTTGTAACATATTGGTATTGTTGTGCAAGTGCCTTAATGATTCATTGACAGAAGTTTTTCTTACTATGTCATTTGCACTCTGAACTGTCCTCTATTTAATCTGATGCCTAGTGCTTACTATTCATGATCATTGTTAAATTTGTTCGGTGTTATTGCAGTTGTGTTATTGGATGATAATAGAACAATTGAATTATTTTCCACTTAATTTATAGATCAAGTGCCTGTAATGTATGCTTAAGAGTTTTGCAGTTGTGTTATTGGATGATAATAGAACAATTGAATTATTTTCCGCTTAATTTATAGATCAAGTGCCTGTAATGTATGCTTAAGAGTTTTACCTTTGTGTATTACATTTCTCACCTTACTCAACTGCTATTGTTCTGCTCACTTGGGCTTGGGCTTTCTTGTTGCCACTCCTAGAAATGGGCTGAGGTGGTCAATATCTTGTTTCCATTTCTTGTGCTTTCACCTTTGTAGTGAAGTAGCCCGGATCTCATTTTGATTTATTCCCAAGGATTATAAACTTTGAACATAATAATTAGTTGCATTGTCATTGTATTGAATTTACACGTTTATTTTACCCATTTGACATTGTATTAACTTTTACAAACTTGTTTTCTATTATCTCCCTATGGCAACCGTTCAAGGTAAGCAACTGTGATCACAAATGAATTTATGTTCTATTATCTATGTGTAGATAACGTAGTGGGATAAAGACTTAGTTGTTGTTGTGTGTTTAATTGTGGAAAAAAAAATTAAAGAATAAAAATTTCAACGAAAATCTTAATTTTTGCAGACATCTAATGACTAAAACCTATACTTGTAATAATTAGAATATAACATGGGAAAATAGTTGGGAAAATAGTTGTAATAGAAGAAAGCATACATTTAATTCTAATTCAATGTAGGGTGAGTAAGTTATCCAATTCATGATTATGTTAGGTTTATAGGGTGAATAAGTTTAACAACATTAATTGATTCCCTAATTTGTGTAGGAAAGGAATTAGTTAAATTTATTAACTTTGATTTGTAATCTGTATAATGATTTATGATTTAATTCAGTTAATTCAATAGAGAATTATAATGGACCAGAATCACTAAAATCAAAACATCTATTGATTAATGATTTAATTCAATATATATATATAGTATTAGGGGTGTTCAATATTCGAGTTAAACCGAATATCCGACCGAATTTGAATTCACCGAACTCGAATTATTCGAATTCAAATTCATTTAAGGTAAACTGAATTCGAATTTCGGTTAATGGTTTGGTTTTCGAGTTTAGCTTCCAATTCGAAAACCAAATCGAAAACCGAATTCATATATTAAAAATATATATTAATATAAAATATTTTATAAAATATATAATATTTAACTAAATTATTGTTTTGAATCTTAAATTGTGATATAATTTGATAATTTGATTTAGGTTAAAACTAAATTCGAGTCCAGTTTCTTTGCGTGAATTCGGTTAATTCGAATGAAGATTTGATTTTTAAATTCAAATATCATTTTTGATTTATTCGAATTCAATTCGAATTCGAACCGAAAACCGAATTCGAATTCAATTCAAATTGATTTGGTTTTCGAATTTGAGTTTAGAGATGTTCAACCGAACAAACCGAATCGAACAACTCGAATAACCCAAAAATCGAATCGATATACCCTTATATAGTATTGACACGAGTACTAAACTTCTTTTAACATTTTCTTTCTCTTATTATTATCAAACTTCTTTTCTTTACGATAGTCATTCGAGTCTATCGCTGTCATGTATGGGTGGTGATGGTGTTCCTTTGCAGGTGATGTGGATATTACCATAGGATGTATGGGTGGTGATGGTGTTACTTTGCAGGTGATCTGGATATTACCATAGGTTCAGTTGATGTGATTGTTTCCCTGGATGCCATTGGTTTACCTGGAGCTGGTAACGCTTTTGTTCACTTGGGAGATATGAATGTTAATATTCCTATTACGGGTGCCAATGATGTTGGTGCCAATGTTGTTGCAATTGATGAGCCGCAACCACAGCCTCTACCACCGCCACAGCCACAGCTGCTGCCACAGCCACAGCCACTGCTGTAGCCACTGCCTGAGCCGCAGCCGCTGCAGCAGAATGAGCCACACCATGAGCCTCCGTAGCATTAGAATGAGCCACAACATGAGCCATGGTTCTTCCAGTTCTATGAATCTATTTTGCTCTTTAATTTAGCACTGGTCACAGGACTGATGGGATTGATTGGCGCCTACAAAATTAGCAATATAAAGAAAAATATGAAGGTCCTTGATTTTGCATTCATTGTGTGTGTGCTGGCTATTGTACTAGGCATAATAACCACGCCGAGGCTTTACAGAGAAAACCCTATGAGTGCCAAGCTATTGGCACTGATAACATTGGTATTCTCTGTAGTGTCATGGGTTTTGGCACTGATAACATTGGTATACTCTGTAGTGTCGTGGGTTGCTACCATTACTGGTTTGATTGGATCTCAATGAGAGAGTAGAGTCCATTGTTGCTTTTATGCACTTCTTAATCTACGACTCTAATACATTAAAATAAGTAGATAACTAGCTACTCTGATATGGTGATGAGTTACATCTTGTTTGAAATGGATATTTCCTTTTCCTTTTGAATTGGTATCAATGTGAGAACCCTACCCTTGACTTGTTCTATGCTTTCCTAGCATTCTTAGGAAGTAACGGGTGGATTATTCAGTAAGAATGTAGCTCTCATTGCGGTAGTATGGAGCTCAGTATTTGCTTCACCTGCCTGTGAGACTATTAAAGGCTACAAGAAATTTGTCTACGGAATGTCTTTGATTAGTGACATGTTTAATTGTTTGCTATCTAAATTTTGCTGCTGTAAAGGACCTTAACTTATTTATGTTGTGATGCTCTTCAGTAGGTAACCTAATGTGTTGTCTACAACACATGGAATTGGTGCAGCCTCCACTACTGAGCTCTATTGTGGCATGGTGGTGATTTGGCCCTGCCATTTAGTATTTTAATAGGCTTTTATGTTGTGGTATGAAGTTCACTGGGACAAATGTTATTAGTGACAAAAGTAGGGGTGGTACTAAATGATTATGCAAATGTTTCTATCTGGGAGCACTTGCTATTTTGTGTGCAAAAGGAATAGGTGTGATGGGTCAACCAATGGAATGTTTGAACATGTCCTTTTGATATGATGTGGTTGTTGTATTATGTTGGTAGCTTTGCTCGTTGAATCATGTTTAATGACATGCGTTTTTGCTATGCTACGTCTGGCCTTGATATGATTAAAAAAATGAAGTTTGACATGGTCTTAGAACTGAGACTAGGGTTAATCATTCCTTCTTACTTGTTCTTAGGGATAACATTAGTATTATGCAGGGAACTTTATGCTTTCTATCTTTTTGCATTAATCAGGGAGTGTGATTATTAGAAGTCTACTAAATATAGTAGAGAATGAAGGTTTCCGGAGATTGTATCGGAGCCTTTCACCCAGTGTAGCGGCGTTACTTCAGAATTTGGTGGTCAAGTATTATGTTTTTGTGTATTTTCAACTATAAATTTGAGGAACTCTTGTAACATTTGATGCATTAAAAATTCACAAAACAAACTTGTCAAAGTTATTTATGGTTTTTTATGATTTATGTACTAGCTGCTCTTGCATGAATCATATATTGGTTACTAGCAGTATTTGAGTGTTGGGATATTGTCCAGATACAGTAGTATGACTATAACTAGTAGTGTAAGTGTGGTCTATTCATCTTATTGTGAGTTAAAGCTAATTATATGATTCAGCTGCTTTGATCTTTGAACATTAACTAAGCACGAATTTGATTGGTTACATTTTCAGAATTTTAAGATTAGTCAACAACCACTACGCATCAGATGGTGACACGTGTGTTTAATTCAGTTTTATGCTCACGTGCTATGTGATAAAAGGGTAATTTTCTTATCCTTAGGTAGTAGACCCTTGATCTTGATAAGTTGCAAGACAAAGAATTACTCCGTCTTAAAAAAAATATTAGGTAATTAATAATCTATCAATACTTTCTCCCATTCCGTTCTAGATAGTTAATCTTCAATCGTTCTAGGTAGTGTATTAGTGAGTTAATGTTTACTCCCTCTGTTCTCTAATAAGTGTCGTTTTAAAGATGGACATACTAAATAAGAAAATTGATAAATTCTCTTATTTACTCATATTTATAACTACAATTTTCTCTCTCTTCTTTTAAATAATCTTACATAGATAAATGGGATTAAGGGTAAATTTGGAATCTTTTAGACTTTTTACATTGATATTTGTAAAATGACACTTAATTATTTGAAAACAAAAAATGTGACCTAAAACGACACTTATTAAAGAATGGAGGGAGTATGTCTTGTGGCTCTCTTCTTTTTCTCTTACTCCAGAACAAGTGATTCCAATGCCATTGAATTCAATCATATGTAGATATTTTTGTTTTTTATTACAAGTGATTTTTGTCTTGTTTTTATTTGTTTGAGAAATGGTTTCTTCTTGATTAAAATTTGATTTTAATATCATATAATATAACGAATGTGACAAAGTTTTATATTTACGATTAATTTTTTTTTTTTTTTTAGATTTAGAATCAATAACTCTTCTTTTTTTTGAGTCAAAATTGACTACTTATAAATAGCTATGTCTCTTATAATCAAACATGATTTTAACTAAAATTTGGTTAATATTTTTTTTAATTAAACCAAGTTAGGAGTGGAAAAATTGGAAGAAAAATTATATCACTTGAATAGATTATGAAGATTCTTTGTTCCTATGAAGAACATGACCATGGATTATAAATATGATTTTGTTTTTCCTAAAAAAAAGAGTTCATCAAACTAAAAAACACTCTGCTTTTTTTTTTTAAAAAAAATATCTAAACTTAAATTTTTGTTTGTTGCAAACACATTTCGAATTGAATTGTCTATATGGTATAAATTATTATATGCATTCTATAAATTAGTCTTTTTCATATCTTTAATTATTATCTATAATCCCAAGATTTCCTAGTTGAAATTAAAGAACATCTGTTTAGCATCTTTTTTTGACAATATAAGTTATTATAAAATCCAACATGGCAAAACAGCGTGAGACATGCCTAATAGTTTATGGTAAGAGTTAATATAAAATAATATGTTTCTGTACAATAAAATCAGAATCGGTTTCTTGATCTACTTCAGAGTTGTAGTTATTTATTAGAATTTTTAAGAAGAAACAAAACACTCTGACTCTACTCTTCTTTATGTTAATTTTCTTCGTGTTTGTTCAACATTATTCTTATTATTATTAATTTATTATCCCAAAATTGTTTTAAGAATTACTTTTTTTTAAAATGCAAATGATAAAACGAATTATCTTATGTAAACAACATGCCAAATAACTCTTAATTTCTTTTAATTATTATTCCTCGTTATAACAACAAAAGTTGTAACAGGAAAGAGACCATAATTTGTAATATATTCTTACTAAATAAATCCGATGTAAAATAAATAAATAAAAATGTGCTCAATACATTTAACACTTCAAGGAAATATCTAAACCAGTGATACAAAATAATTAACTTTCACTCTATATATGAAGTTTGAGTTTGCATATACTAATGCTACTTTAAAAAAAATAATAATAATAATAATAATAATAATAATAATGATAATAATAATGACAACTTTGCATGTACATTATGAGTAGGTATTGGTACGCTTAATTTTTTTGGTAAGAATTTATTGGCAGACATTATATCCATATTCATTTCTAACAAAAAATAAATAAAATTGCTTTGGAATGGTTTGGTTTGGGGTATTCATTTTTTAGGTCATTTCCGTTTTGTACTAATTGAAGTAGTACTAGTGCAATAATTTAGTTACAATATTTCCCTTGTGATGCAACGAAATAATTGATTAACAAATTTTTTAGAAAATTAAAAGGTGGTAAGTATTGTTTTTTTCTTTTAACAAAGATGAATAAACTTCTTCTTTTTTTTCCGATTAGGACAAACACTTGCCGTTTTCCCAAAAGCAAACTCAATTACAATTACAACAACATATGGACAAAACTTAATCAAAGGAAAGGTGCATTCTTTCTTTACAATTAGCTTTAGACAACTGCAACTCTGCCACATTGATGTGTACGTAGTCCTATATAATTTAACACACAAAAACTCTTGTTAAAACGCTAATATATGAAACGATAATTAATCGTAATTAAAATTATAATTATAACTTTTCGTCATTTTTATCGTGAATTGAAAGTACGATTAATTCGCAGTTTGCATATATGCATCCGCTTCATATAAACTAGTTGATGATTTAATAGCCACATGTGTTACTTTAACATATTTAATATCTATTTTGCTTCAATTTCTTATGTTTATTTATATTTATCTAAAAAATACACAAATATTTTTATTTTATTGAAGTTGAAATCATAAGGGATAGAAAAAAATATATAAAGTAGTAGAATAAGAAGAAGTGATATATTTCACCAAAATGATGCTAGTGCTTTGAATATATTTATCTTAATTCTAATATTATTAAAGAATGTCACTTTTCCAATTATAGAAAAATTGTTAATTTTATTAAGGAAATTGGAATAGGGTCTTGTTGAAAAAACAAAACAAAAATTGTTCATTTTCAAAAAAATAGAGAAGTATTAAACCAAAAGAAGTATTCAAATTCTTGATATGGTAGAATAAAGTTATAAACCAGTAACCATTAACATAATACAAAAACTCTTGTGTGACCATCGCATATATGCGATATGATATGCGAATTTGTTATATTTGATACGTTAGAGCAAAAGGCAAAAAAGGTCACTCAACTTTTTCTAAATCCGAGTTTTGGTCATTGAATTATTAAATTAGTTAAAAACATCACCGAACGTTTTAAATGTACATTTTTAGGTCATTCCATCGTTCAAATCTGTTAACTTTTCTAAAACCGTTAAATTGAAGGGTATTTATGCCTTTTCAACTAATTTAGGGTAAAAGTTTTGCTTCCTCCTCTTTCTTCCCCTTTCTTTCTCTTTCTTTCTCATTTCACCACAATCTGTCTTCTTCCTCATCTTTCTTCCTCTTTTTCTCTCTTTCTGTCTCTTTCTTTCTCCTTTTCACCACAATCTCGTAATTTTCTGAGTTTAATAATTCCAAACTGTAATTATCAATTAATTATGACAATGAAGCATTTTTTTATGGCTGGTTTTTTCTTTAATTTTTTGTAAATATAAATAACAAAAACCTCGGATTTCTCCAGTCTCACTGCGTTAGCAGTACCACCATCAACATCTGACCACAATTTGGGATTTGAACAACTTTTCTTGGCCATACTGAAATTATCGGCCATGAAATTGAAGAATTACAAGCAAACGTCAACTTCAATATTGACCCATGAAAGTTTCATCAATGAAAACCAAGGTATTGTTATCCTCAATCTTCTTCGTGGTAGATTTGGTAGTCAAAGGAAATTTGAGAATTTAATAGTGATCCAATTTGTTCCTTGGCGGCTTATTGATGCGTGGATACTTTGGGTCTCTATCATTTTTCAATGTCTCGGGATGGTGGAATGTAACTTTTGTGTGGATTTTATTAGCTTTCTCTTGAAAGTTGTTGCAATTTTTGCAATCTTGGCAGTCTGGCCCTTGGAATTAGCCTACTTTGTGTTGTTGATTCTAGGAGCCATTGCAGAAATTGTGACCCAAACTTTTACCTTGAGGGGATGTGGGAGAGAGTGTTGGTGCTTAGCGACGCTGCTAACAATAAACGATATTGAAAATTGTAATTGCAAATGGGTTGTTTGATTTACATAAATATCCTTTAAATTTATAATGAATAGACAAAAATACCCACTAATTTAACAGTTTTAAAATACTAACATAATAGAATGATGGAATGACCAAAATATGTACATTTAGAAAGTTCAATAACCTTTTTTACCAATTTAATAGTTTGATGACCAAAACCCGAATTTGGTAAAAGTTGAGTGACCTTTTTTGCTTTTTGCTCATACGTTAATATTATTTTTTGATACGGTAGTGTTGGTATATTTGATATGGTTCTAATTTTTTTATACTTTATACGTTAAATTAAAAATTGATGCTCTAATACATTAATTTTTTGTACTTTATACTCAATTTTTGATACTTTATAGATTAATTTTTAATACTTTATACGCTAAAGTGAAATATGATACACTAATTTTTTAAATACATTATTTTTTGAATTTCATAGGTAAGTCACATTTTTACAAGGATGACTCTTGACATAAATGGGATAATGTTTGGAAAACCCATTAGAATGAAATTATTATCAACCTATTAAAAAAAAGGAAACAATTTAAAGAAATCATAAAAGAAAAAAAAAAGTTGGAAAAAAGGAACCGAATGGAATAATTAACTAATAGTATTTAAAAAACAATTTATTTGTTTCTTCGTCCCCACTTACCCCTACCCATCCATTTTGTTCAGAAACTTTTATTGCTTCTCTCATTGTTTTTACTCTCTTCACTCAATTCCCATTCTCATCTCCAACAAACTTTTTTTCCACCTCTTTTGTATCTGAAAATTCAGACACACACACACACACACACACACAAATCAATCATCGCGATTTCATACACACAGTTACGTACAAACAAACGTATTGATACATCTTCAGGGTTCTCACCGTTTTTATTTGGGTTAATTACCAAGAACCCCCATGTGGTTTGCCCATTTTTTGTATAACCCCCATGTGTTGTTAAAATATACCAACAACCCCTATGTGCTTTGGTTTCAATTGTAAAGTGGACGGAAAAGCTGTCTATCAACGAAAATTGAATCATACGCGCCCTAATTGCAAGTGTGATTATCACAAACTTATTAAATGTTTGTACATTCACTAAATTACCCTTATTTGACTTTTTAAAGGCATACTATCCTCCTTTGTACTTATCCTTTTTTTTCTCTTTCCAATCATTACTCTCTTTCTTTTTTTTTTCTTTCTTTCACGTTTAGTTTTTATTCTTCATTTTAATTAAATTAAATTCAATAAATCTACACTTTAGTTCTAATAATAAATTAAGCTCAATCTAAATATAGATTATTATTCATAATTATTTAGATTAAAAATGATTTATAGATTTAAAACAAAACTTTTTTTTAATCGTTGCATTTGATTTTTTTTTCTCATTCAAGGTTCTTCTTTTTAATTTCTTTTTTGTAAGTGGATGATTTTCTCTTTCTTTTCTTTATTTTTTTTCTCTTTTCCTTTTGTTTTTTTTAACAAGAATTAGCTTCTTATATTCAGAAAGGCCACTTGTAATAAGTAAACCTCTATTGTCTTTTGTACACAATGTTAACACCAAAATTTTTTCAATCATGGTAAACTCTGATGGACACTTCAAGCCACCACGGTGCTTCAGTATTTAAGCACAAAAATTAATGTCATCCAAAACTGCTGCATCGATCAAATTAATAATTGCATAAATAAGCGGCCCACGACTGAAGACCCTACTTATCGAAGAGCCCAGTTTCTACTTTGCACCAAAATTTCAAGGAGCTTAAACTGTTTATCGATTCTTCGACCCAGAAATTTTTTCCTACTTTTCTTTTTTACTTTTCCGTCCACTATCGGATTCTTCCATTGTCATCTTCTCCAAAATTAGTTTTCCTGTTAAAACTAGTATTTTGAACAAAATTAATTCACACACAAAACAATTTCAATTCAAACACTAACCATAGATTCAATTCAGAAATAATCCAATTAAAGAATACCACAAACCAATTTCAATTGCGGGATAAAATTAATAATCAAAACCCAAAAAAAAAATCAACCTTAGTTGACTGTAGTTTTCACAAACCCACAGTATACCAAGCACCCTCACGATCCTGCAATTCATTATCACTACTTCGTACAACTGCAAACTCCCAACCATCGCCACCACTCTTTCACCACCATCATCAACTCATTCCTTCTTCGCTCCCTTATACCTGCTCCGCCAACTACAAGACACCTTTCAAATGGCCACAGAGCAGAGATTATACATGGTATGTCAACATTCCCTACAAACATCTCAGCGTTGAGAAAGCAAATCAGAACTGGATCCAATACGAGGTGATAAGAGTGGGCAGGTAGTTGATCGCTATTACCCAACAACTTCCCCTCTCATAATCGAGGTAATACGTTGTTTTTACTAACTTCCTAATCTTCTTTAGTTTTCAGTTCTTGACATAAAACAAAAAGAAAACTCGTCATCGGATTTAATGGAGTTAGGGCAACTCAATATGAGAGGAAGGAAAATAGATTGAGGATTGAGAAAAAAGTTTGAAGAAGAAGACGAAGAAGAATAAAAAAAAATAACGAAAATAAAAAATAAGAAGAAGAGAAGTGGGAAAGAGGATTGAGAATTGAGAAATAAGGTTGATTGACGAAGATTTGTTTGCAGTAACAAAGAAATATGAAAGAAAGACAAAATAAATGAGGAGAAGTAATTTAAGGAAAGAAGAAAAGAGAGAAAAAAATGAAAGACGGATGAAAGAGAAATAAGAAATAAAGAATATTGCTTTAAGTTTATCTTTTTACCTTAAAAGTATACTGTTTTAAACTGTGGCCCCAAAACTTTAATTATTGAAAGGGCTAATACTTGGATTTGAAAATAAAGAAGAGGGTATTTTTGGAAATTTTAACAGTGCCGTTAGTGTATCCGATTTCCGTCCACTTTACAATTGAAACCAAAGCATATAGGGGTTGTTGGTATATTTTAACAACACATGGGGGTTATACAAAAAATCGGCAAACCACATGGGGGTTCTTGGTAATTAACCCTTTTTATTTTGATCCATTTGAAACTGTTAGGGTTTTATTCAACCTTTTCAATTTACTCGCCATTTTCTCGGCCATCTCCAATTTCGCCCTAATTCGATTCAATTTCTGGTCTTTTAAATCAATCCTTATATATTTACGTTCAAAAATTTGTAATTTTTTTGATTGATAAGGTTATATAAATATAGATAGGGTTTAAGAGAAGGGGAAAAGTTACAATTTTTTTTTGTTTTAATTGGGGTTTAGAGAGAGGATGTTGGGAGCTGGATTGCAATTTAATCGGAGTAGAAATGGGGAGGATCGGTTTTACAGTGCTGCGAGGGCACAGCTGGAGTCGGAAATCTAAGATGCTCATATTCTGTTACATTTCGAATTTGAGGCAGACAAGCAGCATGATTATGCATCCTAAAATAAAAGTTTTTAAACCCGGTGTAAAAAATAATTGTTACATTGGTTTATAAAACTGGTGGAAGAAATATTTACCTTTTACCTCGCCCTGTATATATACCGGTTCATTTTATAAATAACCGGTGTAAATAATAAGATTTAACCGGTGTACAATGCTCGTTTTGTACTGGTGCAATCACATAATCATTTTCAGGTACATGGATTATTGGATTTGGAGAAGAGTTGTCACAGTGGACTTCAAATTCAGAGTATCCACAATAGGATTATTCTTGCAAACCTGAAATGAAGAAAGGAAATCTTATGCTAACATTCCCACAGGTTCTTGGAGCACATGCTTCGTACATATGATCAACAGCTGAAGAAGATTTTTGTAGCACAAGTCAAAATTTTTGGTTTATCGACTACATTTATTAAGCATTTTTATATTTTGTATTCAAATAATCATCATATAGCTAAATAAACAAATTCAAATTAAAACAATAAAAAATTTGAACAACTACTATTACAATCATTAGGGAACTAAATTTGATTCGATTTTGGAGTGGTTATGATGGACCCATTACCCATGTATAGTGGACAACATCGATTCTAGAAAAATATTACAGTATTTTAGATAGAAACCTACGATAATTAATTAAGGCTACCAAAGTTGTTGTAGTCAAGCAAATGAGGAGTACTATGGAAAAGAAGCATGCATGAACATGTTGCAATTTTTTTTTTTTTGAGAATTTGTGCTAAGTGCGCGTCTCAAACTTTTATTATAAAATAGGGCACAACTTTAACATATTTATTAGTAAAGGCGTTGAAATAACTTATTATATTATATAATTAGTTAAAGACTTTAGTATTCTTCTTACCAATTATAAAAAAATTACATTGAAACACTTTAACTTTCCCTCATTTATTCAATCTTTTATTTGTATAATTAGTTAAAGACTTTAGTACTATCAAATATGTTCTTCATGCATGCATTTATGCTTCTTTAACATATATAATACTTTATATATAGTCCACTAGCTAACAACAACTTAATTTGGTAGCCTTAATTAATAATTAGCTTAGGTTTCTAACTAAATTCTGTAGGATTTTTCTAGGATCGGATTGATGTTGTCCAACATATATATATAACCAAACCTAATTAAGATGAATAAAACGGGTTAATAGATAAATTTTGAGGTGCTTGGGAATGATGGAGAGAAAGCAGAAGAGGAAATTTTGCTATTAAAAAAGAGGAAAACAAAATGTGATATTCTATCAAATTTGTACTTCGCAGTTCGTGTGAAATACTTTTCGTCTAATTAAACACAGAAAATTGACAGAATGACAAAATATGTACATTTAAAAGCTTTAATGACTAAAAATAGATTTGAAAAAAGTTTAATGACTTTTGCTCTATTTACTCGTAACTCATAAGCTATCAGTCGTGAAAAATGCAAATGAAGTAGAGTGCGAGCAAACAATTTATTGATAACCAGAGACAATTATAAAACCCTATTAAGTCAATTTGATAATTTTATCTATTAAATTTGTAGTTTGCAGTTCACGTTACAGACTTCCATCTGATTAAATGGAGAAAATTTACCGAATGACAAAATTAAGTATATCTAAAACTTTAATTATAAAAAAAAACCGATATTAAAAAATCTTATTAACTTTTACTCTTTTTATTCGAAACTCATAAGCTATCAGTATCGGCAAATATAAACAAAATAGATTGCAAACACGCAATGTATTGATAACTAGAGACTATTAGAAAATCATCATCAAATTGTCTCTCGATTATCAAGACACACTAGTGTTTCATAGAAAGTCATCAGCACGAGCATTAAAGGGGTAGAGGACAACGGTAACAACATGGATGACGGTGATTCTGATGATAATGCTCCAGAGACAACCTATAATTTTGGGAAATGGGCTGCTGGTTTCACTGTTGCTCCTCGTAGAACCAACAGTGAGACGATGGAAATGAGCGACGAGGGAGAAGATAGTGAGGATGATAAAGGTGCTGAGGAAGATGGTGAGAATTTGGGAGGATATTTAGCTGTAAATGATTTCGATTATGATAAAAGAACAGAAAGAGTATATAACCACATACCACCAAGAAAATTATACATCCATATTTTCAAAACACTTCAAGATGTTTAAACAGTAGGCAACACTTTGCTTGAAAATCCTCCAACCACCATCGAGTTCAACAACTGAATGGCCTTGTCAGATTTGATGCTCTTAAGTTGCTTGTATTGAGTAAAAGATCTTCCTTGAGAAAGAAACAAGTCCATGAGGGCATCAAAAGTCCCTTGCTTTACAACTCTAATTTCCAAAGGATCAATCACATTGTCTCTCCTTCTTAATATCTTAAACACCATATCTAGTGATTCTTCTACAAGATTGCAACATTGCTCCATTTTTACTATATCAAATACAGGTACTCCATCATTTCCTTCCATTTGAAGCTCCCAAAAGAGTACATAGTGACCGGGAAAGGAGGATTGATCAGTGTAACTAGTATAGTCACTAAGAAGGAAACCAAGTGGTTCAAGGATGTGCATGGCTTTTGAAACATCAATAAAGTGGTCTTCTTCAGTTGTTTTCTCGGTGTCTATGCTTAAAATCACATTTTGCCTTTGCACAAATTTGAATTCCAAAATATTATTCTAAAAATTCGTTGCCATGAGAACATCTCCAACTCTGCATCTGTACAAGCCTTACCACAAAGCAATAAACAAGACTAGTTACGTGTGCATACAATATGGAAGTGAACGTTCTATTGACTATTTATTTCGCATGTAAAAATGCTGATTTTAAACTCCTTGACTGGTAACCAGAATAGTACGAAACTGTTACCTGAAAATGTGGTTGATAGATCCTAAATCTAGATAAGGATAAGCGATCTTAGACGATTAACTTTGAGCTGGGTAATGAGTAAGACCAATTATCCTGAGATGAAGATAACTATGATAGATATGCTAAGACTCCTAACACAAGACTAGTTTCCTTAAGATAAGGATAAGAATTATCAGATTCATGAAGTCATCAGAATACAGGTACACTTATAAATACCGTACTACCACCCCTTTTTTGGGGTAAGCAATTCTAGATATATTCATTCCATTTTGAATATCAAGCATCTAACTTAGGCATCGGAGTCTTCTCGGGATAGATCCCGTGGAAGCTTTGACGCATTGTTCTTATTCCAAGCAGCTTGCTCCGAACGTCGCACGTCATTGGACTACTTGGTGGTTCCTTGTTTCATCAACTGGCGCCCACCGTGGGGCCACTAAAGACGTTGCGTGAGTAATGGCGGAGCAGACTGGAGCGTTAGGTGGAGACAGTGGCGAAAATCCATAAAGTTTTGTTGATGCTTTTAAAATGATCACGGAGGACATCCTCAAGCGTTTGGGGGATATCGAAGAACGTCTGCCCCCGAAGCACAAGTCTGCCCGGGAGGGGAAGAAGGGAGTTCGGGGGAGAAGCGTCAACTGAATGAACGAACAAAAAGATTCGTGGAGTACTCCGGTGAGTCTGGTCACCATCTCCGTAAAATAAGAAAGCCAGGGGAGCGTCATCACGGACGAAGAAAAGAACACCGTTTATACTGGAGATCATAGAGACTAAGATGCCACACAACTTTCGTCCACCGGTGTTGAAGCCATTCGACGGAACAGGCGATCCGTCTGACCATATGGCGCACGTTAATTCAGTGTTGGATATGCTGAGCCTGACCGATGACTAGAAGTGCCTGGTACTCCCCTCCACGCTTGAACTGGCGGCTAGGAAGTGGTTCAGCGAATTACCAGAAGGAAGCATCGCGTCGTGGTTGGACAGAAGTTTCCAGACAAACTTCATGGGCGATGTCTACACTCAAAAGCCACCGACACATATGATGAATGTCAGACAACGTGATTCAGAGACTCTGCGAGAATATGTGGTAAGATTTACCACGGAGTCAAACCATGTGACGGGAAAAGACGATAAGTTGATGCTCACAGCTTTTATTGGGGGGCTCAAGCCGGGGTACTTTAACAGGAGCATGCAGGAGAATTATCCAGCAACGTATGCGGATGCGTTGAAGCGAGCACATGCGGCGACCATCGGAGAAGACTCGGATTCTACTAAAAAAGATTGGTATTCATCCCATAAGAAGGGCACACAAGGTCAGAGACAACGTAGTCCACAAAGAGCAGGAGGAGAAAAAAGAGATCGAAGATCCGGTGGAAGCTCTCAGGTTTATAAAGTTCCATATCAACCCAGAGGACGCCCGAGGTTCGGGAACATACCTGAGGAAGACTTGACGCCGTTGACCGCAACACGAACAGAGGTGCTGGCTGCAGTACAATCAGAGGGAATATTCAAACAACCCGACAGGATCGCCGCTCCAGAGCACAAGAGAGATAAGAGCCGGTATTGCGAGTACCATGGGTCCCATGGTCATACCACCAATGACTGCTTCGATCTGAAGAGGAGATCGAGAAAGCCATCAGGCGTGGGGAGTTAAAGAATTTTGTAGGAAAAAAAGAGCAAAAATAGGGGAAGAAGCAAGGTCACGGAGATGGAGGTAAAAAGGATGCTGACGGACGTCGGGATCACAACGACAATTCGCCCAAAGGAAATAAAGGGTACGCATAGGTGATCAACACAATCTCAGGAGGAACCTTGGGAGGAGATTCAGGGTCTGCAAGAAAGCAGTACGCACGAGGAAGTAAAACACCCAGCGACAAACGACGTAGGACATCGAATGAGGTAACTCCACCAATCTCTTTCTCCGACGAGGATTATTTTCTTGCATGAAATCACAGACGATCCGCTAGTGATCGAGGTGGCAATATCAAATTACCTGGTGAAACGGGTCCTGTGGATAATGGAAGTTCCGCAAACATCATGTACTCTCACGTCCTGGAATCATTGAATGTCGATAAAGCAGAGCTGGAGGTTGTCAACACACCACTCATAGGCTTCGCAGGGGGAATAGCCCGCCCCTTGGGAAAAATTAAGTTCCTGGTAACCATGGGGAGTGCAGGTCGCGTCCGGACAGAGTTGTTGGAGTTCATGGTGATAGATGGGACCTCGGCCTATAATGTCTTCTTAGGCAGACCAGGTTTGCATGCTTTTGAAGCTATATGTTCTAGTTTACACTATGTTGTTAAATTCCCCTCCTGCGGAGGGGTAGTGACGGTGCGAGGAAATCAGAGGGAAGCTAGGCTATGTTACGTAGCCACTGTGCGAGACGCAACACAGGTTGACATCTTAACGACGGAGTGCTTGGACCCCAAGCGAGAAGAAAGCTTTAGTCCAGAAGGTGAAGTGGATGAAGTGGTGTTGGACCCCGCGTTCCCAGAGAGGAAAGTTAAAGTTGGCCGAGACATGCCTCCTGATCTGCGGTCTCAGGTGATAGAGCTGCTACAAGAATACAGTGTGGTGTTTGCATGGTCCGCGGATGACATGCCGGGGATTCCGAGACATATAATTGAGCACAGCCTGGGAATTGACGAAACTCGAAGGCCGATCAAGCAGAAGAAGAGGCTATTTGCTTTAGATCGGAGCAAGATAGTAAATGCCGAAGTCGACAAGCTGCTGGTCGTAAGAATAATAAGGGAAGTTGATTACCCAGAGTGGTTGTCGAACCCGGTACTGGCAAAGAAACCTAGCGACGAATGGAGGATGTGCATCGACTTCACGGACTTGAATAAGGCGTGCCCAAAGGACTCATTCCCAGTTCCGAGGATAGATATCCTTGTGGATTCCACGTCGGGCTACGCGTTTCTTTGTTTCTTGGACGCGTACAAGGGGTACCACCAGATCTTTATGAAGAAGGACGACGAGAGTAAGACCTCCTTCATCACGGATCGTGGGACCTACTGCTATGTGACCATGCCCTTTGGTCTCAAAAACGCAGGAGCAACTTTCCAGAGGTTGGTCAACAAGCTGTTTAAAGGCCAAATTGGCAGAAACATGGAAGTTTACGTGGATGATATGCTGGTGAAGAGCAAGAGGCCCTGCGACTTGGTGAACGATTTACGAGAAGCATTGGAAATAATCCGACTATTAGACATGCGTCTGAACCCAGACAAATGCACTTTTGGAGTGAAAGCCGGCAAGTTCTTGGGATACATGGTGTCACAGAGGGGTATCGAGGCCAACGTGGAGAAAGTGCAAGCAATCCTGGACATGGCGTCCCCGACGACCATTAAAGAAGTTCAGAGGTTGACAGGGCGGTTAGCTGCATTGAACAGATTTCTTGCCAAAATCGCAGAACGCAGCCTTCCTTTCTTCCAGACTCTGAAAAAAGGAGAGTTTGAGTGGACCAATGAATGTGAGAGAGCCTTTGCAGACTTGAAGGAGTACGTGGCGCAAATTCCCAGATTATCAACTCCTCAGGTCGGAGAAGTCCTCATGTTATATCTGTCGGTAGGGGACGATGCGGTCAGTTCAGTACTGGTACGTGAAGACGACAAGATACAGATGCCAATCTACTTTGTGAACAAGGTTTTGCAGGGACCCGAGAAGCGGTATCCGATCATCAAAAAGCAGGCATTTGCTTTGATGGTGGCTGTGCGAAAATTACGCCCTTACTTTCAAGCCCACTCCGTCAAGGTGATGATAGACACGCAGTTGGGCAAAGTCTTGGGGAAGCCAGGGAATTCTGGAAGATTAATAAAATGGGCCGTCGAGCTAAGTGAGTTTGATATTGAATTCGTCCCAAGAACCTCTATCCGCGCTCAGGCCCTATCAGACTTCATAGTGGAGTGCACTCACGCAGGACACTCACTTGAAGACGGAGAGTAGACAATGTTTGTGGACGGAGCCTCAAATGGTGACGGAAGCGGCGCAGGTTTGCTCATTACAGACCCGGAGGGTGACACATTCACCTACGCGCTACGATTCAACTTCATAGCATCCAACAATGAGGCGGAGTATAAGGCGCTTATCTCGGGGTTAAGGATAGCCGTAAGGATGGGCGTGAAAAAACTCAGAGCCTTTAGTGATTCGCAGCTGGTGGTGAGTCAAGTCAAGGGCGAATTTGAGGCCAAAGAGGTGATGATGAAGAAATACATGGCTAAGGCCACTGAATGGATCGCCAACTTTGAAGAGTTTGCGATAGGACGAATCCCGAGGTCTCAAAATCGGAACGCAGATGCCTTGTCCAAGTTAGCCTATTCCGTATATTCGCACCTGACAAAATCAGTCCTAGTAGAAGTACTAGAACAGCGCTCAGTGGAAGAAGTTCTTGTGGCAACGACCCAAGAGGAGGAATCATGGATGACTCCGATAGTGCAATACTTAACAGAAGGGAAGCTCCCCATATCGCCGCTCGAAGCACGTAAATGAAAAGTCAAGGCATTGAGGTATGAAATGGTAAATGGGGTTTTGTACCGGAGATCATACTTAATACCTCTCCTCAAGTGTGTGGGCCCGACTCAGGCAGAGACTATCCTGAGAGAAGTGCATGAGGGATGCTGCGGGGCGCACGCCGGCTACCGCAGCATAGCCAAAAGAGCCATGATCGCCGGGTATTACTGGCCGACCATGTTCAAGGAGTCAGAAGAGATGGTCCGGAAATGCGCTCAGTGCCAGTTGCATTCTCCGATTTCAAGGTTACCGGCAACAGAGATGAAAACGATGATCAGCCCATGGCCCTTTGTGCAGTGGGGTCTAGATTTTCTCGGACCCTTTCCGAAGGCCAGAGGAGGATTTCAACACCTCTGCGTGGCGGTGGACTATTTCACCAAGTGGGTGGAAGCAGAACCATTGTCTGCTATAACGGGTTTAGCAGTCTGAAAGTTTCTTTGAAAGAATATCGTGTGCAGGTTTGGCATCCCGAGGGCAGTGGTAACAGACAACGGGACACAGTTCATAGGGCAATTTAGTCAAATGTGTGAAAGATTGGGCATAACCCAGTTCTATACATCCGTCGGACATCCTCAAGCAAACGGTCAGGCGGAGGTCACCAACCGGACGCTGTTACAGGGACTAAAGGCACGGATACTTCAGGCCAAGGGAGAATGGGTGGAAGAACTCCCGACAGTTCTGTGGGCGCACAGAACCACTCCTAAGACAGCAACTGGGTTTACGCCGTTCTCGCTAGCTTTCGGCATGGAGGCCATGATACCTGCAGAGATAGGTGTTCCCACTCTCAGGGTCACCCAGTACCAATATGACGTTAATGAAGAAAACTCGAAGATGAGCTTGGATGAAGTTGAAGAGCGACGAGAGATCGCATTTATAAGGCAGGCCAAATACAAGCAACAAATGGCCAAATATTACAACGAGAAGTTGCGAGAAAAGGTTTACAAGCCTGGAGATTTGGTTTTGAGTAGAAACGAGGTCAGTAGACAAACCGGGGAGGGTAAGTTGGACCCAAACTGGGAAGGACCGTACCAGGTGGTGGAAGCAAGGAGAACAGGAAGTTACAAGTTGAGCGACATGAGCGGGAAAGAGATTCCGAGGTCGTGGAATGCAGCAAATCTCCGACGATTTCATCATTAGTCAGGTCTCTTAGTAATAAAGACTTCAGGTCGCAGAGTGTTTGCGGCGTGAAGTTATTTATAGATTGTTGTTTTCCATTAGTTTGGTTAACACTCAATAGACTTCAGGTCGCAGAGTGTTTGCGGCGTGAAGAGTTATTTATAGATTTTTGTTTTCCATTAGTTTGGTTAACACTCAATAGACTTCAGGTCGCAGAGTGTTTGCGGTGTGAAGAGTTATTTATAGATTGTTATTTTCCATTAGTATGGTTAATATTCAATAAAGACTTCAGATCGCAGAGTATTTGCGGCGTGAAGAGTTATTTATAGATTGTTGTTTTCCATTAGTTTGGTTAACATTCAATAGACTTCTGGTCGCAGAGTGTTTGCGGCGTGAAGAGTTATTTATAGATTGTTATTTTTCATTAATTTGGTTAACATTCAATAGACTTCACGTCATAGAGTTATTACGGCGTGATGAGACTGCTATTTTCCATAAGATTGGTTAATGTGCAATAAAAACCTCATGTCGAAAACTTCTTGAGGCCTGAGGAGTTATTGGTTAATGATCAATAAGAACTTCAGACTACGGAACCCTTACGATCTAAGGGGTGAAAGGATGTTTAAAAGGCAAGATGGCATTTAATTTATCGGAGAACGTGACTACAGAGGGAGTAAAAGATTTCTCCAAGTACAGATTTCTACAAGCTATGTCCTAGCTTCGCTCTCCTGCCCTTCCGAAGGGGGTTCATCTTCAGTATCATACCCGCCCTCAAGAGTTAGTCCCAACCGGGCAATGACCGCGCGATACATTGCCTTGGGGCGAGGAGTGAACTCAGGAAATCGGTAGAGTGGGAGATTGGGAACGAGTATCTTCGCGGCCTGAAGCCCTTTTTTGTAGCCATACTTGGCCAAGGGAGCTATTAATTCCTCAACTATATCTTTGAAAGCAGACGAAACCTTGAACTCAGCAACGGCCTTTTGCTTGAAGTCGTCACCAAGAGGGGAAACTATGAAATCAGCCACCGCCTTTTTCTTCAGGTCGTCGCATGCTGCAGAGTTGAGGAATTCGCTGATTGCATGGGAGCGAGCTTCAGCCAGCTGAGAGCGCACATCGGCAAGTTTTGTCCGTAGCTCTTGATTCTCCCCTTCACGTTTGGAAAGAGATTCTCGAAGAGAGGCCAACTCGGCAGATTGCTTCTTCAGCTTGCAATCCAAAGCCTCACGCTTGGCCCACTCGATGGCAGTAATTTCCCCCATTCGAGCCTCGGCGCTCTCGCTACGGCGAAATATCTCTTGAAGTTTTGGGATCTGCAGAAAAAATTATTAGTGTTGTACGAAGCTGATAAATTAGTAAGAGGTCGCGAGACTCGTACCATGTCTCGACTCTCTTGGAGCAGCTGCTGAAGAGAGAAGGATTCAAACTTCTCGGTGCACTCAGCATCATTTGGTGGCTCCAAGAAGGCCAAGGTTTGATCACCAATTGGTTGACTGGGGGGGACTGGGATGTGTTCGCCCACGACCTCTACCTCGGCCTCAGAGCCCAGAACCTCCACAGACCTCTGATGTTCGACGTCCGGAGCGGGGGTTTCCATTGCGTTCCTTGCCCGCTTCAGGGGCTGAGAATCGGCAGGGGTGGCGCTGGAAGATTCTTCTGAGTTGGTCTCGGGAAGTTCAAGGATGGGGAGAGTACCGAGGTCTCCGCCAGTAAGGTCGACATCCATAAAGCCAAAGCTTTTAAAGATACCTGCAAGACGCACGAAAATTTAATATAAGTACTGGTGTACTACAACAAAAAAGAAACAAGAGAGTATACATTTGCGATCGATGATCCGGGCAGGACTCAAGCCGGCCCAGACTAATTCGGTCTCAGAGAGGTCGGGGTTAATCAGGATGAAGGCCGCAGATAGTGTGTTCATAGCCTCCTCGACCTCAGGCGAAGCCGGATGTCGTAACTTCTCCCCAACAGCTTGCTTTGTGAGCCATACGTCGGGAATCCCCAGAGTCTCCGACGACACGAAAAAGAATTTGGATTTCCAGTCTTGAATGGATGAGGGGACCCCACGAACAATCATGGGAAGGTTGGTTCTCTTACTAAAGCAGAACCAGTTGGGACGTTGGGCGCTGATCTTCAAGCAATAAAATCGGCGAAATAAATCGACGCTGGGAATCACCGCCGCGTAGCCGACATAAGGCCTGGAAACCCACCATTATCCGAATGGAATTTGGTGTGAGCTGCCCCAGTCCGACGTGATAATGGAGAAGAAGATTCTGGGTAAAAGATAAGAGCGGAAAGCGGAGTCCAGCGGCCAATTGATCCGCGTACACCCCGATGAACCCTTGTGGTGCAAACAGAACCTTGTCAGTGGGTTGCGGAGCCCGGAGGTTAAGCGAAAGAGGAATGATGAACTTGGTGCGAAGGTGATGAAGATCTTTGGTCTTCACAGACGATACAATTCGTGCGGCGTCGCTGTCTTCGACTGAAAAGCGTTTTTTCCCTATTTTTGTTAAAGGAAGGTCATCGTCGGTAATTTGACCGCCGTCATCTTCCGGTACGGTGGGAGGAGGCAAGGGTCTATCTAATAATGGTAAAAGTAGTGTTTGTTGAACAAATTTGGATGACTTTTTACCTGTTTTGCAAGTCCCGGGAGCTTGAGAGGAAGAAGCCATTGGAGAATCGGTGGAGTTAACCGAGAAGGTGGTGAAACAGTAAATAAGAACGTAAACTGATATTGCAGCACCAAGGGAGAAGACTGAATTTCTGGAAAACTTGAGCTGAAAATGGAAATGAAAAGGTGGGTAGTTACCCTAAAAGCCAAAATTTAAATTTGAATTAATGATGATGTTGGAAACGAGACGGCTGCCGTTTCGAGTTTCGAAAATGTTATGATTACAGCTGTCAGGAGTTGCTAACGTGGCTTCTAATGTGAACTTGGTCACATAAGTTTCTGGAAGTCGCACGTCAATATTGATGTACGACTTGGGGGACTAGTTGATAGATCCTAAATCTAGATAAGGATAAGCGATTTGAGACGATTAACTTTGAGCTGGGTAATGAGTAAGACCCATTATCCTGAGATGAAGATAACTATGATAGATATGCTAAGACTCCTAACACAAGACAGTTCCTTAAGATAAGGATTAAGAATTTATCAGATTCATGAAGGTCTCGAGAATACAGGTAACACTTATAAAATACCGTACTAAACACCGACCTTTTCTGGGGGTAAGCAATGTCTAGATTATACTTCATTACAATGTTGTGAATATCAGGCATCTAACTTAGGCATCGGGACGTCTTCCGGGATAGATCTCCAGTGGAAGCCTTTGATGCATTGTTCTTATTACCAGGGCGGTCTATGCATCCGAATCGTCGCAACGGTCATTGGACTAAACTTGGTTCCTGTTTCAATCAGTTGGTTCAACCAACTAATTCATATGTTGCCCAAGTTTGACATTGCAAGATACATAACTCCACCATTTAGATGATCTTTCTTCTTGTTCATGCAATTTGGCTCTGAAGCAAAACTTTTTTGGTGATCCTTGTTATCTCCTGTATTCCTCAGAAATATGGTCATCAAGTGGTAAGAACTGGTAGTAAGCCATCCCAAGGTATAAGAGTAAAAGTTACTTTGTAGGGATCTGTCAATAATTTCAGATTTATCCCAAAGAAACCCTTCCAGGTCACATACAGCGATGAAACTAAAGGCACCCCTCCGCTGTAGAACTCAAGCTTTGGGATATATTGAGCCATGGACCATGTTATGATAACCTCAATGCTCTTTGTTCCAGGCCAAAGTTTCTTGATTATCCCTTTCCATGATTTCTTTTCACATTCCTTCTCAATTAAATATGCCAAACTCGGCTTTGGTTTGCACACAATAGAAGATACAGCTTGCCGACATTTAGGATCAGCGATCCAATCGCTGATGTTCCCTGTTCTTGTGTTAGAACAAAGTTCTTGCAAGTGTTCCTCCAAGAATTTGGTCACTTGCAGAAAAACTGATGCGAAATCTGTACCAACTCTCACAACAGAATCCTGCAGCACAAGACCACAAAGTAACTGGGAATACATGCTCTGTTTCACATCTGCACATAGTATATTATGTCCAAAATGTACTATATGTTGTGCCAGCAACCTATCAAAGTGTGATCATCACAGCAAACAAGTCTATTTTCCAATTCCTAAGAACTCACTAATGACCAACATTACGGACACCTATCAGTTCAACAATATTGATACTTTATATGCGAATAGTGTAAAGTATTGATATTTTATATACGAATACTTTATACTCAAATAGCGACAATTTTACACAAATAAAGTATGGATATTTTGATACACGAATAGTAAAAATGTTACGTGAAGAAAGTATTAATACTTTATACACGAATAGTGTAGAGTATTGATACTTTATACGCGAATATAGATATGGTCAGGGTTCCGATTTTAACCAGAATTGGCCTGAAAGTTTAGGCTCGGAATCGAAAAATTGACCCTCGTTGAGCCTGAACTGTGAATCGTAACCGGCCTAGGCGGGCCAATCACGGTTCACCCTTTCTTTGAACGGTGAACGGTTCAAAAAAAATAAAAATATATATTTAATTTGAGTTTTTAAATATACTTTATTTCATTTCCACACAATATTTTCTTAATTTTTTAAATCTTAAAATTCACATACTCAGCACTCTAACCAACTTGAATTGACTAATGCAATGTAATATGAATTTAATCTCATCACGGGATTAAACTTGTCCGTAAATATTTTTATTATCTAGTTAGTTCTATAAAATTATGAACCATAAGTCGTTACACTGATATGTTAAGGCTTACTTGAAAAAAAAACACTTTATTTACCATATAACTTTATTTAATATTTAGTAAATTTGTATATAATTTGTTTCATTTTGTTATATTTTGTACGTACATGGTAATTTATATTTATACCAAAATTTTCTATATATCCCTAGCTAATAAATGAATTACTGTCCAATTATGTGAAATTTGTATATATTGTGCTTATAATTTTCAAATTTTTAGTTTTAAAAAATTTGAACCGTTAAAAATCGTGAAAACCGAAACTGGAACGGAACCGAAATCGTAACCGAAATCAAAACTGGCGATTCCGTAATCGTAACCGTAACTGACCACCCAATGGCTGGTTCTGGTTCCACCTTTAATGGAACCGTGAACCGTGGTCATGTCTATGCGAATAGTGAATAGTATTGATACTTTATACGCGAATAGTGTAAAATATTGATACTTTATATGCGAATAGTGAAAATGTTGCGTAAATAAAATAGGAATACTTTAATACGCAAATAGTAAAAATGTTACGCAACGTGAATAGTGAACAATATTGATACTTCTATATGCGGATATATAAGCATCCACGTGTGTACGTCGACTATATGAGACGGTTTCACAGTAGTCTTGCCCGAGTCTTGCCCTTCTTATTATACGGGTAATATACTCTAAGCATTATTTTATGCAAGGCTGACTTCTAAAATAAATATAACTCATTTTCTTCTGCTCCTCCTTTTTATTTCTACTTAAAACTTTTCTACTCTATCCATCCATCACACACCCATTTTTGTTAATTTCCATCTTTCATGAAATGTACTGCCTCCCTCTTCAACTCTCCTTTTCCTATTCAACTTAACTTTTTCCCTCAATCTATCCATGTTACTCATTTTTGTATGTCTCCACATTTTTGTTATTTTATCCTCAATCTATCCATGTTACCCATTTTTTGTTGGTTCCAACCGGGTTATCATAATTTGTGCAAACACAAACAGCAAAGGAGCAAGGAAGAAAGAAAATTGAGGATAAGAGATTTTCTTTTTTTTTTTTAATTAAGGGAGAATTTAAAATCAGAAGAAACTGAAATAGGGAAAAATTTTATCAGGAAAATCGGCCATAATTTTTTCTATTAAAATCATTTATCTTATTATGGTAGTATTAATAGTCTATAACATTAACAAATAGCTACCAAAATTTGGCCACCATAATATTCTTTCCTTTTTAGCGTTTTATTTTTTTAAACTAATCCATAAGTCTTTTAAGCCAAAACAAATTCAAGTTCTTAGAGAAATTTCCAAAATAAAAGTTCATCACTACATCGACAACATTGTCAATCAAGCCATATTTTTAAAACTTTTCCACCATTTTTTTAATCTTTTCTTCATTATTTATTATTATTATTATTCTTTTTGCTCTCAGGTATTACAACCATAAATGAAGCTTAAAAGAAAATGCACAATGACCTGCTTGATGTCCAAAATGAAATTTACAAATGGTTCAAACATCCAGAACAGTTATCAAGATTCTACAGGTCAACTAATAGTCTAATATTACATCACTTCATCTGCTACTGATTTCACCCAATAACAAAAAACAAGCCTATTATCCCATTTGGGTAAACTACCATCTCATTTTTTTTCTTGTTCAAACATCAAACATGCTTTATATACGTTTTCATAATATAAAAATCTCATCTTCTGAAGCGGAAGGATCATCATCTTCTGAAGCGGAAGGATCATCGCTAGTTGAATTTAGTTCAAGTCTTCTACAGAAGTTATCCAATTCATCAAGAGAGAACCAGTCTTCTTTCATCTATAATTTATGATTTAAAGAACAATTGATTAATTTGAAGATATGCTATCCTCGAAAAAAAAAAGAAGAGAAAAATTAAACCAAAGAACTTATTCTTGGGTTCATAAGGAGAGAGATAATAGAAGAACTCACAAAGTAAGGGTAACCCTCATAAACACTAAAATTTTCAGGAGCTGTCTCTAGGAACAAACTGATGTAGTAAAGGACAAACCTCCCACATTCTTCGTTTCTTTGCTGTGGGACCTGAGAAGCAATCTTTTTTAGCTTAATCATTAAAAGAAAATATTCACCACTAAGAATAAAATAATAAAAGCGAACTCGCCTTGGGAATCAAAAGAGGAATTTTGCCAATTGACTGTTTGTTTTCTGGCCTATCCTCAATGTTATGAATGTCCAAGACAAACCTGTGGAAAAACAAGAATGTAAATCATTAAGACACAAAATACATCAAAGATTTTCACCTGTATTGGTGGGTTATGGTGAATTATATAGCTTATTCACAAGTATACTTTCTAATTCCAGGTTCAAGCCTCCTAGGATTTGCTTTCTGAAGCGAATCCAACAACAACATGCAGGGGGTTATGCTTTTTGATGGTGGGTTTTCACCAAAGTGGCACAAGATCAAGAGGCTCCAGTGAGACCTGGAAATTGGATATTCAATTAATATATTATGCTAAGAGAGGAATCCCTGTAACCATACCCAAAGTTTGAAACGAAATACATACCACATTACGATGGGAATAATAACATATCTTTTTGAGAATATGCTCTTCCTTTTAATCCAATTCAACACTTTTTCTCTGTAAGAATTCTGCATGTACAAGGAAAACCACATGCTATCTAGATATGTACATGAGTTTCTCTTCTCTTCTGGAAACCCTTTCCAGATGTGCCTGCATATTTTAGTAATAAACATAAATGTGACAAGACTTTTAATGCTCTTCTAAGAATAGTAATCTGTAACACTCACTCTAAATAGCCCTGAAATGTGTTGGAGCCTAGCTTCCCTCCCTGGGTGATTGAATTACAGGAATATAAATGTCCACTTCGTTGCCCACGAACTCGAAAGTGCTGTTTAATAACTTCAGAATCACTTGAATCACCTGAAGTTTTTCTTTTTCTTTTCCTTTTCCTTGACATACATCGTCTACTACTTAAATGGTTTTTATTTCGGTGCTCTTCAATTTTGTGTTTACCTGATGATACACGATAATTTAATTCTAAAGCACCAAGTATAATCAGCAAGAAGTTGGTTTCGTAAAGCATACTTGCGATGAACATTTTTCACAATCTTGCCATTAGATCTTTCCAAGCCATATAAGATAACACTCAGAACAAACTTGCAATCAGAACCCTCTAAAGTCAAAACACTTGAATAAATGAATTATAAGTAGGATTGCTTTCTCAATTTCCATTTTTTCCCCTCCCATAAACAGATGTGCTACATATTTCAACATCTTTATAGATGCCATTATACTTATAAATTGATTTGCTTATTCCTCTTTTCCATTGAATGTTCTTGTGCTCAAGCACATGCAAGCAGTTGAAAATAGATGACTCTTACACAACCAACTTAACCTAAACCCCCACCACCCAAAAACAAACACATTAAGAGGGGAAAAAATCTGAGTTGAAAACTACGAAAATTTCACAAAGAAAGCAAATTCAGATCATTGATATCAGAGGAATCATTACTAATGTTCATCCATTAGTAAAGAGTGCTGTAGTTACCAGATTCTAATACTCTGTGTTCTCCTTTTGTGCATTTCTCCCTTTTGATCTGCGTCTACGAGGAACAATGGGAAATATGGATCTTGTTGCAGAACAAGTTTCCTCTATACTTTGCAGATTTTGACAGGGACATGTCGCAACTTGGTGATGCAACTTTGGAATTTCATCGCGTCCTAGCCAAGAAAAATAATTCACAAATAGTACTTATGAATTCTCAACAATTACAAAGAACAAATTTTTAACCATTTAAAGATTAATTAGCCAATCTAATTCTTTATCAACTCAAGGTGCCATTTGCAACACAATAATTTAGAATGATACAATTAACTGGACATATCCAAATCCTGAAAAACCCGTTCCACCTCTGTAACATTGAAAACCACAATCAGTCTTAACCCATTACCGAGTTTCTATTTATTTTCTTATCAGAACCTTTTTGGACTCAATTCTCAAGCTTATCCTGATTTAATTAAAACAATCTTGGGGGCGTTTGCTTGAGGGATACTAGAGGGGCTTTTCAACAACACTAACTTTTCACAAATTATTTTCATGAAACCAGTCATTCAAATGCAATGAAGTAAAAAATTAAGATTGAGCTCACTCCAGAATGCTGTCAAGTTCAAAATCTATACCACCATTGTTCACCACAATCAAGCTTGGTTCCACAGCAAATCTTCATCAAAACCGAAAAACTACATCCACAGATTAAAACCCCTAAATCAAACTACCACAAAAATCAATCTAAAAATGATCATTCGAAATACTAAGCATTGTTTCCAAACAACAGGAAAATTGCATGCCCATCAACCCAATTTATATTAGCACCTAAATAATAATCAATAGAAGGATACAGTTTTTTCAATGTTTCAAATTCCATAAGAAACGAAATAGAGTTAAAAGGGCTTTATACCTTCCAATAAATCAATGACAAGCATTACAATCAAATTTGCGGGGTGGTAGAGCAAAGCGAGCGTTAGGGTTTGCAATTCTTAGGGGGGAAATATAGAGAGGATGCGAAGTAAGCCTCCGGTGGCTAAAATCTCCGATGGTCAAATACTCTATTCCGAGTTTCCTACGTTCCGGTGATCTTCCAAAAATTGGTTAGCTAGGGAAAGCTTAAATCGGCTGGGGTTTTGGCCACAGAATGGGAGTGACAGAGTTTTGAATCTGCACAAATTGCAGCTGGGGTTTTATTATTTTGGACGGAGTGTTTTTGAGTTTTATTATGATTTATTTTTTCTTGGAATTTATTAAGAGAAAGTAATATTTTGGAAGTATTTGGATTAATGATTTTGTTTTGTTGGATTTGTATAAGAGATTATTTTATTAATAAAAGTTTAAAATTTGAATTTGAATTAATATTTTATTAGTTTGTTTTTGGAGAAATTGTGTTAGAAAGAGTTATTTATTATTAAAATTTTAAATTTTAAATTCAAATTCAAATTTAATATTTTTTTTATAAAAAATACTGTAGCAAAAATAATTACTGTAGCATTATTTTTTGTTTTAAAAATTTTAATAGAAAAAAATGAGCAAAACAAACATGGTATTTTGATTTTGTGAAATAAATCGTTAAAATTCACACAACTAAATAAAGCCCTAGTTTTTTGGTTTTACTGATTTTGTTTTTAAATTTGTTATATAAAAAGAATATTTTTGAAGTATTTGGATTAATAATTTCGTTTCGTTGGGATTTGTATTGAATAATTTTTTATTAATAAAAGTTTGAAATTGAAATTTGAATTAAGCCTCTGGTGGCTAAAATCTCCGATGGTCAAATACTCTTTCCAAGTTTTCGACATTCCGGTGATCTTCCGAAAATTGGTTAGCTAGAGAAAAATTAAATCGGCTGGGGTTTTGCCCACAGAATGGGAGTGACAGGGAGCAGGGTTTTGAATCTGCACAAATTGCAGGTAGGGTTTTATTAGATTAATGATTTTGTTTTGTTGGGATTTGTATAAGAAATTATTTTATTAATAAAATTTTAAAATTTAAATTTGAATTAATATTTTATTAGTTTGTTTTGGCGGGAATTGTGTTAGGAAGAGTTGTTTATTATTAAAATTTAAAATTCAAATTAAAATTTAATATTTTATTTATAAAAAATACTGTAGCAAAAATAATTACTGTAGCATTATTTTTTGTTTTAAAACTTTTGAAAGAAAAAAATGAGAAAAACAAACATGGCATTTTGATTTTGTGAAATAAATCATTAAAATTCACACAACCAAAAAGAGCCCTAGTTTTTTGTTTTTACTGATTTTTTTTTTGAATTTTTTATAAGAAAAGAATATTTTTGAAGTATTTGGATTAATAATTTTATTTTGTTGGGATTTGTATTGGATAATTTTTTATTAATAAAAGTTTGAAATTGAAATTTGAATTAAGCCTCCGGTGGCTAAAATCTCCGATGGTCAAATACTCTATTCCGAGTTTCCGACGTTCCGATTATCTTCTGAAAATTGGTTAGCTAGAGAAAGCTTAAATCGGCTGGGGTTTTCCTCACAGAATGGGAGTGACAGGAGCAGTTTGAATCTGCATAAATTGCATGTGGGGTTTTATTATTATGCATTAAGTATCTATTGTAAGTAAATAAGTAAATGAGTAAGGCTCCATTTGGATTACTTAGGCTCCGTTTGGATGGAGTGTTTTTGGGTTTTATTATGAATTTTTTTTCTTGGGATTTGTTACGAGAAAGGAATATTTTGGAAGTGTTTGGATTAATGATTTTATTTTGTTGGGATTTATATAAGAGATTATTTTATTAATAAAAGTTTAAAATTTAAATTTGAATTAATATTTTATTAGTTTGTTTTGGTGGGAATTGTGTTAGGAAGAGTTGTTTATTATTAAAATTTAAAATTTAAAATTCAAATTTAAATTTAATATTTTATTTATAAAAAATACTGTAGCAAAAATAATTACTGTAGCATTATTTTTTGTTTTAAAATTTTTGATAGAAAAAAAATGAGCAAAACAAACATGGCATTTTGATTTTGTGAAATAAATCATTAAAATTCACACAACCAAACAGAGCCCTAGTTTTTTGGTTTTACTAAATTTTTTTTTTTGAATTTGTTATAAGAAAAGAATATTTTTGAAGTATTTGAATTAATAATTTTGTTTTGTTGGGATTTGTATTGGATAATTTTTTATTAATAAAAGTTTGAAATTGAAATTTGAATTAAGCCTCTGGTGGCTAAAATCTCCGATGGTCAAATACTCTATTCCGAGTTTCCGACGTTCCAGTGATCTTTCGAAAATTGGTCAGCTAGGGAAAAATTAAATCGGCTTGGGTTTTGCCCACAGAATGGGAGTGCCAGGGAGCAGGGTTTTGAATCTGCACAAATTGCAGTGGGGTTTTATTATTATGCATTAAGGCTATATTTGGATTGAGGGAAAGGGACGGAATGGAAAGGAAAGGAAATGAGTGGAAAGGAAAAGAAAGTAGAGTAGAGGAAACCGATTTTCTTCCAACCTGTTTGGATAAATGGGGAAAGAAAGGAAAGGATATACTTCTTTAGCATTATCAATCACAAATATAATTTAGGAAAAGAAGAAAATCGTATAATCAATAAAATAAAAAATATAGACACAAGAATCTAATAAAAAAATTATTAATTGTAGATAAACTTGTTATTTTTGTATGAAAAATCTAAAACTATTATTTATGGATAACTTTGATGATGCTTTATAGTATGGTATTGGATATCTATAGCTTTATATTTGATGATGATAGAAACCTAGATAAAATAATTTTTCTATCTAAATTATTTTAGAGTTTGGATTTCTTTTTGTTGTCATGTCATTTAATTTAGTCTATATTTTGTTTTATAGAGGTAGAAGAATGGAGATATACTTTGAATGCTTTAGCATTATTAATCACAAATATATAGGAAAAAGAAGAAAATCGTATAATCAAAAAAATAAAAAAATATAGACACAACAATATAATAAAAAATTTATTAATTTGAGATAAACTTGTTATTTTTGTGTGAAAAATCTAAAATTATTATTTACGGATAGTTTTGATGATGTTTTATAGTATAATATTGTATATCTATATCTTTATGTTGGATGATGATTAAAACCTAGATAAAATAAATTTTCTATTATAGCTAAATTATTTTAGAGTTTTGATATTCTTGTAGCATAAATTTGGTAGTTAAGTTTATTAAATTAAAAAATATCAAAATTAGTAAAATTTTGTAAATTAAATCAAATTTTAATAGGGTAGACCTCTATTATTATTTTATGGGTGGCTAGAATTTGTAATATATTGCAGTTTATTATGAAATAATAATTTTAAAATCTTGCAACCAATTAGAAGTTAATAAAGTGTTAGACATCAAATAAAATTCTAATAATATTCTAATAAATGTTGGTAGTAATATCAATTGTACTAGGATTGAAAGATTGCCTCCAAATTTGTCCTATAGGTTTTAAATGATAATTTACGTTGTAATTTTAAATTAAAGTTTACGTTAGAAGGATAAATTTGGAATAATAAATTATTAATTGTAAAAGAATTATCGTTTCCTTCCGTTTCCACCCACTTTTGGACGGAAAGAGATATGGACTAAACTAAGTATATCTAATCCCTCCCTTTCCTTTCCTTTCCCTCCCTAAAAAAATATCCAAATGCAAAAATTATAATCCGTCCTTTTCCTTTCCTTTCCCTCCCTTTCCCTCAATCCAAACATAGCCTAAGTATCTATTGTAAGTAAATAAGTAAATGAGTCTCCGTTTGGATTACTTAGGCTCCGTTTGGATGAAGTGTTTTTGGGTTTTATTATGATTTTTTTTCTTGAGATTTGTTATGAGAAAGGAATATTTTGGAAGTGTTTTGATTAATGATTTTGTTTTATTGGGATTTGTATAAGAGATTATTTTATTAATAAAAGTTTAAAATTTAAATTTGAATTAATATTTTATTAGTTTGTTTAGGTGGGAATTGTGTTAGGAAGAGTTGTTTACTATTAAAATTTAAAATTCAAATTCAAATTTAATATTTTATTTATAAAAAATACTGTAGCAAAAATAATTACTGTGGCATTATTTTTTGTTTTAAAAATTTTGATAGAAAAAAATGAGCAAAACAAACATGACATTTTGATTTTGTGAAATAAATCATTAAAATTCACACAACCAAAAAGAGCCCTAGTTTTTTGGTTTTACTGAAATATTTTTTTTTGAATTTGTTATAAGAAAAGAAATTTTTGAAGTATTTGGATTAATAATTTTGTTTTGTTGGGATTTGTATTGGATAATTTTTTATTAGTAAAAGTTTGAAATTGAAATTTGAATTAAGCCTCCGGTGGCTAAAATCTCCGATGGTCAAATACTCTATTCCGAGTTTCCGACGTTCCGATGATCTTCCGAAAATTGGTTAGCTAGAGAAAGCTTAAATCGGCTGGGGTTTTGCCCACAGAATGGGAGTGACAGGGAGCAGTTTGAATCTGCACAAATTGCAGGTGGGGTTTTATTTTTATGCATTAAGTGTCTATGTCACACGCCCCAAAATGTGGACATGGCACGGCTGCACCTTTAGAGACTAACTCCAAAAGTGTGAAGCCTCCTGTTATCAAAGCATTCTATCCCAACAAATAGTACATATATATCGAAATTATACCGCACATTACATGATATTCATTTACTTAATCTCCAATCCACCTTTTCCCGAAATACATCACGTTCAAACCAACACCTTGTAATATAACACAACTTTCTCCAAGATTCATAACATAGTACACAACTATAAACATCATCACAATAACAATCTTTTACTACATCCAAAAGAAGGAACAAGAATGCTCCAATATTAACCAATCTAACACAGTTTAATATTATCTCTACACAACTACAACATCCACAAATTAACTTTCTCTACTTCCAGTCATCTACACAATCTGCACTTGAAATTGTAAGATCTGCAAAGATAACAATTATCGTGGTATAAGCAAACTATGCCCAGTAAGTGATTGAGATATTCCTCTATTGGATTGAGCACGTTATATACATAATATATTTTCTCAAAACATTATTCAACACATGAGAATCAACATTAGAAAATATTTCAAATCAGAACACACACACACACACACACATACACATATATATACAAATAGCAAGTGGCATCATCATTTATCAAATATTCACAAATACGTTGGGTACTTGTTATTATTTAGCTCCTGAATAGCTCAAGTCACTCTTGGTAAATTTTACTGGATCCAGTCCTGACTATTTATCCCGTCAGGTAGGCTATTACATTAGGTTCCTAGCTATTTATCCCGCTAGGTAGGTTATTACATTTAGGTTGGAACATGTTCCTACCAATAGTTCACTAAAGCATTCCAGAGCTCATAACAATTAAAATTCATTTAAATCGTTCAATAAAATACTTTACTTTCACAAAAGCCACTGCATACATTTCATACTCATCAAAATCACAATCTTATTCATGCTCAAACCGCTTTAATATAATAACATAATCAAACTCTCAATAATAAGTTTCATCAAATGCATATAAAACATAAAGGAATATCATAACCACTTACTTGAAGCCACTCTCCAATATCGCACTTGATCTAAGATTTCCACCACTTATTTAATTCACTTTCCTATAAAACATACAAATATAACAAAAGAATAATTAAATGGAGCCTAATAGTTTATTAGACACCATTCTTAGTCTTATTAATACTCTCTAATTATTACAAAAATAATTTAGAAAAACCCTTCTAAATTTAAGGACATTTCATTTTCTTACCATTCTAAAACTCATCCATATAATTTTCTACACTTGGAATCCATTTGATAATTCCTTACATACCAAATATGTTGAACAACCTATTTTTCCATAAACCCACTTATATATTACTCTCATAAACTTTCTTCAACAAAATATCCTCACAAATTGACTTAAACCCATCAATCCATGTTCTATACCTCATCAAATAAATGCTAAAATCCTTAGATAAGTGTTCTTGATATTCTTTGATTAAAACCCATATCTTAGTACAACAAAAATTTCAACCTTTTACTAATCTAGCATGCTAAATAAAGAGATTAATATGAATCAATAAACTAGATAGTTTTCTTACCTTAATTTGAGTGGAATTTGAATGAAAATTGAGCTCTTATCTCATCAAGCATTTCTTCTTGCCCTAAAGTGGAGAGAAAATAGGGGAAAAAATGAGAACCCAAGTCTGTAAATGTTGGGTTTTAAGACCAAAATTTTTAATTTTGCTAAATAGCCCCTATAGTTTTTCTTATTTATTAAGTGGTCCCTAATTTAGTCATAATTATTATAATCTATTGTAAGTAAATAAGTAAATTCCGTTTGGATTACGGAGCCGACATTTACTTATTTACTTACAATAGATACTTAATGCATAATAATAAAACCCCACCTGATATTTGTGCAAATTCAAAACCATGCTCCCTGTCACTCCCATTCTGTGGGCAAAACCCCAGCCGATTTAAGCTTTCTCTAGCTAACCAATTTTCGGAAGATCACCAGAACGTCGAAAACTCGGAATAGAGTATTTGACCATCAGAGATTTTAGTCACCGGAGGCTTAATTCAAATTTCAATTTCAAACTTTTATTAATAAAAAATTATCCAATACAAATCCCAACAAAACAAAATTATTAATCCAAATACTTCAAAAATATTCTTTTCTTATAACAAATTCAAAAAAAAAAAAAAAATTCAGTAAAACCAAAAAACTAGGGCTCTATTTGGTTGAGTGAATTTTATCGATTTATTTCACAAAATCAAAATGCCATGTTTATTTTGCTCATTTTTTTCTATCAAAATTTTTAAAACAAAAAATAATGCAACAGTAATTATTTTTGCTACAGTATTTTTTATAAAAAAATATTTAATTTGAATTTGATTTTAAAATTTAAAATTTTAATAATAAACAACTCTTCCTAACACAATTTTCACCAAAACAAACTAATAAAATATTAATTCAAATTTAAATTTTAAAATTTTATTAATAAAATAATCTCTTATACAAATCTCAACAAAACAAAATCATTAATCCAAGCACTTCAAAAATATTCATTTCCCATAATAAATTCCAAGAAAAAAATCATAATAAAACCAAAAAACGCTCCATCCAAACAGAGCCTTATACTTGATACGCTAATCTTTGATACCTGATATTTGATACGATAATTTTTTATATTTTATACGTTAGTTTTATATATTTTATACGCTAATTTTTTATACTTTATACGCTAAAGTGAAAATTGATACCCCAATTTTTTATACACAATAAGTTTTGATACTTTATTGGATAAAGTGAAAATTGATAAGCTAATTTTTTTGATAGTCTAACTTTTGAATTTAGTAAGCAAGCTGCGTATATGCTACCGTACCACTGGAGAATGAACCTTATTATTATTATATCTTGGTTTAAAATTAAGAAGTTATTTTTTTAGTCCAGTTTACTTTTACTACAGCAAAGGCAGTGGTTTAAATTTTACGGCCAAAGTAGTGCATTCACCAGACAGAGAGGATTTCCTTTCGCCCATATGAATTTTAGATAGGGTTATCTTCAATTTACTCCTATGAAAAATGATCTTTAATCACTTTGGCCCCATCAAATATTTTTATTAGTACTTTGCACCGATAAGGATATTCTGTTACTATATTTAAATGAAAATTTTAAATTTTGCCTTAAAAAAATTATTATTTTTTATATTTTAGACTATTTTACCCTTAAATTTAATTCTGAAAATCTTATTCTACTTTATCATCATTTTATTTTCTTTTTTCTTTATATATACTTTAACAAATTAAATTTCTTATTATTATTTTAAATAATAGAATAATATATATAATCTTACTAAAAAAATTAGATTTTGGATACGGTTTACTATTTTTTATAATTTGTTAACTATTTTTAATGTACTTGGTCAATAAAAATCTCATATGAATTATTTAATTTTTTGGAATGTAATAAAATAATACATACTTTGTCCAATTTTTTTAATTCTTTAATAAAAAATTAATGAAATATTTTATTTTACCACTCTGATATCTATGAATTTTTAATTTAGAGTGAATGAATTTTTAATTAAATTTATTAAGTATAAAAGACATCTCTATTAGAAAAATATATATTTATAATAAATATACACCTTACAACTAATAAGCAAATAATTATGTTATTTATTTATTTTGTCATTATATAATTTTATTATGTTGATTAGATTACTTTAATATATATAATAATATAATAAAAAAATTTAAGATATTAAATCAATGTTTTAAATTGTCAATAATACAAATAAGATAAACAATCATATTATAAAGACATAACAAACTAAAATGAGTAAAAAAAATCATAAATTACAAGAAAAGATGTAATAAAAGAAAAAGAAAAAAATAAATAAAATAAACAAGTATCTTATTTTGTTAAGAAAATTGATCAAGTATTTTATGCCTCAAACTAGTAATATTTAAGTATTAATACAAAATTATAGAGTAGATAAATTGAAATTAATGTTTAAATATAAGAGGGACAAATATAATTTAATTTATTTCTTATTGATGAATAAAATTGTCATTTAAAATTAATAATTAATGATGTTATCCGTTAGCATCTTTAATTGATAGTGTCAACGGTGCAAAGTATTAATAAAAATCTTTTATGGGGGCAAAGTGATTAAAGGCCATCTTTCATGGGGGTAATTGAAGATAACCCTTTTAGATATGCATGACTAATGGAAAAAATGAAAATTATTATATAGTGTAATTATCAAGTGAAATTTTGAATCTACAATGTAATCCGGTAAAGTTTCTAAGTCCATATGCACAAGGATTTTGGGATCTTCTATTGCATAATTATTGTATCATTTTTGTTACACTCTTTTAATTCAATATTATTACAAAGTCATTTAAAATCGTTTGGGACTTTCTTCTGTACAACAATAGCATATATGCGACTTGCTTATTAAATTAAAAAATTAGTGTATTAAAAAATTTTAGCGTATTGATTTTCACTTTAACATATAAAGTATAAAAAATTAGCATATTAATTTTTACTCTAGCGTATAAAGTATTAAAGATTAGTGTGTAAATTATTAAAAATTAGCATATTAATTGGCATAGCTAGCATCACATATAAAAAATTAGCGTATCAAGTATTAAGTATCAAAGATTAGCGTATAAAGTATAAAAAATTAGCGTATCAAGAATAAAAAATTAGCATATTAATGTATCAATTTTCACTTTAGCATATAAAGTATCAAATATTAGCCAATAAAGTATCAAATATTAGTATATCAAGCATACAAACATTAGTGTATCAAAAAATAATAATACCTTATCAAATATAAAAGAATTCGCGTATCAAATATAACAAATTCGCGTATCACGTCGCATATATGCGACAGTGCACAAGAGTTTTTGACATATCATCAACAATCTACTTAATTTTTTTGCAAAATACTTCCCTTTACTCTAGTTGGAATCTTTAAACTTTTTTAGGGTTCGTTTGGTTGGCAGGAATTTGGGTTTGAAAGTAATATTTTTCCTGATTTTCATATTTTAGTTTTTGGTTCATTTTTAAATTTTTGGAAAAGTAAAAATAATCATGCACTTAAGGAAAGTTAGTACAAAATTTTTGGATTCTTAATCATTGTTCTAATTTGGTATTCTAATTACTTCCTTCAAGAAAGTTAATCATCTTTCGTTAAATATTTATTAGTACAACTTCATCCTTTATGATACAAGTCACATGCATAAATAATTCAATCTTATTGAACTTTTAATTACTCACTAATTTTTACTGTAAACTTACTTCTTATTATTTATAATTTCACATATTTGTTCATCGAACTTTAATTGCAAAACTAATTCACTCTTAAAATGTAAAAAAATAAATCTAAATAAACAAACAACACTAATTTAAAAAAAATCATTGTGGAAATAACTCACTTTTAAGAAGTAAGAAATTTAAATAAATAGATAACATTAATTTTAAAAAATTTATAAAATTATATGCGATTTATATAATAACAACAATATTTATAACGTTAAATATATGATTTACATTTGTTAGCATTTTGGATTGTTTTTATTTATTTGTTTGTTATAACACATAAATTATATAATAATACTTATTTTCGACATTATAATGTTACAAGCAATTTATTTTTGTTGGATTACAATTGTTTATTATACATAAATAAAAATTTTAAAAGAATAATTAGAAAATAATTTTGTTGTATAACACTATGTATAGTACAAAGATATTTTGTTTTTATAATTGAACCAAAACTGCATTACATTCTTTGGTTGATTAATTTAAAAAAAAAACACTGAAACATGAATTTTTTAATTAACTTTTCTATTAACGTTCCGTGATCTATCCAAAAAAAATAGGAAAAAAAGTTGTTGTATTCATTTTTCTCAAAATTAAAATTTTAAAAATTATATTCCTAAAAACACTTTACTTTCCCACCAACCAAACGAATTTTAGCACTTTACATCCTTAAACTATTATTTTTTTTGCATGTTATCTCAATTTAATAACTTCATATAAAAATTAAAATAAAAAATATACATAACATTTTCCTATTATGCTTTTAAGGCTTGCAATCACTTACAAGTTACAACGCTTTTCAAAATATTTAGCAAATTCAAGCGTTATTTTTTTGTTTTAATTTTACCAAATCTTTGTAAATAAAATTTTTCTTAATTTTTTTGTTGTTGATTTAGAGTTTAAATAATATAGCAATAAGGAATAAGTAGATGTGAATGACTAGTATTTAATACTGTAGGGTATTTTAGGAAATACAAAATGAATAATAAAGGTAAATTAGTATAAAATATTTATTTTTCATAAAATTATTGTATTGTACCAAAAAATCATAGTTTAAAGAGGTGAAATATCAAACTTAAGGGTATGCTTGGTTCATGGAGAGGAATGAAAATGACAATGACAATAATAATAGTGATTAATAGATATGATAATTGATGAGGGTAGAATTTTACTACAAGTATAATACCTCAAAAATAGACTTCTAATACAACAAGTATTGCTCAGCTCGTAGGAGTCTAACTCCATCTCAGCTATTATTCCTATTACATATGTGAAAAGAGTTACAGTTCCACTACAACTCTTTTACTATAATAAACCCTTTTTCAAGGTACGATATTAGAGTTTTAATACAACTCTAATTCATGTATGTATTCTATAAATACAACCCCTCCTTCACTAAGGAGGGGATTCGAGATCTCTTACTCTCAATTACATATCAATATCGCTTAAGGCTCGTTATTGACTTAGGCATCGGAGTATTCTCCCTGGGACCAATTCCGGGGACTTTTGCAGGTATTCAGAGCTCGGTGACGACCTGAGGACCTGCCGGACGACGTGAGATTTTTCGAGACTCATCAATTGGTGCCCACCGTGGGGCAGAAAGCAACATGCCTACTACTCGTTTGCAGACGTCGAGAAGTGACAATCAACCACCTCATAACGCTTCCAATCCTAATCATCAGACGGAGGACAATCCTCCCATAAGAGAGAATCCAACAAGTTCGCCCACTGGTACTCTTCTTCAGGATGGACAAGATTCTATTCCTCTGAATCATGAGGGAAGTTCAAACCCCATTGTCAATTTGGATTCACCAGATGTGCTTAAGTTTCTGCTCGATAATGGGCAACGAATTCAAGCTATGATAGCAGGTCATGCCCTGAGTAATAGCTCAACCGAACAAGAAGCCCGTAATGCAAGACAACGAGATCGGGAACAAGCAATTCGTGACAATTATTTAGCTCGTGAATGGAATCTTCGACAAGAACTTCAGAAAGAACACGAACTCAGGTTGAGAGCTGAAGAACGTGTTAACAGGAATGGACGAGGTCAAAATCAAGATCAAAATCGAGATGAAAATCAGGATCATATTTCGGTTTCATCTCGCCGAAGAGATTCACGATCACCGCGCAGGAATGAAAGATACCTACATTATCGACAACGCACAAGGGTAGAAAATCATACTGATGATAACCAGTATGTGAGGAATGAACAGACAAGGAACCAGAATCTGCAGTTCGGAGACATAGGTCAATCCGACCTTCCTCGCACTTCACGAACACAACGTGATGATGTTGATCTGGGGGCAAAATCTCTTTTTGTGGCCGATATGGATAACTATCCTCTTCCGCATAAGTTTAAGATGCCAACGCTGTTGTATTACAATGGAGAAGGAGACCCAGCAGAACATGTGCACCACTATGTGCAGAGCATGAGAATTTACAATTACGCAGATCAGATATTGTGCAAGTGTTTTGGCATAACTATGATGGGAACTGCCCAACTGTGATATGACAATCTTCCACCCAGATCATTTAGAAGTTTCAGTGAAATAAAAACAGCTTTTACAAGCAGATTTGTGCAAAGACAAAAATTTGTGAAAACAAGTGTGGAATTGCTCAATGTGAAACAAGGAGATTCAGAGTCGTTAACTCAATACATTGACAGGTTCATAAATGAAAGTCTGGAAGTGGGTCACAGGTCAGAAGAGGTTGTCATCAGAGCATTCACTAATGGTTTACGACCTGAAAGACTGTACAAAGAATTTGTCATAGATCCTCCTGTCAGTACCGAAGAGATTATGAAGCGAGCTCGGAAGTTTGCAAAAGGTGAAGATGCCGACAAGCGGAAACGAGATAATGACAAAGGATTTGACAAGAAGAAAGAAGAAAAAGCAAAGACTTCTGGTGGAGGAAATCGCAAGCAAAAGTTTGATAAGTTTGATAAAGTACAACCTAGTTCGTCTGCATTTGTTGAAGATAAGAATTATACTTTGTTGAACAAACGGCAGACCGAGGTACTTGCAATACTGGAGAACCGAGGAAATGTGAGGTATCCACAAAAAATGGCAGCTCCTGACAACAAAAGAAGTAAGAAGTTCTTTGGTAAGTTCCACAATCAGCATGGCCATGATACAGAACATTGTAAAGACCTGAGGAAGTACATAGAAGAGTTAATTCAGAACGGCCATCTGAAGGAGTTTGTTTTAAAAAACTCTTCAAACCGACTTGAAGACAGGAAAGACCCAGATCTTCCGGATGAAAAGAGAAGAAGAGATAATGGTGATGAAAGAAATCCTGGGATAAACAAAAATGTTACGGAAGTAATTTATACCATTATTGGAGGTCCATATGATGGGGACTCTATGACCTCAAAGAAATCGAAAAACAGAAGTATTCCTGAACAAGAACCAATTCATAAACGATTCAAATCGTCAGATACCATCACTTTCTGATATGAATGATCGAGGCTCTATCTCCTGGACCAAACAATCACCACAACTTCGGATCGTTGTTGAACCAAAATCACGAACAAGCAACACAAAACAAACCGGGCGGAAAAGCAATCAAAGGAAAAACGCCAAGAATTGAGTAAATCAAACCAACGTTTATTACAAACGAACTCAATTTAACCTATGAAAATTCAATCAGTTAAACAAGTTAATTTGGCCTGCTCTTTAAAATAAAGAACAATGGTGAAGTCACCTAAAGGTCACGCTAAAGGCAAAGCTTCTACAATGGACAATTAAATAATTTTCCAAGGCTTGGACAACACAAAGTGTTAATCACAATTTTTAGCAAGCTAAAAATCTCGAAATTCTCATTCATCCAATTTTTTTGAAAACGTTTTACAATGGCCCTCCTTTTATAGGAAATAATTTGGCCAAAAGGAAACTAAAACAAACCCTAACAAGAAGTCAATTCCGAATTGGATTGGACTTCCCTAACCAACTCCAACTTTAGGAAAACTTTCCAAATTGGGAATAGGAAACTAATAACTAACTTAATTTCCTAAAAGAATTACATCTCCTAAAAAGTAGGAGATTACTTTCCTAAACAAATTTAGTTTCCTAAATCGCATTACTTTGCAATTATCATGCAAGATAATTGGGCCAAGTAACTTATTAAAAATCAAAATTAAACCAAGACTTAAAGCCCAATTAATTAATGTTAATGGACCTTAATTATTACAAAATAAATCCTAATGATTAATCAATGGCGTCCATTAATGGCAAAGCCCAATCACGCAATCTTGATCTTCAATGTAGTCCATGAAATTCGAGATGAAAATTCGGCCAGAAACCCGTCATCAACTTTGGAGGCATTTTCGACGGTGATAAAGTCAGAATCTTGGAAAACTTAAAGCACGAAAGTTGTAGCTCTATCTCTTATCGTTCCAGAGCTTCTTGAATGGTGCAATTCAGAGTTATATCGAAAGAGTTATGCCAATAATACCAAAACGTGACAGAAAGTTTCAGGATGAAAAATTGACTTAACACCATGGACGTGAACACGGGCTCATTCTCATCATTCATTGATATGAATGATCGAGGCTCTATCTCCTGGACCAAACAATCACCACAACTTCGGATCGTTGTTGAACCAAAATCACGAACAAGCAACACAAAACAAACCGGGCGGAAAAGCAATCAAAGGAAAAACGCCAAGAATTGAGTAAATCAAACCCAACGTTTTATTACAAACGAACTCAATTTAACCTATGAAAATTCAATCAGTTAAACAAGTTAATTTGGCCTGCTCTTTAAATAAAGAACAATGGTGAAGTCACCTAAAGGTCACGCTAAAGGCAAAGCTTCTACAATGGACAATTAAATAATTTTCCAAGGCTTGGACAACACAAAGTGTTAATCACAATTTTTAGCAAGCTAAAAATCTCGAAATTCTCATTCATCAATTTTTTTGAAAACGTTTTTACAATGGCCCTCCTTTTATAGGAAATAATTTGGCCAAAAGGAAACTAAAACAAACCCTAACAAGAAGTCAATTCCGAATTGGATTGGACTTCCCTAACCAACTCCAACTTTAGGAAACTTTCCAAATTGGAATAGGAAACTAATAACTAACTTAATTTCCTAAAAGAATTACATCTCCTAAAAAGTAGGAGATTACTTTCCTAAACAAATTTAGTTTCCTAAATCCATTACTTGCAATTATCATGCAAGATAATTGGGCCAAGTAACTTATTAAAAATCAAAATTAAACCAAGACTTAAAGCCCAATTAATTAATGTTAATGGACCTTAATTATTACAAAATAAATCCTAATGATTAATCAATGGCGTCCATTAATGGCAAAGCCCAATCACGCAATCTTGATCTTCAATGTAGTCCATGAAATTCGAGATGAAAATTCGGCCAGAAACCCGTCATCAACTTTGGAGGCATTTTCGACGGTGATAAAGTCAGAATCTTGGAAAACTTAAAGCACGAAAGTTGTAGCTCTATCTCTTATCGTTCCAGAGCTTCTTGAATGGTGCAATTCAGAGTTATATCGAAAGAGTTATGCCAATAATACCAAAACGTGACAGAAAGTTTCAGGAATGAAAAATTGACTTAACACCATGGACGTGAACACGGGCTCATTCTCATCATTCCCTCCCTCCTTGAAAGGATTCGTTCCTCGAATCTTGAATTTGAGTTCCTGGATCAAACACCAATATGATGAACTCAATGCAAACTCGAGCCAAATAAAATTGGGAAGATGGCACATCTCGAGCAACAAGAATTGAATATCCTGCCAAAACAAGACAAATGTATAAGGTAAAAGAAAGTAACATAATCTAAACAAGACTTAGAATAATTTCCTTTCACCAAAAGAATAGAAGGGGAAGAATATGGTATGCAAAATCGAAACTACATATATCATGATTTAGTCTTAACAAATTTGCATGAGTCATAATGTTGAAGTCAATGAATTCAAAACAATTATGGCAAATAACTATCAAAGTAGTTTATGCAAATCAGAAAATCGAATGTTCTTAATTAGAGAACTAATAAAGATGAATTCACTAGCAACATTCATGAACACACTATTTACGTTATTAACATGTAATGTAAGCAAAGGATGTAAACATATATGAATAGAATCATAAGGACAAGAATATTCATAACAAGAATACATATATGCATCCTTGAGAAAGTGTAAATCACATGAACGTATTAAAACCCTTAACAACATGCAAAAGTTATCAAATGTAAGAGTGTAATTCCAAAGACTAAAATGTAAACAATCTATTGAATAGTTGTAAACATAAAATTTTACCTCTTGGAATTCAAAAGAAATTTGGAACGGAGATAACTTACCATACAAGTGTTGAGTTACCCATGGACTTCTTTGAACTTGATGAATGTGAGCAAAGTCACGAAATAAATAATCAAAAGAATCATTAATCCAGCAAGTAGAATCAATATAATTAACACTTGAATGAGGGCATACAAAGGTTTGATGTAGTTCGAATTAACAACATTAAGCTCAAAATATAATTCATGTTAAGAAGATAAGCAACATAGCATGTGAAGAAACTATACATTAAACTCATTCAATATAAAATAGTGGGATTTCATAATTGAATAATTATGTGAAATAATTTGCTTACCAAAACACAAATCATGCAAACTTTAAAACACATGGTATACAATTTTTCGAACTAAAGCTTCAAAGGTAGGTGAAAGACATTGAAATTGATTCAAAACAGAATTCAAACTTTGAAAATCAATAGCATCGAAATTAACAAAGTTCTTAACATTCAAACCATTAAAATCAACCAATAAACTTTCATACTTACCTAACTTACCTTGCTTACCTTGTGGAAAATAAGCTAAGGCAGATTGGACTCCTTCCAATTGATAATGAGTTGTTTGCAACTCCATTAAATGCTTAGGAACTCCAAAAACCTGCAAAACAAAAGAACTAGGCAACAAACAATTCAAATGGTGATCACTATCATCAAGTAAATACATTGATTGCCTAGCTACTAATGCTTTCTTAAACTCGCTAGAAGAAGCAAAATTACAAGATTTGGAAACACTTAAGGCTCGGCTATTACAAGATGCTCTAGCTATTACATTTTGTTTCTCTTGAACTTTCTTCTCCTTGGCGGCATTCATCTCTTTACAAGCTTTAGAAATTCTAGTTTGATCTTCAGAAAACTTCACAAGGTGTTGAAGCTCGGATATTAAACTTCTTACCATCTTTCATGAGTGAATAGCAACTTTTGAGATCATTGTAAGCACCCTTGCAATCAAGCTGCCACGGTTTTCCCAATAAAAGACAAGATGTTTGCATAGGACATATATCACATAGTACCTCACTTTGTACCTTCCAATTGAGAGTGCAATCTTGACTTGCATTGTCACCCATACTTCACCACAATTATCACTCCATTGCCAGCAAGTAAGGATTTGGATGTGGAGTGGTTTGTAAATTCAACCTTTCTACCATGAGCTCATTAGCAAAGTTAGAGCTTTTCTCACTGTCAATCACTGTAGCAACATACTGTACTTTGAACATTGGCACCTTGTATAAAACTTTTGTACACATGCTGAAGATGTAGTTGTAGCCTCCTGAGTTTCATCATGTGGTTGTATCAACTTTTGGAATGTTTGCATTAATTCATCAATCTCCACTTAAGAGTATTATTACTTTTTCTCCCCATTGATTAATAAACCTGCAATGTTAGTGAAAACACAAGAAATATATGTGTATATACCTCTCGGGTTCCTCACTATTGGATAGTAGGTACTCTCCACTCTATTTAGGTAGTGTTCTCTCTTGTTTATCCTAGCTAATACTCTCATTAATGAATGTGTTGCGACTATTAAGACTCTCCAAGTTCAATTATTTAGATAGCAAGTCTCAATCAACAAGTTCCACACAAGAACTTTCACAAGTGAAATCAAAGAGAATTAAGCAAAGAAAACACGTCACAAGAGGTTTAAGAACACGTGTGGGTTATAATTGATTTACTACCAAGAAGCTAAGATATTCAGAAAATAGACTCTAAGATGAAGAGAATGCAATTTGAATCACTTAATTCCGATAAGTATTGAGCAAGATATGGCACTTTCAATATTGGCGATTTTCAAGAACAAACAAGAACGAAAATTAGTTTCTTTTCTTGGCTGTTTTTTTTTTTTTTTTTATAAATGGTCCGAATCTTTTTTTTTTTAATTGGGCCTTCTTTTTTTTTTTTTTTTAATGCACGGCCTCTTTTTTTTTTTTTTTGTTCGGACAACCTTGTACAAATCAAAACTTTAAGGTTTTAAGACAAGAACCTAGTACAAGTACTTAGGTTTGAGGTTGTTGTCTTGTCTTATGTTGTTCAAACCTTAATTTCTTCAAAAATTTCAGCCAACAAGAATTTCAAATAACTCACCAAATATAAGGAATTTCAAGATGCCACTTTCACAAAAAGTTCAAGATTCAAGATAAGGAACAAGAATCTAACTCAAGAATTCAATTTTGACCACTTCGGATTTTCAAGAAAATCAAGAAGTTCAAGAAAGTGTTCAAGAACTTGTCTTTTTGACTTGTGGTAAAAGTTTGATGAAAATGCAAGATATGGTTGACAAGATAAAGAATCAAACGCAAAAGAAAGAACTTAATTCGGACAAGAATCAACAAAGTTATGAAATTTTGACCAAAGAAACCCTAATTTTGAAACCCTAGTTTAGACGAAATTTTCTCTAACAAATTGGACGTGTTGGACAGCAATAAAACACCAAGAATTCAACACTATGAAGACAAACAAGAGAGTGCAGAATATTGACACGAAGAACAGCAACAAAACGCAAAGAAATCAGCAAGGAAAACAACACAAAGACGCTAAAACGCTAAAGCTAGACTAGGACAATTTCGGGCAGAATTTAGCAACAAGTGTGCATGCGATTTTTGACATAATTAATGACTGAACCTAATACGAATTTAGACAGCAAGAAGGACTCAAAAAAAGCAGCAAAAGAGACGCAAAAACACAGCAGAAATTAACGCAAAAACAGTAGCAAAAGACGACACCAAAAACAGCAAGAACGCGGAAGAGATTAGAACGGATTAACCTGAAATTTGATGGCAACAACCTATGCTCTGATACCAATTGATATGAATGATCGAGGCTCTATCTCCTGGACCAAACAATCACCACAACTTCGGATCGTTGTTGAACCAAAATCACGAACAAGCAACACAAAACAAACCGGGCGGAAAAGCAATCAAAGGAAAAACGCCAAGAATTGAGTAAATCAAACCCAACGTTTTATTACAAACGAACTCAATTTAACCTATGAAAATTCAATCAGTTAAACAAGTTAATTTGGCCTGCTCTTTAAATAAAGAACAATGGTGAAGTCACCTAAAGGTCACGCTAAAGGCAAAGCTTCTACAATGGACAATTAAATAATTTTCCAAGGCTTGGACAACACAAAGTGTTAATCACAATTTTTAGCAAGCTAAAATCTCGAAATTCTCATTCATCAATTTTTTGAAAACGTTTTTACAATGGCCCTCCTTTTATAGGAAATTAATTTGGCCAAAAGGAAACTAAAACAAACCCTAACAAGAAGTCAATTCCGAAATTGGATTGACTTCCCTAACCAACTCCAACTTTAGGAAACTTTCCAAATTGGAATAGGAAACTAATAACTAACTTAATTTCCTAAAAGAATTACATCTCCTAAAAAGTAGGAGATTACTTTCCTAAACAAATTTAGTTTCCTAAATCCATTACTTGCAATTATCATGCAAGATAATTGGGCCAAGTAACTTATTAAAAATCAAATTAAACCAAGACTTAAAGCCCAATTAATTAATGTTAATGGACCTTAATTATTACAAAAATAAATCCTAATGATTAATCAAATGGCGTCCATTAATGGCAAAGCCCAAATCACGCAATCTTGATCTTCAATGTAGTCCATGAAATTCGAGATGAAAATTCGGCCAGAAACCCGTCATCAACTTTGGAGGCATTTTCGACGGTGATAAAGTCAGAATCTTGGAAAACTTAAAGCACGAAAGTTGTAGCTCTATCTCTTATCGTTCCAGAGCTTCTTGAATGGTGCAATTCAGAGTTATATCGAAAGAGTTATGCCAATAATACCAAAACGTGACAGAAAGTTTCAGGATGAAAAATTGACTTAACACCATGGACGTGAACACGGGCTCATTCTCATCACTTTCTCAGAAGAAGATGCGGTACCGACCAGATTTCCACATGCCGACGCATTGCTAATAAAAGCAATCATCGCTAATAAGGAAGCTCGCAGAATATATGTAGATGACGGCAGTTCGACTGATATTCTCTACTATGAAACTTGCCAAAAGATGGGTATTGACAAGAAACAATTAAAACCTTGTCATTCACACCTCATCGACTTTTCAGGAGAAACGTCAATGCCAATCGGAACAATAAACCTGCCAGTGACATTGGGAGAATATCCCAAGGAAAGGCTCATATATATTGAGTTCACAGTCCTTAATGTCAGCTCTCCATATAATGTTATTCTGGGACGACCTGCCATGGTGCAACTCAAAGCCATCTGGTCTCCATATCATTTAGTCATGAAGTTTCCTACTGAAGCAGGAATTGCTACAATCCGAGGTGATCAGAAGTTGGCAAGAGAATGTCATATGATCGCTTTAAAAGGAAGTAAAAAACAACAAATTGAAAACGTGAATAATGTTGAGAAAGAAAACCGAGCTGAACCGGTGATGTTAACAGATCAGGTAGAAGCTGTACACCTGGACGAATCTGTATCAGAAAAGATTGTTCTTGTCGGATCATCGTTGCCAACGAAGGTAAAAAGATCGCTGGAAAACCTCTTGTCGGATTTCAAAGACGCTTTTGCTTGGAGTCCAAATGACATGAATGGAGTTTCTTCCGACCTGATGGTTTATAAGCTGAACATTGATAAATCAGCTAAAGTAATCAAGTAGAAGAAAAGAAAGTATGCGCCCGACCGTAATTGGGCCATATCTGAAGAAGTTGATAAGTTGCTGGAGGCAAAGATAATAAAAGAGGTCTTCTACCCGACCTGGCTTGCCAACCCTGTTATGGTTCCAAAGCCAGACAACTCACTTCGGATGTGTATTGATTATACCGACCTGAACAAAGCTTGCCCAAAAGATTGTTACCTCTTGCCGATAATTGATCAGAAAGTAGATGCGACCTCCGATTTTGAGGTCTTATGTTTCCTGGACGCCTATAAAGGTTATCACCAAATTCAGATGGATGAAGACGATGCGGAGAAAACAGCGTTCATAACTGAAAAGGGGACCTACTGTTATACAAAGATGCCATTTGGTTTGAAAAACGCTGGTGCTACATACCAGCGATTGGTGGACAAAATCTTCTCTGATCAGATCGGACGTAACATGGAGATTTATGTTGACGACATGCTGATTAAGAGCAAAAGGATAGCAACCTTTGTAGATGATGTGAAAGAAACTTTGAAAAAGTTGCGTGAAACAGGGTTGAAGTTAAATCCAAAGAAGTGTACATTTGGTGTCGGCTCGGGAAAATTTCTTGGTCATATGGTTTCAAACCAAGGAATCGCAGCAAATCCGGAAAAAATCAAGGCGATTTTAGATATGAAACCTCCACAAAGCTTGAATGATGTGCAGAGGCTTACTGGTCGCCTGGCTGCATTGAACAGATTCTTGTCCAGATCGGCTGATCGCAGTTTGCCTTTCTTCAAAGCATTAAGGAAAGCAAAAAACTTTGAATGGGATGCAAGTTGCAATAAAGCCTTTGAAGATTTGAAAGAATATTTGGCAAATGTGCAAGTCTTGTCAACTCCAGTTCATGGAGAAGTTTTGTATATGTACCTGGCAGCAAGTGATGCAGCCATCAGTGCAGTCCTGGTCAGAAACGATCAGGGGATACAGAAACCGGTATATTTTACAAGCAGAGCTTTGCAAGGAGCTGAACAGCGATATCCGACTATGGAAAAATTGGCACTAGCACTGATTAATGCTTGACGAAGGTTAAAACCGTACTTCCAAGCGCATGAAATCCATGTCTTAACTGACAAACCGTTGAGGCAGGTCTTACAGAAACCTGATTCTTCAGGAAGACTCATGAAGTGGGTAATCGAGTTGGGAGAATATGCCATCACATTTTCACATTGGACAGCGGTAAAGGGTCATGTGCTTGCCGACTTCATGGCAGAAATTTCCACCTCAGAAGAAGAGCTGGGGAAAGAAGACGACCTGCGGAACTCTCGTAAGAAAATAGAAGCTTTTTGGGTTTTATATGTGGACGGTGCATCAAGTGACGATGGTTCAGGTGCTGGGCTAATATTAACCAACCCCAATGGACAAGAGTTCACGTATGCTTTGCATTTTGAGTTCAAAGCTACAAATAATGAAGCAGAATACGAAGCTTTAATAACTGGAATGAAGTTAGCTTATCAGATGGGAGTTGAAAAGTTACAGGTTTATAGTGATTCGCAGCTCATAGTAAACCAAGTAACTGGGGGGTATGAAGCCCGAGATCCGAATATGAAAAAATATTTGGATAAAACCGAAGACCTGAAGAAACATTTTCAAAAGTTTGTGATAGAACGAGTACCCCGAGCTCAGAACAAACGAGATGATGCACTCAGTAAATTGGCATCATCAGCACATGTTCATCTAACCAAAAAGGTCTTGGTTGAAGTATTGCCATTTAGAAGCATTGAAGAGGTGAAAGTTCTGGCAATTGAAGATATGGGAGATACTTGGATGACTCCAATTACCAACTTTTTGACAAAAGGAGAGTTACCGCCAGATAAACAATCAGCTCGGAGATTGGTTATGCGTTCAGCCAGGTACACTATCCAAAATGGAGTTTTGTTTAAAAAAGGTTATCTAATGCCTTGGTTGCGTTGTATAGGACCTGAGCAGGCGTTGTACGTTCTGAAAGAAATCCATCTTGGATCGTGCGGAAGTCACGTCGGAGCACGTACGTTGGCAAAGAAGGCAATGCGGTTGAGATATTACTGGCCTACGATGAGTTCGGATGCACATAATTTGGTGCAGAAATGTCCAAAGTGTCAAATCCATGCCGTCGTCAGGCATATCCCACAAACCGAGATGGTCACAATTCAAAGTCCATGGCCGTTTGCTCAATGGGGAATTGACATCGCTGGACCTTTTCCTGAAGCTCCTGGACGGCTAAAGCACTTGGTAGTAGCTATTGACTACTTCACAAAATGGGTAGAAGCCAAACCACTTGTGCAAATCTCTGGGAAAAGTATGGTGAAGTTCGTCTGGAGGCAGATCGTATGCCGATTTGGAATACCAGACACTATTGTGTCAGACAATGGTACCCAATTTGCTCATGATCCATTCAAAAGCTGGTGTGAAGAGTTGAATATCAAACAACATTTCACCTCGGTAGCACACCCACAGGCGAACGGACAAACAGAAGTCACCAATCGAATAATTATCCAAGGTTTGAAGACAAGACTGGGAAGAGCCAAAGGGGATTGGGTAGAAGAATTGCCAAATGTTCTATGGGCGTACCGAACTACCCCAAGAACGGCTACCCGAGAAACTCCGTTTAGTTTGGTTTATGGTTCTGAAGCTGTAATACCAACTGAAATTGGGCTCCCAAGTCCAAGAACTATTCACTTCATTTCAGAGGGTAACCCAGAAGAATTGCAGCTAAGTTTGGATTTGTTGGAAGAAAAGCGTGAGATGGCACATCTTGCAGAAGCTAAGTATAAAGCTGAGATGGCCCGATATTATGATCGGCGAGTCAGAAAAACCCAACTCCAACCCGGAGACTTGGTCCTACGAAAAAATGAGGCGAGCCGAGTTGAAGGTCTTAAGAAGCTTGATCCGAACTGGGAAGGACCATACAAGGTAACCCAGGTCGGAGGCGCTGGAAGCTACAAGTTAGAAACGTTGGATGGAAGGACTATTCCTAGGATGTGAAACATCACTAACTTACGTAGATACTACCAGTAGCTCATATTTTTCAGTTCGTTACTAATACAGGCACATTGATGCTTCAATAAGTGTAATTCAGCCTAAAGGCTACACATTAATAAAACAACTTTTTATGAGTTCATTCTTATAACTTGAGTTTGTTAATTTGATTATGTCCTATTTGCAAACTCCGACCTTAATTGGATTGTACGACATCATTTTATGGATTATCTGACAAAAAGGACAACATCCAGACCAAATGCAAATCTAGTTTGATTTAGTTCAAATTAACAAGATTTCAGATCATACTATTGCTTTCCGACAAAAAGGAAACATGCAAATCAGATCAAACATTGACTAAAGTTTGATTCAGTTCGAAACATTATGATAATTTCTTTTAAAGAAATTCATCTGCTAAAAGGTTAAATCAAGCTTAATTTGAGCAGACTTAGTTCAAAATTGCTTATTAACAAGAAATGAATTGTGCACATGAGCAATTGAAACAAGACGATGGCAATAATAGCATAATATTCAAAAAGACCAAAAGTGGTCAATTGCTGTTCAGGAAAAATATATGAAACCTACAGCACTATTACAAGTAAATCAGAGCACGCATGCTCAGTTCTCTGCTTCATTCATCCTCTCTGCTTCAGTCGTCTCCAGGTCGGGGTTTGGAGGAACGTACTGGCGACCATCAACTTTGACAAGCTTTAGGTCGGCAAAAGCTTTGTTCAAGGATTCCTGGGATTTGACATTGTAGCCCTTCTCAGAAGTTACATCCAGCTCGGGATGTTTCTCTTTGATAGCCACCGAAGCTTTGTGATAGCCATGGTTGCGAGCTGGGGTACATAGCTTCACCAGCACGTTTCTCCCTTCATCTGATGACAAAAAATTTGAAATGAGCAGAGATGAGCCTTCCCCCTCTAGAAACACCAACGGAGTGGATAACTCTTCGTTTGAAGCACGAACTGTCCTTAAGTCGTCTTGAAGAAGAGTGTTTTCTTGCTTCAAGTCGTGAGACTTCTTCAGCTCGGTCGCATAAAGAGATTTTGCGGTCGAGAGATCTTCCTGATCGCTTTCCTTTTCAGCCAATAATTCTTCATTCTTCTCGAAGGTCGCGTCATGACGAACTACGACCTCTGAAGCCAAGCCAAGGACCTGCAGAAATTGGTTAACATTAATAAATAATAATAATAATAATAAATAAAATAAAAACTTGAAAGTTACCTGAGCAATGCCGAGCTGAAGACGTTGATGAAGAGAGGAATTGTCAAGTTTTTTCATTACTTTTCTGTCCCGACGAGGGATAGAATTGTATGCAAAACAAGGCGACGTCTCCACGGTGAGCCCCTCGTTCACATCCATCTTAACGTCGAGACGAAATAAGGATGCTGGAAATGACACTTCACCTTCTGGGACCTTTGTGAAAGGAAAGAAAAGATCACCTAGAAGGGACGGACCGACCTCGTCCTCATCTACTTCCATTTCCACAATTTGGCCTTTCTTCTGTTTTTCATCTTTAGAAGTATCCAGCTTTCTCTTCTCAGCTTGCTTGGATAATCTTTTGAATGGCTTGCCGACACCATGGGCAGTTTTCTTCCCTTTCCCCTTTGCCGATGAGGATGTTGGTTTGGAAGATTTGAGCTTCGCCTCATCGGCAGGTGTATTTTCGGTCTTCTTGGAACCAGCTGCCTCATCGCTGTCTGGAAGCGTTTGATCAACTGGTGTTGGCTCCGGCAGCTCTTCCATCAGATCGTCAATATTAATCATTATACCGAGACAAGACATTAGATAAACGAAAATGATTAGGAAAATGTTGAAGAAGATTGAAGTTTATATCATCTTTTCCCTTGAAAACATATTCGGGGAGGTCGGCAGAGAGAACAGCTGGACTCATTTTTGCTGATATCAGTATCCTTTCAGGGAAAAAGTTAGTGTTGAGAACACGTTTTTCCCTCCCTAATTTGTCAGCAAAGGATGAAGGAAGTTTCTTTATAGTGATTGGATCAGAAACCCGACCAGCTTCCTTCCAGTACCACTCACACTCTAAAGATTTTAGACTAAGAAAGAAAAATTTATCCTTCCACTCATGAATAGAACTTGGAGTACCACTCAAGAGCTGAGGTTTCCTAGATCGGCGGGTAAAATAATACCAGCCATGGTCTTTCCCAGAAGACTTTAGGCAGAAAAAGTGCCTAAAGTAGGAAACAGAACATTCATGATCAATGTGTTTAAAAAACAATTCAAATCCGGTCAGAATTCTGATCGCATTTGGAGTAAGTTGGGTTAAGCTGATTATGTAATCAGCTAAGACGGCCTTCACGAACTGAGATAAAGGAAATCTCAGTCCGGCCCTAAGTTGTTCAACAAAAATGCTTACATACCCCTCGGGAGGTCGACTAGCTACTTCTCCTTTCAAAGGAAGTTTGGTCTCTATATTGGGGCTAATGTGATAATCTTCACGGGTGCTAAGTAAGGAAGAGGGGTTAAAGTAGAACTCAGAGTTTCTAACTTAGTTGTGACAGATTTTTTGATCGGAAGAGTTGTGGGTTGAGGTCGGTTCATAGAAGGATCATTTTCAGGAAGTTCTACAGATATGGGAATAGCATGAACAATCATGTCTTCTAAATTATCTAAATCTTCTGATCGGTTTAGGGTGCTTGAATCTACAGTATTGGAGGTTCCTTCCATATCCTTTTATCTAAACGAACTAAACTAAACTTTTTAGTGGTTTTCAAAGTTTTGTCTATGTTAGGTGAATTACTAGAAGCAGAATTTGAATAACCACTGGAAGTGTGTGCAGAATCGTGTTCAGTTCCTAAATAACTTTCAGAACGGATTTCAGAAGATGAATTAGAATGTTCTGAATTGGACATTTACTTACTTGTGAATGAGGAAGCGAGTTTGACAAAGCTGGAAGACTAGGAAGCTGAAGGCACTGACCAGAAACCTCAGACTCGAACCGAGAAGTGCGAAAGTTTGGAAAAAACAAGTGGTGGTCACTTCTGAGAATTCCATATTTATAGACAAAGGGAGTGGGAAGTTGAAAGGTCGTGACAGCTGTGTTGCAGAACGTGCAGCCGAAACGTCAATATGATAAGACGTGCTTAGAAACGTGTAAGCGTGTTATTCGGGCACGAAGATTGAGATGATGAACGTGTATACGGCGGTTCGGAATTATACAAAAGTTGTCCAGGTCGGAATGAATAAATGCAATCCGACCTCAAAAAATAGACTTCTAATACAACAAGTATTGCTCAGCTCGTAGGAGTCCAACTCCATCTCAGCTATTATTCCTATTACATATGTGAAAAGAGTTACAGTTCCACTACAACTCTTTTACTATAATAAACCCTTTTTCAAGGTACGATATTAGAGTTTTAATACAACTCTAATTCAGGTATGTATTCTAAAATACAACCCCTCCTTAGTGAAGGAGGGGATTCGAGATCTCTTACTCTCAATTACATATCAATATCGCTTAAGGCTCGTTACTGACTTAGGCATCGGAGTATTCTCCCTGGGACCAATCTCGGGGACTTTTGCAGGTATTCAGAGCTCGGCGACGACCTGAGGACCTGCCGGACGACGTGAGATTTTTCGAGACTCATCAATAATCACATCCATTTCTCCAAAAGTATAAGAGTATGGAGTATTACTCAAAATTGGTATATGGAAATAACTTTAGATGAATGATTATATCCTATCAAGCACCACTCTTTCATTTTATTCCATTTCCTTTACTCTAAACCCGCCAGCCAAGTACCCCTAAAAGTTTAAAGGGTATATTATAACTCAATTATAGTAGAGGGTGATATTTTACAATTCATCCATTATTATTATTACTATTTATTGGCAAACCACCCTTTTATAGATAGGGGGATACCAACCCCAATTAATTGATTCAGAAAATAAGCGAGGTGGTGGTGGGTAGAAAACCATCCAATCCAACTAGTACATATCATTAAAAGTAAGTAAACAGGGGATATTATCCCTTTACACATATATGACCGACAAAAAAATAAATAAGGAGAACTCCTCCTTTACATAAGCCCTAACTCAATAGCTAGTCCAGAAATGAAAATTAGGGAAAAATCAACAATCTAGGTTAACAAGCCCTCTAACAGCAATGGTAAGTCACAAAATAGAAAATACTCCATTCTATGGGCTCTTTACATCCAACATAAGCAAACGTATCCGCAACTTTATTACCTTCCCAAAAAACATGAGAAAACTCTGAGATCAAATGCAACAATTGCGAAATACTCTCCACTGACATATGCACAAATTAAGCAATAGAAAATAAAAAGCAACAAAACTTTTTGTTTCTTTCTAAAAGAAAATATTGCTTGATTAAGCGTGACTTTAAAGCATGGGCGGATGGGTGCCGCCACCCCTTCAAGATTTAAAAATTTGTGCTATTTTTTTATAAGAAATTAAAATTTTCAATTGAATCCTTAAAAAAAATTAAAATTCATTAAAATATAACTTTTAAGTTTTACCAATAATACTATATTAACTCGTCCCCCAAACAATCATTTTTAGGCAGACTCCTGTGAAACCATCTCATATATGAGACCTACACGTGTGCGTGTTTATTTATTCGCGTATAAAGTATCAATATTTTAAACTAATCGCGTATAAAGTACCAATACTTTGTTCACCTATCAAAGTATCTATACTTTATTTGCGTAACATTTTCACTATTCACGTATCAAACTATCCATAATTTATTCGCGTAACATTTTCAATATTTGCATATAATGTATTCGCATATCAAAGTATCCATACTTCATTTGCGTAACACTTACCATTATTCGCGTATAAAGTATCAATACATTTCACTATTCGCTTATAAAGTATCTATAATTTTCACTATTTGTGTATCAAAGTATCCATATTTTATTCGTATAATATTTTCACTATTCACGTATCCATACTTTATTTGTGTATAACGTATTCGCGTATCAATGTATTCATACTTTCTTTACATAACATTTTTCCCTATTCGTGTATAAAGTATCAATATTGTTCACTATTCGCATAAAAAGTATTAATATTGTTCACAATTCGCATATCAAAGTATCCATACTTTATTCGTGTAACCTTTTCACTATTTCCATATCAAAGTATCCATACTTTTTTCATGTAACATTTTCACTATTCGCATATAACGTATTCGCGTATCAAAGTATCCATACTTCATTTGCATAACACTTTTTATTATTCACGTGTAAACTATCAATATTGTTCACTATTCGCATATAAAGTATCAATAATTTTTACTATTTACGTATCAAAGTATCCATACTTTATTTGCGTATCAAAGTATCTATATTTTATTTGCATAATATTTTCACTATTCACATATAATGTATTCGCGTATCAAAATATCCATACTTCATTCACGTAACACTTTTCACTATTCGCATATCAAAGTATCAATGCTTTATTCGCGTATCAAAGTATCCATATTTTATTCGCATATAACATATTCGCGTATCAAAGTATTCATACTTCATTCACGTAATACTTTTCACTATTCGAATATCAAAGTATCAATACTTTATTCCGTAACATTTTCACTTTTCACATATCAAACTATCCATACTTTATTTCGTAACATTTTCACTATTTGCGTATCAAAGTATCCATACTTTATTCGCATATCAAAGTATCTATACTTCATTTGTGTAACACTTTTCACTATTCGCGTATAAAGTATTAATACTGTCACTATTCACGTATAAAGTATCAATACTTTTCACTATTTACGTATCAAAGTATCCATACTTTATTCGCATTTCAAAGTATCCATATTTTACTCACATTTCAAAGTATCCATACTTTATCTGCGTTTCAAAGAATCCATACTTTATTCGCGTAACATTTTCACTATTTGCATATTACTTTTCACTATACATGAAAAACATGCATACTTTATATAGGAAGTGCACTACACGTGCGTCTGGAGGCACGTCATTAACCCCGTTGTATATATGAACTAGTCGCAAGAGTTTTTGTGATCATTTTTTTATCCACCACTACTTGCAAGCTGACCAACAATTTATTGATTTACCTTCTAAGAACATAATGACGCAGTAGAAATCACACAATTACTGGTGACACTAGTCAACAAATTATACTTTCTTTTGTTATGTACAAATTGTGAATGTTCATCCATATACCTCATGTTCTATCATTTATCTCCTATTATTCCTATAACTCATGTAACATCATTATCCCATAATCATTCACTTCCATGTAACTTAACTCTTGTAAATCTCATTTAGAACATTGTAATCTACAAGGTACCTCAATCCTATAAATAGAGTTTTACGTGAAAGGAAAAGGGAAATGAGAATTCTCACTACATTTTGCTATACTTTTCTCTCAATCTTTCTAATATATTTGTTTCATAGTTGTAGTCTACTAGTCTTATAGGAATAATAACAACATTATATCTCTACTTTCCAGTAGTGGTATAATAATTTGTTACATAATATAATAATACAAGTTTATAGTATTTTTATAACACGTTATCAACACAATTTTTCCATGACTTCTCATTAGAAACACATGCATGACACGTGCTCATAATAGTTGAAGATGCATACAATAAAAAAAAAACCACAAGTAAATAATTTAATTATATAACAAACTATTATGAGTTGAAAAAAAAATTCAGTGCTTTAATAGAATTTTAAAATATAATTTGAACGGAAAGGAAAAAGCATATTAGAACAACTATCAAAATAAAAATAAAAATCTAATTTGGAAAAAAAAAGAAGAGAAAAAACGAATTAAAATGAATAAAAGAGGTTAATACATCATGTTAATGCACACGTGAGTTGGCATTTATTTTAATTGGCATGGATTTTTTGGCAAGATAAGGAAAGATCTTATTGGAAGCATAAATCAAATTAAATCAATCTATGCAAGGAAGATTGATTTGAAGATTAATGCTATCTTGTTATTTTTGGGCTTATCTTGGTATTCTTGGAAGTTATCTTTGAAGAGCTATCTTTGAAAAAGATAAGCATTGAAGGCACACGGTTTTCCATCTTTCCATTTGAATTATTTGGAAATAATCTTGGAGATAAACATAGGAAGGTTTTGGCGTGCCTATATGATCTTTCCAACCACACGTATTTTCTGTGTGGAGAGTTGATTATTCTTTCGGTCTTTTACAAGACTGTGAACACACTTCTTTGTTGGAGGTCTTTGATCAAAGTGTGTTGGCTGAAGCATCTTATTTTATTATTATTGAAGATGCAATCCTTGTGTTCTTTATTATAATCCAGCCTCGGGAGGAGGTTGTTGAGGAGCTCGGGAGAGTTCAAACGTGGGCAAGGGGATCTTGCATTAACCACGGATTCTGGGAGGAGTCGCCATTGACAAGGGGATTTTGTCTTCATTGTGGGCAAGGGGATCTTGCATCAACCACAGATTCCGGGAGGAATCAACATAAGTCGAGTGTCTTACTTTGTGTCAGACCGAGTGTCTTGTAACTTGTGAACTTAGTGGATTGTTCTTGTAACTTGTAACAAAGATAAGATGGTGTCTTACTTTGTGTCAGACCGAGTGTCTTGTAACTTGTGAACTTAGTGGATTGTTCTTTCTGGGCGTGGCCCCGCAGACGTAGGCAGATTGCCGAAATGCTTTACCAACCTCCTATTTTTTTACTTTCCGCATTTTTATTACTGTCCATTATTGCTTTTATTATTGGTGTCACACCTAGTGTTCCAACACACTAGAAACCCACGTATCTAACCTAGATCTTTCAATTGGTATCAGAGCGAGTCGTCTTTGTTTCTTAGGTGGGATCCGCAGGACTAAATCTTAGTTTTTGTGCAATGGACTCTATGAAGGAAGGAGGTTCAACAATGCATCCACCATTATTGGACGGCAGCAATTATGCTTATTTGAAGGCCAGAATGAGAGCATTCATCAAAGTCATTGATGAGAAGGCGTAGAAATCAATCCTAACAGGATGGGACCCTCCAATGACTACTGATGCAGATGGTGTAAAATCTCTCAAGCCAGAAGAAAGTTGGTCTGCTACTGTAGATGCCTTGGCAAACAGTAACTCAAAGGCTCTTAATGCCATATTCAACGGAGTTGACCCTGCTCAGTTCAGACTTATTTCTACATGTGTGACTGCGAAGAAGACCTGGGAAATTCTTTAAACCACTTATGAAGGGACTTCAGCTGTGAAGTTATCAAAGATGCAGATTCTTACTACAAGATTTGAGAATTTAAGGATGCTTGAGGACGAAAGTATTGCTGAATTCAATGCCAAACTCTGTGATATGCCAATGAGGCATTCGCTTTTAGTGAAAGTTTTTCAGAAGAAAAAATTGTGAGGAAAACTTTACGATCTTTGCCTCAACGTTTTGCTTATAAAGTTACTGCCAATGAAGAAGCAAAAGATGTCTCAAAGATGAAGCTGGAAGAACTGATAGGATCTCTTAGAACATTTGAGATGAATCTAGGAGTAGACTTGGAAGCAAAGAAAGTAAAAGAGATTGCCTTAAAAGCAGAAATGCAGAAATTAGATAATCCTGATGAAGATGATCTTGAGGACTCTTCGGCATTAATATCTAAGAATTTCAGCAAAGTAATGAAAAGATTTGGCAGAAACAATCAGGGTGTCAAGGGCAGTGTCAGCAACACAAAGAATGAGTTGGCAAGCAATAAAAAGTACATGGAAGAAAGTCACACATCTGATCAGTCATTCAAAAATAGAGAAATTAAATGCAAAGAATGTGACGGTTATGGGCATGTTCAGGCTGATTGTGCCAACATATTGAGAAAGAAGAGAAACTCTCTCAACACAACTTGGAGTGAAGACGATTCAGATAAAGAAGAGGATTTTCAGAACAATCATGTGGCTCTTACCTCTAAGACTGGACAATCTGATCATGATAAGAAAACGGATGTTACACAGGGTGTCACTGGAAATATGTCAACTTATGGAGATGAAGATGAAGATTATATCACAGAAGAAGATATTCTAGTCGAATATAAGAATCTTCATAATAAATGGACTGGACTTCTTAAAGAAAATCAGCAACTTCATACGCAGATTGGAGATTTACAAAAAGAGAGGGACAATTTTCAACATTCCAACACTGATATAGAAACCAAACTAAGAATAAGCCAAGAGGAAGTGAAGACGTTGACCAATGAGTTAAACCATATAAAGAAAGGTGTCAAAATGTTAAATTCAGGTTCTTCCAAACTGGATGAAATTGGTCAATTCATTGGTGATTACTCAGGACTGGGATTTAAAGGAGAAAGTTCAGTGTCACAACCAGTGTCACAATCAGTGTCACTACCAGTGTATAATTTCAAAGGGAAGCAAGTTGCTGTGGATAATGCAAAAACGCAAAAAGGTCAAATTCTCATTATTCCTATCATGCTCCTAAAGGAAGAGGTAACAAATTTGTTCATATTTGCCATTATTGCAATCGTCGTGGTCATATTCGTCCTTGATGTTTCTTTTATCTTGCTGATTTGAGACAAGGTACTACTAGAAAGTCTTCTTTTCGCAGGGATTCACAACAGAATCAGGTAGTGAAGTACAATTTAAGGTGCAACTTCACATATACCTAACTAAAGGCTGCCACAACTGATGAGTGGTACTTTGACAGTGCGTGTTCCAGACATATGACTGGTAATGAGAAGTTTTTGAAGAACATTGTGTCCGAAAATATGAGAAAAGTAATATTTGGAAATGGTGTCACGGCTCATGTCATTGGAAAAGGTACTCTAGATGTGTTATGGCTACCAAAACTAGAGAATGCTCTTCTGGTAAACGGTTTGAGGCAAATCTGATCAGCATTAGTCATTTGTGTGATCAAGATTTGAATGTGAACTTCACTAAGGGAAAATGTAAGGTAGTTGATCATAACAACATGTGCAACATGGAAGGAGTAAGATCTTCGGACAATTGTTATCTCATCTCTGCCTCATCTACATGTCTTCGATCAAGCGTAGAAGATTCTATCCTATGGCATCGAAAATTGGGACAAATGAATATAAAGATGCTGCAGAAAATTGTCTCTAAGGGAGCTGTCCGTGGGATTCCAATACTGAAATTCGATGAAGAAAGAGTGTGTGGACCTTGTCAGATTGGGAAACAATCAAAGGTGTCACACCCAAAGTCTCAGACACTAGGGACAAATTGTGTGCTAGAACTGCTTCATATGGATTTGATGGGTCCTATGCCTGTAGAGAGTATTGGAGGAAAACGTTATGCATATGTGACAGTTGATGATTTCTCTCGATATACTTGGGTGGAATTTCTTCGAGAAAAATCCAACACATTTGATGCTTTGAAGGCATTGTGTATACGTCTTCAGCGTGAAAAGGGCTGTGCTATTATGAAGATTGTATGGATTCGTAGTGACCATGGAAGAGAGTTTGAGAACTCAGATTTCTCAGATTTCTGTAATCAGCATGGAATAGCTCATGAATTCTCTGCACCTAAAACTCCTCAGCAAAACGGAGTCATGGAAAGAAAGAATCGGACTCTAGCAGAAATGTCACGTGTAATGTTGCACGAAAAGAATATTACACAGAAATTCTGGGCTGAAGCTATGAACACAGCATGTTACACTATAGCGAGGGAGGAAAAAACAGGGAGGAAAAAGTAGGGAATGATAAAGGGGATCTTGCAACAGCACATAGTGGAATTTTTTGGTATTTTGAACATGGATGTTGTACGATATTAAAATTCAATTAACCATATGGGAAGGTTGGAGGATGGATGACCTCAATAGTTTAGAGACAAGAAGAAATCTAGTGATGGTAGTTTATCCAAGACATCTGTAGTATTGAATGTGTGAATGAGTTAATTGCATTGGTCATAAAATATGATACTTATTTTAGGATCTTATTTATCAAATGAAAACAAACTAATGTTTAGGAAGAAAGAAATGTATGGATAACTAAGCACAATCACAAGAACATATTAAATACAATTTTATCTATCAAATTTCTACTGTGCAGTTCACATGAAAGACTCTCTATCTGATTAAACATAGAAAAATGGGAGAATGACAAAATACATAGAATTAAAAACTTTAATTACCAAAAATATATTTGAAAAAAAGTTTAATGACTTTTGCTCAATTTAATCGTAACTCATAAGCTATTTGTGGTGGCAGATGCAAACGAAGTAGATTGCGAGAAAGCAATACAATAATAACAATAGACAATAACAAGACCCAATTAAGTCACTTTCATAATTTTATATATCAATTTTTTAGTGTGCAGTTCAAGAAAAAGATTTCCATATGATTATATAGAGAAAATTAACAGAATGACAAAATTACTTACATTTAAAAAATTTAATGACCAGTTTGTTTTAACTTTTAAAAACTTTAGGGAAAGAAGAGAAAAATGCCTAATTTGTTTTATTAAGTCAGTATGACAATTTTCTCTCTCAAATTTGTGGTGTGCATTTTATGTGATAGACTCTTCGTCTACATAAATTGGGAAAATTAACATAACGACTTCAATAACCAAAAGCTAATTTGTAAAAAATTTAGTGGCTTTTTTGAACTTTTGCTCTGTTTACTTTTAACACATGCGATTTGTGGTGGCAGATGTACACGAATTAGATTGCGAGCAAGCACACACATCGCACGAAGCATTAAAAATGATTTAACCACAATTAATTAGTTTAATTATATAAAAAATTAGTATGAGTTCAAGGAAAAATTCAGGTATTTTGATAAAATTTAAAATATTATTTGAACACTCTAAAGAAAAAGCACATTAGAAATATTATGAAAATTAAAATTGACTTTTGAAAAAAAAAGAAAAAAAAAGTAACTAAAATGAAAAGAGATCAATTTTGAGATGATTTGATATGATGAAGAGAAAGTGTGGTTGGTGTATGCTGACGAAGCGGAAACAAATAGTGACATTGTGGATGGAAACAACGACAACGAGAAGAAAAAGGATTTGTGTCCAGATGGTGTGAAAGAGGCAAGGGTGAGGGTGGAGAAAGTAGTAAATAATTGTGGATGAAAGTAAAAGAAGATGATTTGATTAGGCAACTAAGGATGGGATTGCGCAATATATGAATGAAGACTTGGTGGTTTTAAAAGAAGATAAAAGTGTTAAGATGACAGGTATTCTGGTGCTTGAGAACCTCTAAAATTATTGGAGGTGGTATGAATTGAAAGTGAATGTGGAGATACCGACAAAGTGTTACCATCTTATCTAGCAGTTCGTATTAGTTTGGATAATGGGGCACCTAAAAAGACTAACTTTATACTATTAATGTGTTTTGCATTGAATACAAGTCCTATCTGTTGGGATGGATTTAAAGAAAATCATTAGCAAGATCAATTGAGAATGAATTTTTTGGATGACTGAAGAGAGAGAGAAATAAGAGAACAGAGTTAATTTGTTTTATTGTCACTGTGAAAATTTTATTTATCAAATTTTTGGTGTGCAGTTCACGTGAGAGACTTTTCGTCTAATTAACTGTGCTGAGAATAGTTGAAGATGCATACCATTAAAAAAATTAACCACAAGTAAATGATTTAATTATATAACAAACAATAATGAGTTTAAAAAAATCAACGTTTTAAGAGAATTTTAAAATAAAATTTGAATGGATAAGAAAAGGCATATTAGAACAACTATCAAAATCAAAATCCAATTTAGAAAAAAAGAAGAAAAAAAACTAATTAAAATGAATAGAAGAGGTTAATAGATCAATTTTGAGGTGTTTGGGAATAACGGAGAGAAAGTTGGGTTGGTTGCTACTAAGGACGAGGAAACTAAGAGTGATATATGTTGATAGGAATAGTGATGTTGAGAAGAAAAATAATTTGAGTCGGAATGGTGTGGAAGAGGTAATAGTGAGGAAGGATAAAACATGGTGGAAAAAGTAAGGAATGATACAGGGGATGTTGCAACAGCACATAGTTGAGTCTTTTGGGATTTTGAACATGGATGTTGGACAACATTAAAATTTAATTAACAGTATGGGAAGGTTGGAGAGTGGGTGACCTTAATAGTTTAGAGACAAAAAGAAATTTGGTGATGGTAGTTTATCCGAGACATTTGAAGTGGTGAATGTGTGAATGAGTTAATTGCATTGGTCATAAAATATGATACCTGTTTTAGAGTTTGATTTATCACATCAAAACGAACTAATGTTTAGGGAAAAAGGAATGTATGCATAACTAAACACAATCACAAAAACATATTAAGTACAATTTTATCTATCAAATTTCTACTGTGCAGTTCATGTGAAAAACTTTCCATTCAACTAAATGTAGAAAATTGGGAGAATGACAAAATACGTGCATTTAAAAGCTGAAATGACCAAAAATCAATTTGAAAAAGTTTAATGACTTTTGCTCTATTTAATCGTAACTCATAAGGTATTTGTGATGGTAGATGCAAACGAAGTAGATTGCGAGAAAGCAATACAATGATAATAAGAGACAATTACAAGACATAATTAAGTCATTTTGATAAATTTATATATCAAATTTTTAGGGCGCAGTTCAAGAAAAAGATTTTCGTATGATTAAATGGAGAAAATTGACAGAATGACAAAATTACATACATTTAAAAATTTTAATGACCAATTTGTTTTAATTTTTAAAAGCTTTAGGGAAAGAAGAGAAAAATGTTAATTTGTTTTATTAAGCCAATATGACAATTTTATCTCTCAAATTTGTAGTGTGCATTTTATGTGACGGGCTCTTCATCTTATTAAATTGAGAAAATTAACAGAACGACTTCAATAACTAAAAACCGATTTAAAAAAATTTTAGTGACTTTTTTGAACGTTTGCTCTATTTACTTTTAACACATAAGCTATTTGTGGTGGCAGATGTACACGAAGTAGATTGAAAGCAAGCACACGCATCGCACAAAGCATTAAAAATAATTAACCACAATTAATTAGTTTAATTATATAAAAAATTAGTATGAGTTCGAGGAAAAATATCGGTATTTTGAAAAAATTTAAAATATTATTTGAACACTCCAAAGAAAAGGCACATTAGAAATATTATCAAAATTAAAATCTAATTTGACAAAAAAGAAAAAAAAGTAACTTAAATGAAAAGAGATCAAATTTGAGGTGATTTGAATTGATGAAGAGAAAGTGGGCTAGGTTAATGTTGATGAAGTGGAAACAAATAGTGACATTGTGGATTGAAACAACGACGACGAGAAGAAAAAGGATTTGCGTCCAGATGGTGTGGAAGAGGTAAGGGTGAGGGTGGAGAAAGTAGGAAATAATTGTGGATGAAAGTAAAAAACAAGATGATTTGATTAGGCAACTAAGGATGAGATTGTGCAATATATGAATGAAAACTTGGTAGTGTTAAAAGAGGAGAAAAGTGTTAAGATGACACGTATTCTGGTGTTGGAGAACCTCTAAAATTATTGGAGGTGGTGTGAATTGAAAGTGAATGTGGAGATACGACAAAGTGTCACCATCTTATCTAGAAATTCGTATTGGTTTAGATAATGGGGAACCTAAAAAGACTAACTTTACACTATTTATGTTTTTGCATTGAATACAAGTCCTAAGTGTTGGGATGGATTTAAAGAAAATCATTAGCAAGATCAATTAAGAATAAATTTTGTGGATGACCAAAGAGAGAAAGAGAAATAAGAGAAGAGAGTTAATTTGTTTTATAGTCTCTGTGACAATTCTATTTATCAAATTTGTGGTGCGTAGTTTATATGAGAGACTTTACGTCTAATTAACCAAAGAACATTTCTTTGTATGACTTCTCATTAGAAACACATACACGGCACGCACTCAAAATAGTTGAAGACGCATACTAGTAAAAAAAATTAACCTCAAGTAAATGATTTAATTATATAACAAACTATTATGAGTTGAAAAAAAAATTCAACGTTTTAATAGATTTTGAAAATATAATTTGAACGAATAAGAAAAAGCATATTAGAACAACTATCAAAACAAAAATTAAAATCTAATTTGAAAAAAAAATGATTAGAAAAAACTAAATAAAATGAGTAAAAGAGGTTAATAGATCAATTTTGAGGTGTTTGGGAATGATGGAGAGAAAGTTAGGTTGGTTGCTACTAAGGAAGAGGAAAACTAAGATTGATATATGTGGATGGGAATAGTGATGATGAGGAGAAAAATAATTTGAGTTGAAATCATGTGGAAGAGGTAATAGTGAGGGAGGAAAAAACAGGGAGAAAAAAGTAGCGAATGATACAGGGGATCTTGCAACAGCACAGAGTGGATTCTTTTGGGATTTTGAACATGGATGTTGTACGATATTAAAATTTAATTAACCGTATGGGAAGGTTGGAAGATGAGCAACCTCAATAGTTTAGAGGGGCAGGAAGAAATTTGGTGATGGTAGTTTATTCAAGACATCCGTAGTGGTGAATGTGTGAATGAGTTAATTGCATTGGTCATAAAATATGATACTTATTTTAGGATCTGATTTATCACATGAAAACGAACTAATGTTTAGAAAGAAATGAATGTATGGATAACGAGGCACAATCACAAGAACATATTAAGTACAATTTTATCTATCAAATTTCTACTATGCAGTTCATGTGAAAGACTTTCCATCTGATTAAACATAGAAAATTGGCAGAATGACAAAATACATGCATTTAAAAGCTTTAATTACAAAAATTAAAATTTAAAAAAGTTTAATGACTTTTGCTCTATTTAATCGTAACTCATAAGCTATTTGTGGTATTAGACGCAAACAAAGTAGATTGCGAGAAAGCAATACAATGATAACAAGAGACAATTACAAGACCCAATTAAGTCACTTTGATAATTTTATATATCAATTTTTTAGTGTGCAGTTAAAGAAAAAGATTTCCATATGATTTAATGGAGAAAATTGATAGAATGACAAAATTACGTACATTTAAAAATTTTAATGAACAATTTGTTTTAACTTTTAAAAACTTCAGGGAAAGAAGTGAACAATGCCTAATTTGTTTTATTAAGTCAATATGACAATTTTATCTCTCAAATTTGTGGTGTGCATTTTATATGACACACTCTTCGTCTAATTAAATTGAGAAAATTAACAGAACGACTTCAATGACAAAAAACCGATTTGAAAACTTTTTAGTGACTATTTTGAACTTTTGCTATGTTTACTTTAACACATATACTATTTGTGGTGGCAGATGTACACGAAGTAGATTGCGACAAGCACACGCATCGCATGAAGCATAAAAAATGATATAACCACAATTAATTTGTTTAATTATAAAAAAAATTAGTATGAGATCAAGGAAAAATACTAGTATTTTAATAAAATTTAAAATATTATTTGAACACTCCAAAGATAAACACATTAGAAATATTATGAAAATTAAAATTGACTTTGACCAAAAAAAAAGAAAAAAAAGTAACTAAAATGAAAGGAGATCAATTTTGAGGTGATTTTAAATGATAAAGAGAAAGTGGGGTTGGTTGATGCTGACGGAGCGGAAACAAATAGTGACATTGTGGATGGAAATAACGATGACAAGAAGAAAAAGGATTTGCATCCAGATGGTTTGGAAGAGGTAATGGTGAGGGTGGAGAAAATAGGAAATAATTGTGGATGAAAGTAAAAAAATATGATTTGATTAGGCAACTAAGGATGGAATTGTGCAATATATGAATGAAGACTTGGTGGTTTGAAAAGAAAATAAAAGTGTTAAGATGACACGTATTCTGGTGTTGGAGAACCTCTAGAATTATTGGAGGTGGTATGAATTGAAAGTGAATGTGGAGATACCGACAAAGTGTCACCATCTTATCTAGGAGTTCGTATTAGTTTGGATAATGGGGAACCTAAAAAGACTAACTTTATACTATTTATGTGTTTAGCATTGAATACAAGTCCTATGTGTTGGGATGGATTTGAAGAAAATCATTAACAATATATATTGAGAATAAATATTTTGGATGACCGAAAGAGAGAAAGAGAAATAAGAGAATGTTTTATTCTCACCGTGACAATTTTATTTATCAAATTTGTGGTGTGCAGCTTACGTGAGAGAACTTTCGTCTAATTAACCGAAGAACCTTTCTTTGTATGACTTCTCATTAGAAACACATGCATGGCACATGCTCATAATAGTTGAAGATGCATACCATTAAAAAAATTAACCATAAGTAAATAATTTAATTATATAACAAACTATTATGATTTGAAAAAAAATTGTTTTAATAGAATTTTAAAATATAATTTGAATGGATAAGAAAAGGCATATTAGAACAACTATCAAAATCAAAATTCAATTTGGAAAAAAAGAAGAGAAAAAACTAAATAAAATGAATAGACCAATTTTGAGGTGTTTGGGAATAATGGAGAGAAAGTTGGGTTGGTTGCTACTAAGGAAGAGAAAACTAAGAGTGGTATATGTGGGATGGGAATAGTGATGATGAGAAGAAAAATAATTTGATTCAGAATGGTGTGGAAGAGGTAATGGTGAGGGAGGAAAAAACACGGTGGAAAAAGTAAGGAATGAAACAGGGGATCTTGCAACAGTACAGAGTAGAGTCTTTTGGGATTTTGAACATGGATGTTGGACAATATTAAAAATTAATTAACAATATGGGAAGGTTGGAGAGTGGGTGACCTCAATAGTTTAGATAGTTTAGAGACAAGAAGAAATCTGGTGGTGGTAGTTTATCTGAGACATCTGAAGTGGTGAATGTGTGAATGAGTTAATTGCATTTGTCATAAAATATGATACCTGTTTTAGAGTTTGATTTATCACATGAAAACGAACTAACGTTTAGGAAGAAAGGAATGTATGGATAACTATGCACAATCATAAGAACATATTAAGTACAATTTTATCTGTCAAATTTCTACTATGCAGTTCACGTGAAAGACTTTCCATCTAATTAGACATAGAAAATTGGCAGAATGATAAAATACATACATTTAAAAGCTTTAATGACAAAAAATCAATTTGAAAAAAGTTTAATGACTTTTGCTCTATTTAATCGTAACTCATAAGCTATTTGTGGTGGTAGATGCAAACGAAGTAGATTGCGAGAAAGCAATACAATCTTTTTTACATATTGAGAAAATCTTGCATGTAATGGAGTAGTACTCCAGATTTATTGCATTTGCTTTGTAACAGCGCGGACGGGTATAGCCGGCACTGTATTTTGCTTTGTTCTAGCTATATATATATCTACTTTCAGTTATAAAAAAAAGAGACAATGACAAGACCCAATTAAGTCACTTTGAAAAATTTATATATCAAATTTTTAGTGTGCGGTTTAAGAAAAAGATTTTCGTATGATTAAATGGAGAAAATTCACATAATGACAAAATTACGTACATTTAAAAATTTTAATGACCAACTTGTGTTAATTTTCAAAAAAATTAGGGAAAAAAGAGAACAATGTTAATTTGTTTTATTAAGCCAATATGACAATTTTATCTCTCAAATTTGTGGTGTGCAGTTTATTTGACAAACTCTTTGTCTTTTTAAATTGAGAAAATTAATAGAACGACTTCAATAACCAAAAACCGATTTGAAAAAATTTTATTGACTTTTTTGAAATTTTGCTCTATTGACTTTTAACACATAAGCTATTTATGGTTGCAGATGTACACGAAGTAGATTGCGAGTAAGCACACGCATCCCACGAAGCATTAAAAATGATTTAACCACAATTAATTAGTTTAATTATATAAAAAGTTAGTGTGAGTTCAAGGAAAAATACTGGTATTTTAATAAAATTTAAAATATTATTTGAACACCCCAAAGAAAAATCACATTAGAAATATTATCAAAATTAAAATCGAATTTGACAAAAAAGAAAAAAAGTAACTAAAATGAAAAGAGATCAATTTTGAGGTGATTTAAAATGATGAAGAGAAAGTGGGGTAGGTTGGTGCTGATGAAGTGGAAACAAATAGTGACATTGTGGATGGAAACAACGAGGACGAGAAGAAAATGGATTTGCGTCCAGATAGTGTGGAAGAGGTAATGGTGAGAGTGGAGAAATTAGGAAATAATTGTGGATGAAAGTAAAAAAAGATGATTTGATTAGGCAACTAAGGATGGGATTGTGCGCAATATATGACTGAAGACTTAGTGGTGTTAAAAGAAGAGAAAAGTGTTAAGATGACACGTATTCTGGTGTTGGAGAACCTCTAGAATTATTAGAGGTGGTATGAATTGAAAGTGAATGTGGAGATACAACAAAGTGTCACCATCTTATCTAGGAGTTCGTGTTGGTTTGGATAATAGGGAACCTAAAAAGACTAACTTTACACGATTTATATGTTTTGCATTGAATACAAGTCCTAAGAGTTTGGATGGATTTAAAGAAAATCATTAGCAAGATGAATTGAGAATAAATTTTGTGGATGACCGAAGAGAGAAAGAGAAAGAAGAGAAGAGAGTTAATTTATTTAATTGTCACTGTGACAATTTTATTTATCAAATTTGTGGTGTGCAGTTTACATGACACACTTTTCGTCTAATTAACCAAAGAACCTTTCTTTTTATGACTTCTCATTAGAAACACATGCACGATACGTGCTCATAATAGTTGAAGCTGCATACTAGTAAAAACAATTAACAAGTAAATGATTTAATTATATAACAAAATATTATGAGTTGGAAAAAAAATTAGTGTTTTAATAGAATTTGAAAATAGAATTTGAATGGATAAGAAAAAGCATATTAGAACAACTATCAAAATAAAAAGCAAAATCCAATTTGAAAAAAAAAAGAATAGAAAAAACTAATTAAAATTAATAAAAGAGGTTAATAGATCAAGTTTGAGGTGTTTGGGAATGATGGAGAGAAAGTTGGGTTGGTTGCTACTAAAAAAAAGGAAAACTAAGAGTGATATATGTGGATGGGAATAGTGATGATGAGAAGAAAAATAATTTGAGTCGGAATGGTGTGGAAGAGGTAATACTGAGGGAGGAAAAAACAAGGAGGAAAAAATAGGGAATGATACAGGGGATCTTGCAATAGCACAGATTGGAGTCTTTTGGTATTTTGAACATGGATGTTGTACGATATTAAAATTTAATTAACCATATGGGAAGGGTTGAGAATGAGTGATCTCAATAGTTTAGAGACAAGAAGAAATCTGGTGATTGTAGTTTAATTATCCAAGACATCTGAAGTGGTGAATGTGTGAATGAGTTAATTGCATTGGTTATAAAATATGATACTTATTTTAGGATTTGATTATCACATGAAATCGAACTAATGTTTAGGAAGAAAGGAATGTATAGATAACTAGACATAAGTACAAGAATCTATTAAGTATAATTTTAACTATCAAATTTCTACTGTGCAGTTCACGCGAAAGACTTTCCATCTAATTAAATGTAGAAAATTGGCAGAATGACAAAATACGTGCATTTAAAAGTTTTAATTACCAAAAATCAATTTGAAAAAATTTAATGACTTGTTTGCTTATTTAATCGTAACTCAATAAGCTATATCTGTAGTGGTAGTAGCAAACGAAGTAGATTGCTATGCAAGCCAATCACAATTGATAACAAGAGACAATTTACCGAGGAGCCCAATTAAGTCACTTGATAATTTTATATATTAAATTTTAGTGTGCGGTTCAAGAACAAGATTTCCGTATGATTAAATGTGAAAAATTAACAGACTGACAAAATTAAGTACATTTAAAAATTTTAATGACCAATTTGTTTTAATTTTTAAAAACTTTAGGGAAAGAAGAGAACAATGCCTAATTTGTTTTATTAAGTTTGTATGATAATTTTATCTCTCATATTTGTGGTGTGCATTTTATGTGACAGTTTTTTGTCTTATTAAATTAAGAAAATTAACAGAACGACTTTAAAAATCAAAAAACAATTTGAAAAAAATTTAGTGACTATTTTGAACTTTTGCTCTGTTTACTTTTAACACATGCTATTTGTGGTGGCAGATGTACATGAGGTAGATTGTGAACAAGCACACACATCGCACGAAGCATTAAAAATGATTTAACCATAATTAATAGGTTTAATTATATAAAAAAAATTAGTATGAGTTCAAGGGAAAATACAGCTATTTTGATAAAATTTAAAATATTATTTGAACACTCCAAAGAAAAAGCACATTTGAAATATTATCAAAATTAAAATCGAATTTGACAAAAAAGAAAAATGAAAAGAGATCAATTTTGAGGTGATTTGAAATGATGAAGAGAAAGTGGGGTTGGTTGCTGCAGAGAAAGAGGAAACAAATAGTGATATTGTAGATGGAAACAACGATGACGAAAGAAAATAGATTTACAACGGGATGGTGTGGAAGAGGTAATGTTGAGGGTAGAGAAAGTAGAAAATAATTGTGGATGAAAGTAAAAAAAAAAAAGATTTTATTAGGCCATTATGGATGGGATTGTGGAATATATGAATGAAAACTTGGTGGTGTTAAAAGAAGAGAAAAGTGTTAAGATGACACCTATTATCTAGGAGTTTGTATTGTTTTGGATAATGGGAATCCTAAAAGACTAATTTTATACAATTTATGTGTTTTGCATTAAATACAAGTCCTAAGTGTTGGGATGGATTTAAAGAAAATTATTAGCAAGATCAATTGAGAATAAAGTTTTTGGATGAGCAAAGAGAGAAAGCGAAATAAAAGAAGAGAGTTAATTTGTTTTATTGTCATTGTGACAATTTTATTTCTTTTATTACAATTTTATTTCTTTTATTTGTGGTGTGCACTTTGTTGGAATGAGTGTCCTAAAGTCAATCATTTGTTGATTGTTTGATATTTTATTATCATGAATATTCTATTAATTAAAGGTATTTTATTATTGTCACAATTTTTATAATTGTTATATGAATTATAGTAATAATAATGTCCCTAGAATATAATGTATATTCTTAAATGTCCTTAGTCGAGTATTATTAATAGGGACATTAATAATACGGTAAGACTAATATGTGGTTGATTAATATGTGATATTAAGGACAATACATAAGTGAATAAATTAGAGAATTCATGTACTGGACCGACCCGCTATGAAATCATTGCTGGATCATGTTATGATAATCATAAATGATTTCGTAGTGATGATGGTGTTGACCGTTCCTTAGACCTGAGGTCGCCATGGTGCTTAACATAAAGAATTGTATATTTTGACTTCATCAAACGTTGCCCTTAACAAGGTGATTATAAAGATGGTGATTGGATATATAATAATTTATGTAGTGGGTTGTGAGTGATCAAGATGGGATTTGTTCTTCCTATAACATGGGAATGATATCTATGGCCTCTTGATTGAATTAAGCTAATAAGTGCATGGTCATGCCCAAATGATTTGTCATTTGTTTTGATTAGCTAATTCAGGAATCAAGAAATAAAGATTAAACTATACGAGAATGACATGTCCATGTCTCGTGTTTAATCTAGATATCGAGAACAAAAGGAATTTACAACATGGTAACATCAGTCATAGTTTAGGTTGCTTTGAAGCATATAATTCTTCGTAATTTGGGTAGCAATGATGTGTTGCTAGATACCGTAGAGACACGATCTAATTGTTCGTGTTCTGTTGATGCTTCTACAGTACGAAAGGCGCACCAAAACGGTATGTTCTAAACATATAATAGATTGTTGTTTTAAACTGATCTTGGCTTAGGGAATTAAAATTTTTAAATTTCCGCTGCTTATCTCTGTTTAATTCCCAACAGTGGTATCAGAGCCATATGTTTAAAACACTGTCTATTATGATTAAAAGTATGTAAATAAATTATTTATATATGAGATATAATTATTTGTTGTTTGATAAGATCAAATTTACATGTTTCCTGAATACATGATTTTATGTAAACTATTTGCATAAAATAATTGCATCATTTTATGTAAACCGATGATTTCATGTAAACTGTTTACATAATGATTTTATGTAAACTGTTTGATAATTATTTGCACGATTAAATAATTGCATGATGAATCATATCATGTTTAATTTGATGAGATCAAATTGTATAGAATTAATAAGATTAATTCATAATATAATTTGATAAGATCAAAAATTATATATCAAATTAATGAGATTAATTTAAATATAAAATAATAGTAATAATAAATATGTGATGTTTATCATTTACTTTAATATTATGAATTGATAAGATTAATTTATAATATAATTTGATGAGATCAAATTAGATATAATTAATTCATAATATATTTGATTTGATTAGATCATATTGTATAAAATTAATAAGATTAATTTATAATACAATTTGATAAGATCAAATAAAATATAATTGATAAGATTAATTTATAATATAATTTGAAGAGATCAAATTCTATAAAATTAATATTTATTGGGTCAATATGCATGTATAATTTGATAAGATCAAATTTAATTGAGTTAAAGAGTTTAATTCATGATTTAGTGAGATAATCCCTTATTAAAAATATATTAAGTTTTTTCCTTCCAATAAGTTATCTCTCGTCAAATTCTTGATCGAATTAAAGTAGTTTCGCCAAAGTGGGGTGCTTGATTCTATCTTGAAAAGGCGTAGAGGAAAATGTAAAGTCTGCTAAAGCAGTGTACTTTGTTCCTTCGATTAACTATTGGGTCGGACTTAACTAGTACAAGCCCTAGGATTGGGAGTCTAGAGGAAAAGAGTTGGGTCTTCATCAATAAAATGAAATTAAATAAAGAGTTATTTACCCAACTGTTCCAAAAATTGTATAAAGATGCAATTAGCAAAGAGTTGCTTACCTAAATAGCCAAGTTTTGAGTTTTTCAGACAAAGCTGTCTCAATAATTGGTGAAATATGGATCTTGGCCTACTAGAAAGTTTAGAACTTTCAGAATTAATAGGAGGGATATTAATTCAAATAAAATCGTGGGAGAATTATTTAATTAAAGTCCTATTAAATAATTTAATTCATGATATTTATACTGGCATATTTTTCTGTTGTATAATAACATGGCATCTAATACTACAAACAACATATCTGTGCGATCCATCCTTGAGAAGGATAAACTGGTAGGGACCAACTTCATTGATTGGTACAGAAGCGTGAGAATTGTTCTCAGACAAGAGAGGAAGTTGTATGTCCTAGAGCAAAAAATTCCCGAGGAACCCCCTGTAACTGCCCCTAAGACAGACAAATATGCTTACAAGAAGCATAAAGATGACTCTGGGGATGTTGCATATTTCATGTTAGGAGCTATGAACTCCGAGCTTCAGAAGCAACATGAAAACATGGAGGCTTTGAAATGATCGAACATCTCAAGCAATTGTTTCAAGAGCAAGCTCGACAAGAAATGTATGACATTTCTAAGGCACTGTTTCAATGTAGAATGACAGAAGGAAGTTCTGTTAATTCTCATGTGCTCAAAATGATTGGGTACATTGAGAGCCTTGAAAGGTTGGGATTTATGTTGAATAAACATTTGGCTATTAACCTTGTCCTGCAATCGTTTCCATACAGTTTTAGTCAATTTGTCATGAACTATAATATGCATAGTTTGGACAGAACTTTAACTGAGCTCCATAACATGCTAAAGACTGCACAAAGCAATATGCAAAAGCAGAACCCTGGGTCCATATTGATGGTTCAAAAGGGTAATAGCAAGAAAAGGGGCAAAGACAAGAAAAACAAAAATCCTAAACCCAAGGCTGCTGCACTGAAACCTAAAGGAGGGGTTACAAAGGATGCAAAGTGCTTCTATTGTGGTGAAATTGGTCACTGGAAGAGGAATTGCAAAGTGTATTTGGAATATCTAAAGAAGAAAGAGAAGTGAGACTTCTACTTCAGGTATTTATGTTATTGAGATTAATCTCTCAACTCCTACTACTTGGGTATTAGATACCGGTTGTGGTTCTCACATTTGTTTGAATGAGCAGGAACTGAAAAACAGTAGGAGACTTGGCAAGGGCGAGGTGTACCTACGAGTGGGAAATGGAGCAAGAGTTGCTGCATTAGCTATAGGAACATATCATTTGTTTTTGCCCTCTGGGCTTGTTATAGAACTTAATAATTGTTATTACGTTCCGTCAATTACTAGAAATATTATTTCTATTTCTTATTTAGATAAGGAAGGATATTATTTTGATATTAAAAATAGAATTTGTTTTATTTATTTTAAAGGAATATTTTATGGTAATGCTCCAATAATCAATGGTTTGTATGAATTGGATCTTGACATGCCCATTTATAACATAAATAATAAAAGGGTTAAATTAAACAAATCAAACCCAACTTACCTTTGGCATTGTCGTTTGGGCCATATAAGTGAGAAACGCATTTCAAAACTCCATAAAGATGGATTTTTGGACTCATTTGATTTTGAATCATATGAGACATGCGAATCTTGCTTGTTAGGAAAAATGACAAAAGCCTCATTTACTGGACATAGTGAACGGGTTAATGACTTATTGGGCCTAATACATACTGATATATGTGGACCAATGAGTTCACAAGCTAGAGGTGGGTATTTGTATTTCATTACATTTACTGATGATTTCAGTAGGTATGGTTATGTCTACCTGATGAGACATAAATCTGAATCATTTGAAAAATTCAAAGAATTCAGAAATGAAGTACAAAACCAACTTGGCAAAAGTATAAAAGTACTTCGATCAGATCGAGGTGGTGAATACTTAAGTCAAGAATTTCGTGACTATTTGAAAGAGTGTGGGATAGTCTCACAGCTCACTCCACTTGCTACACCACAATTAAATGGTGTGTCTGAAAGAAGAAATCGAACCTTGTTAGACATGGTTAGATCGATGATGAGTCACGCAGATCTTCCAATCTCCTTTTGGAGATACGCTCTACAGACAGCAACTTTTATACTGAACAGAGTTCCATCTAAAGCAGTTCAAAAGACACCATATGAGATATGGATTGGAAAGTGTCATAGTATGTCTTTTATCAGATGTTGGGGTTGTGAGGCTTAAGTAAAACGTCTAGCTTCCGACAAATTAGCACCAAAATCTGATAAATATTATTTTGTGGGATACCCTAAAGAAACTAAAGAGTATTACTTCTACAATCCTTCAGAGAACAAAGTGTTTGTTGCTCGAACTGGAATATTTTTAGAGAAACAATTTGTCTCTAAAGAAACCAGTGGGAGGAAAGCAGAACTTGAAATTGTTCAAGAACCACAAGAAAACATAGAACCGATGATGAATTTTGAGCCAGTTTCACAAGTAGTTGTGGAACCTGAGATAATTCCGAAAGAAGTTATGAAACAGGAAATGGCTCAAGATACACAAGGCCCACGTAGGTCAAGAGGTCACGAAAGTTTCCTACGAGATATAATTTTCTCGTAACTCAACCAGGGGACGTAATGCTCATTGAAGAAGATGAGCTTACAACTTACGAACAAGCTATAACTGGGCAAGATTCTGAGAAATGGCTTGAAGCCATGAAATCTGAAATGGAATCCATGTATACCAACCAAGTGTGGACTTTGGTTGACCCACCTTAAGGGGTAAAACCCATTGGGTGCAAGTGGGTTTTCAAAAAGAAAACCGACATGGAAGGAAATGTGCATACCTATAAAGGGCGATTGGTTGCAAAAGGCTTCAAACAAGTTCATGGTATAGACTATGACGAAGTCTTTTCACCGGTTGCGATGCTTAAATCTATTCAGATTTTACTTGTTGTTGCAGCATACCAATACTATGAAATTTGGCAAATGGATTTCAAAACAGCTTTTCTTAATGGAAAGCTCCTTGAGGATGTGTATATGACACAACCTGAGGGTTTTGTGGATCCAAATTCCCCTGGCAAGGTGTGTAAATTGCAACGATCCATTTATGGGTTGAAGAAGGCTTCTCGGAGTTGGAATCTTCATTTTGATGAGTCAATCAAAGAGTTTGGTTTCATACAAAATGAAGATGAACCTTGTGTATATAAAAGGTTCAGTGGGAATACCATTATCTTTCTAGTGCTATATGTAGATGACATATTATTAATTGGGAATGATATTCTAGCTCTGCAATCAGTTAAGACTTGGTTGGGGAGTTGTTTTTCAATGAAGGATTTAGGCGAGGCTACCTATATTTTGGGTATTAAGATCTATAGAGATAGATCAAGAAAAATGCTTGGCTTAAGTCAAAGTACATATATTGACAAGGTGTTAAATCGGTTTAGCATGCAAGAGTCCAAGAGATGACTACTTCCTATGTCACATGGCATCACTCTCACAAAAGATATGTGTCCAAAGACACAAGATGAGAGAGAACGCATGAGTAAGATACCTTATGCTTCAGCTATAGGATCTATCATGTATGCCATGGTATGTACACGTCCTGATGTCTCGTATGCACTAAGTGTAACGAGTAGATACCAAGGTAATCCTGGTGATAGTCACTGGATTGCTGTTAAAACAATCCTTAAGTATTTAAGAAGAACTAAGGATGTGTTTTTGGTATATGGAAGTGATGAAGAGCTCAGAGTAAAATGTTACACTGATGCAAGCTTTCAAACCGACAAGGACAGTTTTAAATCGCAATCTAGATATGTGTTTTGCCTAAATGGTGGCGCTGTAAGCTGGAAGAGTTCAAAGAAAAATACAGTTGCTGATTCTACAACAGAGTCTGAGTATATTGCTGCCTCTGAAGCAGCAAAAGAAGCTGTTTGGATCAAGAAGTTCATATCTGAACTAGAGGTTGTTCCTAGCATTGTAGATCCAACTGAGCTCTATTGTGATAATAATGGAGCAATAGCACAAGCTAAGGAACCTCGATCTCACCAAAAATCCAAACACATACTTAGACGTTTTCATCTCATTCGAGAAATCATTAGTAGAGGAGATGTGAAAATATGCAGAGTTTATACAGACAACAATATAGCTGATCCATTGACCAAGTCTCTAACACAACATAAGCTTGATCAGCACACTGAGTCACTAGGTATTAGATATGTTAGTGATTGGCTTTAGTCCAAGTGGGAGTTTGTTGGAATGAGTGTCCTAAAGTCAATCATTTGATGATTGTTTGACATTTTATTATCATGAATATTCTATTAATTAAAGGCATTTTATTATTGTCACAATTTTTATAATTGTTATATGAATTATAGTAATAATAATGACCCTAGAATATAATGTATATTCTTAAATGTCCTTAGTCGAGTATTATTAATAGGGACATTAATAATACGGTAAGACTAATATGTGGTTGATTAATATGTGATACTAAGGACAATACATAAGTGCATAAATTAGAGAATTCATGTACTGGACCGACCCGCTATGAAATCATTGCATGGATCATGTTATGATAGTCATAAATGATTTCGTAGTGATGATGGTGTTGACTGTTCCATAGACCTGAGGTCGCCATGGTGCTTAACATAAAGAATTGTATATTTTGACTCCATCAAACGTTGCCCTTAACAAGGTGATTATAAGATGGTGATTGGATATATAATAATTTATGTAGTGGATTGTGAGTGATCAAGATGGGATTTGTTCTTCCTATAACATGGGAATGATATCTATGGCCTCTTGATTGAATTAACTAATAAGTGCATGGTCATGCCCAAATGATTTGTCATTTGTTTTGATTAGCTAATTCAGGAATCAAGAAATAAAGATTAAAATATACGAGAATAACATGTCCTGGTCTCGTGTTTAATCTAGATATCGAGAACAAAAGGAATTTACAACATGGTAACATCAGTCACAGTTTAGGTTGCTTTGAAACATATAATTCTTCGTAATTTGGGTAGCAATGATGTGTTGCTAGATACCGTAGAGACACGATCTAATTGTTCGTGTTCTGTTGATGCTTCTACAGTATGAAACGCGCACCAAAACGGTATGTTCTAAACAAATAATAGATTTTTGTTTTAAACTGATCTTGGCTTAGGGAATTAAAATTTTTAAATTTCCGCTGCTTATACCTGTTTAATTCCCAACACACATTACGTGGCAGGCTTTTCATCTGATTAATCGGAAAAAAAATTGGCGGAATGACAAAATTACGTACATTTAAAAGTTTAATAACCAAAAATCGATTTGAAAAAAGTTTAGTTACTTTGTTGGAGTTTTGCTCTATTTACTCGTAACTCATAAACTATGAGTGGTGACAGATATAAACGAAGTAAATTCCAAGAAAGCAATGAATTGATAACTAGAGGCAATTATGAAACCCATTTTGGTCTACAAGCACATTTCACATATTAAGCACAAGATAGAAGATATCAGTTAAAACTTAAAATATAGCTAAAACCACTACATTTGCACAGCAAGCCACTATTTTGGAACTTTTGAGAGATTAGACTTCTGTCCTTAACCTTGTTAGAGCATTCAAGTTTAAGTTTATTATAGCTTTTTTAACTCTTGGGAAGAAAAAAAAAGGACTTACAGATAAATGTTTCTGTCATCCGAAAGGAAACAAGTGACACACTTTGTGGCTCATTAGCTCATTTTGGATTGTCAAGCCAACCAGCTTGCTTGACCCTATTTTAGAATTGATAAAATAAGAGCAATGAACTACAACTCGTATACATTTATAAAAAGCTTGATCGAGCAAAGAAAAAAAAAATTAAAATGCAAGTTATGTTGAAGAGTACAAGATTCTGTTTCTGTTTTGCACAGTAAGTGACTCCAGCTGCATTCAAGTTATGTTCAAGATAATTGAGACAATGGAAGATATCCAAGAGATTAAGGATATATTTAACATAAATATTTCTAATGAATTAACAAGAAACATAGCATGTAGTTTAAATATATTTACTAAATTTTATTATATTTTACTAAGAGTTAAACTATTTTAGCACTAAAAATGAGCAAAAAAATAAAAATCTTTCATTAATTTATTATGTTTGCAACACGTGTACCACACGGTCTTCTTCGATTATGTTGGAAATTACACTAAAATGTATCCTAATTTATTTAGGAAAATCAAAACTGTAGTAGGCTTTCTTTTGACTGTCTAATTATATTCCTCATTATGGTTTTTGACAATTTACAAGTTTGATTAGACAGTTTGACAATTTTACCTATAAAATTTGTGTTGTGCAGTTCAAGTGATAGATTTTTCGTCCTATTAAGCAGAAAACATCAACAGAATAACAAAATTACACGCATTTAAAAAGTTCAATGACCAAAATTGATTTCAAAAAAATTTCTCCATTTGGACAGCCAAAATTACTTTTTGTTTGTAAAACAAAAAAAATTACGTTTGGCACTGCTGAAATCTTCCGTTTGCATTTGAGATTGCAAAAGGCTGAACAGTAAAATTAACTTTGACTATTATTAAAATAATGACAGTGCACAGTGAAAGGAATAACGTAGGAGTGGGACAATAACTATCTGTTTTTGCAGCTTTCTTTGACCACTTTTTGCTTTTTTTTTGACCGGGAGTTTATGCATTGTTGCTTCCCCAGTTGATCGCTTCAATTTTGTTTTTTACCATTATTTGATGCATTCTTGCTGCATTTGCAAATTTATCGGGTCCATATGTTTTAAAAATAAATTATATAACAATATATAAAATAATCATTATATATATAATAATATTTTTTTCTATACACAATCTTCAATAAATTAACCAAATTTATCTTTCCAAACACATCTAATCATTTTATAAATATTCATTTCTAATAACAAATCCCAAGAAAATCATATCATAAATAAAACCAAAAAACACCTCGTCCAAGCGGAGCCGTACTATTTTGAATTTTTCTTCCATTTACTTGTAACTCATAAACTATATGTGGTGGTAAATACAAACGAAATAGATTGCGAGCAAGCAATGCATTTATAACCAGAGATAATTAGGAGACCCTATTATGTCAGTTTGATAATTTTATCTATCAAAATTGTAATCTGCACTTCACGTGAAAAACTTTCCGTGATTAAACAGAGAAAATTGACAGAATAAAAAAATTACGTATATTTCAAAACTTTAATGACCAAAAACCGATTTGAAAAAATCTTAGGGACTTTTACTCTATTTATTCGAAACTCATAAGCTATCAGTGTCGGTAGATTTAAAAAAAGTAGATTGTAAGCACGCAATACATCGATAACTAAAAACAATTATAATACCCTATTTAAGTCAATTTCACAAGTTTATCAATTAAATTGGTGTGCAATTCATGTGATCGACTTTCCGTCTATTTAAATGGAGAAAATTTATATAATGAAAAATTTATGTATATATAAAAACTTTAATGACCAAAAATCGATTTAAAAAAAAATTTCATGACTTTTACTCTATTCACTTGTAACTTATAATATGTAGTGGCAGATATAAGCAAAGTAGACTGCGATCAAGCAATGCATTGATAACTAGAAACAATTACGAAAACATATAGTGATGATGAGAAGAAAAATATAATATTTAACTTTATTATGTATAAAACATATGTATTACAGAACAATGTTGCTAAGTCGGTTTATTATTCTAAACTATCTTTTAAAGAGATATTAGTCTCCAGGTTGTAGAAATATAACTGTATGTGAGCAATATTCGAAACATGATATGGACAAGACTTGTTGGAAGACTCCACGGGTAGAAATCTTCTCAATGTATTGGTGGCTTAAGCAAAATACTATTAATGATATAATTATAGACATTTGAAAAGCTATGAACAAATCTTGTAAAATAAAAAAATAAATATAAAAAGAGATTAATTTCATATTCAAGGTACAAATATCTCATGTATTAACAAGAAATGTAATAGCTTAATTGTCTTTACTAAGTACTCGTTATAATTTAACTCTATTGTATTTAAAAACACGTATACCGCACATGAAAAACTTTTAACCACAGGTAATTCATTTAATTTTATAACAAATTAGTATGAGTTCAAGAAAACATTTCAGAGTTTTGATAGAAATTAAAATATCATTTGAACACTTCAAAGAAAAAGCACATTAGAAATAATATGAAAATTAAAAAAGAATATGGCAGGAAAAAAAGAAAAAGGTAACTAAAATGAATAAAGAGGTAAAAAGATCAATTTTATACTGTTTTGGAATGATGGAGAAAAAGTGGGTTTGGTTACTAGTGAGCAAGAGGGCACAAAGCGTGATATTTTGAATTAGAGTATGTAGTAATGATAAAAAAAAAAGGTTTGGGTGGGAATAATGTAGAAGAGGTAACGCTGAGAGTGGAAAAAGTAGGAAGTGGTGCGAGAAAAATTGTGGATGAGAATGAAAAAAAGATGATTTGATTAGACAACCTAAAGATGGGATTATGTAGTTTTTTTAAAAAAAAAAACATACACACCCTTAGGCCTTAAATGTATTACCCAAGTCTCGAGATTTAGACTTAAAAGGTCGGAATGCTAACTCTCTAATCACTAGGCTGGACCTAGTGGCTAGCTTACATAGTATATGAATGAAGATTTGATAATGTTAAAAGAAGAGAAAATTGTCAAAATTAATAGACATGTTGTAAAACTACTACTTCTATGCAATAAAACTAAATAACAGTATAGAAGGAAATTACAATAAAGAGAAATACACAAAAGAAGTAGGTGGAATTATGGCTATTTATTGATTGCTACAGAGATTCTTTGTGATTACAAGTTGACAGAGTTCCTACAGGATTTCTCTAATTAAAATGAATTACAACAGCTTCTATTTATAGATGGAACCAGGTAGCTGAAACCAGGTAGCTGAATCAGGTAGCTGAACCAGGTAGCTGAATTGTTTATTGATTTAGTATTTTAAGATGATAACTGATAGTTATCCATTAGTCCAGATATTTACAAAGGGGATGAATCTAGAGGGGATATACATAAACCCATTTAATGGATAATGAACATCCACATTTAATATTTTCATAACACTCCCCCTTGGATGTTCATTTACACAAAGAGTGTGCCTCGTCAAAACCTTACTAGAAAAAAATCCAGTTGGGAAAAAAAATCTAGTGAAGGAAAAAGAGTACATCATTCTTGTGTGTTTATTTCTCCCCCTGATTCAAAGATCATTTGAGATCTTTTAACCGACGCATTCAAATATTATTAATCAATTTCTCAAAAGTTGCAGTCGGTAATGCTTTGGTAAATAAATCCGCCAAATTATTATTTGACCGGATTTGTTGCACATCAATTTCACCATTCTTTTGCAAATCATGAGTAAAAAAGAATTTTGGTGAAATATGCTTCGTTCTATCTCCTTTAATATATCCTCCCTTTAATTGCGCTATACAAGCAGCATTATCTTCATATAATATAGTTGGAGGATTTTCAAAAGATAACCCACAAATCTTCTGGATATAATGGGTCATTGATCTTAACCAAACACCTTCTCGACTGGTCTCGTGAATTGCTATAATTTCAGCATGATTCGAAGATGTGGCAGCTACTGATTGTTTCGTGGATCGCCACGAAATAGCTGTATTACCACATGTAAATAAATATCCAGTTTGAGACCTTGCTTTATGCGGATCAGATAAATACCCAGCATCAGCATAACCAACTAATTCATGTCGAGAATTATATGGATAAAATAATCCAAGATCAATTGTTCCTTGGAGATAACGAAGAATATGTTTAATACCATTCCAATGTCGTTTTGTAGGAGAGGAACTAAATCTTGCTAATAAATTTACTGCAAATGATATATCTGGCCTTGTACAATTAGAAAGATACATTAGTGCACCAATTGCACTAAGATATGGTACTTCAGGACCAAGAATTTCTTCATTATCCTCTCTCGGTCTAAAAGGGTTCTTAATAGGATCGAGTGACCGAACGACCATTGGGGTACTCAATGGATGTGCCTTATCCATATAAAACCGTTTTAATACCTTCTGGGTATACGCAGTTTGATGAACAAAAACTCCATTTTGCAAATGTTCAATTTGCAAACCAAGGCAAAATCTCGTCTTTCCAAAATCTTTGATCTCAAATTCTTTCTTTAAATATTCAACCGCCATTTGGATCTCTTCAGGAGTTCCAATTAAATTGAGATCATCAACATATATGGCAATGATGACAAACTTTGACCCATTTTTCTTTATGAAAACACATGGACATATCGGGTCATTTGTATAACCTTCTTTAGTTTAACATTCAGTAAGACGGTTATACCACATACGTCCAGATTGCTTTAATCCATACAAAGACCTTTGTAATTTAATAGAATAATTTTCTTTGGGATTTGATTTATATGCTTCAGGCATACTAAATCCTTCAGGGATTTTCATATAGATATCATTTTCTAATGTCCCATACAAATAAGCAATGACTACGTCCATCAGGCGCATATCAAGTTTTTCATGCACTGCTAAACTGACAAGATATCTAAATGTAATTCCATCCATTACAGGTGAATATGTTTCATCATAATCAAATCCAGGTCTTTGTGAAAATCCTTGGGCTACAAGTCGTGCTTTATATCTCACAATTTCATTGTTTTCATTTCTTTTTCGCACGAATACCCATTTAAATCCAACTGGCTTTACACCTTCTGGTGTTTGGACTACAGGTCCAAATACTTTTCGTTTTGCCAGTGAATCCAATTCAGATTGGATCGCATCTTTCCATTTTGGCCAATCATTTCTTTTCCGACATTCATCAACCAATCTGGGTTCATGATCCTCGTCTTCTTCCATAATATCAAGTGCAACATTATATGCAAAAGCATTATCAATAATTATTTCTCTTTGATTCCAACATTTTCCTGTAGTGACAAAATTTATTGAAGTTTCTATAATATCATTCTCTTCAGGAGTTACCTCTTCAGGAGTAGGCTCTTCAGGACCAACCTCTTCAGAATGTTGAATTTTGTCACTAACAATATTTTGGAGTTCTTGACTCTCGTTTAATCCTCTTTTCTTTCGAGGATTTTTATCTTTGGAACCAAGAGGTCTACCACGCTTCAGGCGTGCTTGAGACTCATTAGCACTTGTAATCTGTCCTTCAGGGATATCAATTTTAACCGGAGTATTTTCTGCAATAATATGAGATTTAGTAACTCTTCTGGAGTCAGTAAATGCATCCGGTAATTGATTTGTAATTCTTTGCAAATGTATAATCTTTTGAACTTCCAGTTCACATTCTTTTGTACGAGGATCAAGGAAATCAAGTGATATTTTCCATTTAATTTCCTTTTTCGGTTGAACTTTATCTCCCCTTAATGTCGGGAAATGCGATTCGTCAAAATGACAATCAGCAAATCTCGCAGTAAATAAATCACCTGTTAATGGTTCAACATATTTAATTATAGAAGGTGATTCATACCCGACATATATCCCCAATCTTCGTTGGGGGCCCAATTTAGTACGTTGTGGTGGTGCAATTGGGATTTAAACTGCACAACCAAAAATTCTCAAATGAGAAATATTGGGCTCATAGCCAAAAGCTAATTGTATGGGGGAGTAATTATGATAACTTGTCGGCCTAATTCTCACAAGTGTTGCTGCATGTAATATAGTATGCCCCCAAGCCGACAAAGGAAGTTTAGACCTCATAAGTAACGGTCTAGCAATTAATTGCAACCGTTTAATAAATGATTCAGCTAGACCATTTTGTGTATAAACATAAGCTACAGGATGTTCAACACTTATTCCAATCGACATGCAATAATCATCAAAAGCATGCGATGAATATTCACCAGCATTATCTAGACGAATTTTCTTAATTTGGTGATCTGAAAATTGTGCTCGTAGTTTAATTATCTGAGCAAGTAATTTCGCAAACGCCAAGTTGCGAGTAGATAATAAACTTACATGTGACCATCTCGTTGATGCGTCGATCAACACCATAAAATATCTAAATGGTCCACATGGTGGATCTGCAGGCCCACATATATCACCATGAATTCGTTCTAGAAATGCAGGAGATTCAGTCCCCACTTTCATTGGTGACGGTCTAATTATCAACTTTCCTTGGGAACAAGCAACACAAGAGAATTCATTAGAGTTTAAAACTCTTTGATTGTTCAATAAATGGCCATGTGAATTTTCAATTATCCGTCTCATCATTATAGAACCAGGATGTCCCAGACGGTAATGCCATATCATAAAATCTTTGGGATTTGTAGACTTCTGGTCTATTAGGTGATGACTTTCAATTGCACTTATGTTTGTATGATATAAACCAGATGAATAAGATGGTGATTTTTCTAATACACATTTTCTTCCAGAAATGGTATTTGTAATTAACAAAAATTCACCATTTATCTCATTCATAGTCTCGATATGATATCCATTTCGGCGAATATCTTTAAAACTCAGTAAATTTCTTCGAGACATTGTAGATAGTAGTGCATTGTTTATAACAATTTTGGTTCCTTCACGGAGAAATATACTAGTTCTTCCGGAGCCTTCAATCAGTTTAGCACTACCTCTAATTGTATTAATATTAGTTTTTCCCATCTTCAGGCAGAAAAAATACTTCTTATCTTTAAGGATAGTGTGAGTAGTAGCACTATCAATAAGGCAAATATCATCACCATTATTTGATCCCATATATTTGGCATTCATTTCTTCTCCAGGAAGATAAATATCCATTTCTTCTTCAGGAAGAAAGGTATCAATTTCTTCGTCAGGAAGAAATGCACCAACTTTCTTCGTCAGGAAGAAAGTGACAAACAAATTAATAAAAGTAAATATTAGTGAACAAAATGAAATACGTAAATTTCATAACTGAAAAAGAAAATTACACAAAAGATCATAACTAGAAAGGAAATTATACAAAAGAAACAAAAATTACAAAATTATAAATAACAAACATTCACCATCTGATCCCATTACACCTTCAGGGTGTTTAAATGAATCAGATCAATTTGCACCTTCAGGGTATTCAAGAAATCTGCTACATCGAGATTTGTCATATCAACATCATCAATCAGCATGATCATGTGTTTGATCAATAAAATTTGTCTCGACATTTTGGTCTTTATTTTTTTTAATGATGCTTGATAAAGTTAACCAGGTGGTCTGCCGTACGACAGGTACGGGAACCAATGACCTTCTATGCACATCGATAGCATTTATCTTCGCCATTTTTCGTTTCCTTGCAATTTCTTTTCAACCCCACTTCTTGGTGGTTATTTTGTTTCTTGCCACGATAATGATCATCATAAGGCATATATTGTCACGACTGCGTCCATTGACCACAACCACGGCTGCCATCCACGTCCACGGCCTCTGCCACGTGTATTTCCAAAACCACGACCATAATTTTGAGATTGAGTCACATTCGCTTCGGGGAATGGAACTAGCACCAGCTTGGTCGAGATTCATGATTTTTCAATAACAATTCATTATTTTGTTCAGCTAAAAGAAGACATGCAAATAAGTTCAGAATACCTCTTGAATCCTCTTTCACGATATTGCTGCTATGCAGGAGCAAATTTGAGGCATGAAAAGTGGAGAATGTCTTTTCCAACATATCATTATTAGAGACATTTTCTCCACACAATTTTAATTAAGAAGTAATCCTGAACATAGCTGAATTATATTCATTGATAGATTTGAAATCTTGAAGCCGCAGATGAAGCCAATCATATCGGGCTTTTGGAAGAACAACCAACTTCAGGTGGTTGAACCTTTCTTTTAAATCTCGCCAAAGCTCAGTGGATTTTTAACAGTAAGATATTCTGTTTTCAACCCCTCATCCAAATGATGGCGGAGAAATATCATGGCTTTGGCACGGTCTTGGCTTGATACATTATTATTTTCAACAATAGTATTTCCAAGACCCATTGATTCAAGATGAATTTCAACATCCAATATCCATGATAAATAGTTTTTTCCAGAAATATCAAGAGGAAGAAATTCTTGCTTTGTGAGATTAGACATAGTGAAAAAGATATAACTGAGAAATGGGAGAAATATTACCTCAAGAGTTTAACAAAGACAAGTAACCAAAAATCGCTTCAAAGTTTGAATTTGAACTTGATTTACTCCAGTGGTAGAGTCTCGTGCAAAGATATGTAACCAGCAAAGCTTCAACGTCCAGATTTGAATCTGATTTGCTCCAGTGGTAGAGTCTCGTGCTGATAACGTGTTGTAAAACTACTACTTCTATGCAATACAACTAAATAACAGTACAGAAGAAAATTACAATAAAGAGAAATACACAAAAGAAGTAGGTGGAATTATGGCTCTTTATTGATTGCTACAGAGATTCTCTGTGATTACAAGTTGACAGAGTTCCTACAGGATTTCTCTAATTAAAATGAATTACAATAGCTTCTATTTATAGATGGAACCAGGTAGCTGAAACCAGGTAGCTGAACCAGGTAGCTGAATCAGGTAGCTGAACCAGGTAGCTGAATTGTTTATTGATTTAGTATTTTAAGATGATAACTGATAGTTATTCATTAGTTCAGATATTTACAAAGGGGATGAATCCAGAGGGGATATACATAAACTCATTTAATGGATAACGAACATCCACATTTAATATTTTCATAACAGGACAAATATTATGGTGCTGATAAAATTATTAGAGGGAGTAGGAAGTCAAAGTGAATGTGGAGATAAAATGAGTTAACATCGAATTTGAGAGCTCCTGTTGTTTTGGATAACGGGGTTCCTAAAAAACTCTTTTTTTTACCAAAAATGGATGTCATTGACGAGTCTAAGGTGTCAAAGTGACATTTTCATGCAAATTATAAGAGCATAAGTGTTGGAATGAAATTGAAAATATCTTTAACAAAATCAAGTGAGATTAACCTTTTTCGATGACTAAGTAGATAAAGCGTGCATCACAAAAACTATTAAAAAAAAATTAACCACAATGAATTGATTTAATTATATAAAAAATTAGAATAAGTTAAAGAAAAAAATTTGGCATTTTGATAAAATTTTAGAATATCATTCGAACACTTCAAAGAAAAACCACATTAGAAATACTATAAAAACTAAAATCGAATTTGGAAAAAAAAAAGAAAATTAGTTTAAAAAAAGAATAAAGAGGTAAAGAAATCAATTTTGAGGTGTTTTGAAATTATTGAGAGAAAGTGGGGTTGGTTGCTATGGCGAAAGAGGAAACAAACAGTAATATTATGGATGTGATTAGTGATGATGAAAAGAAAAAGAATTTTATGTGATTAGTGATGATGAAAAGAAAAAGAATTTGGGTCGGGATGGTATGAAAGAGGTAATGGTGAGAATAATTATGAATGAGAGTGAAAAAAAAGATTTGATTAGGCAACCTATGGATGTAATTGTGAAACATATCAACGGAGAATTGGAGGCATTAAAAGAAGAGAAAATTGTCAAGATGGGCATGTATTATGGTGTATAGGAAGTTCTAGAATTATTAACCATTTTTATGGCCAAATAGAGAAAGTGCGAGCATTGCACGAACCAATAATGGTGAGATTTGAGAAAGTAGAAAGTGATTTGAGAATAATTGTGGAGCATATGAATGAAGACTTGAGAGTCTTAAAAGAGGAGAAAAGTGTCAACATGGACATCTATTATGGTGCTGAAAAAATTTTAAAATTATTTGAAGATGATAGAACTGAAAGTGAATGTGAAGATACTGATAATGTGTCAGAATTTATTTTGGGAGCTCGTATTATTTTCGATAATGAGATTTCTGAAAAGACAAATTTTTTACTACTTATCTATTCTGCATTGAATGCAAGAGCATGAAAGTTGGTATGAATTTGAAGAAAATCATTAGTAAGACCAAAGAGAGAAAGAAAACGAAGAGAAGACAGTTAATTTGTTTTATTCAGTCAAATTGACAATTTAATCTCTCAAAATTATGGTGTGCAATTCACATGTCAAACTTTCCGCATGATTAAACGAAGAAAATTGATAGATTAACAAAATTACATACATTTAAAAAGTTCAATAACAAAAAACCGATTTAATGACTTAGACTTTTGCTCTTAACTCATAAACTATTTGTGATTGTAGATGTAAACAAAGTAGAATGCAAACTAGCAATGCAATAATAACTAAAAACAATTACGAAACCCAATTTGGGACTATAGTGCATTTCACACATTAAGCACAAGATTGAAGATATCAGATAAAAACTAAAATATAGCTAAAACCACCACATGATTCTTGCACAACAAGCCACTATTTTAGAACTTTTGAGAGATTAGACTTCTGTCGATAACCTTGTTAGAGCATTCAAGTTTAAGTTTAATGTAGCTTTTTTAACTCTTGCAAAGAAAGAAAAGGACTTACATATAAATGTTTATGTCATCTGAAAGGATACAAGTGACACAGTTTGTGGCTCATTTGAAAGGTCATAACAAAACTAATAAATAACAATAACAACTAAACCTTTATCCTACTATGTGGGGTCAACTATATAGATCATATTATGTCGTCGTATACTATTTATACACATATTCTCAATGAACCAAGCCAGTATAAAGAAAAAAAAAAGAGATCAAATTTATATTCAAGACACAAATATAAATATATCATGTATTAACAAGAGAAGTAATAGTTTAGTTGTTTTTACTAAACACTCATTATAATATAACTTCATTGTATTTGAAAACACATGCATTGCACGTATTCATAATCGGTGAAGATGCATATCATCAAGAGATTTTTAACTGCAAGTAATTTATTTAAATTTATAACAAATTATTATGAGTTTAAGACAAAAAATTCAGTGTTTTGATAGAATTTAAAATCGAATTTTGCAAAAAAAGAAAAGAAAATAAAGTAACTAAAATGAATTAAAGAGGTAAAGAGATCAAGACCAATCATGTAATAGAAAGAAACACATTTCATAGTTTAATTGCACTTTGTAAATTCTCATTATACTTTAATAAAAGTGATACTTTGAAAAATGGTTCCATTGCTTTCAACTAATGTTAGAGAGAATTGGGGCAGGAAGATATCCAAGAAATACTGGACAAAGCAAAAACCATAGCATGAATTAATTGTGCATATCCATGCCATTGTTTTAAAAATTATAAGAGATCAAACTTGTCCATAACTTAGTTAACTTTCTCATGCATTTCTTGACTCTTAGAAACTTTGATCACCGAAAGAAAAAGCATACAAAAAAAAATATTTCTTTCATCTGTTTGGAAGACTTCAATCTTGGATTTCACATATTGGAAGAAAGAACCGTGGCTGATCTCTCTTTTTAGATTGGAGCCACAGTAGTTTTAAATGAAACAATACTACTTGCGTGTGTTTTATAATTGATATTGAAGAATAATGAACTACAATTTGGTTAACGTATGAGACAATGAATCAAGCCAAAGAAACAATTAAAGAAGAATTCAAACACAACTACACAAGAATTCCAGCTACTTGCCATTCAAACACAAGAAATAGGACAATCTAGTTTCTATCCTAAACAGGAGTACTAATAAATTTGAGTTTTCAAATTGCAGGACGACTACTAGATGATTATAGATATATCTTAAAGAAAGTAATTAATTAAAATGAAAAAGAAATCAAAAGAGAAAGAAGTTTAGGAAATCTTAAAATTTTTCTATTTAAATTAAGTAGAGAAATGTAAAAGATTAACTTTTGTATATTTGCAACACGCTCATCGCACGTGCTCATCAAACATTCATGGGTTCCTGGATGAAGTTCTCAAGGGAATTTGGTGGGAATACTGTTATGAGGATTTGAAAGGGTGAATCCTCGTGAAGTATGGAAAACTAATTAATTTTAACATTTCAATGGATATACTAATGAAAATTAAAAGTTACAAAGTGTAAATTACATATACATTTCTCTCGATTGACCAAACGTATAACAAATACCCTATCGTTAACTAATATCTACTTTCTTGATTGGTCAAACGTATAACAAATATCATATCATTAACTAATATCCGCTTTTCTTGATTGGCCAAAACGTATAACAAATGCCCCTATTGCTAACTTATGATTGACCGACAAAATCAACAAAATTTTCTTACGAAGTTTTTAAAACATTTTAAATAAGTTTTAACCACACGAGAGATAAATGTGATTTTTTTAAAACATTTATTTAGGGTTTCTTTTTTTTTTTTGAACATTTTGAAAATATTTAATAACAGTAAGAGATCAATCGTTTGGTTAATATATAAAGCAAATCTTGATGTGAAAAAAAAAATAGAATTAATTTTGCAATTTGGAGAAACCCTAACATAAAATGATTTTAGTTTGGGATTTATTAATTCTCATTCCCCCCATTTAAGAAATACTTTTCGTCTAATTAAACACAAAAAATTGGCAGAATGACAAAATATGTACATTTAAAAGCTTTAATGACTAAAAATCGATTTGAAAAAAGTTTAATGACTTTTGCTCTATTTACTCGTAACTCATAAGCTATCAATCGTGGAAAATGCAAATGAAGTAGATTGCGAGCAAGCAATTTATTGATAATCAAAGACAATTATAAAACCCTATTAAGTCAATTTGATAATTTTATCTATTAAATTTGTAGTGTGCAGTTCACGTGACAGACTTCCATCTTATTAAATGGAGAAAATTTACCGAATGACAAAATTAAGTATATCTAAAACTTTAATTATTAAAAAAAACCTATATTAAAAAGTCTTATTAACTGTTGCTCTTTTTATTCGAAACTCATAAGCTATCAGTATCGGCAAATATAAACAAAAAAAATTGCAAACACACAATGTATTGATAACTAGAGACTATTAGAAAATCATCATCAAATTGTCTCTCGATTATCAAGACACACTAGTGTTTCATAGAAAGTCATCAGCACGAGCATTAAAGGGGTAGAGGACAGCGGTAACAATATGGATGACGGTGATTCTGATGACAATGCTCCAGAGACAACCTATAATTTTGGGAAATGGGCTGCTGGTTTCACTGTTGCTCCTCGTAGAACCAACAGTGAGACGATGGAAATGAGCCACGAGGGAGAAGATAGTGAGGATGATAAAGGTGGTGAGGAAGATGGTGAGAATTTGGGAGGATATTTAGCTGTAAATGATTTCGATTATGATAGACAAGAAGATAGGAATGGTGATGAAGTCTCCGATTTTGTAGTATCTGAAGATTACAGGGACTGAGTTTAGCAAGTTTTGGTGGCCCTAATAATGGAGTTGTCAACTCTGAAGGAACAAATAATGGATCACAAAGGTCTCCTCCTCGGTCGCATTCTTTTAGATTCTTTTGTATTCATTGTTGAGGCAGCTTTAGGTTTATCTTGCTATTGTGTAAAACCATAAAGGATAGTGAATCTAACAAAGCTATTTGCCAACTTGGCTACAAAGAAAAAAAAATAGAGAAAGTTAGAAAAACTATTATAAGTTGAAGAAAAAATTTCATTGTTTTAATAAAATTTTATAATATCATTTCAACGCATGAGAAAAAGCACATTAGAAAAACTATCAAAATAAAAATCCAATTTGGCAAAAAAGAATAGAAATAATTAATTAAAATGAATAAAAGAGGTTAATAGATCAATTTGGAGATGCTTGAAAATAACCGAAGACAACTATGAGATCCTAAGTCAGTTTGATAATTTTATCTATCAAATTTATTGTGTGCAGTTCACGTGACAGACTTCCGCCTTCCGCCTGATTAAATGGAGAAAAATTGACAGAATAACAAAATTACGTGCATTTAAGAAGTTTTATGACCAACAAACCCTATTAGAAAAACTCTTAGTGACTTTTACTCTAGTTATTCAAAACTCATACGCTATCTCGGCAGATGTAAACAAAGTAAATCGCAAGAATGCTTTGATAACTAGAAACAATTAGAAAAACTACTAAGAGTTGAAGAAAAAATTTCAGCGTTTTAATAAAATTTTAAAATATCATTTGAAAGCATAAGAAAAAGCACATTAAATAAACTATCAAAATCAAAATCAAATTTGGCAAAAAAGAAGAGAAAAAACTAATTAAATTGAATAAAAGAGGTTAATAGATAAATTTTGAGTTGCTTGGGAATAATTGAGTGAAATATGAGTTGGTTGCTACCGAGGAAGAGAAAAACAAAGGTGATATTTGTGGATGGGAATAATAATGACGTGAAGAAAAAAGATTTGAGTAATCTGGATGGTGCGGAAGAGGTAATAGTTAGGGAGAAAAAAGCATGAAATGCTGCAGGGGATCTTGCAGCAGCAAAGAGTGGGGTCTTTTGGATTTTGAACAAGGATGTTTAAATGACGATATTTAAACTTAATTTCTCTCCACATAAATGGGAAGGTTAGAGGGTAGGTACCTGTAGTGGTGAATTTTTGAATGACTTAATTACATTGGTCATAAAATATGAAACCTGTTTTAGACTCTGATTTATCACATGAAAATGAACTAATGTTTAAGAAGAAATCAATGCATTGATAACTAGGCACAATCACAAGAACATATTAAATACAATTTTATCTATTAAATTTTTACTGTGCAGTTCACGTGAAAGACTTTCCATCTGATTAAACGTAGAAAATTGGAAGAATGACAAAATACGTACATTTAAAGCTTTAATGACCAAAAATCAATTTGAAAAAAGTTTAATGACTTTTGCTCTATTTAATCGTAATTCATAACCTATTTGTGGTGGTAGATGCAAACGAAGTAGATTGCGAGCAAGCAATACAAAGATAACAAGAGACAAATTGCGAGATCCATTTAAGTCACTTTGATAATTTTATATGTCAAATTTTTAGTGTGCGGTTCAAGAAAAAGATTTTCGTATGATTAAATGGAGAAAATTGAAAGAATGACAAAATTACGTACATTTTAAAAATTTAATGACCAATTTGTTTTAATTTTCAAAACTTTAGGGAAAAAGAGAACAATGTTAATTTTTTTTATTAAGTCAGTATGGCAATTTTATCTCTCAAATTTGTGGTGTGCATTTTATGTGACACACTCTTCGTCTTATTAAATTGAGAAAATTAACAGAACGACTTCAATAACAAAAAATCATTTTGAAAAAATTTTAGTGACTTTTTTGAACTTTTGCTCTCTTTACTTTTTAACACATAAAGCTCTGTTTGGTTGTGATTTTCTGATTTATTTCACAAACATAAAATAATTTGTTTGTTTTATTTAATTTTTCTACAAAACTTTTTAAAACTAAAAATAATGCTACAATAATTATTTTTGCTCTGGTGAATTTTAATAATAAACTATTCTTCCTAACATAATTTTCCACCAAAATAAACTTATAAAATATTAATTCAAATTTGAATTTTAAAATTTTATTAATAAAAAATTCTCTAATACCAATCCCAACAAAACAAACTTTATCAATCCATACGCATCCAAAATATCCATTTCTTATAACAGATCCCAATAAAAAAGATTCCATCATAAAATTAAAAAATACACATCTAAATAGAGACTAAGATATTGTGGTGGCAGATGTACACGAAGTAGATTGCGAGTAAGCACACGCATCACACGAAGCATTAAAAAATATTTAACCACAATTAATTGGTTTAATTATATGAAAAATTAGTATGAGTTCAAGGAAAAATATCGGTATTTCGATAAAATTAAAATATTATTTGAACACTCCAAAGAAAAAGCACATTAGAAATATTATCAAAATTAAAATTGAATTTGACAAAAAAGAAAAAAATAACTAAAATGAAAAGAGATCAATTTTGAGGTGATTTGAAATGATGAAGAGAAAGTGGGGTTGGTTTATGCTGACGAAGCGAAACAAATAGTGACATTGTGGATGGAAACAATGACGACGAGAAGAAAAAGGATTTGCTTCCAGTTGGTGTGGAAGAGGTAATGGTGAAGGTGGAGAAAGTAGGAAATAATTGTGGATGAAAGTAAAAAAAGATGATTTGATTAGACAACTAAGGATGGGATTGTGGAATATATGAATGAAGACTTGGTGGTATTAAAAGAAGAGAAAAGGGTTAAGATTAGGTGTATTCTGATAATGGAAAACCTCTAAAATTATTGGAGATGGTATGAAATGAAAGTGAATGTGGAGATACCGACAAACTGTTAGCATCTTGTCTAGGAGTTCGTATTGTTTTGGATAATGGGGATCCTAAAAAGCTAATTTTTATGCATGTATAACTAGACACAATCACAAAAACATATTAAGTAGAAAATTGGGAATGTATTAAGTAGGAATGTATGCATAACTAGACACAATCACAAAAACATATTAAGTACAATTTTATCTATCAAATTTCTACTGTGCAGTTCACGTGAAAGACTTTCAATCTAATTAAATGTAGAAAATTGGAAGAATGACAAAATACGTGCATTTAAAAGCTGTAATGACCAAAAATAAATTTGAAAAAGTTTAATGACTTTTGCTCTATTTAATCCTAACTCATAAGCTATTTGTGGTGGTAGATGCAAACGAAGTAGATTGCGAGAAAGCAATACAATGATAACAAGAGAAAATTACAAGACCCAATTAAGTCATTTTGATAAATTTATATATCAAATTTTTAGGGCGCGTTTCAAGAAAAAGATTTTCATATGATTAAATGGAGAAAATTGACAGAATGACAAAATTACGTACATTTAAAAATTTTAATGACCAATTTGTTTTAATTTTTAAAAACTTTAGGGAAAGAAGAGAACAATGTTAATTTGTTTTATTAAGCCAGTATGACAATTTTATCTCTCAAATTTGTGGTGTGCATTTTATGTGACGGACTCTTCATCTTATTAAATTGAGAAAGTTAACAGAACGACTTCAATAACTAAAAATTGATTTGAAAAAATTTTAGTGACTTTTTTGAACTTTTGCTCTATTTACTTTTAACACATAAGCTATTTGTGGTGGCAGATGTACACGAAGTAGATTGAAAGCAAGCACACACATCGCACAAAGCATTAAAAATAATTTAACCACAATTAATTTGTTTAATTATATAAAAAATTAGTATGAGTTCAAGGAAAAATACCAGTATTTTGAAAAATTTTAAAATATTATTTGAACACTCCAAAGAAAAGGCACATTAGAAATATTATCAAAATTAAAATCTAATTTGACAAAAAAGAAAAAAAAGTAACTTAAATGAAAAGAGATCAAAATTGAGGTGATTTGAATTGATGAAGAGAAAGTGGGCTAGGTTTATGTTGATGAAGTGGAAACAAGTAGTGACATTGTGGATCGAAACAACGACGACGAGAAGAAAAATGATTTGCGTCCAGATGGTGTGGGAGAGGTAAGGGTGAGGGTGGAGAAAGTAGGAAATAATTGTGGATGAAAGTCAAAAAAAGATGATTTGATTAGGCAACTAAGGATGGGATTGTACAATATATGAATGAAGACTTGGTGGTGTTAAAAGAGTAGAAAAGTGTTTAGATGACACGTATTCTGGTGTTGGAGAACCTCTAGAATTATTGGAGCTGGTATGAATTGAAAGTGAATGTGGGGATACGACAAAGTGTCACCATCTTATCTAGAAATTTGTATTGGTTTGGATAATGGGGAACCTAAAAAGACTAACTTTACATTATTTATGTGTTTGAATTGAATACAAGTCCTAAGTGTTGGGATGGATTTTAAAGAAAATCATTAGCAAGATCAATTGAGAATAAATTTTGTGGATGACCGAAGAGAGAAAGAGAAATAAGAGAAGAGAGTTAATTTGTTTTATTGTCACTGTGACAATTTTATTTATCAAATTTGCGGTGTGCAGTTTACATGAGAGACTTTTCGTCTTATTAACCAAAGAACATTTCTTTGTATTACTTCTCATTAGAAACACATGCACGTCACGCACTCGTAATAGTTGAAGACGCATACCAATAAAAAAAATTAACCTCAAGTAAATGATTTAATTATATAACAAACTATTATGAGTTGAAAAAAAATTCAATGTTTTAATAGGTTTTGAAAATATAATTTGAACGGATAAGAAAAAAGCATATTAGAACAACTATCAAAATAAAAATCATAATCTAATTTGAAAAAAAAATGAAGAGAAAAAACTAATTAAAATGAATAAAAGAGGTTAATAGATCAATTTTGAGGTGTTTGGGAATGATGGAGAGAAAGTTAGGTTGGTTCCTACTAAGGAAGAGGAAAACTAAGAGTGATATATGTGGGTGGGAATAGTGATGATGAGAAGAAAAATAATTTGAGTCGGAATGGCGTGGAAGAGGTAATAGTGAGGGAAGGAAAAAATAGGGAGGAAAAAGTAGGAAATGATACATGGGATTTTGCAACATCACAAAGTGGAGTCTTTTAGTATTTTGAACATGGATGTTGTATGCTATTAAAATTTAATTAACCATATGGGAAGGTTGGAGGATGAGTGACCTCAATAGTTTAGAGACAAGAAGAAATCTGATGATGGTAGTTTATCTGAGACATTTGTAGTAGTGAATACGTGAATGAGTTAATTGCTTTGGTCATAAAATATGATACTTATTTTTGGATCTTATTTATCACATTAAAACGAGCTAATGTTTAGGAAGAAAGGAATGTATGGATAACTAAGCACTATCACAAGAACATATTAAGTACAATTTTATCTATCAAATTTCTACTGTGCATTTCACGTGAAAGACTCTCCATCTGATTAAATGTAGAAAATTGGCAAAATGACAAAATACATACATTTAAAAGCTTTAATTACCAAAAATAAATTTTAAAAAAGTTTAATGACTTTTTGATATGGATCGATTCGCTCCAAACCCCGGCTTGTATGTCACGGAAGGAATTGCAGGACCTTCGAATAAAACCAATGAACAAGAACAATCTAACAAGTAGATTGGAATTTACACGCCAATTGATAAAGCCGCTTCGCGCAAACTAATCAATTCTCAAGATTTGTTAGCTTGAAAACCCTTCGCAGGAAATCAAATTCACAAAGATAAAACAATCGCTGTTTTATTTCTCAAATCAAAATTCTTCTCTCCCCCTCTCTACAACTGAAATAAAGCACCTATTTATAGGCTTACAAAGAAACCCTATCTTACTAACTAAGTAAACTAAAACTAACCCTAACAAACTGGACTTGGACTATATTAATTATGGACCTTAATAATTAAAGAACACTTAATTATAAAGCCCAATTACAATTAAACGCAAAACACTTAAAAAAAACGAAAAATTTTAAAATTCTGCCGCACGCCGATGTCGCGACGTGGGGAAGCTCGACGTCGCGACATCGGGCTTAAACCTAAAATAACAATACGTCGATTTCTGGACGTCGCGACTCGCGACGATGGACGTCGCGACGTGAAGGGACGTCGCGACGTGTGATGCTGGACGTCGTGACGTGAATTGCTGCACACGTTCTTTCTCCAATCCAGGTCTCCAAATGAAAGATTCGTCTTCTACAACTGGAATGAGCACTTTGAAATCAACGAACTTGACATATGACCTTGATCTCGTATCATTCCATTCCACTTGAAAAAGATTTGACCTCAAATCTCGTTGATGGGTAACAAGGAAAACCGGCACAAAATCTGTAACATCATCAAGACAAAAAGACAAAATATATAGAAATTCGCTCTCATTATCTTTCCTCTCTTTGCCTTTTTCTACAACCCTCACATCAAGGCTTTTTCCATTCAAATCATGAATCAATTCACTTTCTTGCTTCACATGATAAACATCATTAATAACAATTAAATTACAATCATTTAAAGCAATAAAAGAATTTACTTCACAAGAAGGTTCTTCATTAATGGTCTCCACCGTTGCGTCAACAATTTCATTAACTTGACTCATCTCCAATGGATTCAACTCTTTATCCCCATGATCCTCAACACATGCCAACAATGGTATAGTAACAACTTTGACAGTTGGGTCTTCCTTTGGAGGTTCAACATACACATCATACCATCTTGGACAACTAATAGCATTATGACCTATAGCCATACATCTCAAACACTTCTTGGCATGAACTCTAGGCGTTGGCGTCCTAATCTTTCTTTCAACAAAAAGGTTAGCACAATCACGTTCTTGATGACCATACCCAGAACATATAGCACATCGGATTACACATGGTTTGGACACCATAGATTCTGAACCCATCCCAAGTTGTGCAATTTTTCTCTCAATTTGCTGTTGGGTAGCAGATATTTGGCTTATCTGATCCCCTATGGCTGCCATCAACCTTGCGAGCCTTTGATTCATACTTGAATCTCCTTGATTACTCATGATTAGCAGTAAAGAAGAATACCAATAATACCACTTAATGTGAACAACAAAGATCCAAATTCTCTTTAAATTTTTTTTTTCTTTCCACCAAAAATCAAACCCACACAATAAAAGATATAATTGCTTAACACCAATCACAAAATAAAATTTATGACAGGCTTGCGAATATCAAACAATTTGAATTCAATTTTATAAGGAAAAATTGAAAACCTGATTTTTGTTCGAAGAACTGTTCTCTGATACAACTTGATACGAAACCCGGATCGATTCGCTCTCAACCCCGGCTTGTATGTCACGGAAGCAATTGCAGGACCTTCGAATAAAACCAATGAACAAGAACAATCTAACAAGTAGATTGGAATTTACACGCCAATTGATAAAGCCGCTTCACGCAAACTAATCAATTCTCAAGATTTGTTAGCTTGAAAACCCTTCGCAGGAAATCAAATTCACAAAGATAAAACAATCGCAGTTTTATTTCTCAAATCAAAATTCTTCTCTCCCCCTCTCTACAACTGAAATAAAACACCTATTTATAGACTTACAAAGAAACCCTATCTTACTAACTAAGTAAACTAAAACTAACCCTAACAAACTGGACTTGGACTATATTAATTATGGATCTTAATAATTAAAGAACACTTAATTATAAAGCCCAATTACAATTAAACGCAAAACACTTAAAAAAAACAAAAAATATTAAAATTCTGCCGCACGCCGACGTCGCGACGTGGGGAAGCTCGACGTCGCGACGTCGGGCTTAAACCTAAAATAACAATACGTCGATTTCTGGACGTCGCGACGAGCGACGATGGACGTCGCGACGTGAAGGGACGTTGCGACGTGTGATGCTGGACGTCGCGACGTGAATTGCTGCACACGTCCTTTCTCCAATCCGGGTCTCCAAATGAAAGATTCGTCTTCTACAACTGGAATGAGCACTTTGAAATCAACGAACTTGAATTATGACCTTGATCTCGTATCACTTTTTCTCTATTTAATCGTAACTCATAAGCTATTTGTGGTAGTAGATGCAAACGAAGTAGATTGTGAGAAAGCAATACAATGATAACAAGAGACAATTACAAGAGCCAATTAAGTCACTTTGATAATTTTATATATCAATTTTTTAGTGTGCAGTTCAAGAAAAAGATTTCCATATGATTAAATGGAAAAAATTGATAGAATGACAAAATTACGTATATTTAAAATTTTTAATGAACAATTTGTTTTAATTTTTAAAAGCGTTAGGGAAAGAAGAGAACAATGCCTAATCTGTTTTATTAAGTCATTATGACAATTTTATCTCTCAAATTTGTAGTGTGCATTTTATGTGATACACTCTTCGTCTAATTAAATTGAGAAAATTAACAGAACGACTTCAATGACAAAAAACCGATTTGAAAACTTTTTAGTGACTATTTTGAACTTTTGCTCTGTTTACTTTAATACATATACTATTTGTGGTGGCAGATGTACACAAAATAGATTGCGAGCAAGCACACGCATCGCACGAAGCATTAAAAATGATTTAACCACTACTAATTGGTTAAATTATAAAAAAAATTAGTATGAGTTCAAAAAAAATATTGGTATTTTAATAAAAAAATTAAAATATTATTTGAACACTCCAAAGAAAAACACATTAGAAATATTATCAAAATTAAAATTGACTTTGACAAAAAAAAGAAAAAAAAGTAACTAAAACGAAAGGAGATCAATTTTGAGGTGGTTTGAAATGATAAAGAGAAAGTGGGGTTGGTTGATGCTGATGAAGCGGAAACAAATAGTGACATTGTGGATGGAAACAACGACGACGAGAAGAAAAAGGATTTGTGATAAGTTGGTTTTATACCAACTTATATGTCTTAGTTCACTTAGCTTTTGACTTGTTTTTCATGCATGTGTGTAGTGTTTTGTGCCATTGTGTGCATTTATGTGGTTTGCAACTTGTAAGTGTTAAAATAAAGAAAAATGCCAAAATGTTGATTAAATGAGTCAAATGTGTATTTGAAGTTCAAGAACAAGGAAAGAATTAAAAAAGGTTGGAAATGATGCTTGAGGAGTTTGAGAAAACCTTAACATGATATTTTGCTTATTGTGCATTCGGGCAGAACTGTTAGTGTACATAATTTGAAGTGTAACTTTCTCAATACTAATCCAAAGGATGAGATCTTAGATGTTCTGGAAAGATCTTTAAGTGTACTTCAATTCATATGTTTTAACTTTCTTCCAATTCGGTGTGCAAGTAGGAGAAACGAAGGCATCTTTGTGATCACTACTTTAGGGTTTTGAATGTGGAGCTCACTGCCACAGTTTGGTAAATTGTTCATATCTTGAGCTACAGACCTCCACTGATGCGGATTCTTGAACCAATAGAAAGCCAAGAGAAAGATCTAAAACTCTTATGTTTACAACAAAGTCCAATTCAGAGGGTAAGACACACATATATTGCATAGAAGTGGGGTGTTGTGATGAAACGGGTTGCATCGCCACACACCTCACTAACCTCGCCGCACGAATGTGCGGCGAGCTCACTCACCTCGCCGCAAGAATGTGCATCGAGCTCATTCACCTCGCTGCACGAATGTGCGGCGAGCTCACTCACTTTGCCGCATGAATGTGCGGCGAGCTCACGCACAGCGCACACAGCTTTACCACACTTCAGTAATGTGGCCATAACTTTCTTGTCCGAACTCCAAATTGAGTGATTCAAAAGGTTATGGAAAGCTAACACTTAGGGCTATAACTTTCATGTTTTAGGATTTGCCAAATTCATAGCGCATCAGGGCCAGATATTGGTTGGACGTTGCTGCACACTTGCACACTTGCACACAACACTTGTTATACCCATGCGACGACCTCACCTTCTCCATCACACATTTCACTCAACACTCAACACTCACTTCACTCACATTTCACTCTTCATCGTAACATTCACTTCACACACATTTCACTCTTCATGACATTTCATTTGCATTCATTTTTCAATACATTTCACAACACTTCATTTGTACTTTTTCATACACATCTCACAAGTAACACTCACACATGCACTTCATAGCATTTTCTTGCACACTGATTGCATTACACACCTCACTTTTCATTTGTTCTCACTCTTTAGCACATTACACTCACAACAATCTTCAACACATAGGTTACATAATTCTTCAACATCCATGTCACGATCATTCATTTTTGGTCACACACTTCACAACACTTTTAACACACATGCATGCATTTACATGGCAAGGCCTCTCTAAGAGGTCTCGCTACTTTTGGTTTTGTGAGGGCGAGGTCGCTTAGAGAGGTCTCGCCACTTTTTGTTTTGTGAGGGCGAGGTCTCTTAGAGAGGCCTCGCCACTAAGAATATTGTGAGGGCGAGGCCTCTCTAAGAGGCCTCGACATGCATTTTGTGTTAGTGTTGTTTGTGAGAAATTTTCTAAGTGTTGGATTTTGTTTTCTTCTTGTGCAGGTGTGTAGGTTGGCGTGATCAATGAAGGCTCAAAGGCGTGGAAGACGTGGGAAGTTACCGAGCAGATTCTTTTGGACTGTTGGATGTACACAAAGGCATTTATGTAATATTACATCCTTTTTTCGTTTGCGTATTAATTACGTTTTGTAACCTCTTTAAATAGAGGATTTAGTCATAGATTTAGGGATCATTCTAGACTCTTAACAGATTTTTGACTTTGGAGAGCGAGAGCTTTCTCTCACTAGAAATTATTTCTCTCTCTAGATTTTCTCTCTCTTCCATTTCTTCTCCGGTCGTGATTCCGATTGAACTTGTGAACTGAGCACGGAATTCTCAATCTCAATTAACGGAGTTTTTGACAATTCTTACACATTTGCTGGTAAATTCTTCCAATTTATATGCAAATAAATTGTTTTAAATTTGAATGTGAAGATCGTGACATGAGAATGAAGATTCGTGGCTAAATCAGTGATGTCTTAGGGTTGAGAACGGATGATTGTGAAATTAGACTATGCGATGCCTTGTAATTGATACAATTCCTGAAGATTGAGATCGTACTTGAAATTAATGCTTGAATCTTGTTAAGTCTTATGTATTCATGCTCTTATTAACGGATTTTTGCCTCGATTGTGGTCTCCATGCTAAGTCGGGATTAGAATCACAATTAGGAGTAAGGAATGCATGAAATGAGAACCTAAAGTACGACAATTGAGTCTTCTCACTCATTTTACTTGTTCGTGAACGGAGATGCGGTCGCCATGCAGGTGGAAGTTCATTGAATCATTAGAATAGAGTGAGGAGAGACTTCCTAAGGCTAACGAAGATGAACGAACCTAGGTTAGGCCTCGCCATGGGAAAACCTCAGGATTTTCATGCTAGAGTAGCTAGTCTTGGGCAGTTGAGATGTTGCAGTTTTTCAACCATCACTCTAGGGCCTCGCCATGGGAGAGAGTGGTGATAGGGAGTGTAGGATAACATGCGGTCGCCATGCTGATGGTATTCTATGTTCCTAGGCAACTTGATCTCCTCTCTGTGTTCTTGTGTGGCAATTGCATTGCATTCGAGTAGTCTATTAGTGCAATCATCCGGCACCTAAACCCTAGGACGTCAGTTTTGTTACTTGATTTTACTCAACACTTATTGTTCCTGTTTCTTGAATTATTTTCAAGCTCTCTGTTGTGATTAGTTAGTACTAAATTTCTTGTTATCTTTTCATTTTGACAATCTCGGAACAAATACTAAATTCTAAGAAGCCATCCATTTTCCTGTGGATACGATCCCTCTCACCATATCTACATTAGTGAATAGGGTAAAATTGCAAGGTACACGATAAGCCTGTCAATTTGCGTCCAGATGGTTTGGAAGAGGTAATGGTGAGGGTGGAGAAAATAGGAAATAATTATGGATGAAAGTAAAAAAATATGATTTGATTAGGCAACTAAGGATGGAATTATGCAATATATCAATGAAGACTTGGTCGTTTTAAAAGAAGATAAAAGTGTTAAGATGACACATATTCTGGTGTTGGAGAACCTCTAGAATTATTGGAGGTGGTATGAATTGAAAGTGAATGTGGAGATACCGACAAAGTGTCACCATCTTATCTATGAGTTCATATTAGTTTGGATAATGGGGAACCTAAAAAGACTAACTTTATACTATTCATGTGTTTTGCATTGAATACAAGTCCTATGTGTTGGGATGGATTTGAAGAAAATCATTAGCAAGGTCAATTGAGAATAAATTTTTTGGATGACCGAAGAGAGAGAGAAATAAGAGAAGAGATTTAATTTGTTTTATTCTAACTGTGACAATTTTATTTATCAAATTTGTGGTGTGCAGCTTACGTAAGAGACTTTTCGTCTAATTAACCGAAGAACCTTTCTTTTTATGACTTCTCATTAGAAACACATGCATGGAACATGCTCATAATAGTTGAAGATGCATACCATTAAAAAAAATTAACGACAAGTAAATGATTTAATTATATAACAAACTATTATGATTTGAAAAAAAAATTGTTTTAATATAATTTTAAAATATAATTTGAATGGATAAGAAAAGGCATATTAGAACAACTATCAAAATCAAAAATCAATTTGGAAAAAAAAGAAGAGAAAAAACTAATTAAAATGAATAGAAGAGGTTAATAGACCAATTTTGAGGTGTTTGGGAATAATGGAGAGAAAGTTGGGTTGGTTGTTACTAAGGAAGAGGAAACTAAGAGTGGCATAAGTGGATGGAAATAGTGATAATGAGAAGAAAAATAATTTGAGTCGGAATGGTGTGGAAGAGGTAATAGCGAGAGAGGAAAAAACAGAGTGGAAAAAGTAAGGAATGAAACAGGGGATCTTGCAACAGCACAAAGTGGAGTCTTTTGGGATTTTGAACATGGATGTTGGACAATATTAAAAATTAATTAATAATATGAGAAGGTTGGAGAGTGGGTGACCTCAATAGTTTAGAGAGTTTAGAGACAAAAAGAAATCTGGTGATGGTAGTTTATCCAAGACATCTGAAGTGGTGAATGTGTGAATGAGTTAATTGCATTGGTCATAAAATATGATACCTATTTTAGAGTTTGATTTATCACGTGAAAACGAACTAATGTTTAGGAAGAAAGGAATGTATGGATAACTAGGCACAATCATAAGAACATATTAAGTACAATTTTATCTGTCAAATTTCTACTGTGCAGTTCACGTGAAAGACTTTCCATCTGATTAAACATAGAAAATTGGCAGAATGATAAAATACGTACATTTAAAACCTTTAATGACAAAAAATCAATTTGAAAAAAGTTTAATGACTTTTGCTCTATTTAATCGTAACTCAAAAGTTATTTGTCGTGGTAGATGCAAACGAAGTAGATTGTGAGAAAGCAATACAATGATAATAAGAGACAATGACAAGACCCAATTAAGTCACTTTGATAAATTTATATATCAAATTTTTAGCGTGCGGTTCAAGAAAAAGATTTTCGTAAGGAGAAAATTGACATAATGACAAAATTACGTACATTTAAAAATTTTAATGACCAACTTGTTTTAATTTCAAAAAATTTAGGGAAAGAATAGAACAATGTTAATTTGTTTTAGGGCTAATTCCCTTTTACCCCCTGTGGTTAGGCATAATCACCCTTTCACTACCTCGTGATTTCAAAATACCCATATAACCCTCTCGTGTTTTGAACTAATGTGGAAAATAGACGGAATCCGTCTAAATTGACGGATGTGGTTTACACGCGCAGTAATCTGCGAGTATTACTTAAACTGTTTTATTTTTATTCCAAAATTACCATTTCCTAAATAGTTTATTAACACGTGTTCTTTTTTTTTTCTTTCCTTTTCCTTTTCTTTTTCTCTTTCCTTTCTTCTTCCTTTCCTTTCTTTTGTGAATTTAGATCGGGCCTTTCAATGGTGTAGGCAAAAAAAATTCATTTTCTGATTGAAAAATCAGATTTTCAATTGCCAAAGGCTTAGATTTTAACTCTCTAATTCAAAGCTCATAGCTCAGATTTTCAACTATAAGATTTTCAACTCTCTAGTGATCTGCTCACAGCTCAGATTCAACGCTCAGATTCAAGCCGGAGTTCATTGCTCAAAGATCCGACAGCCCGTCATCAATCCGACCACTCCTATTTTCGATCAATCAGCCAGTCAGATTCAAGCGTACGAAGAGGAAGCTTGGGTTGATTCAAAGTTCAGATCTTCAAAGACAAGATCTGACGAAGACCCAAAGCAATCACCCCCTGAACCTAGCCCCTTCGATTTGGGCGATCTGGGAACCAGAACTTCGATCTAAACACATCGGGATCCTGGTGATTTTTCTAGGCTGGCTGTGAGGTGCTGGAAGAAGCACACGATGATTGTAGCTCACGCTGGTAGAAACACACGATGGATGAAGCTTCTGCTCGAGTTGGCAGCAGCTCAAGGCCGACCATTGGCCGAAAAACTTGCTCTTCCATAAGTCGACAGCTCCCCTGATTGATGTGGAATTGATAAGGAATATTGGAATTTTGATTTTGAAAGGTTTCAGAGCAGCTTTTGGGATTTAATTTTTTCTGGGTCGGTGGAGGGAGAACGAGACGGATAAGATAAAAGTTGTCCCAGGATGAAGTTCAGGCCCCGCAACTATTCCAAAGGGTGCAGCAACTAATGATATTGTAGGCTGGAAGCTTGGTCCAGCTATCCTTCCAAACATTGGTGCAGTATGCCCAGGCACGGGAGAAGGAACAGTTACTGCTGGATCAACCTATAACTAGCAATGTTCCAATAATTGACTGGGCCTTTTCAATGTTCCAACAATTACAGTATTCTCTAACTAGCAATTGGAAATAGAAAATTTCATCTTAAATTTCTTCACTAATTTCTATCATTCTTTAATCTTCTGCTGTCTTGTTCAATGAATATGCTAGTGATTTTGGTGGAGGTGAAGTAATTCTTGAATGATAGTTCCCACACAGGTCATTGTAAATCACTAGCATATTCATATTGGAATTTGGATTCTTTGAAATTCATTGTTTCTAAATTGTGTGACTATGGTTTTGCTAGTTATGGTGAGATAATTATGACAGACAGGTTGACGAAGAGAAAGAGGAAAAAGAAAGAAATTAAAAAGAGAAATTAAAATCTTTGAATTTTGTTTGGGTTTGAGATATGTTGCAGAACTGAAGCTTGAAGATGAATCGTTATGTCTAAATAAGGGTTAATGAAGTGGGTTAATGATGGTTGTAGTGGGTGGAGAAGTGATGGTTGTGGTGAATTTTTTATTAAAGTTGGAGAAATTATAGTGGTTATGGTGGGAGGAGAGAGAAGACGGTGGTGTTCATGGTGGGAGGAGAGAGAAGACGGTGGTGGTCATGGTGGAAGGAGAGAGAAGACGGTGTTGGAGATAAAGACGAAAGAGAAAGATAAGAGAAGAAAAAAAACGAGATTGTAAAAACGTGAGAAAATCAAAGAAAGAGAAAAACAAGAAAGATAAAGTAAGTGGGAAGAAAAATAATTAAATAATATGATTTTTTTTACTGTTATGTAAGGGTAATATAGTAATTTTATACATTTCTGTCAGTTTGGACGGTTTCCGTCCGCTTTCCACTTAACTCCAAAACACGAGGGGGTTATGTGGGTATTTTGAAACTACGATGTTGTGAGGGGGTGATTATGCCTAACCACAGGGGGGTAAAAAGGAATTCGCCCTTTGTTTTATTAAGCCAGTATGACAATTTTATCTCTCAAATTTGTGGTGTGCAATTTATGTGACAAACTCTTCGTCTTTTTAAATTGAGAAAATTAATAGAACGACTTCAATAACCAAAAACCGATTTGAAAAAATTTTAGTGACTTTTTTGAAATTTTGCTTTGTTTACTTTTAACGCATAAGCTATTTATGGTGGCAGATGTACACGAAGTAGATTGCGAGTAAGCACACGTACGCATCCCGCGAAGCATTAAAAATAATTTAACCACAATTAATTAGTTTAATTATATAAAAAATTAGTGTGAGTTCAAGGAAAAATACCGGTATTTTAATAAAATCTAAAATATTATTTGAACACTCCAAAGAAAAATCACATTAGACATATTATCAAAATTAAAATCGAATTTAACAAAAAAGAAAAAAAAGTAACTAAAATGAAAAGAGATCAATTTTGAGGTGATTTAAAATGATGAAGAGAAAGTGGGGTAGGTTGGTGCTGATGAAGTGGAAACAAATAGTGATATTGTGGATGGAAACAACGACGACGAGAAGAAAAAGGATTTGCGTCCAGATGGTGAGGAAGAGGTAATGGTGAGAGTGGAGAAAGTAGGAAATAATTGTGGATGAAAGTAAAAAAAAGATGATTTGATTAGGCAACTAAGGATGGGATTGTGCAATATATGAATGAAAAATTGGTGGTGTTAAAAGAAGAGAAAAGTGTTAAGATGACACGTATTCTGGTGTTGGAGAACCTCTAGAATTATTGGAGGTGGTATGAATTGAAAGTGAATGTGGAGATACGACAAAGTGTCACCATCTTATCTAGGAGTTCGTATTGGTTTGGATAATGGGTAACCTAAAAAGACTAACTTTACACGATTTATGTGTTTTGTATTGAATACAAGTCCTAAGTGTTTGGATGGATTTAAAGAAAATCATTAGTAAAATCAATTGAGAATAAATTTTGTGGATGACCGAAGAGAGAAAAAGAAATAAGAGAAGAGAGTTAATTTATTTAATTATCACTGTGACAATTTTATTTATCAAATTTGTGGTGTGCAGTTTACATGACACACTTTTCGTCTAATTAATCAAAGAACCTTTCTTTTTATGACTTCTCATTAGAAACACATGCACGGTCCGTGCTAATAATAGTTGAAGATACATATTAGTAAAAAAAATTAACAAGTAAATGATATAATTACATAACAAAATATTATGAGTTGAAAAAAAATATCAGTGTTTTACTAGAATTTGTAAGTATAATTTAAATGGATACGAAAAAGCATATTAGAACAACTATCAAAATAAAAAGCAAAATCCAATTTTAAAAAAAAAATAGAAGAGAAAAAACTAATTAAAATGAATAAAAGATGTTAATAGATCAAGTTTGAGGTGTTTGGGAATGATGGAGAGAAAGTTGGGTTGGTTGCTACTAAAAAAGAGGAAAACTAAGAGTGATATATGTGGATGGGAATATTGATGATGAGAAGAAAAATAATTTGAGTCGAAATGGTGTGGAAGAGGTAATACTAAGGGAGGAAAAAACAGGGAGGAAAAAGTAGGGAATGATACAGGGGATCTTGCAACAGCACAGATTGGAGTCTTTTGGTATTTTGAACATGGATGTTGTACGATATTAAAATTTAATTAACCATATGGGAAGGTTTGAGAATGAGTGATCTCAATAGTTTAGAGACAAGAAGAAATATGGTGATTGTAGTTTAATTATCCGAGACATCTGAGTGGTGAATGTGTGACTGAGTTAATTGTATTGGTTATAAAATATGATACTTATTTTAGGATCTAATTTATCACATGAAATCGAACTAATGATTAGGAAGAAAGGAATGTATGGATAACTAGACAAAAGTACAAGAACCTATTAAGTACAATTTTATTTATCAAATTTCTACTGTGCAGTTCACATGAAAGACTTTCCATCTGATTAAATGTAGAAAATTGGCAGAATGACAAAATACGTGAATTTAAAAGCTTTAATTACCAAAAATCAATTTGAAAAAATTTAATGGCTTTTGCTCTATTTAATTGTAACTCATAAGCTATTTGTGGTGAAAGATGCAAACGAAGTAGATTGCGAGCAAGCAATACAATGATAACAAGAGACAATTATGACACCCAATTAAGTCACTTTGATAATTTTATATATTAAAATTTTAGTGTGCGGTTCAAGAAAATGATTTCCGTATGATTAAATGTGAAAAATTAATAGACTAACAAAATTAAGTGCATTTAAAAATTTTAATGGCCAATTTGGTTTAATTTTTAAAAACTTTAGGGAAAGAAGAGAACAATGGCTAATTTGTTTTATTAAGTTTGTATGACAATTTTATCTCTCAAATTTGTGATG